>CM069550.1:47623333-48946666 GCA_035773235.1 Eospalax fontanierii | reverse complement strand
CATAAAATAACCCAGAAAAGGGAAGGCCAGAGTATTATGGAATCCATAGTATATGGAGAAATTTTCAAAGGATATTTCTCATAAAAGAAAGGCTTAAAAAAATCACAAGATAAGAGAGTAGTGGGTCATGGCAAACATCATTTGGATTGTAATTCTTTTTAAATGACTTAACTCCAATGGAAAGCTGAGAGCTATCACATGCAGAGCCAGATGTCTACTGTCTTGTGCATTCCCCACAACATCTTCCCCCAACTCCCCCTGGCCCCACCAGTCCCTTCACTCACTGGGGGGTGATCAGCTGTTTGATGATCTGGAACTCATTCTCCACCTACTGGGAACCGTGCTCTAGTTTTCTTCCCCTAGACCAGCCCTTTCCTTTCCCACTACTTTGCATGGGATGAATCCATCCTGTCTCTGGTGGTGTCCACGTTCTGACCAATCAGAGTATCACATGAATCTGTCCATGATGATTAGAATTAGTTCATGATTAGAAATATGATTCAATTGGAGTTAGTAAGCTAAAACATCACTGGGAAAACAGTATGTGGGACAGAAACCAGAACTGCTAGAACCCATGTGAAAAGCAATGGAACCTTAGAATGAATCCCCCACCAAGGAAAAGAACCCTATTGGTGGACAATCCTGAGGGTCATAGAAAGCTCCTTGATCAAGCACTACTAGAAGCAAAATCTTGTTGACCTTGCATTATGTATGCCAATAAATTGCCCATTTCACCCATTGGAGATAGTTAGAAGCCACTTGTTTGAAAGAAAATTCTTCTCTAGAAAAGCCCCCAGACAGACACCAAGATGAGGACCCAATGGGTAAAAGTGACCAAAACATAAACTTGAACCCAGCATAGAGATGACACTTTAAACCATCAAAGAGTAGGAATGTGCTATGAGGTAAAAGTATAAACGTGTGTGGATGGGTTCAGATGTCTTCTTCAGACCTAGATGGGTGGCTGGATAGAATGAAGTCAAAGTTTAGGCTCCTTCCAACTTGATTTTCCTGTGACTACCCAGAAAGGAATAACCCTAACCCTTAGCAAAGTCCACCCTGCACCTGCTGTTCTGCTCTTCCATACCCAATTCTTTTCTTGATGACAGTTACCACTATTTTTAACTTTAGGGTGCTGGAGAGATGGGTCAGAGGTTAAGAGCATTAGCTGCTCTTACAGAGGACCCAGATTCAAGTCCCAGCACCTACATGGCAGCTAACAACCATCTATAACTCCAGTTCCAGGGGAATTTGACACCTTCTTCTGACCCCACAGGCACTGCAGGACACAGGGGCACTTACATACATGCAGGCAATACACTCAGACACATAAAATAAAAATAAATAAAATATTTATACTATTTATAAAACTTTAAATATATAATCTTGCTTGTTTCTTCTTCTCTTTCCCACTAACCTGTAAATTCCACCGGATCAGAGAGCTGGTCTGTTCCCTCTCCCTGTACCTCCAGCACCTAGTGACAGACCTTCCATGCACAGTAGGGCTTTAATTTAGTTCCTTACTGGGTGAGTGAGAGAATGAATGGGACATCCCTGGACCAGTGTCCCAACAAAACCCACGTCTGCAGGCTTCAAGTTACTTTGACCTCACCTGCACCTTGCCATAAAGGTGATCTTAGAGCAGAAGAGCATATGTGTTTGCACACTCAGTTTCATTAGGAACATCTCCGTCACATGTCTCAGTTTCCCATAGGAAGTAGCTCATGAGGAGACAGCATCAGTCCCTGCTCTTCTTCTGGAATGCCCAGCTTTACCATTGTCCTTTGAAACCACATTAGGAAGGAAACTCTCATTTACTAGACCTAACATGTTCTAGGAGCTTTGTCTATATGATCCCGTCTGATGCTCAGTCACCCTGCAAACGTGGCCCTATTAGTATTTATTCCATAGTAGGGAGAACTAAGCCTCGGAAAGGTGAATGACTTACCTAAAGTCACACAGATTCAATTTTCAGATTTAAGAATGTGGCACATTTACTTTCTTATATCCTGTTATCCCACACTGCGTTTTCTAATGTAACTCTGTGTGTGTGTGTGTGTGTGTGTGTGTGTGTGTGTTTATGTGCCTGTATGCATAGATGTGTGTATATATAATGCCCCTCATTTTTCTGTAAATAGTCTTTTCTCTTTAGGGATTGTTTGAGTGAACATACACACCCATATCAAGTTATCAGCATCTTTTATTTATTGTACTGGAAAAGCAGGAGATTATACAGGCCTATTAGGGACTAAGCATGTTCCAACTAAGTTGGATAAATGGAACTTTTAAGGAGCACACAAGGTAACTTTAAAACAGGCTACACATTTCAGAATGCCAGGAGAGAACTGCAGACTACAGCCTGTGTAGAGAGGGGCTCCAGCATCTCTCACCAAACCCCATCTTCTATACCCACCAACCAAAATATCTGCCTGGAGGTACCAAAGAGGTCTGTGTCTCTTATGTTGGGTTGTCTGAATCAAGAGAATTTAGCTGGCCTCAGACACTCAATCATTTTCTTGTTTTGTCTGGAAACATAAAGAATAGAATCACTATAGAGTTGAGGTGGGCCTGTCTCTCCTTCAGCCACTGCTTCAGAAGAATTCCCTTGTGCCCAGGGCATTTGCTGAGCCAGATGGCTCAGCTTCCCAGCAATCAACTCAACTGTTGAACATAGCCATGCTTAACCTCTTCGGCTCCACTCTGCTTCAGTTCCTCCTGACATGGAACTGTGATAACCATCATTTCATTAATGACCACCAAGGTCTGCATTCTACATTTGTTGCATAGAACAAATTTGTTTTCCTTGCTTCTTCATCATTATTTGAACCTTCAGAAGGATGGCTTTCCACCACAAGTGAAAGGCACCAACCTAACCCAGGGCCAGGAGCTGGTATGTCCAGAGGTATGTTTGGAAACCATGAGAACTCTGATGTATAGACAGAACATTTAGCCTGATAGAGGCCTGGTCTCTCAAGTCAAGAATCCCTGACTCTTAAAAGGCCTCTCCTCTAACCTGTGGTCTCCAGAATGGAGCACATAAAGAGAGCCTCCGAGGTTTAAGAGCAATGTTGGAATTTGCATTTTCATTTTAGATCGTGTTTGAAGTTTCTACTCTGTATGTTTTTAGAGTTCACGTGCATACTATCAGGGAGTGCTCACTTTTCTTCTGAGAGGGACACATGATCAGTAGCAAAATCTGGAGATCACAGATCTACACATACAAAGAACAAGTCTCTCTGGATTCTCAAAAAGAGTCAAAGGTACAGGCTGATGGGGTTAACGTCAAAAGCTACTGGCAGCTGTAGCTTAAAGGTCTAGGAGCAAGAGCCTGACACTGGACCCATAAGCAGGGGACCTCCACTCTTCTCTATCACTGGACCCAAACAAATCCTGCACTCCTAGGTAGAAAGGGGGTGGGCTGGGCTTGGACATTTTCAGCTGAATGCTGAACTGAGCGTGGGGTGGGGCGCACACAGGAGCAGGAGGGAGAAGGCTCCAGGAGGGCTGGGGGCAGGGGAAGCCCCTGCCAAACTCCACGGGAGGGAGGACGTTAGGCATCAGAAGGCTTCAGAAAGGCTATTGGGACTCTCCTGGGACCGAGTCACCACCTTGAACTGGCGCCGAAGAAAGCCGCCATAGCGCTTCTGATTGTCCCACTTCAGCTTGGGGCGGATACGACGCAGGAAGCCCCCATAGCGTTTGTATAGGTCCTCATGCCCCGCGCCCTCCCCATCTCCATCCCCTTCCCCAGCCACCTCCGAGCTCCTCTTGGGGTATTTTCGCAAAAAGCCGCCATAACGTTTGACGTGCTCTCTGCGGTCTTCCTCATTGAAATGGGGTGAGGCAGCGTCCACGGTTCCATCGTTCATCTGGTCAGCCCACATCAGCTCAGAATGTCTTCCTTCCCCAAACCTGTCAGAGAGACCCCTGAGCTTTTCCTTTGAGATGCTGGAGAAGAATCTGCTTTTTTCCAGGTCTTTCAGGAAGGGCCCCACAAGCTTGGTCAGTTCTTCTAAGGCAGCCTTGTTTTCCAAGTCATCCTTGCCATGGAGCCCAGGGGTCACAGAGGTGAGAAAAGACAGAAGGCTGTGGCATCTCTCCCACTCCTCTGTGAGCAGCACTGGGTCCTGGCACTCCAGAGAACAAATCTGAAAAGACCCCAGAGAGCACCATGGTAATGTCACCCAGTCACACTACCAGACCTCACCTACTGCTCTACCCAGTATCAGGAGATCAAAATGAGCTGTCTTTATCGAACACTTAGCTGCCTATTAGCACATAAAAGTAGGCATTGCACCAGGTGAGACATGAGAAAACAGAATTAGAGGTGAGGCAGAGAGCCACCGCTGGCAATGCCCAAACTGGAAGTAAGATCTTCCCAGTGCCATGGGACAGGCCTTGCCTCTTCTGAAGGGAGCAGTTGATCTACCACGTGTGGAATCTGCTGCTAGAACTTTATAGACAGAGACGTCCAGAATAGCAGAGAGAAGACACACAAGGAATGGGAAAGCTCATCAACATGAGGTGTGCATGAGTGTGTGTGTCTGTCTGTGGAGAGAGAGAGAGAGAGAGAGAGAGAGAGAGAGAGAGAGAGAGAGAGAGAGAGAGAATGTAATTTTGTAGTGCTATTGGCAGAATTCAATCACCATGATGACTATAATGATGCTGACCTTGCTGGGCAATGTTGGAACTTGAACCCTGAAGGTGTGATGCTGGATTCCGCCATGTTTAGCATGCTTCTCTAAATTAAATTACCCTCATTTTGTAGATGAGGAAAGTGGGGCTCACAGGGTTCCAGAGTCAGGAAGCTAGAGAGAAGCAGAAGCAAAGCCTGGGTATGGTCCACTGTAGTTCTGGAAACTGCAGTGTAGCCTTTCTGGTGTCCCAGGTGAAGCACGTGAGAAAGCAAAGCTGACAGCCCAGGCTGAGACAGGCTACGGCCCAGAGAGAGGGGCTGAGGCTCTGAGTCTATCCAGCAGATCCTGACAGTTAGGGCTGATGGCGACAGCTTTTTCCAAGGGACTGGATGAATCTGGAAGTGCCCATCAGTCAGGAAAAGAAACCCTAGAAATTTACCCAGAACTGTGGACTGCAGAGCCAGCATCCCATGATCCATCCTGTTGTCAGGCACCTGGCTGCCAGAGACGTGGGTCTCTGTGCATGGCTAGGGGACCCCATGGTGCTGAAGTGTAGGGCGCAGCCCCAGTTCGGAGGGCAGGACAAGTCCTGTACCACAGGAATGAGCGCGGTACTGGCACGTCTGCCCAGGCCTGCCACCTCCCTTCTCTGGGCTCTACACATGAATGGAGCTGGGCATGGAGGATCTTAGCCTGAGACCTACCAGGGGGTTGATGGGCTGGGGCTCGTCCTGAGTCTTCACTGCACACAGGGAGCACAGGGCCAGGCAGTCCTCTGTGGTGGCAGAGGGGACCATGAGGAGGCAAGCCACCAGGATCAGCCCAGGCCGCTCCATTTTGTCTCACTCTTCCTGCTGGGGAGGGAGAAGGACAGACTGGTTAAGTGTGTCGTGACTTGACAAGGCCACCTCTTTTACTCCTGTCTAGAGCACCATAATGTAGACATTCTCCTCCCCATCCTACAGTCATAGACAAAGGCTCGGAAGGCAAGTAGGAGTCCAGGGCAGTGGGTCAAGGGAAGGTTGAGTGCTGAGTGCCTGCTAGGTGCTGGGAGCCCCTCCCACTGCTGCCCCGGGTTCATATTCTCTCCCCCCCCTCTCTCTTTCTCTCTCTCTCTCTCTTTCCCTCCCTCTTTTACAAGTCTCTGTAACTTTATCTGCTTCAGCCCTGCTCCTCATGCTGGCCTGAACCCCGAACCCCTTCATCCTTGCTCCACTCTGGTTTCCTCCCCCAGCTTCTCCAGTTATAGCATAAATTACCCTTCTCAGCATAGTAAATCTGAGATCATACCCATTTCAGTGGAGTGAGGCCTTGCCTTGTCTCAGTGACAGATAATTCGTTAGTCCCATTCCCACAGCCTGGAATCTACACCACATCCAGCTGTTTACGCTTCCCTTCAGGACTGTGTCAGGCTCTATCCCACCTCTTGGCCTTGTACATGCTTGCTTCCTCTGCCTGGAAAACCTCCTCTCCTCTTCTGTTACTTGTCAATTTGGTCATACATTAAGTCTCACCTGCTTCAAGTGATACTTTCTAGTTACTCTCCCAGTAACCTGTATATCTTTCATCATAATAGCTGGCTAACTAGCTGTGTGGAACCCCCAGTCCCACCCTACTCCCCCGACTACCCCCCGCCACATACACATTCTAGCTTTCTAAAGGCAAGGACTATTTCTTACTTTCTCTGTAGTACTTGCTCTGTGATCTTCAAACGGGCCAAGCCCCAGGGACTTTGGAGGACACAGATCTTAGCTGTCTTATCTCCTACTGTATTCTGGCATTTAAAACTCTGGCCAGCATATAGTAGAGTCCTCAACAAATGTTTGACAGATGAACTGATGATTCATACGAAAATCTGTTAAAAGTTGCCCCTTTCATGGGAATTTAATTTAATTTAATTTTTAATTATACATAGGGGTCAGGTATGGGTACGTGAGCGCAGGTGCTTGCAGAAGCCAAAAGAGGATATCAGATTCCCTGGATCTGGAGTTACCAGCAGGTGTGAACTGTTGGATCTGGGTGCTAGGAGCCAAACTTGAGTCCTCTGCAACAGAAGTACTCACTCTTAACTGCTGGGCTCATCACAGTCAACTCTTTACCATATAGCTCTGGCTGGCCTGGAACTTGCTAAGTAGATCAGGCTGTCCTAGCAGAGATTCATACTGCCTCTGTGTCTGCCTCTCAGGTGCTGGGATTAAAGCCTGGCCACAGTTGACTTTTTAGAAATCGAATAAGATACAGAGCCACTTAAACAGCCATACCATGTACTTTTTAAAAATGAAAATGTGAGACCCCCCCCCCCCCAGAGACTCCTTCCCTAACCAGCCAGCTTATAGATTCCACTCTTTCAGGCCCTGCCTCAGTCATCCCACCTGACTGCCTCCAAGATAAGAGACAGTGCCCATCTTCCCTCCAGGTTTCTGCAAAGTGTCCTCTCTGCTCATATGTTTAGAGGCTTCAATGATCCCACCCATGAGCTCCAGAGCTTTAGGCTATACCCAGAACAGGTTTCCTCTCCCAGAGCACACAGTAGGCTCCCCCACCAGAGTCTTCCACATCATGACCCCACTTGCTGTTTTTGAGCCTCTACTGCCCTAAATCCCTACACAGGTCCTTCCACTGCAGGGAGATGTCCACGTCCTACCCTGAGCAGTGAAGCCAGGCCCACTCTATTGACTTCCTCCACTTAACAACTGCAGTTTCTAGAGCAGCTTTAGTTATCAACAGCAAGTCCTTCATAGGACCCAGGAAGAGCATGCACAGGACCTTGACTTCTAGCCCAAGCTCAGTCTACCCACCAGCTGAGAGGTGGGTATAATTAGCTCCTTCTATAAATGAGAAAATTGGTGCCCAGAAAGGCTTGGTAAATTGTCTGAGGTTATACACATATGCAGGACAGAACTCAGGCCTAGGTGCCACCCCTGAGGCTGGACCCAGCTGTTTCTGACACAGAGAAACTCAGAGAGGAAAACTGAGAGAAATGGGCTTGTGTCTACTATGTGTCTCTGCTGCCCTTGGTTTGGGTTTCTTCTACTCTATTAGCTCAGCAGACTAGAATTTTGGGCAAATGACTGTACCATTTACATGCAGACAAGGCAAATGGTTCAGATTTTCTTTGATCTTGAGGATGGCAGGCCTGGCCTATAATAAGATTAGGACAAATTAAGTCACTATTTAGTGGAGCCTCTACCAGGCTCTTAACACCCAGTCACAGGCTTCTTATACCATGTAGCTCTTAAGATAGGAGACCCAATGTAGACCTCTCTGTCCCAGGCAACTGGCACCAGCCTTCTTTCCTGTCCTCTTTAGCTGCCTGTGTAATGAATTCTACAGGTGTTGTACCTGGCATTCTGAGCAGCCCTCTTGGATTAACTGTACAAATAACTTAAGGCACGAGTGACGTTACCATGCTGTACAAGGAGGAAACTGAGGCTTCCCAAGACTCTAGCACAGGCCAGTAAACCAAAGGGAGACCAGCACCTAGACAGTCTGCTCCAGAGCTCTCCTTTCTCACCCAGTGGTAACTATCCCGGGTGTTCCTCCACCTGTAGCCTCCACTCTCTGCTCTGCCTGGTTCTAAAGCAGCTCCAAGCTTATCCCCCTAAAGACACTCTCCACAGTAGCTGGAAGACAAGCTTGTCCTCCAAAACATACTCTCCACAGTAGCTGGAGGATTCTCCTGACAAGCCCATCTGACTGTGAATCTAGAGCTCTTCATTGCCTTCCAGAGGTCTGATCCCTCTGCCTGTACCTAGCAGCCTTCACAACACAGAGCTGACATCTTTGAGGTGCACACCATATGTCAGTCCATAATTGCTTAATGTAAGGGGATCCTCAAGACAAGGTTAAGACCAACATTTTTCCCATATTACAGATGGAAAATGGATGCACAGAGAGATGATGTAATGAGTCAATAGTATCTCAGCAAGTAAACAGCACATAGGCAGCCTGGTGGGAGTTCTGCCTGCCTAGGCTTACCCAAGCTACCTTGGCTCCACAGTCAAAGCTCCATACATGCTATCCCCAGCCCTTCACACAGAATTCCCTCTGCCATAACACCTGTCTTACCTACTGCTATTACCTTCTGACCTGGCTAACTCACTCGTTCTTTAGAACTCAGCCTCAGGAAGTCTCTTTGTCAGAGCCCCTCCTAGGATCTCCCAAAACTACCCACACTGGCCCTAGCACCTTTGGTTCTCAGAGTCCACCACCAGAGAGGACTCTGTAGATGTAAAGTTCTTGAGGCTGAGAGTGTGTGGTGTTTGAGAATGACAGAGAGGTCAGGGTTACAAAAGAGAGACTAGAAGATGAAGAGTCAAGAGGCGGACAGAGGCCACTTGTGGGTCTAGCTACAGTTTGTACATGTTTGAAATCTCATGAGAAGACTAGAGAAGTTTGTATGATTGACCGATGCATGAACGAATCGCTAGCTGAAACAATTAATGCATGATGGACAGATGGTATACCAGCACCTCATTCAGGCTAAAATGAGACCAGAAGATCTAGACAATCTTCTTGAGTGGATACAAAGGCAACATTTTTAAGCTGAAAGATGGAAGGAAGGAAGAAAGGAAGGAAGGAAGGAAAAGAAAGAAAGAAAGAAAGAAACAAACAAACAAACTTGGTCTCCAACTTGGGTGGAAAAAGAAAATCAAAAGCCTTTGAGACACTGGACCTGAATCTTATTCTGGTCACCATTGTGAGCAGGACACACACAGTGCAGTCCCCCACCTAGCAGACATTCACATCGCCACCTCTAGATAGCCACCTCACATAACTTGGAAAAGAAACATAAGGTGAGAAGAGTTCAATGATTTCAAGAAAAGAAAGGTGAGGCCTCCAATCCCTGCTGACCCAGCTTCAGAACCATCGAGTTCAGTTAGTAACGAGTGTCCAGAACCCAGCTGGGGCTAATGAGAACTCATTTGAGGGTTTTGTTTTTGTTTTAACACTCAAATGGAAGACCATTTAGTCGCACCAAGCCTATGCCTCGCATATACCACGTAATTTAAATAGGAAGGTATGATTTAAATAGGAAAGGCAGTGATCTGGTCTTATATGGGTTACTGGGGATGGGAGAAGAGAGCAAAAAGGATCCAAAGTGCGGCTGAGTGTAATCACCCTACGTGGGGGCTGCTGCATGAAAAGCTGGGCTGGCGTCCCTTACCTCTATCAACAGCTCCACCTCTCAGGACCCTGTGATATACCAGGCTTAGGTATGTTAGCTCAGATCTCCACAGCACCCCCCAGAAGTGGTACTCCCAAACCCTTTGAAGAAGGTGAGACTGAGGCTGGGAGAGGAGAAGTTGCTAGTCCAAGTTCTCTTGACTTGTAAATAAGAGAACCAGCCTCTCAACCAGATCCCTTAGGCTGAATGTGTCTCCACACATTCGCCTTGAAATTCTCCTCTCCCCATCCTACCCTCCCCCTTAAAAGATAAATTACTGAGCAATATCCGCTATGTCTTAAGGTAGAAGGTAAGGGGAGAATGCAGGTTTCACACTTTTGGTGGGAACTGTGATGGATGGTGGAGATCTGTGATAGATGGAGCTTGAAGTCAGAGATCACAGATGGCCTTGGTGCTTCCCATCTCTGCTCTAGGCTAAGTTTTGACCCTCACTTGACTAAGAAGCGGAAAGGAAGTTCACTTGGCAAGTGTCAAAGTGAGGCCCAGGCAATGACCAGGGAGAGGCCTCCCTTATGAAAATGGTATTCCAGTTCTTCCTCATGAAAATGGTCACCTGGGAATCCTCTACAGTTGGCACTTCATGAAGTGCATCTTAGACCACATGGAACAGACCAGAGGGAAAAGACAGACTGACAGACAAACTTAACAAACAGGAAAGGCCCATCAGGATATATCCAACCATCATAATCACACGAGCCAATTCCTTACAACAAATCTGTTCATACACAGACATGATCTATGGGCTACAGGTTCCATTTGTTAGGAGAACCCTGGTCCCACTGACATCTGTTCATAGGTGTTTACATGCCACAAAAGCATCATTAATTGTTGAAATAAGAACTCAAAAAAAAAAAAAAAAAAAAGAAAGGTGAAAGTATTTATTGTCTGACCTTTTACCAAGAAAGTCAGTTGACCTTACCTTTGTCTACTTACAACCATTTTAAGATTCTAATAGTTTTCAGCAATTTTCTTGGTTCTCCAGGCATGTGGTCATATTATCTAATAACAATGAAGTCATCTCCTGCCAAGAGGTCAGGTGAGTTCACTGCAGAAGGTTCTATCTTGTATGCTTCGTTCAGAGCTCTTGCTAGTGGCAGAACCCAGGGGAGTAGGGGAAACTCACCTGGACTTTCCTCATCACATGTCCTCCAGGGCCTTCTCCATAAGGGCCTCCCTGCTGTCAGAGACAGCATCCTTAAAAGGACCCAAACACAGCAGGCCTTGTTTCCTCTAAGACTCAGAGTTCCTTCAGTTTTTTTGCCCCATTCTCAGCTCAAAGATATTTCTAGTCAGCCAGGGTTCCAAAAGCCCAAAGCATTTTTATTTTAAAAACCGGGGCGGAATAATAATGGTTTGATTTAACATCACAATTATCTCAGGGAGCAGTTTACTGCATATGATTATCCTTACTTCTGGGAAGAGGAAATGGAAAAGGTAAGAATGAAATCACTTGTTTAAGGTCACACTATGAGTCAGGAAGAGTAGACAGAACTCCAGCTCCCACACCTGCCTTGACAACCCTGAGTACATGCCACTATTCAGTGACCTTCCAGAGACAACCACCTAGAAGACACCAAAGATTGTGCCACTGCTCTGTGCCAGTCCTGGGGACCCTCCAGGCTGTTAATATAGGCACAAGCTCCAGGGGGAAACTGTAACCTGAGAGCGGCAGTGCCCAGCTCACTGGGGCAGGACTGGAATTTGAAACATCTCCTATTTGGAGGCCAACAGCTTTGCTATACTTTTTATCTGAACTATCTGAATCACTGGGCTAGGTACTGTTAGCCCCATTTTCTAGATGGAAATGTAGTGGCTCGGAGTCAGGAAAGGATTCAGTGAAGTCCAAAGAAGAGAAAAGAGCAGAACTAAGGCATGAAGCCAATCTGCTGACTACAGACTACCCCAAGGTGCAGGGTTACATGGCATGTCCTGTGGGCTACCCTCCAAACCCTCACACTCTTGAAGTTGAAGCATTTTGGGAGTTTCACCTCACTGGAAAATACCAAGTTCATCTTTATGGGTTCCCAATAGGCTGGCAATGGAAGGCCCAGAAACTGAAAAGCCTTTCTTGTAAGGGATCACTGGGAGCAGAATGGCTTATATTCTAAGCAGAAAGGGAACCCACTGTTTAGTCCAGCAAGTATAAAAGCATGGACATAGGACCGGGCTTCACTCAAAGATCACTACATTTGCTATACAGACACAGAAATATAGGCCCTGCAGTTCCGGCCATGATGGTCACAGTCACGGTGAAGTCATTACCTGCATTTTTAAAGGAATGCTTCTCGAATCTCAGATTTGTGTGGTCTCTCCTTTATCGCCATTGGGTACAATTAAAGGATGGAGAGAAAAGCAAAAGAGAAATGAGGGGGGAGGGAAGAGAGGAAAAGAGAGAGAAAAGGGAGGAAGAGAAGAAGGAGGAAGAAAGCGGAAAGGGAGGGAGAGAAAGAGAAAAAGAGAGAAGCCCGGAAGAGCATAAGATAGGAGACTAGCACCAAAGAGGTAGGTGAAGGACTGCAAAAGAAGGAACGGACAGTGTTGACAGTGGACCATGTAGGGAAGAAACTAAAGATGAGAAATGAGAAAGAGGATGAAGGGAAGAGCGGAAGAGGAGCAAAGAGAGAAGTGAGCACGAGGAGGGAAAGAAGGCAGGTCTGGGTTCCGGTCCCCGGCCGCAAAGCGCTCTCCAGCTGCTCTCCGCATCGGTCCCTTGAGCGTGGTAATAACTGCTCAGTAAACCCTCATTCCAATCAAATTGACTTGTGCAGCAATAAGACAGGAGTAAAGGCAGTCAAAGCACTGTGGACACAGTACCCTTGGCAAATATTGTCGGCAGCTAGTGGCCAAGCACTCTGGCCTCTGGGACAAAGGAGGTGGAGGAAAAGACCCCGATTCAGGTCACTGCTTCATAGATGTGACTACTGAGCTCTTTTGGTGGCACTGAGCAGGGTCCAGGCTGAGTTGCAAAGACCTTAGGGACATGGCTCTGTCTGGTGTTACTGCTTACCACTGTAGCCAACTCTGTCTTGGTCATTTTGTCAGACCAATAGCTATGGACCAAGATGAGCAAATTGGTGTGAGAAATTAGCTGTTAAACACATGTTCTTAGATATACACTGAAACCAAACCAGTAGCTACTGATCCCCCTTAGAATGATGGGGAGATCTAATGACCAGAAAAGTTGCGTCTTGATGACCAGAGTGGGTAGTGGGAGGGGTCATCAGGGAGGGACTTCATGATTCTTTGTGGGCAGATAAGGACATGAAGTCATCCATAGAGGTAGGGAGAGGACAGGACAGGAGTACTGGTTCCAGAAATATTAGACTTTTAATCATATTTGTCTGGCAGAACATACAGCAGGATGGAATATGATGACTGAGGGCACCATGGCAAAAGAAGGGAGAGGCCATTCTGAAGCCTGCCATTTTGATTAAGTGAAGACTTGGCCACAGTAGCATTTACTGGGTGCTACTGAATGCCAGGTGTACACAATCTTTCCCATGGGAGCCTCACAACCACATACTGGGGAGGGGGCATTATTATCCTCATTATATAGGTGCAGAAATTAGGACTCAAAGAAGAGCAGCTACTGTTCCAAAGTTACAGAGCAAATGAGGCATAGGATATAGGATTTAAGCTCAGCATGGTCCCAGGTGTGGTCAGACACACATTTAGATGATATATGGAGAAATTTTAAGGTAACATTCGAGAAATCCTGAGACTTATCATCACCTTCGTATGTGTTCTCAAACAACCCAGAGCCAACCACTCAGCCTGCCCCGTTAGAACAAACTGGGTCCCACCACATAGCTTCTGTGGAGCCACTATGACATCGTGTTCCCAGCTGCCAGCTACATGGAGGCAGGAGATTCACCTGCCACAGTCACAGCTAGGCAAAGCAGTGGGCTCAGGATCCCATCAGTAAACACATACCTCCCCCGGGTACCATAACTCACCCAGCTGGGGCTGCTGCAAGAGCTCCCCCACGCAGATCTCAAAGCCTGGGTATAAATGACCTGCAGAAAAAAAAAAAAACAGAACAGAACAGAAGGCAAAGTGGGGGCACAGGAGAAGGTAATGGAGAAGGAAGGTGAGCAACAGCGGGCGGGGGGGTGAAGCCCCCACCAGAAGGAAGAGAAAAGGACTGACATGCTGAAAGGTTTTACAAGAATCTTGACAGCAATGCCTGTCAAATTAAAAAGTCAAGCGTGTATATTTTACCAGTCCTTGGAAGAAGAGTGATAATAAGGACTGCAGTCTGTGGGAGTGAAATTGAAATCAGATCCAATAACCTAATGAGCTTAGAGGTTTAATTAAGAAATGCTTGTAAATCTTGAGAGTTTCTGGGAAAAAGATACCCAGGGAAAAGGAAGAGGTCACCGGATTTACAATGCAGGCAGCCACGGAGTTGTCTACAGCCTTCTTCCTGAGGCTCCTCAGCCTTTTGCTGGAATCCAACTTTGGGGTTCTATATTCCTTTGAATGTGGGTCTCTGAATCAGAGTCCATAGCTTTCCCCAGCTGAGCTTCCTCTATAGTAACTCAGCCGCCTCCGGCTGTAATTTACATGAGAGCAACAAGTCTTTTCAAAGTAACACTGACAGAATTCCTGTTCAGCCCGGGTCTCTGGCAGTGCTGTCACTTTCTTTCCTCCTTCTCCATCAAGCAAACAACCCCAAACTTCAGTCTGTGAAAATCGCGGCAAAGGAAGCCGCTCACCTTGTCATCAATTAAACGCGATTCAAAAAGAATAAAAAGGTTGAACTTGTTCGTGCATGGATGATGCCGGACTCCTGAACCTCATTAATGTTCCCATCCCTGGTTCTCAAGGTCCAGTGAGGATCCTTGACCTTTAAAATCAGGCTAATTATTGAAACCTTTCTTCTGCCAAGCCTGTCCTATGCTCTCCCGCCCCTGGACTGACATGAAAAGGCTGTGTGACAGAGCTGAAGTGAAGCACCCGCGTAAACTCAGACTGTACAGGGTGTGGGCTCCAGAGGCTGGCAATCCTGACCTGGCTTTTGTAAACTGGCCTTGAAACTCTAACTTCCTGTGCTCGGGATAATCAGAACCAAAGCTGACTTCCCCAGCCCAAGCTCCCACCGGCTCTTCAGCACAGCATGAGGAGCGGACAGTTAAAACCCTGAATGCCTGTGTTCCCTCTAGACCTTACCTGTGCACCGCTTGTCGCCTTCTGTCTGAGCAGGTCGTAGGGTGGTCGATCCAAGATTCAGGAGCTAGCCCGACTCCTGCACAGAGAGGAAGCTGTGAGCACTACCAAATCCCCCTTAGAATGGCAGTTCTGGTGCCTCATCCCCCATTTATGGACGAGAGCCTCCTCCTGTCGCTCAGCCTTGGCTGAGCACAGGCTGCTGGGAGCCAATAGGGAATTGGCAGAGCAGTCAGAGCTCAGACCCCCAGGCCCTTCCACTCAACTCCCAGGCCTGACACAATAGCTGCTCTTCCTGATGTGAGGTGGAGGAGGGCGCAGCCAGGCTGCGGGGCCGGGGGTGGATTCTGGGTGTAGAGCTGTTTGTCACTTCAAATTCGGCCACATCGTTTCCGGAAGAGTACTATGGGAAAGCAGAGACAGCGGTGGGAAAGGCAGAGAGACAGGAGGGGTGAGACAAAGCTGGAGAGGCGCAGAAAGTCACGGCGAGAGAGTCCAGTAATCAGAAAGGCAGAGAGACAGTCAGAGGAATAGTGGAAAAGAAACTGCAAACAGAGAAACAATGTAAGAGACATGGGGAGGGTACAGAAAAGAAAAAGAAAACCAGAAGGAAAAGAGAAGAACCATAGCCATGGAGAATACCAGGGACACAGAGAGACGGGGAGTCGGAGGAGGAGAGATACGAACCTTGGCTGCCTCAGAATACACAGGGCCCAGGGGACAGCCCTTAACTCAGAGGCTGAGCTGCTGGCAATGGAAGAGAAAGAACGCGGAGCCCAGAGGGCTCGCAGGCAAGTTGGTGCCTTACAGCTCCATGTTGGCTGGTGTGTGCCGGCACTGGAATGTTTCTGGATATATATTTGCCTGCAAATGCCAGTTGACTTGGGCACCTGCCCAAGTCAGTGCCAGGCACTCACCCTGGCAGAAACAGCCCTTCCTCATGGCTAGGAGCAGCCATTCAATTTTCTCTGGCAGCAGCATGGAATGAATATCATGAAATCCCCCTCAAAATATGGGCTGTGATGTGCCTTTGTGTGGGTGCCAGTGGAAGCACCCCCGCCTCATGTGCACCCTTCACCGTGCAGCAGCAGCTTGAAGGCTCTGCATGGCTGCAAACATGTCCCAAAACACAGAGGTCTCTGAGTTTGGAAGAAAACATGCTTATTTCCTCAATCACCATCAGAGGAATCATTTGCTGTGGGCAGCACAACTGTCAGAGGTTGGCTGGGCAGCCTGTCTCATGACACCTGGGATGCACTAGGCAGTGAACAAAGGGTCGAGTTTAATGCTCCTGTCTTGGCCAGGCAAGAAACATAGGCTGGAGAGTTGAGAAACCGACCACAACACACAGCAGCAGGTCTGTCACCAAACCAGCATCAGACCGAGGTTGATTGACCTAACCCTAAGCAGTTCCTGGACAGGAGCCCTTAAATCTGCCAACCCCAAGGGCTGAGGTTCAGAGCTTCTGTCTCTGAGACTCAGTCTCTCTACCTGAACAAGAAGAGAGCTACACCTAATAATACTGAAGATGTGGGTTTAATTTCCGGCTCTGCCACTCACTAGTGCAGAACCCTTAACCAAGTTAGTGGGTTCAGCCTCTGTGTGCTCAACTGTAGAATGGAGAAAAGAGCCTCACGGGGCTCTTGCTGGAGTGAAAGGAGGATATAGCAAGAGCACCTGCCGCAGCCAGCATGTGGCGCGTGTTCCCTTGCTGCCATCCTCCTGGTAACTATGATTAATTGCTCATGCCAGCTCTGACGCACCAGCCGTGCTTTGTACTTCTCTAGGGTGTCATCCTCTTCCTGCACCTGGGTCATTACATGCTCTCATACAACAAGGTTAGCAGAAGGGGCTAATATGAACACCTAGTATGTCTCAGACACTGCCACGTCTGTCAACGTACCCTCAGAGAAACAACTTTGAGGAGTGGGTATCACCACGCAGCCACGCAGGATAGCAGGTCCTAGCTGTCCCTATCCTTCTGTCCCTGACTCCAGGCTGCTGGCCCTTTCTCTTCTCCATTCCAAACTCTGCTTTCCTTCTGCTGGGTTTCTTTCCCAAAGAGAAGTGCTGGCTCTGACAGACAGATACAATTTCCAGGCATATGCACAGAATCCCCTTGCTGGAGCCGATCTCAGGCTGTCTTTCCGCTTGGCAAGCTGGGACACTTCACTGCCCCCCTCCCCGCCCCCGCATCTCAGAGTCGGAGAGAACCTGAGAATGAGCTGCTCCTTCATCCCCAAGGCCCAACTCTTATGCTAGCCACTTGCATCCTCCGTAATTCCTCTCCTCCTAACTTCTACTCTGTAACTGTTGGCAATAACCTTGGAATACATAAAGGCTGAGAGATGGAACAGAACCGCTTTCGTGCAGGAAGTCAGCAGGCACTACAGAGAGGAACAGGGGATACTCTCTTGAGTATTATTCATCATAAAGAGAGGTAAACATAGCAAGGCAGATATGTTGACCGTCCTGCTTAAACCGCCAGTGTTTAATAGCCTTCGCTTCTTGAGTAGCCTCAAGAGCAAATAATTTATGTATTTAGTTTCTTTCTCAATCTTCAATGTCCTTTACACACCACAAACACACAAACACGTTCACACACATGTGCAGACGGCTAGAAGAGACTCTCTTTAGCCCTGCAGAATTCTAACACAAAATTTAGCTCTCCCTTAGTTCTGGGTCACTCCTCCCACTTGGGGTCCCTGTGAGCAGCATCACAAAGAATAAGAAAGTAAGCTCACTCGACCACTCTGCTTACTCACTGTGTGACAACTGATGGACACCTCACCCCTCTGCACAAGTGCCTGAGCTATCCTCTGGAGGTCAGAGAACAGTCCAACTTTGTCTAGCTGTCAGGATTAATTCCCCAGCTCTCTTATGCCTGTGCTCAAGAAACGATGGTTTCTAATACAGATTCTGGGGTTGGTAAGAAACAAAAGAATAAAGAGAAACAAATACTTGAAATGCTCCACCCTCAAGACATGCTGTTAGTAAGGTTTCAGGAAGACAGTAAAAAACAGATAAGAAATTAAAGCCAGCTCTTAAGGCCTTCTTCATTCCAGACCTTGTTGTAAATACCTCTTATTTATCAACCACTCCACAATTAGATGTAACTCCTACATTCAGCTTATAGGTTCAGAAACAGGTTAGGAGAAGAGAAGTCATTTGACTTTATGAAAACCACATGGCTAGAAAGTGACAGTCCACAGCCTGCAACCAGACAGTCTGACAACACGCTCAGCCCAGGCTGTCTCATACACAAAGCTAAGGGTGTAATAACAAATATCCTGAGAAAGAAATAATGGAAACTATCCCATTCACAATACCTCAAAAATATAAATAAAAACGGAAACAAAAAATCCAACTTGGAATAAACCTAACCAAGTATGTGAAAGATCACTATAATGAAAACAAAACACTGAAGGAAGAAATTGAAGAAGACATTAGAAGATGGAAAGATTTCCCATGTTCATGAGTTAGAAGAAATGTTCATGAATTAAAGGAATTATTATTGTGAAAATAGATTTTTTTTGGTCTTTTTGAGACATGTAGCTCCAGCTGGAACATACTATGTAGACCAGACTCACTTTGATCTCACAGAGATCCACCTGCCTCTTCCTCTCGAGGCTGGGATTAAAGGTATGTGCCACTATACCCAGCTCAAAATAGCTGTTATCCAAAGCAATACTCATTAAAATTCTAACACCATTCATCACAGAAACATAAAAACTGTTTAAATTACTGTAGAAGTACAAAAGATCCTGATAGTCAAAGCAATCCTAAGCAAAAAGAATATTGTTTGAAAGTAGCACCATACTTGATTTCAATTGTGTTGCAGAACCATAGTAAGAAAAGCACCATGGCACTCACACAAAAACAAACATGTGAATGAGTGGAGCACAACAGAGGAGCAGATGCAAGTTCACACAGCTACAGCCTCCTGTGCTCTGACAAAGATGCCAAAACATACACTGAAGAACAGTTAGAACCCTTCAGCAAGAGGTGTAGGGAAACAGGTTAGCCACATAGAAAAGAGTGCAACTGGACCCTTATCTCTCACTCTACACAAAAATCAACTTCACATGGATTAGTGACCTAAATAAAAGACCTGGAACCAATAGAAGAGGAGGTGAGGAAAATGCTTGATGACACAGGCAGAAGCAAGGACTTTCTGAACAGGACTCTAGTTCATCAGGAAATAATGCCAACTGACAAAGGGCAGTGGATGAAATTAAAAAGTTGTATAGCAAAGGAAAAGTTAATTGAACGAAGAAACAGATTACAGAATGGGAGAAAATCTTTGCTTGACAGCTATACATCTGACAGAGGATTAATATCTAGAATACACAAGGAACTCAAGAAACTAAACAAGAAAACATACAACCCAAACAATAAATGGGCTAATGAAATGAACAGATAGTTTGCAAAAGATGAAATACAAATGGTAAATAAACATGAAAAATGTTTAAACTCACTAGTCATCAGAGAAATGCAACTCAGAAAGTTTGAAATTCTATCTCACCCCATCAGAATGGTAATCATTAAGAAAACAACTAACAACAAATACTGGTGAGGATGTGCACAAAAAGGGAAGACTTATGTTATACACTGCTGGTGGAATGTAAATTCCAGCCACCATAGAAGTCAATATGGAGGTTCCTCAAAAAACTAAATGGTTCTTCCATGTGACCCAACTGTATCACAGCTAAAGGACTCCAAGACAACTTAACAGAGATACAAGCACATCAATGCTTACTTCAGCACTATTCACAAAGGTTAAATTGTGGAACTAACCTAGGTGTACAAGAACAGAGGAATGGACTAAGAAAATGTGGCACACATACACAATGGAACTTTTTCAGTCATGAAGAATAATGAAATCATGTTGTTTATAGGAAAATGGATGCAACTGGAGATAATCATAGTAAGTGAATTAAGCCAGTCTCAGGAAGACAAATATCATGTGTCTTATCATTTGTGGTTCCTAGATTTTTATACAGATACATAGTCATGCAAATATATATGACATGAAAGTAGAAGCAACCTATCAGGTCAGAAAATCAAAAGACTCATTTACCCAAGGCAAAAAATAAAGCTTCTGTAATGTCTCAGGGCCACACAACTCATGGTTTGTCTAGAGGAACAAAGTAGACTAATAAAAGGCATGGAAAGGGACGGTAAGGTGTATGGAAGGGACAGAAAGAGTTGGGGAGAGATAATGATGGACATGATGTGGCAGGAATGCTCTACTAGAAGAAGGGACGCTTAGGGTCAATGCTAAATGGATAATGGAAAGAATCTGAGGGGAAAGACATCTCTGTTAGAAAGTAAAACAAATACAAAGTCCTTGGGGCAGGGTCATGCTTGGAGGCTGTGGTGGGACCAGAGTGTGGTGCGTGCTGCAGAGCAGGGAGTGAGCAGGAAAGCAGGGAGGAAAGCTGTCAGCAGAGCAGTTCCTGAGGGGCGGGGCATGGATTTTACTCCAAGTGGGATGAGAACCTGCTATAAGGTTTTAGGCGAGAGAAGTCAGGGGGATAATAATGCAATGTAAGCTACAGTGTTTTACAGGCTGCTGAGAAGTAAACAAAGGCAGATGGTAAGGGTGGAAGCACGAAGAGGAAGAGTGGAAGAGCTCTCTGCCATGGGCATGGGACTGGGAGCACCCTCCCATCATCAGTGAGGAGAGACGCCCCTTTCCCATACTCCATGGTGAGCCTTCTTTCCTCCTGACCCAATACTTGCCACCTGTGAGAGGCTGCTGTTTATGCACTTGAGGCCCAATCCAGACCATGAACCAAAAGAGGACAATACGGTACATTTCACTCCCAGGGTCAAGCATAGACTGGCACACAGCTCATAAACTCCAAGTATATCTGACTTTCAGCTACTAAGTATCTCACAGAGTAAAGCAATACCAGGAGTTGTCGATGCCTGAATTCTGTGATTCACTGAGAGTTGCCATGTGTGAGGCACGATGTCAAGAACATTTCTGAATGGTCCCTTCAGAAACATCACTAATTATGGTAAGTTTCACTTTGCTGATAAAGAAAATGAGATTCTAAGGTGAAATGGTATTTCAAATAGTATAATTGGCTTGTGGTGGAACCGTGCTTGCAGCAAAATCTACTTGACCTGTAGTCCAAGCTGCTTCCTGTCACGCTGCCTCCACCCACAATGCCCTCTTTCCTTCCAAGCCACTGGGAACAAGCCCTGAACAAATATCTGACAAGCATATGTCAAGGAGAAAGGAAGTCTGTGTACTGAGCACCTTCTGGCTCTGGACTTATAGGCTTCATATTTATGACACATGCCTGGAGCATGCTGTCGCTCTCTGCCACCATCAACTGGCCCAGTGGTGAGAGTGGATGTTGAACATCCATGTGGAATATTTTTGTCCATATGAAAAAGGAGAAAATGTTAAAGCTCAAATCTCTGAAATATAGTATCAGCATGTGTCTAGGCCAGGTAGACAGACCTTGAATTTCCTCTTCTGTGCCCACCCAGAGGTCCTTCTCCAGCTCTTAATTGCCTACATAGTAGGATGCCCACCCATGAAGACCTCCTTCCTGTGGCCCAAGGAAGAACTGCCTATCAGGTCAGAAAAATCAAAAGACTCATTTACCCAAGGCAAAAATTAAAGGCCCTGTAATGTTTCAGGGCCACACAACTCATGGCAAGCTGAGCCCAGAACTTCCTTCTTTCCACTGTCTCCTATGCCTGCTTCGGGCCATCTTTGGCCTCTCTTCTGCAGGTGGAGGCTGGTACAGGTGAAGCAATGCAGCCTGGAGGGGAAGGTGAATCAAGGCTCTGGAAACAGACCCGGGTCTTCTGGGACCTATTCTTCCTACCTTTGTGACCTTGGGAAAATCATTGTTCCCTGAGCCCAGTTACCGCTTCTGTAAAATGGCATCATGGCAGCGTAAAGTAATGATGAGTGTGGCAGAATGCAGGGCAAAGGCCACCCGGTAGATATGCTCCATTGGGGCTCCCAGGGATAGTTCTACAGTACAGTTGCTAACTTGCAAGTGCAGGTTAGCAGCAGCAGATCTCCACTTCAATGTGAAAACACTTAAAGGTTGTTTTTAAAAGTTTTTTTCTTTTTTTAAAAATGTGTACATATGTGTGTATGTGTGTGGTGTATGTGTTTGTGTGTATGGTGTGTATGAGTGTGCTGTATGTGTGTGTATGGTGTGTATGAGTGTGGTGTATATGTATGTATGCATGTATACGTGTGTATGTATGTGGTGTATGTGTGTTTGTATAGCGTGTATGAGTGTGGTATATGAGTGTGCATGTGGTGTATATGTACGTATGCGTATATATGTGTGTGCATGTGTGTGGTGTGTGTGTGCATCTGTGTGTATATGGGTTGTGGTATGTATGTATGCTTGTATGTGTGTAATGTATGTATATATTTGCATGTGGTACAGTGTGTCTGTATGTACATGGTGTATGTGTACACTTGTGTGTGGTGGTGTGCTTGCATATGTGTGTGTTTGGAGACCAGAGTTCATCTTTGGGTATGCTCCTCTATCACTCTCCATCCTATTTTTTCGGTCTTCTTTTCTGAAGATTTCTATTATTTATATGTGTCTGTGGGTGTCGACAGAGGTTAGAAGAAGGTTGTGCTCTGTTGGAGCTGGAGATGCAAGTACTCCGATTTTCTTATAATACAGCAAAGTGCTCTTAACATCCGAGCCAGCTCTCAAACCCTCCATCCTATTTGGGGGAACAGGATCTCTGTGGAACCTGGAGCTCACTGTTTCAGCTAGACCGGACCTGGTCTCCACACTGGAGCGCTAGGATACAGGCTTTGCCGCACCTGGCTCTTACGTGGGTGCTGGGGATCCAAACGGTTACTCATGCTTACACAACAGCACCTTGCCTACTGATCTATCTCCCCAGCTCCCACTTAGAAGTTCTATATTGGATTAACCTGTTCTTCTTTTCCCTTTCCTATGCCATTAACAGCATTGGACCTGCCCTGAGACTGTTTTTGTCGTTCCTTTATTCTCACACTTGCCAGCTTCTAACTAAAGATCAAGACTTTACTTCCTTACAGAGGTGCTCAAAATATACCCCAGAGACCTAAAAGCACGCCAAGACCTACAAATAAGTTCGTAGCAAATAAATCTTCATACACACATATACCAATATGAACAGATACACACAAACATGATCTACAATTTCTAGACCCAGACCAACACTGTCACATGTAAACACACAAAAACATGACTGTACACACACACACACACACACACACACACACACAGCAACCACAATGTGCCCATGCAAACAGACCCTGTGACAGGCACACATCACATTCACCAGCCAATGAAATATTCAGGAATCTTATTGCAGGGAATGAGAGCTGCTGGGAGCTTTAATAGCTGGTCAGATTCAACTCAGGACAGCTTGGAGGAAGACTCTAAAGCTGAGTCTTCAGCTTGGGTCCCAACTTTGATAAGATAATTAAACTTCCATTACAGCTTCTGCCTCTCTCTCTCTCTCTCTCTCTCTCTCTCTCTCTCTGAGTCATCTTTACAAATTCCTTGTAATAGTGGCATTTAAAAAGGAACTTTCTGAACACCCAAATCCTTTCAGAAACGTTCAGCTTCCTTGGTGAAGCATTTATATGCTGGAGGAAGGTGAACAGAGCAATGTGGTTTCCACATTTGAGAAAAGTAAGTGGGAGGGAATATCAGACAACTGCACAGTACAGATCACCTTTTAGATAAAACCCTCATGGGGCTCCTTGGCACTGTTGAAATTGTTCTGTGCCTCTGCAAAGGTGTCACAGAATAGATTCTCTCCTTTCTCCCGAACTGTCAGCAAGAGAAACGAGATACAATGGAGACAGGCTGCAGCTTAATCCTGGGTTCGAGTCCAGTCTATCATTTCTGGGCTTGTGCATTAATTGGGCACAGAGTATAGCAATTAAGAGCAAAGAAGGGCTCCAGAGACACAGACTGTCTTTTTCTATCCCCACTAGCTGTGTGATCTTTGGCAAGCTACTTAAGATCTCTGCTTCAGTTATCTTTTTTGTGAAACAAGAATAATAATTGCCCTTACCTTACACAGTTGCTACAAGCAGGAAATCAACACATGTACAATGGTTACAATCACATAACCTTCCATAAATACCAACTGTCACTATTCTGCTCACTGCCCCCCTTTTTAGCATTAGGGAGAGGAGTGAGAGGAGTTAAATGAAACTGACATAAAGGAACGGAAATTTGCTCTAGTTATCAAAGTTGGTTCCTCATGTGCAGGAGATTGGTCTTCTTTATATTTTCTTTTATTCTATGTGTATATGTGCGTACTTGAGTATACCATTTTTGTGCAGGTGCCTGGCAAAGGCTGAAAGAGGATGTTAGATCCCTGGAGCTGGAATGACAGGTGGCTATGAGCCACCCAACATGGGTTCTGGGAACTGAATCCAGGTTCTCTGCAAAAGCAGCAAGTTCTCTTAACTGCTGAGTCATCTTTCCAGTCCTCATCTTTTTTCTTTCTTTCATTTAAGCCAAAGAAATGAATTCAAAGTAATGTTTGAGAGGCAAGAGAAAATTAGGACTACGAATGACTTTAGAGTCAGACAGAATTGACACAGTCTTATTTTATCTAAGTGTTCTGAGACCTAAAGTTACTTTCTTGTCTTCAGTTTAGCACCCATAAGATATATTAACGGTGGCTCTGCTAAACTCCTCCAGCACTTGAGGCAGAGGCGGCCTAAAACCAGTGGAGGAAGGACTCTTCTACTTGTGTGGCAGGGCTGTGCGCAGTCCTTTTATGAGGATGACAGTGCTCCACCATCAAACGGCTGCTGTGAAGACTAAATGCACTTCTTAGTGAAGACAGAATGTTTCTGTCCTTATGCTGGCTTGCAGGAATGAGCCCATATTCTTTCTTTTGAGTAAGGATGAACTGAGATCTGGGCATGGTGGTGCATGCCTATAATCCCAGTACTCTAGAAGCTAAGAAGATGTAAGTCTGAGGCCAGCCTGAGCTATATAGGAAGTCCTGTCTTTAAAACAAACAGAAATTAAACAAAAGAAAGAGAGATCCAAACCTCAGTGGTAGATTCTACAGCCCAGCTTCCTTTTTTATGAGGCATACGTTAAAAAAATAATTTACTTCATAGAATTTGAAGTAATAATAGAAGAATAATAAAATGTTGGTCAAAACACATAATTTCACGAAAAGTAGAAGTGCAAGAGATTGAACATGGCGTGCCTATAGTTAATAACAATAGAATATATTTTTTGAAAAGTACTGAGTAAACTCTAAACGTAATCGTCTTAAGAAAAACTATATAAGATAATGCACAGTTTAAGTAGCTTACCTCAGCAATTCTCCATACATATATTGCATTAGTTACTGTTCTGTTGCTGTGATAAATACCATGACCAAAACAACTCCATTATGGAGAGTCCATAATGGCAGGGGAGACGTGGAAGCAGGTGGATGGAACAGGAAGTTGTCTGGTCACATTTCAACTACACACAGGAGGCAGAGAAAGAACTGGAAGTGGGCAGAGGCTGTAAACTTTCAAAACCTGCCCCCAGGATGTACGTCCTCCATCAAGGCTCCAGGTCTTAAAATTCCATAACCTCTTTAAACAGCACCATTAACTGGGTACCAAGTTTTCAAATACATGAGCCTACAGGGACATTTCTCATTCAAACCACAACACACACACACACACATGTGTATGCATTTATATGACATGATGCTTGGAGGGATATGATGCGCTTGGAGGTATATATATATATATATATATATATATATATATAATGATTAATGAGATAATATATTATCTTTAATTAAAAAGAAACAAATCAGGTTAAAATTAAACATTTCAAAATAAATCTAAACTTAACAATAATGATTTCCTGATATTAATGAGAAAAATACAGTAAAATAATAAAACATCTAAGAAAGTATTCTGAAAAGAATCCATGCTATAAGAATTAGATTTGAAAGCTAAAAGGAAAAAATTAAAGATAATGATTTAAAGCCTTGTAGTTTATTTTTATTTATAAAATTTATTAATAAAAACTAATATCAGAATAAGAATAATCCTCTCATACTGTAAATATTAACTGCCAGGCACAAAATAGATTCTTTCTAAATTATTTCTGTTGTTGACTAGAAATAATAAATCATACCTGAAATCCTTAACATTAGGAAAGAACTCGTTAAATTTATTCAAAACAAAACAAGTAAATTTGACTTGTCCTATATAATGTGTCTTCTAAATTCTCAAGGGATGATATTTAAAGTGACACAGATAATCTAGAATTTCTTTTTAAAATTATTACATTTATTTATTTTGCTTCTTAATCTGTGGATCACAGCCCTATATTCTAGCATAATAAAATCAAAATATACATTAATTTGATACTTAAATGTTGAAGAATGATAGGAAAACATTTAACATGTTTGATTTCCACAACTAAATATCTCTTATAGAAACTTCATGTTTCTATAAGAGCAGAAAATTTTGTATCTATGGAAAACAGTGTAATTCATAACATACAACACTCAAATCTGAGCTGAGGTGTTTCAGGCAATATTTGTGCATATGTATGCACACATGATATTGTGCACACATAACACACACATGGAGTTGCATAACTGAATGTGAAGATTGTGAAAAACTTAGCAATAGTAAAAATCCTCTGAAAGCACAGTGACCAACAACTAACTAAAAATCAAACACATAGTGAATCCAGGCATTTCTGGCAGCACTTGCCCACGTTGATTAAGCAACTTCACTGTAGCCTTGGTCATGAACACACACAGGGATGCTATACAACACGAACAAATGTATTTTAGAATGCCTTGACTCAGGTTTGAGACTGTATGATATGAACTGCGGTGTTTATGTACATATTAGGTTTTCTGTTCATATAGAAACATGGTGATTTAGTTACAGTAAACAGGACCAGAAGTTTCACAGCACGTGAAAAGGCTAAGAAGCCTGATGCAAAGAAGAAGCCGCAGCCAGGAAGGCTGGTGATGGTGCTGCTGCAGGTGCCACTCCAGGCGAGGCTAAAGAGGGAGACCCTAAAGTTAAAAGGCTGACTGAAGATGGGGAGCCTCCCTGCAGCCAAAATCCCTTCCTGATCAGAGTGATCAGAGGCCGCAGACGCTCCCAGCTTGCCACGTTCCAGAGAGGCACAGGTGTGAAAGGAAGTACTCAGCTGCTAAATCCAAGGTAGGAAAGAAGGTAAAAAAAAAGGTGGCAACTGGGTCATTCACAAAAAGCCTACTGAAGACGTGCCCTGGAAGATGCTGAGTGAGGGCCAGTGGCTTACTACTTGTGACTGAACCTCTTGCTTTCAACCCAGTTCCTCTGCTTGGAACACACCAAAAGTTTGCTATTGTTACCTCCACAAAAGCAACATGAAAATCCCCCAGCACCTCGCTGACACTTACTTCAAGAAGAAGCAGTTATGGAAGCCCAGGTACCAGGAAAGTGAGATCTTTGACACAGGAAGAGAAACATGAGATTACAGAGCAGCACAAGGCTGATCAGAAAGCTGTAAACTCACAAATTTTGCCAAAGATCAAGGCTGTTCCACAGCTTAAGGGCTACTTGTGTTCTCTTTTTGCTCTAACAAATGGCATGTATTCTCACAAATTGGTATTTGAAATTTCTTACCAAGAACCTAATTAAACAACTGATACATTTTTTTTAAAATTGCAGTAATTGGAGCTGGGCATGTTGGCACTCCGGAGGCCAGATCAGCATTGGGGCTATCTGGAGGTCCTGTCTCAAAAATACAAAAAAAAAAAAAAAACCATAAACAAAGAGTCAATATTATCCTACCATTGTTCCTCAGCATGTATCAAATTACTCTATCTTGGGATTGTGCTGTGTTAGAATGTTTGGTTTTAAAATTCGATATCAGAGTTGTAGACTTGAGTTTCACACACACACACATACGAATACATACACACACACATACAAACACACACAAAATCATGAAATAAGTTTGGGGCTGAGATTAAAACAAAATTTTCAACAATTTATGAAAGGACCCTAAGCACATTTCTGCCATTTTAGACCGCATATTTATGCAAAGTAACCTTCTCAGAGTGACAATTATAAAATCAAACTATCAATCAATTCTCAAAAATACCAAAGATGCTCTGCATCCCACAGTGTCACGTATTCAGCCAAGATTCCATTCTTTATGTGAGAATAAACAAGCATATCCATCTAAAATAGACTGCTTCGCCCAGCTGAGGAGTTACTGGCAGTGATGGCTGTTGGGGGAAGAGGGTGGGCGGGGATCAGTTTTCTTCAGTGACGGAGCTCTGTTAGGTTGCCGTGCTCCTGTGGATGACCCTACATCCATGTACATGTGGACAGCACTAACTGGACTCAGTGGTTATAAAAAAGACAGGATGAAGTTGAGAGAGCGACATGGTAGAAGGGATCCAGGAGGAGTTAGGGGAGGAGGAATGAGGATAGTTATGATCAAAATACACTGTGTGAAATTCTCAAAGAATAAATAAAATAATGTCATAAATCAAGGAGTTTGGTTTACAAAGTAATAATACTATGCTAAGTCCTGAAATGATAAAAGTTATTACATTCACTGAAAAATGAACATTTTACATGTTTCAAAAGAACATGATTTTAGGATTCACTATCAGAAAATGGTTGATTAGTACACCCATTTTATGTACTTACATACCTGGAGTTGCATAAAAATTTCTTGCTCAGGGGCTGGAAAGATGGCTTAGTGGTTAAGAGGACTGGCTGCTCTTGCAGAGGACTGAGGTTTGATTCCCAGCACCAATAAGGTGACTAACAACTGTTAGTAACTCCAGTTCCAGAAGAATCTGATGCCCTCTTCTGACCTCTGCAGGCATTGCGTGACACAGTGTACTTGCATACATGCAGGCAATGTACTCATACACACAAAAAAATAAATAAAATTTTAAAAATTAAAAAACTATTTTGCACAAAAAGAAATTGCAAGTGGAAAAAGTTTAAGAAGGCTTCCTCTCAAGCAACCATTTCTTTTTAAAATTTGAAATTTTTATTTATTTTTATTTTATGTATATGAGTGTTTTCCCTACATGCACCTGTGTCATGCAATGCCCATGGAGACCAGAAAATGGAACTGGATCTTCTGGAATTGGAGTCATGGACAGCTGTTAGGCACAATGTGGGTGTTGGAAATCAAACTCAGGTCCTCTGCAAGAGCAGCCAGTGCTCCTTACGGCCCAGCCAGCTGCCAGCCACAAAATGCCTGTTTCTTAAGGGGTAAACTACATTCACTATTGGATACTTGACCTATAGAAAGGACTAATGCTACTGGTCTGAGGGTGATAATTTAGTCAGTATAGTGAATGACATGTGTGCACACATAAACACAGCAGAAATACAACCACAGAAAGGAAGCCATTTTCCCACAGCCTCCCCATTTTCCAAGTAACTGGAGGCATGTGGCCCTGATCAACCTTATCAGTCTAAAAATGTTGATGACTTGATGAGATTAAGTTGTTTAAAAGTCAGGGCCACATATTCTCTAGTGTGCTCAGTAAATTTTCATTTGACTGCAGGAATGTCCCAAGTTCCAGCTCTCTCTGCTACCCAGGCAGTTGCTGTCTCTGGTGCTGAAACCAAACTCCTGCTGCTCAGCATGAGGTGCTGCAGGTGCTGAGGCAGAAGATGAAGTCCAGAGGAAGGGGGTGGAGAGACGGAGAATGAGCCAAACTTTCATTGGGTGTCAGTGACATCTTCATTTTTCCATCTCTTGACATCTAAACCTGACATTTCTGTTTTCCCCATCTGCTGCCACTTGGCATTTCTTGTTAGTGGGAAATACTGGGAAGATAGCTGTCCTTAATAACTACACGGTGAGCATACAGTTCGACCAAAAATTATTTGAAAACTATGTAAAAATGAAAGAGCCTTTCCCCAGTCTGTTTCTAGATGGAGAAATGAAAAGACAAAATTCACTCATGCCTCTTTCAGCTGATTTCACCCATATCTGTCACCCAATAATGTAAGCAGCTGCAAGTGAAAACCAGGTATAAGGTCACACAAGGGAAGTAGAGTCTGAGGATGTCAGACTGGAGTTGTTGAGTGGCTAGGGGTTCATTTTGACCAGAATTGAATGGGATGCTATTTTTATCCATTTGTTGATTTTATAATATTTACAGAGTGCCTACTATGCTCTGGTATTATAGGAGTTCTAGATATAATCAGGTACAAAAGAAACAAGGTCTCTGGCTCCAAGGAGTTTACATTCCTAAACAGGGACAAACAATAAATGAGTACATACATGAACTTTGCATACAAAAGCCAGAAAAGAGATACATAATGGTAGGGAATTCTCATTTAGATAAGGTGATTATGAGTGAAGTCTTTGAGAAGGTGACATTTGAGCATTGATGTCAGGGAATCAGGAAATGAGACATGCACATCTGGTGGGTGCATGATTCCAGAGGTAACAATAGCAACTTCCTGAAGTGGGAACAAGATGATATATCTAAGGAACAGCAAAGAGGCCAGTATGAAAGCAGTTTACTAAAGGGACATCAGAAAGGATTAGATACTGAAGGTCCTGAGGAATTCAAAGCAGCCTGCATGGACTAGTTCACTATACTTACAAATGGCAATGGCTGGAGTGCCTGCAATAAATAAGTCATGATGTCAGATGCCATGGAGGTACAAAGATAGAAAAAAATGCCTTTCTACAGTTCACCATGTCCCAAAAATCTAACAAGTAGAGGGCAATAGGAACTAGACATGTATTTATTCAGTCAAAAAAATAGCAAATACTATGTACCCAGAGGCCAGTCTAGTAAACTTAGGTCTAGCAAGGGATAATGAGCCAGAACAAAAAACGGAACAAGAAGAATCAGAGACATCAGGCATGAAAACCTGAAACATTCACATAGTCAAATGAATATTTACTATTTGTTTGCACATCCTATGGTGAGGCACAATAGAGAATACAGAGATTTATGTGATCCTGACCTTTAAACAACTAAATCTCTTCAAAACATCAACATTCTTAGATTGATAAAGCTGGTCAGGGTCACATACCTCATGATATTTGGAAAGTGGAGAGACCATAGGAAAATGGTTTCCTTTCCAAATTGTATTTCCTCTGTGTGCACATGTCATCCACAATGCTCACTAAACCACTACCTTCAAAGCCAGCAGCAGTATCCTGGTCACTGCTATAGCCCAAACACCCAGCACATGGCCTGGCACATAGTTCATCTTCAATGGTTTTGCTTTATTTTTATCCTTATTTTACAAGAAAGAAACTGAGGCTATAAGGATTGTCTTCTCACAATAGATGTAACCAGGAGAACTTTGGATTGAGATGTGTCTGGCTCTTGGTTTCATGCTCTGCTACCAGTCATAGCCACTTATCATGTGTTTACTAGGGCATTCTTGAAACCTGTAGAAAGTGATAACCTGCAAGACGCTAGTTGAAATCTTAAACCTCACTGATCAATGTCGGATAAATCACATTTTTTCTGTTCCCAGTTTTCTTTATTTAAAATGAGGATAGGGAGCTGCATGACTGTGGGCTCCCCTCTTCCATGCTGCAAAGAGCCTCCCAAGGCTGTGTCATGCATCTGTTGCAATTGAAGAAGGTTACCAGGAGGGGTGAATTTAAACATCCTTGTCACTGCCAGGTGTCAAATGAGAAGCATACTGATATCCTAACAGACCTCAGGCTCCGGTTTTATCTTCCTGCTACAATCAGAATGTGTGCGCAAGCAGTGCAGACTCTTCTTTTTAAGAGTGCAATAAATGAACTTCAACCCCTTTTGAGAACACAGCAGAGACAGCCTCAGGACATAGAGACAGTGGAGTGAGGCTTCAGTGACTTATCACCCAGGAACCCATTGGTTGAGTAGCTTTGGACAAAGCCTGGGGCAATGATAATGGTTTAAATGACTATGGAAGCAGAGAACTCAATTTGGCTGATTGATGTCCTGGGTTTCTAGTTAGTGGGTGGCTTCCTGCCATGGCTGTGCCTCAGCTCCCAGAATTACTCCAATAAGAGATTGGCTCATCTCTACCTCTTCCTGGGGCTAATAGAGAAAGCTAAATCAGCCCTCTCACAAGTGTGATTGGGATTTAATGGGGACCAGTGGGTACTGACGCACAGGGAATAATATGGGGACAGGAGTAGATCTGTCAGATTTTGCAGAAGTGTCTGGCTCCTGCCTGTGGATATAGAGGGGAAATAAAACCAGAAAAGAAATTATTTCAGAGCAAATGTCTTTTAGTTATCTAAAAAGAATGCAAATCAAATGCGTCCCTGAGACTGTTTCTCTAGCACAGTGCTAGTTATCGCAGTCCACATAGAACAAGGAATATCCCCAGACTAAAGAACGGCAATGGGCAGGCAGCTTGGGAGAAATCTGGAGCCTAACCCAGTAGGAGACATTTAAGATAATGGGGAGAGTGGGCTAAGCAATACCTTAGACCTCTGTTCAACATGGGTCTGTGCTGACCATCGGTGGGACCTGGGTCAAATTGCTTAATCTTTCTGAAGCTTAATTTCTTCATCTTAAAATGAGATACTATTAAGGATATCTACTCTTCCAGCTTTCTATTCCTGCATAACAAACTGTATAACACAATCATTTCATTATGTTTAGATTCTTAGTCAAAGAATTCAGACAAGGCATCAGGGTGGCTGAGGTCTCAGGTGGGCAATCCAAATGGCTGAGGGTTGCAATAACCTGAAGGCTTTACTAGTATAGTCCCAGGTGGGAATCACTCAATGACTGGGGCTCAGTAGAAAGTGACTGGAGTTGGGGCTGTAGAGATGGCTCAGTGGTTAAGAACACTGGCTGCTCTTGCAGGAGACCCAGGTTTGATTCCCAGCACCCACAAGTGGTTAACAGGCACCTGTGTAACTCCAGTACCAGAGAATCTGACACCCTCTTCTGACCTCTGCAGGCATTTGCATGACACGAGTGCACTTACACACATACAAGCAATACACTCATATACATAAAATTAAAATAATATATAAAATAATTTTAAAAGAAAATGACTAGAGGCTATGACTCCAGTTCCCGGGTATGCAGTGCCTGTTCTGACCTCACAGGCATGCACGACACCAGCACGCGTATACATACGAAGGTAATATACACATAACATTTTTAAAAAGAAAGAGGAAGGAATGTAGATCTTGCATCTACATAGTAGAGATATCAATATGCAGTCAAATTTTGTTGTTATGTGTTATGTGTTGTATGTTTTGAGACCCCCAGATTTGCTGTGTACACAAAATGACCTTGAACTGATCCAAGTATTGGGATTACAAGAATGCATACTCTACCCAGTTTATGCGGTATGAGGGATCAAGCCAAGGACCTCACACATACTAAGCAAGTACTGGCTTTAATGAGTGAGTAGATGAATTTATGAGGAGATGGTTGGCCAAGGACTTCCTTAAAATTCAAAATCTAACTTAGGTTTCTCAGTTTCCTAAAATCCAGTCTTCCTAGAGATCAACTCAGGATGCATACACTTTCTCCACCTGTGGAATGCACAGAATGTGCTATAAAGAGTCAGAAACTAAGGCCTCATTGGTCTGGTGAATGATCTTTCAGTAGATGTATTTAAAACACATGCTTTGAACTTCACTTCTCTAGCTGGACTGTGTAAGTGGATCCTGGAACTCCGTGGGGACTGTTGTAGTCTACTTGGGGTCAATGTGCGTATGATTTTTTTTTGGTAAGATTTGCTAAATCTATTCAAAGGCTATCACTGTGAATGGAATACGTGACTTGTAAGAGCAAACAAAAACAAACAAATGAAACAAAAAATAACCTGGCATAGGCTTCAAAGAGATCATAAAAAAAAGACTCATGTGATAGGTAAGGAGTGAGATTAAGTCTTGAAGAGCTGGGAAAGCCAGATCTCTGTGTTTTCCATTTTCAAAACATGAACAAAAAACTAAGCATCTCATTGCCTCAGTTTCCTCATCTCCAGAAAAATGTATAAAGCTCCGAGAACTCTTCTAGCTTGGCAGACTCAGCTCTTTTGTTAAGAACCTGCTTGTTGATAGATTCAAACGGCCCTTCTCAGTTCTTACCTTGGCTGACACCCTCTCAAAAGTATTTTACACTGTTAATTACTGTCTAGCTTTTGGCTGGTTCCCTCTTTGGGCTTCAAGAACAGCTTGCTGTCTTTCTGAGCACTCTTCTCATGCTTCTTTGAGGTATCTTCTGCCTGTCCTTAAAGAGGTATCCCTCTCTTCCCTCTGTGGACCATTCTTATGCCACAGCCTCATTCCTCAGGACCACTACACCCCACCCCCGTGCGCATGTGCCAATCAGAACTCTCTCACTAGAAACATAGGGCATTAGTTATTTTTCTGTTGCTGTGATAAAATACATTGACAAAAAATAATTTAGGGTTTATTTTAGTTTTCCATCTTAGAGAATAGAGTTCATTGTGGCAGGTGAGGCAGCAAGAACAGGAAGCTAACTGATCACATTGTCATCCATATACAGGAAGCAGAGAGAACAGGGACTGGACTGAAATTATAAATCCTCAAAACCTGCCCCTAGTGATATACTTACTTATTCCAACAAGGTTCAGTCTACTAAAGGTTTGTTATATGACAGTTTCTTCCAAATCAAACCATTCCCTCCAGGAGGGAAGGAGAGGCTCAAGAGACTCCAGAGGTAAACAAAAGGTCACATGTCTGGGAAAACAGAAATTTGGAAGCTTCTCCAGGGCCCTCCCCAGTGATGTAATAAGGAGTAAACATCTGGCTGAGAAGCCAAACCAGATAAACCACAGAGAGAAATCTCAGACTGTGGAGTTGCCTGCAAGCTGTGTAGAGAGTTCAAGAGTTGCAGCTTCCATGAACTATCGCTCATGTTGGGGTGGGCTTTTTGGTGATGTCTCTGATTTTGAGTCATCTCTGGTCCTGTAACTAACTCCACACCTATATTCTTGTTAATAACCCAAACAAAAACTCAGTTTACTAAGTTAGCCATTGGTGCTGTCATTACTTTGGTCTGTCATGGGCTCCCTTTCTGGGGTAAATAGGCCTGTGTGTGTGTGTGTGTGTGTGTGTCCCCCCAAGAAAGTCTCTCACACAACAAGGTCCCACAATCTCTTCAAACAGTATCACCAACTGAGGGACAAATGTTCAAATACATGAGCCTATGTATTATTCATTCAAACCACTACACACAGCGTAGAAAACTAACTTAGTTTAGGAAACAAGGAAAACATTGACTCAAATAAATGAAAAGCCTAGAGACCTAACACAGTTGGACTAGAGGCTCAACTAGCAACAGCTAGACCTGCTCATTTCCAATGTCCCTTAGCTCTGCTTCCTCTCCTGATGGTGTATATTCGGATGGCTCTGCCTTTGAGGAGGAAGGTGGCAACAGTGGACCCTTACTTCCCGTTGGTCCAGTTCTGATTAGAAACAGCGTGCTTTCTCAAGGTTATAGGAAAGAATTATTTGACTTTATTCTGATGACCGAATTCAACAAGTCTGACCCTGAACTAATCTCTGGCTAAGAAGACTGAATATGATGATTACCTCAGTCCACTAAGGCCCACACGTAGAGTTGAGAGTTAGTTGGTCCTTCATGTTCCAACAGTTAAGGATGAGTTTCCAGAGGTAAATAAATGCTGAATGGCAGAACCAACAGTGCTAACTAGTGACTAGTAACTAGTGACTCCGTAATACAGCCGTAAGCCCAGAATCCTCTCAACTCCAGACTCTTAGTAAACTCACCTCTCTATGTTGCCACTTGAATAGTTAAACTCTACATGTTATAAACTAAAACAATTCCCTCTAGACCTGTCCTTCCATCTCTGTTCACCTTGGTAGTGAATGGCATTTCTTTATGTCCAGGTTCCTGATCTGGCTAACTCAGGGTTACACTGAACTAAGTCTCCTTTTTTCCACCCCATGTTGAGTCAGTCATAATAATTCTATTATAGTCTTAATTCTATATAGTCTATATCTCTCCAGGTTCCCATCTTTCCAGTAATCTTCCATTTTCTTATAAGAAACTATCACTGTCTCTCATCCTGATTCTGAAGTCTAGAAGAGCTTCCTAAATAGTCTGTCTCACTATCTCCAGTATGGCCCTCACTAATCTATTGACATATAATTCAGTTTCAAGTTTCAAGTAAAAGAGAATGAGCAACCTCTCTCATCCCATTGAATTCAACCAAAACATGAGCAAAGAGCATGGAACAGTTGTCTAGTGACTCAAAAAATGACAGCAGGCATTTGGGGACTAGCATCAGAAATTTAAACGCAAATGATCTAAATATGCAGACAGTTTTCCATTGCCTTTTCTTCTGTACTATTTGTTTTAGTTGAAATGTAACCAGAATAATATGTGCCTGGCATGACCACAAAGAGCTTGAAGAGAAGCGATTAGTCCGGTCTGAGCGATGGGAAGGGAACTTCATATACCACAAGAAAAGTAGGTAAAATCATCCAGCTTGTGTAATTATCTGATTATTTTGTTTTTCTTTGTTCCCCAACTCCAGTCCTGAGGCAAATTCCACCCAAAAGTTGTAATCCCATGTTGTCTGGGCAGTGACCCTACGGTAGCCAGTGGCACAGCCAACGGACATCATCTGAAATCCTAAGTAAAGAGATTATTTTCTGTAACCAGAAGAACTGGTAGTCCAAACAAATCTATAAGGAGAATCAGTTTCTTAATCTCTCTTCCTCTATAGCCCTCTCTTTATCTTCCTCCCCTTCTTTATCTCTCTCTCTCTCTCTCTCTCTCTCTCTTCATCTCCATCGCCTTCTGTATCTCTCTATCTCAAGGGCTAATTTAAAGGCTAACAGAGTCACGAGAATCAGGAAGTGAAGGACCAAGAGCCAGTGTATCATGAGACTGAGAAAAAGAGGCAGCTGGCAAAAGAGATATAATAAACTAATTCACATATTCCCAGATAACCCCTGAAACACACAGGTATGATGTCTAACATATAACAATGACTTTGGGAACTGTATGGTAAATAGGGGGTTCTCTCTGAAGTGTTGTTTTTTTTTTTTTTCTATTGGTTTATTTGGTGGCAATTCCTGCCCTCTGACCAATGGGACAAGAAGGTGGGGAGAAAGGGGAGACAACATGGCATCGAGTCCTGGGGAGGGGCCCGGATTGAATCCACGTGGGAAGAAACATGCCCCAGCCCTAGGCCCACATGGAAGGCCAAGATTCAGAAGGCAGTGTTCCAAGTCCCCGCAGTTCTAAGAATCATGTGAGTGGAAGCGAAATTCTGGCCGGGAATGGACTAAGAGCCCTGCGCCTGACTGTTGGGGAGTTTGCGGGTGGGCAGCAGGTAACCAGTAACTTTGTAAATTGCCGTAAATAAATCAATCTCTCTAAATGGAAGATCAGTTTCCATTTTATCCAGCCAGATTAACCAGACCCCGCCTGCTAAGGTGTGGAGAATAAATTTCGTAAGACAGGAACTGAATAGAATACCATTTTCCCAGACTGCCCAGTGATATGCCTGACCAAAGATTTAAGTGCTATTAAAGTTAAACTAGAGTAAGTTTACAAAAGTCACAGAAGGTGGATCAAAACTTGCAGCCAGAAAAAAAACTGGTCAATTGTCTGCCTTTAAAAAAAAATCAATATTTGATATAGAATTTTTAAAATGTGAGAGCCAGAGTTTCATACTATGATATACTGATGCTCAGAATAGAATCCAAAAGTACCCCACATATGAAGAAACAAGGGGAAAAAAAAATTATCAATTTTAGTTGAAAACATAAATGATGGATGTAAATGGCAAGAGAGTTCAGCTAGATTCTGGAATTTTTAGAAAAATTAAAATCTTTGAAAAGCTGGTCCTAGAACCATGCTCCAAAAAGCAAAGACAGATGCTCTTGAAAAAAATGGGAAACTGGAAAGCCACAGAAGTAGAAATAGAAGTCATAAAAAGAATCACATTCTACAATGAGAAATTCAATAAGCAGACACTTAAAAGTTAATGGGGCCTGGAGAGATGGTTCACTGGTTTAGAGCTGGCTCTTCCAGTGAGTTTGGGTCCCAGTGTCTCCAGCCTGCAACTCAAACTCCAGGGCACTAATACTCTCTGATGACCTCTAAAAGCACCTTTATACATATGACATATATTTACCTATGACACACACACACATAGAATAAAAATAAATCTTAAAGTTCACTGGCAGGACTCTACAGCCAAAGGAAGTAGCACAGGAAGAAGCCATGAACTTGAAAGCAAAACAATAAAAACCGTCTAATCAGGAAAACAAGGGAAGACTGAAAGGGAACATAACCTCAGAGACCTATGGGTCAGCTCCCAGAGGCCTAGATTTGTGTGAGTGGGATACCAGAAGGAAGGGAGGGGACTTGATGCAGGGAAAGAAATATTTGTAAAAACTAATGACTGTAAAACTTCCACATTTTCTATAAGGCACAAAATTACACATTTGAGAAAATGAATAAATTCTTTACAGGATAAATTGAGAAGTAAATGCCCAAGTATATCATGATGAAAACTGTTGGAAAACTGAAACAAAATTTAAAAATCTTAAACACAGAGAAAAGCAATGAATGAATATCACAGATAAACAATTATTCAAATGACTTCAGATTTCTCATTAGGAATCATGGATGCCAAGAAGCAAGGAAAATCATTTTTAAAGAGATAAAGAACTGTCAGTCCAAAACTGTACATCTAACAAAAATATCCCTCAGGAACAAAAGCACAATAAAGACATTCTCAAACAGCAGCTAGAGAGATGGCTCAGCAGTTAAGAGTACTCGCTATTCTTGCAGAAGACCTGGGTTTGGTTCCCAGCACCCACATGGCAGCTAACAATTGGTAATAAATGGAAGTTGCCAGAACTGAATGAAAACAAACAAGATGCTTGTGATGATCTACAGGAATTCCATTTTAAATATAGTAACAGAAATATTGAAAGGAACATGATACAAAATAACTAAGATGATTAATCTCGATTGTCAACCTGATGGCTCTCAGAAAATCATGGAAACAAATCTCTGGGCATGCCTGTAAAGGATTTTATAGATGAGGTTAATTGAGATAGGAAGGCCCATTCTAAAAGTGGGTGACACCATTCCCTAAGCTAGGGTCTCAGACAGAATGAAAGTAAGAAAGGACCTCCTGACTGAATGCAATGTGACCATCATAGTTTCCCAGTCTTGATAGACTTGATCCCCTAGAACTGTAAGCCAAAATAAACCTTGCATTTCTTAAGCCTCTTTTGTCAGATGTTAATAATTAGACAAGTAACTAATGAACTAACACATCATATAATGCTAATAAAAAGAAAACTGGAGGCCTCTAATACTATCAAAGTTAAGTTTCAGAAAAAAAAGAGTTGCCAGAGATCAAGAGGGCTTTAAATAATGATGAAGGGATCAATTTACGAGGAAGACACAGTGAGTCTTAATGTGTCTACCTCCAAGAGAACTTTCCCTTTTTTGCGGGGGGTGTTTTGTTTGGGGTTTTGAGGACTTTTTGTTGTTGTTTTTGGGTATTTGGGGGGACAAGATCTCTTTGTAGCACCTGCTGTTCTGGAACTCACCTTGTCAATCAGGCTGGCCTCTCTCTCATAGAGATCCACCTGCCTCTGCCTCCCAAGTGCTAGGATTAAAGGCATGTGCCACCACACCTGGCAAGAAGCAAGAGCTTCTCTTAAAGAACTTCAGGGAGAAACAAAGAAACTCACAATTATAGTTAGAAATGTGGGCACCACTCTCTCAGTAACTGGTAAAATAAACGCAGAGAACAATCAGCAATATCGAAGAAAAATAAACGAACTGGATCCAACTGATATTTGCAGAAGCCCATTCAAGAACAACAGCATTTGCATATTTCTCAAATGTTAAAGGAACAGTCACATAAGTATACAAGATTCTATGTCAGAATATTAGTCCTAACAAATATAAAAGAATTTAAGTCATCCTAAGAATGTCTACAAGCATGATTAGCTTAAATTAAAAATTAATAGAATACTATCAGGAAATTTCCCCAATAATTAAAAATGTGAAGGGGGGGTGCTAAATAATACATAGACCAAACCAGACATCTCCAGAGAAATGAGAAACTTTTAAATTGAAGGAACATGAAAATACATCTCAAAATTTGTGGGAAGCAACAAAAGGAATGTTGAAAAAATCTGTATTATTAAATCCTTTTATTTTCAAAGAAGAAAGATATCAATGACCTAAGGTTTTGCCTGGCAAAAAAATGAGGAAAATAAACTCACAACAATCAGAGGTAGGAAATAATAAAAGCCAGAAATCAATGAAATTGAAAATAGCAAAATAATAGAGAAAGTCAATCAAACCAAAAGTTGCTTTTGTGAAAAGACCAATACAATTGATAAATCTCTAGTCAGAATAACAGAGAAAAGAAGGATACATAAATTCTCAATATTCAGGGTGAGAAACAAAATACTATAGGCTGTACAGTCATAAATTAAAGTAGAGTGAATGGGTTTACGACTTAAGTCTACAATCCAGGTCAAACGTGGTAGAATAAACTTTTACTCTGAACCTTGGGGAGGCAGAGGCAGATGGATCTCTTTAAATTCAAGGCAGCTCAGTCTCCATAGCAACTTTCAGGCCAACCAGGGCTACACAGCAAGGCTTTGCCTTTAAAAACATCTACAACTTATTGAAAATGAATCAATGTCTTGAAAGTCACAAATTATCAAAACTTACCAAGAATAACTTAGATATTTCTATGTCTACTTACAAAATAAAATTGCTATAGAGACAAGTATATTTAACCTTTATGAAAAATTTTAAAAGAATTAGTAGTTTAAAAATTCTGAACAAATATAACTGCAAGCCCATGTATATGATTTCAATAAAATATTAGCAAGTCATGTAGTGCATATGTAAATCTCTCTCTCCATTTCTTTCTTCCCTCTCTCAGACACACATACATACACATATATTAATTGATGCAGAAAAAGTATTTAACTATACTCAATATCCATTCATAAATTCATAATTCTTTTTCTAAATCTTTCAACAAATTTGGAATTAGAGAGCTTCCTTAATGTGATAAAGTATGTCTGTAAGACAGCTAAAATAGTACAGAATGATGCAAACTGAATAGTTCTGTTCTGCCTAAGGTGGAGAATAAGGTCTAGTCTCACTACACCTATTCAATGTTGTACAGTAAGTCTGAGCCACTATAATAAGGCAAGTCAAAAAAAAAAGGCATACAGATTGGAAAGTAAGAAACAGACTGTTCCTATTCACAGATAATGTGACAACCTATATGAGGAATTCCAAGGAATCCACAAAAAAAAGTTTCTAAAACTAATAGTTAAATTTGGCAAGGTAATAGGACACAAGGCCAATATGCAAAAATTCATCATATTTCTGTATACTACCAATGAACAGTTAGAAACTGAAGATTACAAAGTAGAACCATTGTGGTTAGAGAGATGGCTCACTGGTTAAGAGTGCTGACTACTCTTGCAAGAGGACTGGCTTTGGTTTCTGGCACCCACATGGTGGCTAAGAATCATCTGAAACTTCAGTTCCAGGGGCTCTAAAGTTTTCCTCTAGTCTCCACGGGCATTGCATGAATGTGGTACACTATGTACATGTAGGTATAGCACTCATGCACATAAAGTTTTAAAAGTTATTTAAAAAGAGCTCTTAGTGCTTTTCAGAGTACGTGAGTTTGCTTTCCTACATCCAAATCTGGTTATTCACAAGTACATGTAATTCAAGCTCTAGGGAATCTGATACCTCTGGCACATTGCACAACAGCACTCACATGCACATAGACACATACACAGGCTTTTAAAAAATTTAAAGCAGAATAATTCATAGTAAATTCCCCCAAAGCATATTTTTGGTATAAAAAGAGCAACATGTGTACAGAATCTGTATGCTAAAACCCGCAGAACCTTAATAAAGGAAGATTTAAATAAATGGAGAGATTGCTATTCTCATAATTAAAGACCCAACACAGCTGTCAGTTCTCTTAAAACTAATCCACTTTCAGTGACTTTCACAGTAGGAATGTTTCTATAGGTATAGACAGGTTGCCTCTGAAATATGTGTGGATAGACAAAGGGCTCAGAAGCTAAAATTATTTTATTTTTGTTATTTTTGAGAATTTCACACATGGGCATTATGTTTACATTATCTCCACCCCTCCCATGCCCATGCCACGTCCACATCAATTTCTTGTTCTCATCTTTGATTATTATTATTACACACACACACACACACACTATAAATGAACTGAGTCCATTTAGTGGTGCTTTGTGTACCTGTCTTGATGACAACCCACTGGAATTAAATACCCACCCAGGGAGCTCATCCCTGGAGAAGACTGATGCTCCTCCCTCCACTGATTACCTGTAGCTCTTCATCTTGAGGTGAGACCCCATGAAATTTCCCCATTCCCCTTGGCATGTCAATTGGTTTTATCATTATGCAGCTCTTATTAGACTACCTTACTGTGATGACTGGTGAGAGGCCACTTGTCTGTAAATATAAGGATACATATTTAGAATACAGTAAGAAATTACAAAAATTATATTGATGAAAACATTTGATGGCTCCCAGAATTCAGTGTTCACTCTTACTGTAACACTATAGTGATAAAGACCACAGCAGTAAGAAAGACGAGGTTGATAGAACAAAGCAGGGCTCAGAAATGGCTGTGCAATACTTTTGATAAAGTTGCAAAAACAATTCAATGGAGAAAATATACTTTCCAATAAATCTCAGTGGAGCAATTAGATATTCATATGCACACACAAAAGCATGAAACCTCAACTTTTATCTCAGTCCTTATGCAAAAATTCACTAAAAATGACCACAGACAGAAGAAATGTGTGTGGCCTTTGGACAAAAGTCTTGTAAATATAACCCCAGAGATTTTATCCACTGAAATTTTTGATAAGTTAGATTTGAAAAAAATTTAAATATCCCCACCCACTGGGTCACCACAACCTGTTTTGGGACCAGCCCTGTTTGCGTTGCTTCAGGGCTCACATCTACTCTGCTTAGCTGGTCAGAACTGGCCCACTGTGTCCCCATGGGCCCTCCTTGGGCCTAGGTCCCTTCCCACTCCTGCTCCTCCAAACAGAGAGCTCCTGACTAGCATGACAAGTGTACTTCTCATCATTCATCAAAGAAGCTTCTTTGCAACAGATGGAGACTATTACAAAGTTCTACAACAAATGCAGAGAATAAGTATCTGTGAGGTGCTCAACTCTAAATGACACATCTACAGTGCAACCTCTATGCTCAGGGAACATAGTGGGACAGAGGAAGAAAGAATGTATCTCTCAACTCTCACCAGTAAAGCTTCCTTGTGTAACAGATGGTGTTTAACCCCCCAAAATCACAACTGGACAAAGTGCAGAGAATAAGAGACTGAAGAGTGCATGTCCCTAAACAGGATAACTGTATCAAGCCTCTGCCACCCAAGGCCCAGGGACCATTGTGGAAGAGGGGGTGGAAAGACTGTAAGAGCCATAAGGATGACCATAAGGAAACATAGGTACATTGTGGATCACCAATGCAATGTTATACCACTGAGTACAGTAAGAATGAACTGCTGTTACACATAATGGATGGATTTCAAAGGTAACATGCTAATCAAAAGATGCTAGCATCTAAAGATACCCACTGCACTGTGTTAGTTACTATTCTCATTGCTATAACCAAATATCTCAGAGAAGCAACTGAAATGAAGAAGAATTTATTTTGGCTCATGGTTTAAAAATGGGTGCAGTCCATCACAGGCAGGGCCTGGTGGTAGAAGCATAAAATGACTGGCCATACAGCACCTGCAGTGAGGAAGCAGAGCAATAAATGCTAGTGCTTAAGTAAATGCTAGTTCTCCTTTCTTCCTTTATATTGATTGAGTCCAGGACCCCACCCCATTTAAGGTGAGGTCATCTCACCTTTGTTAAACCTCTTAGAAAACACTCTCACAGCATGCCCAGAGGTATCTCCTAGGTGATCTCAAATCCAGTCAGTTGACAATTGAAATGAATATCACACTTACTAAATGATTCTATGGGAACAGAGAAAGAGCAATGGTTTCCCTGGGGTAGGGACTGGAAGGGCTTGTTGAGAAAGGGGCAGTATGTGGAGATTTTAGGACATGAAGGGATTGTTTTGTGTTCTGATTCCAGTTGCAATTATATAAATATGACGAGTATTAAAATTTGGGCTGGCAAGATGGCTCAGTGGTTAAGGGTGCTTGCCACCAAACTGACAACCTGAGTTCCATTCCCAGAACCAATTCCCCAAAATTGTTCTCCGACCTCTACCATGGCACACCAATACACAGAGACAAAAATAAACAGATAAATAAATGTAAAAATTAAATTCATAAAGCAGTTAAGTCACTATGCATAATTTTTTAAAAAACGATAAAAATAGTAGAGCTATGTCTGAACACAAATCCCAGAAGTTCATACCCACCAAAGTTTTCATTTGTGGACAATAGAGATTCAGGCACATTCTCAGAAATGTTCAGGTTCACAGAGCATGGCAAAAATGAGCCTTTCTTGAAGAAGTACTTATTTATAAAATCCAGCCAAGAAGGAGATAAATTGAAGAACTAGGAAGACAAAGGGCCAGTAGGGAACCCTGCACTGAGATCCATAGTTAAGATTTAATGGTTCCAAGAGTAGTCATGACTTCCAGAAAGCATGTAAATGTTCTAAATTTTAATAATATAAAAATAATTACCAGAAATTGGCATGTTGGGAAAAAGAAAATGAAAAAATTATGCCATTAAATTGCATATCCAGAATTAATGCTATATTCTCTAAAATCAAAATACAATTAAAAGGCTGAAGAGATAGATGGCTCAGTGATTAACAGTACTTGCTATTCTTCCAGAAAACTGCCTGTAACTCAAGCTTTAGGGGATCAGATTCCCCCTTCTAGACTCTGCTGGCACCTGCACACATGTGGCATACATATACATACACAAATAAATAAAAATAAATCCCTTTTGAAAAATGATTAGAGGAGCCAGTGAGATGGCCTGTGGGCAAAGGCCTTGCTGTGCAAGCGTGGAACCCTGTGTTCAATCCCTAGAACTCACATAAAGGTCAAAGGAGAGATCTGTTATCCTCTGTCCTCCACAAACACATACTGTGGCACATGTGCCCATGTAAACATATCATACAGACCCACACAATAATAATAATCATACGTGAATGTTAAAAATAAAACAAAATATGATTAGTGGGGCTGGAGAGATGGTTTAAAGGATAAGAGCACTTGCTGCTCTTCCAGAAGACTGGGGCTTGGTTTACAGCACCCACATGACGGCTCACAGCTATTTCTAACTTCAGTTCAAGGGAACCTGGTACCTTCTTTGGCCTCTTCAGGCACTCTCAGCCATATAGTACGCATACATACATGCAGGTAAACACACAAATATATAGAGTAAAAATAAATCTTTAAAAATATGGTTAAAACTACTATGAGCTCTTGTATTTCACCACCTTTTTCCTTAGCCTTTAAATTAAATCTTTTTAATACTTTTTATTTTGAGATAATTTGGAATAGTTGAAGAATTAGGACAAAGTTGAAAACAGCACAGAGAATTTGCCATGCCCTCTACTCACCTAATATTGGCATTATCTATGACAACAGTACCTTTCCCAAACCAGGAAATCCATGCCCACACAGTACTGAGCTGCTTCAGAGCTTATTGATTCTTTACTGCCTTTTCCAGCCCAGAACTCAATCCAGACTATACTGTTTTGGTATCTCTGTAGTAAGCTCCTGAGAATGACCTATTAGGAAACCTTAACACTTTTTTAAAAAAATCATTATTGTTATATTGCCTGTATGTGTGTAAGTGCACCCGTGCTGTGCAATACCCTTCTAGGTGAGAAGGTGTCAAATCCCTTGGAACTGGAGTTACGGATGGTTGCTAGCCACAGTGTGGATGCTGGGAATTGAACCCGGGTCCTCTGCAAGAGCAGTCAGTGATCTTAACCACTAAGCCATCTCTCTAGCCCGTGGAAATATTAATTCTTGAGTGAAGAAAAACTATTTGAAAGCCAGTTATTACTTCAGTTAGGTTTCATTTTTTTATGTCAGATAGATTTAAACTTAATACTTTTGCTTAAAATATTATTGCAGTTACCAGCATCACTTGAGTTGAATGCTGGTTACTATCACATTATCCAACAGAAAACAGAATACTGTTGGTGTCAAGACTTAGTCTTTGGAAGCCCTTGGTCACGTTCTAGCTGCACCATCTGAATTCTGCCAATCTGATCTTAAAATCCTCATTTGACAGTTATTCCTTTGTGCATGTATTTAATTACTACCTTAAAAACCAGCTCCACATCAGAAATTACTCTGGGCATTTCAAGCCTGAGACCGAGGCCCTATCCTCACAGTTTTCCAGTCTTTCCAGAAGTCAGTGGCAGCCATGTGCAGTGAGCACTGGGAATCCCTGGAAAGACAAAGGGTTGCCTCCTGCCAGCAAGGCTGCCTGCAACCAGCAGGGTTCTCCCACAGGCACCAGGTTCCACAACCCTACATTCCATAGCCACCAGGCTCCTCCTATAGTCAGCAGGGTCTTCCTGTGGCCAGCATCAAAGTCAGCAGGGGTCTGTAGCTATAGGACAGGGAACTGAGGCCTGAAACACACAGGCATTCACAAGAAGGAGCTATGGCTTTTTCTTTTGTTTTTTGTTTTTCATAGAATAGAAAATTTTATCCAATAAGGTTAAACCAAAAGGGTACTTAGTTCCCTCAACTGAGAGGTGCAGCCATGTGCCATGGCTGGGACCATCCATGGCTGAGAGTATGACACTTCTCTACTCCAAGCTCAACTCATAATTCCCCAGAAAACAAAAGAAAGCACCTTCCTGGAGCCCTCAACCAATGCCTGGACCTGAAGGCAGTGTGTACCTCTCCCAAGCTCCATGGCTAAGAATGGAACAGGGACAATTTCTAACCATCTAAAATCTCAATATTCCTGACAGGAACCTACACTGCAAGAGAAAGAGTATCATTTCTATGCAAAGGGAGAGTGTGAGATGCCTGTTAAAAGAAATACCAAGATGTCAGTATAATTGAAGAATGAATTTAGCAGGAAATTGGGGACCAGAAAACAGCACCATGCCAGAGACTTGCTGTGATGGGAGACCTTTCAAGACATTAAGCATAAGAGTGATCAGGTTTGTCCACTTTAAAGGGGCCAGTGGCTGCTTACAGAGAAGTGGGGCATTTAAGGAGGGAGGAGGCAAGCTGGGAGTTTCTGCCATCAAATGCAGACCCTGGAGGGATCCATCTGCTCAAGGTGACAGAAACTCACTAATAATAGCTTACATGTAAGAGGATTCGGAGGTCAGCAGTAGTTGACAAAATCAATAGCCCAAGTTTCCCCCTCTTTTAGTACCATTTTATTTAGTTTTTTAAATTTTTATTTTATTTTATTTTATTTTATTTTATTTTATGTGTGTCTATTTAAGAGCATGCCTCATGTGTGTAGGTGTCCAGGAGGCCAGAGGAGGGTGTCAAATCCTCTGGAACTGGAGTTACAGGCAATTGTGAGTTTCTGGATGTGAGTGCTGGGAAATGAACTCAGGCCTCTGGGAACAGCAAGTATCCTTAACCACTAAGCCATCTCTCCAGCCCCTTACTTTGTATTTGTTGTTTTTAAATTTTTCAACTATTTTTTATTAGCACATAAGATAATGGATTTCATTATTCCATCTCCACACATATAGTATTATGGTACTTCCGGCCTGTTCTCGCCCATTACTCCTCCTCATCTCTCTTTCCACTTCCTGCTAGTTCCATTCTTTCCCCCAAATAGTCCTCCTTCTGTTTCATGTCCCATGTGTTTGTGTGTAGTAAAATTTAGATTTCCGTGTATAGAACAAATGTGAGATTTTTGTCACTGTTTTCCCGTCACCCTCTGCCCTGCTTTGCTTCTCTATTGCTGACAAAACCAACTTAGGGAGGAAAGAGTTCATCTTATCTTTTATCTCTCGCGTCCCAGTTTGTCACCGAGGGAAATTAAGGCAGGAGCTCAAGGAAGGAGCTGAAGCGCAGACCGTGGAGAGGCGCTGCTTACTGCCTCGTTCCCTGGCTTGTGCCTCGGCTGTTTTCTTTTTTCATATATTTGTTATTTTAAGTTTATACATAAAGTGTACTGCCTGCATGTGCGTAAGTGCACTGTGTCATGCAGTGCCCACAGAGGTCAGAAGAGGGGGCCGGATCCCCTGGAACTGGAGTTATAGATGGCTTTTAGCTGCCATGTGGGTGCTGGGAATCCAACCCAGGTCCTCTGCAAGAGCGGTCAATGCTCTTAACCGCTGTGGCATCTCTCCAGCTCCAGCAGTCTGCTTTCTTATACCACACAGGATCACCTACCCAGTAGTGACACCACCACCCACAGTGAACTGGGCCTTCCCACATCACTCAGCAATCAAGAAAATGCCCCCACAGACATGGCCCCAGGCCAATTCAATGAAGGAAATTCTTCATTTGAGGTTCCCTCCATTCAGATGTGTCAAACTGACCCCTGAAGCTTTCCAGCACAATTGACAGGCAAGCACATCACTATTAAAGCACAACATTTATACTTCTTGTTTCCAAGATATGATGTAAATAGTACTATCGCGATGCAAAACAATACAACTTTATACGTCCTACAGTCTTTAAAAATTTCAAACACTTAAATTCAAAGTCTCTCTTAAAATTCTCTTAACTAGGGACTCCTGTAAAATCCAAGACAAGTTACATACTGTCTTATTTCAAAAGGGAAGAACTGTGCACACTTATGTAAAACCAAAGTCCAACAATGCAGTTCTCTGTTGGACATCTGGAATTCACTCGCGATCTTCTAGGTTCCAAAAAGCTTGGGCAGCTCCATTGTTTTGGCTTTGCCATTCTCGGCACCTGCAGCTTGTCTCGTAGTCTCAGATCGGCTCCACTCCACACCTGCACTGTGCTTGGTGGTCATCCCATGGTCCTGGTAGCTCCAATGTGCTTTGACTTCTACTGAAACTGAAGCTGCACCTTCACCAATGGCCTTTCCAGGCCTCCCACAGGGCCAAACCTCAGCTGCTCTGCAGGAACCCTTAATGCCTTCAAAATCAGTACCATGTAGAAGACTCTCACACATTACCAAGTCCTGCTTCCAGTTTGAGATGGAGTCTCAGGCCCCCTCTGGACCACAGCTCCTGTGTGCTGACCCTGAGGAGATACTTCCCAGAAGATATTACTTCAGTGATACTCATCTACTGTTAGACACGGCTCGTTTTTCAGCGCCAGCTAACCAGTATCTACTGTCCCAGTAAAGAACAAACGGTTTCATTTCAAAAAGTTCTTAATTCAAAGTATATCACACAAATAACCCTGATAGAGTCTTTGTTTCCTTTTGAAGCTTCACAAGTCAAGCCTCCATCATCTACATGTTTTTCAGTATTATCTTCCAAGCTCTACAGAACAGTTTGTTGAGCTTCACTTTTCTAGTCCAAAGCTCCAAAAAACTTCCACAATTCTCCCAAGCCCATATAGTCAGGTTTAACACAGCAATATCCCACTCTGTAGTACCAATTTCTATTCTAGCTTGTGTCTCTATTGCTGTAATAAAAACAGTGACCAAAACCAACTTGGGGAACAAAGGGTTTACTTTATCTTACATCTTCCAGGTCAGTTTATCACTGAGGAGTTCAGGGCAGGAGCTGAAGTATAGACTATAGAGGAATGCTTCTAACTGGCTTGCTCCCCTGGCTTGTGCTCAGCCTGCTTTCTTATACAACACAGGATCATGTGTCCATGGAATGGCACTACACACAGTGGGATGGGCCTCCCCACACCACTCAACGATCAAGAAAATGCCCCACAGACATGGTCACAGGCCATTCCAATGGAGGAGATTGCTCAGTTGAGGTTCTCTCCACCCAGGTGTTGTCAAGCTGACAGCTGAGGCATCCCACGCACCCTCTCTTGCTCCCCTTCCCCTCTTCCGTTAGACCTCTTTCTTCACCTCATCGTTTCCCTTCTACTTTCATAGATTTCACATATAAAATAAAATACAATATCTGACTTTTAAGTCAGGCTTATTTCACTTAACAGGATAATGTCCAGGTCCATCCATTCCCCTATAAATAACATCATTCCGTCTTCTGCATGGTTGGATGAATCTCCACTGTGTATATGCACCACATCTTCTGTTCATCTGTTGTTGGGCACCTAATCTATTTACACATCTTACTGTGACTAGTATAGCAGTCAACTATATGAGCAAGCATCTCTGTGGTATGTTGAATTAACAGTCCTTTGGGTATATGCCAAGGAGCCATACGGTAGTTCTAATTCCATTTTTTAAGGAACCTGAATTCCATAGGAACTGTCCCAGTAAGAACTCAATATTTTTTGTGTTTTATTTTACTCTTTTAGTACTAGAGAATGAACCCAGGGCTTTTACATGCTAAGATAAATGCTCTACCACTGAAGTACACCCCAAGTACTGCCTTTTGGACTTTCCGTCTCGTCATATTGACTTTCATTCTCATGCATGTCCCAAAGGGGGTGCTACAGATCTCAACATCACATCTTTTCCAATGAAATAAAAATCCAGGTAAGATAAATGGATTATATTGGGCTAGTAAGATGGATCATTGTATAAAAGCACTTGCTGCACAAACGTAGTGACCTGAGTTTGCTCCCCAGAACACACGATTGAAGGCAAGAAGCTTTGACCTCCCTACCTGTTCTCTCTCTCTCTCTCTCTCTCTCTCTCTCTTTCATACACACACACACACACACACACCACATACACAGTAACAATAAATAAAAGTTTTTAAAAAGAAGAAAAGGGTGGGCTGCAGAGATGGCTTAACAGTTAAGAGCACTGGCTGCTCTTGCAGAGGACCCAGGTTCAGTTCCTAGCATCCATATGGAGGCTAATAATCATTCACAACTCCAGTTTTAGGGGATCCAAAAAATAAGAAGAGGATTATGTCTCTGTTTTGTTTGTATTTTCTTGGTCAGACTTGTTGTTCCTACATGCAAAAATGAGCATTTAATCTGAGATTATTTATTACATTATAGATATAAACAAAATCATAATTCTTTCAGCTAAGGAGGAAAAAAATGTGTATTTGGAGTAAGCAACTGACAATGTCTACCTGACAAGTGTCAGTGAGAGACAGTTGGAGGTGAGTGAGTGCACTGGGAATCCTTAGCTGGCAGGAAGGGCAGCATTTGATGACTGGCTATTGAATAGGAGAAAAGATGAGCAAAGGTTGCCTGTCAGGTTCCTGGGTTGGTAGGGTTGGTAAATAAGGATGTTGGGACTGGAGGGGGAAATGCTACCTACTCATTCCTCGGGGGGGGGGGGTACACTGGTCAATATTAGGGGAGTGGTCTTTGACTTGTTTTTAAAATAATGATCAAAACAGCCACTATTCAATAACTACTTACAGTGGACCAAACATGACACCAAATGTTTTACATGTACTCTCTCCCTCAGTCCTCAGAACAGTTCAGTGAATATAGCTGGTTTTGGTCACTGGAATATCATCAGTGTCTACAGTAGTAGTAGATACATATTAGCTGCTCCACAAATGTTAAACAAAGAACAAAGGGAAGTATTACTGTTTCTGAGGTTCAGAGCTCTTCTGTGGCTCCCCTGGTGGGTCACAGGTCTACAGGACAGGAGCACCAAGGAGTCAGCTGAGTTTTGTGCGTTTACAGCTTCCTGTTAAACAAAGCCATGGCAATTCCACTTCTTCAGGAATGTAAGGCTGCTGGACCCTTTCCAGATGCAAAATCCTTCCCCTAGTCTCCGGTGGCTTGGGTTTTTGATGACCCAGGGTCTCCCTGGCCTGGTCACTTTCCTTGTCCCTTGTTCCTTCCCTGTCTTCTCAACCTCAAGGCTCTTCTCTCTGCCTGGGAGGCTCCATCATGCCCCCAGATGTGCCGAGGCCGGCTGGCCTCAGCAGAGCACGAGTCCTCAGAGACCTGGGATGAAAGAGACAAAAGGAACACAAGGAGGGCCGACAAGACAGTCTCCTGATCAAATCGGCAAATCTTTATTCTTCTAGGGGGTATTTATAATCTTGGGGAGTCAGGCACCCATACAGGAATGTGGTGATTAACAGAGACAAAAGCCCACCATCAGGTTATGTAAATACTAAAAGGGCAGGCAGGGGCTAGATGGGGTGTGGTGGCCAAGGTTGCTAGGAGACAAATCCCTGGAAGATCCAGGAGCCAAGGCCATGCGTAGCCAAGGGCAGCTACGGGTGGGGGACCTTGTTTGCTAAACAATAAGAAGCTCTAAGAGGCACTTAAGAAACTGATTAACATAATTGGTATCAACAAATGTCAGGATGTTACATTTGCCAAAGGGCAACACAGAGGTCACTTGGTCCCCGGCATCTCCACCCTTTTACTAGAATTAAAAAGATCCAAGCTTGGTCCCTGAGAGGCGGTAATGGCTGCAGCTGGAGAGAAAGACAGACCTAACCCCCATGGCCCGTTGTAGGCAATCATGTCTTTTGCTGGGGAGAGGTTTTGAGTTATTATTCTTTCGACATGAACCTCCTTGCAGTTAGGCATGTCTTTAAGAGACCCCGACATATCCAGTTATGGATATTCTCTTTGCAGTATTTTGTCTGACACTCTCAAGTAATGGCAGCCTTTTGCTCATGAGGTGCGGGGAAGCCCCTGAGCTTTTTTATATGCACGTATATATAGGGCAATCCAAGATCTTGGTCTATAATTATATAATTAAATGGGTTTTGATGCCATGGAGTCAAGCTGCTGTCATACAAAGGTCATGACTCTGTTAAATACCAAGAATCCAAAGCTGATAAACAATAAAAATCCAATAGAAGGGCCTTGATAAACCCCATAAGTTTGTTAGACATAACTGATTGTTGGTTTTTGTACAGTACTATTATTAACACATAGGAATCATTTTTTCCCTGAAAGAGGTCTGCAATAATACATGGTGTTAGGCCTGTATTTATACATTGTCTTAGCTTCCCGGGGGTTTAGGCATTTTGTCCCCCCACAATTGCCCCACGTTGGGCGCCAGTTGCCGAGGCCGGCTGGCCTCAGCAGAGCACGAGTCCTCAGAGACCTGGGATGAAAGAGACAAAAGGAACACAAGGAGGGCCGACAAGACAGTCTCCTGATCAAATCGGCAAATCTTTATTCTTCTAGGGGGTATTTATAATCTTGGGGAGTCAGGCACCCATACAGGAATGTGGTGATTAACAGAGACAAAAGCCCACCATCAGGTTATGTAAATACTAAAAGGGCAGGCAGGGGCTAGATGGGGTGTGGTGGCCAAGGTTGCTAGGAGACAAATCCCTGGAAGATCCAGGAGCCAAGGCCATGTGTAGCCAAGGGCAGCTACGGGTGGGGGACCTTGTTTGCTAAACAATAAGAAGCTCTAAGAGGCACTTAAGAAACTGATTAACATAATTGGTATCAACAAATGTCAGGATGTTACATTTGCCAAAGGGCAACACAGAGGTCACTTGGTCCCCGGCACAGATGGGTGAATGGCACCTTCTCAACTATCAATACTCAGAAGTTTCTAAGCTTAGGCTGAGATCTCCTGGTAAGGCAGCTCCTAACAACTATTTCCCCTAGCACTTGGGCATGTGTTTGTTGTACTTTGGGTCTTAAATGTTCACCAAAAATCAAATGTGGAAGACTTGGTCACCAACCTGTGACACAATTGGGAGGTGGCAAACCTTTAGGGGATGAGCGTCATAGAAAGAACACACTGGAGGTATGCCCCTGCAAGAGATAATGAGAAGAAACTGTGAGCAAAAATAAATGGAGGTTGACTGTCTCCAGTATTTTGTCTCAGTGATGTAAAGCTGACTCACACAGCATGGGTGCCTGGTTCCCATCTGAACTCAAGCACAAGCACTAAGAGGGCCTGTACAGCCCTAGGTCCAGCACTGGCTAAGCACAAAGCAGGGGTCCTGCAGATGGTTTATGCATGTTTTAATTGATGGAGAACTGAACAGGACGAGTGGGTGGATAGAATGGATGATTAGTGACAGAAGAGCAGATGGATAGGAATGTGTGAATGCTGGTGCAAACAGACAAAGGTACTGGAATGCGTGAATGCTGGTGCAAACAGACAAAGGTACTGGAATGCGTGAATGCTGGTGCAAACAGACAAAGGCTTTCTCGAGACCAGCCTGAAGGGTTCTTCATTTTGTTTAACAGGTTTCTTGGCAGACTGCCTTCTGCTGTAGGTGTTGACTATTTCTTCCTTTGCTGACTAAGACTGCTTAGGTTAGCTCTCACCTAGGCCCACACTGCTGGGAAAGTAGCCAAGAAACTCCAGCTCTGACTAGGAAACTTAGCAGTAGGCAACTGTGAGCTGTGTGGGAATAGCTGCTCCCTGGGGAGAAGGTGGGCCTGTGGCAGTTATGCACAGAAAGCACCCTAAAGTAGATCTGCACTGTCACTCTCCCATTCAGCAGCCTTTAAGAGTTCTATATTTATATAGATACAAATACTTGTGTTTATACAGACAGAGGTCTGAATAAACTGAAACATTCTGATTAACTGTATCCTTGGAAAGAAGGAGTCTTTTCTATTACTCCTTTTGTGTTCAGTCAAAGCTGGTTCAAGGCTACAGAGAGAGCGGCCCTTGAAAGGTCAGAGGCTCCAAGAGTAGGAGGAGAAACCACTGATTCACTCAGTAAATACTCCTTGGTGCTTGCTCAGGGCAGACTCTTGGGAGCAGATGTAATATGGTGGGGACAGGAAAGTTAATGCCATCTCTTTGCTCCCATGTTATTCAAAATCTGATGGGGCTGGAGACTGACAGGAAGAAGGACAGTGGGTGTTTACAGATTTAGACTCAAAGCAAATTGATGGAACATCAAATCCCAGTTCTGCCATGTGCTTGCTGTTTGACCTGGCAAGTTACTTATCGTCCCTGAGCCCGGATCATGTTAAGATGGAAATAGGAGAAAGAGAAAGTCTGTAAGTGCAGTATAAAGTGTTTTCCCTCTAGGGTTTCTATGGGTCTGGACTAACCCTGCCATAGAACACACACCCTAGAATCACAGCTGTCACCATGGTATTATCATAGATCCAGTAGCTCACTTTGTTCAGTGTTATGTATGTGCCAGATATGAAAACACTAATGTGCACTAACTCATTTGGTACCTCAGGAGTAAGATACCGCTAGTTCTAACCTATTCTTTTTAGATGAAAAATGATGACCCAAAGAGGTTAAGTGATTTGTTCAAGTTGGACCAATTGGTGGGACCAAGTGTTGAAGTTGGAATACTCGTCTAGATCCTAAGTCTCACAAATCACCCCAGGGTTTCTTTAGTATATTTATTGGGCATTTAAAAAAAGCTGTGATGGCCTTCCCTAAGATACCAGAGGACTGAAGAGAATTTGCTTGTTTGATCATTAATTATAATTAAATGTGAGGTATTGCATGTGTGACAGTACTGTGTAGTATGTAGTATGTAAGGTTGGAATTCATGTTTCACTCCCAGGATAAAGGAAAGTTGAACACCATGAGCACATGAACATTTACTTGGGAAAAGTGTAGGTCAGATTGGCCTGTGATGTCCTTCAGCTGCTGTGGGCTCTAGCTAGGCAGGGCCCTCTGGCACTTTCTCAACTGTCCTGTGAGCTTTGCTTATTTAATAAACACTCCTAAACATTTTGCTGATATTGAGGTTCACCATATCCTCTGAGGTAGGAACTACTGAATTCCACTATATAGATGGAAAAAGTGAGGGACAAGGCGGTCATACAACTTGCCCAAAGTCAGAAAGCTGTTTAACAACAGAGACAGAATCCAAACCATTGTGGCCAATCCTTCTAAGCACAACACTGTCCTGCTCACTCTGCCTTATCTAATTGTATCCTCTCAATAACCCAGAAGGAGTCCAAAGTCCCACCTCCACCCTACGGTGAGTACACCAATGCTCAAAGAGGTAAAACGTTCGTCCAAAGTGCTGCGAGACAGAGGCCAGGCCTGCCACAGACAAAGCGTTCTCCTCACAAGAAGCACCAGAATCTTTCTGGGCTACAGAGCCTATGGGCTCCTTGCCTGGTCAGAATTCTGCCTCACTTCTCTGTGGCTGTTGGGGTTAAGTCCACATGCTGTAACCTGGCTCACCAAGCCCTGAACAAGCCTGTGCTCTCCCAAGTCCTGGTTCTCTCTTGTCCCTCTCATATGCCTGAGTGAGCCTGATGATACACAACCACCAAAAGTACTAGAACCTCTTTCCTAATAGCACCAGTATCCTGCCCAGATGTTCACAAAATGCCTGGCATCCACCACTCTATACCCCCACCCCAAGCACCCTCTGCTCCTTGACCACCATGGGATTTTGCCTGGTCCCCTCTGCTGACTGTACCTGGCATGCTGTCTCTAATTTTCCCATATACCCCCAGAACCCACACGAAGTCTTTATATGGACTGGATGGGCATGTGATCACAGCAGGTTTAAGCACGATGCAGGGGTGGACTCATGGGAAGAGTTCTTAAGGGTGGGATCTTGGCTGGAGACCCAAGCTGCCATGTTCCTGGGACAGAGAGAGACTATAGCAGGCTCTTGATGGAAAGCGCAGCAAAGGGAGCCAAGCTGAACAGAATGCCACTTCACCCATGGCTGGCCCTACTTCATTTCAGAGTGGGAGCATGCTCCTCTCCTGAGCTCAGTGCGTGCGCTGCAGCCCTTACCTCCCAACATATACGCAGTTTATTTGAAGGTATGGCACTCTGTGTACCCCAGGAAACTTATCAACTTCCATCAACTCATTCTTCTAATTACATTAAAGCCCCACCAGACCCACAGACGTCCATCCTCCTCACTCCTGCATGGTCCCCTCTCCTTCTACCATGAACTAGCTCTTTCACCTCTTCTTTCAGGAAGCCCATCATCTGCAGCCTGAGTTATGTGCACCTCCTCTAGCCACTGCACATCCTGGCTTAATCTAACCAAGAAATCTCCATTTCATCCCCAACCCCCATATACACAAAGTGTTTCTCTTATAAGTGACCATAAGACCACATCTTGGCTGTTTAGTCAACTAGGTTCAGATCCAATGTGTTTAGTTGGCAGGAAAAAATTGTATGTGTCTATCATATGCAGCACAATGTTTTGAAGTGTGTATAAACTAGGGACTGGCTTAATAAAGTTAACAAACGTGTTACGTCAGACTTATCAGCGAGTGTGTTTGTGGGGAGAACACTTAGCCCCTGCTAGCTGAAAGTTTTTAAGGGTATAATACATTGTTCTTAACTGTCATCATCATGCTGTACAATGATCTCTTGAACTTCTTTCTCTTGCATAGTTGTATCCTTTGATCAATAACTTCCAACCTTCCCATTCCCAGTTTCTGACAACTATTTTATTATCTATTTCTGTTTCAGATTCCACATATGAATGTGATCATGAGCTGTCTGTTGCCTGAGTGACTTCATTTAACATGAGCCCCCGAGGTTTATCCACGTGGTCACAAATGACAAGCAAGATTTCCTTTTTTTTATTTAGACATAGCATTCACAGTTTTCACACACTACGTTTTCTGTATCTGTTCTTAAGAACGGATGGAGAAGTCATAGATCCTAGAGAAAACCTCTAGACATATCCCTAGACAAATGTAATTACTTTCTATGCACTAAATATGGATCATTATATTTACAGACAGGTATGCCAGTCACCTCTCATCAAAGACGCTTCTCTTGCAATGGAAGGCGACTATTACAGAGTTCCACAACTGGTCACACAGAGATTGTCCGTGAAATGCCCATCCTAGGCGAAACATCTGCAATGGACCATCTACACCAGAGGCTCACAGAACAGAGTAGAACAAGGGGTAGAGAGAGCACCAGTGTGTCTCTCATAACTCATCACTGACGCTCCCTCACTCAACAGAGGTCCACGAACACAAAGGGACACAGATGACCAGAGTGTCTGCAGAGTACAGGTCCCTGGACAGGACTCCTATACTAAACTTTTCCCACCCGGGGTTCAGAGACCATTGTGGTAGAAGGGACGGAATGACTGTAAGAGCCAGGGAAGGAGGTACGTGAAGAGGTCTTATAGGCTCCCCAAGACTTTGCTTATGTGAATCTACAGCAATTATGTCAACATGCACAAGACCCATGTAAACACAAGCGGAAAAAAACCCAGCATGGAACTATGGAAATGAGCTGCAGGCTCCAACCTTAGCTGAAGAACTATTGGCAGCTGATTACTGCTGGGTGGGAACAGTTGCTCTTCTTAAAGTGAGGGACTGTAGGTAGGTTTGACTAGACCTCAGTGGATGAACTTGTACTGAGGGACATTTGAGGTCACTAACTTGACTCAGTAGGCCTTAACATCAATAACAGAATGCATGAAATCCATTGAGGGGCAGGAGCTATGGGAAGGGGCCAATAGGAAAGTGGGTATAAAGATGATTAAAATGCTCAGTATGAAATACACATAAATTCAATTAAAAAATAAATAAAAAATAAAAGAAAAAGAAAGGATATTTATGTTGATTCCATATCTAAGCTATTGTGAGTGATACTTCAGTGAGCATGGGAGCACAGATATCTCCTTGATATACTGATTTCATTTCCTTTGAATTTATACTGTTCTAATTTGCTTTCTGTTGCTGTGATAAACGCCATTACCAAAAACAACTTGGGGGGTTCACTTCAGCTTACAAACTATAGTACATCATAGGGGAAGTCAGGGCAGGAACTGAAGCAAAACCATGGAGGAGCACTTGCTGAGGGAATTTGTCTGCCCCACAGGGGGCTGGGCCCTCCCACATCAATTACCAATCATAACAGTGTTTCTCAGACGGGACCATAGGCCAATCTGATGGAGGAAATTCTTCAATTAAGGTTCTCTCTCCCCAGGTCTACTTTGTGTCAAGTTGATAATAAAAACTAACCAGTGCATATGCCAAGCGGTGATTTTGTTTTGTTTTGTTTTTTCTGTTAGGAAATGTACTCTCCTGCCTCAGTCCAGAAAGCTGGTACTGAAGGGGCCAGCTTTGCAATCATGAGGAGAGATCTTGTTGCTTGTCAAGGATTAGTACTCATCCCACCAAAGAAGCAGAGGAGAAAAACACAGGAAGGGACAGTGATACGGCCGTGATCTTGTTGGACTGGGACTCCTCTGACTCTGGACTTACCTCTCAGCTTTTTAATTATTTGAGTCAAAGGATTCCTTTTCTTGTTTAAACCATTTAAATTGCATTTAAGTTTTTACTTTCAAACATAAGTCTCCTAAATTATGTACTACATGCTGCTTAATTGTTTTTCAAAAGACTCATCAACATTTGCAATTAAGCAGAAATTGTTTTTAACCTATTAGATAAGACAGCTGTTTCTGAGAAGTCAGTGATTCAGCATATCCTATGTCACAGAGTTGCTAAGATGTTGACTCACTCATTCTGACCCTCACTGAGCAGTTGAATAAGAAGGCAAGCACTAGCCCCCACCCACTCCCCTGGGAGGAGCAGGTTGATGAGAGAGATCTGTTCGGATATGCAGAGGGGTTTCTCTCTTGGCACTGCTTTCCCTTGAGTCATTCCACCACACATAGACTCTCCCACATGGTGGCAAGCCTTAGGCAAGCGTGATCCTCAGTCCTCATGCCCATCTCCTGAGAGGTTTCTCAGCATTCTGAGATAGCCATCATTGACCCAACTTAAATCGTGAGCCTAGGGGGCTATTCTAATGTCATGCTTGGTCCAAGACATCTGAGCAGGTGAGCTCGTTCACAAATCATGCTGAAATGGGGAGAAAGAGCATCCCCTAGTGGGTTCTTAGTCTCCTTCATAAAAGAATTTAAGAATGAACCCAATGGAAGCTTTAGGACAATTTTATTGGAATTTAAAGAAAACTCCTCAGGGCAGGCAAGCTAGGAATCTCTGCAGCTGCCTTGGGGAGGAGAATGGAGGGAGAAGGAAAGACAGTCATGAAATCGTGCAAGTTTAGAGCCTGTGTGGAGGTCAGACATGGTGGACTGGCAGCCACATGGCTGGGAGAAGGAAGATGTAGAGAAAAAGTAAAGAAATACAAGATGCTATAGTGGCCCAAATCATTAGCGAAACCATGTTTAGAAAAGGGATGTGAAGAAGAAAAAGAAAAGGAAAGACTGCGCTTTTCTGAATTCTTCAGAAAAGCGGGCAGACTTACAGAGAGCTTCTGCTCCAGGAGGCGGGATTCTAGGCAGGAAAAGTTCACTCTCTCATTAACACACCGGGTATACCACCCATCTATTTAGTATAACTTAAGGTGAACCCACCTTCCTAGGGGTGGCCCTATTGACCACTGAAATGAAATGTGGGTCTTTCAACAGATAAACTACAGACTTTATAGTCTATCCCAGTTAATCTTCTGGTGCTATTTACTATCTAACACTACTATACACTGGTTTTGTTCCCTCCTCTTTTCAATAAACTGTATCTATGTCAATCAATGTACCTCTAACATCACTTACACTGCTTTAGAGTCCTATGAGTGGACACACTACTATTTCTTTAATTTAATCTGTATTGTTGAACACTTGATTCTTTTCCAAATTTTCACTGCAATGGTCAGTACAGTAATCCTTTAAAATAAATCTTTACAAATATCCAGAATATAATTATTTCTAGACACAGATCTGATAAGTCAAATGATGTTCATTAATTTAATGTATTTTTGGTCAATGACTTCAAGAAAAGTTATAACACTTCATTTTCTCACCTACACAATTGATGATTGCTGCTCTCTATATGACTCAAGGCTCACAACAGGGAACCTTCTCAGACAGGCTGCAGCAGGCCTCTGAGGAAGTTATGTTAAACACATCATTGTGGACCAAAAGCTTTGCTAACACAGCCCCCAATTTCACGATTCTGGCCTTATGATTTCTACAAGGGGCTTGTTTACTGATCCTTCTACAGGAATGTCCTGGTGACATCCCCTGTTTACTCAGCATCTTCACTTATTTGCTGAATAATTCATCTCACACTGAACATTTGGTGAGTTTGTTAACTTGCATAAAGTCTTAGGATTTTCAGGAAAGAAGGAAGGGAAGCGGCTTGTCAGTTTCTTACCGTCCCCCTTCTCTCCGAAGCAAGATGCAGCCCCTCCCCAGCTCTGCAGCAGCTCAGATCACGTTGGGTGCCCTGGTGAGAGTGGTAGAGGGGTATGGGCCTCTCATCCTCTACAGGTATCTCAAAGTATTTTTCCCCAAACAACAGAAAAAGTGTGTTTTTTCTGGATTTAAATTTTTACATATAAATTAGAGGACTAATGATTTTCCATTTGCAGATGAGAAAAGTGAGGCTGAAAAAAAAAATTAAAACAATTTGTCCAAAGTTATGCTTACACAACCTAAGAGACTCTAAACAACCCTGTCCTGCCAACAAACCCATTCACTTGTGTGGGCAGGAAAGAGGGGTGTTAGCTTGGGGGCTGTCATCTGGTGGTGGGGGCACACCAGTTATCCTGGCATTTGGAAGCTGAAGCACGAGGATTGCAAGTATAAGACCAGCCAGGGCCTGTTTCAAACAAAACAAAACTCCCCAAAACTAAATGCTTCCTCCAAACCTGCATCTCATCTTCCCCATAGTCTCATTAGCCCAATGTCTGCTATAAAAATAAAGCATGTTCCTTTCCTTCGACTTAGGAAACAGGCTGGCCTGTTAACGCAGGAGAAATCATCAGCAGCAGGAATGCACCAGGCCAACATGGGAGGGTAAGCCAGGTGTGACCTTGGGATCTCTCTCCAGCACCCAGCACTCAGCAATAGAACAAGGAGACCTAGAGCAACTCTGGAACGCCCAGCTACCTGAGACAGGAGCCTACAGCAAAGCTGAGAACTGACTCATCGTTCTGACAGTTTCCCACCCTCTCAGCTCAGGCAGTGCCTGATGTGAAGAACATGTTCTACCTCAAAGTGCGCCTGTTGGGATGGGGGCTTTCTGAAGAGCAATTATGCTTATTACTGGTTAGGATTTCAGAAACCTTCTCTGTTTGCTGAATGCATTAATTTTCAGCACTTTCTATCACTCCTTCTCCCTGACAGCCCTATTTTCATGTGTGAAATGTGCTGGTGGAAAGCAATGGAGAAAACCTACACAAAAAGACAAAGGCAGAAAAAAGAGATGCAAGGATAGAAACAGATATTCCTAAGAGGTGTCTATAGGATTCTCCACGCTCTCCCTGGACAGTACAGTCATGGAATGCCCCTCCTTTGTTACAGGCTGGAGGTGACTTTCTCTCACTTGGACTCAGAAAGCTTTTCAGTGTAAAGTTTCTTGCATGTGGCATCTTTAAAAGCAAGACAAATATTTTATTGCATTTTAGTGTTTTACACTAAAGGCTCATTTTGAAAATGGAAACCAAATAAAACTATATAAAGTATATGTTTAGGGTTACACACAACAATCTGCACCATTTCACACTGTATTTTACAATTTTTGTATAGATTTGACATTTTTCACACTAAAAAGCTAGGGAAAAAAGAGAGTATAATTAACCTGGACCACTTGGGCAGGAGTCTTGTCTCCTCCAAGTACTTTGTCTTCCTCTGTTGAGAGGGAATAACAGAATCTGCCTCATGAGGCTGTTGAATTGAGACGAGGCCTGTAAGACATGTCCACACTCCTGACACAGTATAACTATCAGTGTCATCCACATCATTCCCTTTAGCGGAAGTAGAATGCCATTGTCTTGAGTTTCTCTTGATTGGGCAGCAATGAGCACTGTGATTTTTTTTAGACAGTGCAAAATAAGTAGTGATCTTTTATGCTGTTTCCTATTGGTTAGAGCAGAAAGTGAACTTGACTACCGACTGCAGATCCTGACCATTGGATGCCTGAGTTAGAGACCTTTCTCTGTCATTCAATGGACTCCTCCACTGCCATCTCCCTCTCCCAGGCCAAGACTGAGTTCTCCTTTTTTCCTGACCATAGAGGTTACTTAAATTTTTTTATATTTATTTAACACGATTATTTATATATTTATCCATTCGTTTATTTATGGTGTATGTGTAGGTGTGCATGCATATCTGCACATATAGGCATAAGCCACAGAAAACATGTGGAGATTAGAGGACAATTTGCAGGACTCTTGTGGGTCCCAGGAGTCAAACTTATATTGTCAGGTTTGACAGCAAGTACCTTTGCCATTGACCTATCTTGCTGACCTCCATGTGTGCTACTTTAAGGACAAGCATCATCTGAGGCATCATTCTTATAGTTCATCACACTAACTATGACCCAGAAATGCAGATATGGATGAGACCCTGACCTTAGAGACCCTGACCCTAGGTGAGCCTTAGTTCTAGAAAGGGAGACAGATAATATGCAGATCCAAATCCCAAATGTATCTCCCAAAGTTCCATAATTGTTGACTTCTTTGTCCTTCTTTTGAGGAAAGCACCAAAACTCAGACCTGCTCTGCATGCAAGGGCTGAGGTTTAAGGTTCAGGCAGAAACATTTGGAGGAGTAATATCCTCCTAATTACCACTGGGTTCTCATCAATACCGTTCCCTTGAGAAGCCTTAATAGAGGGGAGATGGCAGCAGATGATAATGTCAGAGGACCAGAACTATTAAATGATGTCTGGAAATTCCCATGATTTTATGACAATGTTTTTCCTTTGAATCACTAGCTTCTTTTTATTATTTTTAAGGCCCTCTCCAGCTATTTCATTTTATTGTGTTCAGACAGTCCTTTGACGCAGGGAGAACAAATATAGTCATTGCTCTAATAACAGAGTGGGTAGGTAGGGTGTCACCAAGAGAAAGTAGGGCTCTAGCATCAGACTGCCTACATAAACTACCAGCTCTGCCAATTAGTAGCTTTATAACATCAGGTCAGTGACTATGCATTTCAAAGCCCTGGTAAAATGAGGGTGAAAATGGACTTTCCTCACGGCACAGTGGCAAAGCTGAGGTGCAGTCATGAAGAAGACCTGACGCAGACTAACTGCTCAGTAAAGATCAGCTGTGTTATCATTGCCGTTGCAGACAAAAGTGAGACAGTGACAGACAGCAGTAACAGAACCGCTCTGTCAAAGCAGACATGAGGACATAACTCGGTTAGGGAAAGGGAACAAAATGTAGGGACATGCAAAACAAAGCAAAAGAGACGCCTCTATATGACACAGTCCAAGTGGCACCAATATTTAGGGTAGTCAAAGCCTTTGATTAAATCCAACAAGGCAAGGGTAGGGACCAATTAATTTGTCTGTGGCCAGGAATCAGTACCAGGTTCCAGCCTATGGAGATGCTCAGGTGAATGACTATAGAAATGTTTAGCTATTCAGAGTAAGTAAGAACATTTCTTTCTCTTTTTTTCCCTGTTTTTTTTTCTGTTTTATATAATTTTTTAAATTTAAATTTTTTAATGTTTTTAAATTTTCATATATGAGTACTGCATTTACATTATTTCTGACCTCTCTTCTCTTCCACCTTTTCTCTGTTCCCTCAGACCCTCTCAAATTCATGATCTCCTCTTCTCTAATTATTATTGTATATTATATGTATATATGTGTGTATACAACCTACGAGTCCATTTAGTGTTAACCATATATACACGATTTAGAGCTGATCACTTAGGACTGGATAGCAAATCAGGGAGCTTGGTCCCCGGAAAAAAAACTGTCTCTCCCTCTCTCAGCAGCTATTGCCTGTAGATCTACATCTAGGGATGGGACCTTGTGAAATTCCCCCCATCCACATTGGTGTGTGGACTGGTATTGTCATTAAGCAGGTCTTGTTTTAGGCAACAATACTGTTGAACTTTCATGGGTACCATCCCTGTCATCTCTCGATGACACTGTCTAGCAGCAGGTGTCCTGGTCCTCTGGCTCTTAGAATTTTTCTGCTTCTTCCATTGATGGTCCCTGAGCCTTAGTTGTAGGGGTTGCATTGTAGGTGTATCAGTTTGGGGCTGGGTACCCCAGAGTGTGCTTAGATTTCCACCCAGATCATACCTTTCATCTTAGAGGGAAGTTCATTAAGACAACAGGTTGTTCTATAGGAAGGTAAACAACAAGATGTCATAAACACAGGTGAAACTTTCCATCTATCAGAGAAACTCCTTAAACTCAGGAAGTAAATGACTTAATAGCTTCAGGAAGTCTCTGAAATTGACCAAATTTACTAGGCTTCCCCTCCCCAAACATCTGTAAGTGCTTGTGAGAGACACTCTCAGACAAGCTGAACTGAGCCACCTAGAAGAAGCAGAGGCCAGCTGAGCTTCCTGGAGGAGGATCAAACCAACAAGCTCCCTGGAAAGGAGGCTTCGACCTGTTGAGCTGCCTCAGGTTGTACAGGAAGTCCCGAATTTTCTTCTGTCATGAGCTGTCATCCATGCTGGGGTGCCTTTAATGACGCAGCTGTCTTTGAGTCATTTCTACCCCTGTAAATAACCCCAGAAAACCAGGTTGAATTTTTGATAGTTTCCTTCCCTTTGGTCTGTTGGTTTCCTGTCTGGGGTGAGTAGATGTTTGTTCATATCCTCCCAGGAATAATGTCACACAGTATGTGGTCACTTATTCTCTGAATTTTTACCAGTTGTGAATCTCCATCTGATACAAAAAGAAGCTTCTTTGATGAAGGAAAAGAGCAACTCTTATCTCTGGGTATAAGGATAAGTATTTAGAACATGGTTACAAATTATATTGATTCAGGAAAACAGCAGTAGTAGTTTCTCTTTTAAGGTCTATGATCTCTCCAGCTACAAGTTGGCTAGGTTTATAGTACCAGGCATGAATGCCCACCTGCTGAATGGCCTTAAGTCCAGTTAGACAGTTGTTGGTTATCACCAAGATTAAGGAGCCACTATAGCGTCATTAGGAATACTTGCTAGGCTGGTCATTGCGATTTGTAGATTTTACAGCTGGATAAGGACTATTGATTATGTTTTTCTCTCTTGGAAGTTTGCAAAGCTTCTGATACTATGAGATCTGGTCCTCAGGGAGAAGGGTTCCAGGTCAGTTCCAACTCAGTTCTTCCATACCCTGTGCCTAAAGTATGTGATCTCTTCAGTAGGATCTTACTTTCAAGTTCTGAGAGGCAATCAAGGGCAATGGCAAGAGCCTATATTGTTTTAGGAGTCACTTGGACCCCCCTGACCAACAACTCAAAGGAAGATTTTCCATGTCTGGAACTGAGGTTTTTGTTCAATAGTCTATGGCTCTTAGGGGAAGCATTATCACCCTGTGTGGTATAACTCCATTTATGTATATATACACACACACACACACACACACACACACATATCTCACAGATGTGTGTATTTTTAAGTAAGCTTATCCAATAGTATGTTTCTCTTTGTTTTTTAGACATCCTTAGTGCGGTGTGGCTCCTTCCTCCCTCTCCCTGTGCATCACCCTCCCTGCTCCCAGTTAAAGCCCTCCTCCCCCTTTTCCCTTCCTGTGTGCTGCTACCATCTCCCATGGACCCTTTCTATTTTGCTAGGTTCTTTGATTACTTAAGATTATATACTCAAATCTAAGATTCAGAGCTAGACTCACATATAAGAAAAAACATGTGGCACCTGTCTTTCTGAGTCTGGGTTACTTCATTCAGCACAGTATTTTCATCCATTTACCTGCAAATTTCATGATTTCATTTTTTTTCTTTACAGCTGAATAGAATTCCATTGTGTGTATGTACCACGTTTTCAGTATCCATTTCTCAGTTGAAGGTTATTGAATAACTTAGGTTATTTTCCATTTTCTACTTATTGTGAATAGAGCAGCAATGAACGTAGCTGAGAAGGACCTCTATAGTAAGCGATTGAGTTCTTTGGATATATGCCAAGGAGTGTATGGTTGGGTCATATGGTAGATCTATTTTTAGCTTTTTGAGAATTCTCCATAGTGCCTGAATCAGTTTGTAATCCCACCAACAGTGACCTGCATTTTCCCACATCTCCACCAGCATTTATTGTCACTTGTTTTCTTCATCTTAGACATTCTGATTGGGGTAAGATGAAATATCAAAGTAGTTTTTGTTGTTTTCTTTTGTTTTTCTTTGAGACAGGGTCTCCCTGTACCCTCAGCTGGCCTGGAACTTGTTATATAGACTAGCCTGGCCTCAGTCTCACAGAGATCGGCCTGCCTCTGCCTCCCGGGGACTGGGATTAAAGGCCTAGGCCACCATGCCCAGCTTTAAAGTAGTTTAATTTGTATTTCCTTAATTGTTAAGGATGTCAAGTATTTTTAGACATTCTTAGCTGTCATTATTTTCTCTCTTGAGAACACTCTGTTCAGATCCACAGCCCATTTTTTAAATGAGTCATTTGTTTTCTTGAGTCTTTGTTTTTTGAATTATTTGTACACTTTGGATATTAATCTCCTATTAAATGTATACCTGACAAAGATTTGCTTACAATATTTACTTGATTGATTTTTTTGCTGTACAGAGGCTTTTTAGTTTTATCATGTCCCATTTGTCAATTGTTGGCCTTAATTCCTGAGCTAATAGAGTCCTATTCAGAAAGTCTTTTCCTGTCCCTATTTCTGTTTTCTTCTAACATTTTCAGCATCTCAGGGTTCACATTAAGGTCTTTGATTCATTTGGAGTTGATTTTTGTTCAGGATGATAGATATGGGTCTAATTTCATTCTTCTACACTTGGACATCCAGTTTTCCCAGACGCTTTGTTGAAGATACTGTCTTTTTTTTTCCAGGGTGTATCCTTCAAATCTTTGTCAAATATGAGATGGCTGTAATTATATGCACTCATTTTGGGTCTTCTGTTTTGTTCCATTGATCTACATGTCTGTTTTTGTGCCAGTACCATATGGTTTTTATTATTATAGCTCTGTAAGATAGCTTGAAATATGATATGGTAATCCCTTCAACACTGTTATTTTTGCTCAGGATTGCTCTGTACTTCCATATGAATTTTAGAATTTTCTATTTCTGTGAAGAATGTCATGGCAATTTTGACTGGGATTGCACTGAATCTATAAATTGCTGTTTACACTGTATTAGTTACTTTTTTGTTGCTGTGATAAAACACCATTAGTAAAAGTGACTCATAAAAGGAAGACTTTATTTTGGTTTGCAGTTCCACAGGGACAGGAGTCCATCATGTAGGAGAGACATGGCAGTAAGAGACAGGCCTGGTGGCAGGAAACAAAAGTTAGAGTGCTCACATCTTCAACAGCAGACAGGAAAGAGAACTAACTAGAAGTGAGATAAGGCTATAAACTCTCAAGGCCCACTCCTAGTGATGTGCTTCCTCCAGCAAAACTACACCTCCTAAAGATCCCATGACCTCCCCAGACAGTGTCTGCCACCAACTGGGGACCAAGTATTTAAATGTTTGAACACATGGAGGGGCATTCCCATTCAAACCACCACAGATAGGATAGTCATTTTCACAATATTAATTCTATCAAACCACGAGCATGGGAAGAATTTCCATGTTCCGGTGTCTACCTAAATTTCTTTCTTCAGAGATTTAAAGTTTTCACTGTAGAGGTCTTTCACCTCCTTGATTAGGTTTATTCCTTGATACTGGTTTTGAGGCTCTTGTGAATGAGAATGTTTCCATGATCTTTTCTCAGCATGCTTGCCATTGTCATGTAGAAAGGGCACTGATTGTTGTTAATTTGATTTTGTATCTTGCTGCTTTGCTGAAAGTATTGATAATTTCTAGAAGGGAAGGTTGTAGTTCTAGCTATCTACATTAAAAAAATCAGAAACAGGGGCCAGGCATTGTGGCATACCCTCATCTCCCTGCACCTGGGAGGCAGAGGAAGGGCACTGCTTTGAGAGCAAAGTCAGCTGGAATGGTCTACACAGCTGGGACGGTCTACACAGCTGGGATGGTCTACACAGCAAGCTCCAGGGCTACATAGTGAGATATTTACTTTAAAAAAAAGAAAAGAAAACAACATCCGAATGAGCACAAATAAATTACCTAATGCTGCAATTCAAGAGCTCAGAAAAACAAGAGCAAATGAAACCCAGATTTAGTAAATGGGATAAAATAATAAAAACCGGGGCAGAAAATAATGAAATAGAAACAAGAAAACAAAAAACCAATACAAAGAATCAACAAATCTTGGAGCTGGTTCTTGGTAAAGATAAGAAAAAACAACAGATCTTTAGCCTAATTAACCAAAAAAAAGAGCAGACCCAAATTAAAAATTAGAGACAAACAGGAAAACAACAGACACCATAGAAATTTGGAACATTTTAAGGAAATATTTTAAAAACCAATATTCCATTAAATTAGAAAACCTAAAAGAAACAGGCAAATTTCTAGATTAATCTGAACCACTAAAGTTAAACCAAGAAAGAAAGCAACACTTTAACAGACCTATGACATGTAAGGAGATTAAAACTTTAGTAAGAAGCCTTTTTTTCCATTTGGGATGATGCACGCCTTCAATCCCAGCGCTCTAAAGGCAGAGACAGGCAGATTCTGTGAGATTGAGGCCAACTTGGTCTACAGTGTGAGTTCCAAATAGGCTGGGACAAGGGACTCTACCCTAAAAAAGTCTTTTGAATACTAAACACCGAGGTCTACCGAGGTCACAGCAGATTTCTACCAGACTTTCAAAAAACAACTACAACTAATACTTCTTAAATTATTCAAAAATAGGGACTGGAGGGATTTCCCAGTGGTTGGGAAACCTGGCTGCTCTTACAGAGGACCCAGGTTTAGTTGTCAGTACCCACAAGTTGGCTAACAGCTATCCATAACTACAGTTCAGGGGATCATACAGCCTCTTCTGAGCTCGGCAGGCATTCCATAACACAAGTGTATTTACATACATGAGGCAAAACACTTGAACACATAAAATAAAAATAAATCTTTTTTTAAATATTCAAAAATATAGAGACAGAACAAGCACTTCCAAACTTCCTCTATGAAATCAGTATTACTTTAATATCAAAACCAGTTAAAGCCAGGCAAGATGGCACACACCTTTAGTCACAGCACTTGAGAAGCAGAGACAGGTCACAGCACTTGAGAAGCAGAGACAGGTGACGTCTGTGAGCTAGAGGACAGCTTGTTCTCCATAGCAAGTTACAGGGAGACTCTATTTCAAAAAGACCAAAAAAAAAAAAAAAAACCAACCAAACAAACAAACAAAAAAACATATAAAGACACACAAAAGAAAAAGAAAAAAAAAAAGAAAGTTATAGGCCAATAGTCCTGATGAACTTTGATGCAAAAATTCTCAATAAAATACTTGTAAACTGTGTATAGGAATATATCAGAAAAGATCACCACAGTCAAGCTAGATTTCTCTTGGAGATGCAGGCATGGTTCAACATCCATAAGTGAATAAATGTAATCAATTATGTAAATGGACTTAAAGACAAAAACCACACATTCATCTCAATAGATGCAGAAAAGACCTTTGACAGAATCCAACATGTCTTCATGATGAAAGTCCTACAGGGAATTAGACTGACAGGAACACACCTCAGCATAATAATGGCTGTATATGACAAACCTGCAGACAACAATATCTTAAATGGAGAAAAACTCAAAGCAATTCCATTTAAGTCAGGAATGAGACAGGGTTATCCACTATCTTCATTCCTTTTCGGTATAGTGCTTGAAGCCTTAGCAAGAGCAAAAAGACAAAAGAAGGAAATTTCAGGGATACAAAGAGGAAAAGAAGTCAAAATATCCCTATTTGCAGATGATATCATATTATATACAAAAGATTCCCAAAATTCCATCAGACTGAGATAATTTCTGAAAGACAGATGTTGGTTTTGAGGAAAGAAGTCGTACTGAAGTGGTGGAGTCAGCCTCCTCTAGAATCCATGTCTGCCAGATACCAACACTCATCTTCTGAGGACTTTCCACTTCTTTCATTGGTTTGTCTTTAAATCCTTATATAAGTCCTTTAGTGGAGAGGATGGAAGGATAATGGAGAGACGAATTAAAGGTAAACAAATGCCAGGTGAGCAGACAGATGAATAGTAAACACAAAGATGTACAGTGAACGGGTAGGTTGATGGATTATAGGTAAATAGATAACTGAAAGATAAGTGGAAGTTGGAAGATGGGTGGACATAGGGACATAGGAGCACAGAATTTCTTTATACTTAGATTAGGCATGTAGGGCGAAGTGGACATAAAGAAGCAATGAATGGGGCTGGAGACATGGCTCAGCAGTTAAGAGCAGTGGCTGTTCCTAGTTCCCACATGGCAGCTAACAACTTTGTGTAACTCCAGTTCCAGGTGATCTGATGCTCTCTTCTGGCTTCTGCAGGCATTGCATGTTCATGGTGACTTTACATACATGCAAGCAAAACACACTCATTCACATAAATTTTAAAAATTAAAAATAGCTTCTAGTCAGGGAAGCAGGGAGGATTGGAGGGAGGAAATGGTGGATAATGTGATCAAAATACATTGTATAGGGACTGAAGAGATGACTCAGTGGTTAAGAGCACTGACTGCTTTTGCAGAGGACTCAAGTTTGATTCCCAGCATCCACATAGCAGTTAACAACTGTCCATCAGACAATCTTAAATTCTTAAAAGTCAAAAGAAGAAAGAATGCCTGGTGCATTAGTGCCCACTTCCAGTTCCAGCACGAGGAAGAACCCTAGTGCGGAGGCATGTAAGAATGGGGCGGGGGTAAAGATGAGGCTGAACTCACAGGTTCAGACCAAATCCTGGCAGGCCTTGAGTGTGAAGTAGGGAGTAATTAGTAAAAGTATTTATCATGATGAAACCCAAGTCGAACATCATAGTAAGTCCTTTCGTTTGTATCATCTCATCTAATCCTCTTCAATGTAGACAGCAGTTGTTGCTCAAACCAGTTTGCCGCTAAGGGTACACAGAGCATCTTGAAAGATGCTCTTAGCAGAGATGACACAGGTAACAAGTGACAAAGCTTAGATCTCTTTAGATCCGTGGTCCATGATCTTTTTTATTTCTTAGATTTATTTTAATTTTATGTGTATGAGTATGTGCCAGCATGTATGTGCCCCACATGCAAGCCTTGTGCCCTCAGAGGCCAGAGTAGAGCATCAGATCCCTGGGAACTAGAATCACAGCTGGTTGTGAGCATCATGTGAGTGCTGGAAGCCAAACCCAAGTCCCCTGTGAGAGCAGCCAGTGCTCTCAACTGCTGATCTCCCCAGTCCCCAGTCCATGATCTTAACCACTGGCTCTTCTAAATGAGGGAGCTGGAATTTTATCCATTTCACAGATTTTGGTCGTCATGTTGCCAAACAAAAAGCCATGAAAAGCTTTTAAACACAGAACCAATGTGACAAAGAACTATTCCCCCATGTGACTATGAAAGCAGAGCAGAGGAAGAGAGATTGGTCTCTGCGGCATATTCACTTTCACCTGTCTCTCACCTCCAAGGTCACTGAGCCCATTGACTGCAAGGCCAAGATGCTTGGTTTTCTCTGTATCCTTGAGCAGGTCCTTACCTTCCCTGGGCTCAGTTCCTCATGTAGAATGAGAGGAGTTTGGGTTCATAGATTCCTAAGATCTTGAAGACTAAATAAGTGATGAGAAGAGGCTGGAGAGATGGCTCAGCAGTTAAGAGCACTGACTGCTTTTGCAGAGGACTCAAGTTCGATTCCCAGCACCCACATGGCAGCTAACAACTGTCTGTAATGCCACTTCCAGGGGATCTGATGCCCTCTTCTGACCTCTACAGGCATTGTACTACATGGGTGCTCTTACATGCATGTAGGCAATACCCTCATACATATAAAAAATAATAAAAATAAAATAAAAAAAAAAAGAAGTGATGAGAGAATGTTCAGGAAGATAATTGGTTACATTTTAACTCTGTCTGTCTGTCTCTCTCTTTATTGTGTGTATCTGTTATATGTGTGTATGTATATATGCGAGCAAGTACACCTGCCCATGCAGGCAGTGTGAAGGCTAAAGGTTAATGTCAGGATCTCTTCCTCCATCACTTCTCACCATCATCATCATTATTGAAATTAATATTAGTATTATTAATATTAGCTAATATTAATAATATTACATATAGGTACTAGAGCCAAGTGTTAGTAGAAGCTTCCAGAAACCTAGCCACAAATCAGCCCATTGGCTGGTAAAGGAATCTGTAAAGCATGCATTAATTCAGTAGGATTCTACTCAGCAACAAAGGGAAAAACTGCAGGTGCACAGAGCACAGAAGAGTTCCATAGGCTTCACTGCTGAATTAATCAGGCCTACCTCAAAGGAGTGCTCACTATATTATTCTATTTCATGTGATATGTCTGCAAGCCTAAACCTATGTGCATAGAAAACAGATCACTGGTTGCCCAGGGCTGTAAATGGAGGGAGAGACTGCCTGTAAATGGTCCCAGGGGCATTTCTCAGGGTGTCAGAACTGTCTCTCTCTTGACTGAGGAGGTAGTTACGTGGCTGTGTGCTTGTCAAAATTCACTGTAGTGTGCACCCAAAAGAGTGAATTTTCTGTGTAAAATTTATGTCTTTTAAAAACATAACAGTTTTTGTTGCTTAGAGGAGGACTGACTGGACTGGGGGAAAGTGCCGAGGCCTTTGTTGGCAAGAGATGAGATGACAGTATCTGGACAAGGCGTGGTACTGAGTAAAGACGAGGGTACAGGCAAATTTGGGAGCGATTTAGGAGATAACTGTGATGCAGGAAATACAGCACAGCTACCTCACAGGTTCACATTTATACATACCACTTTTATAGAGACAACCTTCTAATAGGTATGTCTACAATTTCTGCCAATTACAGTGTGCTATGACCTTGTATTTTCACAAGGGAAATAAGATACCGGGACATTAGTCAGCTGAGTGAACAGAGTCACCCTTGGGGACCCAGTGGAACAAAATCCATGGGACTGCAGGGTAGGCTGGAATCTAAACACACTTAAGGTATGAACAGTGTCCCAATTACAGTTGCAAAGACAACTAGTCCCATCTCCATGAACGAGGGTGACAGGTGACTCTGCCAAGTTTATCGCAGCTGTCACGATGCTCCCTTCTACCTGACCTTCTCAGCCATATATTTAGAAATTTAGAAGACAGCCATGAATCATAGTCAACTCGGGTCTAATTATTTCCTTGGGTGATGTCACCCTCATATCTTGAAGACAGGAATAAATCCTGTGCCCAAGTCATCTCAGCTCTGATTCTGTGGCTAAGGAGGATGACTTATTTCACTGTCTGAGTTTTAACTTCTTCCATTGGAAAAGGAGAGAACTGGTTTGTAAGGACTCTTCCAGCTCTAAAAACAGGGTACTCTTCTTAAAGCTTTTTATTTTGTCAGTTTAGCCATATATGTCAGAAATGAAGTTTACTGGAAGGACTACAGCGGGGAGAGTAAATAGACTAGGAAACTCAGATGAAGAAAAATGAAAGGAAGACAAGTGTTCTAGGCCTGAACTCTGCTAGAGAATGACCTTACTCTTGACCTTGGAGACAGGTTTGTCTCTAAGCTTCCACCCACCAAACCAAAGAAACAACTGAGAGCTATTGGAACAGGAGTAAAGGAAACAGGAGTAAAGATCTCCGCATTCTAATGCAGTAGCCACCACCCAGGTGTGGTGAGTAAGTACTTGAAACGTGGCAAGTATAACTGGCTCTAAGAATGCAACTTCACTTAATTTCAATTAATATAAACTAGAATAGCCACATGGGGCTAATGGAGCACTGCCCTGGGGAGCTCAGCTTATGATAATTCACAGTGCTTGCTCAGGGAACCAGTCAGGACTTCACTATCTCTGAGGTGCAAATTCACCCATTCCTATCTTCTCTGCAACAGGACAGCTGGGCCTTGTAATTACCTTTCCTTTGCCAACTGGTACAATTTAACCATAGGGAGACTAGAAGAGGAAGCAAAGGAGGAAGACCATCTTCCTGTTTTCAGTGAGTCATCCAGGCTGTTGCAGTTCGTGCATCCCAGGCTTGGGTGGGCAGGTAGCTTCTGGGTCTCAGCTGCAAACAGCATGCACAGCTTCTCCAACACCTCGTCCAGTTGCATGGGTACTTTCTCTGGTAATGCCAGTAACACAATCAGCTTCTCCCAACTCCAGATCATAAAGAGTTGTTCCAGTTCCTACAGGATACTGTGGTGTCAGTATTCAAAAGCCAACACATCCCACCCCCCCAAATTCTGGAGCCTCAGAGGGGAATACTGCAAGAGAGGCACCTCCCAGTGACAGATGACTCAGTACTTCAGGCACTCATTTGCCTAACAACAAAGCACCATTTCCTTTCTAACAAGGTCTAGGTCAAAGTCCTAGACCTGGGGCCCCTTTCATAGCCATGTTTCAGTCCTAAGCCATATTTAGGTCCCTAGAAGGGATTCCATACAATTGCACTCCTGCATTCTTTACAACTATTACTCAGTCCTTTTTTATTCCAACTGTTTTTATTTTTAAATTATTTTTATTATTTTAAATTACCCCTGTGTGTGTGGAGGGTGAGTATGTGCATGTGAGTGTTCGTGCCTGCAGAGGCCAGAGGCATCAGATCCTCCAGGAACTGGAGTTAGAGGTGATTGTGAACCACCTGCCATAGATTCTAGGAACCAAACTCAGGGCAGTGTGTGTTCTTAAACAAAGGGTCATCTCACCAGTTCTCCAATGTTCTCTTTTTAAAAATAGAGTATTTGTATTAATTCTTTGAGAATTTCATCATGTGTTTTGGTCATGTGCAGCCCCTAGCGGCTCCTAGATCCCCTCACACCCCACCCCTTCCCAACTTCATGTCTTTTTTGTTTTTTTGAATAACCCACCAACTCCAATTTCTGCTGCCCACATACTCCTGGGTATGGGGCTATGAAGGCTAATCTTGTTTGTCAACTTGGCTGATCTGGAATTAACAGAAATGAGAGAGACTTTCTTGATTGGATTACTTGAAACCAGAAGGTCTACCCTAATCCTACATGTTACTTTTTGATGGTAGCGATAAGGCATGGCAGAAGGAGCTTTTGCTTTTTGCCTGCTTGCCTTCTCTCGCTGGCGAGTTCATCTTGCTGCTGTAGCATTCCTTTGCTGTTAGTAAAACCGACTTCTTCAAATTCCAACATAGACTGAAGCCTAGCAGAGCTTCAGGAATCCTTCAGGCCTTCAGTGCCAGATTGTAACTGCCGAGACATCCAGCCTCCTAGACTGAGCAACTACCAGATTCTTAGCCTCTCCAGTGAGGTGCGGCCAATGCTGAACTACTTAGACTATCCTGTAAAACAAGTTAATACATTCACATATATATGAAATATATATATATATATGAAATATATTCATTTTATCAGTTCTGTTCCTTTTGAGAACCCTGACTAATACAGAGGCCATCCAATGAAGCAAGTTGAACCTACCAGGGGTCATTTCATTAAAGAAAGGTGACTCTGCCTCTCGAGTGCTGAGATTAAAGGTGTGTATCACCACACCTGGCTTAAGTTTGATAGGTTTTTGTCCTAATGCCAGAACACTGAGTCTTTTCCCCATTGACTAGAGTCTGACCTCACAGTCTTTCCCACTTGGGTAGTTTTAAAAGTAGAAGCTGGAGAGATGATTTAGCAGTTAGGAGCACTGCCTACTCTTGCACAGGACTGAAGTTCAGTTCCCAGCACCTTTTTGAAGGTTCAGAATTGTTCATAACTCCAGTTCCAGGGGATCCAGTGCCCTCTTCTGGCCTCCCCAGGCATTGTACAACACGGATGTCCTTACACACATGCAGTACACTCATACACATAAAATAAAAATAATAAATATTTTTTTAAAAAAATTAAAAGAATCAACCAAAAGGGAAACATGGGAACGGATGGGCAAAACTTTGAGCTCCGGGTGACAAACAAAAGTCTCACAGGTTGTGGTGTGATTACAAACAGCATTACAAAGGTCACACTCCTGTGATCATTAAGATTGGGATTCTCGGTAATGGCCCAAATTCAGTGTTATTCCAAATCCTGGGAAGAAATATGGATCTTTCTACTCCTGTATCAGTCAGTCTTTGAATACCGGCCACTATGGTGAAGGCCTTGTTAGGGAGAACCTGTGGCTGGTACTTACCCAGCAGCCAGAGCAAGTCCTACTCTGAAAGGAGAGACAGTCTTGTCTCTTTTTTATCTTCACAAAGACCATATGAGGAAGAAGCTATTGATGATCCCATTTCACTGAAAAGTAAGGGGGGGGGCACAAGAAATTAAATTAATTGCTTTAAATCAAAGGTCTTGTGATTCAAGCTCACTCATGTCTCTATTGATGACCGGCAGCCCTGCCCATCCCACATCTGCAAAGCGGACCAGGGCAGAAAGTGTAGGAGCAGAAGCCTGGGACCAGGCAGTGCGCAAAGACAAACTGTCCCTGGAATGTTGAAAATTTCATTCTTCTAGAGAATCTTCCCTTTAATCATCATCACTTCACCATCTCATTCTGTTTTACATGATACTGCACATATCTACAGAGCACAGTGTGATGTTCTCATACATATAATATTGCAAAAAGATCTAGAGTAATTTAGCATCTCCGTATATAAATCATCCATAAAAATAAAACCCTATAATTTACAACCACATGGATAAATCTGAAGAGCATCATGCTAAACAAAGTAAGAACTGAACAGAAAGAATCCTCTTGATAAGAAAATTCTTTGTCTCAGGCTGGATGTGGTGGCACACACCTTTAACCCTAGCACTCAAGAGGCAGTGGCAAGCAGACCTCTGTGAGTTCCAGGACAGCCAGAGCTACACAGTAGGACTATGTCCAAAGAAAACTGAAGGAAGGGAGGGAAGGATAAATAAGAATCCTTTGTTTGAAGATGGAATTAAATGACTGGGAAGAGCTGATGCTCACAGCTACAGGGAAAAGCAGCAAGCCAAGCTTAAGGATGACATTAGAGATCAAAATCCAGCCATTGCTCCACAGACACAGGCCCAAAAGAACAGTCACTCCTATCAGGGACTTGGAAGCTTCCACGGAAGAAGCTTCCACGGAAGAAGCAACCCGGAGACTGAGTAGCTCAGTTATTCATTAGCTGTTCATCTTTAGTAAAGTCTCTCCATCTCTGAGACTCAGTCTTCTCCTCTATAAACTAATAACAACCTTCTTTGCTCAAGAAGCAGCACGTTACAGTGGCAAGGATGGTGGCTTTTGAATCAGACAATTGAGTCTTTGGTTCTGCCACTCAGTCTGTGATTGAGCAAGTTTTCCCAATCTCCTGTACATGTTTCCACATCTGTAAAACAAAGTAAGAATGCTTGTTGGGAAGTTGAATGAATCGGCAGAGGAAAGGCATTTGAAACTGCAGTAAGCTTACGGAAAGCGCTCGATAAATGTTAGCCACTGTACGAACTTACAGGGGAGAATGAGAACTAAAGGAGACTACCTTGTTTTGACGTACAATTTAGCCCAGAGAATTGGCTCAGAAAATAGTTGTTATTATCTAAGTGCTGCCTAACCAGCCATTCAAAAACTTAGTGACTTCCAAAACAGCAATCATTTACACTGCTCAGGAACCTGGGCAGAAGTTGCAGCACTGGCTCAGCCACTGCTCCATGCCCCTTAGCTGGAGAGATTCTGCTAACATGGGAAGATCTACTTGCTTCCAAACAGCTTACGCTCAGGAGTAGCAGGCTGGCACCAGCTATTGGCTAAGTGCTCACCTGAGGCTGGAGACCAGTGACCTCTTTATCTTTCCACAGGTCTTGCCACGGGGCTGCTTGGGCTTCTTTGTAGCAACTCTTCCAGGAAACAGTGTGGTTGCTTCCAGTCCTTTAAGGCCTGGACCAGTAGACGGCTCAGCTTCACTGGGGCTGTGTTTTATGAGTCAAGCAGTCACAGAGTCCACCCAGATTCACCGGTGGATTACATACCTTCTTCTTGAATGGAAAGAGGGTAAAAGAAGTTGAAGCCATTTTCATCTGCTACAGATGATGTGTGCTCACACTCCAGATCACTGGCTCCCTGTACCCTACTCAGACACATGATTCTCTTCCACATTTATAAAGAGATACTCAAAGAGAGAATAGAGGACCCTCTGCCCAGTCAGCCTATCCTACAAGAGAAGGAGTCTAAGTGTCCATCTCCAGGATCCTTAAATCAGGTACATTCAGGTCGACTGCTTCTCTCTCCCTGGATCTGGTTGGCAAGCAGATGCAGTTCTCCTTCAGGATCTGTGGGGGTAGTTCTTTCTATACATTCCAGTATCTTACCAGTTTATCATTGCTTTTGTAATAAAAACATATATGTGGAATGAACAAATGTCCCACTAACACCCACACACTTCTGCATAAGTGTATCTTACTTAGGATAGATTTTTCTACAAAGTGATGTTATCAGAGCTCTGGACCAGAGAAGCCTAAGGATGCCTATCTGAGGATGTTCAAACTCCTTGTCTAAAATGTTATTGTGATTGTCCAGACCCTAGCACATACTTCCATATCCTTTAAATCATTTGTGATACCAAATACAATGATAACACCTTGTGTGGTTCTCATACTGCAAGTCTACACATGTTTAGTACAGGTGTGACCTCTTTTTGACTACTTTCCATCCAAGATTCTGGATGATGTAGAGTCAACTCTTTGTTTCTAAGAAACTTATAAATCAGAACGGGGAAGAACACAGGCTGAAGAACCGTGTATGAGCTTCTTTAGGCATCTTATTGGGAAAATGGTCTTGAAGCCAAGCATAGTGGTACATATATACCTATAATCTCAGCAATCAGGGAGTTAAGGTAGGAGGTCAAGAGTTCAAGCCCAAGGCCGTATGATGGAGCACATCTTTAAACCCAGCACTCAAGAGGCAGAGGCAGGTGGATCTCTGTGAGTCAAAAAAAGAAAGAAAAGTTCACAAGCTCAGCCTGGGCCACATAGCCAGACCCTGTAGGGAGAAGAGTGGAGAAAGAGGAGAGCATGGTACCCCACATGTTAAAGTTATTTGGAGGATTGAGGTTACAAGTAGGTAGAGCAGAAGCAAACAACTAATTTTTGGAAAATGTTATCATTGTTTTTGTTACAGACACAGATCTCTCCTCACTCTTCCATCCCATTAGGCTTTGGTGAGTGAGCAGGGGTTATGAGACCAAGTAACCAGCATAAAATATGCCAGAGGATACAGTTGTACATGTTTAGTACAGTCTCAGTCAGGTGCAGAGGTGGGGGGTAGACAGAAATCCCCTCGGATGTTAACAATGCTTCCATTGAAGGTTGGATCACAGGAAATATTTTCCCTACGGCTTCTTTAGACATCTTTACACATCCCTACATTTTACCAATTTATGTGCAATTTTTATAATAAAAAACATAAAAGATAAATAGACAGCAGACCTTTGGCTTATACACACACACTCCCACACAAACACATCTTCCTACAAGGTGATGATATGGGAGGCTGGCAGGTTGTTTGGCCTTGAGCTGAGGTGTTGGGCCTGGCCTCCCGACATGCCTTTTTCCCTGTTAGATTCCCAGCCAGGAACTAGCTTCAGTTTGTCAGCTGCAGTTGCTCAGAGGACAGCTTGACCTTTAGAAGCCTAACCATTTGTTAATCAGGTGTGGTCTGAACCAGGTGTGGTCACATACTCGGATGTTCCCTGGGGGCCTGAACCTTTGTCCCCTCCCCAACCCTCCATGGAGCTTCCTGTAGTACATCTCTGACATCTACTGGGTGTATATATATTGAGCATCTTGCTGGAATAAACCAGAAGCTTCTCCACCATTTTTGGTGTCTGTGTTATGTGTGTCTTCTGTGTTTGTCTTGTGTGTCTTTCATTCCTCAGCCCTCGCTGGATAGACTTGGGCACAGTTGTAGCGCCAGACCGCTACAAGTGGAGGTTCCCACCGAGATATCCGGAAAGAAGAAAGACGCTGAAGGAACGCCCGGGAGGCTGGCCAACACTTCAATTTAAAGTAAGGGGCGAATTTAAATGGGAGCAATGGGCTCTCATGGCCTGGTGACAGATCTATTGGTTTCAATTTTGTGGAGACAGGGCATTAAGCATAAGGCTGCCCGGGATTTTATAAAAAAAAGGATTTTATAAAAAATAAGAAGAAACAGATGACTAAAGAAATAAATACCCTAAAGAAAAAACTTAAAAAATGGTCTCTGGAACCGGGACCACGTCCTCCAAACCCTCTGCTCCCTATGGAGAGGAGGGTCCTTTCACAGGAGGAGCATGTATTAAATAATTAGTTTGTAAGTTGTAATGATGTAGACCCACAAGTTTATAGGTATGATTTTATGTGTTAGATAGATAACTAGTTTATAATCATGGATGTGAGAAGCACGTGCTCAGTGATTGAGTCTTGTAAGTTTACTAGTTTGTGGGTGTGATTGTGTGGGCCCCTGGTTTTGTAAGTATGGAGTATGTATGATGGGCGATTGGCTTATAAGTAGTGATGTTGTAAACCCATAATGTAGTAGGTTGTGATCTTTTTTCTTCTTTCATTTTCTTCTTTTTCTTAATTGTTTTTTACCTAATGTGGTGGCCTAGTGGAAGGATAAGATCTTTCCTAGCAAGTAGCAGGAAATTGGTTCTCTAAAGTAAAAAATTAAAAAGTAAAATAAAAATAGAATGGATGGAAAAAAAATACAAAGAATACTTCGGGATTGTAATGTTCATGGACCAAGTGGGGTCCCGGTGCCTACCTTTGGTTTTGGGGCTTTAATTAGGAATAGTTTAAATCTTAGAAAAAAAAAATGCAAATAGGAACTGGGATCGAACCTCAAGCAGAGGAGGAAAGTAAAGCTAAAGCTTCCGCTCTGCTGGAGGAGCCAGCTTTTGTGGAACTTAAAATCAAGCAGTTATTCCATAGTCTTTAAATCCCAAAGAAAAAGAGGAGAGAAAAGGAAACAGCTAGATATCTGAGAGAGGAAGATTTTTCACCATTTTTGCCTAAACAAAGCCTAAGGCTGAGCTGAAGGAAAATTATTTACAAAAAAATGTGCCATTTACAGGGCGTAGTTAAATCTCTATCTTTAAAAATGCTCATGGTCAAGGAGGCTAGAGCCTTAGAACATTAAAGGACCATTATGGCAGGTTTTCTTAATTTTCTCCACACCTTGCCCTACGGTGCTTTTCTTTACAGAAGGCTGTGAGCTCAATTCCCACCCACATCTCATTTGTTTAGTTGCTAGTTACTGAACTCAGCAGCTCTTCTGTCCCATGCAAACTCTGAGTTAAAGGGAAACAGACATTTTTGTGTCTATGTGTAAATCATATTGATAACACTGAGAGGTTGACTCTGGAGTGTGACTGGCCATCTCACTTCAGATTCAATCCTGTTTACACAGGATGAGGCTGGCCACCTGACCCTGTGCAAAGCAACCCCAGAGTAAGGACATTATGCTGTTGAGAGTAACTGAGCAATAAACTAATTTTAACAGAGATGGTTATTTTATCATGTAACATGTTTATAGCAAACCTAGCTCACGGAATTCTATATTTTCTCACACCAATAAAAAGTCACTAATTCAGTTTACAATTCTTGGAAAAGATAAATGGCAACCTCTACTTAAAAACTTCTCAGTTAGTGATTATGCTAAAGATTGTAAGCCTCGATTTGATAATATATTCCCAAAAACTGTTTTGGGTGTGGACAAACAGGACATCAAGTGAAGCAATGTCCTAATAAACAAAATGCCAATGCTCCTAAAAAGACCTTAGGCTTGTGTCCCAGATATAAAAGGGAAAAACATTGGACCTTCACCTGAGTCCAGTCCCTTCACCACAGCCAATCCTCCTAGTCAACTGTATGTAATTTTTCCAAAATTAATTTCTTAATATTATTACATCTTATGACAGTAAGAAAGTAAAAAGGTAAAAGATAATGTTAAAAAAATATAAAAATAAAAATATTTTAAAACAAAAAATCTATAAAAATAATTTAAAATCTAAGTCTATACCTTATAATATATAAAAAATAAAAAAAAATTATACACATGTAATCTTAAAATTTCTAAGGTAATAGTTCAAATAGTCTAAAGAACAAAATCAAGAATGTTTGGTCTTTTAGAAAAAAGCAATGCTACTGTGAAAGGGATTAGGGTAGCCCCAGGAATTATCGATGCAGATTTTAAGGAAGAGATATAGATCATGACTCATTCTCTTGATGAAATATCTATGATTAAGGAAGGTCAAAGACTCACTCAGCATTACTTCCTCAAATTATTACTAAAAATACAGTAAAAAACCCTAAAAGAGGTGATGCAGGTTCGGGTCCTCAGATGCTTATTGGATACAGGCTATAGGTGCCAGAAGACCTGAATTAAACATTGTCTGTCAATGGGAAATACTGGAGCTAATGTTTCAGTGCTCACTGCTAACCAATGGCCCTCATCATTTTAGATTTTAAAAATTGTCTTTATACTATTCCTCTTGCGCCTCAAGATTGTAAAAGATTTGCATTTAGTGTCCCTTCAATAAATTTTAAGAAACCCATAAAAAGATTCCAATGAAAACTACTACCGCAGGGTATGGCGAATAGCCCCACCCTGTGTCAAAAATTTGTGGCTCAAACAGTTATAGAAACTAGACAAGCTTATTCTCGAGTGTATATGGCTTATTATATGGATGATATACTTTTGGCTCATAAACAAGAAAAAATTTTACTTGCAGCCTATGCTCACGTACAACAGGCTCTAAAAGAACAAGGACTAATTATAGCTCCTAAAAAATACAAACAAAATCTCCATATTCATATTTGGGTCATAAGTTATATCCTAAAACAATTTTACCTCAAAAAATTCAAATAAAAAAATGGGTTAAAAACTTTAAATTCCAAAAATTGTTAAAAAATATTAATTGACTTAAATCTCACTTAAAAATTGCTACAGGAGAACCATTCCAGTCAGTGAACAGTTTGTGTTCTATGACTGACAGCTTTCCTTTTCTGTTTTTCCAGAGATTTATTTAGCCATATTTGAGAGTAAAGTTAAAAAATTTAAAAAATTCTCTTAATCCTTGTGTTTAATCTGTGATTTGATGCTTTGTAAAAAAAGTATATCCCTTTGGTCATGGAGACATAAACAGGACTCTGCTCCCAAAATTTCTATCAGGTTATTTTAGTTGTGAACCTTTTTTAAGGATTAGGGTAGAAATTAACCTATGGTCTACATATGTAAAAGTTTAATATTTTCAGTGTTTCAGTTTTATCTGTGTTTAAATAGGTTTTTAAGGTTACAGTTGGGCATGGCATATTTTTTCAAAATTGATACAATATCTGTACACATTGACAATTTGGTATTAGTACAATATGCAATTATCAATTTAAAATAATTAACTTATCTTCTTAAGCATTCATTATTTCTATGCTGTGAAAATTTATCTTGGTATTTTGTTACTCTAACGAAGTACCCGAGGCTGACTAATTTGTAAATAAAAACATCCAAGTAACTCACTGTTTTGGAGGTTCAAAAATGTAGTTTTCTCCTTACCTGTGGTAATGACTCCATTGGCTACATCTTAATGAATGAAATCATGACAAAAACACATGACAAAACTAAAAACCAGATAGAACGGGAATAGACCATCCTGTTCATTCATTGTAACAATATTTTGCTTGAAAGCTAAATGAGGTGCTATGGGAACTGTATTAATCTCCTTAAGAGCAGTGCCTTGTGACTGAGTCATCTTGCTTTAGAATGCAGAGCACATGCTAAAGATTTATAAAATATTAAAAAGTATGTTGTTGGATAATTTTTACAGTCATTGATTATATTATTTACAAAAATAATTTTATTGTTTACAATTTGGTATTAGTCTTGAGTACTTTCTCTTTATTTTTTAAATTTTAGGTTTTTATTTTTATTTTATGTATATGAGCATTTTAACTGCATGTATGTAAGTGCACCATGTGTATACAATACCCACGGAGGCCCGAGGAGGGGGGTCTGACTCTCTGAGACTGGACTCGGGAGTGGCTAACTGCCAGGTGGGTACTGGGAACTGAGTCTGGGTGCCACTTAAGGCAGCCTGTGCTCTTAACTGCTGAGCTAGCTTTACCTCCAGCTTTCCAACCTGAGTACCTCCAGCTTTCCAGCCTGAGTACCTCCTTTTTAAGGTAAACCTCTGTAACTTACACATTCTTCAGGATTTTGTCTCTAATTAAAATTTGGCATCAGTGTTTGGCTATTTATGTTGATGCATTGTCTATGGATGTATTTTCATTTATTTCTATTTAAATAATAAACTAAAAGATTTTTGTCTGATAACCAGACATGCCAAAAATACTAAAAATCATCTAAAACAAAACAATTCTTAGTTTTTATGCCTGGATTATAAAAGGTGATCCAGATCCTAAATTAACTAGAGGCTTGACAGAGGAGGCCAAAAAGGCATTGTCTCAAACAAAACAAGCTATTGAAAATCAACAAATACAATATATAGATTATAGCCAAAAATGGACAACATATATTTTGGCTACTATTCATACTTCAACTACAGTTTTATGGCAAAAAGGGCCTTTGTATTTACCAGTATTACCCACTAAAGTGTTGATTCCTTATTATGAGGCTGTGATATATTTAGTTTAAATGGCTCAAGCTTAATTTTAAAAATATTTAAAAATTTTTTTTATTTTTATGTATATATTTATTTGTAAAATAGTAGTTAGATTGGTTATTTAAAAATATGGATTCATGGGCTATAGCTTTCACCCATTTTTCTGACATTATTAATAATCATTATCCAAAAGATGAGTTATTACAATTTGCAAATAGTTATGCTTTTATTTTTCTAATAATTATAAAACAAAAACCTATTAAGGATGCTTCAGTGATATTTACAGACGAGTCTTACTTATGTAATACAATTTTCAAACCTCTCCAGCTTCAGCTCAAGTAATAGAACTTCGAGCTGTAGCTGCTGTATTTCAGCTTATGGCCTCTGCTTCTTTTAATCTGTATACTGATAGTTATTATATTGCTAGACCCTTACAGATGCTTAAAACTGTGCCTTATATTGAGATAAATAATACCAAAGTTCAAAAATTATTTGGTCAAATACAAAAGTGTTTACATGCTCATTCTCAGCCCTGCTTTATGGGGCATATTAGGGCCCATACTGGGCTTCCAGGTCCTTTGGCTTTATGAAATGACCTAGCAGATAAGGCCACATGTCTCATAGGTTTCTCTCAATTGGAATTAGCACAAAAATCTCATGCTCTTCATCACCAAAACAGCCAAAGTTTACAGAAGCAATCTCACCTTACCAGGGAGGCTACTAGGCAAATTGTTAAACAGTGTCGCTTCTGTCCTAATTTTCATTCTGTCCCTCAGTGTGGAGTAAATTCACGTGGATTAATGCCCAACCAATTGTGACAAATAAATGTAACTCACATCCCAAAGTTTGAAAAACTAAAATATGTTCATATGTCCATAGATACTTACTCAGGATTTCTTATGGCCACTACTCAAACTAAAAAAGCTGCTAAACATGTAATAACACACTACATTAAAGGTTTTGCTGTAACTGACTTGCCATCTATCATAAAAACAGACAATGACACAAGATATACTAGTTAAACTTTCCAACGTTTCTGTGTTCAGTTATCTATTGTACATAAAACAGACATACCATGAAGTCCCCAAGGGCAGGGGATTGTTAAATGTGCCCATAAAGTTTTAAAAAATCAATTACAAAAAATAAAAAGGGGGAGTTATATCCCAGATCCAGAATTCTTTAAGTTACATTATTTTCATTTTAAATCTCCTAAATTTGGATAAGCAAGGCTATTCTGCAGCAGACAAAATGTGGCATTCCAAGACTTTGGATACCTATGTAGAAGTGAAATGGAAGGATCCGATTGATGGGAAATGACATGGCCCAGACCCGGTATTAATATGGGGAAGAGGGTTTGTTTGTGTTTTTTCCACAGGACGCTGAGAATGCCAGGTGACTGCCAGAAAGACTGGTCCGGTTCGCAGGGACTGAATGGAGGAAGAGTGACACTATTGTACCTGTCTGAGATGGAATCAGTTCCTGATGACACACAGAGAGCTGTATTGGACTTATGTGATAAATTCAACTATGCTACATCTAGCCATACAGAAAGAAAAGGAGATTGCGGTGATGGTGAATGATATTCAACTGATGGGACATCATTACATGAAAAAAATAACAGTAAATCAAGACTCTACTGCAAGAAATACTGATGAATGAGAAAAAGGACTAAGTGCAGGACTTTGGTGATCAGATGACAGTTTCCTGCAAACTTATATAGGGAAACAAACAGCAGCCATGGACAAAGTCGAGGACAGTGATAGCTTACATAAGTCAACCCTATGTGTGTTTGATTGGACAGTTAAATATTGCTCATAATGGTACCAGGTTTGATGTTTTCCTGTGTTCAATGTATTTCTTGTGTTTTAATGTAATTCGATTAATTGCATTTCCATCATTCCCATGAAAATGAAAGTTATGGTATTTACAAACCCTTAGTATGTAAATTGAGGAAGCCTTTGCTATATTACTAAAATAATTACTATGATGCCTGATTCCCCTGGACTTGTCCCTGTACTCCTTCCCTTTATATGTTCAGAGTTTGTTCCCAGGGATGCTGGGTTGTGACTCACTAGCCTCTGGTTAATTTGCATGGCCTCTAGTTCCCAAGTCTACCACCCTATAGTACAACTGCCCAAATTCGCTGACCTATGTAAAATGAGTAGCCAGAGACGGGTAAACGCAAGGGGGTGTCCACCGACCTAAGACAGGGAATCAGCCTCTATGGCCAGACACTGTGGCTGGTTTTCCGATGACGGGTAAGATGGGCACTAACGTCCTTGGTGACCTAAGACAGGCGCTCATTTACTAAAGGAAAAAGGGGGACATGTTGGGCCTGGCCTCCCGACATGCCTTTTTCCCTGTTAGATTCCCAGCCAGGAACTAGCTTCAGTTTGTCAGCTGCAGTTGCTCAGAGGACAGCTTGACCTTTAGAAGCCTAACCATTTGTTAATCAGGTGTGGTCTGAACCGGGTGTGGTCACATACTCGGATGTTCCCTGGGGGCCTGAACCTTTGTCCCCTCCCAAACCTTCCATGGAGCTTCCTGTAGACTCGGGCAGACCACTACACTGAGGTGACATACAGGCTGCAGGACACAGCCTCTCCCCATTGTCAACCCAGAATGCCCCACAGCATGCAGAACTGTGCCGTTGCTTTTCAGAGGTGTACGTGGGGTAAAAAGTCAGGCTATTTGTGTTTACTTTAAACTTCTCCAGATAAAACACTTGCGGTAAACCCCCACATAACTGAAAAGTTTAGGTGATGAGTATAAACTCTTTGTTCTCTTGTTCTTTCTGCTTGAGCTTTTAAAAAGTACTCTAAAATCATTTTTAAAATTATGTGTATATATGTGTGCCCATGGGTATATAGATGCCCTCAAAGGCCAGAAGAGGGAGTCAGACGAACTCAAATCTTCTATAAGAGGTAAAACTGGAGAAGTGGCTCAGCAGTTAAGAGCACTGGCTGCTCTTGCAGAACGCCCGGGGTTCAATTCCCAGCACCCACATGGTGGCTAACAACTGTCCTTAACTCCAGTTCCAGGGGATGCAACACCCTTTTCTGACCTCTGTAGGCACTGCACAATACTGGTGCACTTACATGCAGGCAGTGCACTCATACACATAAAAGAAAAATAATAAATTTTTTTAAAGACCAGAAAGTGCTCTTAACTGCTGAGTCATCTCTCCAGCTCCTTAAGTACTTTTTTTATATGTGTGTGCTTGTGTGTGTGTATGTAATCTGTGTGAGTGTGAGTGCATGTGTAGTATATAAGCCTTTATGTGCAATGAGGCTAGAGGAGGTTGTCCAATCCATGAGCTGGAGTTACAAGTATTTGTGAGATTCATGGCTTGTCACATGGGTGCTCAGATCCAAACTCCGTTCTTCATGACTGTGCAGCAAGTGCTCTTAGTTGCCAAGCCATGTCACCTGCCCCTGCTGGAGCCTTTTAACAATTAAAAAAGTGACGAGAAATGCTAGACCTATTTCCAAAATGTCCTCCTGTTGCATAAATTTATTCTTCACACTGTTATGCCCAGAGAACAGCTCCTCAAGAACCACCACGGAGTCCGGAGTGTATGCAAAAAAAAACAAAGAGCCTTTATTCAAGCTTAAGCTTGGTCCCCCAGACCTCACCAACACAGTGGATCTGTTCTGGGAGCCCTGAGCAGAGAGATTAGGAGTTTTTTATAAGTTTGAGATAAAGGAAGGTGGGGAATAACAGTGTTACATTCTGTTTGGTTATAGGAGCCTCCGTGCCAAGCATATTTTAAATTAATTGGTTGTAATGAACTATATACCAAAATTGGTTAATAGAGGTTTGGAGGTTTCTTATTGGTGGGTGTTGCCTTCAGGGCAAAGGAATGTGTTGATTATTATTCAAACCTTTTGCTAGTTTTTGTTTTAGCCTTATTTAATCTTGTGGCCTTGTGACTGCTTAGAAGGAACAAAGAACAAGATGGAGTTATATTTATCCATTTTCTGATGTCCTAGAGTCAAGCATTTTTTTACAGAAGTGAAGAGAGCAGTTATCGGGTTGAAAAGGGGTTCCAGGGGTCCCACATTCCCCCCTTTTTCTAGTACATGGGAATAACCCAATCATGGGTTATTGTAGGGGGTATGGCATTGGAGACTTTACATAGGTTCTAGTCCCAGTTGGACTGTGTGCCCTTAAACATTAATGCAAACATTAGAAGAGTTAGAAACTAGATAATCTTAGCTTTAGGGGATTGTCCATGTCCTTGTGAATTTTCCATCCTTTTGGGGGGTGGTGCAGACATAGTCAATGGCTCCTGGAGACCTTCTGGTTTGTCAGGGTGTGATGTATCCAAGTAGTGATTTCGTCCCTTTTAACCGCCATCCAAGTAGTCAGGAGTTCCATGTAAGGACCTTTAGTGTCTCTCTGCAATGCCTGCAAACATAGACCCAATTTCCTGGCCCATAATGGTGTGTTGTGGGGGGAAGTGCTGTTTCATAAACGGCTTTCAGTCGAGGCCATATGTCTTGGTGGGCATGAGCTATGGCCTCAAGAGAAGCAAGCAATTGGTGATTATTAAATTAGTTCTTAGATTAGGGAGTATAGGAGGAGGTCTTCCAAACATAATTTCGTAAGGGGTTAATCCTAACAGGTAGGGTGAGTTTCGCCCTAGGTGAAGGGAAGGAGAGCTATCTAGTCCCTGCTAGTCTCCATGGTTAATTGGTAAGGGTTTCTTTTAGAGTTTTATTTATTCTTTTTATTTGTCCTGAACTTTGGGGTCTATAAGCATAATGTAATTTTTATTTTGCCCCCAGTGTCTTAGCTAACTCCTGGGTTACCTAAGAAGCAAAAGCTGGTCCATTGTTTTAGCTCCTCTCAGCGCCATCTTGCTTAGGTCATGAGGTGCCAGCCAGTCAATTAGGATTTCTTAAGGCCAAACATGTTCCCCTTTTTTATTTTATTTAAATGGAGCACAAGTATGTCTGTCTTAGGTCGTCGGGAACTTATCTTACCTTACCCGTCATTGGCATATTCAACCCTTATTGCTGAATACCCTGTCTTAGGTCAGTTAGGATAATTCCTGAAGTTGCCCGTCATTGACCATACTTGCCAACCTGATTCTCATTTTGAGGTTTGAATGATTCTAACTCTTTTTGGGAACCAAACCTCCAGTTTTTGGAAGCAGGTGTCTTCCCCCAGAGTACATCATTCTTGATTCTCAGCTCCTGAGTCTTTGACTCCAGGTTCAGGTACGGGGTCATATTTCAACCTCAGGGCCATTATTTGTACATCTTGTATCTGTGCCCTTACTATATTAACTAGGTGCTGGAAAATATATGTCCTACAGTCAAGGCTAACAGTAAAAGTAGAAGTGGTCCCATTATTGTGGCTATTAAAGTTGTAAATCAAGGGGATGTTTCAAATCATTGTTGAAACCAGGAGTTTCTACTCCAATTTTTTTTCTTTGATTTAAATCTTTTTTTACATTATCTAGATTTTGTAGCACCTTTCCAGAATGATCTATATAAAAGTAACATTTTTTTTAAGCTTTACATAGTCCTCCCTCTTTCAGGAATAGTAGATCTAGGCCTCTTTTATTTTGCATTGTGACTTTGGCTAGGGATGATAAGGATTGCTGCATTAAGCTTATGGATGCCTCTAATTTGTCCACCTGTGAGTCCATTGTAGCTTGGAGAGCTTGTAATCCAATTTGTGAGGTTGCCAAAGAGCTAGCTTCCAATCCTGTACCTGTTAATCCCAATATTAACATTGTTCCCACCGTTGTAGCCCCTACATCTCTTTGAGTTCTATTGATAGTTGCTGTTTGCATTAATACACAGTGTTAAGCCTGTTTTTGCATATTGCTTTAGCCTCCCAGGGGTTTAGGCATTCTAGCCTCCCCCCACCCCCACATCTGTCCAGTTACCAATGTCCCAGTTCCCTCTGGTCAAGTTACAAAGATCCATATATAGGTCAGGCCATCAAGTGTCCAACGTTGTGAAGGTGGTTGTCTGGTTGGCTATCCGTGAGGTGGTGCCAGACTGGATTCTCCATTGGACCGTAACCTGTTGGTGGGGGTTGGTCCTGTCCAATTCCAAGTTTAACTCCATATCATTATCCATAGTAAGTCTTTGGCAGTCATGGCAACCTGCGAAGGAAGAAAGCAAAAACAAAACATAGGCCTCAGGGGGCTTTACCTCCTGGGCTAAGGGATTAAATTTCTTTTTCTTTTTCCTAGTCCTTTTTGGTCTTTGGTCTCGCAGTATTTTAAATTTCTGTCCAGGATCCAAAAAGGCTATGGCTCATCCATAGGGAACACACAGCTAAATCCCTGTCCCAGGGTAAGTAAGGGGTATGGACCCCTCCATTGCCCTGTTAAAGGGTCCTTTCAGCATACCTGTACCTCAGGTTGCTGTTCTTGTTTATTCCAATGTTTTATAAATTTAGGTTCCATTTTGGATTTTTGAAAATTTCAAACAATGCTAGTTGGAGCTGAACCCCCTTTTTGTTTTTGTAATTGTATTTTAATGTTTTGGTGATTGTGCTCCACGATAGCTTGTCCCTGTGGGTTGTGAGGTTTTTACTTTTTGGGGCAAGCCTAATGTGGCAAAGCATTGGAGAAAGTGGGATTGCCATCAATTAATATTTTTAATAATAACATTAACATTGTTTTTCTGGGTGTAGGTATGAAATGCCTCAAAAATCCTCTCTAGAAATGTTGCTGGGGATTTTGTTCTCTTCTGTTTTAAATCATTGACCTTAGCCAAATTAGTTGGGCACCTTGCAGTTGTTCTTAACCCCCCCACCTCCATTAGAGTCTGGCAGTAGACCCGGAGCCTCTCCTTATCTTTTGCCATATTAAAATCCCAGTTTGGCTGGACTAAGGGGAAAGCCTCATCAACTGTGGCTTGGTTAGTAGTGAGGTTCCCGTCCACTCCAGGAACCAGTTTGCGTGCCTCAGTCAGGATTCAATCTCTTTTCTTGGTATGAATAGGACCTGCAACAACTGCTGGATATTATCCCAAGTGGTGAGTAAACAAGACAGATTCCAACAAGTCAATGAGATCCTGAGGCTTCTCTGAAAATCTGGCTGTTAGTAATTTTTAATTATATAAATTACTAGTAGCAACTGGTCACTAATGTATCTTCTGGTCCCCTGCCTCAATAGAGGGCCCTATGGCTCTCAATGGGAGGACAGTGGAATCCTCTACAGGCCGTGGCTGTCCTCTTTGAACTTTTTATTTATTTATTTTTATAAGCCTGAGGGGCCTGCCCCTCCTCCTCTGGAGTCTGGGCTGCTATTTTTGCTTCCCCTGGAGCAGATAAGGAGGTGGCTCAGACAGAAGTTCCTCTTCTATGCTTCCCTCCCGTTGCTGTAGCAATGTCCTTGTAACAGATTTTTAGTTTGGCATTGGAGTATTGTAAATTCATATGGGCTTCCTAGGGTTAGCCATCATAAAATGTCAGTTCACTTTGTACTTAGGTAGTCTTGGAGGCCTATGGCTAGAAAAACTTTTTTTAAGTTCCCTTTAGAAACTCACAAATACATTTTGTAAAACAATGTAAGATTTTAAATAATTACTTTAGAAATCAGTAAATACACCATATAAAGATGTTAAAATTCAAAATAATTTTTTTTAAAAACAGTAAATGCATAAGACAGTATAAAAATAGTCATTTTAAAAATTAGTAAATACCATGTTAAAAGTAAGAATTTAAAATAATTTTCGTTAGAAACAGTCCAAAATGATATTAAAATGTTCATATTGTCCTCCTAATTTGATACAACAATGTATTAACCTTGTTACAAAAGACTGTGGGAGAATCTCTTGTTTTTCCATGATTCCATCAAGAATCTTACCACAGTGCAAAGGTGAATGTGAAGTAGTGTCCTCTGGATCTCTTCATTCCTAGATATAATTTATTGCTGGGGAAATAACTAAAAAAAAAATCAGTACAAGGAATGAAAAGTTATGTCCAGTACATAAGTCCTTGGGCTGTTGCTCTGAGAGCACATCTCCCCAGAGCAGCGTGTATGACTTTCCTTATTTACTAGTATGTAAATGCCAAGATCTATTAAAAAAACAGCTATCTCTGGACCATATTTTCTGAGTATTCTTTATTTGGTGTTCATTGGTGACTTAGATCCAGATCCCAGGTTCTCTAATTGTGTAGAGAACTATGATGGAGAAATAACCTGAGGAAAGAAATGGCTTTTAAACCTCTTTTTTTTTTTTTTTTGAAAGGCAAGGTATTTACATTTTCAGATAACATGATAGATAAAGTCATTTAGAGCAAGATGCTAAGAGATATAAGGTGCAAAGTCCGGACCTTAACTTAAAAATTAAAACCCCTAGCTTGCGTCTTGCAAAGAAGAATGTTAGCATACATTCAGTAACATTCTCAGACTCAAAGTAGCATATGACAGAGGTGGCCACAACATTTTGAATATTTCAAACAGAAATGAAAATAAAACAGGCATAGAGATGTAACATAAGCTGAATTGTTGCCAAGTTTAGATCCCAGGGACAGTATCCAAGACAGGAACCAAAAACAGTCGTGAAAACTCTAAGCTAGCCAAACTTTAAAAGAGAAACCAAAAAGAGTTTGGCTGAGTCAGAGTCAGGAAACCTATCCCTGGCAGGGACAAACAGAAGCAACCTAGACTGCAGAGACCCCAAAGGGCCCTTCCACAAACTACTGGAACCTCCAGAGAGGGAAGTAGAACAAAAAAAAGAAGAACATATATAGACGTAACCTACCAGAAGCCAAGTTCAATCAAAGGTATCAAACCAGGAACCAAGGCCAAACAAGAGTAGGTAACCAGAGACCACATAGACAAGACAAGATTGACTGGTGCCTTAAATAGCAAGTAGGACCACGGCCTCACGCCATTCCATGGGTGTGACCCGCTTTGTCCTCCCAAGTTTATCACAAGGATCCAATCCTTATCAAGTGGGCAAGGACATCTCCCATGTCCGATGCCCCCCCCCCGCCCGTGCATCCACCTCGACCTCCAACAGGCATATACAAATTCAAGCCCAAATACCAGGAGCGTGCACAATTAACATAGACACAAAGACAAAGACATTTACCTATTGGGAGAAGGCTCCACGCTTTGGGGTCCAATGGGGGTACTGAGGATCCCGGACGAGCCCCCAAAATGCTATGCCCAGAGAACAGCTCCTCAAGAACCACCACGGAGTCCAGAGTGTATGCAAAAAAACAAAGAGACTTTATTCAAGCTTAAGCTTGGTCCCCCAGACCTCACCAACACAGTGGATCTGTTCTGGGAGCCCCGAGCAGAGAGATTAGGAGTCTTTTATAAGTTTAAGATAAAGGAAGGTGGGGAATAACAGTGTTACATTCTGTTTGGTTATAGGAGCCTCCGTGCCAAGCATATTTTAAATTAATTGGTTGTAATGAACTATATACCAAAATTGGTTAATAGAGGTTTGGAGGTTTCTTATTGGTGGGTGCTGCCTTCAGGGCAAAGGAATGTGTTGATTATTATTCAAACCTTTTGCTAGTTTTTGTTTTAGCCTTATTTAATCTTGTGGCCTTGTGACTGCTTAGAAGGAATAAAGAACAAGATGGAGTTATATTTATCCATTTTCTGACGTCCTATAGCCAACCATTTTTTTACAGAAGCGAAGAGAGCAGTTATTGGGTTGAAGAGGGGTTCCAGGGGTCCCACACACGCCTTAGCGGGTGGGATCTGGTTAATCCAGCTCGATAAAACAGAAACTGATCTTCCATTTAGAATGATTTATTTATCTACAAAGTCACAGAGTCTCTGGGGACGCACGCCCCGCTTGCCCACGAAAGTTTGTTACTGCCGGCGGCCGGCCCAATAAAGTTTGCAACCGCTGTTCAGGTCTCTCAGTTCATTTCACTCACGAAATCCATGGGATGGTGGGGGTGTGGCACGCTGCCCCCTGGGTTCGTGGGCCTGGGACCCGGGCGTTTCTCTTCCTAGGTGGATCTTAGCAAACTCCGCTTCTCTCCCCAGCTCACGGCAATGTTCCTTCTTCCTACTTTCCCACCTCCCTCCTCCCTTATTGGTCAGAGGGCAGGACTTGCCACAGAATGAGCCAATAAGAAACAAAAACTGCAGAGAGACGTTTCCCTATCACTCTACAATCCACCCCTTCTCTCTGGAAAACAAAGAAGACATAACAATTTGGCAACAACCATAAAGGAAACAGTAACATTCACACAGACCATTATAAACAACTGTTTAGACAGTTATATCCATTTCACAAACAATCACAGTAGTTTCTCTGCTGGGGCCCATAACTTCCTTTAACACTATTAGGAGTCAACCCCTTCTCCTTTCCATATCAGGCATGTGTTCCCTAAAGAGCAGGCTTTAGACCCAATCATGAATAGGCTGGGGTTGCGCTTCTCAGACAAGCCTCCACCACCCCTGCAGGGCATCTGACAGTGAAGCACGCAAGATCTGTGGCTTTCTCAGGACCATTCTCCCATGGCAGTCTGCGTAGTGCCCTCTAGCACTATGAAGGCCAGTCATCCATTTGTAGGGAGTCTTTAGCTCAGTCCCAGCTAGATCTCTTTCTCCATGCTCAAGCCATGTCACATTTTCAGTAATGGGGCCTTACTGTCCCTTTCCAGTGCACAACCAGCATTATAAAGTGGCAACTGCCTCTTGTTTGGTAGAAGCGGTCTTCAAGCCCCCATTGGCCAACAGCTCATAGGGAGGGTCAATCCATGCCTGGTATTGGAATTGCTAGTTGACAATCACATGAAGTATACCTTTACTCTTTGACATCTGTAGGCTTAGGGACATAGATCTCACAGGATTCCACAGCTATATTTTACCCTGCTCCTTTGTATGAGTTACATTTTATTCTTGTCCTTCACTTGACATCTCTCAACCAGGTTTCATATCTGTAAAACACTCAAAAGTTAACATTACATACACATACAAGGTCTAACATAGCATGGAAAATTAGCCAGTTCTTTATTGTCTTTAGTTATTGTCAGAAACCCATTTAGTATCCCAGAGTCATCACATGGAGCCTCTATGTATCTTCGTGTCCTTGCCAGCCTCGTTGAGGTTGGCCCAAACTGCCTGATCCTACATAAGGCCCAGGAAGAATAAGGATTTCCTTGCCCCTGTCGTACCTGTTGATTCCTAGGGCCAGGGAGACCCTGGATCTGATTCCTGACCCTAGACACACCTGTGGTCTCTCCATTGCCCACACCTGGCTGATGGGAGAGGCCCTGGCCAGGCAAATTGTCTCCACCCCTCGAACAGCCAGTCACAGGGGAGAAATGTCCTCCTTCTACACTAGGGAAGTTAGCATCCACCCCTGGGATAAGCCTCATCCTCTGGGTACCTTTTGTGAACCATTTATCGGGGCTCAAAGCCTCCCAGAGCTGTTTTAGCACAGAATTTGGCTTTTTATCAATCTTTTCTTTAGGAACTTTGGCTAAACACAAGTCTGTCCACATTTGCCTGCAAGTAACCCAAGCAGACCTTCCTTTTCGTTTTGTTTCCCTTACATATCTTTTGGGTCTCTCTGTTTTTCTACAGACATACTTCACATGCTGGTCTACATTGTTTAAACCTGTCAAAGCCTCTCCGGCCTTGTAAAGCCCCTGCCCCACTAGGGGTTCTAGTGAGGACAATAAACTTTTATACCAATGTTGAGGTCCATGTTCAATGAAATCCATTATAAGATCTCTAGTGAGCACAGCTCTGTCCGGTCCGGTGAAAGGTCTACTGTATACTGCTTCCCTCATGCCCACTTCTCTTAAGAGCACCTGTCCTTTTTGGGTCGTCCTCTAGCTCATGGAATTCATGGAGATCTCCACTGGTGATGACCAAGTGTCTCCTTAGCCTGCACAAGCCAGTTCATCAGAGACTGTTTTCCCTTGTATTGTGCCAGGTCATGCAGCCTAAATCTCAATGAGGGATGAGTGGTTATGTGGCTCAGCTGTCTTGCTTCTGCTGCACTGCAAACAATGTCATCTGCCCTTCTGTCCCATATCCTCAGGAGCCAGGTGATGACAGGCTCTTTTGCAGCTTGTTTGAATGTCCTCCCTATTTCCAGTAGCTCTAGGGCTGAAAACCCTTTATCCTGCCCCCTGCCTGCTTTCTCGTATGTGTGGTCAGCTGGTATACTCTGGGCTTTTTCTTCCTTTTTATTCAATTTATTAGCGAGGTCAGTGGCTGATGCAGAAAGGTCTTTTGCTTTAATTTTTCTCTTAACTCTTTAGTCTCTTTAGATAAATCTTTTATCACACATAGCAGAGGCCATGTTGCCTCAGCCATTGCCTGCTGGAGCCTTGGCTCTTTGCCATCCACGAGTGTTTTCAAGGTCTGCTTCAGACCCTCTGTTGTTTTTAGATTAGCTCCATAGTCCTGATGTTCAGCTCACAAGTTCAGTAGGTGTGCCACCACATGCCAGCCACCAGAGGGCTCCCATCCTGGGATTCCTTCCCCAGACATCGCTGGCAATATTAAATTAATTAGCCACTTGAGGATTCACCGTAACAGCCATGCCAGAGCTCCGTTTGTCTGCCTTCCCTCCTGCCAGTCTGCTGTAAGCGCAGTTTGCTTTCTCAACCACTGAGCTACTTTTCCATTTGTGTCAACTGGATATCCTGCTACGACTACACCAATTGTTGCATAAATTTATTCTCCACGCCTTAGCGGGTGGGATCTGGTTAATCCAGCTCGATAAAACAGAAACTGATCTTCCATTTAGAATGATTTATTTATCTACAAAGTCACAAAGTCTGTGGGGAAGCACGTCCTGCTTGCCCGTGAAAGTTTGTTACTGCCAGCGGCCGGCCCAATAAAGTTTGCAACCGCTGCGCAGGTCTCTCAGTTCATCTCACTCACAAAATCCATGGGATGGTGGGGGTGTGGCACGCTGCCTCCTGGGTTCGTGGGCCTGGGACCCGGGCGTTTCTCTTCCCACGTGGATCTTAGCAACCTCTGTTTCTCTCCCCAGCTGGCGGCCATGTTCCTTCTTCCTACTTTCCCGCCTCCCTCCTCCCTTATTGGTCAGAGGGTGGGGCTTGCCACAGAATGAGCCAATAAGAAACAAAAACTGCAGAGAGACAGTTCCCTATCACTCTACACCTCCATAGGTGTGATTCCATTGGTTGAAAATCTATGTATGTGAGTCAGGCATGGTGGCACTCTTACTCCTAACATTTGGGAGGCAGAAGCAGGTAGATCTCTGTGGGTTCAAGACCAGCATTGTTTAGTTAGCAAGTTCCAGGAGTTTGAGGCTGGACCGGGCTGAATGGTAAGACTCTGTATAAAAAAATTAAATATTAAAAATAAATCATCCATTAAAAATCCTACAGGGACTGTTGGAGTTTTCTTCAAATTTTTCCTTCCCCACGTCTTTGTCCCTGGGGTAACATATGGATCTTCTTATGGCAGTGGGAGGAGGTAGCCCTTGTGCTACTCTGGGTTTTGACTGGTTTCATCAGACACCTTTTGCCCTGTCTAGCCAGTGGCATCCTGCAGGAACTGGCTTGGTACCATCATTCTTCTGGTCTCCTGGGCCCTTCTGAGATCCAGTCGACTGTCCACCACACAGTTCCTTAGGGTTGTTATTCTTCATGGTTCTTATGGTATCCCTATCCACACAGGAAAAATAGGTACTTCTGGATTGGTTCCATGCCATGAATATCTTGAGATGACCCCTAATTCAAGTAACAGATCAGAACAAAATTAGAAGAAGCAATGGGATGACCAATCATCTCCCTGTTCCTTACATGTAGTGGCATCTTAGAGGCTTCATGTCTACTCTGCTTTCAGTTGCCAACCCTTTCTAGGAGCTTGCTCTGTGCCAATCACTGTGCGAAGGATCTGGATCCCCATCCTCCTGCATGGAATACACCATGCCCACTGGCTGTTGATAATGGAAAGAACAAACACATCATGATACATCTGTACAAAAGAATATCAACCAGCTATTAAAGAAAATGAAATTAACTGGTATGTGTTGATGAAACAAAGGTATCCAAGATATGTTGTTAAATGAACACGCATGTATGAGTACGACAGGTAAGCTTTGATGCATTTTTCATGGCAATCCATGACTGTGAGAACTGAAAGCCATGCACTCTCTATCCCCTTGCTAAGCAATACTGGGATCAAGTAATAATAATAATAATAATTGCTTGCTCTGGGAAACCTGTTCTTGGAAGATAAGGCTGAACCAACTATTGCTTACCTATCAATAGAGATCACTTGCTCAAGAAGACTCACAAGGTACTTGCCTCACTGGGTCTGTCAATGCCAAGCAAATCTGTCATAAACTCTGCTCAGTCACAACTTCCCTTTGGTGTTCCAACTTTAAACGACCTAGTGTAGCTTTAAACCCTGAAAGTATCCTTTCTTAATTTCTTCACTATGAGATCTAAGAATTCAAGATATTGTTCTCTCTTACTATAGAAAACATAAAACAATTAGCTTGGTTTGAACAGTAGCATTTTCTGATAGTGTTTCAGGGAGCCAGTGATGAGTGGTCATAACTTTCTATTTGCAGACCACTAGCCCAAGTGTTTTTCACACTAATCCTATTCTTTAATGAGATTCTAATGTCATTGTTCCCATTTTACACATCAAATTGAGGTTTAGAATTGGAACAGCTTGTTAAAAATTACACAGAGAATACATTGCAGAGAGCACATTCAAACCCAAGAGGTCCGGGCTCTGGTGTCTCAATTTAACCCCTTCATATTTCCGCTTTGTAGTCATTATCACTTATAACAAATTACACAGAACCTCAGTGAAACATCGCCATTTATTTTGTCCATAAATCTTCAGTTTGGGTAGGACTTGGAGGGAATTGCTTGCCTCTGCATCCCACAGCATCAGCAGGTGGCTGGAACACTGAGCCTGAATCATCTCTATCCTTTCACTAGTCTAGTGATTGATTCAGACCAGCAGCAGGGAGTTCAGCTAGACAATCACCAGAACTATCATGTGTTCTTCATGTGATCATAGTGGTGACTGGCTTCTCAGGTGAGCACTCCCAGAGAGAAAAAGTTCCTATTGAGATAAGTTCTCATCATATACCCAAAGCCGAACTGAAACTTGCTATATAGCCCAGACTGGTCTCAAACCCATACTCTTCTTGCCTTAGTCTCTGAGTGCTTGGATTGCAGACAACAAGCCACCATGTTCAGTTCCTACATTATTGCTTATGACCTACCTTAGAAGTCACACAGCCACATATCTACCACATGCTCTGTCAAGGCCATGACAAAATCCTCCCAGGTTTAAGGAGAAGGGAATGACTTACCTCATGATTGGGAATGGCAGTGTATATGAGAACACATGAGACCAGAAACACTGTCTAGTCATTTTGGAAATACAATTACATAATTTATAAATTCAATGTGTGTATGTGTGTGTGTGTGTGTGTGTGTGTGTGTGTGTGTGTGTAAATTTGAACTATGTAGCACAAATAGCTCTGCTTAGTTCTGAGCCAAACTTGTATTTTTCTGTGATGCTGGTGTGTTTCGTTAGGTATACAAAACACTGTGACATTGCTTTCAGAGACTCAATGTCTGACATTCTCATGAAGCTCATGCTGAGAGGGAGGGTGCTGACTACCATGTCTTTCTTCTCCTAGCTCCATTTCTGCCTCTCCTGGCCTGTGTCCCTGGATGTTGGCCTCCTACTCATCAACTCCATGGGTTAGCCTCTGACCTCTAGGTTCAGCAAGTGGTTCACTGGGAAGAAATCAGAGGGCAAAAGAACCCTGCCTATGGTTCTCGCAATAACTGTGTTCCTCTACAGTTGTAGCATCTGTTAGGCCATCCCCTTTCCATAGCTATAGGTCTCACAAGGTTCTAGTAACATGCCCTTCCTCTTGAATCTTCAGCCCATGAGTGATAATGGCCTGCTTTAATGGTAAGACCTCAAGGTGATTCATTCTCCCCAGGGGTTACCTTAATCCTCCTATTCCTCTGTAACTGGGTCTGAGATAGCCTTCCAGAGGAAAAGAATTGTTCATTTTCTGGAAAGTGCTTACATGAGTATAGACATTTACAAAAGAACTACCAAGCTGTACTCTTAAATATAAAAACATGTCATCAAGGGGCTGGAAAGATGGCTCAGTGGTTAAGAGCACAGGCTCTCACTCTTGCAGAGGACCTGGGTTTGATTCCCAGAACCCACATGGCAGCTAACAACCATCTTTAACTCCAGTTCCAGGGAATCCAATGCCCTCTTCTGACCTCCTAGAACATTGCATGACAGGGGTACACCTCCCTACATGCAGGCATTACATTCATACACATAAAATAAATTTAAAACAAAACAACAAAACACATGTCGCTAAATCAGATCCTGACTGTGTATTTTACTCTGTCTTTGACCCCACATAATCATAGGAAAGCAGATGCAAAAGTCAGGCATCACATGCAGCCAGCACTGTGTCTGGGAAAGAAGAGACCACTTTTCCTTTGTCTCTTTGAAGAGTAAAGCAATATTTTCCACAAGTCCTGTCCCTACCAGCAGATCCTTACATTATATTGGCATTACTGGATTGTGGGATTCAGGAATAAAGATGTGGCAGGTATCTCCAGTGTTCTGCTGAGTTGAGATCTGCCTGTCCCAACACTTTACGGTACCCTTCACCCTGTTCTGCCATTGATAAATGGGAATCTGATGGAGGTTCTGAGAAAGGTTTCCTCAATCTCAAAAAGGGATGCGGTTAAGGTCCTTTGGCTTCTATATACTGCCAGTGGCATGGAACCACTGGAACAACTGCAGCTTTGTGGACCCAGGAAGAAATGAGACCAAGAACATGACCAATAACCTGGGGATAAGACAGAATATAGGAAGAACATGACTCCTTGATATATTTTGAGACTGAATCAGTCTAGAAACACTCTATCTGTGTATCTTACGTGTATATCTGGGTATGTGAAAGTATAGGTGCCTGAGAATCCAGAAGAGGTACTGGATCCCCTGGAGCTGGAGTTACAGGTGGTTGTGAGCTGCCCAAGATGGGCACTGGAAATCAAACATAGGTCCTACATAAGAGTGGCACATGTTCTTAACCACTGAACCATCTCTCCAGCCCCTAGTTTTGATCTTCCTAAGTGAAATAAATTTTCGTTTATATTTTCACCAATTTGAGCTGTGCACAGCCAAAGCTTCTGTTGCATAGAAGAGCGGTTTTCTCTCTGCTATGAGGGATGGGCTTCCAAATGTGATTGACAGCCAAATAACCAATGACTTAACGGGGGAAGTATCAGAAACACATGGAAGGCTGGGAAGGAGAGACTCGGGTGCAGAGTGAGGGCGCCATTCTCTGGGGAGGTCCTTATGAGAATGCAGCCTCCCGCCATACAACACCTCCATCTCCCTCTCTCCCTGAGGATCAATCCTTTGTAAGTACTCTGGAATAAATCAACTTTTCCAAAGAGCATTCTCTGTCCGCTCTGTGGGTTCAAATCTAGGGGTGGGGTGGGGTTGAAGGCCAAGCCTCACTATGAGAAATTCATAAAACAGTTTCCTAACTAGAATAGTATAAAAATTGTTTATAATATGCTTTTTAACTTAGTTCAAGTGTCTCCCATTTAATGCTACTAAAGTATTTCTTTAAAAAGCATGTTCTTGTTGAAAATGCCAGAAGGGGACCCATTATATTAAACAAGAAAAATTATACTGCATTACACATCAGTCAAAAGCCCAACCAATTTCTTAAAACTTTACTGATACTGAGTAATATGCCTATAAGTTTTTTTAAAAAAACTACTCTATAGAGCACAGCAGAGTTTCTAGGAAGTGAAACTGTTCTCCTGTGATGAATTTATCTAAATCCATAGGGTATGCAACACCAAGTATGAACAAAACACTGACCATGGACTTCGGGTGATTATGACGTCTCAGTGAAAGCTAATTGATTATAACAAATATACCATTCTCCATGGGACTAGTGATGGTAGCGGAAACTGTGCCCAGTGGAGACAGGGTATGCAGAATCAGAAGTGTTCTAAAAATGACGTCTATTAAGTAAAAAGCAACCTATCATGTTAAGCTATAAAATGCCAAAATCATGAGGCTGGGGAGATGGCTTGATGAAAGCACTTCTTCCACAAGCATGAGGACCTGAATTAAGACCCTCAGCATCCATGTAAAAAACTAGATGTGGCTGCACAGTGCTGAGGTCAGAAGGCAGTGCAGGGTTGAAACAGGAGGGCTTCCTGGCCAGTCAGCCTAGCTGAAAAACAGCAAGCTCCAGCGACTCCGTCTCAAGGAAATAAGGCAGAAGAGCGATAAAGGATATCAGATGCCCTCCTCTTACTGCCATATGATTGCGTGTGGCTACACAGACCCACCACATGTGTAAACACATCTCACACACACACACACACTCAATGCTAATATCACATTCAGATTTTCCAACAATTGAAATGGTTATTAAAAGCCTGCATTAGAGCTGGGTAAGATGGTACATGCCTCTAATATCAGCACCTGGGAAGAGGCAGACCGGAGGAGCATTGCAAATCTAAGGCCAGCCTAGACTGCATGAGACCTTGTTCCAAACAACAATGGGAGTTGAGCATAATATGTATATAAGTGTGCCCATGTCCTGCAGTGCCTGTGGAAATCAGAAAGGGGTATTGGATCCCCTAGAACTGGTGGTTGTTAGCCATCCAGTGCTGGGAACCTAACCCAAGTTCTCTGCAAGAGCAACTAGTGCTCTTCCACTGAGCCATCTCTCCAAGCTCTGAGGTTGATCTATTTATCTTTTTATTTAACTGGTCCTTGCACTGCTTATCAGTATGTGGTATATTGTTATTTGTTTTCAGAAAGACAGGGAAAGGAGATGATAACTATACCAGGAAGCATGTGCCACGACAAAACTGTAGCAATAGCTAAAGCTGTGTGTCTCGGGTCCTCCCTCTGTTCTCCGCCAGGGCATGAAGATGTTCCTCCCAGGCCTTATATTCTAATGGTTGTATAATGCTCGCTGCACATCTAGGCCACACTCCAGTGCTCTAGATGGGACAAACAGGAAATGGGCACTGATGCCAAAGTAGGCAGCAGACAGGCTCTGTCCCTTTCATGAAGCTTTCCTGTGGTTTTTACCCAGTGACTTCAGCTGCCTTTCTCCATAATCCTTTGGAACTGAAGGCTGTGGGTCAGTCAGTTTCTCTATATTTCTTCACATAATTATGATTTTTCTTTTTTTTTCCAAAAATAATTTTGAGTATCCTATTGAGTTTAGGATAGATGTTTTCCTAAGTAAACAATGCCAAAGAATAACTATGCTATTGTTATTGAGATACACACAAAACACAGGTGGAAATTTGGGTATCAGAAACTAAGAGGGATCCTGAAGAATGTCTGGGATACTTTGGAAGTCTCTCCTTACCTACAGTGCTACCTTATCTTTGCCGACAGTCACACAGGAAGCATACCATAAGTTGTGTGTGTCCTGTTCCCTATTGTTGGATATTTAGAATGGTTCCAGTTTTTCACAATTATAAATAAAGCTACACTGAACACCTTTTCATAAATACCCTTACCCATCTGTTCAATTACTTCTTTCAGACAAATTAAATCCTTAAGTAAAACTGATGAGCTGTAGGTGTGCGCATTGAAGTATACCAAACTGCCCTGAAGAAAGGTTGTACTGACTCTACTGCTCTCCATTGCTGGGATGCAGACCACCTATCATGGTGGCTCCTTGACTCACTAAGGAGGGAGATTGTTGCTACAGTCTTTAGAAGCAGAGAGCTTCACGATTCTGATACCAACTACATCTGGAAATGAGATCAGCAAATGGAATCTGCTTATTTTTCTCACTGGGAGTTTCAAGTTTCCACAGATGAAAAAATAAAACAAAACCAGTGAGATTGAGTCAATATGGACCTAGGACATTTACCTTGATAAATATTTCCATTTAGGACCAACTTTCAGGACAATCTGCTTGCTCTGACTTAAAGAAACATCACTGTACTCCATCTACAAACTCTTCATTAATGATCCTTGTCTCTGTAGAGCAGGCCTTGATTGCATCATCCCATGTCCCTATGCCCACTTCTCAAAAACAATCATTGATGCTCTGGCCCAAACACATGCTTGAGAATAATTCCAATGTCCAATTAGAAAATTTGCTGAGGTAGGGGCTCAGTAGTCAGGAGTGCTTACTATTCTTGCAGAGGACCTAAGTTTATTTCCCAGCAGGAACAGCAGGTAGCTTATAACAACCTGTAACTACCCACAGCCAACATAATTTTAAATGGCAAAAAATGAAGCACTCTCGTTAAAATCAGGCACCAGATAAGGCTGTACACTATTCTACCCCTACTCCTTTTCAATATAGTATTTGAAACTATTTATTTACTTATTTTTATGTGTATGAGTGTATTGCCTGCATGTACACTCATGTTGTGCAGTGCCTATGGTGGTCAGAAGAGGGCATCAGATCCCTGGACTAGAAGTTACAGTGGTTGTTGGACGCCACGTGTGTACTGAGAATTGGACCTGTGTCTCTGCCAAGGCAGCCAGTGCTCTTAACTGCTGAGCCACCTCTCCAGCCTCCTACTGCTTGAAACTCTTGCTAGAGCAATAAGACAAGAAAAGGAAATTAAAGGGGTACTAATTAGAAGAGGTCAAATTAGCCCTTTTTGCAGATGATATATTATGCATAAGAGATCCCAAAAACTACATCAGAAAACATCTAGAAATGATCAACACTTTCAGCAAGGTCGCAGGTTACAAAATCATTCTACAAAAATCAATAGCCTTTCTATACATGACAAGCAATCAGAGAAAGAATTTGTGGAAGTCCTCCCATTCATAATGGCTTCAAGAAAATCTAGGAATAGACTGAACCGAAGACAGTAAAGATCTCTACAATGAAATTTTTAAACCTTTGAAGAAAAAGATTGAGGACACAAAGAGACTCCCTATGCTCATGGATTGGTAGAATTAATATTTTGAAAATGATCATCCTACCAAAAGCAATTTATAGATTCAATGCAATGCAATCAAAATCACCATGACATTCTTTACAGAATTAGGGGTGAAAATCCTAAAATTCACATGGACTCACAAAAGACCCCAGATAGCCAAAGAAATCCTGAGCACAAAGAGGGATTACCATACCAGATCTCAAACTATATTATAAAGCTATCATCATAAAAAAACAGCATAGTACTGGCACAAAAACAGATCAGTGGAATAAAAGAGAAGACCCAGACATGAGTGCATGCAATTTTAGCCATCTGATATTTGACAAAGGTGCCAAGAACACTGTAGGAAAGACAGCATCTTCAACAAATGGTGCTGGCAAAACTGGATGTCCATCTGTAGAATGAAATTAGATTCTTTTCTACCACCCTATACAAAAGTCACCCTAAATGGATCAAAGACCTCAATGTGAAACCTAAAACTCTGAAACTGTTAGAAAACATAGGCTATAACCAACAAGACATAGGTGCAGGAAAGGACTTTCTAAACCTGACATCAGTTGCTCAGGCATTAAGATCAACAATCAACAAGTGGGACCTCATTAAACTAAAAAGCTTCTGTACAACAAAGGAAACAACCAAGGAAGGGAAGAGGAAACCCACAGAGTGGAAATACATTTCTGACAAAAGATTAATATTCAGAATATACAAAGAACTCAAAAAACAATGTATCAAAGAAAACAAATGACCCAATTAAAAGATGAGCTACGGATCTAAGCAGAAAGTTCTCAAAAGAAAAACTAAAAGTGACTAAGAAACACCTTAAAAAGCGTTCAGTATCCTTACTAACTAGGAAAATGCAAATCAAAACCCTTTTAATAGTTCATGTTACCCCAGTCAGATTAGCTAAAATCAAGAACAAATAACACCAAATGCTGGTGAGGAGTGGAGAATGGGGACTATTCAATCCCTGCTGGTGGAAGTGCAAACTTGCATAGCCACTATGGAAAGCAGTGTGCAGAACTCTAAAAAACTAAAAATAAGGCCAGACCTTTAATCCTAGCACTCATGAGGCAGAGACAGGTAGACCTCTGTGAATTCAGGGCCAGCATGGTCTACATAGCAAGTTCCAGGCCAGCTAGGGCTACAGGGAGATCCAGTCTCAAAAACACCAAAAACAAAATAAATAAACCCACCTAAAAATAAACCTACCACATGATCCAGTTATACCACTCCTTGGCATATACCCAAAGGACTTATCCCCCTGTAGAGATACTTGTGCATTCATGTTTGTTGCTGCTTTTTCACAATAGTTAAGGATGAAAACAACCTAAATGTTCCTCAGCTGAAGAATGGATCATGAAAATGTGGTACATTTGCACAATGGAGTTCTACTCAGCAGTAAAGAAAGGCAAAATCATGACATTTACAAGTAAATGGATGGAACTAGAACCTGTTTCATTAAGTGAAGTAACACAAACTTAGAAAAACAAATTATATACGTTCTCATTTGTGGATCTTAGCACCACATCCTTACATGTGAGTATATATCCTGACTTAACTTATCCAGGACAATGGAAAGAAAGCATGGAAGTAAAGGGAAAGAAGGAGTCTGAGGAGGATAGCAAGAGACAGGTTAGTCAAGGGTATTTAACTGGGAAGGAAGAAGGGAGGGTTATACAAGGAACCATGGAAGTAAAGGGGAAAAAGGAACTCAAGAGATGGGGGATAATAGATGATAGATATTACCAAGGGGGAATGGGGAAAATGGGGATGCTTTAAATGGAGAAGAGGATGGAGGGTTAATCAGGGAGAGCAAGGAGAGAGATAATGCTTAGATGGTGTGAAAGAAAGCAGAAGGAACTCTATTAATTCAAGTCTACTGAAAAATATACATGTAGTATCTGCACATAAATGCATGTGTATTGCTGAAGTTTATGTAACAAGAAACACAGCGACAGACAGGAGAAACTTCCCTTCAAGTTGTTAGTCAGAGTAGTCCAAGAGACTCCAAAAATAACACAGGATATTGAACAGGCCTTGACTAACTCCCAGAACTTGAAGGTAAGACCCTATTATTGAAGAGAGAACATACTTTGGAGACAGGACTTGGAGGAATGGGACTGGAACTAACTTGGAAGCCTCCTCCTTGAAGACAGCTCTCATAGTTTCAGAGGATGCTATACAGCTTTAAAACCTAATAACTACAATAGTGACTAGCACAGCAAACTACATCAATGTGGTAGTGTCATTTTTATCTTGGGAGTAATCAACAGGTATCTAATTGGTTTTAAAGCTCACTCAGTGGGAGGGAACTCATGTGTCGTACTGTAAACACAAGCCAAATACCCATGACTGGAAAAATCATAGATCCTAGATAAAACTCCATTTCTGTCACATCCCTAGATATATGTAATTTCTTACTGTATTATAAATGTGTATTCTTGTATTTACAGACAAGTATACCTGTCACCATTCATCAAAGAAGCTTCTTTTTGCAACAGACGGAGACTATTACAGAGTACCACAACTGTCAAACACAGAGAATGCCTGTGAGATGCAAAGCCCTAAGTGACATATCTACAATGGAACCTCTATACCTAATGTTCATGGAATGTGGTGGAGTGGGAGATAGAATGCCATCTCTCAATTCTCACCAGTGAGGATCTTCCTCTGCAATAGAAGGCCATTAATAGAGAAAACCACAACTGGCCAAAATGTAGAGAATAAGAGATTGCAGAGTGTGTGCTTCTGGATATGGCTCCCATATTTTAAAAAACATTTTATTATTTTTATGTAGATGAGTGTATTGTCTGCATGTATGTAAGTGTACTCATATTGTGCAATGCCTGAGGATATCAAAAGACAACATCTGACCCTCTAGAACTGGAGTTATGGATGGTTGTTAGCTGTCATGTGGGTGCTGGGAACTGAATCCAGATCTTCTGCAAAAGCAGCCAGTACTTTTACTAAACCACTGAGCCATCTCCCCAGCCCCAGAACACCTATATTAAACCTTACCCACTCAGGGCTCTGGGACTATTGGGGAAGAAGGGCATGTGCTGGATAGCTTTAGTTGTCAACTTGACAAACCTAGGTTGAAGGCACCTCAGTTGGGGAATTGCCTCCATTGGACTGGTCTGTGGCCTCATCTGTGGTATATTTTCTTGACAGTTGAGTGTGTGGGACCCAGCCCCACTGTGGGTGGTGCCACCCCTGGGAAGGTTGTTCTGTATTGTATAAGAAAGCTGACTGAGCCTGGACCAGAGGAGCAAGCCAGGAAGCAGTGTTCCTCCATGGCCTGTGCTCCAGCTCCTGCCTCTAGCTTCCTGCCCTGAGTTCCCACCTTGGACTCCCTCAGTGATGAACTATGACCTGGGAAATGTAAGCCAAACAAACCCTTTGCACCTCAAGTTGGTTTTGGTCAGAGTGTTTTGTCACAGCTACTGGAAGCAAACTAGAACAGGGCAGAAAGATTATAAGATTGTAAGGGTAATGGGTGAATAACCACAAGGAAACAGTATTCCAGGCTTCTGGAAACTTGCTCATATAAACTTACAGCAATGGTGACAGCATGCACAAGACTCATACAAACTCAAACCAGACAAAAACCCAGCATAGAACTGGGGAAATGGGAAAGAAGCCCCAACCTTAGCCAAGGAACTCTTGGCAGCTGATCACCGCTGGATGAGGGAGAGTTGATCTTCTTTAAGGGAGTGATGCTAGATAGCCTGACCAGGCTCCAGCAGATGAACTCACACCCAGGGGCATCCGAGGATACAACTTGCCTTGAAAGGCTTGATTGACATATATGACAGAATGCATGAAATCTGGTGTGGAGGCTATGAGGTCCTAAATATGATTAAGATGTATTTTATGAAATGCACAGAAATTCAATAAAAATATAGATTTAAAAATAAAATAGGGCCAGGCATGGTGGTACACACCTTTAATCCCAGCACTCAGGAGGCAGAGGTAGGCAGATCTCTGTGAGTTCCAGGCCAGCTGGGGCTACAGGGAGCCTCTCTCAACAAGACCAAAAATAAATAAAATGGAAAAACATTCTTTCATAAAAGGGCCTGCATGTAGAGAGGTCTGGAGAGCCGAGAAGACAAAATTCATTTAAAGAACAGACCCAAGGAGAAACCTTGCAAGATCCAGGCAGTAAGTGGTCCACGTTTCTATTAAGACCCTGTCACACAGATACAAACCCTGGCACCCACTGCCAAGGATACAGGAGCTCCAGGTGAAGAATCCACCATTTAAGTCAATTTTTCATTTGCAGATGCACAAATGGGCCAGAAAATACAGAGGTGGCGGCGGCAGCAAGGCGCTGACTCAGGGGTGTGGCCCATGGTCTTTCTCATTCAGGCTGGACCTGCCTCAAGTGACTGATAATTTTTAATTCAAAAGGAAGCAAGGAAAAGGTGATTGGAAATTTAGCAAGGAAGAAGATGGTGTGACAGCTGACACGTCCGTGTAGAGCCACTCAGCATTCAGCAAAATCTTTCATGGTGCAGCCCTTGGCTGTGACTACAGATGTCTTGTCTGGGATAGTTCAATTACCTCACAGTACTCTGAGGGCCAGGAGAGCCTAGATGCAGTGTTCTGAACTTAGATACAGGCCTTCACAGAGATCTTCCTCACCAAAAATGCTTGGCTCTCAGCACATGGATTCACTCATTGAAAGGTGATTGGATCCTTAAGAGGCCTGTAACCCAGTCAATGAATTAATCCACTGATCGGTTCACAATCTGATAACATTAGGAGATGATATAAACTTTTGGAGGCAGGGCCTAGTTGTGGTTCTACCAAGTACTATGCTTTTCCAGCATTCCTGATGAACTAGCCATTCCTCAATAGCCTCCCTTCCCAGAGCAGCTTGCATACTTTTCATTCTTGCAAATCATTTGCCATTCCAGAATTGATTTCTTCCACCCTTATACAGTCCAGACTCCCGGCCTAGGGAATGGTACTGCATAAAATGGGCAGTCTTCCCAGTTCTGCTAATGAAATATGATGATTCTCCACAGACACTGTCAGAGGCCCATTCTCTAGGTGATTCTAGATCCCTCACGTTGACAATGCCAGTTATCACACCTACTAAATTACAAACAGAGTGGGGTCAGCAACTATGTTTACAAGGTCTTTACAACTAAAGATTGGGCATCAACTTGGTGACAGCTGGCTCTCTAGAAAAATTTTGGGTAAACATCCAAGGAAGTGTCCTGTTCCCCAAGCTGGAAAGAAGGAAATGATGGGAGGAGAAGGTGCCACCATCTTCCAAGTGCCTGGAGGCTGCCAGGTATGCCAGCTTATATACTTACCATATTTAATTCTCACAGTGTATTGAAAAGAATTACAGCCTCCATTTTACAGATAAGAAAGTAGGTAAGACTAGTTAAGCATGACTAATCCATCAATCAGTGGATGGAACCAGTTTCCTCCCAAAGGTCCCACTGCTCAAATACTATTAATGTATGACTTTCAGGATTAAATTTTGAACATATGAAATTTGAGGGACAAATTCAAATGATAGCAATATCCATTAACAAATATGAAACTCAGCTTAAACTTACAAAACTTAACTCAGAGTTGATCAAATATTAGATGTGAATATAACTCTACACTATTTTTTGAAAATAATGAAAGAAAACTTTCAGGATGTGGGACTGGATGAAATACCATTAGATGACACCAAATGCATGATCTACAAAAGAAAAAGTGATTAAAATGTATCACTCAAAGTGAAAACTTTTTGCTTTGTCAAAGCAAAAAGGGGACAGGAACACAGAGAAAATGTTTGCAAACTACATCTCTGACAATGCACTGATATCTCCAGTATACAAAGAATTCTAAAACTCAAAAAGCATTCTAATTATAAAGTGGGCAAAAGACACAGAGATACTGCAGTGAAAAATATCTGCAGTTGCCAAAGAAGCATGTGAAAACATTTTCAGCATCATTAGGGAAATGAAAATTAAAGCCATAATGAGGTATCTACTATAACTTTCAAAAGTTAAAAGATAACCCAGAATGCTGGTGAAATGCAGGGACTAATGAAACAGGTGAGCAGAGTGAGGAGGGCTCGCTTGTAAACAGCTGGGAATGTAAAGTGGTTCAGCCACCTAGAGGAAAGGTACGGCATTTTTTAAATAAAATTACATGTGTACTCTTAATACAATCCATCAGTTATACAATCCAACAGTTATACATTGGAACATGTATCCTAGAGAAGTGAAAATGTATTAATATATGAGTGCTCATTCCAATGTTATTGAAATCAGAAATAACCCAAATGTGTGCCCATGAACAATTAAACTGTAGTCCATCCATATGTTGGAAGAGTACTTAGCCAGACAAAGAGGTGAATTGTTGATGTCTGTAACAACACTTTCTAAGATCTCAAAGGAACGGTGCTCCATGTGAAAAAGGATTATGTATTGTATTATTCTATGTATATAACATTCTCGAAACAATGAAACAGGAACTAGGGAAGGAGGATGAAAGGAGGTGGTTGTGGCTACATACAGGTAGGCAGAGGGATGCTATGATGAAACTTTCTGGAGGTGGTCGCATAAGTCCACATGATGTCATACTTACCTTATGCAAGATGTTAGTATTGGGGAAAACTGGTCTACAGATTTCTCTATATTGTTTCTTACAATTACATATCAGTATACAGTGATTTCAAAATTAAAAGCTTTAAAAAAGTCTCAAGAACTGTGATGATATTTACTGTATTAAAAGTGAAATGATGTCATCTCCAAATATCTATTTAGTAGTTTATTTTAAAATAATAATTTAAACACTTTATGAACATAATTATATTTTCAAAAAGCAAATGTTGAGAAGAATGTTGTTGTTCTATATTTTGCAACTCTTTCATGTCCAGCTCCACGTATAGCTAGATTCATGTAGACTAGAATGTTCTCTTAGGGTGCAAACAGAATATATTGTTTTAGAACAGAACAAATGATCAACGATGGTTTATAACAATAGTTTTCAACCTCATGGATCCTCTCAAAGTCTTAGGGTCCCAGAAATCCTCAAAGCACTTCTGGAAAATCTCTACACTATTGTGACCTTTTGTCCACATGGCTTCTGCCCTAACAGCAAGAGAAGCAAAGACAGTATACTTTTCATTTCCTTATTCCAAGTGCTTACATAATGCCCAGTGTTATGCTGATACCAATGAAATATTAATGGCTTCTGAAATATTAATGATTTGTTTGTTAAGGATAGGGAGAGAAAGAGACAGAGGAGAGAGACAGAAAAAGAAAGCGTGAACAAGTACCGATTTGGCTGACAGTGTATTACTGCAACCTCTAGTTCTGAGTAAGAAAAAAGGTTAGAATGTTCTATCTAGCTTGGTTCATGAGAACAAACATTGTTCTGGGAAGCTCTGGGGCATAAAAACTGGGTCTGCAATGACTGTGTGGCCTTTTGAGAAAGGTCTCTCTGTATCATAACCTTTCAGTCTTGCCCTTGAGGTACACTACTCAGATCAGACATGAGGAGAAAGGGAATTAGCAGTTTTGTAGAGGTATTATAAATGGCTTTCTCCTGGTGGATTATTTTTCTCATGTATCTGACTCCCTAGGCTATGCCTAAAGTATTCATTGGTGGTCAATCTCAGTTCATTTGGTCCACAGCAACTCTGGGAGAAGGAAAAGAATTTAGGTCTACAATTTGATTACGAGTTAGCTCTTAGTTTTCACCTAAAGTATTCAGCAAAGAAGCATTTATCTGGGAGCATAGGTGAGAAGGCTGGCTTAGAACATATCCTGGCAAGGTGTGGTGGCACATGCCTTTAATCCCAGCACTTGGGAAGCAGAGGCAGGCAGATCTCTGTGAGATTAAGACCAGCCTGGTATACATAGTGAGTTCTGGGTCAGCTGGGGCTATAGGGAGACCCTGTTGTCTCAAACAAACAAACAAATAAGCAAGCAAGAAAGCAAAGTCAGTTGTGGTGGCACACATCTTTAATTCCAGCACTCAGGAGGCAGAGGCCGCTGGATTTCTGTAACATGGAGACCAGTCTGGTCTACATAGCAAGTTTCAGGGCAGCCTGAGGTACAGGGAGACTCTGTCTCAAAAAAACAAAGAAAAAGGGGGGCGAGGGGAAGATGGCTCAGCTTTTAAAAACACTTGTTGTTCTTCCAGAGGACCCAGGTTAGGGGCTCAGCACCCACATGGCGGTGGGGCGGCTAAAAGTTGTCTGTAACTACAGTTTCAGGGGATCCAATGCCCTCTTCTGGCCTCCACAGGCTTTGCATGACATGGAAGCATATGCAGGTAAAACACTCATACACATAAAATAAAAATAAATAAAATAAAAATTACATATGTGTCTTATATTTGCAGATTGCTTTGCCAGATTCTACATGAAATATTGTACACAGTTATACAACTATAAGGTAATAGCAAGGAATAGTAAATTAATCAGTGTTCGCATTCTGTCAATATAGCCCAATATACTTAAGGACCAGCCATCTCCATTGAGGGAGGGTTAGAACTTTGTCAGTGCATTAAATGACAGATGTGGGAGCAAGAGAATCAAACCAGTTTGGATTTGAGTAGCAGGCCAGCTCAGCTACTTGTAAGCAACCCTGAATAAGTCACACACTTCTTTATCTCAGTTGACATGTATGGACTGTGTGCCCTACACATCTGTAAGGCAGGTCGAAGTTGAATACATGAAGTACATGTCTGAATATAAAGCAGAATGTTTCTTCCCTCAAAGCTCACAGAATTTTCCACATTTCCCCACTTACCTTGTTTTATAGGTCTTTCCTCTGAATTGAAACATTCCCCTCCTAGAAGACTCCTTAACATTTGGGCGGCAAGTCAGGCATGGTGGAGCATGCCTTTAATCCCAGTATTTACAAAGCAGAGGTAGGTGGATCTCTGTGTTTTCAAGGCCAGCCTGGTCTATATAGCAAGTTCTGGGCTTGCTGGGGATACAGAGAGACCCTGACTCCAAAGGCCAAACAAACAAAAGAGTTGGGAGGTAAATGAAATTCGAACAGCTGAGGAAGTACACAAAACTCACAAGTCTCAGGAAGCTCCTGAAACTCATGAGATTTATAAGACTCCTACCCAATGCTCATTGTTACCAGTTCTGGGAAGAGGAGAATGATCAGCCAAGTTGCTTGTACACTGCACAGGGAGCTCCAGGGATGCAGTTTTCACTAGTAAAATCATTGCTCACCTGGGGTAGTCATTTCAGCAACATGCTTCAAACATGGCTGCCTTTGAGTCATCCCTGCTCCTGTAAGAAACTCTCACACATTCTCCTGAAGTAACTCTAAAATTTTGCTACTTCACAGGACTCAGGTGTGTTAGAAATGGGTTTGAAAATGACCATACAAGGCTAAAGTTTTATTTCTGCAGGATGGTATGTAGTGGCACTGGTTTAAAACATTTCATTTTTAATTACTTTTATTGTTTTGTGTATGAGTATTTTGCCTGCATGTGCTTTCATGTTGTGCAATGCCCACAGAGGTCAGAAGAAGGTGTAAGATCTCCTGAAACTGAAGTTAAAGATGGTTGTTAGTTACCATGTGGGTTCTGGGAACTGAACTCAGTCCTCTGCAAGAGCAGTCAGTGTTCCTAACTGCTGAGCCATCTCCCCAACCCCCATTTTGATTTTTTGTCATTGTTTTTGTTTTCTTGGCTTTTTGAAACAGGGTCTCCCTGTAGCCCCGGTTGGCCTGAAATTGGCTATGTAGCCAAGGTTGGCTCCCACAGAGATCTGCTTGACTCTGCCTCCTGTGAGTGTTGAGACTAAAGGCATGTGTCACCATGCCTGGCCTCCACACTGGGTTTTTATTCCTAACATAAACTATTCTGCCTCACTCTGAGTGGTCAGAGCTCATTGCCTCACATTCTTACTTTGGGGAGCAGGAGGAACCTTGAGCACATACTTGATCTTAGAAAAATGTTGCCTGGGAAAGAGATCTTTGCTAAATTGTGTTTTTCTAAATTTCTTTAAAGATGGAACTTTGTATGTTTTGTCTCTTTGATCCGAAAAGACAGTGCATTTTGTTTACATTTCCTATGGATGGAATTATTTCTTTGGTCTGTTATTGGTGTCCTATCTGGAATGAATAGATGTTCTTTCAAGTCTCCCCAGGAAAAGTCACTCTATAACTCAATTACCTTATTTGAAACAAGGAATTATAGTTTAGGGAAGACTAATGTAGAAGGCACCTAGTGAAAGTGGGTAAAAAGCAAACAATTTTTGCTATAGCTATAATCCTTATAATGGAAGCTGTCCTCATACTCAAGTCTTCATGTATGTGTGTGTGTTCATGTGTGTGCAGGTATGTGTGCATGGATTTGTACGCATGCCCATGTGGAGGCCAAAGGAAAACCGTGGCCTCAGGTAGTATCCATCTTGTTTTTTGAGACAGGGTGTGTCTCCAGCCTGGAGCTCACCAAGCAGGCTAGTCTGTGTTCCTCAGTACCGGAAATACAAGCATGCATCACTACACCCACATTTGTATGTTTGAGACAGAGCTTTCCTGAAGTCCCAGATGGCCTGGAACTCACCATGTAGACCAGGCTACAGAGATCAGCCTTCCTCTGCCTCCGACTGCTTGACCTAAGGGCGTGTGCCACCACTCCAGGCTGTCTTGGGGACCTTATAAGAAGGAGTTAAATGTGGTTTACATTTCAAGAGAGAGAAAATTCTACAGTCATGCTTGCCAGATTAGCACTTTACTGACTTAATATCCCGGGACCATCCTTAAGTCTTGTGCAAGTCTTTTGCAAGTTTTATGAAAGAATGCTTTAAAAATAAATATATTAAGGGGGAAAAGGCAATACACTGAATATTAGGGTGTTGTGGTAATGAATATAAATCTATGGGAGAAATGGAAAACCATCTGTTCTAGGTTAAGGAAGCCAGGATGAAGTATTTTAGCAGTACCAGCATCTAAATGCTTAAAAGTTGCTGAATCACAATGTAGACAGGATGAAATTATGTGACCTAGATGGTGACCTAAGTGATGCAGAAACCATCTCCAGGGATAATAAAGACATTAAGAGGCCTACGTGCTCGCAGGGATGAAAGGAAATTGTTTTGTTGAATGGGAGAGTCAAAAAATGTTTACATTCCTAAATAACCTTTAAATAATATGCAATATTATGAAATAATTACAATAATATTACACTTAAACATTTAAATGTCTCGCCTATAGTCTTAAGAATTTATACATTCTACTTGACTTCCATATATATATATATATATATATATATATATATATATATATATATAGCAATTTTCTCACTGTGAAATCTAGGCAGCGCTAACACTCTGCCTTATATGTTGCATGCTAATCTCATGCGTTAAGTATGACAAGCCTGTCAGTTTATATGGTGAGCACTATCCCTTATTTAACACACGAATCACTTGAAACTATAAAAACCCCAAAACACCCAGACATGTCTAGCATGTGAAATCACTTTAAGTCTCCTAAGCACTGTGAGCTTCGAGCTCTATTCTGATGCTGGTCTATTGCAGATTGGGTTTTTCAGCTGTGTTCTCTGAGGCAGTTCCATGGCTTTTTTACCTCTGTGTCACCTTAGGCAAACTGTCAAATTTATCTGTGCTTCAGTTTCCTCATCTGTAAAATAGATATAATTCTAATATCTCACTAATCATTCAATAAATCAGCATAATGTAACAAGTGTTTAAAATAATGCTTGGTAAATGTTTCTTAAAAGTTGGTTATTGAGCCGAGTATGTGGTGCACGCCTTTAATCCCAGAACTCAGGAGTCAGAGGCAGAGATGGGTCTCTGTGAGACTGAGGCCAGCCTGGTCTACAACGTGAATTCCATCAGCTGGGGGCTACAAAAAGACCCTGACTTATCCTACCACAAAAGTTGGTTATGAAAACTATATTCACCTAGGGGCTGGAGAGATGGTTCAGCGGTTAAAAGCATTGACTACTCTCCCAGAGGACCTAGGTTCAATTCCCAGCACCCACATGGCCGGCTGACAACTGTCTGTAACTCCAGTTCGGTGGATTCTATGCCCTCTTCTGACCTCCATGAGCACTGCATGACACAGGTGTGCCTACCTGCATGCAAGCAATACACCTGTACATATAAAATAAAATAACAAAAGATATATATATATATATGTATATATAAAGAAAATTATATTCACTTAAAGAAAACATTTTTTATTTTTTGAAAATGTTTTTAAATAATAAATTTTTATTTCTGCTGGTTTGTGTAGGTCAATAATAGAATGTATTCTTAGTGAGAGACCCTAGATTCAATTCCTAGCATAAATATTTCTATTTTTAATTGACACACAATTGCAAGTGTATGGGGTACAGAATGACATTTCTTGCACAGATTCGATGTGTGGTGATTAGATAAGAGCAATCCAGAGATATCACCTTGGGGATTCCACACTATCTTTTGGCCTCTGCAGGTACTAGGCACACATGTGGTTGACTTACATGCAGGTAAAACACTCACTACAGATAAAATTTAAAAAGTCTTTTTTAAAAGGCTATATAGCTTTCCATGTTTACCAATGAATGTACTTTGTTGCCCTATGGTTGTGTACATTTACACTGTGGCCACTCTTTCCAATAGTTTGTCTCAATTCACTTACCTCAGATATCCCAGTGGTTTCCGAATTAAGGACTTTACCTTGCTACATTTACCTTGTTACATTATAGCTCTTTGTCTTCCCCCAAATCATAAACAAATCCTAAAAATTTAGCAGCCAATATTCTACAATAAATACACAAATACACTACCTGACACAGAATTTTATGCCACTCCCAAATGAGGACTATTTTTTGGCATTTCTTGGCCTTTTCAATGACAGATACAGAACAGTGAAATCAGAATCATCTACTAGGGACAAGAAGGCTTCTCTGTGGAGTCTTAATTGGAGATTATGTCTCTAACCCACCCTGTGACAAAGATATGCCTGGTGCAGGTCTGCAACCCAGGTGTTCCTCTTGTCTGAAAGCTGAGCCATGCCACAAAATGAGCAGCCTGCTTCACTGATAGTTAAAGCCTGTACAGACTTGTGTGTGTCTGTGTCTGTGTGTCTGTGTCTGTATGCGTATGCCATTTGCATATAGGTACACTCGGAGACCATGAGAGGGTGTTGGGTGGATTCCTAGAGCTGGAGTTATAGGCAGTTGTGAGCTGCCTGAATGGTTGCTGGAAAATCTAATTTGGAATCTCTGAAAGAGTAGGAAGCGCTCTTATCTGCTGAGCCATCTCTCCAGCCCCCATACTTTTATTTTCAGTAGCTATTTTAATAAAAGAAATATACATAATTAAGAGTTAGCTGCCACTATAATTTAGATTCTCCTAGAACATTTATAATAAAAATCCTTACTGCCAATCCCATCCTAGAGGTAACTTTTAATTCTTTTTAATTTTTCAAATTTATTTTTACGCCTACCATATATGTAAGTGCACTCATGTTGTACAGTACCCTGAGAGGACAGAAGAGGGTATTGGATCCCCTGGAACTGGAATTACAGTTGTTTGCTGCCATGAGAGTGCTGGGATTCGAACCTGGGTCTATCTCTCCAGCCTGCAACTAATTCTATACTTACAATTCCTTGCCTTATAATGTCACCCAACCTCTATATACTCTTCCTACTTTTTCTTTTTAAATGGAGTGCTCTTGAACTTACAGTCCTCCTGCCAATGCTTCCTGAACTCTTGAATCACGGGTGCCCACCGTCATGCTGGTGTACACCCTATCTCAGGATCACTGAATCACCTGTGCCCACCGCCATGCTGGTGTACACCCTATCTCAGGATCACTGAATCACCTGTGCCCACCGCCATGCTGGTGTACACCCTATCTCAGGATCACTGAATAAAGTGGCTCTGGCGTGGGGCTAGCAATCTGGGTCTAATCAGCCCTCAGGGATACTGATTGGCCCTCAAGCTTGAGTTCAATACCAGATATTTCATTTCTTTGTAACACGAGTCTTCAAGGCTGAGGACTCTGATTTTCTCTGTCAACTTTTAATTGAACTTTATTGTGGTATACACACAATAAAATTCCATCATCCAGAAAATTCTCTTGTGCCTCCTGGCCACTGACATTTCTGCCACCACAGGCTGGTGGCTTGACTTTATTATATTAATGGAATCAAAGAGTATGCAGTGTTTCCCTCATTCTTTGTAGCTTTAGAGATTGAGATCCTTTCGGTTTCATGCCCAGTCTCTGCATGATATGTATGTGGGCATGAATGTAAAGGTTAGAGGAAGACTTTGTGGAGTCAGTTCTCTCCACCTTTCTGTGAGATTGAACTCAGGTTTATGTGGCAAGTGGCATCTTGCAGGTCCCAGACTACTTTTTATAAAACACTGGTTGTACCATTTTACATTATCAGTCTCTTCAGTTAGCTGAAGTTTAGCATCAGTCTTGTTCCTATGTCATTACTTTTATACTTGCTGTTCCCTGTCTCTGGAATGACATCCCACTAGTTTTGGCATGGGAAGCCTTCTGACTTTTAAGGCTCGGGTCAATGTCATGTTCCAAAAAGATTACTATGAACTGAATTATGTCCCTACCTCAAATTTATATATCAAAGTTACAGCCCCCAATAAGTCATTAATCACATTTGGAGATGAAGCTTTTAAAAATTTGAAGGAGGCTGTTAAAACCCTAATCTAATAGGATGGATATTGGTGACTGCTGACAAACTAGACCAGAAGATGGAAGGAGAACTGACAAAATGTAAATATGACATGTTAAACAAAAAGCATGTAAAACAAAAGCACAGTATCATTAAATTCCTGATTTGGATCACTATGTTGAGATTGTACAAGAGACTATTCTTGTCCTCAAAAACACATAAAAAGAGCAAAGCAGTATGTCTGAAACCCTAAAATGATTTGCAAAAGGGTACATACATATATACAATATGTACATGTATATACTCATAGAACACAAAAGTACAGAAAACAATGTAATTCTGGCTGAAAAGTATGAGACTTCTATACTAGCCTTACACTTTATGTGAATATTTGACATTTTACAAATGTAAAAGTTATAGAAATTTTCAGTTCCCATACTGTCAGAAGTAGTCTGTCCCCAAATTTCAGAACTCCAGTTCTTTTCTCTATCACGCTTAATAACTGGCAAAAACTATCCGAGCATGTATCTGACTAAAATAAATGACATCATGGCAAACCCTGCTTTAACTGTGTAACCTCTGTGAAAAGACACAAGGTTGAACATCACCTCCAGTGGCAAAAAAAAAAAAAAAAAAAACCACACACACACACACAAAACCTCAACTAAGACACAGACTGTCATCATGTCCACTGCTCTTTCTCCAGTAGTGCACATACATTAGTTTCTCCAGTAGTGCATATACAGTATATCCTTCAATATCTGGAGACTGAGTTAACCAGTCTCTCTACTGGGCATCTACCAGGCATTGGGGTATAAAGCAGGAAACAAAATATTTAAAAACCCACCCAAAAGCCAAAAACAAAAAAGCAAAACTCACTGGGCGTGGTGGTGCAAGCCTTTAATCCCAGCACTCACAAGACAGAGGCAGATGAATCTCCAAGTTCATGTAGCCTGGGGAGCTACATGGGGCGTTCCAGGCCAGCCAGTACTACACTGAGCTCTTGTCACACACAAAAAAATTTCGACGCAGGGGGTGTCACACGCCTTTAGGGGAGACTATGTCTTAAACAAACAAAAATCAAACAAAAACAAAACAAAAAAAAAAACCAAACAATTCTTGACTATGGGCTGGGGATGTAGCTTGGGGTAAAGTACCCGTGTTTTGAGCCCCAGCTCTATATAAACCTAGTGTGGCGGTGCATGCATGTAATCTCAACCACAAGAGGTGGAAGGAGAAAAAAAGGTCATCCACAAACTACATAGCCATTGCTTTCCCCTACCTTTCCCCTAACCCGGTGAGGTGTGTGTACTGGGGGATACGACCCTCCAAAAGTAGCTTATATTGGACACTCCATTGTTCCTATCAACCTGGGAAGTGACGGCAGCTGGGTTTGTCAAAGGAGGAAACAGGATTAAGGTGGGGTAAGGATGGTTTGCCCAAGGTCACTAATTAGCAGGCGTGAAGAACAGTATTCACCCTCAGGCTCAATCAATCTGACTAATCCAATCTCCAATCAGTATTAAGTGCGGACGGTAAAGGAAAGGGACAAGCTACCAGTACTTCTGCGTCTCTGCAGAAACGTCTGAGCAAATCTCAGACGATTTTGGCGCGTACTTTTTTGTGGGTTGGGTGTTCAGGCCCGTGATTGGTCCCGGGTGCGTCCAGTCGCTGTGGTTCCGTCGACCTCCGCTAGACAGAGGCGGCGCCGCCGTCCGCTGGTTCCCGGGGGATGGGCCACCCAGAATCTCCGCTGACTCGAGCAGCGGCGGGTGGTGCAGCTTACAGAAAGAGGTTACGTAAAAGGCTCAGCAGGCGCGAACACGAGGAGGGCCGAGGGAACCTGGAAGCCCAGCCCTCCCCCGTGAGCACCGCTGTCACCACTGGAGCAGCGCCAGGATCTGCTGTACGCCTAACCCGGACCTCCACCTTGCGTCCTCCGCCGGGCCGCCAATCCGGACCCGGAACGGACCATCCTAGGGCGCAGGCTCCAGGGGGGAACCGGGCCGTCCGGAAGTGGAAGAGTGCCGGCCAGGTAAGGGCGAGCAGCGGAGGAAAGGCCAAAACCCGAGCGCCTGTCCGTGGCGCTCGGGGAGAGCCATCCGGGCCTCGGCTAGACGTCCTGAGAGACTGAACTTTCAGCCAGTCTCCTCCACCCGCTGCCCCCGGGGACTTGGGGCGATCCGCCGGGCTCCGCAGGACTTGATTCAAAAGACTGTTTACACCGAGAGGACCCGGGTAGGACCCGGGAGGATGAAGGGAAGGGGCTCAGCACCCGGAAAAAGTGAAGCAGGCCGAATCGTTCTTCGAGGCGATAGTTGTAGATCGTCAAGGCCTCTGCTTCTTGTTTTTCCTACTGTTGACCGATAAATCAATGGACAAGGAGGGCGGTTTGTGCTTCTCTTTCCGGTCCTCCCTGTGCACCACTTCTCGGTGGTTCCGTCTTTCCCGCTTTCCTCTCCCCTCCCCCGTTCAATCCCTGGCGGTGGCTCCTTCTTAAAGGGGCCGCGGCTGGGGAAGGTGGGACACTCCGCGCCCAGTGCTCCAGGTTTGCCCTCCTTGGCCTGATGGTGTTTAACCGATTTTTTTCGCCCTCAGATCTCAATCCAAGGTACCGCTCCTTCGCATCCCGGGGCCAGACGGAGGGATGAGGCAGGGGGGGCCCTGGCGACGCCGTTGCTGCTCCCCCAGCCGCCCGCAGCCATGGAAATGGGGAAGGAGGACGGCGCCCGTGGAGGTACACAAAGCCCGGAACGCAAAAGGCGAAGCCCACTGCCGGGAGTGCCCTGCGCGAAGCCGAGGCCAGTGGCCCAGGCCATGAATCCAGCGGCGGCCGAGGCCCCGGGCGAGGCCTTCCTGGCTCAGCGGCGGCCAGAGGGCGGAGGCGGCGGCCCTTCGCAGCCCCGATACAGCCTGGTGGCGGAGATCGGGCGCGGCAGCTACGGCGTGGTTTATGAGGCAGTGGCTGGGCGCAGTGGGGCTCGGGTGGCGGTCAAGAAGATACGCTGCGACGCACCCGAGAACGTGGAGTTGGCCCTGGCAGAATTCTGGGCCCTGACCAGCCTCAAACGGCGCCACCAAAATATTGTACAGTTTGAGGAGTGCGTCCTGCAGCGCAACGGGCTAGCCCAACGCATGAGTCACGGCAATAAGAACTCACAGCTATACCTGCGCCTGGTGGAGACCTCGCTCAAAGGTAGGAACACCGCGCCAGGTCCTGCCCTCCTCAGGCCTGGACCCTTCGCCCTCAAAACCACGTGATCTGTCTTCCTGGCTTAGCTAAGACCCTGGTCTGTCACCATCACCCTGGAACCAGACTGCCTTCTAGCCTAGGCTTTGAAACCTCTTCTCTGAATGCAAAATCAGTCCGTGCTGCAAATGTTAGCTGACATTTCATAACAAAAGTTACCTTAAATGCTAGCCATTATTTTAGTAAATAGTAACTTGAGCCCTGATTACAAGGCTAGCATTAAAAAACCCAGTGGGGTTGAATTGTTGGCAGAACTGCAGAGTCCACTCACCTTGAGGGTCTCATTTTCCTCTTCAAAACAAAAAAAACTATGTGACCTTCCCACACTCTCTTCCTGGTTCCTAGTTTCCTGACAACCTTCTAATTCCACCTCAAAACTCATCCAAGTTTGAAATTTTCTCTGAAGAACACCACCCCTATCCCAAGACAGACAAGCATTTAGTTCATTTTCTAGCTTAGTCCTTTTGTGTTATGCAGATTAATAACTTGCACAGGTGGACCAAGAGCTTTCACATAAAACATGTTACATTTTTTTCTGCCTTTTACAATCATAATCATTTTCATAACCTCTAAGACTGACTAAGAAGTGGTTTTGCTTAAAAAGAAAATGGGGTTCCTTGAGGCCAAAGGGCTCCCATTTCTGCACAAATAAGTAGGCAAGGGTCTGTTCAGAGAAAGGGCAGTGGGATAGAAAAGTCAGGCCTCCTGGGGCAGAAGAGTCCAAGGAAAAAATCACTAATCTGTATCCCATCCATGTTCTGAGCACTCCAGAAATTTTAGATAATTGTAAAAGTAAATTCTGTCTCCATTCTGTAAATAGAGAAATTAAGGCTTAAAGGAGAACAGATCCAAAGGTTAATCAGCTGGAAAGGGAAATGGGACTCTTGACTTCCAAGTTTTTGTGTACTTGAGGCTTAAGTGATATGAACCCAGATTCGTCTTAACTCAAGACCCGAATCCTTTCAGATGGGTAATGCTGCTTTCCTTATCTAAGGTTAAACTTACAATAATGGGTAGGTTTAGGAGTAATTGTGGTTTCCTAAAATCTTTTTGGAGGTCTTGGACTTTACTGTAAGATCTCAAGAGAAGCCCTTGTAGCCCTTTTTAAGTCAGTTTCACAGTGGATTGGATGGTGTGATCTGAATTATCAAGGGCCCTTTTTTCAAAGTACACTAATTCCTTTATGCCTGTCCCTGCCTGTCCATTCAGAAAAGGCCTAGTCTCTCCCAGCACTTTTTTTTTTAAGACTCCTCAGGGAGAATCTTCTGCTTTGCATGTATTCTCATCACTTAATTCTTAATCCTCTGTCCTCTTCCTTCACTTCTGTGGTTATTTCATATTTCAATACTGCCTTGGGCTGTGTGAATTTGCCATTGCTGTATAGTGCCGTCTAACCTCAGTTCATTGGTGCTGTCAGTCTTGAAACTTTTAACTTGAGCTATAGCCCTAGCCTACTCTCCCAGTATACGAATACTATTAAACCTTAGTCACAGATATTTTTAGGAATTTTACAGTAAACAGTGGCAGCATAACAAGTAAATACTATGGCCTTTGGGCTTTCATTCAGACCTGGCTTGTTCATAATATGGGTGCACGCCTTTATCCTAAGATCAGAGCATCTAGGTCATAAGGTTGCTATGCATTTTGGGAATGTCAGTAAAAAGTATGGATAAAGAATTCGCTGTCTCATTATGTTCGGACACCATTCTGAATTTCTTCCATCTTCATCCCCTTAAGAGATTCTAGTTCTTATTGAAGTTTCCCCAAACTTTGACCATAGAAGATCCTGTTTGTTCAGAATATGAGGTTGACAGCAACACTAATGTTTATCCTCATTGTGAACTAAAATCTAAAATTAGGGAAATGAAATATCTTCCTTTGGGCTTTCTCAGTTTGGAGTCTTCAAGACAGGGTCTCCTTGTAGTCCCAGCTAGCCTGGAACTTACAGATATCACTCACCACTACTTCCCAAGATGCTGGGACTAAAGGTGTACCCCACCATATGTCATATGTTAATTTAGCAAGTAGTACATAAGTAATCAGTTTTTTGCTAACATTCTTGATTCTGATTTGCAAGACATGATCTGGCCCTGGGTCTTAGAGCTTGCTGTTGCAAGGAATTCTAGAGACAATCAAGAGCAGCTTTCTTTAAACTGTTCTTTGCAGCTGCCCTTTGCCTTACTATTGTAGAATGATTTGGAAACAGACCAAAGTAATTATCAACTTTGATGTCTTTCACATGTATTTTTTACTGAGTCTCGTAGTATTGAAGGGATAAAGAAATCAAAACAAAAATGTTTGAAAACTAGAAGGCATAAGTAGTAATTAGGGTCACTGAATAAAAGGACAGGTTAGCTCACTAATCAGAGCTTTGTAAAATGTTGTACAGAACTTTAGAGGCTAGAGATACGTGGACTCAAAAGGAGGGTGCCTAGTGTTGAGTGGCAGAGACATGGCAAAGAGAAATCCATTTCTTATTGGACCAATAGAATAATATTTTCCCCCTTTCATCTCAATTCCTTAGTGAATACACAGAGGCATTTTGCTAGTCTTCACAAATTATTTGATGTATCCAATGTCAAAAGAAAAATCATGTCCATATCCCACTTTCATTAATTTCTGTGCATCCTATTTTTTTCTGAGACTAGACCAAAAAGTTCCTACATACAAGTACATTATATTTAGATAGGTCTTAGATATCTCATGTCATATCATGATTTTGTGTTTTTTTTTTTTTTGAGACAGTTTCACATAGCCCAGGCTAGCCACAGACTTGTGTTGCCAAAGATGACCTTGAACTTTAGATCTCTATCTCAAGTTCTGGGATTACAGGTATGCCTATTAAGCCTGGCTTATATCTGTTGAGAATTAAACCCAGGGCCTGTTCATACTATATAAACACTCTACCCTCTGAGTTATATCCTGTGCTCTTGGAAAGAAACAGGCGCCCAGAAAAGGGGATAGGACCTGTCCAAAATGAAGTGACAGAATCTAAACCACATCTAGGACTTCTAGAAACCATATTAATAGCTCTTTAAGTTTGTTTGATAGGTTAGTATCTGTATCTTCAATTCTCAAATGCTTTTCACTTGTTCATAATATGGGTAAAAAGAGTAGTTAAGGCTTGGTTTGCTTTTATCAGCTTGTTTTCCATTCCTAAAAGATCTGAATGTACCTAAAATAAAGCTTAAGGTGAATGCCACTTAAAAGACAGAAAGCAAGCCTAACTCATTTTCAAACTTAGAAGAGCTGGGAGCCTAGCTTATTCCTGATTTAATAAGCTCCTTAGCAGTGGTTTCATATTTACTGGGGGTACTTTTGGTAGCTCTAGGTAGATTGGAACCTAGACTTTTAGGAAATAGTCCTTCCTTCACACCAGGGCTAAGTAGCTATTGTATATAAGAGGCTTTAAATTTCTTCTATTAGATGTGCCTAAGTGATCATACTGCAAGGTCACAAATGATGGCATCCTAATAAATGGGTTCTTTTTTTGTTAAAGGCCTGGGGAAGCAGGAACAAAAGATCTAGTTTAAGGGATCGTGAGTCTGGCAACAGATTGTCTGCAGACTCTTCCTAACTACTTAGTGCCTAAGGAAACCTAAGGGACTCCAAGCAAGGCAGTCATTTGTTGCCCAGCTTCTAGGAAGCAACTTTGAATTCTGTACTTTGGTTTGGGCCTTGGAATGAGCATCCAGGTAGACAGAGCTGGGTAATCTTTGGCTATCTTGACAGATAAAAGTGGCATTGGGTGCCCTCAAAGTTAGAACACTGGACTTGGGGTCCACAGATTTTAGTTCCAATTTTATTCTTGTTAATAGCAAGGATTAAGCCACTTGTATTGGGTCATGCTCTACTCTCAGCAGTTAGAGAGTGAAACAGGAGAACTACTTTGAGTTCAAGATCAGCCTGGGCTATTGAGTGAGTCCCATGCCAGTTTGGGCTCCTGAGACCCTGTCTCAGAAACAAGCAAAATCTTGCCAGTGTGTTCTAGGTGCTACTCTAAGGTCCTCATAACCCTCTTTTGAAGTCAATACCATGATTATCTTTTGCAGGTGAGGCAACTAAGGCAATGAGGTTGATAAAGTTCTTTGGTGTGAAACACTAAACAAAGAACCCACCCATCTAGGATTCAAGTGCAGGCTTAACCACTAGGGGGTATGCCTGGGATAGTAGCCCAAGTTTTTTTCTTGGTTGTAAAATGGGCATAATCATACTTTCCTTAAGAATTAAATGGCTACTGTTAGTGTTGAAGTATGTTTAATCAGTGCTCACAGCACTGCTTTCTGTTGGTGCCATCCATGTCCCAGCAGCTAAGAATGCTGCACCTGCTTCTGATCTGCTTTTCAATGTGTGGGGGCATTCTTGGGGCAACTGTGTAGACTTCATTTTTGCTGCTGAGTGAGTGCTTTCCTTCTGTGTAGGGATTTAAGTACCAGCCCCAGGAGATTAAAAACCACCAGTCTTAACTGAGAGCATTGGTTAATTGGGGTTGCATTGGGTAAGGCTTTTTATAGTGTAAACTCTTAGGGAAAACTTCCTATTAGAATATCAGTTCATCTTGAATTTGGCCTTTAGCGCTATCCTTAGGGCTAGGAATCCTCCTGAGTGACTCAAATTCTTAAGTTGTACTTAACTTTATATATTCTGAATGCTCCAGTGTTACCAGGTATAGGATCTATCTTTTCACCACACAACTGATGTCAGTTGGTAGAGAGGCAAAGGTGAGCCAACCATTCAGAAGATTGGGGGGTGGCATCATTTAAAGCCATTTAGGGGTGGTTTGTATAGGAAATAGGTAATTGAAGACTTGTGGCGCCTTCTCTCAGGTGGAAGTTGTGGCCAGATGGCATATATCTGATCCTAATCACCTAGTCCCAAGATTTTCAGTTATACAGGTGCCAAGGGTAAAGGTCACTATAGTTGCCCACGTGATGGACACACAATGGGTAGTTTGAAGGGTGAGCTACCCCGACTCCCTCTTGCTGATCACCAAACTCAAGGTAATAAAAGAAAATGTATTTTACTTGATTGCTGTGGAGGATTAGAGTCAGAGGAGGTTAACTAGGGAATCCAGCCATACTTGGGCTTACCTGTTAAGTCATGGAGGGTTTGGGGATTTGTTTTGTTTTCTTTTTCTTTCTTTTCTTTCCCCCAAACTAGCCTTGAACTTAGAGAGATCTGTCTGGCTCTGCTACCAGAGTGCCGGTACTAAAGGAGTCGGCCACCTTGCCTGGCAAAGTCATGAATCTTATCTTTGCCTATTCACCCCTTAGTAAACATTAACTGTGCTCATGTAGTGATTTTATTCCACAGAGCCCACATCTAGCGGAAAAGATGACTATGGAGCTGATGTGATCTCATTGCAGCCTGTAAAAGATGTTCGAAGGGACCAGCCACTAGGAATTTGGACTGAGTTACTCCTACTTTGGCCTCTGTGGTGATAGAATCTAAGTTTGGTTTTGTTATGTAGTCTAGGCTGGTTTTGAGCTCATAGCAGTCCTTCTGTCTCAGCTTCTCCGGTTCTGGGATTACAGGTATACAAACCACCCTGCCAAGCAGGGTCCGTGTTTGAACAAGGTCTCTGGTAGTGTTCCTGTGATATTCTAGTGACAGCTAGTTGCCTTTCCTATTATTTCCATATTCATTTTCTCATTTAATCTTCTGTGTTGGTGATTTTGTAATTTGAGATCACAGATGAGCTATATGAAGATCCTTTGAGGGCTGGCACTCAGCAAAGGCAGGAAGATTTTTCTAAGAACCATGCTAGCCAGGGCTACATATTAAGACCTTGTCTCAAAAAAAAAATTAAAGTCAAGTAATTTGTCTTATCCAGTATAATGATAGTGTAGGGTGGAGCTCCAAATCGACCCAGGTTCTTTTTAATTTCTTAGTTTCTTTTTAAGACTTTATTATGTATATGTTTTGATGGTCTATATATGTGTGTAGTGCCTGTGAAGGCCAGAAAAAGGTAACAGAGCCAAAGCCACCATGAGGGTGCTGGGAGTCAAACCCGGGTCCTCTGGAAGAATAAGTGCTCTCAACCCTTTGAATCATCTCTCCAATCCAATTCCTTTTTTATTTTTAATTACTATTTTTTATGTGTATGAGTATATTACCTGCATGCATGTAAGTGTACCCATGTTGTGCAATGCAGTGGAGGTCAGAGGGCATTGGATCCGCTGGAACTGGAGTTTCAGTTGATTGTTAGATGCTATTCCTCTGCAAAAGCAGTCTGTGCTCTTAACTGCTGAGCCATTGCTCCAGCCCCTCCAGCCCAATTTCTATGTTTTTGACATACTCTTCTGTGCCTTAAGTTATGTTAAATGGTTGTCACTGGTGTCCCGAGACTTTAACATTATTAACACTCAGTACTTTTTTACTCATGTTTTAGTTGTCAGTATTAAGCCTACTGACAATAGGTATTTCCTCCCAGAGTACAGAAATGAAACCAATTCTTTGGTTTTTGGGTCCTAGCCATGTAAGTGGTGGGGATAGATGGAGAATTCTGGTGCCAAGCCTGACTAACTCCACAGTCCTTGTCTTTTCTCCTAGGCCTATAAGTTCAGTCTTGGCTGCTAGTGGGCACTATATCTTGCCTGACAGCCATTTTAACAGATCTATTTGACTAATCTAAAAAGTACTTTGGATATACCCTGTCATGTTGACCTGGTACTCAGACCCTTCATGGAGATATGGCCCACCCTCAAATCTTTTGAGAGTAGGATGAGAGATTGATCTGTATGTTCATCTTTGAGAGGACATGAGGTTGGCTAGACCCTGGTCTTCAGTGTGTTTGAACTGATCATTAACTGAGCCAGTACTTGAAAATAATATTTTGAATAAGGATAGTCATAATTAAGCTTTACTTCTGTTGGTTTTTCTCTAATCTTTTTTAAAACACAATTTTATATTCTATACCTTTTCTTCATATTAAATTTTTGTCAAAGTACAACTTGGTTCTTTAAAGCATTCAACCAAGTGGTAATTGTTTCTAATCCTTTACGTTTACTGTATTGTAGAGAATACCATTTCTGGGTGTTTTTGGTGTCTAGTGTATCTTTTAATGATAGTAGAGTAGGGTTTTATGGCTTCTTTTTAATTCCTTTAGAATGAATTCCTAGAATTGGAATTGATCATTTTTAAGACTTCTGATACTGTTGGATAGCTCTTAAACGCCAGCGTATTTAAATTAAAATCAAAATTCTGTACCAGAGGCCGGGCATGGTGGCACACACCTTTAATCCTAGCACTTGGGAGACAGAGGCAGATGGCTGTCTATGAAATCAAGGCCAGCTTGGTTTGTATAGCAAGTTCCAGGCCAGCTGGGGCTATAGAGAGATCCTGTCTCAACCAAAAGCCAAAAGAGTGTGTCTACAGAAAGAGTTTGCCTTTTGTATGGTTGGACAGTCCACACTGGGATCTTGAAGCTGAAGCTTGGGGTGTATAAGGAGCATGTGCCACCAGGAAAATAGAAGATCCAAATGTGAACTTGCTGCTAGCATCATGAGTCAGTTGTAGAATATTGGGTTGAGGATTTGGGGGTCCTGCTCCCAGTTAGCTGTGAGATTACTGGTAAGTTAATCTTTTGAGCCTTAGTTTTGCACCTGGTGTAATTATCAAGAGCAGAGTTGGGAGCAGAGACAGTTGGCTAGAATACTTTGGATTCTTTCATTATATTATGTCATAAGAAATAAGTTTCTAAGTTCTGATCTAAACCTTTTGCCTATCCCCTTCTGTCCTCGTCCCTTGATGATCCTACTCTTTTGATTTCAGAACCTCCTAATGAATTCTCGTCATCTGTCTTCCAACTTTTGCATTTCAGTCTTCAGAGGGGACTTGTTCTATCCATTGTTCAAGATATGCTTTTTCACATGTTGACATCTCTGGTCTGACTGGAATGTAGACTTTAGTGTCTGGAGAGATGGCTCAGTGGTTAAGAGCACTACTCACTCTTGCAGAGGACCCAGCTGCAGTTCCCGGCACCATATAGAAGCTGACAATCATCTATAACTCCAGTTCCAGGGGTTCTAACATCCTCTTCTTGTCTCTTTGGGTATTGCACATATATGGTACATTTACGTATCTGCAGGCAAAACATTTGTACACATGATATACAAATAAATTTAGAAATTAGAATATAGTCTTCAGCTGTCAAAGCCTAAGAAATGTGAAGCTGTAGATGGAGCCAGGCACTTTTTCTGATCTTAATTAATTTTATTTTTTGCCTAACATGTAAGAACTTTTTTCTGTGACCTGTATATAGTACTAGGATTATTACAATCAGTAATTTCTAAGCTGTCTATGGTGGCACACACCTGTAATCTCAGTAATGGAGAGATTGTCTCTCAAAAAACAAATCAGGGGCTAGAGAGATGGCTCAGGTTAAAAGCATTTCCTGCTCTTTTAGAGGACCTGAGTTCAATTCTCAGCACTCATGTCAGGCAGTTCACAACTACCTCTAATGTGGTACCCTCCCTGTGGGGACATACACACACACATACACACACTCACACTCACACTCAAACTGTCATTGATTTCCAAGGACCTGCTTGGTAACAGTGAGGATGTTGGTGAGTAGGTAATTACTCCCTCCCCCACGAGTATCTTAGGCTTTACAAGCTATATTTTATTTCTCTGGCTTAATCCTCTGAAATCATGGTTGATGTCATTCTCAGATTTTATGGATGAAGGCTGGAGAGAGGGCTCAGCAGTTAAGAGCGTCTGTTCTTGCAGAGGACCCAGGTTCAATTCCCAATACCCACATAACAGCTAATAACTGTCCTAACTCCAGTTCCAGGGGATCTGTTGCCCTCTTCTGTCTTCCGAAGGCATTGTGGGACCATGAGTGTACCTCCATACATGCAAGCAATACACTCAAAAAAATTTTTTAAAGACCCTATCTCAAAAAAATTTAGAATAGAACTTTATGGGTGAGAGGTTCATAGGTTCAGAGACTTACTTGCGCATGATTCTAATTACCTTCCATTATACTGTTGAACTAAGAATCCATCTACTAGACCAGTACGTAAAGTTGAGGTCTGCACTAAGAATTGTTTTCTAATCTGTGTTTGTCCTATTTCTTCATCCTGGCTCCACTGAAATTCACTCAACACCAGGCACCATTCAGTCCCTCCCATGGCTGATGCCAAGTTAGCAGAGGCCCAGACAGGTAGTCTGCTTAAAGGAAAGGACTAGAATCTTGATATGCCTTTTGTGGCCTTTGCAGAAGGAAACTGATGTTTTTTAATCTTTTCCTCCCTGGCTATGCTCTCAGGGAACATTCCTTGTCATTTTTCTGTTTCTTCTATCCAGATGGGTTTGGACTTCAGGTTTTGGCGTTATTTTGCAGTTTTGTAGGTAGAAAGACTCAGCCTACTGACTTAACTGATTATAGGGGGAGAGTGTTGGGAAGGTGATCTAAAAAGAGCCATCTGCCCTGAATTGGCTCTACCTATATCACTTTTTGAGTAATATAAACAATTGTGTAATTGTAAGGGTAGTGAGATCTGTCACATTGTGGTTAAAACCTAAAGCTTGTGTCATGTTATCTTCCTGGCTGAGCCTAGAGCTCTCACATCTCTGACTTTGATAGACTGTGTACCTTGGTGATATCAGGGTAGTTGGGGGAACAGGCTTATCTGGATACTGAGTCGCTGAAGTATAATAGTATAACAAATGACTAGGGGAAATAACCCCCTGGTAGAGACTGAGGAAGTCTTATCCTTGTCTTTTTGGGAATACCAGAGTAGGAACCAGAAGACCTGTTGAGGTTTTGACTCACTTGCAGATGACTCTCCCCACCCCCCTTTTCTGACAAGTCTCTTCACTTGCAAGCTCAGCCTTTTTGTTGGCAAGATAAGGCATCTGTCTACTTGGACTTAGCTTATGGGGTATTTGTCATAAAGTAACTTCCATATAAAGACTCATTTTCCTCTTAGTTGCTTTATGAAGAATATTGGGATTGAATTGTAGATGCCAGCCACCAGCTTTCCTGGTTTGAGCCTCCATAGCTCAGTACTACCTTATGCATCTGCTTCAGATTCCACTGTTCCCACCAGCCTTGGTATTTATGGCTTCCTGATCCTTTTGCCCATGTGCCCTACTGTCTTTCCTTCTCAACCTAGAGTTTTCTTCTTGCCTGTCTGTGCTGATCTACTGCCTGTCTTTTAAATGCTCTTTTAGATCCTGTTCTTTACGCCTCCTCCAGGTCTGGTGAGTCTTGCTCACTCTTCATTGTTGATAGAAGTTCACCTTATTGCCCATATTCTACCTGTGATAATTGCTTGTCATAAGTACTTGTGAAACCAAGCTTTATAGAAGCGGGGACATGTTGCTTGGTCTAGGCATGTGGTGGGCTAGCAAAAGATAGGGATGGATTGAAGTGTGGGTCTGAAAAAAAAAATTGTAATGCTGTTTTACACATGTTAACAAAGATCCTTAAGCATATCAGGAAAGAAAAGAGTGAAGGTCGTGTACGGAGCAGCAGTAATAGAAGCCGGGTGCGAAGCTGTGCCTGTGATCTGAGTGCTTAGGAGGCTGAGGTAGAATTGCTAGTACCAGACCAGCCTGAACCATAACAACTAAATGGTGACAGTAGAAATAGCATACACTTTACAGCCTTCTTGGACACTTTGCATTTTCATCTTCTCAGCAGCCCTGAGAAGAATGTATAGATCATGCTTCATTTCAAGACAGTGTAAAGAAACAAAATGGCCTCCAAACTAACTTGTTAGCAATAAACTTAGGTTCCTTACCTGTCCTTAATTTCAAACCCCAGGTGCTTGACACCAGTCCTAATGGCTCTGCCATTCATTGACTTGTACTATGTGGGTAGACTTGGACCTGCATGTGTAGAGTTTGCTTGGTGCCAGTTGTGTAGGTCCTCTTGGCACAATTTATTAGTCACCATCTTCATTTTTACTTTAATATAGTTATATGAATATCCACTCAAGCTCTTTCCTGTCCTTTGATTTAGGAGAAAGGATCCTAGGCTATGCTGAGGAGCCCTGCTATCTCTGGTTTGTCATGGAGTACTGTGAAGGTGGAGACCTCAATCAGTATGTCCTGTCCCGGAGACCAGACCCAGCCACCAACAAAAGCTTCATGCTACAGCTTACAAGTGCCATTGCCTTCCTGCATAAAAACCACATCGTGCACAGGGACCTAAAGCCAGACAACATCCTCATCACAGAGCGGTCTGGCACCCCCATCCTCAAAGTGGCAGACTTCGGACTGAGCAAAGTCTGTGCTGGGCTGGCACCTCGAGGTAAAGAGGGCAATCAAGATAGCAAAAATGTGAATGTGAATAAATACTGGCTGTCCTCAGCTTGTGGCTCAGACTTCTACATGGCTCCTGAAGTCTGGGAGGGACACTATACAGCCAAGGCGGACATCTTTGCCCTGGGCATTATCATCTGGGCAATGATAGAAAGAATTACTTTTATTGACTCTGAGACCAAGAAGGAGCTCCTGGGGACCTACATTAAACAAGGGACTGAGATCGTCCCTGTTGGTGAGGCGCTGCTAGAAAACCCAAAGATGGAGTTGCACATCCCCCAGAAACGTAGGACTTCCATGTCTGAGGGAATCAAGCAGCTCTTGAAAGATATGTTAGCTGCTAACCCACAGGACCGACCTGATGCCTTTGAACTTGAAACCAGAATGGACCAGGTCACATGTGCTGCTTAAACTTTAGGGCTGAGTATCTTGGGTGTTTTAAAACTAGGTGAGTGCTCTCTTCTTCTTGTGCATACACACTCCATGGACTTGCTCTGTGTGCTATACTGGGTTGGGTCCTATGGAGTTGCAGGGCCTGCAAGAAGTCCTTGTTAAGAGAGATCATCCCCAAGTCTTGATGAGTGGAGGTAGGTAAGATCATTTAAGTACAAGTTGAGAAGTCTTCTGAGAGGAAACTGCATTTAGCTGAATCTCAGATCTTTTTTTATTAATAAACGCTCACAGTAAAAATGTGCGAAAGGGTTTTTCGGCAAAGGGACTCTGTCCTAACTGTATTCTTCTTGTTCATGTATCCAATTTATCTACATGGTTAAGAATTCACTGTAGCTAGGGAAAGTATTTCCACAATAATCTGAGGATCCCAGTGATTGTATAACATCCTGTTATATATACCATAATTTAACTGTTGTCCTACTTTAGATAACAGATTGTTTCTCCATTTAATGAATATTCTTACATGGAAACCTTTGCTTATTTAACAGGATTATTGGGCTTTAATTTTCAGGTACTCTGCTAGGCCCTGGGTTAATTTGGCAAACAATCTCATCCTCATGAATTCTGCAGCTTAATTAGTAGGGGAAACATTCATAATATCAGTTGTAGTTGTTTAATGGTGAAGAAGAAAAATAGAAAAGTAAGCTGACCTCTCAAGGGACTTCAGGGTAGTGAAGAATATACCAGAGAGAGGGACCAACCTCTATAAAAGGCCTGATGTCAGTAGGACATGGAGAGAATAGACCAATTCAGGTTAGTGTGGAATGTAGATATGTGGAGACTGAGGAAGACAGGGAACGGCCAGAATAGTGGACAGTATGGTCAGAGGGATTTGAATTTTCCAAACAAAATACTTAGAACTAAACTAGTCTGAGGTGTGGATGAGGGTAGGAAGAGTTGATCACCATATATGCTAGGTAATTTTACATGTACCATAAATGATTAATGATTGGTTTCATTGTCAGAGAAACAAACCATCAGGGCCTCACTCACCTGGGTCAGTTTTCAGACCTGACCTTTCTCTGTCACCCTTGAATTTCTGGTAGAGTTAGTTCATACTGAGCTGATCAGGTTATGTGAGTCACTGGGCTTCATTCTGCCATTACACAACGTCAGTGGCTACCTTCTAGGTGCGGGGCCAATGTATCTACCATTTCATTGAGTTGAGAATTCCCAGGCAAGCTTGGGTATCTTAGCTGGAGCAGGCCAGCCAGTGCTTTAGTTGTATTTCATGCTGTAGCTGTCAATTTCCACCTCTAAAGACCTCTTGGAATTCAAGTTTTCTGGGTATTGGAGAGGTATAGGAGAAAGATTGTCGTTGGAAGAAGGACCTGCATTTAGGTTAGGATCATGGGATCGTTGCAGTTAATTGAGATCTGGTCCCCTTGAGAAGAGGCGAAGATTAGGGGCTTGTTTATGAGTGACTGTTCTGAGCTCTTTGTCAGTTTAATTTGTAGCTCTGACAGCTAATCAGTGTTGTGCTTGTGGTGCCAATATAACTGGCCTATCTTGCCCTGTCTAGGTGAGCACCTAAAATTGTGTACCTGGGCCCAGGTCCATGTGACTGGTGATATAAGTTTCAGTTATGTTTCCAGATAAGAATTAGGCTTGAGTTAGAAAGCGCATTCAACTTAGTTTCTCCTCCTTTTGTCAAACTGATTCCACTTGTTCAGCATATTTATTTGGAAATGATTTGCTAGTACACGTTAGGCACAGACAATAAAATCATGAGCAAAACTGACAAAATTTTTAACATTCTATGAAGACAAGACAGTGAACATAGGTCTCTTGTTAGAAAGGGCTAAGTGGTATAGTAAGGCCTTCTTTTGGACAAATAAGACCAAGGTAGGCCTTCCTGAGATGGTGCCCTCTGAGTACAGGCTAGGAGCCAAGGGAGTGCGTCTTCAGGATTTCTGGAGAATCAATATCCCAGAGATGACAGGCATCAAAAGGACCTGAAAACTAAAAAGTGAAGTAGGAGGCTATGATATAGGAAAAGAAAACATAACTAGGAATCAAGTAGATTGGGCCTTTTGTAGGCCATTACAAAGATTTTGACTTTTCTTTTTGAATGAAATGAAAAAGCCATCGATGTGTTTTGAGTTGTGTGATAGATCCAACATCTTTTTCTGGCCTCCACAGGTACTGCATGTACAGATGCCCTCACATACATGTAGACAAAACATGTATACACATAAATAAATAAATTAAAATTGGGCCAGATGTGGTATCTCATGGTTATAATTGTGGTGCTTGGAAGGCTGAGGCAGGGAGACTACTGGGCTCATTGGGCTCAAGGATGGCCTGGTCTGTAGAATGAGATGTCTCAAAAAACTAGCTGGGCAGATGCTGGCTTATGCTGGCTGAGATAGGCAGATTGCTTTGAGTTCAAAGTCAACCTACACTGCAGAGTTGTTTCTTTGTTTTTAATAGTACACGAACCAGTTGCCCTTATTGGACATTTGTTCTCAGTTAGGATGTGAAAAGAGTCAGCCTTGGTTGAATTTCTCATGAATGGGAGCTGGGCAGAGAGATAGTCATGTCTGGGAGTACAGTGCCCTCCACACTGGCCCCTCTTCAGTGGTACTTGCTTAGTCACTCATGTTTGAGTTCCTTATAAGAAATGCAGTAGCTAAAGAGCACATAGGCTGCCAGCACCAGGTTGATGCTGGAGAGGCTCTCTTTCCTCACGGTGACGTACTTGTAGTGCCTGTCATAACCTCTGACAGTGTCTTTGGGGGTGAAATCCCGCACCAGTATCCAGCTTGGCAGCTCTCCTAGTTTAACTTCCATGAGTTTCTTCCCCTTCAGTGACTTGGAGTCCTGGTGTCCCCAGAGCCAAAACCCTGTTTACTTAAACAAAACAATTTTTTTTTAAATTTTTAAGTAAAAAATTTAAAATTTTATATTGTGTGTGAGTTGAATGTGGGTGCTTGTACAGCACATATATAGAGTTGAGAGGATGGCTTTCAGTAGTTGATTCTTTCCTATGCTTTCTGGGAATGGAAGTGGGGTTGTCAGGCTTGGGCAGCACTCAACGTTTACTCACTGAGCTATCTTACCAGCCCTGAGAAATGTTTGTCTTTGTTTTTCTAAAGATACTATTTCTATTTATTGTTTATCTGTGTGTGCAACTGAACACAGGTCTTCTAGAAGAGCAGCAGAATACTCTTAACCATTGAACTATCTCTTCAGCCCTGAGAAATGGCTACTAATAATGAAGTCATTGAGTTCTTATTTCTATGATTTATTGGCTGTATGATATTATTAGGCAGGTTATTTCAATACTTTGGGCCTTGATTTTTTTTTTTTTTTAATCCACAAAATAGAACTAATTACTTTCATTTTATGGAAGTTGTTAATACTCATAAGAGGTTGTGAAAGTGCCTTAAACTGTTTTCATTGAAATGTTACAGGATAGGCTTTAGGTGTGTACTTGTGCTGAGATGGAAATATAGCTTTGTTTTTATAAGAACATCAAGTGATTTACTTTTAAAACAAGGTCGTATTCAAAGCCTACTTGTCCAGTTGCTGGTTCTAGAAAAGCATATCTATTTTTAGCAATTGCTCAATAATGAGTCCTATCTCTCTTATTTGTCACTTTTAGAAGAGTAATTCCTAATGAATCCTATTAGCTAGCCACAAGCCTTATTACCCTAAGCAAGAAGTTAGCCAAATTGATGTGTCAGTTGATACTGCCCACACATTACCAGGGAGGGTGCTGTGAGATGAGGGACTTTGCATTCAAGGCCAAGGCTGCTGTCTAATACATGAATACTATTGTTAGGACTTTGTGAAGCCAAGCCCTTGAATGATGTTTGGAATGGACAGCTAAGACCCACTGAAGGAAGTCAGATGTTTACGTGATCTGAAGGGGTCATAGAAAAGACTCTTTGCACCATATGAGATCTTGGTAGTTGCCTAACACCACAGAAAGAACCAGGCTTGATTATTGTTGTTGTTGAAGTTCATAGAAATATAAGGGGCAAAGTTAGATTTGAACCAAAGTCTTGAGTGCATGGATTTATGTAGTGTGCTGTATTGCCTCGTCTCTATGTCACATAAATTTCAGATGTCTTCATAATTTAATTCAGCAAATAGTTTAGCATAGTCTAGACTGAATTTGATATTTAGCCCCAAGCTTTTTGAGGTGAGTTCAGGGGTGAGAGACACCTCCTGTGGGAGGTGGTTTTTCTGTAAGATTTAGTGTCCTAGTCCAAGCTAAGAGGCCTCAAGGAAAAATGTGGTTGCTGAGGGGCCAGAGTCAAGTGGTTGATTCTGTGTCCTGGAAGCTGATCTTCACCTAGTCTCTGGTGGGCTGGGACTGATGGAACACTGCTTTAATCCTAGCACTCTGGAGGCAGAGAGGCAAGAGAAAGGCAGAGGCAGGCCTATTTCTGTAAGATGGAGGCCAGTCTGATCTTCACCTTGTCTCTGGTGGGCTGGGACTGGTGGAACACTCCTTTAATCCTAGCACTCTGGAGGCAGAGAGGCAGAAAGGCAAGAGAGAGGCAGAGGCAGGCCTATTTCTGTAAGATGGAGGCCAGTCTGGTCTACATAGTGAATTCTAGCAGCTGGGGCTACAGGGAGATGGATGGAGCCTTTAGGTTGGAGAGATGGCCCCTGGTTAAGAATACTGACTGCCCTTCAAGAGAACCTGAGTCTTGGGTTCAGTTCCTAACACCCACATGGCAGCCAATACCTACGTGCCCTTAACTTTAGTTCCAGGGGATCGGATGCCCCCTCTTGGCTTCTGTGGGCATGGTACACTTACATACTTGCAGGTAAAGCATTCATACACAAAATAAAAATAAGTTAAAAAAAATTTTTTAAATAAAGGGGTCCTAGGAGCTGGAGAGATGGTTCAGCAGTTGAGAGCACTGACTGCTCTTGCAGAAGACCCAGGTTGTATTCACAGCATCCATCTAGCAGCTAACACTCATCCCCATATCCATTTCCAGGGGATCAGACCCTCTTCTGACTTCTGTGGGCATTGCACGACACAGGTATATTTAAATACATGCAGGCAATACACTCATACACATAAAAAGACATGTACCGCCATGCCTGGCCTGATAATCAGTTTTTTTATTCAAGCAGGTCTAGAACTTCTGAGTCCTTTTTCTCTAACCTCTTTTGAATCACAGTCTGTATGGGAGGGAATATGGTTGTGTCTTACTCTGTCTTTATTGAGTCTATGCCAGAAGAGAAGGACTCTATTTAGTTCTCTCTTGCACCAGGAAATTGAAGATTTGCTTTCAGTTGTGTTGGCTTTAGTAGGTTAGGTGCCAGTGCACAGACCTGCCCTGGGGGCCTTGTCTCTGTAGGTGTTTTGGAGTTTTCTTCCACAGGTGGAGAAGGCTGGTATAAGACCTAGGTATACTGCAGAGATGGTGGAAACTGACCAAGCTATCACATATGTAATGATCTGTTCTTTGAGCTCTGCAGGTCAGATATTCAAGCATCTAGGAGGGAACAGTCCTGCCCTGGGGCTGTTGAGAGCGGGGCTCAGATGCTGTGCATTCTTGACTCCACCCAGAAGAGACTGAATCCCTTTGGGCAAATCTAAGGGATTCTGATAATCATGCAGCTGCCAGAAAAACTGCTTGAAGGTTTGGCTTCCTTCCAACTTCATTTCCTCAGACCCCAGGGACCCGAAGGTACTAGTAATAGCTTCTGGTTATCAAGACCTGTTTTGAGGGGCCCATGATTTGGGGCCAGTGGCCCTGCCTCTTTTCATCTCTGTCCCTAAATTAAGCTCTGTATTTATTATTCTGAATCATAACCCTAGCTATCTTGTTTGCCCTATTCTACTTCAGTTCACTAAGGTTCAGAGTCGGAATTTGACCCAAGGTGTATATATAGTTGGAGCTTCTGTCCTTCCATTTTGTTTTCTATAGTCTCTTGAAAAGCATCTTTGGGTGAGTTCATGCTTTGGAGCACGTTCCTTTCCAAAAAGCACTGTACTGAGGGCCCTGCAGGTCTCAGAATATGTGGCTCCCATGGGTGTATCTCTAGCTATAGCTGATCTTGGCCAGGAATACCGAAGTAGGGCCACCAGCCCAGGTATTGCTTTAGGTGAGGTCAGCCTGTGTATAGATACCTTTTGAAATACCCAGACACTGCCCAACACGTTGGCAGGGGAGGCAGAGCCAAGATAGAGAGGCACCTACAGAACCAAAGGAGTGATTTCAGTCAAGGAATACAGGACCAGCTTAAGGAAAGAGCAGAAGCTGTCCTCGATGTCTCTGAGCCCTGGAACCCTGCAACAAGCCTGTTTTGAGGAATTCAGCCAGGTATTTGAGGTAGATGAGGACCCAAAGCAAATAGTAGGAGTTGTCATGATTCTTACTGGCAGACCATCCAACTCCCTCAAATGCTAAGGCCAAAGCTACCATCATTCTTGCCTGCTTTGAGTGGAACTGTGTCGGCAACCCTGCATGGAAAAGTTCTGAGGCCAAGTCTGTTTGTAGACAGGAGTTCTCTTGCATCTGGCAGGAAGTTGCCTAGGGTAACATTAGTCATTTAGATCCCAGTATTGTACCCTGCAACCTTGCAGTGTACTTGTGATCCTTTAGTTGTAGGTTATGGCTCTGTAGAGATAGAGGAATACTGGCAAGCAGAACAGGCTTCATGGAGAAGCATTTAGAGTTGGTTCTTGAAGAAGATTTAGGGATACCTTGTCTCAGGTGTGATGTGAGGAGGTCACATTTCTGGGTGTGTACTGAGGAGGCTTTGTACAACAGACTACTCAGGAGTACTCAGGTGTGAGGGGAAAGGACCATTGTAGTGAAATTCCCAAGTGGTGATACATGGAATCCAGGCCTGGGGAGAGTACTCAAGATTTTTGTCTTGACGAACTAGGAAAGGACAGGTTGCCTAGCCGTCTTCATTTATCACTAGTGAGTCCTCATGGTATTCCGAAATCGGAGGAAATGGGAATCTTCAGCATTTCTAGGGTTCAGAGGCATAGCAGGTCTTAAAGCTGCCAACCAAGTTTAAAATAAATCAATACTATAAAACTGCAATGAATTTCCGAACTTTAAAGGAATTTCATTTTTGTAAGAAGTGCCGGAGGAAAGCTATAACTCACCCTGTATCATACACAGGTCAGAAAGATTCTGTATTTTGTTTCTTTGTTAAAGAAAATGGTGTCTGGGGGCGTGAGAGGTAGTATATTAGAGCCATCTAGACACCACATACAGCCTAATGAGGAATATGGAAGTGCTTGTTTTCCAGGTTACAAAAAGAATGTTGATTTGAAGATGGAAGAAGGAAACTTGTAAATGATGGCTGGATTGTTTGTTTGTTTTCTGAATGTAGGCATGGTATGTAGAAGTTACAGAAAGTAAACTATCATGTTGGATTTTCTTATTTATGTTGTCCAGTGAGAAAACTACCAGAATGATGTAAGCCACCTCACTCATTCTACTTCGATTTCCGTCCTCTTGGGACAACCCCATATAGTGCCCCTTCAGTTTTCCTTTCCTGCATTTTATCAGACAAATCTAAGACATGCCCTTCCAGAAAGCTGAAGTCTTGGACAAATCTAAGGCATAGAATGAAAGTGTAGTGCTGTGGGATTTTGGCAGACAGCATAGACATTGCCAGCAGGGCCCAGCCCCTTGTGACTTCCAGTTTTCTTTATGTCTGGTACAAGTAAAGGCTCGTTTGTTGTTAGTTACCAGATTGCATGTTTGGATCTGGTGAATGTTTGGAAGGAACTCTTGGTTTGTATGGGGCAGCAGAAACCGATGTGAATATGCCACACCCCAGACAAACAACAGGGTAACTTTTACCTTTAATAAAACTTGTTCTGGGGTTTAAGCCAAGTGCCTAAACTGAAATACAGCTGTCACCACTGACACAGTCCAGAAGTCCTCCTCCTTCCTTTCCCCAGAGTGTCTTAGGACCTAGGCGCCAGTCTAATGGGCACGAAAAGCCCTTGGAGAACATGCAACTGCATTCCACTCTTGTAGACACCCTGAACTCCATTTGCCCCTTCAACTTGGATTCTGGGGTTGATGCTGTGGGCAGACTAAACCAGAGTCTCATGCATCTTAATCCATGACCTTGGATGAAATGGAGCTAGGTTGGAAGGTGTTCCCCATTTTAATGATGGCAAGAACTGAGAACAGCCATGAGCAAAGAGTTTCCTAACTAGAGTGATTCTGATCAGGCAGATGGTTTCAAGCCTTTGTCACTAGCTGCTCAGAGAAAGGTGTGCTAGCTTTTGTTGGAATCAATGACATCAACATTTGAAACTCAGGGCATCCTGAGCAGGACTCGAAAGTGAGTCCAAGTCGAGTTCCAGGAATGTATGTAAAGAGGATAGTCCTGGACTGGCTCATGCAGAGGACAGATGGCCTTTAGATGCCAGGAGCTCTTTGAAAATGTTTTTATTCTATTTTTGAATTTTTTTTTGTGTGTGTGTGTATGGAGAGTTACATGGTCATGAGGGCAGGTACCTATAGAAGTCAGAAGAGGGTGTTATATAGCATGGAGCTAGAGTTACAGGTCATTGTGAGCCACCCAATATTGGTTTTGGGAATCAAGGTCTGGTTTTCTGGAAGAGCAACAATTCTTAACCACTGAACCATCTCTCCAGACTCCTGCCAGGAGCTTTGGTAACATCCTAAGGAGGAAAAACTTCACGCTGCAAATAGTGTGGGGCTAGAGAGTATGTAGAACTGTGTAGGCTTTATTTTAGGAGGGTAGGTCAGACTCCTTGGGATGGAGCTAAGGTATCATACCTCCTGTGTACACAGTCCCTTTCCTGAGCATGTGAAGGAAGGAGGACAACCTTATAGAGGGGCATGGAAGCCCTGAGCTTCCACAGTGGTAACATTTAGGGACTTGCTATGGCATCTTCATTTACACTGTGCTCCCTGCCTGCTGCCTGAGTGGTTTTGGGCATGTCGTCTCTCTTTGGGCTGTTTCCCCATGCGAAGTGTGGGAAGCAGCATATGTGTGCTGTTTACACTGCAGTCGTAGGCCATGCAGAGAATTCGGCAATGGTAGCACCATGTTTTCCTGTATCCTGCTGTTTTGTTTTTACCAAACTTTCATAGGCTAACCATGTGTTTCACTTTCTCTAATGATGTGTAGAGCCCCTCTTTCCCTTAAGAGAGCCACAAACCTCTTAGCAAGAACCTCCATGAGTTCGTTCCTTTGGGCATGCTGGGCTTGGGCTGGTTGCTGTAACCGGAAGACTATATGATCTTCATTTCACCCAGACCACCTTTGGGGCACAACTTTGCTTTAAGTCTTTCCTATTACAACCACAAATTGTCCTGACAGCATATGTGGAAGAGTGACCTCTTCCTTTAGTAACAAAGACTTGGATGGCTTCCTCTTGGGATAGGGCACTTCAGGGAACTCCCAGGATCCTCTGCCTTTTCCCTTGAGCCCTTTCTCTGCTAATCATTGCAGCTGCAGCTGAACCTGGCTCTGTGGGGACCAATTGAGGCAGTTGACAGCTTTTATTTCAACTTGCACTTAATAAGTTGGAGAAAGGGTATTTGTTATGTTATCTGTCTATCTCCTAATTATCAAGGCTGTTTCTAGAGACAAAATGTTCCTCTCTGTTGATCTTGTGCTATCGAGGACTTGTTTACCAGCTAAAGTGCTTAAGGGAAACAGCAGCCACAGGACCCCAAGGCCTGTTGACTTCAAGGTCAGAACAGATTTCAATGAGTCCAAGTTCTCAGACTGTCAGGATGACCCAGATGAGCCCTGTAATGTAGACACTTCCATCTTTTGTCTGTGCCTTTGGTGAACTTTTTAATACTAGTAATTTTGGCAGCATCCTCCAAGGAATCAGATGGCTTAAAATAATGTCAGTAGTGGAGCCAGTGTGATCACTGTTATATTATGACTGAGTCTCCATTTCTAAGAGTTTCCTTAGTAATTGGTTGTTGCAGTTGCTGTACAAAGACTCTGCACAAATGGAGTTTTCTGACACACTTGAGGTAAAACTGACATGTTTCCAGTAGTATGTTACCTTGACTCTTTAAAACTCTGCTCATACCCTTTCTCTCAGTGAGTCCCACCCTGACATCTAATGGCCCTGGCAGCTGTGCTTTGAAGATACGTATTTCTTCTGGAGTAAGGTACCTATGGTTCCAGCTTCAGCTGATGGGGCATATAGAGTTCAGATCTCTCAATGGTGTTTGTTCCCATTCAGGAGGGTCACAGGTTTTGCTTGAAGCCTTCAGAAAAGAGGACTTCACTGCCCCATTAGTTAGGACAGGTTGTGGTGTATTGAGTTGAAATTGTCTTATCCCTAAATACACATCAACCTGATTCCTTAGCTCACAGCCACATAGATTGTTCTGTTGGTCTATGCCTACATGTGGAGTTGTGGGTAGCTTATAGGCTGTACCTGCCTAGATCAGAAGGCTACAGAGGTCTTCCTGGCTTTCGTTATCATTGTGCAACGGATGCATTTCAGAATCTGAATAGTGAGAGATTCTGCCAAAAACAAACAAACAAAACATAGGACTTAGGCTGTGAGAGTTCACAGCCTTTTGAGACTAAAACAGGTGTTGTTTTGTTTTTGCTTTTTTGTCATTTTACAGAAGTTGAGCCAAAATCTAATCTGTGGTTGTTATTCTGCTCTTCACAATGAACCCCCTATTATAACTGACTTAGTCTTAGGGAACGTGGTCTGAAGCCAGATCCTTCTCAGCTAGTCAGGATCCCTCTGCACATAAGCATTGTGTCAATGGGCAGCTGGATCTGTTTCCACTGTAAGGGTGGGTCTTCTGCTGGAAAGCTGTGAAGAATGGGTAGTGGAGAGAGCTGGGATGGAGCCAGGAGCCTCTTTCTTATAACTAGTAGCCTCTCTAATGTCAGGAAAAAGCACAAGGCTTCAGGGTTGGGGACAGTCTCAGCCCTTTATCAGATGTCAGAGTGTGGAGAAGTAGCCCAGCCTTCAGAGCTGAGAGTGGACATCACTCACTATACCTGGATATTAGATGCTCATTGGGAGTGTGTCTAAATACTTGACAGAGAGGGAGGAAATTAACCAAAGGCAGAGATTTTTTTTTTTTTTAATTTTTATTTTATGTTCGAGTGTCTTGCCTACATGCATGTAAAGGCACCCGTGTCATGCATTTCTGGTAGAGGCCAGAAGAGGGCAGCTGATCTCCTAGAACTGGAGTTACAGACAGTTGTTAGCCGTCGTGTAGGTACTGGGAACAGAACTGGGTCCTCTACAAGAACAACTGATGCTTTTAACCACTGAAGCATCTTTCTAGCCCCAAAGGCAGAGATTTTATAACCATTTTTACTTAAAATGTTGCCGTGTTGAATAAATAATTCTTGGAAGGTATATGGGGAATTCGGTATTCTCTCTGAGGTTTTTGGTTCCTATTGGTTCATTCCGCGGCAAGTCCCACCCTCAGACCAATAAGATGAAAGGAAGGTGGGGAAAAGGGACGGGACAACATGGCATCGAGTCCCAGGGACGGTCAGAGATTAAATCCCCGCAGGAAGAAAAATGCCCCGGTCCCGGGCCCATGCAGAAGGCCAAAATCCAGGAGGCCACATCCCAAGTCCCTGCTGTCCTAAAGATCATGTGAGTGAAAGTGAAATGCTGGCCGGGCACGTACTAAGAGACCTGGGTGCCGCTATCGCGAACTTGGTGGGCGGGCCACTGGTACCTGGCAACTTTGTAAACTTTGCTAAATAAATCTCTCTAAATGGAAGATCAGTTTCTGTTTTCTTCCAGCTGGATTAACCAGATCACACCCGTAAGGCATGGAGAGTAAATTTCCTGAGACAGAAGGTCATACATGAGTTTTGTATTGCCATGCTCTTGACAGTTTCTATCAGTATGTAACTTCTTGTAGCACCAACAGTACTTGGCAATGTGATAGCCTTGAGAGAATCAGCAGACTGTAGCATAATGGTGCTAAGGTTGAGGCACACAGTGTGGTTAGTTAGTAAAAGCTCTTAGACCTACATACTCACTGAAGAGCAGAGTCCTGCCAAGACTGTTCTTTAGACATGTTTTCTATGGGGAGGGACCTGAAAGACTGAGTGACAGCCACAGGAAGGAGACAGCAGTAGAAACAGACCTAAATCAGAAAGAAGGTGTCACATCAAGAGAATGCTGACTGGAGGCCAAGTTGTAATTTCTTTTTGAACAAATGACTATTATGAAGTTGAGTATGGTGGTGCAGGCCTATAATCCCAACATTTGAGAGGCTGAGTCAGGAGACTTCACAAAATTTAAAAACAAAATTTATTTTATGTGTTGAGTGTATTGCCTGCATGTACGTAAGTGCACCCGTGTTGTGCAGTGCCCTCAGAAGCCAGAAGAGGGTGTCGAATTGCCTGGAACTCACATCATGGATGGTTGTTAGCCACCGTGTAGATGCTGGAACTTGAACCCAGGTCCTTTGCAGGAGCAGTCAGCACTCTTAACCACTGAGCCATCTGTCCAGCCTGAGAATCACAAATTTGAGGCTAGTCTGGGCTACATAGTAAGACCCTTTTTCAACCCAAAACAACAAACTCCAAATGACTATGAGGAAGATTTTTTGAGAGGTTTGTTTGTTTTGGACAGCTAAAACTGTCCTCAGAATTTTAAGTATCTTTTGGCCACTGTATGTGATATATGCTTCTGTCATGTCTTAATACTTGGCAGAGTAGACGTTTCTTCATTTTAAGTCAAGAACTAAGGCTGGTAAGGTTGGAATCTGTAAATGGGAGAGCCAGGATATAAATTTGGATCTTCCAATTAGCAGGCCCATTTCTTAATAGCCCACACCTTTGCCATTCTATGAAGTATTCTCGCTGAATAATCTTCATGTTTGGGACCTGCAGTCCAGCTTCTTTGCCCTGCCCTTCTGGTCTAGGCTCAAGAGACCATAAGGCTGTACCTCCAGCCTTATAGATTGTTATACACTACTATGGAGCTTCTGTGAGTTTTTATAATTGCTGATTTCTTGTTCTTTTCCCTAACACGATGTTTGTCCTGTAGACCTAAAGTCTGAAGACATTTGCCCATTTGTTGTGCCTGTTTTTGGTCTTTCATCCTGACCTCAGGACACTCCTGTCGATTACAGCACAGTCATCTGACTTTGCTTTGCCAACAGCAAGCACCTGTTAGCAGAGGGGCCTCAGAATATTTGACTCCTTGCTGACTAATTAGAATAGGCAGTGAGTACTGCTGAAGCCACTGAACCCTGGTGTCAACATGTTGATGCTTTTGTGTATTAAGCTAGTGGAAAATGGCTGTTTAGGAAGCTTATTCTACTTAGGAGAGATAGAGAGAGACTGCCCTCTGTGACAGTGACAGATGAACATTGCCTCTGCATCCCAATTCTGCTTGCTTTATAGCATATGTCGAAAGCTATTAATTCAAGCCTTAGTTTGCTTCTCTGTGAAATGGAGATAAATCCTCCATTGATTTTTGTCTAGGCAGAAGAGGCAGTGCATACTAAGCTTCACCTAAGATCTAACTTGTCATTGGTATTATTAGCTATAGTACCAATACCACCAAAAAGGACCAAGGGAAAATTAAGGAAGTAGTACATTCTATAAATTGCATTCACACAGCCTTCATCTGTGAGTGTGATAACCAAATGACTTTTTTTTTTTCACTTAAGTAGACTAAAAACTGGAATGGAGAAAACCAGGCTTTAGGTTGGCATTCCAGGCCATCATTTACCGCTCAATTACTTGACTATTTATGTGCCTATCAGGCTTTTGAAACTGCTAAGCACACTCCAAGACTGAAATTCCTTATCTGTACAAAGAGCTTACTGCAGATCCTTGCATGGTAGAGCAGGAGTATACATGAGGGCTGCACCTGGCTTACAGAGGCCTGATATCCCTGCCTACCTCATTCCTAGCAGGTAGATAGATTCTGAGGTGCTGTGCAGCTGCCTGTACAGCCATGTTGAATTGACTTCTGACAATTGTCAGTGGGTGCTTGGGATGTTACATACCCTTTTATGGGTAGCTGCAACAATTTTGTTTAGTAGCACAGAAAAGAGAACAAGCATCCGTGCTGTATTTCAATCTTCTAGGTCCCCCAGCTCCTTCATTTAGGCTTCAAAAAAATCTGTTCTTTAGCTATGAGCATGGCAAAAGATTGTATGAATGCCTCTGCCACCATCTGACCGTCTCCACCATTCATTCTTTCACCTTCATATGTGTAACCTAAGATAGTTTCTGAAGTGAACCTTGACTCTGAATTCTAAGCTAGGCATGATTACAGCTCACACCTATAATTCCAATACCCGGGAAGCTGAGACAGGGGCATTGCCTTGGAGGTCAAGACCAGTCTGGGCTACAGAGTGAGACCCTATTTCAGTAAAACAAAAAAAAATTAAGTCCTAGATAGGTCCGTCTGTAACACCCTAAAAACCAAAATGCCCATTAAAACATGTAACAGTGACTGGGCATAGTGCTGTACACTTTTAATTCTAACACTGGGGAAACAGAAACAGGCAGATAGAACTCAGTGAGTTTGAGGCCAGCCTAATCTGCATAGCAAGTTCCAGATCAGCTGGGGCTATAGCAAGACCCTGTCTAAAAACAAAACAAACAAACAAACAAAAAAACAAATACAGCAGTGAGGCTCACTCTGCCAGGTGCTGTGATGGCAATTCACTAGCATCCTTGCTTCTCACAGTAGACAGCAGACCCCAAAGGGTAAATTGTCCATCTGTATTTTCAAGTAAGGGAAGGGAGGCTAAGATCATGTGTGTGACTAGTAAGTGTCCATACTCTGGTGTTTGCCACAAAGCCTGTACCATTTTTCTGATGGAATGCTAGAATGAGAATGCTGTATTTCATGTGTAAACATTTCAAAGACAGCACAATTTACTGATAAGCTAGGGGCTGGTGGAGGGGACCAATTTTTGAAACCATTCAGTTATTTTAAAAAATGACATTTGGACATGAAGAGAGGCAGTACTTTTAGAGTAAGATAGTCCATTTGCTCGGTGTCTGCGGGTTGAGGGGCAGGGGCAAGAGATGGGCATGAGCCTGTTTGATCCCCAACTCCATCATTCTGTCACCTGCTAGCTTCTATGCTCCAAGATATCATGGTTCTTTTTTTTTTTTTCGGAGACAGGGTTTCACTGTGTAGCTCTGGCTGGCCTCAAACTCAGAGACCTCTGCCTCTTCTTTGCCTCCCAAGTACTGGAATTAAAGGTGTGTGCCACCACACCCATGATGGAACAATTGATTTCCCTCAGCTCTTTGAACAGTCTGTTCAGCTGGAAAAGGAACTGCTTGAGAAGGTATTCATTTCCCTGTTTGGTGACATCTCTTCTTCACCCCAGGGCTGTGTAGAGGCACCTAAGCCAGGCCTTCCACAAGCCCTTTGCTTGAGTGATTCCATTTATAAATGTAAGGATCAAATGGGTTTCAAAATGCACTGAGGCTCTTGTCTTCTCTAGGAATGAATTTTACACTACAAAGTTGTATGATAAAATGGGCTTAGGAGGGAGACTGACCTGGACTTAAATAACTGTACTACCTAGTGGCCATACAGCCCTTCCATGAGGTTCAATTTCCTTGTCTCTGAGGGGGTAGGAAGTGACCTCCTACTTCATAGAATTTCTGGGAGGTGTAAGTAGTGATTGAAAAGCAGTGTAGGCAGAATGAAAGTTGCCTTGCTAGATTACCTACAAATAGCTTCATACTTCCCTGGCATGTATGAAGTGCTCAATTATGGTTTGTTATGATAGTTAAAGAGAAATTAGAATGTGTTGAGGAATTTAGTCCAGTATCTGAAATAACAAAGGTAAGGATTTTCTACAGCCTGGGTAGCAGGAAGCCAAGGTTTGGCATCTCCTGGGATGAAAGTTCATAAGCAAGGCCTAACTGAAGCTGGGACCTGCACTATTTGCAGGCTAATAACTATCAAGGAGGACTTACTGCTTTCACCTAAAACTCTATTACTCTTGTTTAGGCAGTAGAAAGGGCCTCCTCCATCTTCCTGTGGGTATACTGTGCCATGGGCTTCTTAGGGAAGGTATACCCTCTGGTGGGGAGATCAGAGAAGAACCCAGAGCCAAGGTCTTTTCTGTAACAGAGCTCTTTTCCTTTCCCCTGCCCACCAGCCAGAGCCTGACTCCTACTGGTTGTCCTGAGGCCTCCTGCCAGGAATACAGGGCCAGTACCAGAGCTAAAGGGGACAGAGGGGCCTTGGAAAATGTCAGCCTCATTTCCTGGGAGGGGACTTGGAAGACACCCCTCACACATACTCCAAACACAGATATTGGATCACTCTCCCCAAGGGTAGTAGAACAGGAATCATATGGAGCAGAGGGAGTGTTGAAAGATTCCAAAAATCATTTTTGAACATGCATGACCATAGAATTTCCCAAAGCAATGATGCTTGGACAGGAGGTTGGACGGGAGGCTGCCACTTAACCCTCCCCTGCCTGTCTTTTGATTCACCCACTCATCTACTGAAAGCACAGGCCAGACAGCAACAGGCCCAAGCTGAATAAAGCTGGAATGGCTGCCAAGTCATTAATTCATTAATGTGGGTTTTTTTTGTTTGTTTGTTTTTTCTTTAAGTTAAACTGGGATCCAGACCCCAGATAGATTTTTGTTAGGAATCTTTTCATTCCTGTCTGCCAGAGGGGAGCAGAAGCAGCCAAGAGAAAGACTGAGCCTCAGAAATTGAAGGTATTTTTTCCAGATTTTATGTTTCTCCAGTGCACATACTCACCGTCCCTTCTTCAGACATAGACCATGGACACTGGATCCCTCTCCCCAGAGTGGTGGAACAAGTGTCACATCAGACCTCTTATTTTATAGGAGTGGAAAGTTCTTATTGGCCCACTGGGTATGGAAAAACTCAACTCGGAATCTGTACCGGACCCTTTTCTTTGAGCGGCCCACTTTTGTTCACTGAAGTGCACTGTATTTCCATTAAAAAGAAGTAAGCTTTCATATGTAATATATTTTCAGTATTTAAAGTCATAGGTGGGAGAAAAATCTTTGTCGGGGGAGAGTTTGCATAGTGTAGTATATTAGTCTGTTTTCTTTGGCTAGCATCACATTACCACACTGGGTAAATGATAACTAATGAGGTATTTTTTGGTTCTTGATTTTGGTTCCAAGTCAGAGGTCTACATCTGAGGAGACAGCCCTTCTTGCTGGCAGACTTTTGAAGCAACAGAGCCTCATGTGTCAAGAAGCCTGTGTGTGCCTGTCTAAGCTCTCCCTCCTATAAAACTACCAGGACTTACTCATGGGACCACCATCCAAATGATTAATCCTAATCCTCTCAAAGGCCCTGCCCATCCAAATATCACAGATTTTTCACTCCCTTAATAACTTCTTAATTTCCAGTTTGAATTGTGGAGACAAACTACATTTCTGCCTTCTACCCCACAGCTTTGTGATTTATATCTTCCATCTTCCCAGAGAGAGACTTCTGGCAGATGCACAGATGACACACCTCTCTCACATTCTGCAATGTCACAGTGAGCTGGTGGATTATTTGTTTAATCCCTAATTTTTTGGATTTAGAAGTTAGTATCTCATAATTGAAGGTATGAATGTCTTTATTTTGAAGTCCTTGCCATGTTTAGAGTTACAGCAAAGCTAGGCTTCCAGAAGTCAAACTATGCGACTCCACCTCAAGTTCTGAACAGTACTTTGGGCTGTTTTCTAGAGATCATTTACACTCTTCATTGTGGAGAATGACTGTCCTGTGGCACCTATAACTGAACCACTTGTGATGGCTGAATGGCTGAGGGCACATTCAGTTCTTGGCTAGAACATCAGCCAAGGAGAGGTGGGCTTGTGGAATATGTCAAAATCTGCTTTGTAGGCCCTGTACTTTACACCCATCCCACTCAGCTCAAAAAGCCTGGTGGGGTACTGGAGTGATGAGATGGCAGTTAGAGAGTGCAGAGTGCAGGTTTGGTTCCCTGCACCCTCGTGTTGACTAACAACCATCTGTAATTCTAGTTCCAGAGGGATCTTCTGACCTCTGTGGGCATTGCACAACAAGGGTGCGCTTACATACCTGCCGACAGTACACGCATACACATAAGAAAATATATTAAAAAAATTTTTCCCCCCTGGGGACTGGAGAGATAGCTCAGCAGTTAAGAGCACTGGCTGTTCTTGCAGAAGAGCCAGGTTCGAATCCCAGTACACCCACAACTAACAGAGGTCTGTAACTTCAGTTTCGGGGGATCTAATGCCCTCTTCTGTCTTCCGGGGACACTGCATGACAGGAGTGCACATTCACATCTGCAAGCATAACACTCATACACATAAAATTAAAATAAAAATAAATTTTAAAAATTTAAGGCTGTTGCAGGGGAACATCTAGAAGAAGAAACCAAAACTGACAGGAAATATATTTGTTCACTCCAGTGTCATTTTTAAGGATGAGTCAGGCACATCTCCAAGAGCTAAGGCTATGGGGCCAGTGTTGTCTGACTGCACTGGCCACGATGCTGAAAGGGCCTACTTCTCAAACTGCAGAGAATGGCCCAGGTGTGCCCGCAGAGCAAAGAAGCCACTGAAGGATTACAAGCACACAGGCAAGGGCTTGCTTGGGTCAGCCTTTGGGGTAGAACTTGGCACCTTGAAAACTTGATATGAGAGAAATGGAGCTTTGCTTCTCAGATGGCCTCCTGTGCCTAAGACAAAGCTATATTTAGTTCTCTCTAATTAGGTGATTCCGTGTATGGGACTGACCCAGGACTAATCTCTATAGGCTTTTGTGCCCTAAGTTTCCTTGAAGGGTAGCTTCTCATGTCTTATTCCCAAGGTAATTACCAAATAGCAGCCAATACTAATAGGATCAGATATTCTTCTGAGCTTTATTATGTACAGTTACTCATAACAATGTTTTAGGTGACAGCAGACAATATAATGGTGATTCCATTATGTTACCCAGTGATCTCTTAGCTATGTTGGTTTGTATAAGTGTATTCTGATGTTTCTGTTTGTAGAGACAGAGTCTCACTATGTACCAGTGGCTAACCAAGAATTCCCTAGGTAGACCAGGCTGGCCTCAGCTCAAGAGATCCACTTGCCTCTACCTCCTGAGTGCCGGGATTAAAGGTGTATGCCACCACGCCTGGCCAGCAGTACATGTTTTACAACACATCCCTCTCATTAAGTCACTGGAGACCACATTCTTGTAATCTTCAAAACAGTTTATATTAAACAAACAAAAAATTAAGGGGCTGGAGAAATGGTTCAGTGGTTAAGAATACTGACTGCTCTTCCAGAGGACCCAGGTTCTGTTCACAGCACCCACACAGTGGCCAAAAATATCCAAAACTCCAGTTCCAGGGGGTCCAATGTCCCTCTCTGGCCTCCAGAGGCCAGAGACATGGCTGCACTTACATGGTGCATGACTGACGTGGGTGCACTTACGTACATACAAGCAGGCAAAACACTCATACACATAAAAATAAGTGAACTTTTAAAAACTTAGCTTGATACATAGGTGTAGATTATCAGACCAAATAACAAAGGGCTTAAATTCACCCTCAGTCAACTGGCAGAGCCTGTTTGCTGAGACAGTTCTTTCTCCAGAGCAGTCAGCACTGCAGCATGGTGCAGTGGGGAAAATGGAATCTATCAGTTGGTTCTAGTAAACCTTGTACTGAGGAGGAAGAGTCACTGTGGTCTCCTTAAAACTCCTAAATCTAGTTTAGGTTCTTGGAGGCTGAAGCTCATTTCTCATCTCTAAAATAGCATAGTGAAATCCTGAAAGGGTTTCTGATAGGCTTACAATAGCATAGTTGTTCATGAGGGTGGATAGGAAAGGCTGAGTAGAACCAAGGCTGTCAGGGTCTGTGGGAACAGCTCATCCTGAGTGGATCATGTGGGATGCAGGGAAACAGGTCTGTGGAACAAGGCCATGGTATTTGAGATCAGTATGGTAGCTGGAGGCAGTGTGCTTAGGTTCTCTCTTCTAGAGTGCCTTTAGTTGTGAATTTGGGCATATCACTTTCCTTACCTGAGAAGTCAGAATGTGTTTTTATGGATAGCAGAATAGTTGTAAGACTCAGTTTATTCTATGTAAAGTATTTAGAAAACCCAGTCCCCAGCATACACAACTTCAGGGTCAGTTTGGGTTGGGTGCCCTCACCCACTGATCCAATATCTACTCCTTGCCTGCCTTCTGTCTTCCAGGTTGATCCTTCGGGACCCAGAGTCTCATCATGTCTCGAACAGGACGGCAGAGGATACAGGTGGTGGCTTGGCTGGTGGCGATCTCCCGACAGCTGGACCTCCCACAATGTGAAGCTTTGACTTGAGGTTCCCCTCTTTTAGTTGTGTTCCTCCTCCCCATCTTCTCTGTCTTTTTCCTTTGTGTGTGTGTGTCTGTGTGTGTGTGTGTGTGTGTGTGTGTGTGTGTGTGTCTATGTGTAAACCATCAAGACTTATGAAGAACAGAAGGCTGTGTTACGGACAGACACCGTTTCTTTAAGAATATTGAGTACAGACAAGGCGTGTGTATAGATTTCACTGTTAATTCCCTGAGTTAGGAAGCAGTTTTGGTTTTATAGTTCATCTTCCTTGTTTTCTTACACATCTCAGTTCTGCTTTAGCATCTCACTTCCCAGAGAAGGCCCGTCTCCCCAGAGAGTTTGGTGTTTCTCCTGAAATGGGATAAGAAGACATAAGGAGGCAGCTTCCAAGTCACCTTTCTACCAGATGTGGGAACTGTTGGACTCGTACTGGTGGGCTGGTTCTGGCCAGACCTCAGACAGGATCAAAGATGAAGAACCACCTGGAAGAAGACGACCAGGGTTTGGCCAGAAGGACTCCAGAAAGGAGGCCTAAATCATGAGTGTGGTTCTCTTTAAGTTCTCAGGAGCCCCAGGCCATGCCAGGACTCAGAGTAGTGGGAATTGCTTCCCTCTTCTGCCCTTTACATCTGGGGCCCCCGAGGAAGGAGACAGTGATATTCCTATCACTCAGGCGTGAGAAGCCACCTCCTGCACTTGCACGAGCCTACCTTCTGTTAGGACTATTGTGCCAAATAGACTTTCTGGGTCTTCCTTGGCTGCCGTCACTGCTATGAGGCCAACACCCTTCACCCTCTACCTCCTGGATCATCTTCCTAGGTGTGTTACAAGTGTCCCACCTGGCAAGGGACTGCCTAGGCCCTGAGATCCAGTTGTGGCCATTGCAGAGTGCCCTCAACTTCCTGCTGCCATCATCTCCTTCCAGTGAAAGGTGTGCCCTGTATGCTTGGTGACACATTGTGAAGCACCATCTCCCTCATCCCAAGGAGCTTCAAATTAGGTGCCCTGCCTCAATGTACATGTCTGATGGGAAGAGAAAGGACCTCTTTTGAACAAGGAAGTGTGAGGCAAACTGGGATAACCCATGTGGTTGTTAGGTGCCATATGGGGGCTAGCCACCCTAAAGCATCTCCAGCTTAGGTCCCCGAGACCCTGTTGCCTTTGGCTGTGCAGCATCTTGGCAGTGCTCTTGCAGCCTTCTGAGGGAAGGCATTCTCCCACCAGTGCTGCTTAGATCTCACCATTCACTGTTGTGTTGCCCTCTATCTGTATGTACCTTTGGTTGCTCCAACTTTTCCAGCTACATGGGATGCAAATCTCTGGACAAGGAATGGTGCTTGTGTTCACCCTTGCTTTTTATTTTTAAGACCGGTGTAGATGAATGCGGAGCTAGTTGGAGGACATTTCAGTTATGTGGCCAAAGGGCCTCTCAGACAGTAGTCCCTTGGCCCTGGAGTGTAGGAAAAGCCAGTACAGCTTTGAGCCCTCCGGGCTCTGTCCACTGGCATTCTTCTAACCATCTGTTAGGCTTCCCAACACCAAAGTTTCTTTTCTTGGCCAGAGGTCACCTGCTGTTTCTGTAGGCACAGGGCAGCAGGTGGTAACCCAGACCCTTACCATGTACTGAAACTTACTGTGCTAGCATCTCTTGTCTCTTACATTATCAGCCTTCTGAGACTGCTCTGAGTGGTGACTGGGAGGGTAGAGTTGGGGAGGGTAGAGTCAGTCTATCTCCTACTTGCAAACTGTGGTCCTTCTCTGCCCTTCCATTATACTTAACCTTAGGAGTTGCTGTCTCAGTGTACATGAGAAAATGAGAGAAAGAGTCTCTGAGCATGGTACCCCAACTCTCCTTGACTACAGTCCCTCTTGTAGACCTAGCAGGTCACTTATTCTGCTTGTCATTTTCTCTTGCTCTCTCCTCTTAACTCTCTAAGACTTGGGTTATAGTACTTCCCCTTGGAACTTTTCTTAGTGTCCACATTCCCTATAGGTTGCAGGTACCACTTAGAGGTTACGTAGCCTCTGGAGGGGTAGCCTGCTTCCCTGGACTTGATCTTCATGATTCCCAGCCAGTTTTAGCTGGGCGATAGCACCTCTTTCCCTGGCTCAAAAGAGGGCCAGGTCTTGAGCCCCAAGTGCCTGTTCCTGCTTTTTCTTCCCCTCTTTTCTCTATGCTGTCATATGCCAGCCAGTCAGAAACTGGCACTGTGTACATGCTGGTCTACTATGGTCAGTGGGTCAACTCCTGGTGATCCCTGTAGTCTTCTCAGAGCTTGGCTCCCTCTTCCTCTTGGATTAGCTTCCGCTCAGTTACTTTCCTCCTCCTGCCTCTGTATGGGTCTCAGGTCTGCCAGTAGCTCTGTGGGGCATCTCAGGCACTTCCAGGTTTGTTAGACCTGTTCACGTTCTAGAAGTTTTCAGAACTTGTTATAACAACAGTTGGTCATTCTCTTGGGTGTGAAGATTGCCTGTTGGGAGACCATCCTGGCCTCAGTCCTCTGTAATCAGAGCTCAGTTCATAGTCAGTGAGAGGAGTCAGCAGGACAGATCATAGTGCCTTATTATTCCATTGTCCTCCCTGGCCAGACTCAGTTGAAAGCATGTAACTGTCTTCTTTTTCCATTTTTTGCTTGCACTCATGTTCTCCCACAACCTGATCCTGTGGGCTGTAGCAGGCCACACACACCTCCCACCTGCCTCTGTGGCCCTCGCAGCATCTTTAGACCAGGACAGACACTGCTGCTGCCCACTTGTGTGAGCTGCCTTGGTCCTTCCCTCTTCTTCGCTCTAGCCAGGAAGACACTGACTGCTCCATTTAGACTGGCTCCATCTAACCTCTTTCTGGTCACAGGAGAATAGGGTTCAGGCTTTAGCCTCCTCTTGCTCCAGGGGCATTGGGAAAGCGAGTGAGGAATTGACTTCCACCCTGCAGGATTTTCCCCTTGGCTGCCTATCTGAAGAAGTATTTTAAATGTTTACTCAAGAAATAATACCCTGTTTACAGCTAGAGAAGAATGTGTTCACTTGGGTAGAGATCTGACTGTACAGGGCCTGGCCTCCTTTGTGGCACTGTCAGTGGCCCTAGCGCTAATGAAGATAGGGAAGCCTGGAGCGAGCAGAGGCCCTTCAGTGACTCTGCTTCCTGACCCTGTGGTGCTAAGACCACTTCCTCACCTTCCTCACAGCCTTCCTAACACAACATTCCCCATCTACATCATTCCCTTCCTCCAAGGTTCTTAGCTCCTTATCACTTGTCTCCTATCCTAGAATATCAGTGTATGGAGCAATAAGATTATTTTCGCTTATGTCTTTTTTTTCTAAGAGGAGGAAAAGCATTAGCATTGTGGGATTCTTTATGCTATTGACTGTTTACCATTTTAGAAGAAACAAAAGGATGGATAATGTTTCAGTTAACATTGAGATATCTTGGAAATTTGGGAAGACTTAAGAGTCTGGCTGCTATCCTCTAAGGAAGGGAACTTAACTGCCCTTGCTTTGATCTTACTGCCTCTCCCACACTCCCTACTAAGAGCTTTCCCTCCTTCCATTTTGCTCCTTTGCCCCTCCTCCCACTTGACACTAGTGACTAGGAGAATATTGTGTTTAGCCCTCCCCTTGAGTAGGCTCTCTCTCCCTGACTAGAAGCCCCAGACAGATAGCTGCTGGGAGTCTCTGAGGCCTGGCTACCTCAGAATTGACTAAGTTTGATCATTCAGTTCTCCAGGACAGCAGACCTGGGGGTCAGGGAGGCCAACAGGAGACTGAAGTCAGAGGTACTACCTCTGTCACCCTCAAACCTGGGCTTGTCATCTAGCCTTTGGGTCAGCACAAAGCCCAACCTTGAGGGCAAGGAGCCTTGTCTGAAAATATGTTCTGGAAAGTAAGCAAGCACTGGCTGACACCAGCATCTGTGACCATCACTGAGGGATGCTTCCGCTGCCATTGGTTGCCTGAGGCCTCTAGGATTGCAGAGAGTTCCAGAAGAAGCCTGTCTTTTCCAGGCAAGATCGTAGGAAGGTGGAGGGGAACTTGTTTAGGGGGGCAATTTAAAATTGTGCCCCAAGGGGCTGTTTCCCATCAAAACTGGAAGATACTTCAGTTACTTAATGCTCAGTGTGGGTCAGACTTGGTTTTGAGGGAGGTTTTAAGCCAGGCACAAGGTTAGTTTCAAATTCTAGTTAATCTATTTTTCCTTATTTCATTTTTTGCACAGAAGCTGGTAATATAGGACCTACGTGTGAACAACTTTATATGAATATTTTTTGTACTTGGTTTACTTGGGTTGGTATGATACATTATATTTAAGTTCTTTGAACACTGTGGATCCCCCTAATGTGTATGAATGACTGAAGCTTTGTAAATTAAGGGACGTTTGTGTGAATAAAGTTATTTGATGGGGTCAAAGAAGCCATATACAATTTGAAAATGAGTGTTTTGTGGTTTTGTTGCTACTTGTTTAGGAGAGTGAAAACGCCACTCCTTGTTAACTGGAATTAGGATCAGAGCCTGGGCCCTGGCAACCCTGAAAAGCTAGCCTTGCTGACCTACCTCAGTAGACCAATTACAGTAATAGTGAAAAGCTTGCCAACAGTCATAGCAGCCTCAATATACCTGTCTCTTCTTGTGATGTGGATGTACTGATAACCTCCTTCAGAGCAAGCAAAGACTAAATAAGAACCTAACATTGGGCCCAACACAGCGTCAGCTGTCAGTAAGCATTTTGTAGTACCTTTTCCTGAAGAGTCAGTTTTAGGTTCTAGTGGAGCCTGTAAAGCTGAGCCCTGATTTTCCTGGCACTGTGCAGTCCTGGCTGACGCTCACCTGTCTGGTAAGGATTTTGTTTATTAAGAGAGCCCACCATCTGTGCCTTTCTCAGGGAGACCTCTGGGCCCAGAAAGGAAAAAGTAAACCCAGAACACAAAAGGACAGAATTAGGACATTGGAGTGTATATTAGAGGAAAAGATAAAAAGAAGCTTCTGGCACAGACTTGGACAGTGTAAGCTATATTCTAGGCTCAGGATTTTGGGCTTCCTACAAGAGATTCTTCTGTCTTTGATCATCTAGACAGTGAGTTGGAGCTCAAAAAGAGGGTAACTCACAAGTTTAGTTGTTTTCTTAGGTAAGTTTTTTTTTTGTTTTTGTTTTTGTTTTTTTTTTTTAGTTAAAAGTATATGCCACCACACCCTGCCTTTGTCAAACTTTTGAAGAATTTGTACCATTTGTACACTACCACTAAGTATATTTTTATTTTTGCCATATTCCCTTATAGTGAGTGTAAAGTGGTCATGAGTTGCAAGTGTCTACTCCATTGTAAAGGGAAAAGGAGGGAGAATAACAGATTTTTAAGATTCTGACATTGTCACTGTGAGATTGAGACCAGCCTGGTCTGTATAACAAGTTTCAGACCAACTGGAGCTCTTAAGAGACCCTCTCTTTAAAAAAAAAAAAAAATACTGACCAGCTCTGCCATTTACTAGTTGTTTGACCTTTGATTTGATGCCAATCACTTCTCTTACTTCTCATCCACAAAGTAGTAAATATCCACTTCAAAGAATGATAAATAGGTCTAAATAGAGCCAAACATGATGACACTCCTTCCCATGGATGAGCACTATCTCCCATCCCATTAGGGTAAGGTTCAAAAGTGAAGGCATGAAGGAGCTTGTGAGACATCCTCTGTAGCAGTCTAGTATGTTGGTTCCAAGGACTTAGACCTTCATGGGAAAGATTTACAGTACCCACTGCCTTAGTACTTTCTCATTGCTTTGGTAAAATACCCTGACAGAATCAACTTAAAGTTGGCATAGTGGCTTACATTTTTATTCCTAGCACTCAGGAGGCAGAGACAGGCAGGTCTTTGAGTTTGAGGCCAGCTTGGTCTATATAGTGAATTCCAGGCTAGCCAGGGCTACATGGTGAGATGATACTGTCACAAAAGGAGAGAAAAAGCTAACTTAAGGGCAAAAAGATTATTCTTGCTCAGAATTCAAGAGTATAGTCCATCATTGCTGGAATCAAAGAAGTTTGAAGCAGCTGATCACAGTGGGAACAGAGAGCAGTGAATGCATGTGTGCTAGACCCCAGCTTACTTTCTCCACTTAAAATAGTACAGGATCTCCTGCCCATCATTAAGATAGGTTTTCCAGCAGCTGGAAAGATAGCTCAGTGATTAAAAGCACTTATTGCGTTGCAGAGGACCTGAGTTAGGTTCTCAGCATGCACATGGTGGCATCCTTAACTACAGTTCGACACCCCTTTCTGGCGTAATTGCCTACATGCAGGCAAGACAAAAATAAAATCTTTAAAAAACAAAGATGGGTTTTCTCACATCAGTTAACATAATCCTCACAAGATTATCTCAAAATCCTATCTCAGGTGATTTAGAGTCTGTCAGGTTATCAACTTGACCCAACACATCACTTTTAAGCTATAATCTACCTGTTGTCCCCATAGGCTCATGACCCTGATAAAATACAAATGCATTCAGTCCAATAAATCCAGTCTTTAATTTTTTTTTCATATATTTATTTTGGGTGATTTTGTATGCATGTACACGTGCTATGGCACATGTGGAGGTTAGAGGACAACTTAAGGGGAGTTGCTTTTCTCTTTCCATTGTGTTGATTCCAGGGATTGAACTCAGGTTGTTAGGCTTAGTGGCAAATGCCTTTACCAGCTGACCTAACTTGCTACCCATTTTTCATAGTCAGTACTTTTAAAAGTCCAAAGACTTTAACTGTGAGCTCCTATAAAATCAACAAAGTTACATAGGTCCAGCTTACAAAGTCTGTAGAGGAAACAATTCCCCAAAAGCAAAAATCAGAGCATAGCAAGAAATTATCAGGGCAGCACAAAGACCTAAATCCAGCAGAGCAAATACAAATTCTGTACCTCCATATCTGGTATTTGGACTCATGATGAAACTGGCTGGTCTCCAAAGGACCAGGTAGCCTCAGCCATTCAGTTCTGCCGCTGGATTCACTTTGTATATGTACCTTTACTTGGTGGATGTCCTACAATTCTTGTATCTCCTAGAGTCTCCACTGTGACTTAGGCTTCACTTTAACAGTTTCACACAACGGCCCCTCAGGATCTCTTTGCAGGGACTCCTGCCCTGCCACACGTTGCCTGCCCTCAGCTCTTCTTAATGACTTCATCGGCGTTGGGTACTGCTTGGATCGTACTGCCAGGTTATGCTGCTAGCTCAAGGTGGAGCCTCTGATGACAACAGCTTTCCCATCACTCTAGTGCAGCACAGGAGGTGTCCATTTAATGGCATTTATTTCATTAACAATTACAGTTTCTTTGTTGCTCCCTGCCAAAAACATAAAAGCTTGCTCACCTTTCCTCTGCCAAACAAACTAGTCCATTGTTTTTAAATTCAGCTTCGTTAGGGTTCTCAGGACATAGACAGAAGGACAAGACCAGATTTCTTGGCCAAAATATCACATGAAAGGCCCCTAGCCCAGTTCCAGATAGAGTCCTTGTTCCACTGTCTTACGTGTCAGCATTTTTGTCTTCCAAGATCTCAACAAAATGGCCCATTAAATTTGTAGCATTTGATGACTTTCCAGTCCAGAAGCTCAAACTCTTCCACAATCCTCCCACAAAACAGTTCCAAAGGCCCAAGAGCCATGTGGTCAGGTTTACCGTATGAACCGCACTTGGTAGTAGCTTTCTGTCTTAGTTTCCTTCTGTTGCTGTGATAAAATACCAACTTGATAAATTTATTCTAGTTCAAAGTTTAAATGTTCAGTTCATCACGGCTGGAAAGTTAAGGTGTCAGGAACTTGGAGCAGGTGATCATACCACCTCCACAACCAGAACAGAGCAGTGGATGTATGCATACTAGTACCCAATTGCCTTTCTATTTTATACAGTCTGGGATCCCTCAACCACAATTAAGATGAGTCTTCCTACATCAATTAATGTAATCAGAAGAATCCTTCCTAGGCATGCTCAGAGGCCCATCTCCCAGGTGATTCTAGATTTCTGTCAAGTTGGCAGCAACTAACCATCACACCCAACTAAGTCAGTGTTCTTGCCAGTGGAAGGAGTTACCCAGGACTTAACACTGCCCCCTCCTACCCTCCCACCTGCTTCAAGTTGGGTTTCAGTCCCAGGTTTGACAGTTTGCTAAATACCTGTACCCAGCCTACTCACTGCTGGCCAGCAGCTCCTTGTCCAGTTCTCTAGGAGGAACTTGGAGAATATAGGTGCATCATTGTGGCAGGCTGGGCCTGAGAGAAGGAAGGTCCAGGGCTTATGGTGCAATCTGGAGCACATGAAGAATTTGTGGAGGAGATGAGACCTGGGAGACCATGGTCAGAGTCTGCTGACCTAGGCAGAATCCTGCTTTTTCTTAGACCTTGTTCAGCCTACAACTGTCCTGGTAACCCATGTTCTGAGGTAACAGCATGGCCCCTTAAACCTTTGCCTTTCTAACTTTGAGCCCTACCACGGGTCTTCACCCCACAATATCCCTGCCTAAGCTCCAAAGGATGTCCTATGGCATTGATACCCACCTTGGTTCAGTATTCACTCATTTTCTTCTAAATAACACTGCAGACTTCTGTTACACTTAAATTTCTCCTGGTTACCTCTTATGCCTACCTGTTATCAAACATCCTCTCAGGCTCTACCCACAAGCCTATCTTGGTGTCTCTAAGCACACTACATATTTCTGTCCTTAACCTTTGCATTCCTGTTTCTTCCACTTGTTATGCATTGGTACTTTACTGCTTCAAGCATGTGTCTGTTCATGTCACTTTAAATCCTTCCTGACTCCCTATTTAAATACTTTCCCACCATTACCACCTTTTAAAATTGACTTATTTTCCCTTTTTCTTTTGGGTCTTTTTTGAGATAGAGTCTCCCTGTAGTTCCAGCTGGCCTGGAACTCACTAAAGCCAGGTTGGCCTTGAACTCACAGAGACCCACCTGCCTCTGTCTCCAGAGTGCTGGGATTAAAGGTGTGCACCACCATGTCCTGCTACTTTTCTTATAGTGCTTATTACTAGCACAGTTTAATATATAATGCACATGTATAAATAATTCATATACATATATATCAAGAAATAGCTATAAATATATGTATGTCCTTAAACAGTACTTGACATGGTACATAGTAGATATCAGCATGTAACTATTAAGTGTATGGAAGAGAGCCTGTACTATCAGAGTGTATTAATAATCTACAGCCCAACTGTACCAGGGCATATTGTAGTGGTGGGATAAGCCTGAGCCTGAGGCTGGAGAGATGGCTCAGTGGTTTAAGAGCACTGCTTCTTGCAGAGGACCTGGTTTAGTTCCCATCACCGTGATGGTGGCTCATAACTATCTGTAACTCCAGTTCCGCAGGATCCGGTGCCCTCTTCTGGTCTCCACAAGATTGTACAACACAGGTACATTTACATACATGCAGGCAAAACACTCATCCACATAAAATAAAAATAAATACAGTAAATAAAAAAAGAACTCAGAACCCATGAGCCCTGGCCCACTCCCTGCTGGGCTTGTGTCTCTTCTCTACCCTTGAGGCTTAAGTCACAGACCACTTCCTTCCAGCCATTCCCAGAGACCTAGGAATGCAGCTACGTAAAGAAATCACCAGATATGAATAATGACACTGGGATTTAATTTTTCATCTGGATCAAGGATTAGCAATTTGTTTTGTCATAGGCCAAACAGTAAATATTTTAGCCTTTGTTGGCCATAGAGCCCACAGAAGTTCTTCAGCTCTGCTCTTGTAATACACAGCTGCTACTGAGAAGTATAATGCAAATGAATGTGGCAGTGTGCCAAAGAACTTTATTTATGGATGCTGAAATTTGAATTTCATATTTTCCAGTGTTAGTATTTTTACTTCAGCTATCTAAAACCACACACCAGAGTGTTCCAGGGTTTACTTCTGTGAGCAGAGCTTGTAGACATAATGGCTGTCATCAGACAAGACCAAGTTCAAGAAAAAGGGTGATGCCTGTCCTGTCAGCACAGACATCTAGGCCCCGAGTGTCTCCTTCATGTTCACCTGCTTCCTTGGCAAGGGACGTAGATGCCACACACTCTTCTAATTTGATTCTGTTGCTGTGACAGATACCATGACTAAAAGTAACTTAGGAGAGAAAAGGAAAGATCACCGTCCATCACTAAGACAAGTCAGGGCAGGAAGTTGAAACAGAAACCATGAGAGAATGCTGCTTGCTGGCTTGCTCAATGGCTCATGTGTAGCTAGCTAACTAGCTTTCTTTTCTTTTATGTGCATGAGTGTTTTGCCTACATATATGTAAAAGTACACTACCATGCATGCAGTGCTCATAGAGGACAGAACAGGCTGTTGAATCTCTTGCAACTGGAGTTAGATGGTTGTCAGCATTCATGTGGGTGCAAGGAACTGAATCCAGATACTCTATACTAAGCTCTCTTTCCAGCAGCTTAGCTTGGTTTCTTATATAGCCCAGGAATTCCTACACAGAGAATGGTACTACCTACAGTGGTCTGAACTCTCCTACTTCAATTAACCATCAAGACAATCCGCAATAGATATGCTTACGGGTCAGATATAGGAAATGCCTTGAGACTCTTATCAGATGACTCTATAGACTGTGTCAAGTTGACAGAGTTAAGTAGGACATCTACCACCTGCCATGATCCTGTGTCTAGAAACAGCAAAGTGAGAAAAAGTAATTGGAAGAGACGTCAAGATTCCTGAATCCAAGGCCTCTTGCCAGTGTGGGATGTAGCAGATTCTTTCTTGTCACCTAGGCCTAGAAGTGTGGTAGATTCAGGAATTAGGGGGTTTGGATTACCACTTTTTGCTACTTCTGTCATCTTGGTCATAGTACTCTCTGAGCCTGTTTCATATAAATATATATTTATATATTTCATATATGATTTTTAAATTTTTATGTGTATGAGTGTATTGCCTGCATGTGTGTAAGTACACCTGTGTTGTGCAGTACTTGTGGAAGATAGACGAGGGCATCAGATTCCCTAGTACTGGAGTTACAGACAGTTGTTAGCCACTATGTGGCTGGGATTCAAACCCTAGTTTTCTGAAGAACAGCCAGTGCTCTTAACTGCTGAGCTATTTCTCCAGCCCCAGCAGTTGTTCTTTTTTAATTTCAGAAATGTATGCAATGTATCTTGGTCATATCCATCCCCCACTCCCTTTCTCTGTCTCTCCTTAGCCCTCCTAACATGTCTTCCATCTCCCTCCGATCTTCATGCCTTAAAAAAAAAAAAATCCACTAAATCCAGTTAGTGCTGCAAGAGGATTCAACACCCTCTTATGCATGTGGATGTGAGGTCATCCACTAGTGAATGGGCAACATACCAGTGGTCATATACCCCAAACAGGTGACTTTCCTTCCTTCGGTACCATCGGTTGCCATTAGCTCTCACTAGGGTTGGGCATCGGGAGACCCTCCCCCATCCATGGTGGAATTTTTTATTCTCTTGATTTTGTGGAGGTTTTATCCGGGTCACCACAGCTTTTGTGAGTTTATGGGTAACATCTCTGTCATGCCCAGAGGCCAGCCTTCCAGTCTTCCTCATCCCCTCACTCTTATATTCTTTTTGCTCCCTCTTCTGTGATGTTCCCTGAGCCTTCTGAGGAGTTGATTTAGATTCCTTTCATTCTGTCCGTAGCTGAGCACTCACGTTTACCAGTTTTCAGCATTTTGAACAGTTATGAGTCTCCAAATTAGCCATCTGGAAAAATAAATAAATAAAGCTTCTCTGACCAAGATTGAGAGCAGCACAAATCTCTGGATATAAACATGAATTCTTACAAGAGAGTTTGACAACATGGCCATTTAGCAAAGCAGCATCACTAGGTTGTCCCCTAGGGCCTATGGCATATGTAGCCATGGAACTTTGACCATGTTTACAATACCAAGCAAGGATTGCCTCCTATGGAGTAGGCTTCAAGTCCAATCAAAAGAGTGGGTGGTTACCCACATAAACAATTGTGCCACTGTATTGCTCCAGTGGGCACAGCTTACCTGGCAGGTCATTATTTTAGCATGCAGGATGCAGTGCTGCCTAAGACCATTGATGCATTTCTCCCTTAGTTGCTTGCAGCACTTTTATTACTATGAAACCAGAGAGAGAGAGAGAGAGAGAGAGAGAGAGAGAGAGAGAGAGAGAGAGAGAGAGAGAAAGATAGTTTCCTGGTCAATTTAAAATTGATTTCTCTACTTCTTGCAACTGAAATGTGTGATATCTTCAGCAATATGTTCTTACCATCTAATTATGATGGGCAAGTAAGATCATTGGCAGTCTAGGGTACCTCTGGGGCCTTTCTAACCATTAACTCAGGAAGGTAACCTGTGCACTGACATTTTCATTTAATAACCCATGTCTTCTGGAAGCAGAATTGTCCACCCATATGGAAGGAAGGAAGGAAGGAAGGAAGGAAGGAAGGAAGGAAGGAAGGAGGGAGGGAGGGAGGGAGGGAGGGAGGGAGGGAGGAAGGAAGGAAGGGAGGGAGGGAGGAAGGAAGGAAGGAAGGAAGGAAGGAAGGAAGGAAGGAAGGAAGGAAGAAAGGAGAAATTAGCTCACAGATTACTGGAGTAGTTCTGGCTAACCGTCCCTCACTCCTCAGTCCTCCCACCCCTCCCCCATACCCACTTAAACCCAGCCCCCAGCAGCCTTCCCCCTACTGTTCTTTTCACATCACATGTGGTCTACTATTTCCTTTTACTGTACTTTTTACTTAGGTTGTAAGATCATATATTCCCGTGTAGCTTCTTCACGCACGTTTCATTTCCATTAGCCCTCCTGCTACCTGCCCTTTTTGTTTCCCCATCCCCATCCCTCCACTATCTGCTCCAATTTTTCTGCCCTCAGTGTCCCCCCTCTACTTTCATCTTAGCTATAGTCCACTATCCACCCCTTCCTAAATGCGTCTCTTCACCCATCTCTTCACCCATTGGCTCCTTACTAGCTTCCTGATTTCTACATATACTCCAGGCTAAACATACAAAACACAAGATCTGAAGCTAGCACCCACATGTGACAGAGAACATGAGGCATTATCTTTTGGAACCTGGGGGACCTCAGTACAGTTTTTCCCAGTTCTATCCAATTACTTGCAAATACCATGATTTCATTTTTCTTTACAACTAATATTTCATTGTGTGTACCATATTTTCATTATCCATTCATCACTATGTTGATTCTGTTTCCTACCTTTTGTGAATACAGTGGCAATGAACATTGATGTACTTAAAGTTCTTTGGGTATATGCCCCAGAGTGGGTCATAGGGTGAATTTATTTCTTTTTGAAAAACTTCTAAACATTTCCAGGGTGGCTGCTCTACTTTACATTTCAACCAACAGTTTAAAGTTATTTCTTTCCCTACATCCAAGCCAACATTTGTATTCCAAGCCAACATTTGTATTCCTGATTATGGCCATTCTAAATGGAGTGAGATAGAATCTTAATGTACTTTTAATCAGGATTTCCTTGATGACTAAGGATGTTGAACACTTTTTAAGTGTTTACTATTTGTATTTCTTTTTTTTGAGAATTTTCTGACCAGTTCTATATAGCCCATTTTTAATCGGATTATTTGTTTTGTTGGTGTTTAGTTTTTTGAGTTCTTTCAGATTCTGTACATTAATGCCCTATGGGATATATACCTGGCATATTTTTTCTCCCATTATATGGGCTTCCTCTTCAGTCAGTGGACCATTTCCTTTGATGTTCAAAAACAAAAACAAAAACAAAAAAAAGGAAAAAAAGCTTTTAAATTTAATAAAGATCCCATTTATCAATTGTTAGTCTTATTTCCTGATTCCTATTTTGAAATTCCCTACCTCTGCTTATAAGTCAAATGTACTACTTTTTCCTCCAGCAGTTTCAGTGTATCAGGTCTTATGTTGAGGTCCTCGATTGATTTGGAATTGAGTTTTGTGCAGGGTAAAAGATAAATATTTCGTTTTATTTTTCTGAATGTCGATATCCAGGTTTCTCAGCACCATTTGTTGGAAATACTGTCTTTTACCAGGCATGTCTTTAATCCTAGCACCTGGGAGGCAGAGGCAAGTGGATCTCTATGAGTTTGAGGCCAGCCTGGTTTATATAGTGAGTTCTAGGTCAGTCAGGGCTACAGAGTTAAGACCCTTTCTGAATAGAGATAAAAGGGGGAAAAAAGAAAGAAAGAAAATGGCATCTCTTCTCCAATGTGTACTTTTGGCATTGTCTTTGATCAGGTAGTAGCTAGGCATTTGATCAGGTGCACATCTTCATGTCTTTAATCTCAGCATTTGAGATCAATGCCAGCCTAGTATACACAGGGAGTTCCAGACCAGCTAGGGCTCCAGAGAGACCCCATCTTAAAAAACAATTGGGTAGATTTAGTTATGTTGGTCCTCAATTCCACATTGATTTATGTGTGTCTGTTTTTGTGCTAAGACTATATTATTTATATAATTTGAAATCAGGTATGATGATACCTCCTGCAGTATTATTTTTGTTCCTTGGTCTTTTATATCACCCTATAATTCCAAGAGTGCTTTTTCTATGTCTGTAAAGAAAGATCCTGGTATTTTGATTGTGATTGCACTGAATCTGGAGCTTGCCTTTGGTATGATGACCTTTTTCACAATGTTGATTCTTCTGACTCATGAGAATAGGAAGTCTTTCTGTCTTCTGGTATCTTCCTCAATTTCTTTGTTCAGTGTCTTAATATTTTCATTGTAGAGATCTTTCATTTCCTTGGTTAAGTTTATACCCAGGTTATTTTACTTTATTGGGGTGTGTGTGTGTGTGTGTGTGTGTGTTGTGAATGGTATTGTTTCTTTGATTTCTTTTTTGTTTGTTTTGTTTTCTCTTCTTGAGACAAGGTTTCCCTTTTGCTCCAGCTGACCTGCAACTCACTATGTAGACCAGGCTGGTCTTGAACTCAGCCTGCCTCTGCCTTCCCAAGTGCCAGGATTAAAGGTGTGTGCCACCATGCCCAACTCCCTGATTTTTTAAGTGTATTTGTCATTGGAATATAAGAAGACTACTGATATTTTTGCCTGTTAATTTTGTATCCTGCCATTTTGCTAAAAGTATTTATTAGCGCCAAGAGTGTTTGGTGGAGTCTTTCAGGTCTCTTATGCTAGAGTCATAGCTTCTGCAAATAGGAATACTTTTTGACTTCTTTTCCTATTTGTATCCCTTTTATTCCTTCTCTTACTGCTCTAGCTAAGGCTTCAAGTACTGTATTGGAAGGGAGTGAAGAGAGTGGATATCCTTTTACTATTCCTGATATTAGTAGGAATACTGAGATTTTCTCCATTTAGCATGATGTTGGCTATAGGTTCTTTGCATATAGCCTCTATATATGTTGAGGTATGCTCCGTCCATCCCTAATTTCTTCATAAGATTTTGCGTTTAGTCAGAGGCTTTTTCTGCATCTAATGAAATGATCATGTGATTCCTTTTAATTCATTGATGTTACAAATAGTATTTATTGTTTTACATGTATTGAATCATCCCTGAATCTCTGGGATGAAGTTGACTTGATTGTGGTGGTGATCTTCTTGATAAGAGCTTGAATTTGGTTTGTTGGTATTTTATTGAGTTTTGCATCTATAATCATCAAGTAGCCTAGTCTGAAATTTTTTTATTGTCTTTATCAGGTTTTTGTAACTGAATAATACTGGCATCATAAGGAGTTTGGGAGCCTTCCTTCCCTTTCTAGTTCATGAAAAATTTGAGTAGTATTGGTGTGAATTCCTTGAAGTTCTGGTTGAGCTCCGTGGGAAATCCATCTAGCCCTGGGCTTTCCTTTGTTAGGAGACTTTATCACTGCTTCAATCTCATTGCTGGTTACAGATCTGTTTAAATCAGTTATTTGCATTTAATTTATCTGGATTTATTTTTGGAAAAACTATTTTTGGAATTTATTTAGGAATTTGTCCATTACTTTTAGATTTTCAATTTTGTTAAGTAGAGTAGTGGTAGTTTGCATGAGAAATGTCCTCCATAGGCTCAAGTATTTGAACACTTGGCCTCCATTTGGTAGCACTGTGTGGGAAGGTTACAGAACTTTTAGGACATGGAGCCTAGCTGGAGAAAGGAAGTATATCTGTCACTGGGGGCAGACTTTGAGAGCGTCTGCTCACTTTAGTTCATTCTACATCCTCTGTGTGTTTGAAATATGACCTCTCAGCTTCCTGTGCCAGCTGTCTGGTGCCATGTCTTCCCTGGCCCCCATCCATTAAGCACTGTCATCCTCTGGAACCGTAAGCTAAAATAGCTTTTTTCCTTAATTTTTTTTTTCATCATGGTATTTTTTTAACATTTAAAATTTTTTTTATTGAATCGCTGTGTGTTTCATACAGAACATCTCAGTCAGTCTTAATCACCTTTACACCCCTTCCCCGCTGGCACCTCCTATCCCTCACCTGGAATTCATACATTTTTCATCTGTGTTAAGGTCTGTGGTGTCAAGTTAGTGTCCCCAAGTGACCTCAGATTCATCTACTGAGATCTCTCTAGTCAATCTATTTGTAGTTCCTCGCTTTAGAAAGATTAGCTGATCTTCACCCAACAGTAATAAGTTGCCAATATTTTTTAAGCTAAGGTTGGAGTCTACTACCCATTTACCCAATTCCATGCTTGGTTGTTGTCTGCCAGAGTTTGCATGGGTCTTGAGTATCTGACACCATTGCTGTAGGTTCATATGAGTAGGGTCTCAGGAGACTGTAGGAGTCTCTTTCCACATGGTCACTGACTTTTACAATCTTTCCACTCCCTTTTCTGCAATGTTCCCTGAACCCTGGGTGAGTAGAATTTAACATGAGGCCAGTCTAGGGACAAACTCTGCAGATTCCTAATTTGTGATCTTTTGTGTTACTGGCCTTTTGTTGCATGAGGGAGTTTCATTAATGAGAGTTGAGATTCATTAGTGTCTTCTTTACCCATTGTTCTATAATGCGTGAGCCTTGAGCATAGAGACTGTATTGTATATGTGCTGCTTACGCATGGGACAATTCACAATGTCTGGTGCAAAAGAAGTCTCTTTAATGAGTGGTGACTGGGATACTTGACTTTAAATATAAGGATACGTATTTTAAATTCAGTAGGAAGTTACACTAGCCTAGGGATGTGACAGCCTTGGGGATTTCTCTAAGATCTAGGACCTCTTCAGCTATGTGTATTTTGCTATGATTACAGTACCACATATCAGTTTCCTCCCATTGAGCGGGCTCTAAAACCAATTAGGTACTCATTGATTGGCCCTAAGATAAAACTGCCACTACTGTTCCAGTGTCAAATGTTGTGCCAACCTTCAGGAGAAATGACTTCTAGGTCAGTTCCAGCTCCATTGCTCCAAATATGGTCTTCAAAGCATGGTCCGTCTTCAGCAATAGGGTTTTACCTTCAAGTTCTGGGAGGCAATTAAGGCCTGTGGCAATAACCTGTGTAATTCTGAGAGTCTTTTAAACTACCCTGGCCAAAAACTCAAAGGAAAGTTTCTCCTGTCTAGCACTGTTTCTTGTTATGTACCTTTAGCCATGCTCATGGGTTCATGTACATACTGTATGCAGGATTTGTCATTATGTTGTTAGACTAATATGATGCCCTATGGTGTTTCACACTAGCTAGATATTGTTTAATCTCTCCTTTATCTCTCTCTCCCTGTCTAACCTTCCCTCCATGCCATCCCCTTTTAAAGTGTCCTATGTTCCCCATTTCTCCCTTGATAACACCAGTCTGCTAAGGCCCTACCTCTCTTGAGCTCCTTCCTTTTATCCCATAGTTCCTTGTATAGCCCTCCCCCGCTTCTATTTAAACACGGACTTTATATCTATTTCTTCCCTAGTAACACCTGTCTGCTATTATTCTTCTCTCTTAGTCTCCTTCTTTCCCTTTACCTCCCTGGTTCCTTTCCATTTCCCTTGTTCCTGCTGTCACATCAGGATGCATACTCATATATAAGGGTTTGGTGCTAGAATCCACAAATGAGAGAGAACATACGTCATTTGTTGTATGATTCTGTGTTACTTCACTTAGCATAACAATTTCTAGTTCCATCCATTTACCTGCAGATGTCATGATTTCCCCTTTCTTTACTACTGAGTAAATCTCCATTGTGTAAATAAATGTACCACATTTTTCATTATCCACTCATCAGTTGAGGGACACTTAGGTTGCTTCCATCCCTTAGCTCTTACTCAAAGAGCAGCAACAAACATGCATGTACAAGCATCTCTGCAACAAGATGAGTCCTTTGGGTATATGCCAAGGAGTGGTATAACCAGGTCAAATGGTAGATTCATTTTTACTTTTAAAAGAGTTCTCCACACTGCTTTCCAAGGGGCTGCACGGGTTTACAATCCCACCAGCAGTGAATGAGCGTTCCTCTTTCCCTACATCCTCTCCAGCATTTAGAATAATTTGTTCTCTTGATCTTACCCAGTCTGATGGGTAAGGTTTTTAATTGCATTCCCTTAATTATTCACATTGTGGAACACTTTTATGTATCTCAGTCATCTTTATTTCTTCTTCTGAGAGCTGTCTGCTCCGATTCTTAGCTCATCTTTTAAATGGGTCACTTGTTTTCTTATTTTTGTGTTCTTTATATATTCTGGATGTTAAACCTCTGTCAGATGTGTCACTGATGAAGATTTTCTCCCACTCTGTGGATTTTCTCTTCACTTCTTTGTTATTTCTTTTGCTGTACAGACGCTTTTTAGTTTAATGAGGCCCCACTTCTTGATTATTGACCATGTTTCCTGAGCAACTGCTAACTGATTTAGAAAGTCCTTTCCTACACCTATATCTTGTAGATTGCTGCCAACATTTTCTTATAACAGTTTCAGATTTCACATTAAGCTCTTTGATCCATTTGGAGTTTACCTTTGTATGAAGTGAAAGATAAGGGTCTGGTTTTATTCTTCTGCAGGTGGAGATCTAGTTTTGCCAAAACCCTTTGCTGAGGATGCTATCTTTCCTCCAGTGGGTTTCATGGCCCCTTTTTCAAATATCAGGTGGCTGAAATTGCATGTGCTCATATGTGATCTTCAGTTATATTCCATTGGTCCACGGGTCTGTTTTTGTGCCAGAACCCTGCTGTTTTTATGACTATCTCTGTAATATACCTTGAAATATGGTATAGTAATCCTCCCTGTATTATTTCTTATGCTCAGGGATGTTTTGACTATCCAGGGTCTTTTGTGCTTCTATAGGAATTTTAGGATTTTTTTTTTCTAATTCTGGAAAGAATGTCATAGGGATTTCAATTGGGATTGCCTTGAATCGATATATTGTTTTTGGTAGGATGGTCATTTTCACAATATTAATTCTTCCAATCCATGAGCATGGGAGGTCCCTCCACCTTCTGGTGTCTTCATCAGTCTCTTTCTTTAAAGATCTAAAGGTTTCCTTGTAGAGATCTTTAATGTCTTTTGTCAGGTTTATTCTGCAATATTTTATTATTTTTTTGAGGCTATTGGAAATGGGAAGGTTTCCTTGTACTCTTTCTCCAATCGCTTGTTATTGGTATATGGAAAGGCTACTGAATTTTGTAGATTAATTTTGTAATCTGCCGGTTTACTGAAAGTTTTGATGATTTCTAGGAGTTTTCTGATGAAATTTTTGGCATCTCTTAGGTATAATACCATGTCATGTGCAAAAAGGGGTAATTTGACCTCTTCTTTTCCAATGAGTATTTCTTTAACTTCCTTCTCTTGTTTTATTGCTCTAGCAGGAGTTTCAAGCACTATATTAAAAAGGAGTAGAGACAGTGGACAACCTTGTCTAGTTTCTGATACCAGTGGGAATGCTTCCAGTGTTTCTCCATTTAGAATGATGTTGGCTGTGGATTTTTTGTATATAGCTATAATTATGTTGAGGTATGTTTCCTCCCATCCAATTCCCTCTAGGACCTTTAACATAAATGAAGTTGAATTTTGTCAAAGGCCTTTTCTGTATCTATTGATGACCATGGGATTTTGGTCTTTGAGTCCCTTTATGTGCATTATGACATTTATTGACTTATCTGTATTGAACCATCCCTGCATCTCTGGGATAGGGCCAACTTGATCTGGTAGATGATGTGTATCTATATGTGGTTTCCAAGTATTTTGTTGAGAATTTTTGCATCTTTTCATTAAGGGTATAAGTTTATAGTTTTTCTTTTGGTTGTATGTTTTCATGGTTTTGGTTTTAGAGTGATGCTGGCTTCATAGAAAGAATTTTGGCGTTTTCCCTCTGTGTCTATCTTTTTTAATAATTTAAGTAGTATTGGCTAGATCTTTGAATGTCTGGTAGAATTCTGCTGTGAATCCATTTGGGTCTGGGCTTTTTTTAGTTAGGACGTTTTGTATTACTCTTTCAATTTCCTTATATAGTATTGGTCTGTTTAAACTGTTGATCTCTTCCTGGTTTAGTTTTGATGATTTCCATGAAATCATTTGTGTCTTTGGTCTAACTTTTGGTTTCCCACTTATCCCTTTATTTAGTGTCTTTTTATTGCCCCTTGGGTATAGTCAGCTCTTTCTATTTTAAGCTCAAATATTCTCTGAAGGTTGGTTTTCTGGATATGGATTCTTTCAACCTATGCATGTTGTGGAAGATTTTTCTTTTCCATTCAACTATAATCGACATTTTTTGCCGGGCAAAGTATTCTGGGTTGGCATCTGTGGTCATTTAGAACTGGGAATATTTTGGTCCAGATCTTCTGGCTTCCATAGTTTGCATGAAAACTCAGCTATAATTCTGATGCGTTTTCCTTTATTTGTGAATTGTTGCTTTTCTTTTTCAGCTTTAAGAATTCTGTCTTTGTTCTGTGCTCTTAGGGTTTTTACTATGATATGCCATGGGGAGTTTCTTTTCTGGTCCTGTCTATTTGGTTTTCTATGTGCATCTTGTATGAGAATGTCTTTCCTTAATTTGGGGAAATTTTCTTCTACAATCTGGTTGAAGATTTGGTTAATACCATTATTCTGAGATTCTTCTTCTTCCTCTATGCTTATAATGTATAAATTTGGTCTTTTCATGGTGTCCCACATTTCCTGCATATTCCATTCCTTTTTTTTTTGATTTTTCATAATCTTTGATTGAGTCCTCCAGTTCTTCAGCATTATCCTTCAGTCTTGATATTCTATTTTCCATTTTATTCATTCTATTGGTGAGACTTTCTCCCATCATTTCAAATTGGCTTACTGAGTTTTTTACTTCCTTCTCCATTTCAGCCTGAGTTTTCTTTAATATTTCTGTCTCTTTTGTGAAGCAGTCAGAAGTTTGTCCCTATCTTCTTCTAGTTCTTTGATTTCTTTGTGTTCTTTGAATTCATTGCTCATATTTATGATTGTTCTTTTAAACTCTGTGTCCTGGGTTATCTCCATGAGGTTCTCATTATAGAACTCTTCTGTTAGACTGGTGATGTTTGGTGGGGACAAATTATTTGAGTTTTTCATATTATTTTTTTGCTGTGATCTTGGCATGTGTGGATTTCTTTTGTTGTTTGTGATTGTGCTGTGAGACTCCAGTCCTCCTTTGTTAAGTTGAAGTGTGATTCTCTTTGTATACTTGATGTGACTTGGTTGTTTTCTTATTGGGTATGAAAAGCTGGTTGGTCAAGGCTTCAGGTTCTCTCTTTTGATTTTATATTGGAGGGACCAGATGGCTCTAGACCAGGTGCTCCATAGTTCCCTCAGAGGCACAGATTAGAAGAGGTCAGATGCTCTCAGGCTCTCTCTTAAGGTCTGGGCCCCTCTAGCCTGCAGACACAACACAATTTGGGAAAATTGATAGACAGAGGCTGAATTCAGGCTTTCTGAGGCAGTGTGTAAAGGTCTGGACCCCTACCAAAGGGCACAGAAGCCTGGCCCTGCAGCAGTGGAAGGGGCTGCAGACAGTGCCAGTGTAGGGGGATGAGCATGGTGGGATTTGGAGAGCTCACAGCCAGTCAGAGGTAAGTGGGTAGTCTGGAGATGTGGGGAACTAAGTGTCAGAGTGTATCTGTGCCCAAGGCTGGATGGAGAACAGGATGTGGTTTGGGGCAGTTTGGAGTTACTGCAGGGTTAGAGAAGTGGAGATGAAGTGGGCAAGATCAGATTTACCAGGGAAGAAAGCTGGTCTTTGGAATTCAAGGCAAGTTGTGAGTGGGGACAGCCTGTGAAGGCTCTAACAAACTAGACTGAAAAGTTGAGCCTATCTGAGTACAGGGGATTGGGTTGCAGTAGGTGAATCTGGATTAAGTGGGTAGTCCAGAGATCTGGGGTGCTAAGAGCAAAAGTGGGCCTGGACCCAAGGCTTAAGCTAGAAGAATAGTATGTGGGACGGCGGAGAGTGGAGTTGCTCAGATAGGAGTACAGTGGAAAGTCAGACTTACTGTTCAGACTTACCAGTGAAGAAGGCTGCTCACTGAAATCCAAGGCAGTTTGGGGGAAGGGACAACCAAATTAGATGGGAGGTCACAGGAATGCAAAGGCAAGTTGTGGGTGGGGACAGCCTGTGAAGGCTCTAACAAACTAAGACTGAAAAATTGAGCTGGTCTGAGTACGGGATTCAGAATGCAGTGGGTGGCTCTGGACTAAGAGAGTAGTCTAGGGATCTGAGGTTCTAAGAGCAGGAGTGGGCATGTGCACAAGGATGGAAGAACAGAACTGGGGGGGAGGGATGGTAGTGGAATTGCTCAGGTGGAAGGGGAGTGGAAAAGCAGAGGGCGGGATCAGATTTACTAGTGACGAACACTGCACACAGAAATCCCGCGCAACATTTTTAGTCAATCTTCCAATTTAATATTTGGAAAGTAATGATATTTCCCTTTGTTTACTGAGAAAAACTATCTGTTCTTCAACTAAGAGTTGTTGTTAGAAGAGTACCACCCCTCAGTAAATCTACAACCAGGCATGGATCTTGGGACTTCCCAGTGGTCACACTGAAAATGGTAAGGGGAAAAAAGAGGCCATCGCTGTATTTATCAGAGCAACAGAAAAGTAAATAATGTCAGAGGTTTAAAAGTGTGTTCTCAAAACTTTCTGAGTTTTGTTGGCATCTGTTATGATGTGTCCCTTTATTTTTTAATTTTATTAATTTAAGTCTCTTTCTTTTGGTTAATTTGTCTAGGATTTTGTCAATCTTGTTTATCTTTTCAATAACCCAGCTCTTCCTTTCATTGATTCTTCATATTGTTTATTTGTTTCTATTTCATTTTAGCCTTAATTTTGATATCTCTTTTGTGTTTACTGTCTGAGATTTTGATTTTTTTCTAAGACCTTCAGTTACATCATTATTAATTTGAAATCTCAAAAATTTTTTAAATTTATTATTTTTATTTTATGTGTATGAGTGTATTGTCTACATGTATGGAAGTGCACTTGTGTCATGCAATGCCCGCATGGGTCAGAAGAGGGCATTGGATTCCCCAGAAACTGGAGTTTGGATGGTTGTTAGCCACCATGTGGCTTCTGGGAATTGATATTGAGTCCTCTGGAAGAGCAGCCAGTGTTCTTAACTGCAGAGCCCAAGATCTCAAAGTTTTGAATATAGGCACTTTGTGCTATAAACTTTCCTGTTAGGATTGCCTTCATTGTGTCCATAGATTTTGGTATGTTGTGTTTTCATTTTTTTTAATTATTTTATTTATTATTTTTATATGACTGTATGAGTGTATCCCATTCTGTTTCTTAGGAGGTTGCAGACATTTCCCTCATGCAAAAGCCTCCATGAATTTCCTCTGCTTGGTCTGCTGGTTCCCTGAAGGCAGGCAAATACTGGTAATTTAATAACCACAGTCTGAGTCCCCTGCCAGAATGCTGTGGGGCACCAGACAATTTGAATGTGGTAAGAAGACATAGTGGTTGACCCCTACAGCAGACCAAGTGTAATGCCAAACTCACATGTTCCCAGTTCCCAAAGTGGCAGAGTCTAGTCCTCTTCAGCTAGTGTTTACTTAACACCCAACACATCCCATTAATCTTCTGTTGGGAGGCACCTGTAGTTGAGTTGTTTACACACTGGCTCTACAGTGAGACAGCTTAGACTCCCTACCGCTTGAGGCCTCAATTTCCTCATGTACAAATGAGCATACTAACTGCAAAGATTAATCACTGCTACATAAACAGAAGACCCCAAGAGCAGTTGCTGACACAAGAAAAAAATTATTTTCTTTCACACACAAAACAAGATGCAGTGCAGGGTTCACATTGGTTATATTAAGTCAGCAAAGATTTCACCTTACTGTTTTCAGCCCATGGCTTCCTATCTCTTTAAGGTCAACCTCCAGTATAGAATGGCTGTTGGATCTTCACACATTTCATCTTCTTCTCAAAAGACAGCAAAAAACAATGGGGGCCAGGGGAGGGCGGGCTGGGGGAGGGTAGAACCTTCTCCCTCTGTGTAAAGAAGCTTTTGCCAAGACAGACAGCACACTTCTATGTGAAATGGCTAAAAATTAGTCACATGGCCATATCCTGTATCAAGAATGCTGGGAAGCAAAGGTAGCAGTGGCTTTATTATTACCGTCAAGGGAGACTAGATTTTGTGGTGGGGTGAAGAAGAGAAAAATATTTAATTTAGTTCTTTCTCATAGCCAGAGAGGATCTGTGGTACCTTTCAGAGTGGGGACAATGCCTAGGTGAACTGCACCTCCTGTGGGGTTCCTGGCTCCAGAGTTACCCTTTTACTTTGATGATATATGTATTCCACTACCTGTTCACGTTCCCTCCTCTCTTTAAACTGCTTTATATCATCACATACATGTGGAAGTACAAACACACAGGTGCACACAGACACAGGAATTTAAATAGAGATTCCACATATGAGAGAGAGCATCTGAGTTTGGCTTATTTCACTTGACATTTATTTTCCTCAAAATGTCATTATTTCATTTTCTTTAGAACTGAATAAAATTCCATTGCATTGTATATACTAGTTTCGTTATCAGTCATCTGCTGTTGGGCATCTAGGCTGATTCCACATCTTGGTTATTGTGAATTGTGCAGCAATAAACATGGATATACATGTATCTCTGTGGTATGCTTAGATCCCTTTAGGTATATACCAAGTAGTGGTATCTGGGACATATGGTAGTTCTTTGTAGTTCTTTTTTCAGTTTTTTGAGGCCCAGCCACACTGGTTTCCATAATGTCTGCACCAGTTTAAACCCTCACCAACAGTAAATAAGATTCTTCTTTTCTCCTCCCTGGCCAGCATTTGTTATTTGTTTTCTTTTAAAAAAATTATTTATTTATTTATATTCTATGTGTATGCGTGTTTTGCCTCCATGTATCATGTATGTAAGTGCACTACATTTGTCTACGGCCCACGGAAGCCAGAAGATGACATTGGATCCTCTGGAACTGGAATTAACAGGATGGTTGTGAGCTGCCATGTGGATTCTGTGATCTAACCCTGGGTCCTCTGCAAGAGCAGCCAGTGCACTTAACCACTGAGCCATCTCTCCAGCCTGTCATTTGTTTTCTTGGTAATAGTCATTCTGACTATGGTGAGGATCTCAAAGCAGTTAAACTTGTATTTCTGTTATGGAAAAGACAATGAACACTTTTTTTGCAATTATTTTCTGGCCATTTGTATGTCTTCCTTTGAGAACTGTGTAGTCCATTCACTGACCTATTTGTTGATTAAATTATTTTATTTTATTTTTGGGCTTCTGTATACATTTTAGATATTAATCCCTTGTCAAATGTCAGTTTAACAAAAATTTCCTCCCATTCTATATACTGTCTTATCACTACTGATTGTTTTTGCTGGTTCAGAAGCTTGTTAATTTAATGAGGTTCCATTTTTTAGTTCTTGGGGATATTTCCTATGCTGTTAGGGTGTTTTTCACAAGGTCTTTGCCTCTATCTATAGATGGGAGTGTTTATCCTGTATTTTCCTCTGGTAGTTTCACAGTCTCGGTCCTTACATTAAGGTCTTTGGTCCAGTTTATACTGATTTTGTTCAGAGTGAGAGACACATATCTAGTTTCATTCTTTTGCATATGGAAATCCAGTTTTCCCCAAGACATTTAACAACTCTTTAAGAAGCTGCCCCCCCACCCCCACCCGGCCGCAGCCGTGTATGTTCTCTACATCTTTGTCAAAAATTGGGTGACTGTAGAGGTGTGGTTTTATTTCTGGGTCCTATTTCGTTCCATTGGTTTTCACATATGTTTGGGGGCCCATACCATGCCTCCATAGCATATAGTTTAAGGTGAGGTTTTATGATGCCTCTAGCACTGCTATTTTCTGCTTAGGATTGCTTTGGCTCTTTGGGGGCCTTTTATTCTTCCATATGAATTTAGGATTGTTGTTTCTATTTCTGTGAAGAATCACGTCATTGGAATTTTGATGAGGATTCTGTTAAGTTTGTAGATGACTTTCAATAATGTAGTCATTTTCACAAGGTTAATTCTGACAACTCATAAACACAGATCTTTCTGCCTAGTTTCTTCTTTCTTCAATGTTTCTTTAAAAAAAAAAAAATCTCTTTGTGCGCATGCGCATATGGAAGTCAGAGGCCAGTCGTGGGTGTCGGGTCTCACCTTCCACCTTGTCTGAGACAGTGTCTATTATTCATCACTGTGTATACCAGGCTAGCTGGTTCATCAGTTTCCAGAAATGCTTCTGTCTCTGCTTTACATCTTACCAATAGGAGCACTGGGATTATAGATATTCACTACCATGTCTGGCTCTGTGTGGGTTCTAGTGACGGAATTCAGGTCCTTGTACTTGCCTAGCAAGCATTTTACCCATGGCGTTTTCTCCTCAATCCAAGTTGTTTTTTTTTTTTTTTTAAGATTAATTTTTATTTTATGTTCATGAGTGTTTTGCCTTCATGTATGTATGTGCACCATGTTGGATCCCGTGGAACTAGAGTTACAGGTGGTTGTGAGCCGCCATGGAGGTACTGGGACAGAACAGCAAGTGTGCTTAACCGCTGAGCTGTCTCCACTCACACTCCTCTCCCCACCCCAGTGTTTTAAATCTAGTGTGGATGGGATATTTTAGCCTGATTTATGTCTCAGCATATTTATTACTGGTGTATAGAAAAGCTCCTTGTTCATTTATGCTGAGGCTGTGCCCTGCTCTTTTGAGCATGTTTATCAGATCTAAGAGTTTTCTGATGGAATCTTTAGGCACTTTTAAGTATAAGATAATACTATCTTAAATAAGGATAATTGGGTTTCTTCCTTTCCAGTTTTTGTCCATTTTGTTTCTTTCCCTTGTATTATTGTTCTAGGTAAAACATCAAACACTGTATGTTAAACGAGAGCAGAGAGAGTGTCTGCCCTCGTTGTGTTCCTGAGTTTGCAGGAAGTGCTTTTAGTTGCCACCTCCATGCATATAATGCTGGTGTGGTGGTCAGGGTTCTCTAGAAGAAAAGAACTGATGGGATGACTGTGTTACAAAGGGGATTCGTTAGGTTGGCTTACATGATACAGGCTGGGTAGTCTAACAGGGTCTCTGCACACTGGAGGTTCTGTAGACTGCTGAGAATGCATATTCTTGGGCTATTGGATGGAAAGGTCTGTAAAGGTCTTTTAAATCTCTCTTATCTATGGTGTAGGTTAACACTGTGATTTCTTTGCTGATTTTATTTTTGATGACTGATTTAAAGATGCTAGTTGGGTACTGAAGTCACTCACAATTATTATATCAGGGCTTCTCTGACATTTTATACCCATTGTTTGCTTTATGAAATTAGAGCCTTAGGCTGGAGAGGTGGCTCAGCAGTTGAGAGCACTGGCTGCTCTTGCAGAGGAGCTGGGGTTTGATTTCCAACACCCACATGGTGGCTAGCAACCATCAGTAACTCCAGTTTCAGGGGAGCTAATGCCTTCTTCTGACCCCTGCAGGTATTGCATGACACAGATGCCCCTACCTACATGCAGGCAGTACACTCATACACACAAAATAAAAATAAGGAAATATTTAAAAAAGAAATTAGGAGCCCTAATATTCAAAGCATAAATAATTATACCTGTTATATTTTCTTGAAGACTTGTCCCTGTATTAGTATGCCATGGTCTTCTTTATTTCTTTGGACTAATTTTGGTTTGAAGACTGCTTTATCAGGTATGATAATAGCTATGCCAGTTTGGTTTGGCTTACATTACCTGAAAAATGTACTTCCATCTTCTGACTCTCAGTTTGTGGGTGTCTTTGGCAGTAAAGGGTGTTTCTTGGAGATAACACATAATTGGATCTTTCTTTTGAATCCAATCAACGAATCTGTGTTTTTTTAAATTGGTGAATTGAGGTCCTTTAAATCTTAGCTTGTTATTGAATGAGGATTTCCAATTCCTCTACTTTGGTGTTTTTGTTTGCTTACTTATTTTTCTGGCTAATTGAATTATTTGGTCTTTTCTTTCTCCTCTCTTGGTTCTCATTTGCTTTGTTGGACATAATAGAATTGCTCTTAGCATTCCTTTGTTTGTATATTCTTCTCATGAAATATATTCTTTTTTATATTCTCATGATTGAATTCTCTTTTACTCTGTGTATAGTGTTCCATTAAATACCACTTGCAGCTGACTTGGTGGCCATGAACTGCCTTAGTTTGTGCTTCTCTTAAAATATTCTTAGTTCTTTGGGATTTTTGTGTTTGTTTGTTTTGAGAGAGATAAGTAAGGACTGGAACTCCTTATGTAGACCTGCCTGGCCTCAAACTCAGAGATCTGCCTGCCTCTACCTCCTAAGTGCTGGAATTAAAGGCGCACACCACTACACCTTGCCAGTTCTTTGATTTTAAAAGATAGCTGTGGGACTAGAGGGATGGCTCAGTGGGTAAGAGCATTTGCTGCTCTTGCAAAGGATGCAGGTTTGATTTCCCATCACCCACAAGGCAGCTAACAGCCATCTGTAACTCCAGTTCCAGGGGATCTGATACCCTCTTCTGGTCTCCACAGACAACAGGCACATACATAATACACATACATATATGCAGACAAAACATACATATATATATATATATATATATATATATATATATACACACACACACACACACATATATATATACACACACATATATATATATATATATATATATATATATATATATATATATATATCTTTGGGACTGGAGAGATGACTCAGTGGTTAAGAACAGAACACTTGCTGCCCTTGCAGAGGAACTGAATTTGGTTCCCAGCACCCACATGATAGCTCACAGTTGTCTATATCTCCAGTTTCAGGGGATCCAGTGCCCTCCTCTGATCTCCACAGGCAATGTACAACATGGGTGTACTTACACACATGCAAGCAATACACTCATGCACATAAAAAATAATAAGTAAAATATATATATATATTTATATATATATATATAAAGAAAGATAGCTTTACTTGGAAACAATAATCTTGACTGCAGGTATTTTTTAAAGGTCTTGACCTATATCATCCCATGCTTTCCTCACATTTAGGGTTGCTGATAAGGGTTGTTCTGATGTATTTGCCTTTGTAGGTGAGCTGCCTTTTTTTTTTTTTTCAAGCTTTTAATATTATTTCTTTGTATTGCAGTTTTGATGCTCTCAATGTGGAAGGGTTCTCAAATCTATTTGGAATTCTAAATGACCTCAGCTTAGATGTCAAATTCTTTCTCTAGAGCTTGGAAGTTTTCTGGCATACTCATCAGGCAGATGCTCTGTGCCTTTAATTTTCATTCTAGTTCCTTGCTCTGCCTATGGATTTTTATATTTAGTGTCTTGATCCTATCCCATAGTTCTTGCATGGTGTGGTCAAGCTTCTTTATTTTTTCTGTGTTGATGTTTGAATATTGTATTTTCTTGACCTGAAGTTCATCCATTGAATTATTTCTTCTGTTTCATTGAGTTTATTTGTGTTATTGTCTGCCATGTTTTTTATATATGATTCATTGAGTTTTCCGTTTCCAACATTTCTTTCTTTCTTTTTTTTTAGATTTACTTATTTCTATTTTATTGTATGAGTATTTGCCTGCATGTATACATATATGTATGCATATGCACCACATGTGTGCTTGAGGCAAGAAAAGGGTATCAGATCCCCTGGAACTGGAGTTACAGGCAGTTGTCAGCTACCATGTGGGTGCTGGGAACCAAACTTACATGCAAGAGCAGCCAGTGTTCCAGCCCCCATTTCCAGCATTTCTGTGTGGATTTTCTTTTTAAAAATCTCATTTTCCTCCTGATTTTCTTAGTGAGTTTGTTGGCTTTCTCCCCTGGTCATGGATCTCCTCCTCGGGTCCTACATTGGCTTCTTCACTTTGTTCATCTGTTCATTTTGTATCTACTTTGAGGCCACTGATCATTTTCACAAATAAGCCTACATTTCTGTCTGTCTCCTGGACTGTGCTGGGGAGCTATCCCGATGGAACTCCATCCCTTGAGCTGTGTCCTCCAACCTGGTCCCACCCATGATTTTATTAAAAATGGTTTATCCAGCTTCAACTGGGGTAGTACAAGCCTGGCCACAACTCTAATCGTAACAGACCACTCAGCTCTTTCACCCCTGGTTTGGGGCATATACCCTTCCCAGTCTCCACCGTGTGCTCCAGAGGTGGGTGTCACTGCTTTCAGTATTTTGATAAGTTAATTTTCAGGCATATCCACATTCATTCACTGTCTTTTTGGGTGCATTACCAAATTGAAGTTCCCAGGAAGCAAGATTAGGTGCCCTGGTCACAAGGTACAAGAGCGCAGGGTTTTGCTGAGGTTAACTAAGTCATTAGTCCAGATTTTGTCTCTATAAAGGTCATTCCTACAGATTAATATACAGCAATTAATTGTCTATCTGCAAGAAGTAACTAATTAAGAATTTAAATATTGGAAAAAAGCCATTTAAAATATTATGAAAATAGAGCCAAGTGTGGTGCCACACTCAGGAGGCAGAGGGAAGTGGATCTCTGAGCTCCAGGACAGCCTGGTCTACAGAGTAAGTTCCAGGGCAGTTGGGGCTACATGGAGATCCTGCTTTTAAAAGGGGGCGGGCAGGAGAGGGTGCTGGAGAGAGAGCTCAGAGTTTAGGAGCACTGGCTACTCTTTCGGGGGACCTGGCTTTGGTTCCCTGTACCCTCATGGCAGCTGACAACAGTCCATAACTCCAATTCTAAGGCATCTGCGCCCTCCACGAGCATTGCACTACATGGGTGCACCTACATTCAGGCAATACACCCATATACATAAAATAAACTAATATTAAAAAAGAAAAAATATATGGTCTACTTATGGATGAATCTGGGAAAAGATGTCAGAAATCTATACAGTGAACACTAAAAAACACTATTAAGAAAACCTAAATAACAGAAGAGATGTAAGTTAATTCTCACTATCAATGGGCTATGAATCCATCTACTCGGTAAAGTTTATTTGTACCCCCAAATCAATCATTGTGGTGGTTCTGTGGTCATTTGTAGACATGTGCAGGGCAGTGAAACAGCTGAGTGACTTGATGCAACATACATTCTCAGCTACTATCAAACAAGTGACTCTCATGTGCATCTCATACTGCAGTCCAGCACCACATCCTGGCTTTTCATATTTGTGTCTTTTAACTTTGCTTGTTTGTTGCTGGGAATTCTCCCCAGGTCCTTGCACATGCTATGCAGATTCTCTACCACCAAGTAATAGTCCCAAACCCTTCACGTGTGCTTTTTATCAATGATTTTTAAGTGATCCCAAATTTGTATGGAAATACTGCTGCTCTGTGTGCAGGGAGACTGGAATGAGAAAAGATATATGTTATTTAACCTTTGTTCAGGCATGTGTTGTGGTACTGTTGTTTGTTAATTCAATGTGACTGAATCACTAATAGATATTACATAAGGTACCTTCAAGCAGAAAAAAAAAGGTCAGTTCAATACAGGGAATAACCCTGAATTTCTCCAGTGTCCACTAATTCAGTGTTCATGGAGACTGTAGAACCTAATTCCACAAATAATGAGAATCAACTGACCTCTGTTTCTGACTTTAAAAAACTCAGTGTTGTTAAGATGAAAATTCTTACCAGATTGACCTATGGGTTCAATGCTATATCAGTAAAAAAAAAATTTTTTTTAGAAACTTCCATAGTGACTTTAAAATTCATATGGAAATATAAAAAATGGGCTAAAACTAGTCTGAAAAAGACCAGAGTTAGAGGACCAATGCTACCTGATTTCAAAAAGTATTATGAACCAGAATTGAATGGTATTGGTATAAAGGTAGATGTATAAATCATCAGAACAGAGCAGAGTAGAGCATCCAAAGCAGACCCTTACATACAGATATAGAAAAAATAGCAGAACTGGGGAGAAAAAATCCTTTTGGAGCCACCAATGCAATAATTGATTCAAGCAAGGTATCAACAGCTGTTAAAATCACTTTATAAAAATCTGTGATAGAACAGAATATTCAGTTCTCAAATATAATCTATTGCGGAGATGAATTTATTGTTTACAAAAGGGATCAACTTCATAATGGAAGCACTTTAATCAAATGACTGATGATAGGAGAACCTGGAGTGGTGCCTTCTTATGTAACTCAGTGGGGAGGATGTAACCCCACCTCTTTGACAGTACTGCCTGTAATATTTATAAGAATTCAGTCATGGGGAAATAGTGAGTTATCTCCAAATTGAGAGACATTCTACAAGACAACTTGGTTGTCTCTCTTTAAAATGTCGATTTCATGAAAGAAAAAAGGTGGGAAGGATGATCCAGCAGGACCTAAGTCATTAGCAGTCAGACACTGGTGGAAATTAACAGCTAAATGAAGAATCTTCCTTGATGGAAGCAGTAAAAATCAGGCCTAGATTGAAAATAATAAAAGTAAAGTAAAGACTATCAGACTTGGGGCTGTGGGAGGATAGTTTGTGATAAGATAAACATATTGATAGCTCTGGCATTTGGTATTTTTGCTGTATAGGAGAATGCCCCCTATTTGGATGGATAGATTCAGAATTTTGATGTGAAGCATCAGAAGATATAGGATATACACATATATTCCTCAGTATTTGTCTATTATTTGTATATTACCAATCCATCAATCCATCCATAAAGAGGAAAAGAGAGAAAAGGGAATACATGTGACCACACACACTCTCAGTTCAGGAACTTAGGCACAGAGTGAGCCTCCATCGTGTGATTCTTCTACCTTCTCTGCTGGTGTGAAAGCACAGAGGTGAAAAGTTGGTGGGGAACAAAAATGACTAACCTCCGGGAGCCCTTTCAGCTTGGAGATTTCCCTTAGTGCTTTGACCTCTGGGCAGGAGGCAGTACCCAGGCCCTTCCCAACCTGTTAGCCTCTTCCTCCCAGCCTGCCTGGCCAGATGCCCCCTGAGTGCTGCTTTCCCCCTGCCTCCTCCCCTCTAGATGGCTGGAATAGAAGCATGAGTGGGGTACAGGGGAAAGGGGCACATGACTGGCTACGTATGTCCTGTGACTCCCACTGTGGTCTCTAGAGTATGGGAGTCCCCAGCTACACTGCACTGTGCCTATGGACAGCACCACACTTGCTTTCTTATCTGTTGATGCCACTTGTCCTGACCTTGTAGGCAAGGTCATTTGTCTACTGTCACCTGCTGCCCTTCCCCATACTCCTCCACCACCAGCTTTGCTGAAATTTTGAGGTCATGCACTGTTGGCCTTGGCGATTTTGTACTTATTCATCCTTCTAAAATGCTCCCTGCTCCTTCCCTGTATAGTATCTGCTAGCCTACACTTCTTCATTTGTCCTCTAGTCTGGCTTTGCTTCCATTTTTCTCTGGAGCACATATCACCATCCAAAGTGCCATCTGTGTGTCAGAAGTCTGTCTCCCCACTATATACCAGGGTCCCCAGGGGCACGCATTCCTGTCTTATTTTCTGTTTTTCATTTGCACTTAGTAGGGCATAATAAAGATTATTGGATGACTCCAAAGGTGTGTGTGTATGTGTGTGTGTGTACATGGAGGAGGCAGGGCCACACTTGCCTTCCCCTCTGTTCTCTGATGTCACATGTCTCTCCTGCTGAAGCACCCAGCCATCTGGGTCATCCTTCTGAGACTCATTTCCTGGGGTGTAGGCAGAGCTTGCAGAGGGCTGGGTGGACACCACTCGCAGCATCAACACATTACATAACCTGGCACTGGGCAGGGTGAGAGGTGCAAGCCACGCCTTTATTCTGTGTTTGCTTAGAGAAGGTTCTCCAGGCTGCATTCCCACATTCAGGGCTGCCAGCCCTTCAGCTTTGTGTTCCCTAATTGTTCTGACAGAGTCCAGCACCCATTCAGCCTGCCTGCTGGCTCTAAAAAAAGCCTGTAGAGACTGAGGCCTGGGGCTTACAAGAGCTTGGGCTCTAACATGTCTCTAATACTGTATCCAGGCTACAGGGGCCTCAGCTCCCCTGCCTGGACACTGATGACCCTAAGAGACCAAGTCTCACCTAACTGCCTGCTTACACATGCTGAGAGCTTTAGGTGCTACGGTGGGACACAACTTATCTGCCTGCTGGCCTTTCCCAGGCTGGACTCCTGGGCTCAGTTGCATCACCCAGTACTTCAGACCTCCTCTGACCCACAGTGACTCAGAGTGGGGAGGCTGTCCTCTGTCCACCAGCAAATCATACTGACCTCGCGAAGTGCTGGGGAAGCACTGCTTTTCAAAGGTAATAGCCAAAGCCATTGTTATAGCCATAGGACAGATGCTGGGATCTTAGGATTCTTCACTTCTTAAATTTCTGTTGGCACTTAGTGTCCTGTGCAGGAGATAAATGTAAATAAACAAAAGTGACCCTCTGGCAGTAATACAATAAGACTGAGAAGTAAAGGTCATGGGACAAAGAGCATCAGGTTCAGGGTGGCTTGTCTGCTGATGATGTTTGAGGAAGGGCCTCACTAAAGCTACTTGAGTCTAGGTGTAGGAAATTGAAAGACCTGGAATGGAAGATCTGCGTGGGCTGGAGGCCAATGGGGCTAAAACAGAGAAAGGAGAAGAGAGGGCTGGTAGCCCATTGTAACATGTTTGACTTTTCTTCCAGATGATTGGTGACTTGAGGAGTAAGTCAGCGGAAGAAACTGGAGATGGGCTGAGGGGCCAGCACCAGCATAATAGACCTAGGGGGAAGTGGCACCTGTGCCAAGATTGGTAGGGGCAGAGGAGTAAGAAGTAGCCAGAAGCTGGTGAGTTGTGAGGGTGGAGCCAGAAGACTGGTTGGCAGGATGGCTGTGCATATGGAGTGAGGTCAGCAGTACCATCCCTGGTGCCATGCCCTTCCGTATCAGACATATCTCATCACAACACCACTGAAATGCAATCACTGTCCTCATTTTAAACTGGAGGGACTGAAGCTCAATGACTGGGAAATAGTGTAGCCTAAGGGCTACCATCTCAGTCTTGTATGGTTATCACTCCCAAATGGGCTGTGGCCAGGCGCACTTCTGTCTCTAGAAACATCTCAGACCCTTCCTCCTGGAGGCACAAAGGATTGTGCATGTGGAAAGGGGCTGTCCAATACTGTTTTCTTTGCCCAGTGAAGGCCTGTGAAACCATACCATTTGTCCACCTGCATCCTCATCCAAATGTACCAGGATATCTATTCATCCATCCCAAGGGTGCCTCAAACCAGCAAGGTGGAAAAAAAAGTGGCACTAACCTTTTGCCTTTTTAGTTGGCTTCCCGTCACCTGGCAAGGGTACATCTCTCAGCATTTGGTAGGTGCTAGCATACTCATTCCTGGCCTTCACTTTGGGAGGGAGGCACAGATGACCTACCTCCAACTGGCCAGCAGGTGAATCGCAGAGCTAGCATTTAAACCTGGCCTTTCCTATTCTAGCACCTAGTTTTTTGCTTGGCTGCTCACCAGCCAGGACTAGTTAGGCTGCAGCCCTGAGGTGCACAGAGAGTGCTCCACAATGGCAGCTGCTCCTCCTTACTTTTGTGTATATCATTGCCTTCTGCAACCTCACATTGGGACACTCTATGACTGTGCTACAGGTGAGAAAACCAAGGCCAAGAGCTGAAGAATCAATAGCAAATTTTGCACAGTGAATAGCAGAATATAGACTGAGCCTGGGTCCCTGGTGGAGCAGACCTAAAAGGAACAGAATTTCTTTGGTCCTCCTCTATGTGTGTGCCTGGGCAGGGAACTGGGAGGGGAAACTGTGTTTATAATTTGCATATTCTTCCTGATGAAAAAAAAACCGATTCATTATTGAGATGAGTGCTGTTAAAACATGGTAACTGAAGCAGGGAGATTAGGGGTTTCTGTCTGCCTCTTCTTTCCAAAAAGACTTTTCAGGTAAATTTTAGATTTTAGCCTGGAGCACTGAATTCTCCTTAGAATGTAAAATGCATCTGTGAAGTATTTTCTCTGAAGTGGGAATATATAATTGATTTTTTTTTAAGAAGATAACCTTTCTGGGTTCTAGAAAATACTTTCGGGTTCTTGTCTTATTTTCTATGCATGAAGGCAATTATTCCCAGGTCAGCACTCCACACAGGAAACAGAACTGATTTATTTTGCACAACAAATGTTTCACAATTGCATTTTTCTTATTGCAAGAGAGATTATTGAATAAGCTTGTTTTACATTATAGGGAGAAAAACCGAGCCAAGTCTTTAGAGGTTAGAAATTTGTTTGGCAGGGTTTAGAAAATCTCTTCTCTACCTCTAACGCAGAGAGTCACTTTTCCACTGTGTACTTTGGTTTTCCCATCTGTGCTTAGTGCTCATCACAGCTCCCACCTCTGAATCCCTGCCACTGGCAAATGGGGACACTGCTATGTCATGGCAAATACTTAGCAATGGCTTTCTAGAACTCAAACTATAGTTGTTAGACTTTAGGAGAGGAAAAAGGAATAGAGTTTAGAGTTAAGAAATGAGAGCAGAGCCAGACCTGCAACAGGCAAGGAATGTGTCCTTTATTAGAGATAAAAGTATACAGTGAGGACAAAGATACTTCGCAAAAAGAAGTCTCTGCAACTAGAAGGGGCCTTGAGTTTTTATCTGAAAGCTACTAAACACAGCTATAGGTGTTAATTTGATGTCCTTGGGGGTGATTGAAGACCTTCATTAAGATTATCTTCTCAGGCTGGGCAGGCACATATTTCAAGGCCCTAAAGGAGACAGGTTGGCTCCACAAACAGTCCTCCCTTAATCCAGGAGTGACCAGTTGATAAAGCTTGAGCAAGGATGGGCTGCCTGTTGATCACTCTAAGGAATTTATGACTTTATGGCTTCCTTAATGGAGCTTACGGCTCCTCCGCTATTCACCCATTCTATCAATAGAGCAGGAATCCGAGCTAGCCTATAGAAGCAGAGACCGTGAGTCAGGTGAGCCATCCCACTTGTACCAAATCGATAGATATGGTCATCCTAGACTAGCGTGTCTGGACCAGAAATTCTCACCAGAGCACCAGAGTTGTTGGAAATTATTTGATGTTTTAACCCATTAAGGTTTGAGGGTGCTGTGGTCCACAGAAGCAACTAGTTGATATATCATCTCCCATTCTTGTACCTATTAGGTACATGGGTACTTGGGTCAAAGGAGGATTTACTGGGAGGTGACTGTGGGTCCCAGGAAGACTGGTAAGGCAGGTTTAGAATCAGAGAGGGAACCAGAGAGCAATTGTAGCTGCCAGATTGTCAGGGCCTACCTAGGCTGGTGACAAAGCAGGAAGCCTCTGGGCCCATCTCAGTTCAAATTCCACTCTATTCCCAAGTCCACCAACCACCAACTGACTGGAGCTACACCCACCCATATTCTGAGTGGACTGTAAAGGTTAAGTGAAGCATGTGTATGGTGCTTTGAATGGTATCCGACTTAGAAATTGCTCACCAAATGCTTTTTTGGCATTTTACTATTATTATCTGAAGTAGGAAGGAAAACTGCAGGATTTAAGTTGGGGCATTTATCAAGTCACTGAGACTCCCTATAATGTGAGATTTCTTGGGGTACTGTTAGGAAAAGGAAGGTGGGAACTGGGCAACTAAAAGTGACAAATGTTCCTCCTGGGTAGATCATGATGCTTTGTCCCGTTTCCTGTTATGGAGCACCCGCTCAGTGCTAAGCATGGATGGGGGTCCTGCGGTTAACAAAATCTTGATACTGCAGTCAAAAGGAACCATTCACACTGGCTGCTTCAAAGTCCCTATTCAGGGGCTGGCCTCCCTAAACACTCTAATGTTTTTGCCATCCCCTCACCCTAGGGCAAGAAGAGCAGTGGGAACCCACTTGGGAGGAAGAGGTGAGGAACTAAGTCTTCTTGTCCCAGCAATGTGCCTTAAACAAGTTCCCTCCCTTTGAGAGTCCCAGTGTTTACTTTGGTGCAGTTAAGCGACCTGGTGGGTGGGCAGGTTTCCCGATACATTGTAGCCTCCTGCTACCTCTTGCCCTTGAAGTACCCAAGTAAAATGGCTGAAAGTGGAGGAGGAGCGGTCCCACTTTTGAGCTCAGCCTGCTTTACTTCTCCTTGGAGCCTCTTGAGAGGCCTCTGCGACATTTGAGGCTCCACCCCCAAACCAAAGGGTGCGTAAAGGATGCCGGTAGTGATGGGGTTAGACAGTGGGGCCCTAATTCTGCCCTCCGTGTGCTGTGTCCATCACTTGACCTCTCTGAAGTGTCTGCATCATGTCTCCAGTGAGGATGGGAATTAGGAAATAAGTTGAACTCTCCAGCACCTGTCCCAGACTTGCTGTCTGGTTTTGACCCCCCTCCTTCTCTGGGTGCCAAAGCTGCTGATAGACTGGGAGTCCTTAATTCCAGCCTTTGGTAGATCTTCTTCTCCAGGGATTTTGGCAATTTATGAAGTGCAGGGAGCACATCCTGCACTCTCCTCCCACCAGCCTTAAATCAAGCAACAAATCCAGGAGGCCATTGGCAGCCCCCACACTCCAGAAATAGCAGGCTAGTGAGTGGGTGGTTGACCTTGAAGCTCAGGACCTGAGTTGAAGCCTGTTGCCTGGCAACAGCTGCCATCACCTACCGTGAGAGCCGGAAACTTATGTGGTGGCCCACATCACCGCCCAGTCCAGACCTGCCTGGGGGCTAGAGAGCTGACAGAATTTCCTCAAGGCTTAGAAGCAAAGATATGGATGTTTGCATGTGTTCTTCCCTACCATCTGCCTTCCAGAACCTACTGGAAAGGCCAGCTATGGTCAAAGTGGTATTCTCCAATCCCTGCCGAGCTTTGTTCCCTTTTGCAGAAAAGGAAGCTAAGATTTGGCCTGGAAGAGGGTCCATTCCAGGGTAGGTGTCCAGTAGTTCAGGCCCTCACCTGGCTGGAAGAGGAGGAGGTAGGCAGGGTTCCCAGGAAGTTCAGTGGGAGAGGAGGAAGGTAAGAAAAAGGTGAAGAGATTGTCTATGGCCCCAAACTCCCATGTTCTAGTGATGTTGTCCAAGAGTCAGCTGAACTGGAAGTGACCGAAACCCTGCTGGGCTTCCATAGGACCTAGGCCTGACTCCAGAGGCACTTCTGGGACCACTCTGGACCAAGGTTTGGGAAGCATGAGCCTCAGGATTCTGGCCCTTCCCTCAAACCCAACTATGTCCCTTCTATAGCCAGTCCAAACCTTGGGTCCTGAGGGGGCTCCAGAGTAACCAAACAAGGCTTTGGACTACTTATACTGCAAAGCTCAGGCTCAGGCTTCTACACCCCAACTTGCTGTCCATGGGACTCTTCCTGGGTGTTGTGAGGATTTCTCATATGGATACTTACCCTCATTCTTCCACAGTGAAAGGCACTGAGACTCAGACTGCTCTCATACACAGCTGGCAAGGTCTGGGAGGAGAATCAAGGTTCCTTATTTGAGTTACCTACAACTGAATAACAAACCTCCTTGCTACATAATGACCCAAACAGAGCATTTATCATATGCATGAAAGTACTACTTGGGGCATGGTTTGAGAGAAATACCTCTTCCCTGCTCAAGTTAGCATGTACTGGACCTGGCCTGAGATCTAGGGATTCTTCCCAGTATGGTGCCTGGATTTCAAGAGCAAGAGTTCTGAAACTCAGTCTTGAAGGAAGCCTGCACTCCTCCTTTCACATGGGTTAATGGATGGAGATTTGCATCAAGGGAAGGGAGCTGCCTAAAATTGTAAATTCCAATGGGGAATCACAGTAGACACTGCTCTCAAACCCTATAGGGCTCGCAGGGAGCCTGTTTCCAGAGTCTGTCTCCAGAAAGAGAAGGTAGGAGGAGGGACAGCACTGGAGGCCAGAGCTGCTCTCACAGACCAATAAGCTCAACTAGAAAAGCCCCAGGTACAAATAAGCCTTAAAAGTGCCAGATGTCAGGGCTGAAGAGATGGCTCACCAGTCAAGAGTACTAGCTGTTCTTCTAGAGGACCAGTGTTTGGTTCCTAACACTCACATGGCTAATAACCATCTGTAACTCCAGTTCTGAGGGATCTAACGCCCTTTACTGACCTCCATGGGCACTGCACGCATGTGGTAAACTTACCTGCAAGCCAAACATCCAAACACAAAAAATAACAATAATAAATAAAATATTTTAAGTGCCAGCTGTCTATGACACATTATTACCCATAGAAGCCCAATCCTCTCTAAGCCAAGATTCCAGGAGCTGCGCTTGCTTCTGCTTCACAACCCCCAGGTCAGTGCCACCCCCAACATGCTGTGTCCAGGCCTCCCTCAGTTCACTGCGGCCTAGCCACACTGGCGCTTGCCTGGACTGCTGCAGCAGCTCCTCTCTGTTTCTGGCTTGATGTGGAGACATTTCTCACTCAACAGCCAGAGGTGTTTTAAAAACCCAAGGCATCACTTGGCTGTTCAAAAACATAAACAAACTTGCTATCCTTATATTCAAATGCAAACTCTTCAAACTAAACCCCTCTAAAACATCACTGCATCTGCCCTCTGTCCTTGTTCCCTCTGCCTGGAATGAGCGCTCACATCCTTGTTCAGTTATTACCTCTTTGTTCTCATTTCCAAAAAGCAAATGTTGTCACCATGAGCACTTTGAAGAAACTGGACTCGGTAATGACTATTAGTCCCTTGGCCCTTATGCAATTCAGTCTTGATAATTTACATGATGTTATCCATTTTTTGAAGATTTTATGCATAAGTTTTCCTGATGTGCTGTGTAATGATGCTTTATTGAATGTGTTTGGGTGGCAGTTGTACCATTGTACAAGTCCCTCTCTTTTACCTACCATTGCTGGCACACTATCAGTAACTGCACTAGATGTGTTGAAAATGATATATGAAATGAAATGAAGAAAAGAATCCTCTGAGTCCAGTTAGTGTTGTCCATCGGTGTGGCTTGTTCACTAAGGTATGGACAGCCTACCAGCAGCCATATCCCCAAGGGAGAGTGACTATCCTCCTTGGTAGCTATCAGCTGCCAAAAGCCCTTCCACTATGGGTGGGGCCTAAAGAGTCCTTCCCTAATCCATGCTGGAATTTTTATTTATTTATTTTGAGACAAGGTCTCACTAAGTAAGTAACACTAGCTGGCCTGGAACTCACTATGCCAGGCAGGCATTGAACTCACAGAGATCAACCTGCCTCTGCCTCCTATGTACTGAGATTAAAGGTGTGCACCACCACACCCAGCCCCTATGCTGAAATTTTAATTGGCTTGATCTTATGTGGATCTTGTGCAGGTAACCAGAGCCTCTGTGACTTGATAAGTGCAACAGCCATGTTATGTTCAGAAGGAAGCATGTCATAGCTCTCCTCCTCCTCCAGCTCTTACATTCATTTCCTCTTCTGTGACGTTCCTTGAGCCTTGGGTGGGGGATGTTGATATAGATGACCTATCCACAGCTGAGCACTCACAGTTAGTGTAGACTCATAACTAGTCAAAGTGCCGAGTATATAAGTAACTACTACCCAGTGAAAAAAAGAAGCTTCTCTGGCCAAAGCTGAGGAGCTGGGAATAAACAAATATTTTGAAGGCAATTTTATAGCATTTAACAAAGCAGCAGCACTGGGCTCTTCCCATGGCCTGGGTCTCCCCACTCATAAACTTTTGTTTCTTGTTTGTTTATTTGTTTGTTTGGTTGGTTTGATACAAGGTCTCCCTGTAGACCCAGCTGGGCTGGAACTCACTACATACACCAGGCTGGCCTTAATCTCACAGAGATTCTTCTGCCTCTGCCACCCTGGTGAGTATTGGGATTTAAAGACATCTGGCCCCAGTCCTGAACTTTTGACCAGGTTTATAGTACCAAGTTTGAAATTCCTCCTGTGGAACAGGCCTCATATCCCATTAGAAAGCATTTGGTTACCCCATAATTGTTGTGCTACTACTGTACCAGTGGGCACATCTTTCCAGGAAGGTTGGTATTTTGGCTTGCAGGGTCCAGTGCTGAGGAAAACCATTCATGTCTTTTCACCCCTAGCAGCCTGGATAGCACCTTTTGCATTATGAAAACTAGCCAGGAAGTAGTTTCCTGGTCAGTTCTAAGTTGAGTTCTCTGTGTCCTGTACCCAAAGTATGTGACATCTTTAGCAATGAAACCTTACCATCTAGTTATGATGGGCATCCAAGAGCAACTGCAATAGCCTGTGTTGTTTTGGGTGCCTCTAGGGTCTCTTTGGCCAACAGGGAGATATCCTGTGTCTAGCACTGAAATTTCCATTAATAACCCATGTTTTCTAAGTGCACCATTCACCCATGCAGGTTACTCTATTTGCTAGATATATAATTACACATATAATTAAATGACTAATTAAATATATGATATTTAATTAAGGCTTCTTCATATATCCTTAGTTTTGGTCAACCTGCTCCCTAATTAGTTATGTCTTTTAATGGCACACAAGAAGCCATTTCTTCAGTGACATACAAGCTGAGCCATATTTGCTGCATCAATGCCGTTACCAAAGCATATTTTAAAATGACTGGCTCCTCTCTGAAAACTTCTTTCCATAGATTTTCTGGTTTCTTCAGTTTACCTGGTTATAGTTTGGTGAGACAAACTGCTTTTAGACATACTACTCCCCTTTTAAGGTCATATTATATCTGTTACACTCTCATACATTGTTTAATAAACCCACTGTCCTAGTTGGCGATGGTTGTCCACTTGATACACTTGGGAAGAGGAACCCCACTTGAGGAATTTCCACTATTGATTGGCCTGTGGGTGAGTCTTTGAGTTATTTTTTTGATTGCTGAATGATGTGGGAGGGCCCAGCTCACTGTGAGTGGTACAACCCCTGGACTGTATAAAAAAGCAGGGTGAGCACAGACCGGAGGAGCAAGCCAGTAAGCAGCGTTCCTCCATGATCTGTGTTACAGTTACTGCCTGAGCTCCTGCCCTGACTTCCCTTAATGAAGTGTAAGCCAAACAAACCCTTTTCTCCCCATGCTGGTTTTGGTCAGGGCTTTATCACAACATTAGAAAACTAACTGGAACACTTGCCATCAACAAATGGTTTTAGTTTTTTGCTATTAAATATGCTACAACACAAAGAGTTTTTACAATAGAATCTGCCTTTAACTTTTAAGAAAATATTTGGCTGAGAAGACAGACTTTTATTCAGTCCTATTATTTTGTCCTTAGGATACAATCCTTGATGCACACTGAATCTGGAACCACGTTTTTGCATATAATACCTTTTCAGATGATAGTCTTTGAAAACTTGCATGAATTCCCTACAAATCCAGCAGAGTGCTTTACTATTATTTACTGCAACATGAAAGTAGTCATCCGTCTACTTTTCATTGAACAATCATTCTTTTATCCATAAGTTTTCTTTTCTAGATTTTCTGTTTTCTTTAGAGATGTTGAAAAGCCAGGCTGGAATTAAACAACAATAACAGCAATAATAGATACAGGAACATATTTACTTTTATTATTGAAATTAACAACAGAAAATAGAAAGTAAGGTTTGGGCCCCTCTCCATCCACATCTCAGCTCCCCATACAGCATGAAGTGGAGAATGATTGTAAAGCAGGGTGGGTGCAGTCTGAGGAAAGGCTGAGGTGTGGAGGGTCCTCTTCAGTCAAATAAGAAGACCTACAGTACAGTCTTCTGACATATCTGCACCTCCAGAGAGCTGGACCGCTCTGGCACTTGTAACCGGGGATGCTGCTGCCCCCTCCTGGAAAGATTTGGGATGTGTAACCAGGGTCTTGTCAGGAAACAACACTGCTGCTAACAACCTTAGTCTGATTCCAAACTCCTCTTTAGGGTATCAGGGTGGTTTTTACCGGCTGTGTCCTTGCAGGGTCTACATATCATTCCCAAGCTTTCATTTTTAACTCTGGCATTTGGTTCTTGTGCTAGACCTCAGCCAGGTTTGGAGAAGGAAAGGAGGAAAAATTGGGAAATTAATTCAGCAAGTAAGAGAGTTTACCTCCTTACCTTTCCAAGCCTCAGTTTCAGGATCAGTGCTGAGGCCTAGTGGGGCTTTTCTGAAGTTACTAGTCATAAATTCATAGATTTGGAATACAATGTGAAAGGCACTGAATGCCAGAATGAAACCCTGAGTTTCGTCCTGCAGTTCATATTAGAGCCACCGAAAAACTGTAAGCAGGAGACACACAGGAAAAGAATCTAGCTTTGGAAAGATCTAGATCATACACGTTTGTTCATTCAGCCATGCATTTGTGTAACAAGCAGTGCATTTTAAAAATTAGGCTCTGGGAATGCAGCAGGGCATGCTGGAAGCATTGCTGGCTTCCATGGAGCTCTGAGCCTAGAGTAATGGGGAAGGGAGGTCCAGAGGGGGTACTATGCCAAGCATAGCTCTTTCAGTAACATGGTGTTTACAAAAGAGCCACAGCTCCTGCCTAGATAAGCCCTGTAGGTACAGCAGAGGTAAAAAATTTCAGCTCTGACTTAACCACAGATCCTGGGGCAGGTATAATGCTTGATGCTCCTTGAGCTCCCTTTCTCCATAATGAGAAAACAATCTGACCCATTCAGAATTGCATCTGTTCATTTTTTCCTTTCCAGACCCAGTCAAATAGCATGCAAATGTATAGGAGAGGTCCTAAGTCAAGCTATATTAAATAAGAGTATCATTGTCTGTCTGCTGTGATTATAGCCAAACTCAGCATTTAGGATGTGACCAACTTGAAATATTGAAGTGATACTAGCATCAGACAGTGTAATCACTCGGAGACCAGATTAGGCAGAGGCTCAGAAACATTCACACACCCTCTAGAGAGGAGCACTCATGGACCGGTGTTTGCAAAAACTTCACCGTGTTCGGGAAGTAACACAAAGAAAGGGACAGATTTCATCCTGAGACACAGCTGGAGTTTCTTTCTTCCTCTGAAGGCACATGGTAGCAGGTCTCAGGTTTCAGGTCTGATCACTCACCCAGGCCATTTGAGAGCTGTGTCAGCTCCAACTAGTCACTTGTCAAATAATTTTTCTCTTGTGCACAGTGGTTTCGGTAACAAGGAATGGTGGAGACCATGCAGATGTCCTAGGCTCTGCTCCCCAGAAGTTGACCTTGAAACAGGGATTCCTGGAAAAGTGACTTACACCGAACCGTTCACTGGGAAAACTGGTGGAGGATGAGGGAGCAGAACAGGAAAGGAGGAAGCCAAGTCTCACTGGGATTAACTCTGCCAAGGATTGGACCTTAAAGCTGATACAGGGGAAAACAGTGCCCCTTTCAGGGCTCTTAGTTTCACTTATAAAACAATTTGAGAATGGAGGCTTTAGGACAATTTTATTAGAGTTTAAAGAAAATTCCTCAGGACAGACAACCTGTAAAACTCAGAAGCTACCCTTAGGAAGAGAATGGAGGGGAGAGGGATAAAAAGCCATAAAGTGGTGCTGCTTTAGAGCTGGCATGGAGGTCAGAAACATGAAGGACTAGCAGCCCCTGGTGAGGAGTTTTAAAAGAGTAAAAATCCTCAAAATGTTGGGGAAAGCCTGCTTAGAAGAGAAATATAAAGAAAAGGTTAAAAATTTTCTGAATTCTTCATAAAAGTAGAAAGATTTTATGTGGTCTGTGGTCCAGTCCACAAGAACTATGCTCGGGGTGTGGATTCAGGGCAGGAAAAGTTCATTTCATTAACGAACTAGGTATAACAGGATGGCTTAAGGTAAACCCAGTCATGAGGCTTAGTCTAACCCAAGGAAGGTTAGGCAAAAGGAACATGGAGACCAGGTATCAAGGTCCAACAGACTTTTATTGATTAAAACAAATTCATTCACACATTTCTACACAGCCATTTGATACCTGTCCCAGAATAGAGATAGTTGTGGTCACCAATTCCACTGGTATGGCAGGCGGATCCTACGGTTCAAAGCAGGACCCGAACTCACTGCGGGTTCTGAAACTGGTCCAGCAGGTGGCGCGGTTGCTCCAGTAATTCCAGCAGCAGCTCGGGCTAGCAGGACTTGTCCAGGCAGGTTCCCAGGCTCAGCTGGTGGCCGGGTGGTAGGCTCGCAGGTACAGATGACCAGCTTGCTCCATGCCAGAGGTTTTGACAGGCTCTAACTGATCTCTGCTACCAGCCTTGCCCCCTGCACTCTTTTACTTTACCCCCTGCTTATGGCCTTTTGAATAAACTCTTACAGTTCCTGAGCATGGAAGATTCACATGAGTCTTCGTAGTCTGTCTCCTGCCTCTTTCTCTGGCATCCTTGTGCTCTCCACACTCCAAGTGGATCAAAGAACTGCATTTTGGAGCATTCCGGGCTCTTCTGTACCCCAAGCCTACAACCCAGTACTTCACACTCTTCTTCCTTGATGCACACACGGCCCTGGGGCCCAGTGTGGATCTCCAGGCAGCTACGTAATTTGTAGCTCCTGGTGCAAAATGAAAATGTGCAGACTCATTTAAATCGGTTAAGAATTCTAAGACAGAAAAAAACAAAGGATTAAGCTAAGCTTCAGGCTCGTCTAGGGGTGGGGCCTGAGTAACAGTATAGACTGCCTGTCCTTGAAGCCAACCCTGTTCCAAACTCTTGCCCTAGTGTTTGAACATCCTCTATGCCTCCACAGCCTTATGTGTCGCTGCCTCAGTACTGACTCATCACCTGCGACTGACAGTCTTTCTCCTCCTACCAGACTCGCAGCACCAGGAGATAAGGCTCCCATCTTTCTTGGTCCAGAAATGTTCTAGATGCCTGGCACTCCATAAATATTTGTTGAATTATCATTCACTGCCTAAGTAATCTGTTCAACAAATAATTTTTCCAGAGCTTCTGATCTGCCAGGCAGGATTCTAGATAATTTGACATCTATGAACCAAAGACTCTTGTCTTCGGTTAGGTTATTCAGATGAAAATTACATTCAATCCCTTGGCTGCACCAGTCTGGAAAACAGAAGCACACCTGAGGCTGGGATTTAAGAACAAGTAGGTTGTTTAGGAGGTGTTAGATTTTAGGGGAGAAAAAAAATGGAGTTTAGTGTTAAATAAGAACCAGACTTGCAGCAGGCAAGGAATGCATATCTTTATACAGTGAGGACAGAGATGTGTCTCCGTGGACAGAAGTCTCTCTGTACCCTAGTGAGAAAAGGTGACATTTTACTCTTTTGGGCCCAGCTGGAATGTGTTTGGTGCCAAGATTTAGTGTTCTTGAATAACTGAAGCCCCTCTCAGATTACCAGGGGAGCAGAACAGTAAATCAAGGCCCTAAAGAAGACAGGTCGGCTTCACAGGCGTCTCCCTTAGTTCAGGGCGTGGCCAGCTGATAAGACTTTGAGTGAGGTCAGACTGCCAGTTTAGGGCTGATTTAGGCTTTAAAGAATTTAAACTTTATGGTTCTTAGCTCTTCTGCAATTTATACATTCTATCAGGAGGGATAGGGAATATCAATAAGGGAGTAGAGGACTGAGGCTGAGAAAGGAAAGAGATGAATTAGAGGTTCTGGAGGGTTGTGATGGTTGGATTTATATGTCAACGTGACTGGACTAAGAGACGTTCAGGATAACTGATAAAGTATTATTTAGAGATATGGATGTGAAGATATTTCTGGAAATGATTAGCATTTCAATTAGTAGACTGAAGAAATAATCACCTTCCTCACTGTGGGCATCATTTTATCCACTGGTGCCAAATAGAACAAACCAAACCAATCAACCAACCAACCAACCAACCAGAGGAAGAGTGATTCACTCCGGACATTGGCATTCTTGTTTCTCAACTGCCGAAGACCATTTTCTGTTATGTATTTATTTTTTAACTGACCTGCTTTAATGCACTGGGAGCTGTGCAGGGTATGAGGGAGGGGGCTGGGCAGGAGCCTGGGGGGAGTGGGCTGAGCATAGGGGCGTTATTAGGGCAAAGTGACCGATTGCTTTGTTTGGAGAAGGGTGTGTCTAGTTTGTAGGTGGGGGTCTTGAGTTGCTAAGCTATCTCTGCTCACTACCTGTGTCAAATTCATTGATTATTCAGATGAAAATTACATTCAATCCCTTGGCTGCACCAGTCTGGAAAACAGTTTTACCCCCACAGTCTCTGTAGTACAGAACACACATGAGAAAGAGTATCAAGTAGATATGGGTAGACATTACCAGTGAACTCACTTGGGTTCATCATATTCTTTATTTTACTTTATTTTTGAGGCAGGATCTCATGTAGCCCAGTGTTATGTAGCACTGTGTTCTGATAAAGCCTTTCATCTTGGAGGGAAAGTTTTGAGATGCAGGATGTTCTAAGGGGAGCTAACCCACATTCCCGGCTGGAGGAACAAATTCATTAAACTCAGGAAGTAAACAACTGAAAGGCTTTAAGAAGTCTCTGAGACCAACCAGATTCACTGAGGCTCTCCCATCCTCCGGCGTGTATAAGCAGGAAGGACAGCGAAGAGACACTTCCTGTCAGACCAACTGTGTTTCAGCCCAACTGATTTTCCTGGTAGAGACACTCTGCAACCTGTTGAGCTGCCTACAGTTTTGGCAGTGAGCTTCAGGTTTCCAGCTTTCACGAATTGTCACCCCATGCTGGAGTGGGCTTTTGGTAGTGCAGCTGTCCTTGACTCATTTCTGCTCCTGTAAGGAACCCCAATAAAACTCATTGGTTCACCAGGTTGGACTTTGGTAGTATTTTTATTTTTGTCTGTCATCTCTATCTGGGATGAGTAGATACTTGTTCACATGTTCCCAGGAATAGTGTCACAAGGCATCTAGGCTGGCCTAGACCTCACTATGTGGCCAAGGATGACCTTGAACTCTTCATTCTCTTCCTGCCTCTATCTCCTAAATGCAGGGATGAGAAGCATGTACCACCATACCTAGCTTCATCATATTCTTTATAATAAACAAAAATGTCTTTAATAGAATATTATACAGGTTTTGTGTTTCATTTTATATCAGTTTGGGTTTTATATATTGTCAGTTTTGTATTTTTAGAGAACTGGTTCATTCTATCTGTACTGTTAAATTTTCAGGTATTCAAGAATATACTTGAACTAATTCACCATGGCCACAATGCATTAGTAAACTTTGTTCCCATCAGGGCTGGGTGAAGCTGACCTGTTTTCCACATGGGTATGGCAGAGCTAGGCCAGGCGCCTAGATGATGACAAGAGTAAGGTGACGTGCATGTGGCATCTCTATGCTCAGACCAGCACCGACTCCTTAGGAAGGGGATGAAAACCCCCATGTCCGTCCACCTCCTACCACAGGAGTTAAAATGTCCTGGTATTATGGGAAGGGAGTTAGTGTTTCTTGACATTTTTTAGTGGATATCTTTAGTGGACATGCCTTGAGGTCCTTAAGAAACAGATAATTTACTTTAGACTGGCACATTTAAGCACAGTGATTCCAGCCCACCCCATATAGCTGGTTGAACCAAAAGTCCTAAGCCTTGCTGAGCAAATCTCTTTCCTAGAAATATTGATTCCAGTCTTAAGAGCTTAATATGGACTAGTCTCTTGACTGGAGCAGCTATAAAAGCAATACAGCTCTTGGTGACCATGGCAGAAAAGCAGAGAAAACCAGTTTGCATTGAAGAAAGTAGATAGCACAATGTACCAAGTGATGGAAGAGTATCTTTTGAAGGTCACCTGGGCTCTATTTTTGTCCTTAGAACTTCAAAAAAGCCTGTGTTTATGTTCCCCTCTAGATACCTTTGATTGGTGCTTTATGTGTGGTGTCTATTATTTGCAACCGAGACTGAGTGTTGGAACTCAAGTAGGTAGCTGCACATGCAGGAGGTTTTTCTTATCCTTATCTCAGGGTTGTTTTCGTTCAGATCTGGAGTACTCCCAGAGCCTCGTGTGTTAAAAGCCTGATGCTAGTGGTGCTACTGGAGGTTGTGAAAACTTTCAAGGTGGCGACTATCAGAAGGAGCTAGACCTCAAAAGTCCCTTCCTTTTTCCTTTTACGTTCTGGCTGTCACGACATGACTAGCATTGTTTCAGTACGTTACCATCACCATGTGCGGCCTTGACATAGCAAAATGCAGCATTTAAGGAAAATATGGATTTTAATCCCTGTTTTCTCCTTCTGTCTCTGTCATCAAATTTCAGCTGACAAGTTTGTGGTTAGAAGGCTAACACAGCTAGCTAGAACAACTGGCCTTGTGTCCTGATGAAACTTCCCTGATTCTGTTTGTTGCAGCTGGAGACTTCCGAAATGGTTTTCAGACTGGGAAATATAAGGAGCAGAACTAACACCGTGTTTGGAAAGGAAAGTAGGACTCAGAGGGCGGCTCAGATAAAGTTGTTTTGAAATGCCTGTTTCAAAAATGCCTGTTCCTTATGTTAATGAGCAAACACCCAGGTGGCTAAGGATAAAAATTATTTTGAAGCCTTTGTTTACATCATTTGTTAATGAGCAAACCCTAAGTTGGTCTCAGACAAAGATGGCACCAAAGAGTGACTATGGTAGCAAAGCGAACATAGAAAAGGCTGCCATCAGCCTGCTTTCTGGAATGCACAGCCATGCCCCCCGAACACTGTGGAAGCCCTTGGCTCTAATTTCACCCATCAGTGTGTAAAGAAGTTTTTGGAATCTGCTGTGTAGATATGGCTTTGGCACCAGAGTCGCCTGTCTGCTGCTCTCAAAAACCTCCCAAAACTCCTAGACCTCTGTGTGCCTTCCTCCAATCCAAACCCAGCATTTGGCATCTTCCGGATGAGCTCTGCTTGCACATATGCCTGAGAACTCCCCTCCTGGTTTGGTGAGTGTGAATTTGTAATGTGTGATTTGAGTTACTGTTAATAAATTTAACCATTTGTGAAAGGCATGTTGACTGATGTTTGAACGGTAATGCCTGCAACCTTGCACTTGGTGTTCTCAAGAGAATTTTTTTTTTTAGCATGTTTTCTTTCAAAATTTATAATAATTTGCCTGATTTTGAGACTGTATGTAAGTTTCCTTCTCTCTATAACTCACTGCCTAAGGTGTAAACCATGAATGCTTCCTCCTTCCCGGGTCCGGACTCAGAGCTACGTCCTCTGGACAGGCTGTGGCCTCAGCAAACCTGCGCCCTGCATCCCCCATGCTGTCTTACCTGTCCTGCAGCATTTCTTTGCAACTTTGCCCAGACTGTGGAGTTTTTTTGCCTCCCTAGTTTCTGGAGCTGAGCCTCCATGTGACCCTGAAGCATGACGTCCCCCTAAAGACACCACAGGCATTTTGAGCCTAAGGAGAATAACTCACTTGGTGTCTCCTGGCTGCTCTCCCTGAGCACAAAGGGACTCCAGGGAAACAGGAACCAGGAGGAGAGATTTGGAACAACATTCAATTGAACAGGTAGGATGCAGGTCTACTAGGAGAGCCCCAAAAATTGATGGAAGAGGAGATTGATCACCTCCTTATAAGGTTCCTGGGGTACCCTCTGACTAGACATTTCCTGAATGAAGTCAGAGCCTAAACGGACCCAGGGCTACCCAAGTGATCTCTGACCAGGAATCAGTGGCTAGGAAGGATGAAACTAGCAATCTAGGATTTTTTTTTTATCTGGAAGTTCTGGGTTGAGGGTGGTATAGAAGTTTTGTCTGACCTTGTCTGTATGAAAATGTGTGAAGATATACACAAGGCAGGATCAAAACCACAAACCCATAGGGAACAACTCCTGCATTCCACAAATGAGTGAGGTCCTCACTTAATAAGCCCTCACCAGAGGGCCAGCCATTAATAGTCAGGATACTCCTCAAAGAGGGAAGGCTAATATTAAATTAAACAGCCTAGGGATATCTATTGTCCTAAGAGATCCTAATTCTCTGGTTGTGGTCACAGTCATGTGTTCCCCCCAGCCAGAGCAGAGTCAGAAAAAAGGCTCTAAATGCTGACGTGGGACAAGGGAAGGAACCACTGGGTACATGGACCGGCTCTTCCCAGGCAGGGCCCCTTTTCTCCCTGGACTGTTGGCTTTATTGCAGGTTTACTAATTGGTCTAAAATGCTAGAGCCCAGATCTTAATATGTACAGGGGCACTGGGCCACCAGCTCAGGCTTGGGGTACCATCACCTGCAACCCAAGAGACTGCAGCTTTACACAAGAAAGGGAAAGATAGAAATGGTCCTGCTGGGTCCTAATTCCCATTGTGACTCTGAATCTGACTTTATCTACCTTCCAATATAATCTGTTCCCAAGTTCTTTAAAAATACTGTTGTTCTCTGTGTTTCTTATTCTCTGGATTATAAACATTTAAATCTAAGATTATGTATGGTAAATTGTAATATGATTTTTCTAATCCAGACAGACTGGTAGTCCTCTTTAACAGGAAAATTTGCTTTGAAAGCTATCAGGTTTGACTATTATTGAATATAAATTGGCAAGCCAGAAATTTTAAAAGAATGTTAAAAGAAATATTAAAAATAAATAAATAATACCCAATGAATACTCTAAAAGGAAAAATGTCCAAAAACAACAACAAAGCCTTCTGAGTTGAGTAGTCCCCAAAAGGTGCCCCTGAACAAATGTATACAGGTCATAAAAAACAGGTGCTTTGAGTTCAGCTGTTTACCATTGAACCTAATTCTTTTGTCTGATGTAAAACAGAACAACAATGTCTTTATATACATTAGGTTAGTGAATTTTTATGTCCTGCTTAAATTCACAGACAAGCTGACTCTGAAACTGGGATTGGCCCTCGCATTTCAGATTCAAGCCTACTTATCTCTAAATGTCCTGAAGAGCTGACCATCTGATTGTGATAGTGGAAAGAACCTCAGAATGACCAAAGAGAAAAGACATTATACCTTTGGTGATGACTAGGGGATAAGCCATTTCCAACAGAGGTTGCTATTACTTTTTCATGATATGGAAATGTCTGTAATAAGAGCAACTAATGTAATTCTCAATTTTGTCACAATAATGAAAAAAATAATTAAAAACGTAAAATTAAATACCGAAATTTACTTAAGAAAAAAAGAGGGTAAATAAAAAATTTCTCAGCAATAACTAACAATGAGCATGTTGGTGAATGTGAAACTTCCAACCCAAAAGTATACATACCCCTTGAATTATTGTGGGAGATTTAAACAGTCAGCATATTACAGAGAGACAGTTTTAGGAAAATGTGGGATAACTTCCCTAAAAATATGCTAATGCTAGTATGATCTTTATAAATTTATTTTATGTGTATGAGTGTTATGCCTGTATGTGTGTAAGTGCACCCATGTAATGCAGTGCCCACAGAAGACAGAAGAGGGCATCAGATTCCTTGGAACTGAAGTTATGGACTGTTGTTAGCTGCCATATGGGTGCTGGCATTTGAACCTGGGTCTTCAGTGCTCTTAGCTGCTGAGCTATCTCTCTAGCCCCTAGTACAGTCTTAACTGTGTTAACAAATAAGATGCATGACAGAAGGCACCCCCTGAAAGAACATGGCACTTACCAACCCCAGTTTCTATGATTATCTGCCTCGTCTTCTCTAGGCTTGGAGCTGAGCTCAAAATAGCCTTTATGATTTGAATGCCGATAAAGGCTTCAGGGGTCCTGGCTGTAACTTCTGCATGTATTAGTGGACATACTTATTATTGAAAGTACATGAGGTTCTTATCAGATACATTTGTTGGTACTTCATCTAGTAAATGTTATAAATATCAATTTCAAAATGTTTTTTCATGTGTCTGCCAAACTCAAAGCACCATTTTGGTAAACCACAGTCTCTAAACTATATAAAGAAAGAAAATTGTTTTAACCATCTTATGTTTCTACAAAGTTTATTTTTTTAAAAAACAACTCACAAAGCCTCATCGTTCCACAATGTAAACACAGGTAATATTAAGTTTTCTATGTTACAAAGGAAATTCAAAGTTCTATTAATAAGGTAATAAAAGACAATACTACCTGCTAAGTCAAACATCTGTCAACTTCATGAGTTCAACTGTTCATACTAACAGAAAGTCATCACAAATGGGCTTGTTAATTGTAGATCTTCCTTCATATAAAATAATAATGAATAGTTGACTCACACCTGAATATTTGGTCACTCTTCCCAGTCCATTGTATGCAATTATACTATATCTTAATCATACCTGGCCTCCTGGTCTTAGGGTGAAATGGAAATATGTAGACTAAAAAAGGCTAAAGAAAGGGGTCCCAACCTATAACCCATAAAGCTAATGAAGGGTCCTTGATCACACTGGGTGAAGACTTTCCAGTATAGCTACTCTCTTGGGTCACTCATAAACTTTTTGACAACCCTTCAACCCTGGTCTGTGGGTAGACTCCATAAACTCATTGGATTCCTGGGATAAATTTAATGTAATCAAACATTTGTCAAAATGCAATGGTTTTTGATACGTAAAATTCCCAGGAGTTCATTTAATCATAGTTAAGAATAATGCAGTTAAAACTTACGGATTGGGAAATGCATCTTATAAAATAAGCTATTTCATTTGCAACAGAGATGCAAATATATGTGATATTCTTTAAAATAACAAGATCCTTGCATTGAACACTTAAGGCAACTAAATATTGAAAATAAAAATTAAATTAGTAACCAAAAGTACTGGTTCACTATTTAATTCTAAAACACTAATAATGTTTCCAAAGTTAATTCAAATATGTTTGGTTTTTCACCTAAGCTTTACTTAGCAGTAGTTCCAAATGCCAAACCAATGTGGCTGACTTTTGGGGGTCATTTGATAATTATACCTGGAAGTCTATACCAATGTGGTTAGAGAGATTTAAAGGGACAGTACATTGGAGGCCTCTGGCCCTCCAAGGTCACTGAATTATGGAGCATCTATAATAAAAGTGTCCTATAAATATGGTGGGTCACCTGACTTCTTGTTCAGGGAGGCCACAGAGGTCAACCAAATGGACTTAAACCGGGAGCCAATCTACAAAGAGGAGGGATCAGTACTTAGGTAAGTTTCCTCAGTGCTTCCAAGTGAAGTCATGGTCAAGTAAGGCCTCTTGACTTTTCCTTACTGGTAAAAGAAAAATTAAATGAAGCCAGAGGCTCCTCCTAAGCCCAAATGACATCAAAAAAAATTTTAAAGGATAGTTAGTTTTGGTCAACTACATGGTCTTACATGTCCAACAACGAAATATAATTAATGGTTAAAATACATTAACATATTTCTTAAAAGATTACAATTTCCAGATTTGGGGTCTAAATACAAATCACTTAAAAATCTGGAAATAAACCTTGCTAAACTGCCATGTAACAAAGGTTTATTCATTATGTGTCCTTGCTCTAACTGGATGGAGGTACATCCTTCTAGGACTGAAGAGACCAAGGGAATAACAATAGGCCTGCTTGCACAGCCAAGAGCAAACAAAGACTAGCACAAGGTAGACTTGTAAGCACCCCTACTGCCTTAAAGTTACCAGTATCACCCTGTGAATTCACCACAAAAGAAACCACAACGTGGACTGCAAAGCAGCACCATAATCAGCAGCTTCAAGTCACACTACAAAGACAATGGAATTTCACCAAAGGACTTCATCCCTGCTCTAACCACCTGGAAGCTAGTCATTCTGTGCAGGACAAAAGCTTGAGGAGACTACAGCCCTGCTCCAGCTACTGTCTAGGCTAGCTCATCTATACATGGCAGTAGGTTGCAACACTGATGGATTGCTTTTGTCTTGTAAGGTACTCACTCACTGTAATGCATTGTCAACAACTGGCTTGTGTCGACAACTTTCATTTATTTTTTGCTATACTTTTAGCCGTAGGTTTTGGCAGATGTTGCTTCAGTTGAATGGACATATACTAGGAGAACTCTATCGGAGCTTCTTTACTTTGCTTATGTCGGCATTTTAAGTATCCTCCATTCCTATTGTTACGTTAACCTCCGTAAAGTTGCTTCTGCATCTGCTGTGCCTCTTAATCCAGGCCGTTTTGTTCATGGCCAGCATCTCCTTGAGAGAATCTCAAGACAGGTAATTTATGATTAGACAATGCCTTATTTGTCAGAGTATACTCCATTATGAGGGACATTCTTACTCATTTATCCACTTTGTAGAGTTGGCCTCACTAAGGAATGCTATATTTTAATGGCCCTTTGTTTATTGAATTGCTATAAACTCTGTATGGCTTGGATTAGTTCTCAATATCTAAACGGACTGCCCTGCAAAGAGGACATTGTTAGAAACCAGATCCTCAGGTCCCTGCACTCCCTAAATGTTTATGGGATATGGACCTAAGACCAGTCACCTCGAGTTCCATCACCATCAGCCCAGACCCAGCTACTATACTTGTATTAGTCACTTTTCTGTTGCTATGATAGAAACACTGACCAAGGGAACTTATAAAAGGAAGAGTTTATTTAGCTTATGGTTCCAAAGGGGCAACAGTCCGTCATGGCAGGAGGCATGGCAGCAGAGGTAGCTAAAGTTTTCTGCCTTTGGAAGTTTTAAAAGCTTAACTGGCATGCTAACCCTAATGGTAGGAAACTATCTATTGTTCCTTGTGTGACTCTCTGTAGCAGCTGTACTACCTCTTCTGTGAAAGCAACTAAAGAGAAAAGAACCATGGCTAGAGTTGTGGCTTTATATGAGGTTTTAAACCAAGATGAAGGTGAGACTTTGGGGATGTAATCCATGATTCCATGATTAATCCATGTCTCACAGGGGGAAATAATGTAACTAAATAGAATATTTAAGGAAAATATGGATTTTAACCCCTGTTTTCTCCCTCTGTCTATGTCAGCAAATTTCAGCTGACAAGTTTGTGGTTAGAAGGCTAACACTGCTAGCTAGAACCACTGGCCTTGTGTCCTGATGAAACTTCCCAATTCTGTTTGTCACAGCTGGAGACCTCTACAATGGTTTTCAGACAGGAGTTTTTTTTTTTAAACATTCGTTTTCTTTCTAAATTTATAATGATTTGCCTGATTTTGAGACTGTATGTAAGTCTCCTTCCCACTGTGACTCGTTGCCTATGGTGTAAAGATGCATTCTCTTTTCCTTTTTTCGGGGTTCAGACTTTGATTGAGACTTGTCTCTGGACCAGGCTGCAGACTGCCTCCCACAACGGCCTTGCTAAAAGGTCCAAGCAACCATGTAATGAAACCTTGAAAACCATAAACCAGAGCCATCTTTCTTCCTTTGAACTTATTTTTCTCAGCTACTTTGTTACAGGGAGCTGATTAACACAGTGGCATGTGGGAGGTTGTATGAGTCCTCATCTCTATTCACACGGGGAGCTGATTAACTGGTGGCATGACAGCTTGTGTGAAGTTGTGCAAATTCTCATCTCCATTCACACATGTTGATTGCAGATAGAAAGAAGACACCCTGAGCAACCAAAGTGAAGATCACAGTGAAATTCAACATGAAAGGACATTATGGCCACCCAGACACTTACTCAGAGACCTGGTGAGTGATGTGAGGTGATGGTGAGTTACTAGTAACTTCACATTTGTGTGTGTACAGGTCTGTCTTTGCCCTGCTTCCCATTGATTGTCCAACTCAAGAGTGAACTGAGACCTCCACCAACCCATTAGTGCTGTGTGGATGACATCAAATCACTGTGTCAACATTTGGCATTAGAATTTCTCTGACTTGGTGTAAAAGTGTGAAACTCTGTTTGGAAAAAGTTCCTTCATTAATTAAAAAAAAATTTAAGGTTTTAAATTTTTAATTTTAATTAAATTTTAATTTTAAAGTTTTATTAGAAAATTTATGACAAAATAAAAATAGTTACCAAAAACAATAGTGGTATTACCTCATTCAGCATATCCAATAAATTAATGCCCAGTCATATCCAATTCGTGCCTCACTATTGGTCTGTGAAATCAAAAAGGAAGTCCAACTCTCACAGTCACTGTCTGAAAGGGACAGCACTTACTGGATTCGATGAGACGCAGAAGTGATTCCTGCCGCCTCAGTATGCGGAAGATTGAATTCATACTTCCAACGTGAACAAACAAACAAACACTATGCTCCTTTCCTTTTTCAAATTGCCCTTTCTTGTTCACATTTCTAAATATTACAATATACTCACACATATATGTGTTTACATGTGTGTATGTAAATACACATGTGTATATGTATATTATAGGCTAAGATCTGATTATGAGGGAGAACATGCAGTTTTTTACTTCCTGAGATTGGGTGACTTCACTTACTTAATACAATTTAGGCCCATCCATTTTCCTGTGAACTTTGTGATTTCATTTTTCTTTAGAGCTCAATAATATTCCATTTTATGTATAAACCAGATTTTCATTATCCATTCATCTGTTGGTAGACAATTAGATTGTTTCCATTTCCTTGCTATAGTGAATAGAGCAGCAGCAAGCACGGGAATGAAAATATCTCTATAGTAAGTTTTGGGGTTTCTGTGTATGTGCCCAGGAGTGAGATAGCTTGGTCATATGGTAGTTCTATTTTTAGTTTTTTCAGGAACTTCCAAACTGATTTCCATTATTTGCACTCCCTCCAGTAGTGAATAAGTGTTGCTCTTCCTCTGCATCCTTTCCAACATGTGTTGTTGGGTTTCTTGGTAATAGGCATTCTGACTGGGGTAAGGTGATATCTCCAAGTAGTTTCAATTTGCATTTCCCTGATAACTAGGGATTTTGAATACTTTAAAAATAGCTGCTATTTGTATTTCTTTTTTTGAAAACTACTGAGTTTATCAGCCTATTTGTTGATTGGTAAATTCATTTCCTTAGTATTTAATATTTTCAGTTCTTTGTATATTTTGGATATTAGACCCTTGTCTGATGTATAGCCACTAAGGACTTTCTTCCATTTTGTGAGCTGTCTGTGTGCCCTGCTGGCAGTGCTTTTGCTGTGTAGAAACTTTTTAATTTCATATAGTTCTATCTCTTGATGCTTTGGTCTAATTCCTGTGCTGTTGATGTTTATTCATGAAGTCTTCCTACCCTGATGTCATAGAGTATGCCCTATATTTTCATCTGGGGATTTTAGGGCTTCAGGTTTTAAATTAAGGTCTTTGATCTTGTTGGATTGGTTTTTGTACAAGGTGAACATTGTGAATCTAATTTCATTTTTCTGCATGTAGAAATTCAGTTTTGCCAACACCATTTATTGAATAGGTTATCTTTTCTCCAATGTATGTTTTTGCCTCCTTTGCCAAGAATTAGGTGAGCACAGCTTTGTTGGGTTAGTTAGGGTCCTCTATCTGCTCCTTGCTCTACCTACTTTTATGCCAGTACTAAGCTATAGCGCTGCAATAAATAAATTGGGTGTTGTAATGCCTCCAGCTGTGTTCTTACTGCCTAGGATTACTTTGGCTACTTGTGGTCAATTATAGTTCTATATGAATTCTTGGATTGTTTTTTCTAGTTCTTTGAAATATAACATTGGAATTTTGATAGGTATTGCATTAAATCTGAAGATCAGTTTGACAGTGTAGGGGTTTGATTTTGATATTGATTCTGCAAATTCAGGAGCGTGGAAGGTCTTTCCTTCATCTAGTATCTTATTTGATATCTTTTTTCAGAGTCTTGAAGATTTTATGGTTGAGGTCTTTGTCTTCTCTCAGAATGATTTTTACACTGTGGACATAATCTGGACTATAATGACTTTTACCTACCTTTTCAACCGAAAGTTGCTGTTTATAATGTAAACATGAGCTATCTGATCCTCTTGTGGTCTAGGCATCTCACCTTTATCTTTCAGGACCTGTGATGATTTGAATGAGAACATCCCCCATAGGCTCCAAGTATTTGGACATGTTGTCTCCAGTTGGTGGAGCTGTTTTAGGAGGTCTTAGAATTGACATGCTGGAGGAAGCATGTCACTAGGGTGGGCTTAGAGAGTTCCAGCTGGATTTCCAGTCTCTTTCTGCTTCCTGTGCCTCCTTGAAGATGTGAATGCTTCTCTTTCTATTCCATCTACCCCTGTCACAATGCCTCCCCTCCATGATGGACTCTAATCCCTGTGAAACCTGGAACTGTAAGCTCAAATAAATGATTCCTTTTTATAAGTTCCTTTGGTCACTATGTTTTATCACAGCAACAGAAAAGTAACTAATATAGGACCCCATCTCACCCTCCCCTCAAAATAATGAATGAATGTGGTTGTGCTTGATTAACTTATCAAAGTACTGGAAGCATCTTGTTTTATTATCAATGAAGCCATGAGAAAAACTGAGAAGACTATACTTGATTGTGTGTGTGTGTGTGTGTGTGTGTGTGTGATATTTTAGGCCTAGGGGTCAAAGGGCAAGATAAGGTTGTAGCCTTGCCTCTGCTTTCTTCATTCATCCTGGAGATACTGTTTCAATAAAGAAAGAGTGAATCCTTGGCCTTAAAACTGATGTGAAGAGTCAAGACTGAAGACTGTTTCTTTATTCAGGTATAACTATAATGTGGCTTAGAAAAGCCACAGTCATCTTTAGTTAGGTGTATTCCAGGGTTGTTTTTTTTTTAATTGTGCATTTTGCATGTGATATTTTTCGTAGTTTCTTTAATACCATGTTGTTGATACATAAGAAGGCTACTGTTTTTAAAAAACATTTCATTGAGTCGGGAATGTCATACAACGTATTTTTATCATACTTAGACCACCTCCCCCTTCCCTACTTCCACCTTACTAACCCTAACCTCTACTCCTGACTTCATATCCTCTATTATTGTCCTTTTTAGGGGACCTATCAAGTCTAATCTGTGTTTCCAAGTGCTTTTGCTGTTTTATTTTTCAGTATTGATGTTGTATTCTGAAACTTTACTATGCTTATGAGATTTAGATCCAAGAGTCTTCTAGTAGATTCTATAGGGTCTGTTAAGTATAGAATCATGTTATGTACAAATAAGGATAGTTTGTCTTCTACCTCTCCTATTTTTATTCCTTTTAATTGTTTTCTTTTGTCTAATTGCTATAGCTTAGAATTCAAGCACTATCTTAAATAAGTGAGGGGAGAGTGAGCATCCTTTCTTGTTCCTGATTTCAGAGAAAATCCTCTCAGTAACTCTCCATTTAATATAGTGTTGGCTCTAATGTGTTATATACAGCTTTTATTGGCACCTCTTTTGATAACACCCTTTTGATCTCTAATTTTGTTTATCTGTATCTTCTCCCTCTTTCTGTCATATTGGCTTTGTCAGTCTTGTTTACTTTTCTTAAAAAATTTTATTCATTATTTTTATGTGTATGTGTATGAGCGTACTGCCTGCATGTATGTGAATGTACCCGTGTCATGCAATACCCTCGGTGGTCAGAAGAGGGTGTCAGATCCCCTAGAACTGGAGTTACAGACAGCTGTTATCCACCATGTGGGTTCTAGGAACCAAACCCAGGTCCTCTGCAAGGACAGCGAGTGCTCTTAACCCCTGAGCCATCTTTCCAGCCATTTTTTACTTTTCCAAAAAAACAACCAATAGATAAATAAATAAATAAATGTGACAAAAGACTTCTTTTTGCATGACAAAATTTTACATATCCCCTGGTATATATGTATATAAAGTAAGTATACAAATAAAATGTTTACTGACAGTGAATCATAAAGGCATACATATATCATTAAATATGAAATGTGTGCTTAGAACCAAGGCTACAGTGTTGCTGGATGGTGCTGCATGGGCAGGCGCTACACCACCAGAAACGTGACCACATTGTTGTATTTTATTTTGAATTCATTTTTGCACAGAAAGTTTTTACTGTGGCCAAATGTTCACAATCCCCACATCCATTTTCATGACCCATAGTTTAAGAAGTTAGATCCTGAACAATCTTATTTAGATCTCAAAAGCAGGGCGGTACCAGCCAATATAGGGATTAGGAGAAATATGAGAGTTTGCAACTTGAAGCAGTAATTCCCAAGCATAGCAGCAACAGCTTCCTAAGACAGAAGAATACCCAGGAAGACTCTGTGCCCAGATCCATGACCTAATCACAATCATTCTAAGAGTTTCCATGGCTCTGACCCATTAAAGAGTAGTCTTGTGACCCATTTCTAGCTAAGCAAAAGCCTGCTAAGTTCAGTGTAGTGTAAGAGTGATGGTTCTAGAAACCTGTTTATCCTTTTGCCTTGAACACAGACATGGTGGCTGGTATGGTGGCAGCCATCTTATCACCATTATAAAATCAAGAGAATTAGTCATGTGTCCTGATATAAGAACAAGAACCAGGAACCATTTGCCTTTGGCCTTCTTATATCAGTTAAACAAACCCCTATTGGTTATAACCACTAGAGTCAGGCTTTTGTTTCTTATATTGAATGTGTTTCTAACCAATGTAAGAGGTGGAAGAAGGAAACTGCATCACAAATGCGTTGGTTTTATCTGTGTTTGAGAATTAAAGATAAATTCCCAGAACAATTTAATCAAATGCCTAGAGTCACAGGCTCAGCTCCAGCTCCAATAGAGAACAGGAAAGAACTGCAAGTCTCATTATAAACAGCACCAAACAGCCCCCTAGTGAAGCATCTGAATTAATGGTGTGTCTCAGTTTCAGCCACTGACACAGGCAAGACACCGCAGGAAAATGAAGCCAGTGATGAATGCTGCCAATATGCTATCAGCTTGCTGTGGTTTTGTCCCTCAATCACCAACAGCTTCTGGATCCCACTGGCAAAACGGATGTAATCAGGAAAGTCACCGGGAGCAGATGACTTACTTTATGAGAAAATAAACAATGTGAGTTCACTGGATTCATTCAACATATATTAAGTACCCACCTTGTATTGGGTCCTTTGCTGGATATCAGAGAGTTTCTCTGACTCCAGGGTGGACAAGCCATGGACACAGACAACTGCAGCATAAACCAAAGAGCTCATAGGAGTCTTGCTAGAAGGCAATACCCTGGAAACTTGGGGAGGGAGATGAGTAACATTGACTTTGCATTGCTAGTGGCAGGGAAGCAGTGACTCCTTGTAGTGATTCCATTGCTTTGGGGGACTATGCATCCTACTTTGCTTCTCTATTATGATAAAACACTGACTAAAACCAACTTGGGGGAAAAGGGCTTATTTCATCTTACAACTTCCAGGTCACAATCTATCACTGGGGGAAGCCAGGGCAGGAACCTGGAGACAGGAATCGAAGCAGAGACGGTAGGAACAGGGCATGCTGGCTTGCTTCCTTCTGTCTTGCTCAGCTACCTTTGTTATAGAGCCCAGGCCCACTTGCCCAGGGACGGCACTGCTCACGGAGAGCTGGGCCTTCCTGCCTCAATTAGCCGTTTAAAAAAATGCCTCGAAGACATGGATACAGCCCAGTCAGATGGAGGAAATTGCTCATTTGGGGTTCCATCTTCCCAGGTGTCTTGAGTTTGTGTCAAATTGACAAAATCTAACCAGCAGTTTCTCTGACTCCAGGAAGGACAAGAAACCATGGACACATATGCTGCCTCATAAACCCAAGGGCTCACAGGAGTCTTGCTAGAGGAAAGCAATGCCCTGAAGTCTTGGGAAAGGAGATAACATTGACTTTGAAATGCTAATGAAGGGGTGGGAGTGACTCTGTTCAACTTCTCCATTGCTTTGGGGGCCTATGCAATGTGAGCATGCACAGACTAAAGGAGGAATTCCCTTATCTCTGAAGGCAGGTACTGTCCCTGATCAATCAATCTCTAGCACCTAGAACATACCCCATGAACACAGTGAACCAGCTTAGGTTGGGTAAAGATAACCCAGCACCTCCAACCTTGTCACCAAGGACCTACTTACTATTTTTTCTTCACAGATCTGTGCTTTGTGTTTTCCTTTGATTCCATGTTCTCCCCATTGGAGAACATGTCTAGGTTTTTTTTTGTGTGCCCTTGAACCAGTGTTCTAGCCCTCATAGAGGCTACAAATGACATGAAAGAGAAGTTATGCTGTAGTGGTCCTTGTAACAAAGAAGTAAAGACAGCTTCCCTGCCATGAAATCCTGGCTGGCCCTTCCTCATGTCTCACTGGTTCTGGTAGAACAACAGTGTGGTCCCTGCTATGATTTCTACACAAGAAAGACTAGTTTTTCATTACTGTTGATTTTTAATTTAATATTAGATTATTACAGTTAGATGTTTAAAACTTTCAACTTTTAAGTTCAGTTTGGAAATTGTACTCTTCTACCTACAGATCTAACATACTTTAATAATCAAGGCAAAGGGGCCTTTCAACTAAGCGAAACGTTTTAAAGTACAGCAAATAGATTTAGTAAATTTAGTTTTCTTTTCTTAAAATAGTTTTTAATTGAATCATTGTGTGTTTCATATAGAATATCTCAGTCAGTCCTCCAGATCTCCTTCCCCATGGCACCTCCTGCAGACCCCCAACTAGAATGAATCCTTTTTTAGGTACTTTACTCACCTGTTTAATAAATAAAACGTTTTCAGTGCTTTAAAAATGGTTGTGAAATATTGACTGAGATCATTTTAAACGTTCCTAATCAGTTGCACACTGTAATGCCCAGAGAATCTACTCCCCAAAGACCACCAAGGAATCCAGAGTGTATGCAAAAAAAACGAGCCTTTCTTCAAGCTTAAGCTCTCAGACTCTCGGACCTTTCCAGTGCAGTGGATCCGAGCTGAGAGCCCCAATCCTAAAGAGTGTGGGCCTTTTATTGATTACAGACAAGGAGAGGAGAGGCACATCATGATTGGCTGGGGGAGCCCAGGAAGCCAATATAATTTAAATTGATTGGAGGCCAGCTAAGAGGGTTCTTATTGGTGGGGGCTGTCCTCAGGGTAAAGGAATGTGCTGACTGTTAGTCAAGTTCAGTGCAGGGTCCTGCTGTTCCAAACATGCTCGGGCTTGTTCCCTTTCCCTCAGCCCTTGTAGCCCGAGGCTTGCAACAGCTTGAAGTAGGCAAAATGGAGTCACAGCAGTTGGATTCCTGTTAATCTAAAGCCAAGCATTTTACAGAATCGAGAAAGAGCGGTTAACCTAAACGGCATGGAGAAGGGAGGAGGGCTCCACACACACACTTTAACTGAGATCATAAGTGAACATCTTAGATACTCCAGTATACTAACCAATCCTAAATACTGCACTTTCTTAAAAAATAGCAGTTATAAATAGCTGATGTAAAAATGCCTATCACCTCAGCTACTCATGAGGCTGAAGCAGGAGTTTAACAGGTTAGAATGTAGCCAAGACTGTAGCAAGTGTCAGGCTCTAGGTTTGATCTTCAGAACTGCAGAAAACAAACAACAAAACTGTTGGTTCTCACTCTCAGCCCAGGGGACTCGAACCCCCTCCCAGGGCTGCCTGAGAGCCCAACCTCGGGGAGCCTCACCCCACTCCCACTCTCAGCCTAGGGGACTCGAACCCCTTCAGGCTGCCTGAGTGTCAGTCCCAAGAATCCAGACCGTCAGATGCAATAGCAAGAGGTTTATTACACTTGCGCAAGTGGGTGACTTGGTCTCGGAATGCCAAGCCCCCCCTGGCCCTGCTCGGACCAAGCTCTTATAGCAAAAAACCACAAGATTATCATATATTGACATACAGGGTATAGATTGGCACAAACCAGGGTTACAAAAAGACAACTTTTACATAGTCCAACCTTTTTCTCAGTAATGCCACAAGCATTGTGACACATTACAAATTGTTGACTTGACAAATGTCTTGACCAGGAGTCTATTTTTACAAGAAAGGGGCTTCTTCTGTTATTATCCCAGACATTATCTCACCTACCACAAGTTGTTGACATGGCTTTTGTGACAGGAGATGCTGACATAGCCCTTATGACTTTTGGGAGTTTTCAGTTAGGGAGGGGTGAGCTGACAAGGAGGTTTTAATGGCTAAAGTGAGGGTCCTGTCTTTTAAGAAAAATGAAGGTCCTACAAAACCAGACAGACAAAAACCACTTCTTCATCGAATACACACAGATTTAAATGACAGATGATTTACTGTTTCTATGAGTGAGGTCAAAGCTTCTGGGGATTGGAGGCTGCCATGTTGTCTAGTGATACAGAAGGACTTGGGAAAGATTAGGCAGAGATGAAAATCTCGTTCAAGTCCAGGCTGCTACTGAGATCTGTTGAAACTTGCTTGCCATTACAGAGCTGTGAGTCACACAGAGGGCTCCACTGAGTAGGCTACTGTGGGCCATTTAAAGACTTTGGCCCCAAGAAGAGAAGCTTTTGGAAAGTTGTGAGCACAAAATCCTTACTTTTAGAATGGGCATGAGGCTCAGCTCTGAGCAGTGTATTGTGAGAGGAAGTCTGCCCAATCACACTAATGAATGTTCCTTTAGTCTTAAAAAGAAATGTGAGAACACTCCCTCAGCACACACCTTTTTCTTCTATTCTAGATATTCACCCATGAAGATAGGGTACTTGACTATAAAGAAGCTAGATTAAAATAGTCTAACAGGAAAACAGCAAAGATGGAAAATTTAAAAATTTTATTGACATGCAATTCACATACCATAAATTGACTTGAATTCCATGGTCAGGAGTATATTCATAGAGTTGTGCAGTCAATGTCACTGCAGTAAAGTTTAGAACTTTGTCATTGTTTCTGATGAAACATTTTGTCCATTAGCAAGTCCTTCATGATTTATTTCCAATCTCCCAACCTAAACAGCTATTAGATTACTTTCTCCATAGATCTGCCTCTTCTAGACCATCTTTGGGACGGAGTCTTACATTTGTACCGTCTAGTGACTGGTTCCTTTCACGTAACATGATGATTTCAAAGAATATACTATGTTATATGTCAGTTTATCAGTTGATGGACATTTAGACAAAAGTTTGTTTCACTTTTGTCTGTTATGAATAATGCTGCTCTGAATATCTGAATATAATTTTTGTGTGAACATATATCTTCATTTCTTTTGGGTATATTTACATGTAAGTAGAAATGGTATGTCATAGGGTATCTTCATGTTTAATCTTTTGGGAAACTGCTAGATTGTTTTCCAGTGTGACTGTACAATTTCCCATTCCTCATAGAAATGTGTGAGGTTTCAATTCCACAATACTTGACAATATTTAGTCTTTTTTTTTTCTTTCAACAAAATTTGAGTCTCATAATAATGACTCCTGTTTCTATTAAGTTAAATTTCTAGTGTTAAGAAAAATGATTGATGGGCTGGAGAGTTGACTCAGCAGTTAAGAGCACCGGCTGCTCTTGCAGGGGACCCAGGTTTGATTCACAGCACCCACATGGAGGCTAATAACTGTCAGTAGCTTCAGTTCCAGGGGGATCCAATATCCTCTTCTGACCTCTGTGGGCGTTGCATGACATAGGCACACTTACATACATGCAGGCAATACACTCATACACATAAAATACAAATAATAAATGAAGAAAAATGATTGAAAGTGTAAGGTCTGGGTTCGAGAGATGCAGCAGACAAGAAGGGAACAGAGACTCTGCTGGAAGCTAACAGGACCCGGTTTTATTAAGAGAAGCCTGCACTCTCCCTGAGGGAGTTCCTCCATCCTGATCTGGAGCCTGGTATGCCAGCCCGGTTCCTCAGAGCCCCAGCCTCAAGATGCGTGTGGAGGAGCTAGTCCCATCTGGTCTTCTCTTAATAAAACCGGGTCCTGTTAGCTCCCAGCGGAGTCGCTGTTCCCTTGTTTTTGCTGCATCTCTCGAACCCAGAACCTTACAGAAAGCATGTTACTAAGGTAAGAGGATGACTGTGTGATATTTTGATGTCATAGTAAATCACTGACTAGCAAGTCCATTTTAAGTCTTCTGGAGCTGAGTGTTAATGGCATACTTCTGTAATCTCATAAAGGCAGCTCCATACTCTTCTCTCCCAAAGGTCCTAGAAGGCATTACCTGTAATGTTGGTTTCAAACACAGTTGTTCCCATAGATATCAAAAGCTGCTTTGTTTGATGGCATTCTTGAATTGAGAAATATTTCCCCAAATCAGCAAGGTGTTGAGCGCATCAATTGACACTAGAGAAAATCTGTCCTCGGGTGTTCTCAGGTGTCAGGCCTGCTGTATGGGGGAGGTCTTGCCCCTTAGAGGGAAAGGTACCTTCCAGTAGCTTGGTATGCCTTGTTCCATCAGGCCTTGCAGCTTCCATGAGGTTGGGGATAGGGGCCGTGAGGGGATGTGCCCACATACCTGAGACCAAGTAGGTCAGCAGCCTCTGAAGCCACCCTTGCCATCATAGTGTTTCAGATTTTTAAAAAGATTTATAAATTCATTTTTTAGGTTAGCATACAATATGATAGGTTACATTTTGGCATTTTCACATGGATGTATCTGTGAACAAAAGTTCCCAGAACAAAGCTGCACCTTCCACTGAACCCTCTGCAAGGCAGATTAACTGATTAGAGCTCCAACACTCGTGGCTGCAGAATTGGCTCAGCAGTTAAGAGTTAAGAGCACTTACTGCTCTTCCAGAGGACTTGGGTTTGATTCCAGCACCCACATGATGGCTAACATCCATCCTTGACTCCAGTTCTAGGGGATCCTATGCCCTCTTCTGCAGACACCATGTGCGGTACACTTACATGCATGTAGGCAAAACGCTTCAGTAAAAATAATATCTTTAAACAAAAAAACAACTTAGTGATTGAGGAGAATTTGGAATGTTCCATGTCAGAGCCAAATTGTCTTGGGCCACCTTTAATAACCTTTTATTTGCCCTCCTCTGTACATGACCTAGCAACTTTGGGACCATTACAAAAATCCTTTGGAATGCACAAACCGAACACTAGTTTCCAACCAACCAAACAGCTAAGAATGCCATCAGATAGTATCTGAGTCCTACAGTGGAGTTTCCTTGCTTCTCTTTAACCTGCCAGCTACTGTCTCCACTAGTATATTTTTAAAGTGTCTTGGGACTGGAGTGATTGCTCAGTGATTAAAGGCATTGGCTACTCTTTCAGAGGACCCAGATTTGGTTCCCTGTACCCACATGACAGCTAACAACCATGGCTAACTCCAAATCCAGAGGATCTGACACGTCTTCTGACCTTCACAGGTATTACAGGACATCAGTGCACTTACATACACAGGCAAAACACTCATACATATAAAATAAAAAGAAATCATTAAAAATATTTAAGTGTCTTTATGACTTTTTGTTCTATAAAAATTTAATGAAATGCTTCCACGTTGGAACATGGAATTTGGGGTAACCTAAATTTGTGTTCTTGGGGCGATGGTCACTCATATCTGGCTCTATAGTAAGCTGTCTCTTATTCCTTTTGAGGTGAGAGCTGTATTTTTGTGTTGCCATGTAAATATACTTTATATAATATCATGTGGTTTCGATTTGCATTTTCCTAATGCCTAATGTTAAGCATCTTATAATGTGTTATTGGCCATTCATATATTTTCTTTGAAGAACATCTGTTCATTCAGATCCTTTGCCTGCTTTGAAGTTGGATTGTCTTTTGAGTGGTATTCAGTCTTTATGTATTTCTGGTACCTGTTCCTTTTCTGATATATACAAAGCTGTCCTATTATCTGAATTGTTTTCACTGTTGGTATCTGTTGATACATAAAGGTTACTAATCTTAATAAAGTCCAATTTATCTTTTTCCTTTATAATTCATGTTTTATATCATATATAGGAAATATTTGCCTTAGTCATGAAGATTTACATTTAGGAGTTTTTTGTTATTGTGTGTATGTAGGGGGATGCACAGCATACCTACAGAGGTCAGTGTCAAGGATAAAGAAAAAAAAGGGGTGTTAGTTTGGAAAAGTAGCTGGCATGAAATTATCCTTCAGAAAATTAGCTTAGTTAGAAGAGAGGGGACTACAAGACCATGGAGGCCATGGTCATGCCTTGAGCCTCTTAATGACAGTAGTACATTATACCAGGGGCAGCACGACAGAAGGTGGGAAAACATGTCTAATTAGCTTAAAATAAAGGAAATATTTATGGCATGGCAGGAGTACTTGAAAAAAGAAGGGAGGGTTCTAAGAGTGTAGCAGCCAGAGAGAAGGGGAGGGAGGGAGGGAGGGAGGGAAGGAAGGAGAGAGGCAGACAGAGATAGAGACAGAGACGTCGGAAAAATAGACTTTGTTTCTGTAATTTTCCCAGGGGTTGGGGAGCCTCACCATAGCTCAAAGCCTGTTTATAGTGGGCACTGAGCCAGCAGAGAAAGGAAGGTTATTTGTTTATAGGTTTTCCTGGAGAGAGGTCTCTGGACTTGTTGTGCTGTCATAGCAGGGGCCTGGAGGCAGCCTGAGATCTCTGGGGGGTATATCAGGTTTTAAGGAGGTAGGCCCATGATCTCACAGTCAAAGGACAACTTTTTAGAGTTGGTTCTTGCCTTCCACCATAGTTTTGGGGGAATGAACTTAGATTAGGAATTAAACTCAGGTTGTCAGGCTTGCATGGCAAGTGTTAACTGTTGGATCATCTTGCGGGCCCTACTCCTATATACTTAAATTTTTAAGTTATATTTATTTAGTGTGTGTATATATTATGTAGGCATGCATGGATGTATGTGTATATACATAGGCATGCATGCCAAGGCACACATGTAGAGGTTAAAGGACAACCTGTACAAACTAGTTCTCTCTTTCTGCCATGTTGGTCTTGAGGACTGAACTCAGGTCTTCAGGTTTGGCAGCAAGCACCTTTGTCCACTGGGCTATCTCAATCACTCATTCTGTTTTTGTTTTTTTTTTTTTAATGAATCTAACATAGAAAGCTCTTACACTTTGAATTGTGATACACTTAAATCAGTTTTGGTGGATGATGTTAGTTAGAGGCTGGACTTAATTCTTTTCCAATGTATTATTTGTTTCCAGACTATTTGTTGTAAAGACTACTTTCTTCTTCCCCTGACATTCAATTGTGTTGGGCCCACTGTTAGTATGTAATGGATTATTTCTGAGCTCTAAATTCTAAATCATTGAGTTGTCTGCTCACCCTCAAACTAGTAACACTACAGCTGTCTTGGCAATAATGAAGATATAAAGCAACATTTGTACCCTTCCCTTTGATTATAAGATGACTGAAACAATGGTGCCAAGGAATTGGAATTTCTACCAGGAATCTTACACTAAAAGACTGAAGCCTGGTGCTAGACAGAATGGGTGTATTAGTGTTCTCTAAAGGAGCATAACTGATAAAATGAAGATAGATAGATAGATGATAGATAGATAGATAGATAGATAGATGATAGATAGATAGGGATAGAGATATAGAGATGGAGATTTATTAGATTGACTTACAGGATAGATTCTCAATGGTCCAACAATGGCTGCACCACTCTGGAGAGGCTGAGCATCAGTAGTTGGCTAAGTCCACAAGGCTGGATATCTTAGGAGTCCCAGTCTGGTACTAAAGGGCTGAAGAATTCCTGGAGATCTTCTAGTCTTCAGTCTGTGTTGAAATCCAAAGCAGTTGATTCTACTATCATTGAAGGAATGCCATAGCAACAAGATGAACTTACCAGTGAGAGAGAAGGCTAACAGGAAAGAAGTGAAAGTTCCCTCCTACCATGACCTTTTATATTGGTGCCATCAGAAGATAATGCCCACACTTAGGGTGTGTCTTCCAGTTCAAATAGTTTGATCCAGAGAAATCACTCTGGTTTCAGTGAATCCAAGATCTAGTAAGGTTGACAACCAAGACTAGTCTTCACGGTGCAGGAAGGTAGACTGGGTGTGCGTCACAGTGAGGGAAGGTAGACTGGGTGTGTCATCACAGTGTGGGAAGGGACTGGGTGTGCCATCACGCTGTGGGAAGGTGGACTGTGTGTGCTGGAGAAGACGCTGCTGGACCTCTTTATTAGTCCATCTTCCCATATGGCCACATTGAATAAATATCCTTTTTCTGATTTTCATTATTACTTGTTTATTTGATTGACCTAATTAAGGATGGGTGGCCAAGCCTAGCTTGGTGAGCTTCCAGGGCCCAGACTTTGACTCTAAGAACTCAGGTAACAGTGTATTTATTCCCTTGGTTATTGTGACTTTGCTTAAGTTTTGAAATCAAGAAATAGAAGTTCTTTGACTTTGTCCTTTTCTGAGATTACTCTAACCCCCTCTTATTTTCATATAAATGTTAGGATTACTTTTTAAAAATTATTTATTATTTATCTTTATATGTTTGTCTGCATGTATGTAAGTGCACCATGTGCATACAAACCCATGAAGACTGGATAACAGCATCTGATCTTCTGGAACTGGAGTTAAGGATGGTTGTTAGCCATGTGTACGTACTAGGAACCAAATCCAGGTCTTCTGCAAGAACTCTTAACTGCTGAGCCATCTCTCCAATCCCCTTGGATTACTTTTTTTTAATTTCTAATTGATAGTGATCCCATGGAATTTGTAGATCAACTTAAGGAATGTCATCTGAAAATTTCCAGATCCTTTAATTCATTATCACAGGATGCTGTACTTATTTAGTTATTCAGTCTATTTCTAAGTGTGGGATGTCAGTGGGATGTCACTTTAGCCAGAGTGGCCAGATCCTAGGCTGATGTGGTGGCACCTGACTTAATGGGCCCCTGCTAAGACCAAGGAAGAGATTTGGAAATAGGTATGTGTATTGTAGATACATGGTTCTCTCTGAGGTTTTTTTTTTTTTACTATTGGTTCATTCAGCGGCAAGTCCTGCCCTCTGAGCAATAAGAGGGCAGGAAGGTGGGGAGAAAGAGGAGACAACATGGCCTCGGGCAGAAGCACGGAGAATACTCAAAGCCACGTGGGAGGAAAAGTGCCTGGGCCCAGGCCCCCACGGAAGGCCAAGACTCAGGAGGCAGTGTTCCAAGTCCCCACAGTCCTAAGAATGGTGTGAGTGGAAGTGAAATTCAGGCTGGGAATGGACTGAGTCCTGTGTGCTCCAGACCTTGCCAAAGAAAGGGCAGAGGGTAGCAGGTGAACAATAACTTTGTGAGTCTCCCTGAATAAATCAATCTCTCTAAATAGAAGATCAGTTTCCGTGATATCCAGCCGTATTAACCAGACCCTGCCCACTAAGGCCTGGAAAATAAATTTCATGAGACAGTATGTTATAGGGGTGGAGTTGAGTTCATATCCAGCCCCTTGTGTTCCAGGGCAAAGAATTAGACCAGGCATACATGGCTAGTAATAGAAATAAAGTAAGGCTCTCAGACTTCCTCAGGTCAAAGGGATCCTATCCCATCCAGGATCTGTGTGCTTTTCCAGTTTTGGCAGAGTGTCTCTCTCTGCTATGTTAGCTCTCAGCCAGCCTGGGTCTCTGGGATCCTCTCCTACCCCAGACTTGCAGCCCAGAGTTCCATCTGTGAGACTCCCAGGAGAGCCAAAAGAATCCTGAAGAGTAAGAGAACTGCTGGTGGCGTTACAATCCCTATCTCAAGTTTTACCACAGAGGTGTAATAATATAAACAGCATTGTGCTGGTACAAACAGACACATTAATTGGTGAAATAGAACTGAGAATCCAGATTGAAATCCACACATTCACACCCACCAAATTTTTGACAAAGAAGCCAGAAATACACACTAGAGAAAAGACAGAATGTTCAATAAATGGTGCTGGTCAAACTGGATAAGAGAATGTGGAAGAATGAAACTTGATCCCTGTCTCCTACCATACTCCAAACTGAACTCCAAATGAATCAAGGATGTCAACATAAGACCTGATACCCTGAATTGAATAGAGGAGGAAGTAGAGAATATATTGGAACTTATAGGCACAGGAAAGGCCTCCTATAGCACAGTCATTAAGTCCAACAATTGACAAATGGGACCACATGAAACTAAAAAGCTTCTACATATGAAAGGGCCCCATCATTCAAGTGAAGAGGCAACCTACAGAATGGGAAACTACCATCTATACCTCTGACAGAGTGTTGGTATCTAGAATACACAAAGAACTCAAAAAAAACAAAGCATCAAAAACAGACAACCAACCCAATTTAAGAAGAGTGGCAAGGACCGGAACAAGGAGTTCTCTGAGAAAAACTTTTATTGCACTTGTGTCCTGCAACACTCTTGGAGGTCAGAAGATGGCGTCAGATTCCCCCGGAACTGGAGTTACAGATGTTTGTTAGCCACCGTGTGGGTGCTAGGAATTGAACCAGGGTCTCCTGCAAGAGCAGCCAGTGCTCTTAACTGCTGAGCCATCTCTCCAGCCCCCTGAGAAATACTTAAAAAAAAAAAAAAACTCAACATCTCTAGTTATCAGAGAAATACAGATTAAAACCACTTTGAGATTTCATCTACCCTACCTAGAATGGCTAAGATGCAAAAAACAGGCAATGACAAAAGCTGGTGAGGATGTGTAGAAGGAGGGCACTTATCCACTGCTCGTGGCATTGCAAACTGGTGCAGCTACCGTGGAAATCAGTGTCGAGATTCCTCACAAAGCCTGGAATTGATCTACCATATGACCCAGCCATACCACTCTTGGGCCTATACCCAAAAGACTATACTATACTCCAGTAATACCTGCTCATCCATGTTCATTGCTGCCCTTTTCATAATAGTCAGAAATTGGAAACAACCTAGTTGTTCATCAACTGATGAATGCATAATGGAATATTGTTCAACTTATAAAGAAAAGTTACAATATTTGCAGGTCAATGAACGAAACTGGAAACAATCGTCCTGAGTGAGATAACCCAGACCCGTGAAGACAAATGTAGCATGTTCTTTTGCATAGGTGGATGCTAGCTTTGAAATCTTAGATAAGCATGGTTTCAACTTGAAAATCCAGAAAGGTTAGGAAAGTAATAAATGGCTGGTGGGGCTTTTGAGAGGGTGATAGAATGATACAGCAATATAAAGGATAAAAGGAAACATTGGAGTAGGAAGGGTTAAATCGTGTGGGGGACTGGAGGGCACGGCAGAGGACGGATTATGGAGAGGGGTAAGCCGCACTAAAGGCTCCTGGAGAAAGCTGTATGGAGACCTGCTATTGTAGAATCCTCTTAAAGCACATGCACATACATTACAGAAAGATTAGAAGGGGTCACCCTGTAACAGGGCAACATTTCTCCTTCTAGGCGTCGTTGCCCAACAAAAAACCTCTCAATACCTGGAAAGGATTCCTCTGTTGACCAGGGGTCCCGTGGACCCTCAAACAATACTGGCCACTGTCCCTGCTCTTGGTTACCCTCCAGAACTTGATGGCAAGACTCTATTGCTAGACACTACATACATGAGCTGTGGAATAAACAAGGAGAAATCAAGCTAGTACTGACTTCAGAGCTTCATTTCTACTGCATAGCCTTTACTCTCTAATTGTATTTAAGGTTGGCTTCATAGGATGAAGCCAATACCTGACACTGACATCAGGCTTAGGGACCTGAGGCTAGGCAGGTCACAGGACATAGGGGAGAGCCTAACACTAGTTTTCTCCTAAGTGGTTATCGTACTAAACTGACTCCTAATGACTTATTGTTATTCCCGTAGATTAATGTATCTCTCAACTCTCACCAGAGAGGTTTCCTTATGAAGCAGATGGTGATTAACACAGAAACCCACAACTGGTCAATGTGCAGGGAAAAGAAACTACAGAGTACTTATCCCTGAATAGGATATCTATATCAAACTTCTGCCTCTTAAGGCTCAGGGATCTTTGCATAGGAGGAGCTGGAAAGATTTTAAGATCTAGAAGTGGTGGATGACCACAAGGAAGCAGTTTTCCAGACCGCCGATCAGTTACTCACATATGAACTCACAGCAATAGTGACAGCACGCACAAGTACCATGTAAACTCAAACCAGACAAAACCTTAGCATAGACATGGGGAAGTGGGTAAGAAACCTAACCCTATCTAAGGAAATTTTGACAACTGGTGGCTGCTGGGAGAAAGAGAGACCATCTCTTTCAAGGATGTAACTCTTGGTAGGTTCCAGTGGGTGGAGCCATACTGAAGGACATGTTTAGGATGTCTTTGAAAGTGCTCCTGCCTTCTGATTTATTGTTTTGAAAACAGGCACCTTTTGAATCCAGTCTTCTATTTCCTCTCCTCCTCTGTGCTAACTTATTGATGACATATGGAATGAGCCAAAGATTCACGAGATTAAGAGCAATCTCCAGAAACCTCAAGATCAGGACGATGTGGTAAAGACTAATCTGGGGGATTGCTCCAACTGAGGTTTTTCCTTACACTGAGTGAGGCTCAACAGGTCTGTAGTTTTACAAGTTCCAAGTAATACTGATGCTGGTCTGCAGCCACACTTTAAGAACTACCGATGCAGCTTGAAGTTCCTTCTCCAGCAGGGTCTCTTGACTTGTGACTAGAGTGGGACACCTTTCTTGGCCATGCTCCATAGCACTTTGTTCAGGTTTAGGGAATTTCTTGCTTTCTTCCAGGTTACACTGGAGATGAAGCAAGAGCATAGGTTTCACCTGTGTGACTCATGGCTGGGCCCAGTCATGGCTAATTCTCTTCCCTCTCAGTTCTTGGGACTAGCATATGAGAAACAGGTTGGATCCTCTCCATTCCTGAACAATGGTATGAGCTCAAATGAGTCCCTTCTCTCTAGACCTCAGAACTTTCATGGAAAAAGTAGGACAGCGAGCCTGGCTTTTCCATCAGTGCCTTCTTTACAGAGAATCTGTGAGTTCAGAGCTACATGTGGTTGTCACTTTGGTTTGGACTGGTCTAGAACCTGGGTCCCCTGGGCCCACTTTGACCACTTCTCTCTCACACATATGAATGCACACACCCTGCTGTGGTTTGGAAGTGCCTCCAAAGTACACATGCTGGAAACTTAACCCCCAACACAAACTTATGTGGCAATTAGGCCATGAAAGCTGTACCCACGTGAGTTGATTAACGTCACTAAAGAAAGAGTGAGTTAGTTATTGCTGGGGCGACTTGTCCTAAATGTGAGTTCTTCTCTCACTCTTGCCTCTCTTGCCCTCTGCCTTCTACCATGGGCTGGTGCAGCACAAAGGCCTCACTCTAGATGCTAGTGCCATGCCCTCAGACTTCCCCGCCTCTAAGACAATGAGTCAGTCTGTTCCTAATAAATTACCCAATCTCTAGTATTAGAGTATCAGCAGGAATATATATATCTTATAGGGGTTGGAGAGATGGCTCTCTGGTTAAGAGTGCTTCCTGTTCTTCCAGAGGACGTGAGTTCAGTTCCTAGCATGCGTATTGGGTAGCTTACAACCTCCTATAGTTTCAGTTTCAGGGGATCCAAAATCCTCTTCCACCCTCCACTCACATATTTGGCATACACTCACATGGACACATATATAAAGAAAAATGTATCTTAAAAAATACAGCCTACAAAACATCTTCTGCTCTGCCTGTACAAGAGCTAGACTGATTTGGGTCTGTGATACCCTTTCCCAGCTTCTCCATGAGATGGCTTTCTTTTCTTAGAGTACTAGTCTTCCCAAAGATCTCCCTAGGCAGTCCTGGCCCAGCCAACATCTCACTCAGCATCTGTCCCTCCCTTCCTAGATCCCTTAGTTTTTGTTTTTGTTTTATGTGATACTGAAATTTTAATCCTTTGGTGTTTTGAGAGACTATTTAGCATTCTGTCCCAGATGTTCTAAACCAGTTCTGGCCATTAAAAGTTTCATGATATTGATTAAAGATGTTTGAAAATGCCATATGGAGCCTATTATATAAGCTTCATACAAACACACAGACATTCATATAAAGAGTTCAATCAGAATTATCCTACACGTGATAATGCTCTTCCTAGAGACTTTTAGTTGCTGAATAAAAAGCCTAGTGCCAGGTGTGGGATACCTCCTCTCAAGTTATTTGTTGGGGGTCTCTAGGAAACAATACTGACTATTGCCATTACTTTTGCTTGCCTGATAGAACTTTATGGTAAAACCTTATTGCAGAAAACACCATACATTTTTGGTCTCAGGACATGGAAAAATCAAGCTGTTAGTGATCAGGAAGCTTCCCCCCTGCTGTTTACCTTTCATTGTGTTGGAAAGTCATCAACAGTCTCATCCAGCTGTGAACCTGTGAGCTACAATAACAACTGATGTGGCACGAATGTTATGTTACCTCTTTCTAGTTGGATTTAAGGCCCGCTGTATAAGAAGACAATGCATGTGTGTTATTGTAGATCTGGCCAACAACCCATGGTTGGGGAACTCACAGGCTCCATGGCTGAGCCTACTTAATACCGTTCTGTATATCAGAGAGATCTTTCTACACCTCAACTTGTATTGCTCCCTTTCCTGGCTTACACAATATGTAGATCTAGTAGAGTAAGTAGATAAGTTTTAGAATGAGATGGGAAATAATGATGGCTCCTCCTCATGGATTTGTGAAGGAGATTCAGTGAGTCAACCTGCCTTCAGAAGACTACCTGGTGCATACTGACTGATGTTAATCTTAGTTATTCTAGGGTCATCCTGGTTAGTTTTCAGGAAGATTAAACTGTTTGGACCAGAAGTGGAATGGGCAGTTTTTGTCAGAATCACTTGGGTCCCTTGTCAAAATGAAGATTTCTTTTTCTCACCTGAGACCTCTTAGATCATAATCCGTGGGAATAAGTAAGGATCCAGGATCTACATATTTTACGTTGCTTCTGAACAACTATTGCAGAGTGGGCTAAAGAAGAAGAGCTTTGTAGTTGGGAGTGGGGAGTCTGGGTTTGAATCCATACTGGGCATTCAGCGGAGGTCGGGGGGGTTGGGTACAAAGCACCTTCCTAGAGCTTGGGCAGCCTCCCATAGGAAAGTGGGATGCAGGGCGTCACCTCCAATGCCAAAAAGAGCATAAGCCCATTCCTTGTAGGCTGGGAATGCTCCTCTCCTGCCTGTGGGGCTCTCCCTGCTCAGAATCCTCTAAAGGACTGGACGTGCTCAGCACAGTCAGAATCACTCTCAAACCACACAGACTCTAGTGGGCTTCCATTCCCTGGGTCCCCACCCCACCTGTCAACCATTGTCCTCTTCTTCTCAACCATCCTTCAGCTCTAGTTATTAGCAACTTGTACATGAGGCCCCATAGGAAGAGGCAGAATGAATGAACAGAGCTGGATGGTTGAGGTAACCGAATTATAGAGAACATTTTATGTACATAACTTCCTTCTTGTAAGCACTCTCCTAAGAAAAAATCCTGTGGTTTTTTGTTTTGTTTTGTTTTTTTTCTTTTGTACCTGAAATCTAACTAATTTTTGAGGCAATTTGAGTGTACATTATCAATGTCAAATGCTATGTATAAGGCAAATGGCATGAATGAATGTATGAATGAATGAATGAACCTAGTTGTGGGTGATGACTCTGAGTGGACAGATGTAATTCTTTCACTTGAAAGAAAGAAGTCCTACCAAGCAGTGAGCACTAGGGACACCGAACCTGGCTCTGAATCACCTGAAGAAAAAGTGCTCTTCCTCCTGTCTTTTTGATCTACGACCTGATGAACTATCTGGAAGACATAAGGGCTTTGAAAATTTGGGACCTTTGCCTTTGTCAAGGTCCACTGTGGCTAAGCTTTTCGGAGAGTATAGTTTTCTTCTGTTTCCTCATTTCTTACTTGATATTTTTCAACTTAAGCTTAAGCTGCTCTTAGAAAAGGAATCTTCTTCACATTTCAGCAAAGTCACCCTGTCCATATTTCATATTAACTTACTTTTGTATGGCACTGTATAGATTATAAACACCTGGATAAGTGCAAGACTCTCTGCTTCCTCAGTGCCCATCACTGAAGCTCAACTCAAAGTGAGAAGTTGAGCAGCCATGTTGAATGGACCATATCTGTCTTGAGTCTGTCACAACTCTCATTCTTCTTTGATCATCTCTTAGGTGACACGGGTTGATAGCCATGAACCTGGGTGTGTAAGTCCAGTCTGATGATATACTCTGGAGAAGGGCTTAATAACAGGTGGCCCTGGGAACCCAAAACATGGGAATTCACAAGACCATGAACGAAACTGTGTCAGTTATAGGAACTAGAGCTGCGTCTTGGCTTGATATCCAGGGAAAACCACTGTAAAAATGGGGAAGGAGACTGCAGCTACTTAGCAGACCTGTTTAGATTAAATGGGACAACATGTCTGAAGCCACAGACAGGACTAATCGATGTGTGTAACCTCTTACCCTCCATCCTGAAAGACCAGTGGTGGCCTCCATGCCTCGCTTTCTGTTCTGTTCTTCTCAACTTCACAAGGGCTTTGGGTGATGAAAACACTCTCTTCTATATTGAAGAGTGCTACAAGTCTAAAAATTTTTTAAGGGAGGGTGGCTAGAGAGATGACTCAGCAGTTAAGAGCACTGACTGCTCTTTCAGAGGACCCAGGCTCAGTTCCCAGCACCGACATGGTAGCTAACAACCACCTGTAATTTCAGTTCCAGGAGATATGATGTCCTCTTCTCGCCTCTGTGGGCACTGCATGAACAGGTGCACTTATATGCCTGCAAACCACTGACATACATAAAATAAAAATAAATACATAATGTTTTAAAAGAATGCTGAAGGTCAGAAGGCATAGTGTAGCTTATTTGTTTCCAGATTTTTTTTAATTATTATTTTTATTTTATATGTAAGAGTATACTGCTTGCATATATGTAAGTGTACCTGTGTCGAATATTGCCTGCAGGGGTCAGAACAGGGCGTTGAATCCTTTGGAAGTGGAGTTATAGATGGTTGTTAGTGGCCATGTGGCTGCTGAGAAGTGAACCCAGGTCCTCTGCAAGAGCAGCAAGTGCTACAAGCCACTGAGCCATCGACTCTCCAGCCCATTTCCAGATTTTGTAAGAACAAGACTGCTGGTTCTCAGCTGCCATCTTCCTGGCACACTCTGGCTGGTTTCCTGAAGAGTGAATGACAAAGCTGGCTGCTACGTCACAGAAAGGAGATAGAAGAGGAAAATGGGATGTGTAATTTATTAAAGGAGAAGCTTTTTAAATGTTAGTGACCGAGCATGGGGAGTTGCTCGCCAGGGGACCAGTTGTGAGTCTACTTCTAGGAGCTTCTGTGACATCATTTGCTTACTTAACTTCTGCATTTCAGTCCTTTCATGTCTCAGTCTGCTCCAGTGTGACACTCCCAGTCTGATTGGCTCAGATAGTAGCACCATGGGTGGCACATTTTGGGGACTGTTTATAATGATGGTGGACCTTAACCAAGGGTAACACGAGTGGAGGAGCTCAGCTTTGACGATAGGCAAGAATCATTCTTTATATGCCTTCAGGTAGTTGTACCGGGCCACTCTGATCCTTAGTTTCCCTGCCTGTAAAATGAGGAGCATGGTTGTGACTCCCTGAAGTCAAAGCTGGGATAAATGAGATCAAATGTGATATGATGGTTGGTGTGAAAAAGCAGAAATTGTTTCAGTAAGCCATTCTTCAAAAAAATTGTATTGTACCATACACCTTTAGTACCAGCACTCAGGAGGCAGCGAAAGGGGGATCTCTGTAAGTTCAATATCAACCTGGTCTCCAAAGTGAGTTCCAGCCCAGCCAGGGCTATATAGTGAGGCCCTCTCTCAAAACTAATAATAATAATAATTAAAAAGAAGGAGAAGGAGGAGAGGCAGAGGGAGGAGGAGAGTGAGGAGGAGGAGGAAGAGGAGAAGGAGGAGGAGGACGAGGAGGAGGAGGGAGAGGGAGGAGGAGGAGGAGGGGAAGGAAGTTGTATGTGCCAAAGATGTGGGTTCTCTGAAATGGTAGGAGGTGCTGAGGGCTGTGTGAGCAATGTGGCGCTGGTGACATCTGTTATCAAATTTCAGAGATTTGCTGAACTGACTTTCTCTGGGTCATTACAAATCCAGCCTTGGTTCCTGCGGGCTGCAATGTAAATTGAGAAAATAAAATACAAATGAGATGTCTGGAAAATGACTTTGTATTTAGGTACTTAGATTAGAAGGGGATGCAATTCTGTGCCTGTAAACATTAGTGTTTCTTTCAGTCATAACAAATAAACATTCAGAGGCAAAAACTGATCAACCATTTCATTCTTCTTAGGAAACAAGAAGTTGCACAGCCTCCCTAAATCAGTGCAGCACAGAATTTAATGTGATGTTGGAAACTGTATTTATTGTTTTCTGGGCCAAAACATATCATTCATTTGCAAAAAGAAAAAGACTAACTACCAATTCCCAGTAAAGAGGGACGTCGTTATGATGGTTGATCATGGGTTCTAATCCCAGTAGGGGATAAGTATGCTCTTGTACGACTAGAAAACAGCAAGGAGAAAAAGCTGGCTGTTCTTGTGTCCTGAGCATGGACTCAGAACCCCTGGAAATGGAGACCTCTAGTTCCCAGGTTCTATGACCTCAGGCAAGTCTCCTCTCCTGACTGACCCATCTCCTCAGTCTGAATTAAGCAACTGCATTTTTTTTTTAATTTAAAAAATTTTATTGGCATCTTTCCCTTAAAAAAAAAATAACATGATTAGGACTAGAGAGATGGCTCAGCAAATTAAGAACACTTGAAGTTCTTCCAGAGGACTCCAGTTCAATTTTCACTGGCTAACAATCATCCATAACTCCAGTTCTAGGGGTTTTGACACCCTCTTCTGACCCCTTTGGGCATTGCATTGTGCAGATGTTCTTACACATGCAGGCAATACACACATACACACAAAATAAAAAATAGTAAATGAAATATATGTTTTTAAAAAAACACAATTATATTGAAAAACTTTGAATAAGTTTTTTGAAAATTTGGAACCGGAGTGAATGCCACACTTACATTATAATAACAATGATACATGTCACAGTATCGTTGAAACTTGGCAGTACAGTTTTGTCAGTAAATAATACTCAGAATTTTTATTTAGTCGGAACACGTGAGGCCTGCCTGAACTGGCACTTCAGACCTCAGATTTCACAAAAGCTAGAGCGCTCTCTGCCTCCTGTAGACTCTGGGCATGTGTGCTTATGTACATCAACCTAATACAGTTACACATGTGCACAGAATTAATTTTTTTTTAATCTTAAAGCAAAAAAGAGATCAGAATGGCTGAAACTCAGGGCGACAGTACTGGAAGACGACGCGGAGGTGAAGGGGCTCGTTTGTAGGGCTTTGTAGGAGAGAAGACAAATTTTTCTGTTAGGTGCAAAGGGAAGTTCATTATCTCATTCATGTAAGGATCTTCATTTAAATCCTAACAGATAGCACGTGTGCTTAATAGTCATAGCGTTAAAGATCAGAAACCGGAGGCCTTTTAGGTGGTTTCCTGTGCTTCTCTACAATGAATTGTGCACCGGTTCGTCCTCTCTTTGTCTTTTCAAACAGTGACATAGTAACCACTCTAATTGATTTTCTTTCATGTCTTGGAGACCATTTGTATCAGAACTAGAAGAGTATTCTCATAATTCTTTACTTGCTGGCTTCTGAAGCACTCCAATGTGGCTGTTTATCTAACCAGTTCCCTGTTGATATCACTAGAACTATTTCATGGAGTAGTTATTTCATGGAATAGTTTTAAGGCAAGATTCTGATGTGTGGTGTGTGTGTGTGTGTGTGTGTGTGTGTGTGTGTGTGTGTGTATTCTTCTTTTCTTTTCCCTGTAAGGCTCCTCTATCTGCTGCTAGGCAATAACCCTGTCCTCTCTAGTCATGGCGCCTCTGACTGTGTCTAGGAGAGAAAAGATAATGGTTTGGGACTGCATGGTAGCTGTGAGGGAAGTGGATGGAAGTTGATGTTTAGAAGGTAGAACCAATTAGTGCCGATACCAGCATAGATTGAACATGGGAGTAAAGAAAATAAGATCAGGGTGAGGACATAGCTCAGTCAATAGAGTGCTTGCCTCACAAGTATGTGGACCTGAGTTCAATCCTAGAGCCTATGTAAAAATGCTGGGCATGGTAACATTCAATCTTTAAAAAAAGTTTTATTTATTTTTATTTTATATGTATGAGTGTGATGCCTGCATATAAGTGTACCCATAGCATGCAAGGTCTGCAGAGGTCAGAAGAGGGTGTTGGATCCCCTGGAACTGAGTTACTGATGGTTGTTAGCTATCATGTGAGTGCTAAGAATCAAACCCAGGTCCTCTGCTCTTAAGCACTGAGCTATCTCTCCAGCTCCCACATACAATCTTTAAAAAAATAATGTAAATCTTCAGCCAGACATGGTGGTGCTCAACTTTAATCCCAGCACTGGGTGGTGGGGGGCAGGGGAGGGAGGCAGGCAGACTTCTGTGAGTTCAAGACCAACCTGGTCTACATGGTGAGTTCCAGGCCAGATGGGGCAACGGGGAAACTCTGTCACAAAAAGACCAAAACAAACAAACAAAAAACAAAAAAAGTAAATCTGAGGCTGGACAGATGGCTCAGTGATTAAGAGCACTGACTGCTCTTGCAGAGAACCTGGGTTTGATTCCCAGCACCGACATGGCAGCTAACAATGATCTGTAACTCCAGTTCCAGGGGATCCAACACCCTCTTCTGACCTCCACAGGCACTGTACCTACTTACATGCAGGCATTACACTCATACACATAAAATAAAAATAATTTTTAAAAATACATATATTTTTAAAACAATGAAAATAGAAATCAAAGACCACTTTGGGGCTTTGGCAGTTGGGGAGGGGAGTGAGTGACATTTCCTTTTTTATCTGTCAACAGCATTTCATGCCTGACTAATACAGGAATAGGTGGTAAAGGCAGGAGAACTGGCAGTAAACTTCTCTTTTTCTCTGTGTGAGACTTCTCTTTTTTTCTCATCCCCAAAAAGTATTTTGTAGCCTAATCGTAATATAACATTAATTTGGAATTTTCTGCCACTGTGTTCAATAGAATAAATCTCTAGGAATTTTCTCCAATCTCACTGGCCGTTTTCCCCCATTCTCCTTTGTAGGATTTCCTGTACTTGATACTTAAACCCTGACCTTCCTCGGGGGTCAGCACCAAGTCCCCATTCTGCCAGTAAGATCACATCCCACCCCGTGGTTTTGCACACATCTGTATGCTGAGTCACAAATTCCTATGTTTAGCTCATGCCTCTTCTCTGAGGTCTCTTAGAAACCTGTTCTTTCCTCACCTTAACACCCTGATGTTTAATAAGCATTTCAGACTTAACATGCTCCAAAGAAAGCTCTTGACCCCCGCTCGCAACTCTGTAATCTTCCCAGATCTGCCATGCATCGTTAAAGGTGACTTGTCTACCGCCATCCAGATGCAGCAACTATAATCCTATCATGTTTACCCATCCCTCTTCTCTTCAACAACCCATGTTATCTCACTTCCTGTCATCCCATCACCTCCCATGAGACAGTGCCTCCCTGGGAATTACCTGACCTCTCTGCCTTCATTCTTACCTTCTTGGAGCTGTACTCTGCAGGTCCATCAAAGTCTTTCCAAAGGATAGTGTCATTTCCTTGTTGAAAACCTCAGTGTTTCCCCACTGTATCACAAAGAATATTTTTAGACCTAGTTCCTTATTCTCTGTCACGTCAGTGGAATGCGCTATGTGGGAATATCACATAACTGCTTGGTATCTCTGAAAGAATACTATGTGAAAATGTCAGGTCACTAGCAAATATTTCTCCCCAGTTCCCCTATGCTTTAGCTGCAGATAGACCAATGCTTTGGGCAGCTGGGCCAGGCACACAGCACAACAAAGGTCATGATCATTGCCACCAGGTTACTGTGCTTCCTCCATCAGCCCTAGCAAGGGGACTTCAGTAAAGACTGCTTAATTCTTTCTAGTTCGATGTCACTTGATCATTTCCCTACTTTAAAAGTAATGTGAATTTCATTTCTATAAATGAAATAATTTTCCAAACTATACATAATCACTTTAGTAATGTTTGATCTTCATTTCAACTTAGACTCATTTCTAGAAAGTTGGCCCGAAGCATAATTAGTTAAAAGTCTAAAAAACAGTATTTTGATGTATTATGAGGAGGCAGTTATTAAATTATTTTATCTAATTCTTTTTAAAAAAAAATAAAGATTTACTTTTATTTTATGTGCACGAATGTTTTGCCTGTGTGTATGTAAGGGTCCTATGTGGAAGCAATGCCCTCGGAGGCCAAAAGCGAGTGTCAGAGCCCCTGGAACTGGAGTTATAGATGGTTGTTATCTTGCCATATGGGTGCTGGGACTGAACATAGGTCTTCTGCAAGAGCAGCCTGTGGTCTTAATCACTGAGCCATCTCTCCAACCCCTGAAATTCAAGTTTTTATAAGTATGCCACATTCGATGTGTCTCAACTACACAAACGCGTACTAGATAACTTTAGTATATTCTTTCCAAAATCTGCTGGGTATCACACTGTTGAAATACTTGCTGTCCTGGGCATTTTCCTTCAAGGACACCACTTCTTTTAGAGCTGCCACCTCAGCTGCTTCATCTATGGCCGAGAGATGTCCAGAGGTTCCAGAAAGTCAGTCTTCATCCTCCTTTTCGCAGACAAAAACACAAAGAACTCCAGTTCCAGGAGATCCAGTGCCCTCTTCTGGCCTTCCTGGGTACTGCATGACATGGGTACACATATTCATGCAGGCAAAACACATAAAATTTTTTAAAAAGAAAATAAAGAATTGTTGTTGGGGGCCTCTCAGAACAGTCACATTCACCAAAATCAGACACACTGGCTGTTTTGTGGGGGAAAAAAAGGATTCTGAGGGCTGGAGAGAACATCTAGCAGTAAGAGCACTGGCTGCTCTTGCAGAGGACCTTGATTCAGTTCCCAGAACCCACATGGTGGCTGGCAAACATCCATAATTCCAGTTCCAGGGGATCAAATGCCCACTTCTGACCCCTGCAGACATTGTATAACATGGGTGCACTTACATTACATGCAGACAATACACACACACACACAAATAATATTTTTTAATTAAAAAAATTTTAAATGCATTCTGATTGCACAAGCTATCATGCTCATGAGTCATTCTGCACTCCCCTCTCCAGCTGTGTTTTTATATAAACATCCTATTCCATATTGACTAGGTTATATGATACATAAGATGAACAGTTAGGACAGAAGAATATTAAAATGTGTATTTATGATTAACTTTACTTTAAAATGAGGCAGACATTAAACTTTACTAGTATTTACTATGACTCTGAGGTCCCCCTAGGTCATGTGCCGCAGTCAATACATGGACGTTCTGGAGCAGTAGACTGCAGTGCTTACTCTTTTATTGACCATCAACATATCACTATTTATCTCTACTTCCCCAGCACAGAAAATCTTCAGCAGGGTTCATTCAGATCTTTAAATGGTAAATTTTTCACAAACTTAAAAATTTAGTTGTACATATTTCCAGATCCACCCCCCCCATCTCAAATCTACTAACAGATGGTTATTTTAAAAGACAAAAACGTTCATATCTACAGATTCAGGTTTTTTTTCATTTAACCTTATGGCATAATGCATTGGCATCTTTTCATGGAGGTGTATATAGTTCTACATTATTTTCTCTTTTTTTAAAAATATTTTCATAGAGCTGGGACAGGTGGTACAAACCTTCAGTCCCAGCACTTGGGAGGCAGAGTCAGGCAAATCTCTGCATTCAAGGTCAGTCTGGTCTGTATAAGGAGTTCCAGGCCAGCCAGGGTTACAGAGTGAGGCACTGTCTCAAAAAAAAAAAAAAAATGCATAGAAGAGTAAAACTCTCATTACAAGGTGCTGTGATTTGAATGAAAAATGCCCCCTACACATGCATTTGGTCCCCTGTTAGTGGCGCTGTTTGGGGAGGAGTTTTGGGATGTTGGAACCTTGCTAGAGAAAGTATGTTACTGAGGGTGGGCACTGGGAGTTGATGGCTTTGCCCACTTCCACTTTGCTCTCTCTGTTTCTTGTGTACAGATGAAGTTTAATCAGCCACCTTCCTGTTCCAGTCACCTGCTGCTCTGCTCCCCCACCATTATGGAACATAAGCTCAAATAAAGTAAGTCGACTTGGGTCATGGTATTTTATCACAGCAACAGAAAAGAAACTAATACAGAAAGGTTAAGGTTATTCTCTAAAAATTATTATGTGAGGTTTTATAAGTGAAAAAGTAATAATTACAATAACTGTAAGAATTCACAAAAACATAGGTAAAAATCTCAAAGTTATGCAATTGAAACAGAATAATAGAAACAAAGAAACAAAGCAAAAATTGCTTGGTATTGTGACAGCCACTGTACCAGCAAGTCTGCCTCCAGAGCACCCACCTTGCTACTGCAGGGGTGACATCACAGTGGATGCCAGAGGCTCAGTGTCCTTGTAAATGCAATGGAACTCTCCACAAGCCAGAGAGGATACTGATCTGTACATGACGTCAGAATTTTGAGCTCATGTGAGTATATCTTAAGGTAATACTGCTTTCTATGAAGGGATGCACTATCCCTAGATACTTTATTATTTTGATTTTGTTTTGTAATAGCCTGAGAGGACTACTGTGACAAAATATTGTTGATTGAGTGGCTTAAACAAAATATTCTTCCCATTTCTAGAGGCTAGAAGTCCAAGATCAAGGTGGCAACAGTTTAGCTCCTCTGATAGCTCTCCTTGGCTTGTGGTTGACCACCTTCTCACTGTGTCTTCACTTGGTCCGTGTGTGTGTGTGTGTGTGTGTGTGTGTGTGTGTATCTGTGTATCCCTCTGCTCACTACCCTCATTACCCAAGACACAGTGGAATAGGTCAATGTATTACTTTTCTTGTTGCTATGAAACTACTTAAAGGAGAAAAAATTTATTTTGGTTTATTATTTGAGAGGAATCCATTATGGCAGGGAAGGTGCTGAGAGGAATCCATTATGGCAGAGAAGGTGCGGCAGCAGGGCATGAAGTCACATTTCATCTCCAGTCAGGAAGCAGATGGCAGGCAGATGGTGAGGCCAGTCTATAAATCCTCAAGGTCCACATCCAGCAAGGCTCCACCTCCTAAAGGTTCTACCACCTTCTAAAACAGCATCACCAGCTGGAGACAAGGTGTATAAACACATGAGCCTATAGGGAACATTTCACATTCAAACCATAAGTCTATATAAGGTCTTTATGCATATGACCTCATTTAACTTTAATTCATCTTTAAAGGCCCTGTCTCCAAAATGTGGCCAATGTGTGATAACTGTTGCAAATAAACCACAGGGTTCTGTGGGCACCTGAAATTGTGGAGACCTGATAAGAGGGGATAAGGAAGTCTTCTTTGAAAGACTAGTTTTTTTCCACCTGAGATGTGAAGATGAGCTGGAGTTTACCAAACAAACAAGAGTACTGGAAATTAGGAATTAAACCTATGAATTGAAAGGAGACATATTTTCCACTAGCTATTTCCCCACCTTATGTACCTTCAGTCTACACCAATCCCATTTCAACCCTCTGATACTCTGCTGGATCATTCCTGCCCCTGAAGACCACCTGGTACAATTATAAGCATCATCACTCCTTGAGAGAGTTGCAGAATTCTCATTTTAAGTGGATTGTTAGCATATACCCTACCCCCACTCTAGACTCCACATAGATATTATAAATGAACTTCTAATCTAATAAAACCAATCCTTATCTTTATATGCTTCTCTGGAGTGTTGATGTTAAGTTAAAATATACACACCCCAGGACAAGGCCTTGCAGGATCAGACATCATCTACCTCCATCACTCTCTCCTAGCCCTTTGCATTCCTTCTCTGTCAGGGTCCCTCCCAAAACAAAAAGAAGGCATTGTAGCCTGGTCTGTGCTTGAGTGTATGTCATGACCCTGTAGTAAGGACCACCCAGTCAGAATATATGTTGCCATACATAGGAGACAAAGAAACTGAATTGTAAAGGGGAATTAACAGGGCAAAAGGCTGAGCTCTGCTGAGCTCTGAACTCAGTTTTTTTGGGTACAAATCCACTGAAACAAGTGCTAGCACCAAAACCACTTCTTAGAAGAAAAACCTTGGTGTCTCACCTCTGTAGAGAACACCTTCAACACAGCCCCACTGGCCCACTTCTCTCCCCTCAAAACACCAAGCCTGTTCTTACCTCAAGCCTTGGGTCGTTTCCTCTGCTAGGATGACCTCTTTGGCAGACTTTAGTTCATCTTTCACATCGTAGATTAAAACTGAGTCCCTTGAAGCCCTCTGTAGCTCCACTTGTCAGGGTCATCCTCAGTGCCTACAGAACCATGAGGTTCAGTTTGCAACAGCTGTCACATTGCTGTGATTATTCAGTAAACAGCTTTCCTACAGGGCCCAGTTCCTGTGAGAGCAAGGATCACATGGAGCAAGATTATCCTGGCTCCTGATAAAAAGTAGGCTTTTGATAGATTATTACTCAAAACATCTCACATTTGGCTGTTTCCTCCATCTGAGAGCTTTTTTCTTTCTTGTCCATCTGGCAAACTGAGGGTGGCCAGGTCCCCTTTCTCCCTGATTTGACTGTTAACTACTTCACAGCACTCAGTGTCCAATAAAGCTTACGAAGGAAAACCAAGTGACCTGCCAGTTAAAGCAGAACGTTTTTACCTTGCTTGGTGCCCGTATGCTCCATTACTGCCCTACTAAAGGTTTTTAAATCATAAGTTTAAAAATTTATCCACTGTCTAATCCTCAATGGCCATCACTAGTAGAAACAAAAATAAAATTTGACAGCATTTAAGATTATATCTTCATGGGCTGGTGAACTGGTGATCTGGCTCCCTGGGTAAAGGCACTTGCCATCAACCCTGATGGCCTCAGTTCAATATCCAGGACCACACCGAGGCAGAAGAGAACTAATTTCCCCAAGTTGTCTTCGGACCTCTACACGTACACCGTGACATGCGTGTGTACACACATACACAGACAGAGAGACAGAAAGAGGGAAAAGATAAATAAATAATTTTCTTGGAGGTTAAGACTACTTGCTCTTGCAGAGGACTTACAGCACCTGCATGATGGCTAACAGTTTTATGTAACCCCAGTTCCAGGGGGTCCGACACCCTCCACTCACCTCCACACATGGTTGCACTTACACTCATGCAGTCAAAACACTCATATGCATAAAAAATTTTTTTAAAAAAGATTGTATCTGTTAAATTTTTTTTTTAATGCAGAAGATGGGGCTCAGCAGCTAAGGGCACTGGCTGCTCTTGCAGAGAACCCGTGTTCAATTCCCAGCACCCACATGGTTGCTAATGACAGTAAGTGAAGTTCCAGGAGATCCAATGCCTTCTTCTGACTTCCTCAGGCACTGAACAACATAGGTGCATTTACATACATCAGGTAAAACACTCATACACAGAAAAATAAAGAATAAATAAATAAAAATTTTACAAAAATGCAGAAGAGTCACATCTTGAGAGTAACATTTGAAATTGTAAAATACTGGGGGAACTCACATCTGGTTGAACTACTCAATGTAAACTGAAACAGACTGCCCTTGTAAAATTTGTTCTCCTTTTCTTTTCTTTCTTCTTTCTTTCTTTCTTTCTTTCTTTCATTTATTTTGAGACAGGTTCTTTCTTATTGTGTAATCCTGGCTGGCCTGGAACTTGCTATGTAGATCAGACTGGACTTTAACTCAGAGACTGGCTGCCTCTGCCTCCCCGGGTGCTGAGATTAAAGGGCACCACCACACCTGGCATGAAATTTGTTCTTACTAAACATTTATGGAGGACTGCCATGGACAGGTTTTAAACCTACAAAATTTTACTAGAAGAAGATGGAACTTGTCCTCCTCGGGAAACAGGAACAAGCCCATGATTAGGGATCTCAATAAATCGAATATATAGGAAAAACAAACTAGAACAGAGATACCACTGAGAAGTAGCAGTCAATCATTTTTGCCAGATAGGTAAGATATATTTTATGAGTGCTCTGCTTTTTATCTGTGCTTAGCCCAAAATAGCCATGCTATTTCTTTTTCTGCTCCCAAAGTCACCTTTCCTGAGGGTGGAATTCTGCCATGCTGTTTATTCGTAAAGGGAAGAAAATAACATGGTGGAGCTGTGGTAGGCCAGCTTCTGAATGTCAGGGTCGCTCTTTATTCCATAGCTTTTAATAGCACGATCGTGAAATAAGAGACTTGATGACAGAAACCAAAGTAATTCAACATACGGCATCTTTGTTGGACATAAATGGAGATAGTTTGATCAGTTTGTACAAAAACTGATCAAAGCATTAAATGGCTTATTAGAGTTGACTTTGGAAAATTTAAGTAGTTATCACTGTGGATAATTCCAATTAAACTATTGTATTCCAGTTTGAATGGGTATGTAAATTTGATAATGTCTTTGGAAAGAAATTTGGCCATATGCACAAACATTAAAACTGCATTTGTCAGAGCTGGAAAGATGGCTCAGCAATTACGAGTACTGGCTGCTCTTGTAGAGGACCAGGGTTTGAGTCCCAGCACCCATATGGTGGCTAACAACTGTCTGTCGCTACACTTCCAGGGATCTGACGCCCTCTTCTGACCTCTGTGGGCATTGCACCTACCTACATGTAAGCAATACATTCATACACATAAAATTTAAAAGTAATAAATAAAAATACAAAACAACAACCAAAAACCATGCATTTGTCTTTTGACACATTTTCGTTTTGGAAATTTATTCTAAAGAAAAAAGTGCTCATGTGCGCCCCCCCCCGCCCCGCCCGTATATACAGAGACAGTACTATATATTGCACAAAGTACCACATATAGTAACGAAGATGGGGAAATTGATGTAAAATACATTATAGCATATTCACGCTACAGAAAACTAAGCAACCTTAAGGCAACGTCAGGACCCCGCCCCACCGTTTTAGCCTATAACAATCCCACTGACAATATGAAGCCTGGACTGTAAAGTCACGAGTAGCCCAGGAAGCAGCCTCTGCCTCCCAAGCCCGGCCCTGAGTATTAGCAGGGCTCTAGTGAAGTGCTTTCTCAGCTTCGACACTCACAACCTAGGGTTAAGGACAAGGTGCAAACTTCACAGTCCAGGCAAGCCAACCCGCGTTCCAGGCCCTTGTCACCATGGCAACTGGGAGGCTATTAGGCACTGACAGAAAATGGAAACTAGGGCTGAGCAGCTCTGGCTCTGTCCAACTTAGAACTGGAGAGCCCGGGAAGAGCCTTTACATCCGAAGACCACTTTCTGTGGCTGGCAGGGTTAGGGTAAGAAAAGGTTTCCCCAGCCGAGACCCAAGAGACCTCAGCGCGTTGCAGCCACTGACACATCACCATGGCAACCCTCGGCATAGACAGCCTTCCACCCGCTCCTTCCAATGCTTCTGGGGGCTGGCATCGCCATGGCAACGAAGGCCTCTCGGCTTGCTTTAGCGACCCTTGGCGCGCACTCCGAGTCACCGGCCCACCCGCTGGGTCGCAGAACTCTGGGTAGGGTGGCCGTGGGGCTGCGAGCCACGCGGGCAGCAGGGGGCAGCAGCGGCTCGCGGGCGCAGCGCTCCCCAGCTCGGGGGCCACTGCTGGAACCGAAGCGCCCTCGGGCTGAGACCAGCAGTGCTCTGTGCAGTCCTGCCCACTCGCTGGCCGCCTGCGTCTGCTCCCCGGCGCTTGGCGACTAGCGTGTGGTTTCATCCGATAATGATAGATATTTTCTTAAGGGTTACTTTGAGTATTAAGTAAGGTAATGGGACTTAGTATAGTTTCTGGCACATGGCAAGTACTCAATAAATCTTAGTTGCTGATAGATGACCATAGATAAGTTACTTAACACCCCCCCAACACGAGTACCTAATATTAACCTTGGCTCATTAAAAAAGAGGGAGTCGGGGGTGGGGTGGGCAGATTATAGTATCATTTGTGAAGTCCCCAGACTATCAGAATCATAGTAAATACTATGGAATACGGTATTGTTACAACATCATACTGTTAACAGTTACCTTTTTGCCTGATGAAGTGGAAAGGACTGTCTCTCTCTTCTCTCTCTCTCTCTCTCTCTCTCTCTCTCTCTCTCTCTCTCTCTCTCCCTCCCCACCTCCCCCAGAACTTTCAGTCTCTTTGAGGGATTACAGGAATATTTGCTTACTTTTATTTTACCTCTCAGTGTTTTACACTGTTAAAAGAGGTCATATAATATAGAGTCCTTAAAAGATGATTGGGCTGTGATTCAGATGGATTTCCAACTTGATTATGCTGCTGGTTCTTTGGGTGAAGGTTACTTACTTCATCCTCATCCATTTCTAGGGTTCTCTCGTCAAAGGGTATTACCTAAACATCGGTGTTTAACCTCTCCTGGCAAAGTATTCAGTAAAAAGTGATTACATTAGCAAACTCCTAGAAGAGTGAGAAACTAGAAAGTGCTTTCAGGAAGTGATAGATGAGATGCTATGGGACTCTGAGATGACAGAGAAAATATCCTAATGTATACTTTAATCTTATTTTTTAAATGCCAGTGTGGGGGCTGGAGAGATGGCTCAGTGGTTAAGAGCACTGGTGGTTCTTGCAAAGGATCCAGGTTCAATTCCCAGCACCCACTTGGCAGCTAACAACTGTCTCTAACTCCAGTTCCAGGGGATCTGACGCCCTTTGACACTGCATGACACAAGTGCACTTACATGCATGCAGGCAATATATTCATAAAATAAAATAAAAATGATAAAATGTATATATTTTAAATACAAGTGTGTTGAAGGCAAAATGAAAATGTTTCCATGCTGATTAAAAGGAAAATTACTTTGTCCCCCAAAGTCATCATCTTAGTGGGCAGTTGTTTCTAAAACTGGCCCTTGCTGCCAGTCTTGTCCTAATGTGGCTGTCCAGTCTTTGACTCTGGAACTTCCCTCTCCTACTAGCTGAAGTAGGAACATCCGGTTTTCTTCTTTTATTTTTGGAAGCCCTTAACTAGAGAATGAGGTCCCTATTTATTCTCAGGTTAATGTCTAGGTTAAAGGATAAGTAGTGTTTCCTGAACATTCTAGGCATTATGGCATCTGACTCCTGATGTGACCTTGGATAAATATATGAACCTTGGTTTTTCCTCATCTCTAAAAGGATAGTAACCCCTAATGATGCTGTGGTGGTTAAATAAGATATTGCACTTGAAGGATCTAGGTCCATAACAAATGCCCACAAAATACCAAAAACTTACTTCCTCTTTTTTTCTTGTCTTTTTTGAGACAGGATGTTCCTGTAACCCTAGCTGACCTCGAACTTGCTATGTAGACCAGGTTGGCCTCACTCACACAGAGATCAATGCCTGCCTATGCCTCCTGAGTGCTAGAATTAAAGGTGTGTACCACTCTGTCCAGCACCTCCTCTTTTTTTCAAACCACTATCATCATGACTATTGGCATGTAGTTTTTTATTCTCTTTATTGCCTAGCACATCGTATGGGCTCAGTAGATGTAGGTGTTAGCTGCCAGCGGAGTCTGGTCCCTTCTGTCTGCTGCGTCTCTCGGTCTCTCGAACCCTGACCTGACATAATGGTGCTGTGACTCGGATGGAAGAGAGCAGCAGCCCACGTGGGGACCACCTTTCACGCAGGACCTGACATGGTATGATCTGATCCGCTGATCTGGCTGTGGGCTCCTCACCCACAGCCTAGCACCCTACATCATGAGACATGGAGGTACCAGTTACCTTTCCCCTCTATTGCTCTCTCAGCTCTCTCTCTCTCATTCTCCCATTTCTGAGTGGCCACTGGTACTCACACGCCCACTCAACACTCTCGTCTACCTCCTGCCCAGGCTCTGCCTCTCCTCTTTCATTGCCCACAGGACTCCTGCCAGGCCTTCAGAGAGGAGAGCCCGAGCTAAGGCCTTTGCTTGGTTCCAGCCTCTGCTCCCCAGCCCGCCCTGGGAGCTCCTCCTCAGGTCTGCCCAGCCTGTCCCTCTGTCTGCCCTTGTGCGCACTAGCTTGAGTCTCTGCTCACCCGCCCAGGAACCCGTCCTGGTTTCCCTGGCCTCTCCCTTGTCCCCTCTGTCCGTGCTTGTGTACTAGGTCAGTCCTCTGCTGGCCTCCATTGGGAGCTGGTCCGCCTGCCCTTTCCCTTTCCCTCCCTCTGTGCCACTTCCATCTGAACCTAGTGCTCAAACTCAGCACCCACGCTCACCTGCCTGAACCAGGAATCCTTCTAGCTTTTCCCTCCCTCTGCCATTTCCTCCACCATGGGTCCCATCTTGGCTTGGCGTCCTGCGGCCCTCATGCCGGAGCAAAGCACACTGACTCAAGCACTCTCGCCTGTGTGCCCCAGGAGCAGCCTAGCCTCAGGCCTTGTTTCCACTCTGCACCTCTTCCTTGGCTCCTCTCAATCACCCCACCTCTGGCTGCAGCCTTGCCTGGGACGTGTGTAGTTAACTGGACCGCACCCCACACATTTTCTCTTTCTCTCTCTCTTCTCTACCCATTTCTGGGTGTCGGCCGCCTACGCTCCTTGGACCCCTGTCAACTCTCGTCTTGTTTTGAACTCCCCCTCTGGTAGGGACGCCTCTTGTGGTGGGGAGTTCCTATGTATCTCGACTTGCCTCAAAAGTTCCCGAACGCTGGGGTTTCCCACGCTAGCTGGGCCTCAGGGCCCAACTCTAACCTGGAAGGCGCACCCAGGTTCAGAGATCCCTCTCGTTTTGGATTCCCCAGAGCCCCATCCCCAAAATGGGGGTGAGGCGGCTAGCCTCCCCCATCTCTTTGGGGAGGCTAGCCCCCAAGGGGGGCTAGTGTTTCTCCACTCGTGGGTGCGGAGGAGCTAGTCCCATCTGGTCTTCTCTCAATAAAGCCGGGTCCTGTTAGCTGCCAACAGAGTCTGGTCCCTTCTGTCTGCTGCGTCTCTTGAACCCTGAACCTTACAGTAGGCAAAATGAGTGAATCTAGCCAGGAAGCCCTGATAATAGTGAATTTCACATTGCCACTAGCATGTATTGAACATTGTGTCAGAAACTGTCTTAAGATCATTACCTCTTAATGTTCAATTTTACTGGCCTTGTCTAGCTGCTTCCTTTCTCCTGTTCCCCCTCTTCCTCTTCCTCCTGTTCCCCCTCTTCCTCTTCCTCCTGTTCCCCTTCTTCCTCTCCGTCCTGTTCCCCCTCTTCCCCTTCCTCCTGTTCCCCCTCTTTCTCTTCCTCCTGTTCCCCTCTTCCTCCTGTTCCCCCTCTTCCTCTTCCTCCTGTTCCCCTTCTTCCTCTTCCTCCTGTTCCCCCTCTTCCCCTTCCTCCTGTTCCCCCTCTTTCTCTTCCTCCTGTTCCCCCCTTCTCTTCCTCCTGTTCCCCCTCTTCCTCTTCCTCCTTTTCTCTGAACTGGGGATTAAATCTGGGGCCTTGCACATGCTAGATGAGTATTCTACCACTGAACTGTGCCTTCGGGTCTCATTCACTTTGGATCTTGAGATAAAGTTTTACTAAATTGCCCAGGCTGGCCTTGAACTTGAAATCCTCCTCTACCTCCTAAGAAGCTGGGATTGAAAGCCTGTTTTGTGTGTAGCCTTTTGATTTGGCTCCTGAAGTATCTTTGAGTCACATAATCTTAAGAGTTTAGAAGCTAAAACTTATGCCTGTTGCCTATTTTTGTATGATTTCCATAATGAAGCCCAAATCAGAAAGATTCCTGTAGCCTCTGCTGATTTAAGAGTATGGCATCATGCTGTCATCAATCCCTGTTCTTGCATCCCTGGATGGAGATGACTTTCTTAACTCAATTTCCTTATCTCTTGCTAGTGTACAGCTTGGCTCTATCAGAACTCCGAAGGGCCCATTTAACAGGGTAGCTATGTTAGGTGGCACAGACCTTAGGCTCCTCTTTTGCCCCTCTGGCCACAGTCAAAGAAATGTAGTGGCTGTAGAGGGAGGATAGAGAAAGGAAGGTCATTGTGCTTCTTCTGATCCCTCACTATTATTTGAGTTTGTGGTTAGAGGAACCTTTAGGACTCATTAATCAGCACATTGCATATTCTCTTTGAAGGTTTTAGGGTTCATAGAACCCCCACCTCTGATCAGAACTGCTTTGTCAGAGATGACCCACCTGAACAGAGCTTGGGTCATCTAGCTCTGGTCCAACCAGAGTGAGCTGTGTGAAGTGGCTGGAACATTAACGATCCTCTTTTCATTCATTATACAATAGAATCTTTGAAAGCAAGTCTGTACTGTCATCAGTCAGAAACTTTGGACAAGATGTTTAGGCACCCATTCGTTCATTCATGTTCACCAACACTGTGCTGAGGTGCTAGGGATGTGGTTTTAAGGAAAGTGAAGATTCTGCCATCAAATAGCTTACAGTTTAATAGGAAAAAGACAGTAAAGTATGTACTATGTAGTGACTCCTCAAGAAGGTGACACTTGAGCAGAAAGCTGAAGGATGAGAGGGTTGGGTGAATAGGAAAATATTCCAAGCAGAGGAAATGGCCGGGCAAAGTCTCTGAGATAGGGCAGACTGGCCGAGTTGGAAGGAATGATAGAGCAAGTGGAAAGAGAAAAAGGTGGGGGTCTAGACAACTGGGACCCTAAGACTCTAGGGTTTATTCTTCAAAAGGTGGGAGGACATTACTAAGGTGACAGGACCTGATTGTTAGGACCATTCTAGCCCTGGGCACAAGAGACGATGGAATGGGGTTTGAAAGCAGAGGCCAAGCCTCTTGGAATGGTACATATGGGAGGTGACAGACACAGATCTTGGACTGAATGGTAAAGATGGATGGGGATGGATTTTGACCCAGTGAATTCCAGATTGAATGGGAGAGTAAAGATTAAAGAGTAATTCCCAAGGAGTGGGGCCTGAGCCCTGGCTGACATGTGGTACTGACGTGCAAAGGCTGGAGGGCCAAGATTAGAAAGTTAGTTTGCCTGTTCACCTGCTGTCTGTGATGGAAGAAGCGTTGCTGCTAGATGGGACGTTAGGTCTGAGACTTTTACAGGTTGCACAGCCTGAATGGCCTGTTCCCCAGTGCAAAGACCCCATAGTGCCTGTTAGCATCAGCAACATTTCCTTTGTTAGCTCCACTTTGGGCTCAGGCAGCTGTGCCCAGAGACACTTGGGGTGCTGTTGCTAGTGTGTTTTGAAGCAACAGGCTTCTAGAAAAGAGCTGGGAAAAAAAGATACAAAACGCACAGAAGGAAACTTAAGATAGTGTCAACTAGACAGTTCCCTGGTGCTTGGAGGGGTCAGAGGATGGTGAAAAGCCATTTCCAAAGAGTGTGCTCTTTTCTCGAAGCCTGTCACTTCCTTTATGAATTTCCAAAGCTCTTCTTCTATTTTCCTCTTTGGAATAAGGTCTATTTTTATTATTTTACCTGTGCTTTTCCAGTTCACACAGAGAAAGCCTCTAGTTTACCATCTTCAAAAATGTTTTAAAATGTAAATTTATCTAAAGGGTTTCCTAAGAGCAAAATTTAATACACTGATGTAAAACTAGAACCTAAAGCAATAGAGCTTTCTTTGAAGTACTGTTTTGCTCTTAGTAATGTTTGCAAAAGGAACTGAGTTAAAGGGAAAACATCTTGTTCGGTTTCTTGATTGGCTTTGGGAACCTCAATTGAGGGATTTCCTCTATGGGATTGGCCTGTAGGGCATTTTCTTGATTGTTGAGAGATGTAGGAGGGCCCAGATCACTGTGGGTGCTGCCACCTCTGGGCAGGTGGACCTGGGTTGTATAAGAAAGGGCTTGAGCATGTTCAGAGAAGCAAGCCAGTCAGCAGCATAGGGCAGGGTCTCTGTTTCAGCTTTTGCTTCTTAAGTTCCTACCTTAACTTCCTGCCCCGACTTCCTTCAAAGATGGACTGTGCCTTAGAAGAGTAAGATGAAACAAACCCTTTCTCCCCAAATTGATTTTGATCAATGTTTTATCATAGCAATAAAGAAGCAAACTAAAACCCTGGGTGTGGTGGTCCTTGCCTTTAATCCCAGTACCCAAGTGGATGGATCTCTGAGTTTGAGGCTAGTCTGTTTTACATAGTAAAATCTAGGCCAGTCAGGGCTACATAATGAGAACCTATGTGTCTGGAAAAGAGGGGTGGGTATCTTATGTTTTATTAAGATAATTATGTTTTCAGCTAAGTGGGGTAGTGCATGCCCTTAATCCTGACACTTAGGAGGTCAGAGGCAGGCATATCTCTGTGAGTTCAAGACCAGGCCAGCTAGGGCTGCAGAGAGACCTGTCTCAAAAACGGAAAAAAAGGATAATTATGTTTTCAGGCTAGGAAGATAACTTGGTCATTAAAGTGCTTACTGCACAAATGTGAGGACCTGAGTTCAATCCCCAACACACCCACATAAAAAGCCAAGTGTGATGGTGCATGCTTATAATTCCAGCACCGGAGAGGCACAGACCAGAGGATCCCTGGATCTCACTGGCTAGCCAGCCTATCCTGAGCCCCAGGTTCCAACTCTGTTTTATAAAACAAGGTGGAGAGCTCCTGAAGAATAACACTTCAGGACTGCCATTTGGCCTCTACATACACAACACACACATACAGACAGACAGATAGACAGACACACACACACACATACACACGCACATGCACACTGGGGCAGGGGATTGAATAAAGTTTTCTGCTTATTTTGTCAGGCTCTTGACTACTGAAGAAACTGATCTTAAAAAATTGAGGTTCATTTAAATATGTGTTTATGACCACCTTCTAAGCAACTATTTAGAAAAAAAAATTGTTTTTTGGTCTTTTTGAGCTGGCCTGGAACTCACCAGGTAGACCAGACTAGCCTTGATCTCATAGAAATCAGTCTGCCCTTGCCTCCTGAGGGCTGGGATTAAAGGCATGTGCCACCACACCCAGCCTATTTAGGAGATGTTAATATAATAAATACCATATGTGTACATGACTAACATGTAGAACTGTGTTTTTAGTTTTATTCAAAAGTTTATAGTTTAAATCATTTAAGTTTACAATAGGGAAAGTGACCAATAAGTGCTCTCTTATATAAAACTACATCTGACTTTCAACATCTAAAATGACAAAAAAAAAAATGCCATTTTAAAATTTTCAATTAGTACTACTGAGAAAAAAATCCTGCCATGTATGGACAGTCTTACTTTTTAAAACCTACTGTGCAAATATTTGCCTTGATTAAATAAGAATCTTGTTATTGTATATATGAGATGTACTTATATATCAGAAAATGAGTCTATTTGTGATCAGTAATCTTAGTCTCTAAATTTGTAACAGATCTTAACGTTTGAATTTTGTCAGTCCTATAGACCCAGCAAGGCAAAGATTCTAAATTTTGCTTCTAAAATAACTGTGTTACTATATATAAAGGATTTTCTGTGTAGCTGTGACCTATCTTTTGTGGGGTCCTTTTTAAATATTTTATCTTTATTATTTTTATTTTATTTTATGTGTATGAAATACACATACGGCCTGCCGTGCAGTGCCCACAGAGGTCAGAAGTCAGTGTCAGATTTCCCTGGAACCAGAGTAACAGATGGTTGTTAGCTGACATGTGGGTGCTGGAAACTGAACCCCGGTCCTCTGCAAGAGCATCCAGTGTTCTTAACAACTGAGCCATCGCTCCAGCCATGTAGGCTTCTTAGTATGCCAACTATATTTATGTTTCTCAAATATTGAAGTTTAGGATGACATTTTACCAAGCTGGTGTCCTCCACACTAAATTGCTAGTGGTGGTATGTTCATGTATTCCTAACTATGTCATGATCATGTTTAATCAGAGATAATTAGACATGGCCAAATGCTGCACACTACAATCAATGCTCTGCTAAAGACTGAAAATATTGGATGTTGGTCACCCAAGGAATACATTTGTAAAGTGTATGCTACTTTATTAGAAAACTTTTTTATTTATTCTTAAAGGATAAAATCAATTTGGGATTTATGTATAAATGTAATCTATTATTGAAGAAATATGTCATCCTTCAAGCTGAGATAAAAGTTTTTAATGTATTTTTTTAAAAAATAGGACAACTTGATGGTCCTGACATGATGCTGTCAATCATAATTATTACCCTAAAATACTGTATACAATGGAAATAACTAGACTGTTGTCTAAGTCTTTTAATGGTCTTTGATTTGTTTTGTAATGCTTTTAGAAAATTTTATTGCTGTTATCCGTTGGCATTCTTCTACAAAGGGGGAACAGAAAACTGACCTCTTTTAGATAGGAAGATGATATATTTAACAGGCACTTCAGGAAGCTGAAATTTAAGCTGATCTTCAAAAACAGAAAAGTAAAGCTTCCATCCTTCACCTTACCAGAGAAAACGTGTAAATATTCCTTCTAAGCTTCTTATCATGAGCATTACTCTACCAGAAACACGGAAGGACCCATTTGTTTGTTTCCACAGTATCAGAATTTATTGAATCACAGTGAATTTACAAGCTTTGACAGTTTCATTGGCTATAACTCTGCAGGAAGTCTCATTTTCCCTTCATAGCCGACTGGTGGCAACATGATCTTTTTATTCCATTCCTTGCCTTTTTTTGTCTTTTTGACCAGCTGGCCTGGAACTCACTATGGAGACCAGGCTGGCCTTGATCTCACAGAGACCCACCTGCCTCTGCCTCCCAAGTGCTGGGGTTAAGGATGTGCACCACTACTCCTAGCTTTTATTTCAAGCTTATATACTAATATTAACTTTCAGATTGCATATTATATATCACATATAAAATATATATTTCATATATATGAAAATATCATACATATATATATATATATTCAGAATGTCTACAAAAGAGTTAAAGAGGCCCTGCAGGTTTCAAGGCGTTCAAAGAGGACTTACTGGAGGCAAGAGCACAGAGCTGATGCAGAGGAAGTCACTGCAGATGGTTAATTTAGATACTGAGGAGCCTAGTTGCAGAGCTGCTGGAGGCATGTGGAGCCAAGCTGCAGGATGAGAGTTCAGCCAAGCTTCAGAGGTGCAAAACTCCAGAGGTAAGCTGCAGGGCTGATGCAGTCAGATGAAAGCTGGATAGGCAAACAGCAAATAAAGGGAGCCGCATCAAACAGTGGGGACAGTAGAGAGCTCTCTGTCAGTTCCTTAATGCATATATCTGGTGGTCAGATGATAGGTCAATGGGACATCACCTTGTTAGGTGTCTTCCTCTTTACAGGTCCAGGTGAAGGTTTGTTCAATAAGTTCTCAGGCTTGGTTTTTCTGCTATGGTTTCATGATAGTATGCCCATGCACTCATATGTTTCCAATCCATTTTGATAAGTTTAGTGGGAGTACCCTTTTACTTTTAGGAATAAGTTATCTGTGCTGGGGTTGTGTGTAGCTCAGTGTTAGAGCAGTTATCTGGCATGCATGAGGCCCTAGGTCCAATCCCAGTACTGGGGAGAACTGGAGTGGCAAAGAATTGTTTACCAGTCTGTGCATCCTAGGAGTGCAACACCAGGAGTGTTCTCTAGGTACATAGTGAGATGCAGAGTCATCCTGCTTCTGCATTTGTACTCAAAATATGGACAAAGGCTGTTTTGTAAAATGTAGTTGCCTAGGAACAGGCAAGCCTGAAAGCCAATGTTTCACACAATATGGAGTAACTTAGAGCAGAGCACAGCCTGATCCCCACACTGTTCAGCTATTAAAATTGGCCAATGAGAGGGGCCTTTGGCACTGCCTCTCCAATTGCTTACCATATGCACCCAGCGTGGGATCAAACCAACTAGGAAAAGCCTCCTCTCTGCGACACAGGAGACAATTAGAAACAGATTCACAAAATGGCTAACCAGTGATGCTCCCAGAGAAGGTTCTGAGCCAAGAGGGGATATTGTCATAGTCAAAATGAAGTCATTTACACCACACTTTTAAAAAGTAACTAGAACTGAGATGCTACTGAGTTCTTATGCATGGTTAGCTGACACGAGTGAATGACTTTTAACTCTGATTTCTACTTATAGTATTCTCATGAAATTTCTTTCAAGCAAAAGTGTATTTTAGAAATACACTTCAAATAACCCAAGACCCTCAAGAATGAGGGTTATAACTGTGATCCTACACTGAAGCCCTAGAAGGAGAAGAGATATTTTAAAATGTGAACGAAAGTTCCCAGAAAAATCCTGCATCTTGTCTGAACTTCCTATAAGTTCCTAAATGGCCATTGCCTTGCTCACCTCTTTTGTTTCTGACCTAACATTATGTGACTAACAGATAAAACCTTTTGGAATGTATTAACTTAGCAGACCACCAGCTTCCACCAGCCAAAAGTTTGGCTTCTCTTTCACTGTATCCACTACTTAATGTTTCCAACAATGTATTTGAAAAGTGTCTTGATTTATGACTTTTCTTTGTTCTGTTACTATAAAAACTTCATGAACATGGAACATGGACTTTGAGGTAACCTGAATCTGTGTTCCCAGGCCATGGTCACTCATATTTTGCTCCAGAATAAACTATCTCTTATCCCCTTTAAGGGGATATGTACTTTTGCATTGACAAAAGAGAGACCCTTGAGCCCCTACCTTTGGCTGTTTAAATAACAGACCCTAAGGAATTAGCATTTCCCCAGGAATGCTGGGGAAGGAAATGGAAGATGTCCTGGCACCAGCCAGAGAAGAAACTTGCCTTATGGGAAGAGATTTCACAGTTTTGACTGTTTATCTCACAAGTATCATATGCAGATTTTCTAGCCTTTACTTTATCTTTTCTATATAACTGTAACACTGCTCAAGGTTCGAACAGTGGGGAGGAACTAGAAGTCTTATTCTTCCCAGTTTGGCCAAACAGTAAATAAATTCATTTTCCTTTACCAATTTCTGTTTCCTAATCTCTTTTAAGGTACAGGAAACCTATGTGATGGATTTATGAATCTAAATGCTCACTAACAAGGTAATCAATATAAAAGTACTAATGTGATATTTTATAGTCCTTTAAATGAAGTCTTCAAAATTGGATATACATGTTATATCTACAGCACATCTGAACTTGTACTAGCCACATTTTCACTGAGATAGGCAAATACACGATAAAATGGCAATGTCTTGAGCCTGCAGATACCTCAGTGCACAAAGGCACTTGCCACCAAGCCTAATAACCTAAGTTAGATGACTGGAACCCACGTGGTAGAAAAATGGACCAGTTTCCAAAAGTTGTCATCTGACCCACACATTCATACGCATGCATGAGTAAATGTAAAAAACCAGCAATATCTTGCCACATTGCCCTGCTTCTGCTCATGTTTCCTGTAACTTTCCCCTCTTCTAGTTACTCATTGGAATTAGAAAATACCTCCTTGTCTCAACCTGCTGAAGAGGTAGAAGAAAAAGAATTTGGCAGGGATTGGGCCCTTACTTTGGCACACCTCTGTGTAAGAAATATAGATCACTGATTCTCTAATGAGATATGGTTTTCTAGCACCCAGCTCAGAAGTGCTATATCAGATGGCTGTGGTCTGTCACTTGCTAATAGAAGATATGTCACTGGGTGGGAGGGCTAGGGTGAGGATGGAGATGAGGAATAAGGTCTGATATAATACCTCATATGAAATTCTTTTTAAAAATATTTTGACTCCCCTCCCACCTGAGCAACTCCATTCTCCTCCCAACCCCTGGCCCCACATCCTATTCTTCTTCTAGCCTTGGGCACAGGACCATCCTTGTTCTTAGGACCCCAGATCTCTAGACTACTCTATTAATCCAGACCCAACCACTGCATCCTAAATGCTGTATGCAGACCAGCTCAGGTTTTCAGTGTGGTTTGTTAGAGCCTTCACAGACTGTCCCCACCCCCAACTTGCCATTGCATTTCTGTGACCACCCATCTACCTTGGCTGTCCCCTCCCCCAACCTGCCTTGGAATTTCTGTGAGCACCCTTCTTCATTGGTAAGTCTGGTCACACCCACTAACTTTCCACTTTCACCTGAGTAACTCCAGCCTAAAAACTAAAACTAATCAGAAGAGTTAAAGCATCACTTCATTCTGATCAAAGGAACAATTAATCAAGAAAATATTACAATCATGAACATATATGCACCAAACTCTGGTGCAACCAAATTCATAAAAACAGTAATTCAGGACTTTAAGATAAAGATTAATCCAAACTCACTAATAGTAGAGACTTCAATACCTCACTGTCTCCATTAAACGAGTCAACAGGACAGAGAACAGAGAGACATCTGAATTAAACAATACCACACATCAAATGGACCTATAGACATCTACTGAATATTCAACCCAAGCATCAAAAATACACATTCTATTCACCACCCAATGGAACTTTCTCCAAAACTGACCACATACTGGGGAACAAAACAAACCTCAACAAATACAAAAAAAAAAAAAATTGAAACAATTCCATGCATTCTATCAGACCACAATTCAATAAAGCTTAAAATCAACATCGAAAGAATCCCTAGAAACTTCACAACTCAAGGAAACTAAACAACATACTCCTGAATAATGAATGGGTCAAAAGAGAAATTAAGAAGGAAATAAATGTATTCCTGGAATTAAACACAATGGACAATATAACCCAACAAAACCTCTGGGACATTTAAAAAGCAGTTCAAAGATAAGTTTATAGCTCTAAGTGCCTACATTAAAAAATTAGAGCACAAATAAATGACTTAACATTGCAACTCAAGAATTTTGAAAGCTAACAACCAGTTAAACCCAAACCCAATGATACAAAGAATCAGTGAATCCAAGAGATGGTTCTTTGAAAAGATAAACAAGGCACTTGGCCCACTTAGCCAAAAGAAAGGGTGAGAAATTCCAAATCAACAAAATGAGAGATGAAAGGGAAAACATCACAACAGAAATAAAAAAGATCCAAACATTATAAGGGAATGCTTTAAAAACACATATGCTACTGAATTTGAAAACCTTAAAGAAACAGATGCATATCTAAAATCATGGAAATCATCAAAACTAAACCAAGAAGAGATCAACAGCTTAAACAAACCCATAACATATAAGGAAATTGAAAGAGTAATACAAAACCTCCTGACTAAAAAAATGCCTAGACCCAGATGAATTCACAGCAGAATTCTATCAGACATCTATAGCCAGTACTACTTAAGTTATTTAAAAAGATAGAAACAGAGGGAGAACTCCCAAATTCCTTCTATGAAGCCAGCATCATTCTAATATCAAAACCACATAAAGATACAACCAAAACAGAAAACTATAGACCTATATCCTTAATGAACATAGATGCAAAAATTGTCAACAAAATACTTGGAAACCACATACAGACACACATCAAAAAGATCATCCACCATGGTCAAGTCCCAGAGGTACAGGGATGGTTCAATACAGGTAAGTCAATAACTGTCATAATGCACATAAAGGGACTCAAAGACCAAAATCCCACGGTCATCAATAGATGCAAAAAGGCCTTTGACAAAATTTAACTTCATTTGTGTTAAAGGTCCAAGAGGGAATTGGATGGGAGGAAACATACCTCAACATAATTATAGCTATATACAAAAAACCCACAGCCAACATCATTCTAAATGGAGAAACACCAAAAGCATTCCCACTGGTATCAGAAACTAGACAAGGTTGTCCACTGTCTCTACTCCTTTTTAATATAGTGCTTGAAACTCCTGCTAGAGCAATAAAACAAGAGAAGGAAGTTAAAGAAATACTCACTGGAAAAGAAGAGGTCAAATTACCCCTTTTTGCACATGACATGGTATTATGCCTAAGAGATGCCAAAAATTCCACCAGAAAACTCCTAGAAATCATCAACACTTTCAGTAAATTGGCAGGTTACAAAAGTAATCTACAAAAATCAGTAGTCTTTCTATATACCAATAACAAGTGACTGGAGAGAGAGTACAAGGAAACCTTCCCATTCCTGATAGCCTCAAAAAAAAAAAAAATCTCAGGATAAACCTGACTAAAGGCATTAAAGATCTTTACAATGAAACCTGTTGATCTTTAAAGAAAGAGATTGATGAGGACACCAGAAGGTGGAGGGACCTCCCATGCTCATGGACTGGAAGAATTGATATTGTGAAAATGACCACCCTACCAAAATCAATATACAGATTCAATGCAATAAAATCCCTATGACATTCTTTACAGAATTAGATTTAAAAAATCCTACAATTCGTATGGAAACAAAAGACCCCAGATAGCCAAAGCAACCTTGAGATGCACGGAGTGTTACTGTACCAGATTTCAACTATATTATAGAGCAACAGTCATAACATAGCATGGCACTGGCACAAAAATAGACCTGTAGAACGATGGAATATAATTGAAGACTCAAACATGAGTATATGCAATTTCAGCCACCTGATATTTGACTAAGGGACCAAGAACACTCACTGGAGGAAAGATAGCATCCTTAGCAAGTAGTGTTGCCAAAACTAGAGGAGACTGGTATTAACAAAGGAGAAATGGGGAAAATGTGGACACTGTTAATGAGGAAGTCATGGGGGGAGGGTTAGACAGGTAGAGAGATAGAGGAGAAGAGAAGAGATGAATAATGCCCGGCTAGTGTGAAACACCAGAGGGAATCATGTTAGTCTAACAACTTGTTGACAAATTCTACGTAAAATATCTCTACATGAGTCCATGTGCACAGCTGAAGGCTACATAAGAAGAAACAGTGTCAGAGCGGAGAAAACTTCTTTTGAGTTGTCAGGGTGGTCCAAGAGACTCCCAAAATTACACAGGCTATTGCCACAGCTCTTGATTGCCCCCCCCCCCGGAACTTGAATGTAAAACCCTATTGTTAAAGAGAGGATATACTTCAGAGACCATATTTGCAGCAGTGGAGTTGGAACTAAGCTGGAAGCCACTTACCCTGAAGGCTAGCTCTCGTAGCTCTGGAAAGCACTGTGCCAACAGCCAAGAGAGAGTATTAATTGATGGCCCAACACCAGCTTCATGAGCAAATAACCACATTGGTGACTGGCACAGCATTCAATACTGGTGCAGCAGTGGCACTTTTATCTTAGGGCCAATCAATGGCTCCTTAATTGGTCTCAGAGCCCACGCCATGAGAGGAAACTCATGTGTAGTTTTATAAACATAGCCAAATAACACATGGCTGAAGAAGTCATATATCTTAGAGAAATTCCCAAGGCTTTCACATCCGTAGGCTAATGTAACTTCTTACTAAATGCAAAACATGTATCTTTATATTTACAGTCAAGTATCCGAGTCACCACTCATCAAAGTAGCTTCTTTTATACCAGATGGAAACTACCACAGAGTACCACAACTGGTCACACACAGACATTGTCTGTGAATTGCCCAAGCCTAAGTGAGACAGCTATAATGCAGTCTCAATAACCAAGGCTCACGCATTATAGAACAAGAGGTAAAGAAGACACTAACGCACCTCTCAACTCTCATTAATGAAGCTCTTTCATGCAACAAAGGGCCAGGAACTAAACAGATCACAATTGGCTAAAACATGGAGATTAGGAATCTGCAGAGTGTGGGTCCTTGGACAGGACTCCTATACTGTTTCACTCACCCAGGGCTCAGGGACCTGGAAGAGGTGGTGGAAAGATTGTAAGAGCCAGTGAGGAGGTGGGTGACCATTTGGAAATAGAATCTTACAGGCTCCTGGGACCCTGCTCATAGGAACCTACAGCAATGGTTTCAGCATGCTCAGGACCCATGCAAGCTCAGGGAGACAAAAACCCAGCATGGAACTGGGAAAATGGGTAGCAGACCTCAACTTTCACTTAAGAAATATTGACAACTGATTACAGTTGGATGAGGATGAGCTAGTCGTCTTAAAGCAAGCAATTCTGGGTAGTCTGACTACATCTCAGTGAATGAACCTTTTCTGAGGTCATTTGTGGACACTAACTTGCCACAATAGACCGTAACACTGCAAAAATAAATAAATAATATTTTGGGCCTACGAGCACAATTATTCATATATTAGCACAGCTAGCTCATTGAACACATACAGAGACACACACACATATATGTGTATAAAGGCTTATAATGACCAATTATCATACCAAGTTAAATAATCATCACCATCATATAAAAATTTTTAATGGAATATTTTATAGTATAAAAATATTTTAGTTATTTTATTTTTGTGTATGAATGGATTGTCTGCATGTAAGTGCATCCATGTCATACAATACCCCTGAATATCAGAGGAAAACATTGAATTCCACTGGAACTGGAGTTATGGACAGTTGTTAACCACCATATGGGTGCTAGGAATCAAACTTGAGTCCTCTGTAAGAGCAGCCAGTGCGCTTACCTGCTAAGCCATCCTTCCAAGCCCCGTTCTATGATATTCTTGCATCAATAAAATTTCTCTTAAACTTTAAAAAAAAAATTGGTTTGTGTTACCATTACTGGGAATACCTTTTTTGTCTGTTCTTAGTCTCCGAGATAAATTAAAAATGGACTCTGAAGGAAACTTAAACAAAATTATATTAGGATTTGAAAGAAGAAAACCAACAAGGCAGGCAAGCTGGAGATCTTGGCACTTGCTGAGGGTGCTGGATCAGAGGACGAGAGATAGTTAATGCTTTCTAGTCAAGAAAACAGCAGATTTAGCAAGGATTCTACCAGCAGCTGAAGAGGTGAGGGAAAGATTCAGAGAGAACTGGAGCATGCCCAGAGTATCAGAACAAACAGCCTTGGGGTTTTAACCAGCATCCATCCAAAAGAGGAGATAAAAAGAGGGAAAAGAAAAAGTCAGGATTTCAGGTGTAGGGTGACTCTTACAATGGACAAAATCTGCCCTAAAGACTTTTACCTAATGTTGTAACCAAAAAGTTACCTTTTATAAGCTTACTGAGCTATGTGCTCCTCTTGTGACCTGGGTATCTGACTAGAATCCCTCAGGACACATCCTTGCCCTCTATGCAAGGTAGTGTAAATGGAGTCTGAATGAATTTTGTATGCATGCCTACATGTCAAAGCACTGATTCACAAAGTGTTCATTGCAAATGATGAAAAAAATTGAGAAGACAGTCTATAATTGTGGGTGAGATATTCTGGATCTAGGGATCTAAAGGGCAAGATTATCTGATAAGGGTGGGTCTTGACTTCTACTTCCCCATTTCATGCTGGAGATATTGTTCCACTAAAAGAATGAGTGAAGCCCCAGCTTGGGTGCACAGTTCTAAGGGACACTGGAAGGAACAGGTGCTCATGAGTGTTAGTCTGCTCTTGACTTTGTGAATGCTGAGAGGCTGTTTCTTTTGTAAGCATCACCCTAATGTGGCTTAGAAATGCAACCTTCAGGGAATTCAAAAAGCTCAAAACATGGGTAGGTTTAATAGTGAGAGTCTAAACGACTGCATTGAATAAGGGACTTGGGGGGTACATATCTGGTTAAGGGGATGGTTATTTCTTTCCTTAACATTGTCTTGGAATATATCATATTTCTTGATGTTTCTTTGACTGACAGCTTCCAAGGGTATTTTCCTGTTCAGGTGATTGACAGGTCCATTCAGATTACTCTTAAGGAAGAGATCAACAGTATGTCTTTTAATTTCATCATCTTTGGATGCACCCAGAGTCACAGGAAATTAGGATTCCCCCCCCACACACACCCACACCTTTTGGCAAAAATCATATAACAGAGCAGATTCAAGAGAATTTAAAACTAACAATAATAAAATAGCCATACTTTACCAGGAGGAAATATTCTTCCTTTAACTGACTTCAATGAAACCTCACTGCAGGAGGCATGCTCCCCCTTGAATATCCATTGTCTTAGCTCTGGTTCTGTAGCATGGTCTGATTAAATCTTTAGCTGTGTTATCTGTTAATCACTAAGAGTGCGCCCTCCCCTCATGGATAGTTGTCCCTATTGGGCCTGATGAGCGGTGGGGTTCTGCTGCAAGGTTTTGCTCTTCATGGAATTCAAGACTACCCATAAAATGTTTGCTGGGAATGATGGCACACATCTGTAATCCCAGCACTCAGGAGGCAGAGGCAGGAGGATCTCAGTAAGTTCAAGGCCAGTCTGGTCTACATAGTGAGTTCTAGGCCAGGCAGGGCTACGTAATGAGAGAGAGAGAAAGAAAGAGAGAGAGAGAGAGAGAGAGAGAGAGAGAGAGAGAGAGAGAACAGTAACTCATCTCTGTACTGCTAGCCCAGTTTGTTATAGATGCAAAGTGAATGTAGATATACTACACTTTCATTCTGTCTTACTTTGTGGGTCCAAGTAAGAAATCAGTGCTTTTTGGAAAAAACAGATTCCAAATATCTGTTGCAATACTCCCTGTTAATAGTATAGCTCCTGTGTCCCTCACTTTGATCATCAGACTATTGAGACAAGAGTCTCCTCTATGAAACTCTATTCCTCCAGGAATCTCATGCCTAAAGAGAAAGCCTGGACCAGACCTTGAGAAACTTTTCTCCTAGGAGGAGATTTATGGCTTGTTTGACCACCTTCAGCGGGTCATGGGGCCACACCTTGACCAAGACTGCTGAGATGCACATGACTTCAGCCCTCTATCTAAATCTTAACCTCACTTCAAGACCCCTGAAGATGGATTTGAAGGGGTCACTGGTCACATTAAATATCTCTTTTTCCTGATTTTTACTATTAATTACACTGTTTTAATCGGCTTAGTGAGGACAGGTAGCTGAACCTGGCTTGTTGGGGCACAGGCTGTGACCTAAGTCATACAACACCTTTGGAACCGAATCCCTTGTTTGTTATTATCTGTCTTTGTCTTTCCTTCTGGAAAGGAACATATTTGAAGGTTTGGACACTGGAGTGACCTCCCTCTAGACTGGACTCATCCCCGTTCTGCTGGTATTTGCATCAAAGGTGCTATTTGCACACAAAGAATACTGAGTAAGCTCCAACCCAGCAACTGGAATGTGTGAATTCCTCCTTTCCTCCCATCCCCTAGAGTTTTGGACTCCTGTCTTGCTAATCCTCCACTCTCCTAAGTTTCAGGATTCTCTGGCTGGGAAGTTGCAAAAGGGATATTATATGTATATTTGCTAGAAGCCAGTGATTCCAGGGAAACTGAGGTTTGTTTGGTGGTTCTTAGTCTCATTAATAAAAGAATTGAGAAATGGACTCAGAAGAAAGCTCAAGGATAATTTTTATAGAGTTTAAGAGAAAAATAGTATAGGCTAGTTGAAAGTTCTGACAGCCACCAGGAGGAGTAATGGAGTAAAAATCACACCTTTTAGGTTAGGTATGTAGAAATAGCTTATTAAGAAAGGAAAAAGCTCTCCCAAGAATGAGGCAGGCCAGTAAGATGAGGAAAGAGCCCCAAGCACTCCGCCACAAGGTGTGTAGTATGTTATAGACCTGCCCCATCTGCACTTCATGGACCTGTTTCATGATTGCTCTGTTTCTTAGATGATGCTAAGATAAGAGAAGAGTTTCAGTCTTCTTCGGCAAACCGACTTCTTTTACTTGTTAATAAATAGAGTTCATTTTAGTTCCCACTCTCCTATAACACCAGGGTCCAAAGATGGTTCTTGTAATGGCTGGTGTAAGAGATTGTATCACATTCCCATCTGCTACAGGATCATTGCTCAAACTGTTCCCTTCTCTGATATTTTTAACACACACCCTAAAGCCACTTCAAAGAGTTTTTCTATAAGATCTTGGCTCTCAGGGTCCTTAGCCCTAACCCTGGATTTCATATGATCTATTTATTGGTCTTCTAGTATTCCAGGAGGGAGTCTCAGCAGTGTCCCATACGTCCAGGTTCTTTGTGTCTCTCACAGCTAACTGAGCAAGGCACACCATGGTAGTAGTGGAAATATGGATCTATTAAAAGTGAAAGTAAAAGCATTCAATACACTCCTCTGAGGGGAGCGGGCTCCAGCAAGCACATATCTCAGGAGGCCCTAATCTCTGCTCCTGGAACTTTTCCTTACAAAAGGGAAAGGAAGGCTGTCTGTGATTTTGTTTGTTGAAAGAGATTTGCTCCACCTTGGTCCCAGACAGCGGTGGCTTTTTGGTTGCTGGGCCCTTGAGTTAATTTTTTTATGGCGCACAGTCTTGTGTGTCTGACCCTATCGTCCTGCCTCACTGGATAACTTCCTTCTTACACTCACCATGTTTTCATTGTGCATTTTTGTATGTCCTCCATTAGGATGTAATGTTAGTGTTGTGGGGATTTGTCTGTGTTCATTGTGTCTCCAGTGTTTAGCACAGCGCCACTTACTGAGCACGAGAAACAATGCTCAGTAAGTACTGTTTGAATAAATGACTGACTAGTGAACATGCAGACTGAGGCAGCAGACTACCAGTAAGCTTGGAAACCAGACATCTTAAGTTGAAACCTTGGGTCGTAGCACAATGTCTCCATTCCGTTTCCCTGTCTGATAAATGGAAACAATATCTGTCAATTAGGACTGTTGTGCAGAGCAAATGGAAAACTGTGACAAGCTTCAAGAGGAGCCAGACTTACAATCCTCCATGAGGTTATTATCACCACTACCACTTTCTACTCTTAGCCAACAATATAGCTGTAACTATTCTCTCTCTTTTTTTTTTTTCTCTGTTTTGTTTTCGAAACAGGATCTCCCCGTAGCCCTATGTGGCCTGGAACTCGCTATGTAGACCAAACTGACCTTGATCTCACCGAGCTCTGCTTGTCTCCCTCTCCCATATGCTGAATTAAAAGCATGCACCACCACACCCAACTTATGAATATTATTTTATATGCATCTTATATGCTTTTTAGTATTTAAGTAGATGAGACTTCTAGAAGCTGAATTGTTACATCCATTTGGAATTACTTTTTGTGTATTGAGTTAGGGAGATTCAATTTTATGTTTTTCCAAATGAAGAGTAGTAAGAAGCCAACACCCCTATTAGGGTCTGGGTCAGCAGAAATCAGCTACTTAGTGTTTAGTCAGTGGTGATACACACTTGCTCTAATAAAGGATGTTTTAATGGCAAGTTGGTACAACTTGTAATGGCTTACCTTGAAGGCTTAGTTGGAAATATAGATTACACAGTCAGGACTGGATTATAGCAATCTGTTGCATCCTCTTTGCTTGAGATTCCAGACCCAGTGGAGGAAGTTATATCATTAGTGCAATAGCTTCCCAGCCCCTGTCTTAAGTGGAACTGCTGTGTCATCTAGACTTGACATCTAGATGTGATGTCTTGATGTTTGGATTATTTTTATCAGATTTTTACCTGTGTCATAGCCCGGAGCTTTTCTTTTCTATTTTCTTGGTTTTATTTTATTTGTTTACTTTTTGTCTTTTTGAGATCAGGTATCCCTGTAGCCATAGCTGGCCTGGAATCACTATGTAGACCAGGCTGGCCTTGATCTCACAGAGATCCTACCTTTGCTTCCCGAATGCTGACATTAAAGTCATGTGCCACCACAAATTTTTCTTGGTTTTATGAGATAAGGTATTGCTATGTAGCCCCAGGCTGGCCTTGAACTCACTGAAGGGTTTTGGGTTTGGGACTCACGGGGGACACAGAGGCAGACTGTGCTTTGGGTTAAGAGATTGTTAGAAGAGTTATTAACTGTGGACAGACCACATAGGGGAGGTGTCTCTGATGAGAGCTCAGGACCACAAGGCAGAGTATAGGATTCTTTTGATAGGTCTCAGCAGATGGGGTTTTGTACCAGGAAGTTGATGAGTCCATAGTACAGGTCTACAGTGAGGCTGTGCCTGATTCCTGGGGGGAATAAAGGAAGGGAAGGGAATTCTAGGGAAGGCATGTGTGACTGAGGATGTGGGAGAGGAGGTGCACATTTAGGTATATTCATTATACAGTGAGGAGTGTGCCACCACCAGGAACCCTCTGATATTCCAGAGTCTGGCAACCTGAGTCTGTAAACTTCCTTGGGAAAGTGAGAATGGCACTTGCCATTCTCCTAGAATCTAGGTACATAGAAGAATCTGTTAGGAGGTTAAGGGGTGTCTATTAGGAGGTTAGCCATTCAAAGACAAGCTTGTTATCTACTTTACAGGTGCTGTAAAGAAGAGGCTGCTGTAGGTGTGGCCTGAGCAACACTTACTCTGTAGTCCTGGCTGGCTTCAAGTTGGCTGAAGTCCTCTTACCTCTGCCTCCTGAGTACTGAGATTAGAGGTGTGAACCACCACAGCAGCTGGCCTACAATGTTTCAGTTCAGCTTAATGGCTTCCCATGAAATAGAGAAATTTCCCAGCCTGGAACTCTCAAAGCTATGACCTCTCATACTGTCCAGTAGTCCCAATACTATTTAACAAATATCTTATAAACTTGGGTTGCTATTTACACAGATGTTCCTTTGTTACAGAAAAATTCTTTGAACAGTTAGGAAATCAAGCATTCACCCAGAAGAGAGTTGCAAAGCTTGTTTATTTTTCCTCCTGCCTGAGGTCCCAGAATTAGCAAGGCTTTTAGATTTTTCTGGGCCTAACAAAAGTACAGATGGGGGTTAAATAGGCATTTTTACATTATTATCATTTTATGGCTGGCATCTGGGCCCTATGCCTCTTTTCATGATGAGCCATGTTATCTCAGGAAAATTCCTTCCTAAGTTCACTTGGTTATCACAGCTTACAAATCTGTGGCATATCTTAGGCATTGGTCAGGATGTCTGCCACCTTTTGATTGATAGCTAGACCAGGTTAATTGTGCTAGGAATGGGTCTAACAGTCATTGCAGTTTACAAAACCAGTTCCCACCAGCAGTTTAGATATCTGTCATATTTGGCCTATACCTTTTTTGAACTAATTGAACCAGGTTCTTCATTAAAATATTTGGTGAACTTTCCATTTTCTTAGTTTCACATCTTTATTAACAGTTAAGGGTAATGAGTGAAAGGTATCAGTGAGCTTCAAGATATTACAGAGTAATGAAATATCTCAGAGTAGTGAAAACATCACAGAACAATAAAGAAATCACTGAATAGTAAAGTGTCGCAGGGTCACATCTACCTAGCAAGTGAAACTACAAATTAGCCAAAGCCTTAAAAAGTTTATATAAGAATACAGTTAAAGAATATGACTTTTCCTTGTTATCTTTATCCTGAGACAGGATATAAAAGTTGGGTAATTATGGGGACATGGGAAGGAAAAAGAGAGTCCCTCACCCCAGCATCACTGAAGCTTTTTACCAACTGAAAATCAAGTATTCTAACACAATTAAGAACATTTACTGTGAAGGCTGCTGATATAGAGGCAATGTAGGGCTGACAAGATGGCTCAGTGGGTGAAGACCACCAAGCCTGACATGGATTTGATCCCCAGGATGCTAGAAGAGGAGAACCGACTTCTTCAGGTTGTCCTCTGACCTCCACATATCCCCACACACACATATGGAAATAAATAAATGTAATGTTAAAATAACAATAAGCACAGCATAAAGCCTGAATGTTAAGGTCCTCAGGTGAGGTCTCACCCTCACCAGGTATTTTCTCCTAAACAAGACTATTAATTTTGTTTACAATGAAGATACTCTAAGTTCTTTCATACCTATTATCTAAAGTTTTGCTTTATCAATTATAATCTTCTCAGATACACCTCAGTACCTAAAATCTCCTTTAAGGGGCTAGAGAGATGGCTCAGCAGTTAAGAGCACTGACTGCTCTTAAAGAGGATCCAGGCTTGATTCCCAGTACCCACATGGCAGATAACAACTGTCTGTAACTCCAGTTTCAGGGGATCTGATTCCCTCTTCTAATCTCTGCAGGCACTGCACACACCGATCCGCTTACACACATGTAGGCCATACACTTATAAACTTTACAAAATCTTAAATCTCATTTAAATTCCTTAGCTACCCTTTGAAAGCACCAAAATCTTTGACATGATTCTTGCAAAGACAAGAAACCCCCACATGGTGGCTAATAACCATCCATAACTCCAGTTCCAGGGATCTGACTCCCTCTTCCATGGACCGAGGGACCCAGGTATACTTACACACACACACGCACGCAGTACACTCATACACATAAAAATAATTTTTAAAATAATAAAAAATCCTGGGATATAGGTTCATTTAAGAAAACAAGAAGCCACTGCTCCCATCTTGCTGCACGCTCATCTACACACATGTCCATGGGCCCTGTGTTCCTAAGTGTACTCATTCTCCCAGACATGTGCTTCCACTGGCATGTTCCCTGGAGTTACACTGAGTCAACTGCACACTTTGTAGAGGACTGGTTTTTCAGTCACAGATTTTCCCATCCTAGAACATGGAATGTTGTGAATTTTATCTGAGGGTTCTCTTCTATGTTCTTTAGTAAAAATTTTACAGTTCTTATACACAGGTTGTACACGTGACACATTCATTCCTTGTTGCCACTGTCATTGCTAGTGTCTGTTGTTAGTGGTTGTTGCTGGCTTTTGCCACTTATTCCTGGTAAGAGGTGATCTGAAGACATTGAGACAGGATAAGCTGATTTTAGTTGTTTTAGGTAGAGCACTACATTAAACACTTTACACAACACCTAGGAGTTGGTGAGATAGATGCTCAGTGGGTGGATATGTTTACTGCAGGGCCTGGTGACCTGGGTTTTATCCCTGGGACCCATGTGGTAGAGGGAGAGAGTACACTCCTGTGGGTTGTCTTCTGACCTCCATGTGTGCACCATGGCACATATGAACACCCACATCTGCATGCACATACATGTGTATACTCACACATGAATAGATAAATGTAATGCAGATTTTAAAAATAAAGATAAACAGTTTCTAGGCAGGGATTAGAATGACACCTGGATATTCATAGGGCATGGAATACACAAAATATGCCAATAATGCCTTTACTTGGGTTGGTTGCAAGATAGTATTAGACAGGGGATCAACAGGAGGGAGCAGTCAAGGAGTTTGAAGGAGGTCAGGATGGATGAGGATGAATAAGAACAAAGTATAACGACACAGATAAAAATGCCATAAAGAAACCTATCACTTTGCATGACTCAAAAAATTAAACATAAAAGAAAATGTTTGCTTCTTTGTTTTTTTTTAATGTATTCTGTACTGGTCTTCATAAGCTTCTCTTGTTCCGAGACACCAAGAAAAAGACAATGGAAGGCAAAATGAGGGCCGTGAGAGCACAGTCTATTGGGGGAGTGCAGGGGCTAGCACCCAGCTCAGGATCGGGTAGAGCTATGGACAAAATGGCTGCCAGCCAGAGACCATACAGGGTAAAGGAATGCGGAAGTTGAAGAAGTTTGGCAGGAAGAGACTGGGCAAAAACGTTTCTGCCCACAAGGCATTTTGAAACTTATCACAAAAAAAAACCATCTTGAGCAAAACATGTTCACTCCCTATACCAGAAGTGTAGAGGAAGAAAGAAGCGTCATCTTTCCTAACAGTCTCAAGCTATGTTGTTGAGAATACCCTTGAATTTATGATCCCGTCTCCACTTGATTGTTGGGATTGCAGGAGAACACGCATCATGGCAGTTTCTTCAGTGCTATGAATAAAACCCAGTGCTCTGTGCATGCTAAGTAAGTACTCTACTAGCTGAGCTGTAGTCCCTGCCCCAAAGCACACATTAACAAAATATAAAACAAATAGTGAGTGGATATGTGACAAAATATCTTTTTAAGTGATCCACTTTATCTGTGACTGACAGTCTTGATTTTCCTAGAGTGCTTTCTTTGCATTGCATATATTAGTTTCACACTGGAAGCAAGATTCAGGGTCTGTACTTACAACCCAAGGGCCTGCAGTTATTCAAACTATTTTTTGGACTTTGGTCTTTGTGACGATCAGTTTTAAATGCCAACTTGCCACAACCTGGAATTACCTGAAAAAAAGAGCCTGAATGAAGGATTGCGAAAATCAGGTTGGCCTATGGGAATATCCACAGTAAACTATCTTGTTAATTAATTTAGAAAGACCCAACCGACCGTGGGTGGCACCATTCCCTCAGCAGGGGCTGGAGTCCTGAACTATATAAGACACGTGAGGTGGCAGCTGAAGCACCATCATCTCTAAATGGTGGCAGCTCTGGCTGGCCTGGCTGTCCAGCAGTCGAGCTCACCTACTCTTATGGGGTCTTCTGCTAGAGGCTGACCACACGATACTCATCTTCTGCCTGACTTGGTGATTTCACATTAACTTTCCCTCCTTCTACTTGGTAGCTTCCATGATGTTCAACATGGACCTTGCAGGTTCATATCCGGATCCACTGAAGGCCATCCCTTGACTGGCAGATATTACCCCAAGCTCACTGCATCAGAAGACACAAAACACGAAGAGGAACTTGGACATGAATATGAAGGGGCCATGAGGAGGTGACAGACAAAAACTATTTTGTGACCTTAAGGAAAGAACCCAGAAGTGGATACAGATGGAAAATCACAGAATACAGTGGTGTCCTTGAGAATGAAGCACATTGTGCTTCACAATGGCCATAAAGAGTTTCCATGGAAGGATTCCGAAGGAATCGATGGCCAGAGTTTAGGGCTCTGGCAGTGAGCTAAACTAGGCGATGGCTCTGTCCTCTTCTCTTCCAAAAGAGCATCTGGCTGTGGTATCTGATCTGGCAAGGTGCGGGGGAAGCTCTGGGGAGTGACTCCCTGGGAAGAGGGCCTAAGAGCCACAGTCAGTCACAGAGGACGTGCCCTAAAGGAAAGCCCTGGGTGTCGGGATGGCTTCCCAAATGGTGCAAAATGAGATTCTCAAGGGCAAACCACCAACTGCTATTCCCAAAGAGCCAGGCACTGAGTTTAAACTGTCTTGTCCTTGTTCTGATGTGTTCCAGCTGCCAAATGACCATCCTGAAGTTCTACCAAAAGAGGAGATAAAATATGTGTCCCTAACTATTTAAAGCCTGGGTTTTCAGAGCAATCAATAAGATACAAGAAAACTCTTGCAAATGTTAAAAGCTTTTCCAGTAGCCTGTAGATAATCCTGGGGTCATCGGCTCAGTAGTCTTCTAGATTAACAAATCTCTTATATTAATGTACAATCAGAACAATAATATCAATTTTAAAGGCCGTCTTACAATGATTTCTTTTGAATTAAGTCAGGCACATGTTGCATCCATCCATTCAATCCCAGCTCTGATCTGTGTGACCACACAAGCCTCATTGGTTAATGGGAAGGGAAAATTTTCAGCAGGTTTTAAATTGTGCTTGAAAGGCACTCAGAACTGGGAAAACTCTCTCGAGAGATGGTTGGTCTATAAGATTAGATGAGCGTGGAGTGCTCACACAGTTCTTTATATACCCCAGACACCTGTTCTAAAGTGCTACCCACCCAGATGCCGTCTGTTTCAGTTTGTTTCTGTTCACCTGACGGAAGTGGGTATCTGTAAAGCTCTACTAAGCCTTGTTTGGTTTATGGTGAGGTGTTACCATAAAATGTCTGCATTTTATAGAAGAACTTTGACTTGCAGCACTTTGGTGAAGTTGAATATTAAATCTAGAATACTCTAAAATAAAGAGTCTCAGTAGTGTTACCCCTAAGTTACAAAGGACTCTCAGAATGTTTTCTGCAGCTCAGGATAGAGGCAAATCAAGTATTTCCCATATCAAAGAGACTCTGAGGACTCTTTTACATTAAGATTTTTTTTTTCTGAAATAACTCTCCCTTTGTGGTTTGTTGATAACTTTGCTAGAGGTCATTTAGGAATGAACTTTAAAAAAATATTTTATTATTTTTATTCTGTGTGTATGAGTGTATTGCCTGCATGTGTGCGAGTGCATCCATGTCATGCAACTCCAGTAGTGGTCAGCAGATGGCGTCAGATCCCCTAGAGCTGGCATTATAGATGCTTGTCAGCTTCCAAGTGGGTGCTGGGACTCGAACCCGGGTCCTCTGCAAGAGCAGCCAGTGTTCCTAACTATTGAACCATCTCTCCAGCCTCAGGAATGAATATTTTTAAGATCCCACCCCTCCAAAGACAACCAAGAGTTAAAAAATAACCATTTAGGGTGTGTATTTGACTGAGTGAATATATAACTTACACTGTGTGCTAACTGTGATGCTGTTGGCTATTTTAGTGTTTTAGGGGAAAGGTGAATTTTGTTTCTCTTTGCTCTTGACTGCAGATACGGTGCAAATAGCTGCTTAAGCTTTTGCCTTGACTTCCCACAGGATCAACGGCCTGTAACTTATAGTTGTTACAAATAAACCCTTTTTCCCAAGTTGCTTTTTGTCTTTATATTTTATCATAGCAACAGAAATGAAGCTAAAACAGTCTGATTATCCAGACAAGACCCTGTACTGCTTGTAATGCTTATTTTTATTTTTAATATAAAAGTTATACAGACATACAATTCATATACCAACAAGTAATTCAAAGAAAGTATACAATTCAATGAGGCTTTTTTAGGATTCACAGTTCAACAACCATCACAACTGACTTTAGAGCATTTTCACCACCTAAAAAGGACCTCTGCTCTCACAAGTAGTCACTTCCATTTCTTCCCAACCCTTCTCAACCCTAAATAACCACTAATCTATTTTAGGTTTCTATAATTACAATTTGTTTGGTCTGCACATTTCATATGAATGAAATAGTGTAGTATGTGGTGCTTAGGAATTAATTGGCTTCTTTTACTTCCATAATGTTTTCAATGTTCGCCAATACTTCATCATATATCAGTTCTTTTAAAAATTTTTTTTATTTTTTATTTTATGTTTGTGAGTGCATTGCCTGCATGTGTGTAAGTACACCCATGTTATGTAATGACCAGGTCAGAAGAGCACATTGAATTCCCTAGAACTGGAATTACAGGCAATTGTTAGCTACCATGTGGGTGCTGAGAACTCAGGTCCACTGCAAGAGCAGCCAGTGCTCTTAACCACTGAGCTGTCTCTCCAGCCCTGTATATCAGTTAGTCATTCTTTCTTATTAGCAACTAATATCCCATTATTTGACTGTGTCAGATTTTGGAGAGTAGAAAAGGAAGGAGTTCAGAAATACGAACCAGAGCCTGACCTGCAACAGACAAGGAATGTGTCCTTTATTGAAGGACAGCAAAGGGCAGAAGTCTTTCCATGGAAGGAAGGGATCTGCATGGAAGGGAGGGGTGGCTTTGAATTTTATAGGAACTCTATTGAATGCAGCTGCAGGAATTTATTCGGTACCAGGGTCTGGTATCCTTGGGTGGCTGAAGGTCTCCCTTTCAAGATTACTTTCTCAGGCAGAGCAGGTGAGCTATCTTAGGGCACTAAAGGAGAAAAAAAAAGCTGTCTCCACAAACTGTCTCCTTTTGTCCTGGGAGTGACCAGTTGATAAGGCTTGAGCAAGGCCAGCCTGCCAATTTAGGGCCAGTTGGCCACTTTAAGGGATTTATGGTTTCATTGTTTTCCTAGTGGAGTTCATGGCTCTCCTGCAGTTCACACATTCTATCATACTGTATCACATTTTATTTATCTGCTTATTCATTCATGAACATTTGTATTATTTCTACTTTTGGACTGTTTTGAATAGTGCTATTGAATATGCATGTATATAGTTTTGTGGGGACATTTTCACTTGGGAATATGCCTGTGAGTGAAACGGACACAGTGTGTAGTGCTATGCTATACCTTTTAACGGACTACTGGACTGTTTTCCAAAGTGATTACACACTTTACATTCCCATTGGCAGTTTAACCTTGTCAGATATATTACCCCTCTTTTTGGTGATCTGCATCCTAGTTGGTGTGAAACTTTTTCTCCTTGTGGTTCAGATTTGGGTTTCCCTAGGGCTGACTCACAGATTTTTGAGTCTAACATTTAGAGCCTTTGCCTTACCATGGAGCTATCCTGGCTAGAACTGTGGTAGAGATTTCTTATTTCTTTTTCCCTTTCATATCCCAGAAACCCACAAGAATGGGCAATGTACCATTGTTATTCTTGCAGAAGGGGTGGAACCTGAACAGAAAGAAACTCAAGAGGAAAAAGCATCTAGTGTGCATGTGGCTTATGGCCAAAAAGGAAAACTGGTTTTATAGAGAGACTTTATGTCCTTGTTTTAGGTATTACAAAACTTAGTACTAAATCAGAAAACAACCTTTTTAATAGAATCCTTTGTTAATCTTTAAATCCCAATGACTCATAGCAAGAAACACCTAAAGTGCCTTATCTGACTTGAGAGTGCAGCCTGTGGTCTGTAAATCCCTCTGTGGATATGTGCTGATGTACTAAAGAGGAAATGTGAAGGATGGGTGAGGGGCTGGAGATATAGCTTAGCTGATATAGTGCTTGTCTACTATGCAGGAAGCATCAGATTCAATCCTCAGCACCACATAAACTGAGCACGGTGGGTCATTACTATGATCGCAGCACCCAGGAGGATAGGAGGATCAAAAGTTCAAGGTCATCCTTGATTACATCTTTGGCAAGTTCAAGGCAAGGGTACTTGGATTTTTAAGACCCTGTCTCAAAAACATTTTTTTTTAATAAATGGAAAAGAATGGGTAACAAAGAAGTACTGAGGGATGACTGGGAGCCAGAGAGCCCAGGTGTCTCTGCAAAGAGATAAGGAAACAACAAAGACAAAACAAAACAAGCAGCAAGTTAGTGAAATATAAAATAGAGAAATGTGAGAAAAAGGCAACATTTGGCACTGTGGACCTTCCAAAATCTGAGCTTTGGAAACTGAAGGCTAAAAATGTCTTTTTTTTTTAGGGCTTGCTGTGTGATAGGCTAGAGGACCAGTATAGCAAACAAACAACTACATTTCTTCCTCAGAGGCCCCACACATTACAGGTGAGGAAAATGGAGCTCAGATAGCTTATATGACTGATCTCTCCAAAGCTGCGCAGAAATAAACATTAAGAAGGCCTCGGTTAGCTACAGGCAGCTGCTGGCTGCTGGGAGTGGGGAGAGTCCGCTCTCTCAGAAGAGCCACCGCGGAGAGGCCGCTCTAGCTCCAGTAAATGGCCCTACACCCAGACACATGCTGACAGCTCTAAGATGACTCTGTGGTTAAAAAAAAAGCACATGAGATCCGGAGGAAATGGTCGTGAGGATGCGGAGGAGATGGGGTGGACTTGATCAAAACACACTGCACACATGTACAAAGTGGATGCGGAGGAGATGGGGTGGACTTGATCAAAACACACTGCACACATGTACAAAGTGGATGCGGAGGAGATGGGGTGGACTTGATCAAAACACACTGCACACATGTACAAAGTTCTCAATCTATCTTTTTTTTTTTTTAAAAAAGAGAAAGAAAAATGGCGTTAGTGTGATTCAGAGTGAGAATAGAACTGGAAGTGGTTCACGGCTCATGCCTGTAATCCAGCATTTGAAGGCTGAGTCAGGAGGATTGCTATGAATCTGAGGCCATCTTGAGCCTGAGCTATAGAGTAAGACCCTAACTGAGAAAGAGCAGAATTCTGTGAATTTCGAGATTGCCTCTTACAGGCTGCAGTAGACTCCTGGGTACGGGCCACTCAGCTTCTAGCCTCAGACAAAGAATGTTGCGTCGAAGGAATGTGCTTATGAGGCAGCTACAGGTCTTGGGAGTTTTACTGACTTGCTATCTTGAAAAACTTCCTACTTAGTAACAGTCTTTTCACATTGGCCCCCTATCAACCACTACTGTGTTATTTATTTATGAATAAACCCTCAGTTCCAATCTAAATTCGTTCAAAACAATTTGAGTAACTATGAGGAATAGTTGAACATTCGTCAAAACAAGTTACTTTACAACTTTCTCCATTGTTTCCCTTTTTTCCTTAAAAAACAAAAAACTCAGTCTTTTTCCAGCACCATAAAAACAAACAAAAACCCCAAACTAAACAACAAACAAACAAACATTTGAAACTCAGCCTTTGGACCTTAACAGTGTAACTACAGTGGCTCTGCAGAGGGACAGAACAGAGATTCTGGTATGAACAGAACTGAGGTGAAACAAAAAGGAAATCAGACATTTCTTAGTAAACTTCTAAGAGAACCTAGGTTCTTGGAAAAGCTAAGTTTAAATTACTGTGTCAAAAAATGAAGACTCAGGAGTCTCTACAAAAAGACCAAGTTTTATAGAGATGTAGATGGTTTCTGTAATTGTAGGGAAATACTGACCTACTTCTATGTAAAGGTAGGAAACTTCCTTCCTAATCCAAAGTACTCCCCATTTGTAGATGAATAGGGTGGTTGCTTTTAATACTGGCAGTGTGAGATTTTCTTGGGAGGAGTGAGGATATTCTGGAAAGAATAAAGACTACAAATAATGTGGCTAATGTTAGCTGAGGGAAAGACATCAGTCCCTTAGATGATGAGATGAACAATGAAGGGCTTGCTAGGCATTGTTGCTGATAATGTCTTATAAGGTATCACTGCAGAAACCAAAAACTCTGGGACATAAAAGCTATCAAACCTCTCCTTTCTCAGGGAGGCATCCTTGGCAGCTTGCAGAGCAGAGCCGGCACAGGAACCATTGCTTGCCCTAACAACTCCACCCAGACACACCTTTATGACTGAGACCCCTGGAGCCAGGGCCTGCCTGGGAGAAGGAAAAGGTTCTAGAACTGGACAGCGTGGGGATAATAAGGATCAAAAGTCCTCAATGCATCACTCTTCGCTCATCACATGTTAATTGGGGCTACTCTGGATTCTGGCCAGGGGCGGAAGAGTCTCCTTGCACCTCCTTTTATAGGCTTTGTGACTATCTCCCTTTGTTTCTTTCATTGAAATTGATCTCAGAAGAATCCCCGGCCTTTCCAACATGGAGCAATCAGAGTCACAGACTGTCAGAATTAATAGGTACTTAGAGTCTATGCAGACATCACCCAGCATCGTGTTCAGGCTACAGAGGTGAGCTGCTCAGGTTGAGCAGAGCTTGGACAGCAGTCAAGCCAGTGCAGCTGTGGAGTCGCGCCTCTCTTGCAAAATCCCCTTTGTTATGAGAAGCCCAAGGCTTTTCTTAAACATTTCCAACTTATATCTTAATTTAGGAACACGGTAGAGAGAACTGGATTAACACTGAGAAGTAGAGAGGCCATGCCAGCTCAGAGTCTAAGTGTGTCTTTCACCTCTCCTCCACCCGGGAAAAGGCGGGTTGATGTCCCCAAGTTCCCTCCAGTGTTAGTAATTTGCTAGAAGGACTTAGATTCAACATATAATAATAATTTTGCTGGAGGAGATTTATTACAGTTAAAGGATCAGTAAAGTAAACTCAGGAGAAAAGTAAGGAGAAGGAAGTCTAAGCAAACTGGGGCTGGCTTCCAAGGAGCCACCCTCAGTAGAATCACACAAAATGTGCTAAATTTCTCTCACAACAAACTGTGACAGGTCATGCTGGATGTCTCCTACCAGGGACACTCATTCGAGTTTCAGTGCCCACAATGTGTTATGGAGCTAGTACAGAGGTACTTTCTGCCTAGTATGTTCCAAATTTCTGGAGTTCCAGAAGGAAAACAGATACTTAGCATAGCCATATTGTTGGCACAAATGGTCTAGGCATAGTAAATCACCCTTATTTAGGATAAATAGGGATGTGCAGGAATCCCCAAGTACAGAGAACCCAGAATGCAGTATGATCTGTGCCTGAGTGCATGTACACAGTCTGCCTGTCATAAAATTGTGGCATGGGGCACCCAAGGATATGTGTGTTATATATTGGAGACAAAGAAACTGAATTGTAAAGGGCTGGATCTTTGTTTGAAACTCTGTGCTTTGGATACAAACCCATGGAGTCAGGCGCTAGCATGAATAAACTGCTTCCTGTAAAAAATGCCTTGGTATGCCTCATTCTTCTGCATGTAGAACCTGCGACAGGACAAGATTCACCTGGGAAGTTCCCAGATGTCAACCAAGAGCAGCCTTGAAAGGTAAGCCTTTCTGAGGGTAGCAATCTCAGGCCTGCTGTGTAGCTGTTAATGGTGACAGGGTAGAGGCACATCAGTTCCGTTCACCACCTTCCCTTAAGTAGTCAACAGAGTTCCCTTTCCCCTTAGGGATTCCCATCAGGCAAAACCAGGATTCACAATTGTTGTTGTTGTCGATGTGTATGTTTTGCCTGCGTGTATGTAAGTGCACCATGCCTTGCAGAGGCCAGAAGGTGGTGTTGTAACCCATGGAGCTGGAGTCATGGACAGTTGTTAGCGGCATGTGAGTGCTGGGCTTCGAACTTGGGTCCTCTGGAAGAATAGTAAGTGTTCTTAATCACTGAGCCATCTCTCCAGCCCCAGGATTCACAGTTTTGATGAAAAAAAGAATTTCAGAGTGAGCCAATGTGAAGCAGAGCTGGGTTTATTAAAACAGAATGAAAAGAGCTCCAGGAGAGATAGAGTGTGAGTGTGAACTCAAGGGCGAGCCTCACTGCAATGCCCGAGGATTGAGTTGCATAGGATTTTGGTGGTTCTCAAGTTCATCTCCAAAGATTGCTAAGAATTCTTCCCCCACCTTTTTTTCATGCTGCTTATAGAGTATTGCATTTTCTTTCATAAGCAAAATTGCAAGGTGAATTTATAAGGGGTTTAAAGTGGGGAAGGAGTGCTAGAAATGTAAGGCTATACTTCATTTTGGCCCTAAGTAAAGCATTGTTTATTTACCATCCATGATAGCCTTGACTGAGCTATGTTTTGGAAAACATGTATGTTTCTGGCTTTAAATAAGCATAGTCTATTTATTGTCTTTGAAAAGATGTCTTTGGGAAAACAATTACTGTCTCCATAGGCAGTTTGGACTTTCTTGGTAGAATCTGGTTTCCTGCCTGTTTTCAGCAGAACAGAGCAGGCCAGATTCCAAGATGACGGGCTCCACTCCTTGTCCAAACTTTCCTCCACAGGTGCTTCTGCTTAAGCATCTCTCAGGCGTCTTTAACTCACCCCAGCTGCTTTTCTTCAGTTTTTGTCACACTGGCTCTGGGACAGTGGCTTTGAAAAGACCTCTTTCTGCAGCATCTCTTCTGCTGCCAGAGTTCCTTCCAGTCTCTCTCCCTCTCTCTGTCTACTTTCTCATGTTGTTTTCTTCTTAGTGCAGGGTGTTACTGTGTTCTACTACTGAGCGCCATGCCTGACTTAAAGTCATGGTATTCTGCAGAAATGTAATTTACTCATCATTTCTTCCTGGATGAGTACTTATTTCTAGGATCTTACTATTCCAAGACTCATCTGTTGAAAACCTTGATGTGCTTACATCTGTCCCTGGCTCTGACATCATAATGACTTTCATCTTTTGCAGTTCTGTCTCCAGCTGGGAATTGGGAATGCACATGGATTGGCAGAGATACTAGAAGCCACAGAAGGAACAATAGTATATTTTACTGGAGTTCCATGTAAAAATGTTAATTGAACTGTTAAATGTTTGAGATTTTTCATATTGAATCCATATAATTCTGTAAAGGTGTGAAATGTGAAATGCACATGTATTTTTCAGATGGTAGTAGATTTAAAAAGAAATTCCTGGAGGTTATTTGAACTATATTCCTAGATTCACCTAATAAATGCTCATGTTTTGCTTTCTTGCTTAAAGGATGTTAGTGAAAAGATGTGCAAGAGGACTCAGATGCACAGGACTTCTGAATATCCAATCCAATCAGTCTTCAAAATTGTTGACACTTACCTCAATCTCTCCATCCACCTTACCTGTTGTTTCTGTTCTACGTATCTAGAACCATGCACATAGAACCACTTGCTATTTTCTCTCTTTCCCTTGCCTGGAAGATTTCTGTTCTTTATCTAGCAAACTGCTTATCCCTAGAGAGGCAATACAGCCTACCACTAAAAGTCATAGATTCTGTAGCCAGACTAGCTGGATTTGAAGCTTGACTCTGTTATTTCTGGATGTGTGAGTTACTTGGCCTTTCTAAGCCTCGATGACCACATCTCCAAAAATGCAGGTGTTGAAGGTCCATGGCAAGACCATTTGGAGGTTTAAATGAGGCAATGTATGTGAAGTGTTTAAGATCTTCTTGGTACATAGTATTATATTAGGGTTCTATTAGTAATGATACTGTTTTTGTTATCCAAGGTCTGGTTTCTCCTGCCATCTTCCCATTCTCAGCATATTATCCTTACTTCTTTGTATTGGACAGTGGGCTTTTGTAGAAAGGGGACTCTGTCTTATTTATCCTTCTGTTCCTCATGTTTGACACACAGCCGATAATCATTTCATTTGAAAATATGCTACTAAACAGGACTACACTAATAATGATCTGAATTATTATACTTGTTCAAGTTCTATGTCTTACCCATTTATTTGTGCAATGATCAACAATATTTGGCCCCAGGGGACTCATCATGGGTTTGTATGTAAAAACTTCATTATAGAAACCTTTGTATGAAACTAGTGTTTTATAAACTATGTTTATTCATATATGCGTTTTCTAAAAACAGATTCCATGAAAAGTAATTTTGAGAAATTCTAGGTCACACAAAGCTAAGCAAGGATCGTCATTATAGCGTTTCTCAATGTTTCTCCTAGGCGTTCATAGAGCACGGGGAGGAGGGTTAGGGAATGCAGGGAAGGTTGTCCTGGATGTACCAAGTGGGTACAGAGTCAAACCCATATCCTACCAGGCATGGTATGCGAGCTATGCACAGAGCAGGCTTCTGCTGGTTGTCCAAGGTGCTCGGGGCCAGAGCATTCTTAAAGAGCTCAGTATCAGTCAGGCTGGAGAGATAAGCTTTAATGAGTGATAGCACAGAATGGAAACTCTCATTAATAAAGCATCGTGTATCTTAAATTTTCTAAAAGCAAATTTTCAATGTTCTCACTTCAAAAAAGGCAATTATGTGATACCAATGGACTTGTAAATCAGTTTGAATTATTCCACAATGTGAGTGCATAGGAGAACATGACTCTTGTACTCCACAAGTATATGCAGTTGTTTCCTTTTTTGGCAACAGGATCTTGTAGTATAGTCTAGGCTTTCTTTGAACTCACTACCTACCTGCCTCTACTTCTCAAGTTCTGGGATTGCAGGTGTGTTCTACCATGTCTGAGAAAAAAAAGAACATTCTTGAAGAAGCTGACACTTTTGTCTCTCTGACCCAAATCTTTCAATGGCTACAACTGGGAAGGTGGGGAGTTTGAAGCCTAGGGGTGATAGTTCTTTTGAGCTCACATAGCAAGTTGACAGCAGTATTTTTCCATGCATTTTCACCCTTCTTCTGAGGCTCCAGTGTCTGAATCAGAGCTTCTTGGGGAATAGTTCAAGGACCCTTGCATACACCCAAATCTACAGTGCCCAAGTCCCTATGTAAAAATCACTTATGAGAGGCCAGTTAGATGACTCTCACCACCACAGTTCAATGGGTAAAGGTGCTTGCCACCAAGCCTACTGACCTGAGTTCAATCCGAGAACCCACCTGGTAGAAAGAGAGAAGCATCTCCAGCAAGTTGTCCTCTGACTTCCACATGTGCTCAAAATTAGTTAATCAATTAAAAATGTAAAATAACCTATGCCCATCCTCTTGTATATTTTAAATAATCTCTAGATGGCATATGATGCCCAATATAATACAAATCCTACATTACTAGTTATTTGCTATATTGCCAAGGGAAGTGACAAGAAAAAAAGTCTCTGTATGTTCAGTACAGACAAGATTTGGTTCAGGTTTGATTTGGTGAGAGACTCTGGCAGCACACTCAGTCCCTTTCACAGATGCTTGTGAATTCTGGAAGTTTAGCTGGAGTCGCCAAGGTGTCTATCAGTAAACCCCCTCCAGCTGACAGAGTCCTAGAACTGCTGGGGGATGGGGAAGTTGGGAGTGGGGATAGTGGGGGGTGGAGGGTGGGGGGAGTGGTTTCTCTTCACCTTACACCAATGATGCTTTTTTTGCATTTTTTTTGGGGGGGGGGCGCTGGTTGGTTGAATCCAGGAATGCAGAAACAGTGAGTAGAAAGGGTTAAATGAACGTGTGGAATGTTCATTTAATGAAGCCACAGAATGATCCCTGGTGGAGAGCCACAGCTGGTGGAGAGCCACAGCAAGGCTGGATATCTTTCCTCCTCCATGTTCAATGAATGACCTCAGGGCCGCATTTTATTTTCTTATCTGTCTTTCCACTTCCGGCCCTTCTCAGGGATGATGTTCCGGGCCTGTACGGTGCTGCAGCCAAAGCAACACACGCTTAGGAAGCCAGAGGGCTGGGCTTGGTGACTGTACTTGCCAGCCTAGTAATTGCTGGTGGGAAGAAAGTGGCACAGGGCAAGCAGGGCCTTCGGAATGTGGGTGAGCTGCGGTATTGTGGTTGCCGTGACCCATGCAAATCCTAAGCAAACAGAATGTAATGTGTGCACCCGCAGATTAGAATGAGCAAAGCCACCCACTCTGGCTCCAGGCTTTCAGCAGCTGCCTCACCTGCTGCCTGCTCACCTGGGGTTCACAACTCACTCACCCGGCCACCCTGGGTTCAGGGTCTAGGAGCTAACCTCAGCTTCCAGGAGCAGCCAGCTTACATCTCTCAACAATTTTTTTTGTGTGTGTGAAATCCAGTTCTCATAATGAAATTAATTTTTTTTTTTTTTGTAAGAAGCTTGGGCTAGTCTCCCTCCCTGATTAAAATTTTAAAAAACAAAAAGTACATTCTTTGTTTTCAAACTCAGGGAAAACCTAAGTAAACCCTGACTTCCTATGCTTTGATCATTGATTTTAGAATTGACTTAACTGGGTGTGGTGGCACAGGTTCGTAATCCTAATACATGGGAGACCGAGGCCGGAAATTCAAAAGTTTGACGTCAACTCGGCTACATAGTGAGACCCTATCTCAAAAAAAGCAACCAAACAAAACATTTAGATAATAAAGTAATAAATAAAGTCTCCCCAGCTTTGCTATAGATAACTGCTTACCTAGTAACAGTTGTTTAAAGTTCTTCTGAGGCATTGGAGATAGCCTTGTCTATGTCAAACAGGTCAAAGCCATTGATCCATTTACTTGGGTCTTCACAGATACTCACTGGGTGATCTGTCAGAGGATCAGAAACTTTCAGGTCAAACTAAGGCCACCATTTTCAGAATGTGAATCCTACAAAAAAGCCATAAAGTTTGATTACACATATGCAGACTGCTGACCACCCGAACCGCTTCTTAACCATATTTCCATGCACCTTTCCACACACCTCAGGCCACCCCGTTTCTTTGTTCCGTGTGTACCCCTAAGCTCTGTCTTTGGGGAGACAGATTTGATTCTGGGGATTCTCTGCCCATTTTGCAAAATCTCTCTTTTAAACTTTACTGCTTCAGTAACTGGATTGCTATGTATTCAAAATGGACCTGATTTGACTGTCTGCTTTTGGGAGTCAGTTCTTTCCTTCTACCATTTGGGCTCTGGGATGCTAACACAGGTAGTCAGGCTTAGCAGCAAGCACCTTTTACCTGCTCTTGGAATGAAGTCCGCCTCCACACCCGTCTTCCATTGCCGGCTCTAGCCTTCCTTTCCCAGTCTATTTTCTGATGACCTTTTTTTTAAAAAAAAAATGCATTTATTTATTGGTGTTTTGCCTTCATATATGACATGCATGCAATGCCTGTGGAGGTCAGAAGAGGCCATCAGATCTCCTGTAACTTTACAGGTGGTTCTTAGCCACCGTATGGATGCTTGGAACCGAACCTTAGTCCTCTGCAAGAGCAATCAGTACTCTTAACTGCTGAGCCACCTCTCCAGCCATGTGATGGGTATTTCTGTTCTGCTCTGTTGGGAACGTGCTGGCAGTCTCCCATCCTGGAGTCATTGCTCACACGTTTCTATTGCTCATGTTTGTTGAAGTCCCACAGCTCTTTCCGGGCTTGGGAACCAGTCAGGGCTGGGTTTATTGGGTTTAGTTGCACTTAGCAGAAGCTCTGCTACACTCACTGAACCAAATAGAAATGAAGTTACCTTGCTCGGCAAGAAGTTCAGGACCCGGCACCTGGGCTACAGCCCATCTAGGACCTGGACTCTTTCCAAATATCATTTCACCCTTTTTACTGACAATGGCTGTAGCTCTCAACATCACACAGGCTCCAGGTAGATGTGATAGAAACTGTCCCAGAATAAGCTGCACTTGTCTCTGTGGCCAGAATGGTTCACCTGGGAACATCCAGATTCCAGGGAGTCTGGGGAAATTTTTTAACTTCCTAGCTATAAATGTCACCGACTTGGAGTCGGTGTCAGATGACTTAACTCATTTTTAAATATTATCTCCTTTTTTTGAGCCTTTTCAGGCATCTTCTTTTGCTTTAATCTAACATATGCAAACCTTTTGCTATTGTTTGTTTTGCTTTTCTGAGATAGGGTCTCAACTTGTAGCCCTGGCTAGCCTGGAACTTACTGTGTTTATCAGGCTGGTCACAGAGATCCACTCACCTCCGCCTCCTGAGTACTGGTATTAAAGGCATGTGCCACCCGACTCAGCATTTATTTATTTATTTATGACCTGAAAATGTTTAACATTTTTTTTCTTCTGAGACACGGTAGCCCTTGTTGTCTTGGAACTTACTATATGATCAGGCTGGCCTGGAATTCACAGACACCTGTCTTCCTCTGCTGTTTTTTCATTAGGAATTTAGGAGACTCAACTAAATGCTCAAAGTTTTCTTCATACCTTTAATTCTAGAACTTGAGAGGCAGAGGCAGGTGGATCTCTGTGAGATCGAGGCCAGCCTAGTCTACATAGCAAGCTCCACACCAGTTGGGACTACAGGGAAACCCTGTCTCAAAAAAAAAAAATAAATAAATAAAGAGCTGTTCTGGCCTGGGGCACTCTGTGGAGATGGAACCCACTTGGGCTCAGTGAGAACCAGCAGAACAGAGAGCAGTGGAACCCAAGCCCGTCTCACTCGCACAGTGGATAGGGCCCTGCCAAACCCAGGGGGCAAAAAAGCAAAAAGGATACAGGGCCAGATCAGTATCCAGGAGGCTGGAGGTGAGATGTCCAGTCTACCCAAGAGTTCACGTTTTAGAGAGCAGGAATCCTTTAGGTCTCTTCTAAAACTTGCCCCCTGTTAAAAAAAAGACAAGCACTCATTAAAACTTCCTTATGTTAAGAGAGAGTCCCACATCCAGCACCATATGTACCCTGGGATGAGTAACCATTATCTGCATCACAGCCCACAAAAGAGACAGAAGTGTCACCTGTCGATGGGAGACTTAGGTCTGTCTTGTGGTGCACAAGTTAATCATCCTCTCTGGGCTTTACATTCCCATCTATAAAAGATGAGCATTGGTTACAACCCCGGTTTTCTGACCTTTAGTGGAACAAAAACAATTAAAAGCCTAAACAGACTCCTCAAGTGGCAGCCCAGCCCCTTGACAAAAGATGCTCTATAGAATTTGTAGAGTCCCTGGGGTGGCTCTGCAGACCCCACTGCAGTTGTGAAATGATTGGACCAAATTTCCTTCCGTCCCTGCTCTCTGACTACCTTTTGTGGTTCTGGTTTGTTCTGTCTACACCTTCCCTACTTCATTTTGATCCCAAGTTTCAATGTTCTTTAAGAGAAAATAGAGTTAAGACAGAGACACTTGGTGCCCTGCTGACGGCTTTCACTTCTGCATACTACTTGTTTTAGGTCATTTTCCCTCTCTTCACTGAAGTTTCTGTTGTCCCTTCCCCATCCTACTCCAGGGCTTGGTACTCAGTCTCTTTTATCCTTACCACATGCATTCATTCACGAGATGCTATGACAAATGCAGTCATTCCTATTCCTTGTCTCCAGGTTTAGTGAGTCACAGTTGGGCCATAAAGTTGAAAAGAAACCTCACCTCTGGATGAGAGTGTTGTTCTACTCAAAGCCTCATCACACAGTAGAAGTTGCTGATTTTAGCCTTTTTTTTGTCACCTCTCAGAGAAAGACTTTTTGATGCTGATTTCACAAATAACCTGCCAAACCAGCTTCACTAGGAAAGCTCCAGGCAGAAAAAGTCTAAATCTGTGATTCTTCCTTGTGTTCCAACGTTTTAATGACAATGATAACTCATCTTTCAAAAACAGAGTTTCTATAAGGAGCCAGGCACAAAGCTGAGCTCCACGTGTATTCATTCCTCTTTGTAGCTTTAGAAGGTAGATAAATGCTGTCTTTTTTTTGAAGATGGTGTCTCTTTGTAGCTCTAGCCTGGAACTCATTACGTAGACCAGTCTGCCTCTCAGACGCTGGAATTAAAGGCATGCGCCACCATGACTGGCCTGATTTTTAAATGCGTAAATCTCAGGAAACTAAATCCTTTGCCTCCAGTCTTTTTGAATCCCACCTCCACGTGAAGAGGCAGTCTGGTCACCTGTGGGTTTTGAGGGTTTGTGACTCTCTTGATAAGTGTGGTGGTTTGAATGAAAGTGTTCACCGTAGGCTCAAGTATTTGAACACGTGGTCAGTGGGAAGCAGTGTTCAGGGAGGTCCTGGAAGCTTTAGGAGGTATGGCCTGGCTGAACAGTATTTAAAATATTTTTTAAATGCTTTATTTATTATTATTCTAAAATATTTATTATTTTCATTTTGTGTGTGTGAGTATATTGCCTGCATGTATGTGTTTCCATGTCATGCAGTGCTTGCAGAGGCCAGAAGAAGGCATCAGATCCCCTGGAACTGGAGTTACAGATGGTTGTTAGCCACCATGTGGGTGCTAAGAATTGAACCCAGGTCCTCTGGAAGAGCAGCCAGTGTTCTTTACCCCAAGTCATCTCACCAGCTCCTAGACAGGTTTCATCCCACTTACTGTTGTCCTCTCTGCTTCGTGTCAGTGACTGAAGATGTGAGCTGTCAGCTTCGAGCTCCTGCCCCCAGGCCTGCTGCTTACTGCCATGCCTCCACACTTTTATCCCACTGGAACTGAAAGCCCAGATGAACTCTAACTTCTATAAGTTGCCTTGGTCATAATGATTTATTCCAGAAACCATAAGTAAAATTAAAAAAAGAGAGAGAAAACAAAGACTATCAATAACTTGAAAACTATTACAACTTTACTTGGAAATTAAGTGAGAGTAAATTATAAAGTCAAATCTTATTTCTGAGAAGAAACAGAGTTTGACTTCAGTGCAAAACTACTGACCTTGAAGTATATCTTCAAGATTCCTGAGCCAGTGTCTATCTATAAATCGAAGCATCCTCTAAAAGCACGTGATCACTAGTCCATTTGGAAAGCACAATCATCTTCTCAAATATTTTCTTTTCTTATTTTTATTTTATGTATGTGAGTTTTTGCCTGCATGTATGTATATATACCACATCTGTATCTGGTGTCTGCAGAGGCCAAAAAGGGCATTGGATCCCCTAGATTTGGAGTTGGTTATGAGCTGCCATTTAGTTTCAAAGAACCAAATTTAGGTCCTCTGCAAGAGCAGCAAGTGTGCTTAAACACTGATTCTCTTCAAAGATTTTTAAAAATAAGACTGGGGACATAGTTCAGTTCGCAGAGTACTTGCTAGTATGTAGGAACCCCTGGGTTCTGTTGACAAAATAAACAGCTCTCATCTCAAAGGTATAAAAGAGATGGTTTATTCTGGAACCAAATATGAGTGACCACGGCCTGGGAACACAGATTTAGGTTTCTTACCGTGTTACATGTTCCAGTGAGGCAGCAGCTCATGGACTTCTTATAGTAACATAACAAAGACAGTCATAAATCAACATACTCTTCAAATCCATTGGTGGACATATTCAGTAGGCAGGTCATAGCAAAGGGGGAGGGGATTCTACTATAGATACTGTCTACGATTAGATATCTGATGATTTTCTTAGTCTTTTGATTGGTGGGAACTAATGGTCTGTTAGTTAAAACTTTCCAAAAGTTTTTAAAAAATCTGTTAGTCACAGGATGTTAAGTCAGAAACAGAGATGGGCAAGGAGTGGCTATTTGGGAACTAAAGATAGCCTGAGATAAACAATAACTAGGCTCCAGACCTGAAACATTTCAAATGTTACACAATCACCAGAGCTCTAATGAGTTAATAATCAGTCTTGCAGAAGAAAGTCCAGTTTGAAGACACATGGTTTTTCTGGGAACTCCCATTCACAGCTCAATATCTAGAACCACATAAACAAAATGTGGTAGTATATCCTTGTAATATTAGCATTTGAGTATTAGAGATGATAGAAGGAAAGATGGGGTCCCTCCTTAGTGTTCTTAGACTCATTAATAAAAGAATTTAAGAATGGACTCAAATGGAAACTTAAGGACAATTTTATTAGAGTTTAAAAGAAAAGCTTTCAGAGTAGATGAGCTGTAAATCTTCAGCAGCTGCCCTATGGAGCAGAATGGAAGAGAGAAGAAAAAAGCCATGCCCTGTTTAAAGCCACATGGAGGTCAGACACATTGCAAACTAGGAGCCATATGGCAGAAAGAGGAACTTAGGAAAAAAATAAGAAAGCCTATAATGTTGGGGCAGCCCAAAGTGTAAAGGAGAATTATAGACAAGAGATGGGAGGAAAGGCGAGGTCATGCTTTCCTAAAAACTTACAGATTTATAGTGCTACATACTTCTGGCTGGCCTGATAAGCTTATCTGCACCAGGAGGTGGAGATTCCTGGCAGGAAAAGTTCACTGTCTCACTAATGTACTAGTTATTATATACTACTTATCTTTTTAGCATGACCTAAAAGGTGAATTTGCCTTCTTAGGGATGGTCACATGGCCTGGTGACTGACCTGACTGAACTAGAATGATTGACTTCCATCTAGGCCAGAGATTTTTATTCTCTTGACCATTTTATTTCTCTGAAGGGGCCTTTCTTCCGCTGTACTAGAGGCAGGAGGATCGGAAGTTCAAGATCATCTTCAAAGATGTATAGTAAGTTTCAGGGCTGATTGGGATACATGAGACCTTGTTTTAGGAAAAACAACAACAACAACTAAACTAAACTAATCATTTTCACAATGTCCCTTTTAAAAAAATTAAAGTCCTGGGTAAGATGTATATGGAGAACCAATATGCATGCCAGGTCAGGGTAAGTTTATCAAAGAAGTACAAATAAACAGATGGAGCAAAAGGACTTTAATGCTCTGTGAGTTAGGAATAGTAATGATCCTGTCTAGTCTTCTGAGTGGTTTTAAAAGTTCTACAAATTGCAGAGGCTCTCAAGTCCTATAGAGCTATAAAGGATGACTGTCACTTCTGCTGTTTCTCAACAGTGTTGGGAACGTTGGCTAATTTGTTCACTTGAAGTAGTTGTATTATGTCCAGGGACATTGGAAGATTTTCCTGTGGACCATTCTGTGAGTGTTTCGATGAACAGTAACTGTTGGAGCCATAGCAGCTAAGCTCAGTTCCACTGCCACATAGACTCTAACCTGCCTTCCTTTCTATCCACTGTGTTTTCATCTTGTGCTATGTTTTCTTCCTGACCTATAAATTGTCTTCAGACTTTTTAACCTTTTCCACATTGTCTTGGGGTTCCCATATAAGGGATTTGCTAGAGGTCTGAACAGAGTTCTACCCAAAGCTATGATTTTTTTAAAATTATTGAATTTTTGTGATTTTCACACAATATAATTTGATCGTATTTAGATCCCCTCCCCCATCGTCACCTCCCCATCTAATTTAATGTATTTACTTATATATAAGTCTAATTTTGGTCCTCAAATGTTCTTCAGTGTGGGTCTATCTAGAGAAGCCTGGTCAACCTACTAAGAGTCATAGCCTTGGCAGAGACTGGCTCTCTCCCCTAGCAGTCATCAGTTACCAATAGTTCCTTTGGTAGTGTTGGGGTTTCTTGCCCACTTCCCCACATCCACACTGGGATTTTGTTTGGCTTGAGCTTACGTGGGCTTGCACATGCTGTTACCATGGCTGTGAGTTCATGAGTAACTGACCAGCTGTCTGGAAAACTCTGTTTCCTGGCGGTCATCCACCACCTCTGGCTTTTACAGTCCTTCTGTCCCCCTCTTCTGAATGACCCCTGAGTCTTGGGAGGCAGAAGATTGACACAGGGTCCTACTCAGCGACGAGCACTCTGCAGCCTCTCGATCTCTGCACATTGGCCAGCTGTGCAGCAGATGGTGATTAACATAGAATCTCACAGGGGTGATTTTTTGTTGTTTTTTTTTTTACAGGAAAAAGACACAAAGTAAAATCAGAGGGAGAAGACGTGAGGAACAAAGCCCAGTGGAAACCAGGCCCAAGAAGTCTCTCAGACAGTAATACAGGACACACTTAATTCCTCTGGCAACAAATTGGTTTTATTTATTTTAGTATATTTTCATTGATTTTTTTCTGGATTTTATATAGTACATCCTCATCATATTTAGCCCCCACCCTGTCTGCACCCCCATAGCCTGCCCACAGGACTTCATTCATTCTGTCATATATGTTAAGGCCTATTGAGTCAAGTCTGTGTCCCCAGATGTCCCTCAGTGTAAGTTCAGCCACTGGAGCCTGCTCAGCCTGTCCAGAGTCACTCCCTTAAAGAAGATCAACTCTTCATCACCCAGCAGTGAAAAGGCAGCAAACTGTGACAAGGTGGCTGACATATCATCTTCCAGGAAAACTCTCCCGAGCCTAGATATACTGAAGTTGGTCATGTAGGGACCTCTGCTTAGTATGTAGGCACCAAAATTTCAAACTCCCAGAAGGAAGAAGCAAAGTCAGTGCTGATCATAAACCACATTGTTAGTCAAAGCATTTTAGCGCAATGAGTGTCTATCATACAGGAGTGGTGAGGCCCTTCTGTAAAGCTGTGTTTTCAAGCTCCAGTAAACAGCTAAATGTTCATGCAGGAATTCTAAGCGTGGCAGGCTTGGGCCTACGGTGCTAACTCTTCTTCACAGTCAGTTCCTTAACCCTTAGTCAAGGCATCTTTAGAAAAAAATGGGATCACTGGAATTCATGCAGCACCAATGTACCAGTGAGCCTAAAGTTTTGTTAAACCCTTTTCCCCTGGCCTGAGCCATTAATTTTGGTTTAGTATAGCTCTGATCCAAATGCCCGAGTGGACTACCCGAGTGGGCACATCTGACAGCACAGCTGACAGTGACTGGGGAACTCCAAGCAGAGTGCCGGTTAATCAAGCAGAACAGGTTAACAGGCTCCTGTTAGACCTCCTATTGGGCCCCTCCCATAGTAGGCCTCTAGTTACATCTAATTTACTCAGTTCAGTCCTGGTTGGCAAGATTGCCTGAAACAGTCCACTCTAACTTGCTCACTTGGTGACAATGCCCTCACAGATGTAGCCAATACCTGGCGGTGTTCTGTAGGAGAAGCACAGGAACCAGACTGCCCTGCTACCCTAGTGCTGGCAGGTTCGTGAGCCTGAATTCAAGTACTCCATTAACGTGGAAAGGCCCTAGGGCAAGATTCCCTTCAGGAAGAAAGGAAGTTTCCAGAGTCAGTTCTGAAAGACAAAGACATCGATGCCTCATGGTTCTCCTGTATTTCCCTCAGTATTGTTTTTTGTTTTCTCTGTTGTTTCATTGCCAGTGTTCCATCTAGCAATCAGAACTTTACATTTCTAAAATCATCCTTCTAATCCAGATGTTTCATCTGGAAAGGTTGTAAAAAAGGAATGAAAACCACTAGCATGGAAAGAAACATTTATACACAATTAGCTGGATACACCACCTCTAGGAATCAATCAAGGACAAAAATCAAAGCATTTTAACAAGAATTTACATAGCCATCTAAGCCTTTTATCCTGAGCAGTCTAGAAAAGATCACTCAGGTCTTGGGCTCAACTGCATTTAATAACCAAACTGCCTGGAGAGTCCAAAGGTGCATTGCCTGGCAGTGGGATTCAGGCAGGATCAGAAGCCAGACATCTCCAAGATGTTGAGCTAGACTGTCAGGACCAAAGGGTGACAGTGCCTGGGACATGCCCTGCAGCTTTCAGCAGTCGTTCCAGGTAGGGTGCAGGTAAGTGAGCTCTTGATCAGAGGCATGGAGCGTAGCAGCCACTCAACTTCAGGTGGTCCCATTCAAACAAAGTGCTTTTTAACAAACATTCTAGTGTGACCCAGATGGTTCAGGTAGATCCATGATGCTCTTATACTTTAGCAACCCCACGGGGCATCCTTATCTACAGGAGTCCTCACAGTCCCGTTCCAGAACTTGCTTTCATTCCAGCCTAGCAGGAACAGGGGCAGGAAGGACATGGCAGATGGTATCAGGCTTTTTTTCTACAGTGAGGTCTGGAAATTAGGATCAGTTAGCTCAAGATTACAAGAAGGCCAGGGCATTTCTTTCATATCAGAAAAAGCAAAACATCAAGAGGCCAAAGAGTTGGACTCCAAGTCCAAATAGAAAACAATGCCTTTGTATCTTATCATTCTTTTTGTTTTGTTTTGTTGTTGCTGTTGTTGTTGTTTTGAGATAGGGTCTCATTATGTAGTCCTAGCTGGCCTGGAACTGAAGATATAGACCAGGCTGGCCTTAAACATCCAGAAATCTACCTGCCTCTGCCTCCTGAGTCCTGGGATCAAAGGTGTGTGTCACTATGTCTGGTGTCTTATCATTAGTAAGAGTCCAAACTAACCAACTTAAAAATATGCACAGCAAATTGGAAAATCCTCAGCTGAATGCTCTAAGGTTTGAGTCAGGGTTGGGTTTGGAGTGAGACCCAGCAGAAACAAAGGCGAGGCTCAAGCATGGGAATTAGCAGGACATTTATTAAGGGCACGGGGCTGGCCTCCCAGCTCTGGAGTGGAGAAGCTAGCCACTCCTTGGCTAGTTGGTAGGCTTTTTATGGGGAGGTAGTTAACACATGGAATCAGGAAGCTTATCTGGCCAGGAAGCTGCAGTCAGTCCCTTTTCACAGATGCTTGTGAGTTCTGGAAGTTTGGCTGGAGTTCCAAGGTGTCTGTCAGTCCTCCTGAGTCCTGGGATGGCTGGGGGGGCTCTCTTCAGTGACATCTTACAAAATCAACTAAAATTGCTAATTTAAGCTCTGAAAACATATTTTCATCTAGTAAGTGGCTCCTGAAGGATAAATGTCTCAGCTCAGAAAGCCCCAGCTAAGTTGAGAAACCCCCCAGCTAGGAAACTATGTAAAACCCCAAACTGTAACCCAGTGACTATGCTGTCTAGGAAACCGTGTGCCAGTACTCATTGCCCAACCCCCCAAATTTAACACCAGCACTTACTGTCTCAAACCCTTAAACCGTAAACAGACAGGAATGCATCAAAGTACCTGGTCTTTCCTCCTAAGCCAGAACTGAGACCAGCTGAGCTTCAGTGCTCAGCTTCAATCTCACTTTTGATCTCACAGCGAAACGGTGGTCTTTTGTTGTTCTTAATAAAAAACAATCTGCTCCTGAGGTTGGTCTCATCGTTTATTTCACATTACCTTGATCAATCCCAATCTAACATTTTCTAACAGTTCTTTTGATTGTCTTATCTCAGAGGAGCCAGGAGCCAAGAAGCAAAACACATCACTGAGAAGACCTACTCTGTTTCTGATAGTCACCTATTTAAATTTGAACTTGTTCATTAGTGGTGGCATACCACAAAGTTGTAGTTCACATTTTTTTCCCCAACTTTTCTTGATTGGTGGGGTTGATCACGCTACCATTTATGTCATTTCATAAATTAAATATTTTTTAATTTGAAGGCTCTGAAACACTTTTGGTCAGTTCTAATCAATATATCCAGATGCAATAGCCACAAAATACAAAGCCATTAAACAAAAAAACTTTTTTCTCTTTTTCTCATTGTAAATTTATTCAAATCCATACCAGTGAATGGGTATTTACAGGGTCAGTGTTACAGCCACCAGGACAGCTTGGCTAGATAGGAAGGGTAAGGAAAAGGCTACATCTATGAATTGCCAGAATCAAAGCCAAATAGCCCTAGCAACCTAGGCTCAGCCACCCATCCTCAACAGAACACAAGGAAGGCGAAACACAGAGAAAGATTTATTCAGGGTGCCCACATTGGGAAGAGGAACAAATGAAGAAGTCCAGTGACACCTCCTAAATCCACCTTCAGATCCTACTGTGAGGTTTCAAAAGGCATGCATAAGTAATCAGCCCAGGTCAAGCCGTGGTCCCACCCATCCTAGGCCCATCTTTGGTTTCTCCAGTCTCTCTGGGCAAGGTTGTCTGACAAGTTGTTAGAACTGTGTGAAATCTCTTCCAAGGAAACAAGTTCCTCCTTTGGCTGGTAGCAGTCAGTCTTTTCTCCCAGCAAATGAGATTCCTATGAGATTCCTGGGAAGCATTTCAATTCCCTGAGGGCCATTGTTTCACAAGTCTGATAGCCAGAGAGAGGGGTGCAGGCATTTCTCTTTAATACGTCTTCCTAGCTCCTGCTAGGGTGACCCCATCATCCCCACCCCACTTTCTTTCCTGGATTATCTAAATTTTGCTTCTGGTAATTGATTTTTTTTTTAACCTGTCATTTGGATATAATGCAAAATTTTAACATCTTTGGTCTATCCAAGGATGATGGGTACCTTTTATCTCTCTCTCATCTGGAGGAAAGAACAAAGCTGAAGCCATCAAGCAGACTTGATTCCACTCCACTCACTTCAGCCTGCATTACCAGCAGCTGCTGGCAGCTTTAAATCCATAAGTATATTTATTTGATCTTTGTAACAGCCAGCAACTCAGCTACACTTTCATATCATTCCTATCTCCATGGTCACCATGACCCAAATGATCATCTTCTAATGATCTTCTCAACACAAAATTTTACACAGCTTTCACCTCAAAAGAAAAAAAAAAGGTAGTTTATTCCAAAGCAGACTATGAGTGACCGTGGTCCAGGAGCACAGATGTAGGTTACCCCAAATGTCATGTTCCAATGTGGTAACAGTTTTGTGACTTCTTATAGTAACAGAACAAAAAAGTCATACATCAAGGAATTTGAAAAATACATTGGTTTGGGGAACATCAGGTAGGTGGGTTACAGTACCGTGAGGAAATCTTTATCATAGGCCTCAGATCAGATCTGATGACATTCTTAGTCTTTGGGCTGGTGGAAACTAGATGTCTCTACACTCTAGAAGGATTTATCTACTGATACAAGACTATAGAGGCTTCTCTGAGAGCAACAGGGTCTTTCTGGAATCTGAGGGAACTCGGCTTTGAGACTAGGGACATGGAAAACTTAAAAAACACCCAAACTGCCAAAGCCAGTGGCTTTTGGGTTCCTGTTTCATGAACGTGAAGAATGAAATTCCTGAACTACCGAGGGTAAGTTCAGAGAGAAGTATATTAGAGATTCATAGGTGGAAATGAGAGAGAGAGAGAGACAGACAGACAGACAGATTTCTGTCCCATGAAATAGGGCATCCTCAAGCTGCTAGTCTGGAGATTTTCAAAGCACTTATGGTAGAAATGGATGAGCTGGTCAGTCCAGTCAGTCGGCTTGACCACAGCATCTACCTGTATTGTGTCTCCCAGTTTTAGTCATATTCTCATATGTAACCTATAGACAGGTCATTTAGGAGAAGAGCTGACAAGGAGATGGGAAGCAGAACTCTCTGCGGGCATTTCTGACCTCCAGCAAGGACATTCTTGGAACCACTGCCTTGCTGTCCTGCCCTGCCTGACCAGTTTCTATCCCCTGTTCTCATCATTAATTGTCACAAAGACATTTGCTAGGTCAAACACAGAGGTGGGCAATGAATGACTATTAAAAATGCTAAAACTAGACCAAGATAATATGGCTTTGAACAGATAACATTCCACCTTTCACAGAATTTCTTTTTTTTTAATTTAGTTTTATTTCTTTTTCTATGTGTATGAGTTTTTGCCTGCAGGTATGTGAGTGTACAATGCCTGTAGAGGCTATAAGAGGGTGTAAGATCCCCTAGAACTGGAGTTATGTATGGTTGTCAGCCACCATGTAGGTGCTAGAACCTCCCTGTCCTCTGCAAGAGCAGTCAGTGCTCTTAATCACTGAGCCGTCTCTCCAGCCCCACAGACACTGTAATGAATCAGCCTAATGGAATCTTTACACAGGTGTGGCTTTGTTTCTGGGAATTCAATGCACAATCTTCATCCTTCTTTTCCAATAGTTCCTACTCTATTTCAGAGTCAAGATACTTGTCATACCCTGTATGACATTTTGTGTTGGACCCCTCAAGACTATCTCCAGGTTTAATGGTTCACTAGTATTACTGAACTTGAGGCCATAGGAAACCATTCTTGAGAAGTCAATAAACAGACAAATGGATAGTAAAAATCATAAAAGGGATATTTATCCAATATGACCACATTGGGAAGTAGGACAAAAGATCCAGTGAGCCCCTCCAGTTCATCTTTGCAATTCTGAAGTGATATTCAGGAACTAAGCGATTCTGATCGAGGTGTAGGCCTGCCCACCATTGACTCATAATCTACACGGTTACAGATTTTTTTCTCAGAGAGAAAAGTTTCCACTCTGGCTGGCTCAGGCTTTTCTGCTCCCAGCATGAGATTCATGGGGAAATTCCATTTCTTGGGAGTCCATAACAGTTTGCATCTCTGTTGCTGTGATAAAACACTGACCAAAAGCAACTAGGGGAGGAAAGAGTTCATTCATTTTACACTTCCAGATAACAGCTCATCACAAAGGGAGGTCAGGGCAGGAACTCAAGGCAGGTACCCAGAGGCTGGAACTGAAGCAAAAATCACAGAGGCACACTGTTTACTGATTTGCTTCCTCTGAATGGCTCAGCCACCTGGCCTATACACCCTAAGCCTACCTGCCCAGAGACGGCATTGCCCCAGTGGACTGGGTCCTCCTACATGAACTATCAATCAATAAAATGCTCCATAGACATACCCACAGGCCAATCTGTTGTAGGAAAGTCCTCAATTGAGGTTCCTTCCTCCCAAGTGTCTCTAGTTTTGTCAGTTTGACAAAAGTTAACCAGTACAATTAACCCCTTGTCAACTTACATACAAACTCATCTATTAGATCATAACCTTTCCTTTCTTACTTGTTTCCAGTATCTCCTGTTAATGTCACAGTATAGAACAACTTTAAAAGTCCCACAGTCTGTAAAAAAGTTCACATCCCTAAGTTAAGGAAACATCGTACTATGTGAAAAATACATATCCTTATAGTTTACAGTCAAGTACTTCAGTCACCACTCATCAAAGAAGCTTCTTTTGCACCAGACAGAGACTACTACAGTGTACCACAATTGGTCACACACAGACATTGTCTGTGAATTGCCCAAGCCTAAGAAGCACATCTACAATGCAACCTCTACACCTAAGGCTCACACAACATAGAACAAGGGGTAAAGAAAACACTAATGAATCTCTCAGATCTCATTACTGAAGCTCCTACATGCAACAGAGAGCCAGGAACACAAAAGGTCACAAATGGCCAAAGCATGGGAATTGCAAAGATCAGGAATCTTCGGAGTGTGGGTCCCTGGACAGGACTCCTATATTAAGCTCCACTCACCCAGGGATCAGGAACCATTGTGAAAGAGGGAATAGAAAGATTGTAAGAGCAGGGAGGAGTACATGACCGTATGGAAATAGAATCCTACCGGCTCCTTGCTCATTTGAACCTACAGCGATGGTGTCAGCATGCTCAAGACCCATGCAAACTCAAGCAGACAAAAATCTCATCATGGAACCATGGAAATGAGCAACAACCCCAATCTTTGCCAAAGAAATACTAGCAGCTGACTACTGTTGGGTGAGGAAGAGCTAATCTTAAAGTGAGGGACTCTGGATAGGCTGTCTAGACCTCAGTGGAAGAACTTGCACTGAGGAATGTCCAGGGACACTAACTTGACACAATAGGCCTTAATATAAATGACAGAGTATATGAATTCTGGAGGGGGGTGCTGTGGGAGGATACCAGTGAGGAAGAGGGTGTAGAAGTGATTAAGAATGATTAAGATAGACTGAAATGTTTTGTATGAAATACACAAAAAAATCAATTTAAAAAATTAAAGAAAAAAATTCAGACACTAAAAATTCTAAGTCTTTAAAAAAAAATCTCCAAAGTCTCTTAACTGTGGACTTCTGTAAAATGAAAAAAGATTAACAATTTCCTATTTTAAAAGGAAAGAACAGGGCATACTTAAACAAAATCCAGCAGTTTAGCTCAGTCTGGCAGCTAGCTCAGTGTCTGATGTCTGGGACTCATGGTTTTCTGGCCTCCCAAAGGCCGACGGAACATTCCACTTCTGTGGCTCCATACTCTGCATCCAGAATTTGGTTTTGCAGGCTCAGGCCAGCTCTACTCCACATCTGCCACTTACCTTAGTGGACAGAGTCCCATAGTCCTGACATCTCCAATATCCTGGGATCTCCACCACAACTGAGGCTGAACCTTCACCAGTAGCCTTTCCTGGGCTGTCTTTAAGGGCCCTGACTCTGCCTCATGCTAAGCCTCAGTTTCTCTCACTGACTTCTTCAGTCCTGGGGTCTTCATTGCAACTTTCACCAATGGGGTCTCCAGCCTCTTACAGCACCAAGTCTCAGCAGCTCTCCATGACCCCTTCATGACTTCAAAACCAGTACGATATAAGAAACTCTTACACTGAGGCTGCCAGCCTCAGATGCAGTCTTGGCCCCTTCTGGACCATGACTTCTGTGTCAGGTCCTACATCCTGAGGAAATACTTCACATAAGATTTCACTTCAGGGATGATGGTCTCTTACTAATCGTAGCTGAATTTGCAGCCCTAGCTAACCGATTGTACGGATTGTCTCAGTGTTTCACTGCCACATATTCTTAATTTAAATATATCACACGAACAGCCTTGATAGACTCTTTTCTTTTCTCTGAAACTTCACAAGCCAGGCCTCCATCATCTGCATTTCTTTCCAACATTCTATCTTCCAAGGTCCCACAGAACAACACATTAAACTACAAACTCTCAGTGACTTTTCCAGGCCAGAGCTTCCAAGTCCTTCCACAATCTTTCCTAAGAACAACATGATCAGGTCCTTCACAGCATTACCCATGTTTCTGGTACGAATTTCTGTTCTAGTTTGCATCGGGTCCATTGTTTTAATGATCTGATAGATAAGTGTCCCTTCAGAGAGACTATTTCTGACAGATTGGTTATATGAAGACTCATGGACTCAGCATATTACCTTACTCTTAGCTATGAGTTAGTGGAAGTATCTAGAGCAAAACCAGTGAACATCCAGTCTTCTCTCAGTGGTGTTTTAGAGGAATGCAGAAGATATCCTCTCCTAAGAATGACTACCTTGTCCCTTCTTTTGGACTTCTTTTGGACTACTTAACATGATGGGAGCTGAGATGATGGATGGGAAGATACACTGAGCAAGGCTGCTTAATAATGCATAGACACACTCAATCAACAGGAGAAAAAGCATACAATTTTTGTTAATGTTTGTGTGTATATAAGAACCCTCACAAGCAGGAAGACCCGAATAAATGACCTCTACAGAAAGCTTTTATATCTTTTAAACAGAGACTGAATGCACTGACTTGGTAAGCCTCCTACTTTAGCCTCTTAAATAACTAGAGTTATTTAACAAGATGGAACTTTACTTAGAAGCCCAGTCAAGACATATAATATGCAGTGAACCTAGAAGGTAAGGGGCTGATCACCCCTCTCCCTCAGGCTTTTTGTCATTTCACAAAGCACAAGTGAAAACCATTGATCTATATGAGTTCCTTGTTAGATGGAACCAAGTCCCAGATAGCTAAAACTTCATCAGTCTTAAAGAGAGAACTTGGTGAGGAGTTCCAGTTCCTTTGGTTATGTTAGTGAATTCTAAGTGTCCCTTGGATAAAAATGAATTAAAGACATTTCCTAATCTTTACAGAATTCCACTTGTTTTGTTTTGTTTGGGTTCTGGTTGTGGTTTCCTTGAAACAGTCTTGCTATGTGGGCCAGGCTAGCCTCAGACCTGGAATCTTCCTGACTGAGTCCCATGAGTGTTGAGACTCTATGAGTGCACCACACTCAGTTTCTATTCATTCCTAAAACAGATTAAAAATAAGGTCTGGCTTTTGGAAAATTCTCCAATACTCCATCTGTTGTATCACAGCCCACCAGCCTGTCCTTTAGGCTCAAGTATACGCAGCCTGCTTTCCTTAGTTTCTCCGGCCAGCATGTCCTCTCTTCTGTTCCCAGAGGAATCTGCATATTTCCTGTTAGAGCTGTCTGTGCTCACTATGGATGGCAACTGTACACACACGTCTCTAGCTTCAAAGGCTCTGTCCTGTCTTATCAGTCTTGTGCTTTCTGGGTATGCTGGTGGTCCAGCTAATGTTCCCTGAACTATACTGATCCCGGTGGGATCCATAAACCTATTGGACTACCTGGACAGAGGAAGTTGCAGTCTAGTGAGTGCCGAGAAATTACTTGAAAAACTTGAAAGTCTCATTGACTTTTTTATTTCTCAGCTCAGAAGCTACTTACACAATTGTTGAGAAGAAAACAAACAAAACAAAACACAACACAGGTTCTGATGTTCTAATTACACTTGTTTCATGCGGTTTTGTTGCCCTTCGATTGCTTCTCTAGGCTTGTATTCTAGCACTTCGCTGTGACTGGGGATTCTAGTACTGCAGCTGATTATGTACATCAAATAGTGGAGTTCCTTGCTTTACCATGATTGATGTCAAAAGTATTTTGGATTTGCTAAAGAACTCAGTTAAGCTATAATGGGACATTAGATTTGGAATAGACACTGGAAGCCACTGATCTTATCTGTCCAGAACCCTCCTCTAGCACCTTGTCCACCACTGGCTTTCCTTTCTTTCCATCCATCCTGGACAGGGAAGTGCTTTGCTTTGGGTTCAGCACATTCCGAGGTTTGACCAAACCCAGCTTTTGAAGATCTGTCCCTTCCATTAAGCTGTAAATCACCACCCAGGCCACTATCCAGAATCTTGGCAGCGTCTTCTGGGCTACTTAGGGCACAACATCTTTCACACAGTCCTTTATTGGGGTGTGTGACTTTCTAGCAGTTTGTTTTGCTTTAAACAGAACATTATGAAAGATCCTGTGAATTTTGTCTGGGTAAGTAGAGTGATATTTAGAGACAAATGGACTACGACAGATTCAGTTCAACCTAATTGTGACCTACTGCATGCTGTTATGTTAAAAGATAATTTTGAAGATAATAGTCCATGATTGCATTATATAAATATCTGGAAAAATGAACCATGATGATGTTTCCAAAGAAAATCAGTGGTGGCCAGGGGCCAGCTAAGTGACTGGCTGTAGAGAACATGGAATGATAGTTATCCTGTGCCACCGTTGTCATGGTGAGCCTAGTACTATACAGTTTTTAAAACTTCACTGGCTTCTACACTTAAAGTTGGTAAAAATTTATTTTATGTAGATTATAGCTCAATAAACAGTATAAATTATCTCTGAATAGTGAGGCTGAGAATCCAGAAACAGCTCTCACTTTTCTGCCATAAAGGATATTCCTGTTCATTGAAATATAGCTGTGGAGCAAAAGCAGGTTCTGACCTGCTTCATTTAAATGTAGATTTTACTGAAGTGTGACTTGCATCCAGAAGACTGTATTAACATTAGTATGTAGCTCAGGGTATTGCCCCAAAGTGAATGCAGCTACAAGCTCCTGCCTATAATTAAGATAGCATTCAGAACCCCTGAAGTCTTCACATATCGTCTCCAGCAATAACAACTTCTCTGCCGTGGTTTGGATGAAAATGTTCCCATAGGCTCATGTATTTGAGCCTGAGGTCTCTAGTTGCCAGAGCTGTTTTTTTGGAGGTCTTGGAACTTTAGGGGATGGGACCAATTTGGAAGAAGTATGTCACTTGAGGAGTAAGCCTAGGTAAGTCTATAGTGTTATAGCCTAGCCCAAGTTACATTCCAACTCTCTCTACTTCCTGGTCTGCTTCCTCACCAGGAACTCTCCTTCCCCAGCATGACAGACTGTATCATCTCAAAACCTGAACCAAAACAGAGCTTTCCTCCCTTAAGTGACTTTTTTCGAAGTATTTTGTCAAAGCAATGAGAAAACTTGTGTGTGTGTGTGTGTGTGTGTGTGTGTCTATGTGTGTGTGATACAAAGTTCATGATTTTGACTTTAAACATTTGCTTATCCATTCTGAAATCCATGGAAATGTGGATTGTTTGCAGTCTTTGCAAATAAAGAACATTATGCAGAATATCCTAATACCTGTCTTTTAGTGAATGTTTTGACACAAAAGGATTTGTTTTCAGGCACCTTGATAGCTTGCTGTAGTGACTAGAATCAATGTAAGTTCCTTCCCAAATGGCTTCCAGATAGGGAAAGAAAAGAAATTAGCCAACATTTAATGGTTAGGTTAGAACAAGAGTGGGCTTGACTTTCCTGACAGCAGGTATGCATTGCAGTGTTGAAGTAGGGCAAGATTTGAAGTCTTACACCTGAGTAGCATTTTTGCTAATAATAGTAAAATCATTAGTGAGAAATTGTGCAAATGACATCTTATATGAACGTAAACCTGATGTCTGGAAAGTGCAGTCCTTTGGACTCTTGAAGACTATACCAATCATTTTAATCTTTGGTTATACTTTCCTATTGGGTGTTTAAGAGCATACAATTTGTCTCAAATAAACAAACTTATTTTTATTCTTAAGGTCAGTTGAGTATCTGTTCCTGGGGGGGGGGGTGTAGAGTGCAGGCCGGCCCTTTTTTCTCCCCTCCCCCATGGGCCATTTGGATCTGTTCACCGCAAAGCTGCAAGAACCCAGCCACGTGGATTTACTGATGTAACTTGCGGAGGGGAGGGTGGGCACCCGTGTTCTATAAGTAACCCCTTACCCATTGCTCTGTTAGTAAGCCCAAGTAAACTAGCTAGAATCTGTTTGACTGTGAGTGGAGAAATTTGTGTGTTTGTTGCGAGGCCTGGGGAGACTTTTTGGGTTGCAAGGCAGGGGAGAGAGGCAGGTTAAGTTGGTCTGCCTCTCCCAAAGAGAAATTTTAATAACAGGGGGTCACATGGGCTTTGGAGGAGCTCCTGGCCCCCCTAGGCCTTTCTTTTACCAGTTCCACCTATGTGAAGATAAGTCAGAAAGTCTTGCTATACCATGGCTTCATTAAGAAGCATCAACGTTTTCCTGTGCAGGTTGACCTTGGAGGGTAAGAGACAAAAATTGTTCCTTTAGGTCCCTCTGACCAAACTAGTATAGGCTTCTAAATATGGTTGTCTAACACCCAAGAATGTTATTTCCACCAATCTGATACTTTTAATTACTGTATGCTATGCAGCTACAGGTTTTGCTTGGGCAAAAACCAAACATTCTTGAATAAACCTTGACTAGACATGTATTTGTTTTTCAGACTATTTGAACTATTACTTCTGAAATTTTAAGATTATTTATATATAATTTTTTTCTTACCTTTCATATATCATATCGACTCAGACCTTCAATCACTTGCATAGGCTTTCTCATCTTTCCTTTTCTAGTCTGTAACTATCCAGTCATCATAATATTCTTATAGATTCATTTTAATAAAATATTTCCATTCCCATATCTTTTTAAAATCATTTTTTATTTTTGAATTTTCTTTCTTAAGACCATGAGACATAATAACATTAAGAAGTAAATTTTCCTTCTGTTGTGAGAATTATTTTTCTGGGTCTACTAAGCATTATTTATCTCCTTTCTAAGGCTATAGTGTTAAACCAATGTTTGATCACATTAAAGTTCACCCTGGGGAATGAATGACTTTACTCAAACTGATGGATAAGGTATTACTAACAGGTACATTGGTGACCTGAGAGTAGTTGCACTGCAAACTCTTTATCTAGCATTGATGTTGACTTTTCTATAACCTTATGGGTCAAGTCCTCTCCTCCTAGCTTTCCCAGATTTCCTCCCCAAATGCAGGATTAGGGAAAAATTACATAGAGCTGGCTGGGAAGAGTGGTGTATACTCAGGTGAGGGTCCAATGACCCTGCTTACTTCTTCAGTGAAAGAACAAAAATGTTAACAAACTCAGCTGTGATGAACTTTTGCAAGTAGGCACAGCTGAAGTCATGAAGATGGCAGTTATTCAGCTCAGAAGAGTGCTGTGTAGCATCATCTTAATAAAGGAACATGTAATGCAGATTACACACATAAAATAATCTAATGAATTAATATTACCCATACACACAGTGCAATTTACAAGTTTCCAGGTGAACCTTAGACTGTTAAAATCTTTTTTTAACTACAAAATAGAAAATTCCATTAGTTGCTTTTGTTATAGAAATTTTATACCATGAGATAATAATCAGCTTTGTTGAAATTAGTTTATCCCCTAGTTATTTTTAATAGCACAATATCTTTACTCTGAGGCTGTTTTGCTCTTTTCCTTGCCAAAGTCTTGAAGAACATCTTGAGATAACAGGCTAGAGTCTGAAGTGTGAGGGCCAATCCCAGCTCCAGAGTAAGCTTCTTAATAAGCTCAAACAGCACATGATAATCTACTAGTATGCTCTACATAAAAAGGTATCTGTCCATTTTATAACCTGCATACATTTGCCCAGACAGGTTAGTCTTTTCATCTATTGGGTCCTTTATCCAGAACAGGGGTTAATTAATTAAAACAGAACATTTAATATTAAGATATTATTTTATTTTATATTTTTAACTTTATGAAGGCATAGGTGCTTGGTGAGCACCCAAGATCAAGCAGGACTAAGCTACCAGAAGTTTCTGTCTTTATCATTGTCAAATCTAATGGATTTTAACTTGGACATTTGAAATTTTCCTGATTCTGACTTCTCTGGTTTCCTGGCTAGAACGTATAACATTATCTACTCTTGTCTTTACTTCTTCACATCTCCCAGGCACCAGTTAAGGACTTTCTTTTCTCCCTATAGCTAACAGTTATGCAATTCAGGGGTCTTTTAGATAGACTTACTGAATGGGTACCCCAAATTGCCACAACCTATACCCCTGTTCAGCTTTTAAGAAGCCAGAGCGGTTGGCGCCCCAATTCCCTATTGGCAGTTGGGTGACCTCTTCAGAGGATAATATGACAGAAATAACAGGTATTACTTCAATTGGTATGAGTCTCTGTTTGAAGATCCCCCTGGCTAACTTCCTTGTCACTGCCATAGCCGGGCCTCTCCTATTCCTCATGGCACTTACCTGTGGTCCGTGCATCTTAAATGCACTCACCAATTTTATCAGGACCAGAATGCAGGCCATCCAGCTTATGGTCTTGTGCAATCACTATCTGCAACTCAGTCAGTCCCTGGAAGGCTACGTCTATAAAAAGGCCTCCTGAAAGCAGGAATGTTAGCATACATTCAATGACATTCTCAGACTCACATTAACATATGACAAAGGTTGCCGCAACATTTTGAACACTTCAAACAGAAATGAAAACAAAACAGGCACAGAGAAGTAATACAAGCCGGATTGTTGCCAAGTCTAGATCTCAGAGACAGTATCCGAGACAGGAACCAAAAACAGACATGAAAACTCTAGGCTAACCAAACTTCAAAAGAGAAACTGAAAAGAGTTGTTTTTTCGATTTTTTGGGTTTTTTTTTCTGAATGTGCTCTTACTTTGCCAGTGGTGTGGCTGAGTCAGAGTCGGAAACCTATCTCTGGCAGGGACAAACAGAAGCAACCTAGATTGCAGAGACCCAGAGGGCCCTTCCATAAACTACTGGGACCTCCAGAGAGGGAAGTAGAACAAAAAAGAACACACATAGCCGTAACCTACCAGAAGCCAAGTTCAATCAGAGGTATCAAACTGGGAACCAAGGCCAAACAGGAGTAGGAAACTAGAGACCACAGAGACATAAGACAAGATTGACTGGAGCCTTAAACAGAAAGTAGGACAACGGCCTCTTGCCGTTCCTGCGGGTGCGACCCACTCCATCCTCCCAAGTTTACCAGAGGAATCCAATGCTTATCAAGTGGGTCCAGGACATCTCCTGTGTCCCACGGCCTGGGGCCTTCCAGCGTGACCACCTGGGCTTCGAACAGTCATGTACAAAATCGGGCTCAAATACCAAGAGCATGCAATAACCACAGACACAAGGACAAAAACACTTACTGATCGGAGAAGGCTCCACACTCTGGGGTCCGGTGGGGGTGCTGTGGATCCCAGATGAACCCCCAAAATGTTATGCCCAGGCAATGGCTCCCCAAGAACCACCTTGGAGTCCGGAGTGTATGCAAAAACAAAGAACCTTTATTCAAGCTTAAGCTTGGTCTTTCAGACCTTACCAAAGCAGTGGATCTGTTCTGAGAGCCCTGAGGAGAGTGGGAAGGATTATTTATAGATTTGAGCATATTTTAAATTGATTGGTTGCTATAAGCTGTATACCAAAATTAGTTAAAGGTGACTATGAAGCCTCTCATTGGTGGGTGCTGTTTCCAGGGCAAAGGAATATGCTGACCATTGCCTAAGTCTGTTGAAATGTGCTGACCATTGTCTAAGTCTGGTCCTATTATAATATTTGCAGAGACTTGCTAAATTTGCCTGGACGTGTTCCCTTTTTTTCAGGTCCCATGACGAAGGGCTTGTTAGAAAGGACAAAATGGAGTCATCTCTGTTCAGTTTGATATTCTAAAGCCAAGCATTTTACAGAAGCAAAGAGAGCAGTTAATCTACAGATATTGAATTGAGAAGGGGTTCCAGGGATCCCACACTCTCTTCCTCAAAACATTTCTACTAACACTAACCAGCTTATTGTTTTAAATGTCAACTTGCCACAACCAAGAATTTACCTAGGAAGAAAGCTTCAGTGAGGAATGTCCTAGATCAGGTTGATTTGTAGGCGTGTCTGTACAGAATTACCTTGATTGTCTCAGTTATGTGATGGGAGACCCATACTGAATGTGGGTTCAGGCTGAGCCCTGAACTGTGAGGAAAAGGCTGAGCATGGTGGCACACACCATTAATCCCAGTGCTCAGGCAGCAGAGGCAGGTGGATCTGGGTGGGCTCCAGGCCAACCTGCTCTACTTGGAACTCACCAAGTAGAGCAGGCTGTCACTGTGATGTGACTAACTTTTTGACTTTCTCCTGTACTTTCCTGCAGTGCTGAACTGTAACCTGGATTTGAAAACCAAACACGGGTTTCTTCCCTGAGTTACTTTTTGTAAGTATATTTGTCACAGCAACAGAAATGAAACTAGGACAATCTTTAACCTGTCTGTGTCTTAAGCGTCACATTTTAAACATTTTATTTATTACTTTTATTTTTTGTGTATGAGTGTATTGCCTGCATGTGTTATACTGGTGTCATAGAGTGCTCGCAGATGTCAGAAGATAGTGTTGGATCCCCTGGAACTGGAGTTATGGACAGTTGTTACCCTCCATGTGGGTGCTGGGAATCGAACTCAGGTCCTCTGCAAGAGCAGCCAGTGCTCTTAACCACTGAGCCATCTTTCTAGCCTCATCAGTGTCACTTTTAAAGTTTTGTCTTCCCTGGGTCCTCTCTATGTTGAGATTAAGTTCCATGCCTCTGAAGTTTATTTTCTACTTTGTTTCTATTAAGTGTACATGCTGATTAAATGCACTCATGTTATGTGTTCTTTTAAGTTTCTTGCTAGCACGTTCATAACAGCCATCCATGTAATTTTTCATTTGTCATTTTATTTGCTTGTCCAGTTGTTAGCCTGTGTCTATGCTATGATTTGATACATTTGTTATCTGCATATAGGTATATATTACATGGTATGTTTACATGATAAAGTTCCCCCAAAAGGATTTAATTCAAATTGGTCTAGATAAACAAAAGTACAAGTAAGCTTAGTCCAAATTCCTTTTAATTCACAAGTTATAAACAAATCTAGCAAAGTAGTTATTATAAATTTATGGAAGAACAAGGATAGCTTGGCATTGTACAATGTCAGCAGACAGTTTAAGATTGGTGTTCAAAAGATTTAACTAGTGTGTTATTTAGCTTCTATTCTGTGATAAAAACAAGAATCAAAACCAACTTGGAGAGGAAAGGGTTTATTTTATCTTATATCTTCCAGGTCATAGTTCATCACTCAAGGAAGTCAGGGCAGGAGCCTGAAGCAAGAGCTGAAGCACAGAGTGTGGAGGAAGGAGATGGCCTGTGCTCGGCCTGCTTCCTTATACAACCCAGGACCATCTGTCCAGGGAGGGTACCGCCCACAGTGGGCTGGGCCTTCCCACATCACTCAGCAATCAGGAAAATGCCTCACCGTCATGGCCATAGGTTCGCTCCTCAGCTAAGTTTCCCTATACCTAGGCATGTCAAGTTCACTACTGAAGCCATCCAGCACAACCAGTAGCAATTTAGGCTTTACCTTTTATTATATTTGTTTAGTGTGTGTGTGTGTGTGTGTGTGTGTGTGTGTGTGTGTGACATGGAGCGGTCAAGAGGACAACTTGTAGGAGTTGGTTTTGTCCCTCTACCAAGAGGGATCTGGGAATCAAACTCAGGTTGTCATATTTAACTTCAAGTGCCTTTACCCCTTGAGCCATCTCACCTGACTAATTTCAACTTTAATACCATCCCCCAGCTATACCTATTTTGTAAAAGACAGAAAGCAATCAGATGTAGCCTAAATCCACGTTTTTGTGACTTTAAGAAAAAAATCATAAATTATATTGAACATTTTATAAAAGTAAGAAAAGAACCAACAAGTGTGAGGAGATAGAAGGGTTATAGGGTTAGAATTACATTACTGACTCTTTAAAAAGATGATTTGGGTAAGAAAGGATTTTGTATAGTAAATTAGCTTTGTCCTAACTAATGGGTTGTTTAAAAAAATAGGGTCCAGTTCACAGAACTCAGCACAGGACTTGGGCTCAAGAACTCTGGCAATCTGGCCCACACTGGCAATTCCTGACTTAGATATCAGTGGCTGGGCTTGAAAATCATGATGTTGAAACATTAACAACTGAGGGAAATGTTGGTGACTTTTCTAGATGTCATTAAAAACTAGACATTGATGATTTGGGTGCATGTGAGGGCACTCTGGCTTGCCTACCTGTCACATAATCTCCAAGGATCACATACATGAGGAGTTAGAGGCTGTCACTGTGAAGATAATGGCATGTTTCATCTAGGTTAACGACTAACAGATCAGGAGCAGGCAGCCAAGTCTGTTTAACAAAGGCTGTGGACACTATAACTGTCTGTGTACCTGATGCAGTGACAGAAACCAGGCAGTCTATTGACATCAAGGAGAATTTAATAGCTACAATAAAAAGAAAGTTTTTAATGAAATTTTTACCTATTTTTATAATTATATTTCAATATAATAAAACAAGAACACAGGGGAATAGATTTACTATTATATGTAGCTGTACTATCTGATAAAAATATTCATTATTTTATTTTATGAGTCTGAGTGTATTGCATGCATGTATGTAAATGAACCCTTGTCATGCAATGCCCACAAAGGTCAGAAGAGAGTGTTGGATTCCCCTGGAATTGGAGTTATGGACAGTTGTTAGCTACCATGTGGGTGCTAGGAACTGAACGAAGATTCTCTACAAGAATAGCCAGTGCTTTTAATTGCTGAGCCATCTATCCAGCCTCAAGTTGTACTATCTTAATTCACTTTGTATACCTTCAGTTTTGTAGTACTGAAAGTTTATAGTTTTTACTTTTATTGAATTATTAAAATGTAGGTCTAATATTAGAAGATAGCTAATATAAAATTCTCCTCACATGTTAAAAAAAGAAGAAACCAAAATAAAACCTGAAGGCTTAAATACGCCATAAGATTTGTGAAAGTTAACTTAGGATGTTAACTTCTTTAAGATAACTTTTTTATGTTTATTTGTATGTGAGGGCACACCCGCCACAGTGCATGTGTGAAAGTGAGGACAGCTGTGGGAATCGGTTCTGTACTTCTACCATATGGGTTCCAGGGTCAAACCGCACAATCTCTCTGGCCCCAGACTTTAACTTCTTAAAAACTGAGTCTTAGTAAAGTCAAGATTTGTTTAAAAAAATCTGTTTGCATCAGGCTTTGGCTGATATACAACAGCCAATTTTGGACCATTAGTTGTTCTTTAGGATGAGTATAACTGAGCTGCTTGGAGGGCAATTAATATGGATAACGGGCTAAGACAGCAACAAATATTTTGGTGCCTGATCTCATGTCAGCTAAGTCCTAGGAGAAATGATGATGGGATGCCTCCAAAATGGTCAGTCCTATGGCTCTAGTAAGTCACCCATCTCCTTGATCAAAGAGGCTTGGAGACCTCAGAATTTGAACTCTAACCGGTGTACATTCTACAAAAAGGAGGGTCATTACAGGAAAATATCCTCAATGATTTCCATGGAAAGCCATGTGATAAGTAAGACCGAAACACATTCCAGCAGATGACACAGCAGGTAGAGGAAGGCTAAAAAGGCAAAAGAACTGCTCTGCAGTCCCTAACGGTAGCCCCTGAGGAGCCTGACTGACCATAATAAAAAGAGGTTAATTCTGGGTGCCCCACATGGTCTTAAATACCCTGGAAGAATGTTTAACAAAGCATAATTAATTATAATGTAATTAAAATTCTATCGGCCCCAACCAGAATTATCATTCTGACTTGGTTCAGTTGGGTGACTTGACACTCTAAAACTTTAGGCAATTTCTAAATCTTTCCAGGTTTTAGAGGTCCCGACTCAAGGGCCTTCTGCTGAGTCTCAGAATTAACAAGTGCCAGACTCTTCTCTTACAAACTCCAAAGCTTATTGTAAAGCCTTGCCAAACTTTAAATCCCACCACTTTACTGTCTAATCCCAATGCTGGCTCATAGATGAAAGTAAACAGTTTTATGGTGGCAGAGCACAGGTTTTTGGAGCATGTGATAGTGAACTTCATAGAAATCTGGACCCCTTCTTCCTGATTCCACATCAGCTCAAAAAGTAGAACTAACTGTCCTCACTAGTGCTTTCCAGCTGGAAGTAGTAATGAGACTTAATATTTATACAGATTCAGTGTATGGATTCTGTGTGATCCATGCCCACCCACACCTGGAGAGAAAGGGGTCTCTTTACTACTCACAGTATCCCAGTTAAATATGTTCCTGAAACTTTAGCTCTACTAGAAGCCATTTGGCTTCCAACTCAGGTGGCCATTATACATTGCAAATTCTACCAAAAGGCTACTCTGACATTTCCCTGGTATGAACTGAATGAATCAATAGGCAAAAAACTCCTCAGGAAAACGAACTTTAGATCAGGGCTTTAGATTAGGGCTTCACAGCAACCACAGTGAGTTGGTGTGGAGACCAGAAAATAAGCTATTATTTCCCTGGATCTTCCTAAATGAAAATCCTTAGCAGTTTTTTACTAGGCCACACATTTGGGAACCAAAGCTCAGCAAATTCCAATGAAGCTTTCTTTTCATAGGCACAGGACTTTTGAGACTTTGTGGCCCATTTCTAAAGCCAGTCCCACCTGTTATTAAGCTAATTGTGAAATAACCTTCACACCACCCCTTTCCTCTTACATCCTGTCCAGTGTTGGGGAATTATGCCAGGGGAAGATTGGCCATAATGTAGCCAAAATGTCTACTAATCCTACCGGATACCTTCAGTGGATGGATAGAGGCACTCTCTACTGAAGCAGAATGGTCTCAGAGGTAACCACTGTCCTCAGAAAACACATTCCTCACTTTGGGATCCTCTAGTCCCTGGTCTCATAATACCCTGGCTTTGAAGTGAGTGAGAATCTCAAAATCCTCACCAAGTCAAAACAATCAATCTGACTCTTAAGAGAAATCTCACAAAACTCATACCTGAGACTCAACAATCTTGGTCAACTGTTCTCCCAAATGTACCTTTATGATCCTGTATTACTCTTAAATCTATAACCTACCTTGGTGTCTTTCTAGTCCTTTCTGGCAGGCCCTTTCTGCAGACAAATCTGATACTAGCTCCAGAGACTCGTTATCTGTCTCAGTGTATCACTGGGGCAATCAAAGCTGGCACTGAGTACCAGTCTAAGTATAGCCCTGAGCCTGACTCCTCCTTTTCAGAATCACCTCCTCATATTAACCCAGGAGACTGGGCCAGTCTTAAACTCGCCCACTCTCAGTTGTCTGCATACAATCCTATCAAGACTTCCTTACATCTCCAACAACAGTCAAGCTATGAAGACCATCACCATAGAGTCATTTGTGCAGAGTTAAGCCTTTTCATCCTCAGAAATTCAAACCATCTAGTCCTGTGACCCACTTGGAGACCTTATGGTGAGATGTAGATACTTTAAGCCCCAGTAAATACCTCCAGACTCCCGTGAATAGCCATGGACCAAGTAGCTATGGAGTTAACCCGAGTTATGATCCACTTTTACTCCCTTATTCCCAACTCTACTAGGCTCTATACTGAGGAAAAGGCTCTTCTCATCCTCATAATCACTATTATAACACTTCCTACCTGTCTTCTATAAACTACCCAATAGCATCACTCTTAACAACTATAACTTTCATTAATCACTTCCTCTTTTTAATAGTCTTTTCCATATTATTTTAATTCTGCTGTTTCTTTGGCTCCTGTGTATTTAACCTTCTGGTATGCTTAGTATCTGGGAGCACTAGAATTTGAAGCTGGCATTGGTAAGTTTTTTTTCTTACCTCTGTTTTTAGGGTCCAGACAATCTGGGGCTCGGGATCAGGCAGGCGCACTATTGGTCCTCGAGCCAGAGGAGACCAGGGGACGCTCTGACTCCTCCTTGGGAAGAGTAAAGGCTTGGCCCAGCCTCTTCGAATTGGTATTTGGGGAAGCTGTGTTCACAGCTGAACCTGTGCTGTGTCTGCTATCTCTCTCTGTCTCCTTTCTTTCTCCCTTCATGTGCTCTGCCAACTGGCCCTCAGAGGGTTCATTTAATCTCCCTCTCTCATCTACAGGGTCTGGGGAGTGGTCTTTGGAACTCTGGGCCACCCCAATCAGATACCCTGTGTCCTAGGATGGCGATCAGATACTCCCAACTCCGGCAGGCTACTTCCCCTGCCGGAGGTTTTTCTTTTAAAAAAAAGGAAGCAGCAGTTCCCAGAAAGTTCCTGGATCTGCACTGGAGGAAGATCTGCTTCCTCTGCCCCCTCCCTACCACAGCTGCTGGGGTCCTCTGAACCAATGTGGGGCTCCCCAAAATTTTAATAACTTATTTGATGGCCATATGGCAATTTTTCTATATGTACTGAGTTAGGCTGCTAAGGAGGTGAGGGAAGAGCTCCATTATCTAGCTTGTTATGGCCTCAGGGAATATGGAAGCTGTAAGTGCCTTGCCTTTCAGAGAAGAAAAAAACGGTTTAAAAGACATTTCTTTCCCTGGGCTTTTTCTCCACCATGATTCTCTGCATGGGTACAGGAAAGAACAGTTAGAGGGGCCTGGGATTTGGATCTCGGTCACTGGTGAACCCTAAACAAACGGTGCTTAGAGAATGTGGTCCTGAGATAGAGCTTTTTGAATAGATTTAAGCATTTTAAATTTTAGTGAATAAGGAAAGTCATACACAATGTGGGAGATGAATGCTCTCAGAGCAACAGCCCAAGGACCTGTGTGCTGGACATAACTTCTCATTCCTTCTGCTGCCTTTTTATTTTTATTTTTTTGAGTTATTTTCCCACCAATAAATCACATCTAGGAATGAAGGAATGAAGAGGACGCTGCTTCACATTCACCTTTGCACTGTGGTAAGGCACATGGACTCCTGTGCCTGGTTTGAGACCATGAATATCTGGGGCAGAACTCTAGAGGATCATGACAATCCAGGAATTCTCTAGAATGCAAGCATTGAATCATATGTCTCAATCCTTTTAAAATTTATTTTTGCTTTGGTTTTCACCTTGAATTATTGATAGGGTCACAGAAAAGCAAGAGAGTCCGAACAGTCTTTAGTAACAATGTAGGTGCATTTTTATATCAAAACTGGACAGTGATATCAGGCCTCCACAACGGTATTTTTTGTTTCTAAAGGAGATTACTTTGAATTTTAACTTCTTATGGTATATTTTCAGGTTCTCAAAATGACTGTTCAAAGTTTTTACATTGTCTTATGCATTTACTGGTTTTACAGGGAACTATTTTGGTTACATTTACCTGTTTAACATCTTTTATATGGTATATTTGCTGATTTCTGAAAATGACTTTTAAAATCTTACATTGTTTTACATAATATATTTATCAGTTTCTAAAGGGAACTTAAAGCTTTCTTTTAGGCATGGGCCTTCAAGACTAGCTGGATGCAAAGTAAACTGACGTTTTATGATGGCTAAACCTGGGAAGCTCAAATGAATTTGCAGTTCTCCAGGGCCAAACCTTACAAGAGACAAGCTGTTCTCCAAGCTTGCTTTTGCTTCTGCCCCTTTGTTCCCTGGAAGGACACCGCTGCTTTTCACTTTCTAGTTACAATGTCCTGGACAGACTAAAAGAAAAAGCATTTCAGTATCAACTTTTCACAGGTTCCTTTAGGTATCATTGTTTTCCGTGTCTCTTATTCTTTAGATTATGGGTATTTAGTTCAAAATTAGGTGTGGTAAATTCTAATGTGGTTTTACTTATTAAATCTTTCAGGTTGTCATTGACATGAATAGACAAACTAATTAATTATGGGTAAAAGTTTCCATGCCTCTGGTATACATCAAGTATAGCCAGTGAGGATCCCAGGTTTGACAATGGTAAAGGCAGAAACTTCTGTCAGCCTAGTCCTACTTGATCTTGGGTACTCACCAAGCACCCATGGCTTCATAAAGTTAAAAATATTAAATAAAATAATCTCTTAATATTGAATGTTCTGTTTTAATAAATCAAACTCTGTTCTAGATAAAGGACACAGCAGATGAAAAGACTTGCCTGCCTAGATAAATGTATACAAGTTATAAGTGACAGATGTTTTCATTTCTACTAGTAGTGACTAAATTCAACAGCTCTCCTATGTCAGGATGTTCTTCAAGACTTTTGTCCAGTTTCAGGCTGGCCCCCTGACTCTGTGACAGGAAGAAAAGAAGAGCAAAACAGCCACTGAGTAAAGCCATTATGCTATTGAGATTAACTAAGGGATAAACTAATTGAACAAAGGTTATTGTTATCTCATGGTATAAAATGTCTATAACAAAAGTAACTCATGAAATTCTCTATTTTCTCAGAATAATAAAAAGGTCACTAACACAGACTAATGCAAATGCATAGTAAAGGAGACAATTCACAGTCTTTGGAAAGGATAGACAGCACCCTCTGTCTAAAATTCCTCAGCTAGTGATTATGGTGGAGATTCTAAACCTCAATTTGATAATGTATTACTATGTACCAGTTCCTTCTTTCTACCTAATGTTTACACTCCCTCAAGACCTAAAGCAAGGTTTTGGAACACCAACTCTCTACAATAGATAAAGTAAAAAAAAAATAATGGCTTTTATGTTTTCTATAAGGTTTTACTAAAAAACTTATAGAATACAATGTATATTATTTTATATATGTAATTTACATTCTATATTCTTTTATTAAGATGATGCTGCAAAGCATGCTTCTGAGTCAAGTAACTGCCATCCTCATGACTTCAGCTGTACCTATTTGCAAAAGTTCATCACAGTTGGGTTTGTTAATAGTTGTGTTCTTTCACTAAAGGAGGAGTAGGCAAGGTCATTGAACCTTCACCTGAGTAGCTAGCCACTCTTCCCAGCCAGCTGTATGTAATTTTGCCCTAATCACAAATGGTTTCCTGCATTTGGGGAGGAAATCTGGGAAAGCTAGAAGGAGAGGACTTGACCCGTAAGGTTATAGAAAAGTCAACGTCCATGCTGGATAAAGAGTTTGCAGTACAGCTACTCACAGGTCACCCATATACCTGTTAGTAATACCTTACCCATCAGTATGAGTGAAGTCATTCATTCTCCAAGGAGAACTTTAATATGATCAAACATTGGGTCATAAATAGTGCTTAGTAGCCCCAGGAAGAACATTTTCTAAACAAAAGGAAAATTAACTTTTTCATGTTATTATGTCTCACGGTACTAAATAAGAAAATAAAAATATAAAAGATAATATTAAAAATATAAAAATATAAATATTTATTAAGAAAGAACTATGCAGAAAGATTATGATGACTGGATAGTTCCAGACTAGAAAAAAATTTTTTATGTCTATGCAAGTGATTGAAGGTCTGAGTTGATATGTTATAGTATATAAAAGATAAAAAAAATATATAAATAATCTTAAAATTTCTGAAATATTTCAAATAATCTGAAGAACAAATATATGTCTAGTCAAGGTTTATTCAAAAAAATTTGGTTTTTGCCCAAGCTTTAGCTGTATAGCATACAGTAATTAATAATACCAGATTGGTGGACCAACTGACCTTCTTGGGTGTTTAACAAGCATATTTAGAGGCCTATACTAATCCGGTCAGAGGGACCTTTTAAAGGGACAATTTTTGTCTCTTGCCCTCCAAGGTCAACTAAGTTCCAGGGTATTATGGAGCATCTCTTGAAATGTCCTATAACTGTGATGTGCCACCTGTCCTCCTGTCCAGGGAGGTCATGGAGACCCCACTAGAAGGACTCAAACCAGTGTTGAGTCTGCAAGGAAGAGTGTCAGGCCAGGAAAATGTTTCCTCAATTACTTCCAAGAGAAGTTATGGTCTAGCAAGACTTTCTGACTTATCGTCACACAGGTGGAACTGGTAAAACAAAGACCTACAGAGCCAGGGCTCCTCTCAAGCCCATGTGACCCCCTGAGGAACAGATACTCAGCTGACCTTAAGATAAAAATAAGTTTGTTTATTTTGGCCAAATTGTATGATCTTAAATATCCAAACGGAAAGTATAACCAAAAATTAAAATGATTAGCTTACTTCTTTAAGAATACAAGGAATTATACTTCCCACATATTCGGTTTAAATAAATATAAGCACTAATGATTTTGTTCTAAACAAAAAAATGCTTCTCAGATGCAAGACTTCAAATTTTGGCCTACTTCAACACTGCAGTGCATATCTGCAACCAAGAGAGGCAAGCCCGCCATCGTTCTAACCTAAAAATTAAATGTAACTAATTTCTTTTCTCTCCCTGTCTTAAAGCCGTTTGGGAGGGAACTTACGCTGATTCTAGTCACTCCAGCAAGCTATCAAGGTGCCTGAAAACAACTTCTGACTTCAAAACTCTCAAGTTCAGCCCTGACAGCCAGAAAGAAAAAGAAGGAGGAACGCAGCAGATGAATGCTCTTGGGAGTCCTGAGCAAAAATTCGAATGAACTTTAACTTAGACATTTAAATTCTTCCCTGTTCTGACTTTGTTTCATCTTCCAGGCACCAGCCAAAGACTTTCTTTTCTCCCTACAGCAAATAATTATGCTATTCAGGGGTCATTTAGATGGACTCACTGAGGAGGTACTCCAATTGCCACAATCTATGTCCCTGTTCACCTCTAAGAAGCCAGAGTGGTCAGCTCCCCGATTCCCTATTGGCAATTGGGATGACCTCTTCAGAGGGTGATATGATAAGAATAGGAGGTATCACTTCAATTAGTACGAGTCCCTGTGTGCAAGATCCCCCTGGCTAACTTCCCTCATCCCTGCCATAGCTGGACCTCTCCTCCTGTTCCTCATGGCATTGACCTATGGTCCACGCATCCTGAATGCACTTACAAATTTTATCAGGACCAGGATGCAGTCCATCCACCTTATGGTCTTGTGCACTCACTATGTGCAGCTTGGTCAATTCCAAGATACCTATGTTTATAATGACATAGAACTACCCCAAACTACTATCCTCCCCACTAAAATATACCATCTAACCGCTCCTTTTGCTTCTATGAAATGTTTGGCTTAAGGATTTAAACCACCCACAACTCAAAGGGGGAATGAGAAAAATGGTTAAAGTCACACAAACACCATTTTGAACTTGCACCTCCACTTTATGCTGGGCTTTAAGTTTCCATTTCCCCAGCCTCTAAGTGTCTGTCGAGTTACCAGAAGTCAGATGGCGTGGTGCCTCAACCGATGTAACCGCATTTAGAAATCCCTGGGTGGGGAAAGAAGGACTTATGGCTTACTGAATAAAATGTAACCAACAAAAAAGCCCCAGGTGGTCTTACAAATGCCCTGGCCATAATAAAGTTCATGTGGTCTGTAATTTTGTCATATAAAAATAGCTGTGCCCCCTGCTCGGGGCCCCTGCTCTCCATATTGGACATGGAACTGTAGCCCCACTAGCTGGAATAATTACTCTTAAATAAATTTGGCTTTTCAAAAATTTATATTTATAGTCTTTCTCGATCATTCTCAAATCATGGACCTAACACAGATCACAGGCCATTAAGCTCCAGATATTGTCTCTGGAATATCAACCATTACTAGTATTACCTGATACCTATATCACAGCCAAGAGCTCTTGATATCCAAGTGATGTCACATTCCAGCCTCCAACCTCCTGTGATAACCAACTCCTTCCCACTGCAAAATGCAACTCAAGCCTTTATATTGTATGGTCTTATGACCCTGAGGATCAGAGGGACAGAGACAGAACTCTGCACTATCTCTCACAGCAGCCTAGGGAGTTATTTTTTAGTACTTTTAGTGACCTCGACTCAGATAAACCTGGATCAATGCAAAAAAGAATTTCAGGAGGAGCCAGTATGAAATAAGAGTTGCCATTTATTAAAAGATTTCCCCCCCCCCTTTTTTTTTTTTGAAACAGGGCTTTACAATGTAACCTTGACTGGCCTGACATTCACTATGTAGACCAGGCTGTCCTGGAACTCAGAGATCTGCTTGTCTGTTTCCCAATTGCTGGCTGGGACTAAATGCATGCACCACCACAGCCAGCTCCTAAAGTAGATTTTTAATACGGATTTTAAGCATTAGGATTAGGAGAAAGAAGGCATTCAAGGAGAAGGAAAAATACGTGGAAACACTGGGTGTAAACTTCTCAAAGTTGTCTTCATAATAATCATATATGTCATTTTGGTGGGTTTTAAACTTTTGTTTTCAAAGGATCCATAAGTAACCTAAATGAGATCACAGGTGTTTTCGGAGGGGCACCTCACAGAACTGCAATTGGAAGGTAAAAGTCTAAACCACAGCAATTCAGGAGTTAGGATATCTTCACTGTAAGCAAAGTTAGTAGTCTTGTTTATGAGACGCCCCCCAAAATGTCCAGGAATGAGACCCTCGTGAAGGCCATCTACATTCAAACCTTGAGGTTGGTTCATTGCTGTTTCAGCATTAAAATATTTATATATTACATTGGGATAGTGGTATACTCCTTTGATCCCAGCATACTGGAGCCAGAGTCAGGTGGATCTCTGAGAATGAGGCCAGCCTGGTCTATACATCGACTCTAGCAGGGGTCGGGTGGGGATCCTAGGTCAAAAAACCAAAACATCTATAAAAAATTACCTCTGTGTCAGCAAAATTCATAGCAAATGGCTTCGACTAGATTCCAGGAGGAGGAACTTCTTTCTGTGTTCCCATAGCTTTCCATCTTTTTATCTGCCTCAGCCTTATGATAGGTCAGCAACCTCAGTCCAGGCCCACTAACATTCCTTCTCAGCTCTGAAGCCATTCCAGAAGACTTGAAATCTTTGTCCCTGTCAATGCCTTTACCTTGTGCTTTGTCAAAGTCAAAACTGAAAAGCAGCGTCCTCCGTTCTTTAATGGCCAAACTCTGTGTGGTGACTGACCCAGTGACTTTAGACGCCTTATATAAACAAGTAGAGCCTAACCCCTAATGACCCTTGATTTTAGGCCAGACACTTAACTCCTATAAAGGAGCCCCATTCTCTATCAGAGGTACGAGTCTCTCTTTTTAAGAATTTGCCCACTGTGCTTCTGTCCCGAATGTCTGTTTTATCCCCAGTGCCTTGGACTTGTTCCAGGCATGACATTTGATCTAAGAAGTATTAGTTTCCTTGCAGGATTTCATATGTATGCTGTTACTCATCCCTTCCCTGCCCCCTGGCCCCTTCCTTCTTCCCCTGCCCTGGTAATCACCTTTTTATTTTTTTGCATTGCGTATATTTTACTACTGTCTCTTCTTCCTCCCTTAAGATCTCCTCTTCTCTTCTCATGATCCCCTTTCTTGTTTTATGACATATCCATATATATGTATATGTACATACACACACACACACACACACACACATATATATATATATACACACATTGTATTTATATTTCTGAGTCTAGCTTTTTTGCTCAACACAATAATGCTCAGTTCTATCAGTTTTCCAGCAAATATCATGATTTCAATTTTTATTTATGGCTGAAGAAAATTCCATTGTGTATATGTACCATATTTTATTTATTCATTTGTTGACTGACATCTAATCTGGCTCCATTTTGTAGTTTTTGTGAATAGTGCAGTAGTACATATTGATGTGCAAGTATCTCTGTGGGAGGACACAGAGCCCCTTGGATATATATCCAGGAATGATATAGCTGGGCCATATTTATTTAAGCTGTTTTTTTTTTAAACCTCCAAAATAATTTTCATAGTGGTTATACCAGTTTACATTCTACCACCAGTGAACAAATGTTCCTCTTTCTCCATATCCTCACCATTATTGACTGTCCTTCGTTTACTTGTTGACAGCCATTGTGACTGGGGTGACAGAAATTACAAAAGTAACCTTAATTTGTATTTCCCTGATGGCTAAGGAAATTTTTCCATGAGTTCTTTCTCAATGTATTTATCATCGGAACATACATGTAATTTTAATTTTTATTTATTTATTTTTGTCTTTTTGAGACAGGATCTCTCTGTAGCCCCAGATGACCTAGAACTTGGTATATAGACCAGGCTGACCTCCATCTCACAGAGATCTGCCTCTCTCTGTGTCCCAGTGCTGGGACTAAAAGCGCATACCACCATGCCCAGCCAGTATATGTTAGTTTTTAAAAGATTTATTTTTATTTTCATGTACATGTTGTGTCTATATTAGTGAATGCCACATGTGTTCGGGTATCCGTGGAGCCAGGAGAGGGCGTCAGAGCCCTTGGAGCTGGAGTTACAAGCAGTTGTGAGATGTCCAACATAGGCACTAAGATCTGAACTCTGAGCCTCTAGAAGCCCTTTGTATATTAATTTTGTATCTTGTCATGTGGTTGAACGTGTTTATGAGCTCTAAGAATTTTCTGGTGGAGTCTTCAGTGTCTAATTTATAGAATTATATTATCTGCAAATAAAGATACTTTGACTTATACCTTTCCTGTTTATTTTTCTTTTATTTACTTCTCTTGTCTTATTGATCTATCTACGATTTCAAACACTATAATGACTATGAGTAGAGATAGTGAACAACCTTGTGTTGTTCCTGAAATTAGTGGAAATGCTTTGAGGTTTTTTATCATTAAGTACGGCTGGCTGTATATTTATTATATTATATATATCCTTTCTTGTTGAGATAAGTTCTCTCCATTTCTAAGCTCTTCAGAGCTTTTATCATGAAGGGATGTTAGATTTTGTCTAAGGCTTTTTATACATTTATTGAGATGAGCATCTGATTTCTGTCCTTGAGTGCATTTATTGATCAGTATATGTTGAGCCATCTCTGTGTCTCTTGAATGAAGCCAACTCAATTATGGTTAGTGACCTTTTTCATGTGTTCTATGCTCATAATTCATAGATTTGTCATTTCCATAGTGTTCCAAGAGCTTACAAATATGTTCTATTTGTACATCTTTATTGCTTTACTCAAGATTTTATTATATGATTTAAATTTACATAGTGTAACGTGAACTCAGGCATGGTGATGTGACTGCTCACAATTGCTTTGATTATCCAAGGTTTCTTTTTTCCTTGCTTCAAAACCAAACAAATTTTAAGATTGTTGTCTCTGTATATCTGAAAAATTATGTTAGTATTTTGACAGAATTTACATTGAATTTATAGAGTGCTTACATTAAGATGATCATTTATATAGTACTGATTCTTCCAATCCAAGAGCATGGAAAGTCTTTCGATCTTCTAGTGTCTTAATTTCTCGAATTGTAGGTTCATTATAGAGATCATTTGCTTCCTTGGTTAAGTTTATTCAAGACAGTTTATTTTGTTTTGAGGCAGTTGTGAACTGGATTATTTCCCTGATCTCTTCCTTACTCTGTTTGTCCTTGGTATACAGGAAGGCTAAGGATTTGATTTTTGTCTTCTGTCACTTTGCTGAAAATATTTATCAATTTCCAAGACTTTTCTGGTAGAGCCTTTAACGTTTCATATATACAATCATAGTATCTGCAAATAAGAATTTTTTGACTTTTTTCTTTTCTTATTTGTATCCTTCATATGGCTTGTCTCATGTTATCGTTCTTGCTAAGTACTACATTGAATAGAGTGGAGAAAAGGACCATCCCTTGTTTTGTTCTTGAACTTAATGGACATGATTTGAGATTTTTCTTATTTAATATAATATCGGATGCAGGTTTGTTGTGTACAGCCTTTATTAGTTCAGGTACGTTCCCCATAGTCCAGGTTTCCTCAGGACTTTTATCATGAAGGTGGTTGAATTTTGTCAACAGCCTTCTTTGCATGTATTGAAATCATCATAGAATTTCTGTCTTTGAGTCCATTTATGTAATGTATGACATTTCTTGATTTGCATGTGTTGAACTATCTCTGTATCTCTGGAATAAAGCTTGCTTGATCATGACAAATGATCTTCTGATGTTTTATTGAGTTAGGTTTGAAAGCATTTTTTAAATTATTTTTACATATATTATCATCAAGGAAATTGGTCTATAATTCTGTGTGTGTGTGTGTGTGTGTGTGTGTGTGTGTGTGTGTGTGTGTCTTTATTTTGCTTTGACATCAGGATAATGCTGGTTTTGTAGAAAGAGTTTGATAACGTTATTTTTCTATTTTATGGAATCATTTGTGGAACACTGATGTTAGTTCTTCTTTGAAGGTGTGGCAGAATTACTGTATCAATCTGTACATTTTTATTGACTTCCTTTGTCCTTGACTGAATGTTCTGAATCCTCTCCTTTGTTTCACGGCCTGATGTTCTTTCCTTCCTATAACCCATTCTATTAATGTGGATCTCCCTTGAGTATTTTATTTAGCTCCTTGAGTTTTTCTTTATCAGTATTTCAATTTGCTTTCCTTAAAATTTTCTACCTTGTTATTAATTTCATTTTCACATTCTGTTCTGACTTCCTTATTTCATTCAGCTATTTGTACAATTTGCACAATTCATCCAGGAGTTTTTTGTGTATTCTCTGATTCCTTTTATAAATTTATGGTCATTATTTTGAATTCATTGGAATTCCATCTAAATCCTTGTCTTTGTGGACCATTAGTATGAAATTTTTGGAGGAGACATGTTATTGTGTTTTTTATGTTGCTTGAGTTTTGTGATGGAATTTGAACACCTGTAGTTAGTTTAATTTTTTATTTGTCATCTTTCTTCTTTCAGTGGGGCCATTTGTAAAGTTCAGGGGAGGACTAGGCTACTATAGAGTTGAGATGTCATTTTCTTCTGTTGGATTGATGTTCCTGGCACCAGGCTCTATCCCCAAGACTCTTCAGAGAGTAGAATACTGTCTGCCACAAAAGTCATTATGCAGCAGTGAAAACTGAGTAATAGTCAACTGAAAAACAATCATCATTTAAGTATAAATCATTTTAGGGAGCAAAGGGGACATTGATAGTACTTTGTGTCCTGATATATTTGTTATTATGGGTATGAATGGAAAAGAAAGAAAAAAAGGCAGAAGTAAGACTTGGATTGGATTGATAGAAAGTAGAAGATGGATTGATAGTAAGTACACAGGGGAAACTTGAAGGGCAAATAAAGGGAGGAGAAGAGATGAGGCCGAAAAGACACGTAAAAAATCCATTATCAGATAAGGTAGAACAGTCCCATCCCTCAGAAGGCTGTGTCACAAAGATGCTGAAAGCTAAGCCAGTCTATCATCATTTGGAGAAGAGCATGAAAAACCAAAAGAAAAAGTAAGAAGAAAGAAAAATATATGGTGCTATAAGGTAAGAACAGAGCAGAACCGGGCTGGTACGCTAAACTGACGTTGAATGTTAAATAGGTAGAACAGATGTAGAGGAGAAAGAAAGTTAGGCTGGGATATGGCATACAAAAACTGACTGGCCTGATTGCTGTATTTCGTCTGGAGTCTCTGAGTTCCTTCACTGGTGCCTAGAAACTTGTCTCACCCCTAGGAGTTCCTCAGCATTGGTGGTCCCATTGCTCCATCTAGATCTTCCTTTGGATGGTCAGGTGACAGATGCTGGTCCAGCCCATGGGCAGTGCTTCAAAAGTCAAGTCTCAGATGTTGGTCAACCTTTGTTCTTTCAGGGTTCTGCTTGCAAATACTGGCCTGCCCCTGCGCAGCTCCTCCCAGGGTCTGTGTTCTGCTTGGACAGCATTAAGCTCTGCTACCAACATCTCCCCTGTGTCCTTTGGCTCCCACCAGATTTCCAGGTTCTGAATGCTGAATGGATTGGATCCAAGGATCTTTTCTACAGTTTAGCAGCACTCTGTTGTCAGGTTTCAGTGTACACTCCCATAATGCTTACTCTCACTTCTCAAGACTGTGGTTCACAGAGGGTCTGGAGCAGCACAACACTGACACCAGAGGTGTTTTTGAGATGGTGTCTTGCTTCTGCTCTGTCGGTTGCCTAATGCTGAGTACCCAGGATCAAGGAGAAAGGGTTTTTTTCCTGGCACCTTCCTCTGCTAACACTGCTGCTGCCCTGGGTACGGCCTCCACCCACCCCCAGGGTTCAAAGCATTCATTACTCTTTTGATAGTTGCTTTTTAAAATAGTTCTATTTGTTCTTTGATAATTTCATACAACATATTTTGATTATATTAAGACCCCCTCCTCTATCTCCTCTCAGATGCATCCCTACCTCCTGGCCTACCCCCTCAATGTCTGATAGTTGTTTTCCAGCTTTCCTCAGATTACTCTCTAGAGACTATGGCAGATGGTGCCTGAATATCATCCACCATGTTGAAAAAGAAAACAGTTTCTCCTGAAACCCAAGGTAGTCTCTTAACTATGAGCCCCTACAAAAATCAAAAGACAAGCTACCTATTTCAAATATACTATGGCACAATGTAAACATTCCCATTTCAAAAAGGTGGAATGTGTGCATAGAAACACAAGATCAAAGCAAGACTAAAAGCCAGCAGAGAAAATACCAACTTCCTCAGTTCCATGTTACAGATTTGGGGCGTGGTACAAATTTCCTGGCTTCAAAGGGCTCGGATAGTCCAACAAGTCTCTGTCTTGAACCAGCTTGTCTTTGTGCCTGCCGTTTTGCTTGATGGCTATCCCATGGTCCTAGCATCTCCCACATGCTGAGGTCTCCACTGCACCTTCAACTTGACCTCCCAGAGTGTTCTTAAGTGATGGATTTCCCATCACTCTGCATCTTGTGCCTGCTTGAAGGGATGGCTCACCTTTCTGTTCTGGCTGTCGTGCCTCCCTGCCATGATGAACTCATATCCTTCTGGAACAGTAAGTCAAATAAACTCTCCCTTCTATAAGTCATGGTGTTTTTATCACAGCAACAAAAATTAACCAATTCTCTGGAAATATAGGGCAAGGCCACTGAAACTCAGGGTAGAAAGGATCCAGGAAGTCTTCCTGGGGTGATGATGTCTGAGCTGATCTGTGAAGGTTAGGTTTTCATCATCTGGTTGAATGGTGCATATGAATGTGTCAGGACAAACGTGTGGTGTTGTACCCAGTGAGAGGAATTGCCACACAGCCATGGTCACATTAAGAGTCTTTCAGTTAGCCAACAGTCGAGAATGGCTCATGCCCAAAAGAACTCTCTTGACCACAAGAAGAGGCAGGTAGTGTTTATAAAGTGTAAAACCACAATTACATCATGCCAGGGGAAGAGCCAATAACCATAGTTACATCATAACAGAAGCAGGCCCCAGAGTTACTCCATAGCAGAGGCAGGTTCCATGGTTATACCATAGCCATGGCAGATCAGTTAACAAAGAAGTTTTCTGTTAACAAAAGGTTTCAAGTTTCAGTTAGTAAAAGCAAGTCTCCCAGAACCGCAGAAACAACATACTCCTGAATGGACAAGCGCAGCCTTAATGAGGCTGTTCTTTCTGGCTGAGTACGATTAACAGAAGCAGGGGAAACAGCTGGGAGAACACAGGGCAAAGCAAAAGTCAGCTAGAACAAAATGGAGGCAGTGTGGGCATTTCATTCCGCACTGGTCTCAGAGAAGAGTCAAAGAACTGACTCAGTATCCTCAAGTGACAGGGGATTATATTGGGCACTCGGGTACAATTATTTAACAGAGGCTAGTCATCATTTGACAAAGTTTAACAATCAATTAATTAGGGGTGACCCAATCATTAGAGCCAGGAGGAGAAGGGCAAGAGGTCCTGAGAAGCCTATAAGCAAGGTTCCTATAAGCCATGGGTTCCAACCAAACCAGTGATGGAACCAAGATTTGACCTCTTTTTTCCTTTTGGAAGTTTTGATGTATTCCAGGTCTCTGGAATGGAACGAGTGATGGGGTGTAGAGAAGGGAACTGGGACAATGTCTCTGATGTTAGAATGGACTACTGCCTAGACCTGTTGGAGACACTGGAGATAAGAGAGACTGATCAATAATTTTTTTCAGAATAGGGGCCCCCATCTTAGGTAATAGGAGAGGTAGCCTCCCAAACATAAGGGAGAGGACTGAGGAGGACCAGGAGCAGGGGGTTGGGCCAGTTTTCACCAGTCTCTAAGATTAGTTTAGAGAGGGTGAATTTAATAGTCCAATTCATACATCAACCTGTCCAGAACTTTGGGGCAATTGGACTCCAAATGAAATGAAGGCGGGTCCATTAACTGAGCCAATTGACAAAGGCAGCTCAAATTTAGGAATTATATCATGAAAGAGGCTTTTTACCACCACGGGGGCAGTTTTCTTTTTTGTAGAAAAGGCCTCTATCTAATTGGAGCATGTGTCCATAATACCAGCAGATAGCTGTATCCCGCATGAGGGGATTTGGTTTCAGTGAAGTCAGTTTTCTGAGAGAGGCACTGCCTCTCTCTCTCAAACCTGTGGAATCTGGCATTTAGAGGAAAGCAGCTCAGTCTCTTTCAAAGTTGGTTCATAAGGAGGCACTCAAGGGCTGCAGGAAGCACAATTCTGAAGTTTGGCAAGGTCCATCATCCTGAGGGGTCTTTGTTTGCTGCTTGTGTCCTAGGAGTGGCTCAGTTGGGAGTTCTGCAGCCCACCTGGTTTGTTGGCCTTCTGCTATGGGAGTGTCAGTGTCTTTTTTTTTTATCCTTGTAGATCACGGCATGGACATGAAAGGGTGACAAAGGTATATCTGCTGTCTGTGAAAATGCTCACCCATTTACCTTTCTCCAACATAGAGCCTGGTTGAGGGTGATCAGTTCAGCCTTTTGTTTAGTTTAGAGGTGTTCTGTGGTGGGGGAAGGTTTGGGCCCAGATGACATCCTGTTGGGTCCAGTAGATCACAGTCACTTAGCGGCACCTCTGGGTTATCATCAGGCATCAGAGTTGAGATTCTGAATGGCTGAGAAGGTGAGATGAGGAGCAGGCTCTGGTACCGAGTGATATGGACATTTGATATTCAATGGTCATTCAGTCCCCAGAGGAGATCTCCATTGTGTGGGGTGGGGATGTACCCCAAGTAGAATACCTTCGTTTGGCAAAATTGAGCTTTCTTTGTAGAGCTACAGTAACACAGGGCCCGGAGCAGCTAGAGTAGGTCCATACATTGGGAACAGTATCCATTCAGGATGAGTCTTCCGAAGGGCTTCTCTGGACAGAACCACGGGAAATTTAGTGCTCTGGTGTGCTCTGACGGTAGAACCTCTAGTGTTCTTACTGCTCAGGGTTGCTTTGGCTACCAAAAGTCTTTTGTGTTTCCTTCCAAAATTTAAGATGCTTCATTCTATTTCTAGGGAAATGGTACTGTAATTTTGATGGAGATTGCAATCTATCTATAGATTTCTTTTAGTTGTATGGCCATTTTCATAGTATTAATTCTTCCTGTCCAGGAGCATCGGAGGTCTTTACATTTTCTAGTGTCTTCCTCCATTTCCTTCTTCAGCATTTTACAGTTTATATGGTAGATATCTTTCACTTTTTTAAGTTTATTCTAAAGTGTTTTATATCTCTTATCTTTAGGGTATTGTGAAAGAGGTTTGTTCCCTGATTTCTTCCTCTGTATGTTTGTCATTGGCATATATGCTGCACACGCAGACACACACACACACACACACACACACACGCATGCATGCACACTCAGAGAGGGAGGTCCTTATAGGAGAAAACACAAGAGGTATCTTCTCATACTTGCATTAAAATGCGTGTATGTGTGCGTGTGTGTGTGTGTGTGTGTGTGTACACATCATGAACATGCCACAGTGTGCATGTGGATGTCAGAAGTCAGCTTTCTTCTTCTTTTTCCACCTTCTCTCGTTTCTGGGCACTGTGTACTTCAGGTTAGATGACCTTTAAGCTTCCAGGTGATTCTCCTGTCTCTGCTCACATCTGCTCTGTTTTTTCAGGGTTCCAGGACTGAACTCAGGTTGGGCTTTCACTGTAAGCACTTTTACCCCTTTAGCCAATTCACTGACCCTCCTCCAGTCTTTCTACTAACTTTGAAGTAGATAGAATTTTCTCCATCTTATGAGAGGAAGAGTCCTCTGTCTCTTTTTGTCCTCTGTGTGTGTTGTAGTGTGTGTGTGTGCATGTCTGTAGTATGCATGTATGTGGTGTGTGTGCATGTGTAGTGTGGTGTCTGTGTGTGTGCGTGTGTGTAGTATGCGTATACATGGAGCTATAGGACAGCCTTGGGTACTATTCATCCTCAGGTGCTCTCCACCTTGGTTTTTTAAAAAATATATTTTTAAGGAAGGGTCTCTCTAGTACTTGGACACCTGGAGTTTACCAATTAGTCCGGACTGACTGTCCAGGAAGCCCAAGAACCTATCTCACTTCCCTTCCCCAGTTCACACCACCACACCCAGATTTTTATGTGGGTCCTTGAGATCAAACTTAGGTCCTCATGCTTGCACTCAAACACATTACCAATTGAGCTATCTCCCCAACACTTATTATTTGTTTTTAATCAGTGTCTCATTTTATGGCTCAACTTGGCTTCAAACTTATGATCCTCTACCTCCTCAGTGCTGGGATAACTCAGTTGAGTTTTAAATACCAACCCAGAGAGGTGAGTAATAAACTTTACTGGAGCTCAGCTTTCCAGTAAACAAATCTAGTAGTTCCAAGACAAAGGGAGAGTTACACATGTATTCAAGGCCATTTGTATTTATGTATATGTATTTGTATTCTCTCTTCCAGCATGGAGCCTACATTCAACAGACCTAAGAGGTCCTGAGGTATCTCAGGGACTACTGGGACCTAGGGACTTTAAGACTAAGTCTTCACTCCAAAGGATCTCAGTCTAGTGATAAATGTTTATCACTGTGAGAAAATCTTTAGTATATCTCTTTCTTTTTAAAACATTCATAAAACATCGCTGAAAAGATACTTTAGGAGCTGATAAAAGCAGTTATTTCCAAGGAAAACTCTCTTTTCTTTTTCTTTTTCTTTCCCTTCCACTTCCTTCCCTCCCTTCCCTTTCTCCTCTCCGCCCCCCCAACCCCACCCTTCTTTCGAGATGGTCTTGCTACATAACCCAAGCTGGTCTCAAACTTGTGAACTTTTTGCGCTTAGCCTTCTGAGTTCTAGAGTTATACGTGTATGTCACCATTATTTTTGATGTTGTTGTTGTTTTTGTTTTGAGGCAGGGTCTCACTATGTAGCCATGGCTAGCCTGCAACTCACTGTTGACAAGGTTGGTCTCAAACTCACAGAGATCTGCTTCTGCACTGAGTTTAAAGGCATGCACTATCATGCCAAGCTTGTCACTACATGTTTAAAACTTAAGTTATAATTTATACACAATACAATTCACCTTTTAGGATTCATTTTTTCCAAGTTTTGACAAATGAATACAACCATGGAACCACTGCCACAACATAAGCATAGAACAGTTCCATGATTCCCAAGTTTTTTCTTGGCCATTTTGGACAACTCCTTCGACCATTCATTCCCAGTGGATATAACCACCATCCTTTTGTTCTAGATGTATACATTATTTATTTAAAAAATAAGTACAAGTTTTGGAAAGTAAAAATCATACCATATATATAATTTACTGTTTATGGAAAAAACACAGTGTAAATTATAAAATACTGAGAACTGAATTATAACAAAAGTATTAATAACATATCACTAATAAGTTTTTATATCATCATACATAATGGGAATAAGAATATCAAAAGTGACTGCAGTAGAAATCATACTTGGAGCAAAATTCATAAGCTTAAGAACTTTTTAACAGAAGACTTCTTTTTTAAAGTCTGAGCTATTCCATTTTTTTTTTTAAATTAAGAAAGATCTAGAGAGATGGCTCAGTGCTTGAGAGCACTGACTGCTCTTGCAGAGGACCTGAATTTGATTCTCAGAACTCACATGGCAGCTAACAAATGGCCATAAGTCCAGTTCTTGGGCAATCTGATGCCTTCTTCTGACCTCCACAGGCATTGCATGACATGGGTGCACTCACACACATGCAAACAATACATTAATTGATGTAAAAAAATTTTTAAAAGAAAAAACAAACAAACAAGTGATGATCACTGCCTATAACCCCAGATATTAAGATGGAAGGGTCATTTGAGCCCAGGAGTTCAAGACTAGCCTAAGTAACATAACAAGACCCCATTTCTAAAAATAAATAAGTAAACAAGAAAACAAATAAGCCAAAGAAAGGAAACAGTAAAGACAAAGTAAACTAGGAAAATATAAAATGTCAGTATAATTACACAATAATGAATAAAAATAAAAAATAAATCACAATAATACAAATATATGATATTATGCACAAAGGCAACTTTGTGTAGTAAAATAAACATGGGACTTAATATCTCTGAGCCTCTCTTTTCCTGTCTCTCAGTTGAAGATAATAACGTCCTTCTGCCCAGCAGAAAGTAGGCCGTATTAACAGCAGGGATTTCGTTAAGATAGCTCTTCTTTCTCCGTGTTTAAAATCATAAGAGGTAATTAGAGTGAGATTATGGCAAGCCACAGGGAATGTTTCTTTTCAAGTTCTGGGTAAGTGTTTCTCCATTACAATGGGGTTATGTCCTGATAAAATTATTGTGGGTTGAAAATATAGTAAAGCAAAATGCATTTAGTACACCTGATTTATCATATAATATGGCTTGGCTGTATAACACAGTGTGATGCATTTACTAATGCTTCTCATGGTTGAAATTGTGGTTTCAGATTAGTACAGACCACATCCATACCATCTCTACTTTGAAAACTGGTGAACTGGATCAAGGTGAGTTGAGGGCTGCTTGTATTCCCCAAGTTTCCTTCCCTCTATTTCTTCCCCTTTTCTTCTCCACAGTGAAATCTACACTTACAGGTACTGAAGGCAGGGGCGGCTTGGGACCTGGGCACTTGGGACACAGACACCTAGGTCAAACTAGGTAAGATCACATGCTGAATTGCCTTGAAATACAATCTGAGCTAAAGACTGAGCTAAAAGACCAGGGTTTAAAACCAGATCTAGGGGGCTGAGCGTGATAGCACATGCCTTTAATCCCAGCACTCAAGAGGTAGAGGTGTCAAACTCACAGAGATTGAGGCCAGTCTAGTCTACAAAGAGAGTTTCAGGCAAGCTGGGGCTTCAGGGAGACCTTATCTCAATAAAAATAAAAATAAAAATAAAAAACCACAAACAGGCAAACAAACACCACTCCAGATCCATCTAGGGCTGATAAAATGCCTCCAGGGGAAAGGTGCTTGCTGTAAAGCCTGGCGACTTGAGTTTGAGCCCTGGGACCCGCATGGGAGAAGGGAACCAACCCTTGCAAGTCATCCTCTGACCTACATGCACAGGCACACACATCAAAATACAAAATACATCAATCACACGCATTAAACACATAAATGTAACAAAATTTTAAAATTAAAACTAGATTCATTTCATGACAATGCGATAGTGAAAAAACTTTTCTTTCTTTAAAATTTGTTTTAAATTTATTTTTATTTTATGTGTATGAGTTTTGCCTGTAATGTAAGTGTACCACATGGGTGCAATGCCCACAGAGGCCATAAGATCCACTAGAGTGACATTTGTTAGCCAACTGAGCAAATCTCTCCAACCCCCACCTTTTTTGTAAAATTTTAATTTGAATTTCTGTGTATTTCATATGGAACATCTTAATCATCTCCATGTGCCTGTTCCCACTGGCACCTCCCAAAGCTCCGCACCGGAATTCATATACTCTGTCATTTGTGTTAAGGCCTATCATGTCAAGTTAGTGTCCCCAGACGTCCTTTAGTGCAAGTTCATGTATTGGGGTCTAGTCAGCCTACTTAAAGTCCTTCCCTTAAGATCAGCTCTTCCTCACCCAGCAGTAATCAGTTGCCAATACTTCTTTGACAGAGATTGGGGCCTGCTGCCCATTTCCATAGTTCTGTGCTGGGTTTTTGTCTGCTTGAGTTTGCATGGGTCTTGTGCACATAGACACCATTGCTGTAGATTCATATGAGCAGGGTCCCAGGAGCCCGTAGGACTCTACTTCCATACGGTCATGCACCTCCTCCCTGGTTGTTACAGTCTTTCTGCCCCCTCTTCCACAGTGGTCCCTGAGCCCTGGGTAGGTGGATTTTAATACAAGTGTCCTTCCTGTTGAAGGACTCACACTCTGCAGACTCATATTCTCTACACTTTGGCCATTTGTGTTCCTGGCCCTCCATTGCATGAGGGAGCTTCACTGATGAGAACTGAGAGATGCATTAATGTTCTCTTTACCCGTTGTTCTATGTTCTGTGAAACTGATGTGTAAAGGTTATATTGTGGATGTGTCCAGCCCCCTCTTTTTTGAAAAGAAAATCTTTATCTTTCTTTGAGTTTAGTATCTTTATCTATCCATTGGGATTATAATAATTGTATATCACAGAGGTATTGTGGGAATCAAAGGATGTGATACATTCATAAGTATTTTATAACTTGTAAATTCCTATAAAATGGCAGTTATTATGGCAATAATTTCTATTAAAATGTGTTTATCGAATGTATACTACAAAATACTTTCCTAGTTCACATGCAGCTTCTCTTCCTGTGGTGACTGGGATGGTAATGTTTCTGATCAGTGCTTCCTTTCCTGGGTTGGCAGAGCAGCCAGCCACCAATTACTAACACCTCAGCAGATTTCTTAGATTTTTAGTTACAGTGTGGAAGAGACTGTCATAAAAACTTTAGGGGAAGGATTGTGACAGATAGAAGAGGTAAGAAAAGATTTGCTTTTGTCACAAAGAAAATTATTACCTTTATTTTTGTTTCCTGGGTCTTGGCTAGTCTGAGGAGGTTGATTTTTGTTGAAAGATTAACAACTCAGTATATAAATTCTTTTTCCCAAATTTCCATATTCTAGACTGCAATTCGATAGAAGACAACTGCAATGCAGGCTATAAGCAGAATTTCAAATGTTCTTAAAACCACATTTTAAAAATGAAAAGAGGAGATACTACACCTCAGTGATAGATCAAGTGCTTACCTACATGTGCAAGGCCCTTGGTTCAATCTCTGGTGCCACAAAAATAAATGAAATAAAAAGTGAAGAATGAATCATTAATTTTAGAATTATAGCAAATTGAATCCAATTTTAATCTAAACTATCAACATTTACCATGTAATCAATATAAAAATTATGAGATGTTTTTCCTTTTTTTCCATAGGAGGCCTTTAAAATTTGAAATTGAAGGCTGGTCATAGTGGCTCATACCTGCAATCAGAGCACTCTGGAAACTGAGACAGAAGGTTTGCAAGTTTGAGGGCAGCCTGAGCTGCATCAAGAGAACCTACTAAAAATTATTGAGACTGACTTACATCTTATGTTGGTGCAGATCAGCCACATTTCAAGTGCTTTGTAACCATCTATGGATTCTGGCTTTCACTATGGACTGTGTAGGATTTGAACTTCAGATGGCTGAGGAACATAAGGCGTGGTGGTACTCGCCTTTAAGTAGAGCATTCTGAAGGCAGAGGCAAGATATCTCTGAGATATCAAGGCCAGCCTGGTCTGTGTAGGGAGTTTCAGGCCAGCTGGAGCTATAGGGAGACTCTGTCCTAAAAAAACAAACAAAAAAACAACCAAGAGTTTCATCACTTCTATGTCTGGAATCTAGGTAGCTCTTATATAGCATGACAGGGAGAAATATGAAATGCATATTTTAATTCATTCACCAAATCTTTATTAAGCACCTCCTTTGTGCCAAGTGCTGTGGTGTAAGCTTTATAGTCAACTAACTTAGCAATTTATAGCAAGCCACTTCTTTCTCAGGGCCTCAAACTTTCTGTTTCATCTTTAACAAAGTTAAGATACCCATCTAGAAAAAAAAAATGTTTTCAGAAGCCAGAGGAAAAGTACCTCAGGAAATTATTTGCTTACTGATGGAGTCTTCAGAAGCCATTGGCACTAGTCACTTCTTCCATTGACTCAGTGCATGGAGTGCTTGCAATCTCTTTATTATTGTCAGAACTAGCCCAGCCCTCATCCATGGAAACAGTGAGCTGTTACACTCATGATGTCACCTAGACCTCCATTTCTTTACCAGTTTCTGATTTGCCATCCTTTGTAGGGAGGTTCTAAGGAAGAACTAATAAAACAAGCAATAAATTCCAAGGGGTGCACACATGCCATGCAGTCATCACCATCTACCAGTATATTTAACTGTGGGAAGATGTCTAGATGTTGCAAGGAGTGGTACTGGGACTTCATACTACTATTGGGCCCTTAAATACAGTCACCTTTGTTAGTTTATAGGAGGCCATGACTTAGGGATGACTCCAGCTTAAAGAGGAAAAGGAAATAGATTTATATGTCCACCAAACAGGTGGACTTTCAGATGAAATCAGTTTTCCATTTTATTGATGGAAAAACTTATTCTACATATTTAGGAGATATCCCAGATATTTAGGAGAGAGAATGACTTGGAAAATAGAATGATTTAGGTTGTGGACCAAGCTGGCACAGTTAATTGTTAAACACAGGGCCAGACAAAACATGAAAATTGTTGATACAAGTTCCAGTGGTAAGTACTGAAAAACAACCCCCAACATTAGTCCACTGAAAAACAACCCCCGACATTAGTCCATGGCCTTTAGCTTAAAATGCTGTCACTGTGTCACTTCACAGAGCTGCACAACAGCTCAACAGAAGTGGACGGGATGTTATGGTGCTCTATTTATAGAAAAGGAGTTGATGAAGGTCATGGAACTAATAGATGGCAAAGGCATCTGTAGGAACCACGATAATTTTCTTGTTTGTCCTCTCTACATCTTGCTGCCTTTCTAAGCTTTTCCTGACTAGAAAAAAGCCTTGATACCTTTTCTAACTTAGGGCATTGTGGACGAGTATGCATTCAGACAGGTCCTGGCTACTAGGCAGAATTCCAGCTAAGTCAGGCATAGAAGGAGACTGATTTTCCTACATAATTTTTTTGTATAGGTAGAACAGAAGGAAAAGAAAATGGCTGTTACTGTTGGCTGTTTACAGTGGTTTGGCTAGGAGCGATGCAATACAGACAATGGGTGGAATTTTGGATTTCGATCTTTTCCCAGGACAGCAATATGTACTACAGTTCTCTTTCAATGTGGGACATTACCAGCAAAACACAGCTTCTTGTCAGCCCTGGAATCATGATGGGGAAACAAATGGTTAGAAGCCATTTGTGGTATTCAATAGATTAGGCATGTTCAATGCATTTTGGCCTATATTTTCAATTTACAGTGGGTTTATTGGCACATAATCTCATCGTAAGCCAAGGGTCGTCTGTGGTGCTCCTAACCACACAAGATCATTGCTGAGAGACATTTCCCTGGGATTGGACACAAAAGACTTTATTTAAGAGGAAAAATCCTCTCAATCCCACCTACATGGAACATTGCCTTCTTCTCAGAGCACACTTTACAGTTTACAAATAACCTTCCCACATACTGGCACAAATGGACATGTAGAGCAATGGAATAGAGGAGTAGACCAAGACATACACACACAACTATAGTCACCTAATTTTTGACAAAGGTATAAAAATGTACATTGGAAAAAAAAGACAGTCTCTCAACAAAGGATCCTGGGAAAACTGAATATCTACATGGAAAAGAATGAAACTAGATCCATATCTCACAACCTGTACAGAAATTCAAAATGGACTGAAGATCTCAACGTTAAATCTAAACTTTGAAATTGCTAGGGGATAACACTTGATATAAGCACACAAAAGCGCTTTTTGAAAAGGACTCCAACAACACAGGAAATAACCCAAAGATCTGACAAATGAGATCACGTGTATATTACTTTACCTTTCTGTTGCTGTGATAAAACACCAGGACCAAGGAAACGTACAGAGGGAAGAGTTTATTTGACTTACAGTTCCAGAAGGATAGGAGTCCATCATAGCCGGGAGGCACGGTGGGAGAGGTGAGCAGAGCAGAAAGCACTCACATCTTTAAGCAGGCACCGGAGCAGAGAGAAACTAGAAATCCCATAAAGCTTAAGAACTTTAAGTTCACCCCCCAGTGACATACTTCCTCCAACATGGCCACAATCTCCTAAAGGGTCTACAACCTTCCCCAAATGACACTTCAAACTGGGGACAAGTGTCCAAATACTTGAAGTCTATGGGGGTGTTTGCATTCAAACTACCACAGCATGAATGAATAATGTATGCATAACAAATGAAATAATCACCGAGCAAAGTGGAGCCTCACAGGGTGGGGGATGTCTCAGCAGACGGGTCGATGTCTAGAGTATATAAAGAGCTAAAAAAATTAGACACGCACACAAAAATCTAATCAAAAAGAGGCTAATGAACTGAATAGACAGTTCTCAAAAGGAGAAATAGAGGTATCCAGTAAGTATTTGGAAAGTACTCAGCAGCTTTTGCCATCAGGGAGATACAAATTAAAATTGCTTTGGGGGCTGAAGAAATGGTCGGTAGTTAAGAGCTTATGCTGTTCTTTCAAAGAACCTGAGTTCAGTTGCCAGCACCATATAGGGCAGCTCATAACCACCTATAACTCTAGTTCTGGGGGATCCAGCACCTCTATATTCTGCAAGGAATGCATTCGTGTACACATACCTCCCTCTCCCACCCCCCGCCACACACACACACCACATACATAAAATTTTTAAAGATTTTTTTAAGACCAAATCTCTCTGTAGCTACAGCTGGCCTGGAGTTCACTATGTAGACCAGGCTGTATCTCATAGAGATCTGCCTGCCTCTGACTCCCTAGTGGATTCTATCTCACCCTGGTCGGAATGGCTAATATCAAGAAAACAAATGACAGCACATGCTGGTGAGCATACAAGGAAAGAAGAGTCTTGGTGAGAATAGAAACTGGTATCACCACTATGGAAGTCAAATGGAGGATTCTCAAATGACTGAAAGCAAAGCTACCATATTAATCATCTCTACAGCTCCTGAGTGCTCCCTCAAAGGACTCTAAGTCAACATGCCACAGAGATACTTATGCATCCTTGTTTATTGCTGCACTATACATAATAGCTAATATATGGAATGATCCTAGATGTCCATTGACATGTGAATGGATAAGGAAAATGAACGTAAACACAATGGGTTTTTATTCAACCGAAAAGAAAAATGAAATAATAGCTTTTGTAGGAAAATGAACAGAACTAGATCTCATTATTTTAAACAAAGTAAGCCAGACTTAGAAAATACTTCATTTTCTATCAAATGCTGAACCTAGATTTATAGTGTGTGTGTGTGTGTGTGTGTGTGTGTGTGTGTTGAAACTAAAGGAGTGGAGGGAGGTGGGCATCAGGAGGGGAATGAATATGAAGGATGTATGAAAATGTTGGAACAAACCCATTCCTTTCTATGCTAACTTTATGAATTTTAAAAACCCTTTCTACAGGTACACAAATCTATAACTGTGATTTTTATAAGCAGAAAATGTCCTGCACACAGTGCTTTGTGCACTGTAGCCAATTAAATATCTGTTGCATGAATAAATTATTCAGCTCCTCTAAAAGAGCCATAAAAATATCACATTAACATTCTGTCTCCCAAGTAGCCTGAGGCAGAGTGAAAATGATAGGGAACAGTAGCCAATTTTCTAATCATCTCATCAAGAAATCAAAACAGAAGAGTTAATCCCTGAGCCACCAATCACAAATGGAAAATAGCAACCACTTGGCGAAGAAAGTGGAGAACAAACATGCAGGACCCGGAGCAGCACCTGCTGCCGACGCCTCCCGGGCGGGAGGGCCTCGGAAGAGAATTTGCTTATCCATTCTCCAGTAGCTTCAGCATTTAAGAGAGGAATACAAGTCTTTTAAAAAGTTTTATTATTTTAATTTTATGTGTCTGAGTGTATTGGTTGCATGTGTGTAAGTGCACCTGTGTCGTGCAGTGCTGGAGGAGGTCAGAAGAGGGCGTTGGATCCCTTGGAACTGGAGTTATGGACAGCTGTTAGCCACCATGTGGGTGCAGGGAATCAAACCCCAGTCCTCTGTAAGAGCACTCAGTGCTCTTAACTGCTGGCCATCTCTCCAGCCCCGAGAAATATGAATCTTAAGAGATGGCTTCACTCTATGCTAATTTTTAAAACTAATAAAAATAACTTCAAAGATATTTATTGCCAAAACCCACAGGAGGGATAAGTGACAGATTCAGGGATGAGAGAAAGGATACGGTATCTATAAACCCAGATGTCTTTGGAGAGGAATTTAGATTACTCTCTTTCAGGAAGGTTTCAGGTACTAACAGACAGTCTCTGCCAGGAAGAACAAAGAAAGTATCTTTTTTTTTTAATTAATTTTAATTTTATGTGTATGAGTGTTTGGCTTGCGTGTGTATATGTGCACTGCCTGCATGCAGTGCCCATGGAAGACAGAGGAGGGTGTTGAATCTACTGGAACTGGAGTTATGGACAGTTATTAGCTACCATAGGGATGCTGGAAACCCAACCCAGGTTGCGTGCAAGACCAGTCAGTGCTCTTAACCACTGAGCCACTTCTCCGGCTCCAGAAAGCATCTTCTTATCAGGTACTCCCTGCACTCAACTCTCCAGCTGGAAGTAGAGGGACCTAGTCACACAGTCTGTCATCTCTAAAACATGCTACTGTCATTGAATCTGCATTTGTTCTTCAGTGCTAGACAAATAAGTTATCCAGTGAAATACCATCTCCTTTTTCTGAATTCTAGAAAGTTACTTTATGTCAAACCTAAACCAGCTACCTGGATACCTCAGAGCATATTCTAACCAAAGCTAACCCCCTCTTCAGTCTGACAGTTCATCAGTGAATAAAATCATGATTCTTCTGTCCAGGGAAAAGACAATCACAACCTGCTAAAAAAAATTGTGTTTCCAGACTTACCAACATCAAGACCACCTTTCTGGCCACATGCTGTGCTTGAAGAATGGACCCCAAGGACTCTGAGCTGCAGAGGGAACTTCTGCTGGGACAGCTCCTTAAACTTTATCTCTGTCCACGAAGCAGGGCGGCAGCACAGAACGGAGGACTGCTAGCTTCCTGGCCAGGGCCTGTGCCAGGCTGTTAAGGCAAATAGTAGGAGTAAGTCCCACTTATCTGATATCTCAGACTGGAACACAAACTCTCCAATTTCCAGAGAGAAAATATGCCAGTAAATGGGCAGGAATTAAAAGGACAGGAGCAGAGGTGCTGAGAGGTATCTGGGGGTTGACAATGGTTTAGGCTTTTGACTATATGGTCTCGCCTATGGAGTGTCTATAGAACTTTATAGTCAAAGAAACATCTCAAATCCGACTTCCTCCTTCGTTTAGATAAGGAAAAAGACTCGGAGTCTCTTATGAATAATGAAACAGGATTGTGAGTAATGAAAGCAAGGACATACAGTAACATATGTGCCGAGGAATTTTGACTTTCCACTTCAAGTGGCTTAAGCATCACATTGAACATTGAACATAAACTGTGGGCCGACAAGTGCAGCAGGCACTGTACTAGATCATCAAGGCCAGGAAAACACAGCAAGCCCTCATCCTCCAGCACTACTTGTTCATCTAAAACCTTGTTTGAATTGCTAAGTCGCCAGGATCTCTTTCTGCCTCACCATTCTGTGGTGGTTTCTGGGGTTGGGGCCACCGCGAATTATTTCCCTTACTTTGCAAAGGGGTTTCATTCAATGTCAACAAAAGTAAAAGGTGTATACACAGGTGTCCATTGCTTCTTTTATGGACGTAAGAGAAAGAATTCTGAGGATAGGGTTGAAAGTAAAATCAGACAATGACTCTGCTATTTGTGATGGATGTATCAGTAACACAGAAGATGTCCTATATCCCCAAGAAGCATTCTGGCACTTTTCAGGAGTTGGGAAACGTTTGCCTGTTTCAACTCCATAAAGACCTTCCCTAACCCTCAACCATGGCCTTGTTAACACCAATACCACGCCACGTAGAAGTGAGGCTTTTCCATGTCCCCTTTACATCCGTGCCTGGCAGGTGGTGGGTATTTACCTTGCTCTTAATGACTAGAAAACCGAAGGGTGTCTATGGAGACAGGCAGCGGAACAGATGTGCTTGGGAATATCTTACTTCCGCTTATCTTGTGTGCTTGGGCACATCTGCTTCCTTTTCATATTTAAAGGAATGTGAAAGGCGAGTATTTTCCAAACTATTCTGCAAAACTGTGTGTGTGAGTGCGCGTGTATGTGTTTAATGTTTTTCAAAAAACCATCTCTTCTTAGGTGATGTGGGTCATGTAACATACTACAGCTCCTTTGGATACCCACACGGACCTTAGAATTATAAAGACTCAGAAATCCTATAGTGGAGACGTCTACTTGACTTCATTTAACCAACTTCCTCCAACATTTTTGTCTTCCTCTTCTTCAGATCTAAGGAACTTGTGTTCCAAAGCATACAACTTGTGAAATACTGAATTGGATGACTTTCAATGCCTTTAAACTACTTTCTCACCTAGAGATAAGGTAGTTGATAGAGAAGACTGGACTTTAGAATCACATAAAACTGGGCTCAAATCTTGGCTCTACTTTTTAATAGTTATTTGGCCTTGGGCAAATCCCTTGTTTTCTTACCTAGGTTTCCTTATCTGTGAGGTGAGCCCTGATGCTGTCTACCTATTGGGGTTGTAACCTATTGAGAATGTTAAGTAAGATAACGGACTCAAAGTATCTGTAACAGTGTCTGGCGCGTTCTAGGCCTGTAATAAACACTAATTACTTTGCTCCATTACTCCTACATACTCCCCTACCTCTGATGTTTAGTTACTCAGATGCTGGCAGGGGAGACTATAGCAGAAGGTGGGTCAAAGCCAGGGCTTCACATGACTCTTACTCTGTTCTCTTGGTTTCGTGGACCATATTCTAGCAGGTGCTTGGTAAAGAGACCATGGCAAAGGGGTCAAGGGGCAGGTGGCAGTTACGCAAGTGAGTCCTGTGTGCTAGACAGTTAGGTGCTGTTAGTGATTAAGAGAAGTTGCCAGAAAGTTTTCCGTTTGTTTCCGAATGAATGCCCATAATCTACCACTTAAGTCAGCAAACCTATCCTTAAGAGCCCACTTATGGGCAAAACCCAGCGTTCACCCAGGCAGGAAGCAAATATGTAGGAGGGAGTTGGGCTAGGACTCGAAAGAGAAGGACTAGGAAGCCTTCTAGCACTTCTGGCCACACGACAGCCATAGCAGGAGCTGCCCCCGGAACAAAGTCACCACTTGGCAAGCACAGGTCAAGTACCAGCTGTGTGCCAGACATGACTGTTGTGTGGGAGGAAAGGAGTCTGCCGAGGTGAGGACAGGTGCTTGGGCTCAGCTCTTTGTGGGGACTGAACAAGTGAATTCCATTTTTAAAAGAACTGACTCTGCAGACTGATCTCACCTTTGTGTGTGCCTCTGTTCTCCCTCCTGTACACTGTAGGGCGTACTTAGAAGAATGACACCACCACAAAAGTGGTTTGGAGTCTTCCTTTGGTTTTTTGGCCTTTGTGTTTATGGGCAAGTTACTTAACCTTTTGAAGAAGCTCAGTTTCTTTGTATGTGGGATAATAATATTCCCTACCTTGTAGAATAGTTGCAGAGCATTGAATGAATTATTGTTTATGGGCCACACAGAAATTGTGACATGTGAAACTCTCACATGGGATACTTTCTAATCCTAATAATAACATGTTTATTTTCATATGTCTTAGCAAATAACTAACATAGCAAAGCTTTTATGAATTGGGGAAATACTAACATATCATGTAGGTTAAAGAAGAAGATAAAAAATTGATTTGAAGGAAAATATTCAGTAAGTAATGACACAGCAGATATGCAAACATAGCTAGCTACATTCAGGCAAAGTCTGGAGAACTGGACAAACACCTGCACAGGCACACACGTGGAAGAGGCTGTTTTCCCCTCTGCCCTTCCAGTCCCGGGAGAGGGAGAGATCAGAAGGAAACAGAAGTATTTACTTTCTCCTTAACCTGTATGTCTGCTCAGCCCACTCTTCTTGCTCGAGCTCCCCTGCTTGTATGAGCTATCTCATTACTTCCATTTTTTCCCAGCTATAGGTTTTGGATTCCTCTTAAGATGTTCTTTCTTTAAATCGTCTGATAAAACGAGAACAATTCTAACCACCTATGCAGAACCAGCACCCTCTGTGCCCAGCGCGTCCTCAGGAGAGTTTCAGGTGCGAAATACTCCAACAGGAGGAAGAGAAGGAAAGGAGAGAGTAAAAACAAGAGAGCAAGAGGGACAGAAGATCTAGGGACAGCAAGGTCAGATCATGACCCCCCTCAGGATGGTCACATGATATCTTGTTTCTTGGCTTTTCCCTTTGTTTTGTAGAGGAATATAGACTTGTTCAAGAAATCATAGTATCTAAAGTTGGATGTCTTAATTCTTGGTCCCTTTCTTTGTTTTCTGTTGTAGTGGGGATGCCCAGCCCTAGAAGGACCAAAGTATGTCTCCTTTAAAAGGAGTTCAACTGTAAAAACAGATCTAAACCACAGACTAAAAAGTTTTAAAATACAGACCCTGCTAGGTAAGGCACTAGACAACGAGACATAACAGAGGAGTGAGCACCGTAGTACAGTCTGCTGTCTGGAGCGGCTTTGCTGTGTGAGCTGGAAGAAAACAGGATAGGACATGAATAAAACGTACAGGTTCTTGTGATTCCCTCTGAGGTTTAGCATATTTCCCTAGATCTTTAGATAAATGCTTTTCCATTTGTTGTTTGGCATTAGAACATGTTTCATGTTTTTTTAATAAATTTCAGTGACTTAATGGTGATTGTGCTGAGGGACCTGTTGAGTTTCCACTTCATCGTTTCCCACGGTTACCTCTCATGTTGTTCTCTGGGCTTTATTCTAGTCATGTTCTCATTGTTTGAAAAGACAATAAATGTATGACAGACACTATGCATCACCAAGTCTATGCCCCTTCCCTCCATTATGCCTAATAAAATCCTAATTTTGCAAGGGATAAAAGCCCACATAGCAAAACAACTCTATTTCCCAGCCTCCTCTGCGGCTAGAGGGAAGAAAGCTCTTTACAAGGGCCAGAATCAGCTGGCAATGTTCTTTGCCCTTCTGCAGTATTGCCTGAAGCACAGGGCGTCACCCAGGAGTGTAGCAACAGTTTGTGAGCTTGAAGCCTTCTAGAGCCACAGTTAAAGATGGTGCCTCAGAGAACCGGAAGCAGTCCATATAACTTTGTACCAGCTCTAGACAGCCTGCCTAAATTTTCATTTAGAAGAAAGATAAGACTGCGGGTGTGATTAAATTTCATTCTTCAGGGCTCTCTGACATGAAGTCAAATGAAATTCTCCAAGTAAACTGGGCATGCATATACTTCTAGCCATTGGGAAGCATGGCAGGCAGATCACAGGTTTCAGTCCAGCTTAGACTATATAATGAGACTCTGCCTCAAGTATCTGAGGACTAGCAAGGTAGCTAAATGGTAGAGTATTTGCCTAGTATGTACAAAGTCCTGGGCTTAATCTTCAGCACCATAAAGAAAACAATGGCTATTATTTCCTAAATCATCAGGTTTCTACATTCCTTCCCCCAGAAAAAGTCACAGTTAGCATCTTTTAAGTCTTTTCAGATATCATCAAATCATATACAAACATAACTACATCTGTGTCTATTTTTATCCAGACTCCAATTTAAATGTAAAATCCTAGAACTTAAGAGTGGGATGAGGATGTAAAACACATTATGACCATCTCGTTCTGAGACTCTCACTCATTGGCAGTCACTGTGCCTGCTCATTGGCAGTCGCTGTGCCTAATGAGATATATTGCTGTTGGGTATCTGGAATATGAGGTGACACGACGGCTGAGGAAAAGGCTAACAACTCCGGATTGAGACCAAATCCTGCACCTCCCGAGAACCCCCAAGTCTCCAGGTAGCCAACAGTTTTACCCAGATGCAGTTGTTGAGGACACAAATCTGAGCTGGAGGAAGTTCTCTAGTCACTTTGCTGCTGGGACGGTCGAGAGAAGCTATGTTCTGGGAGTCTGTTGGAAGCAGACAAGGTTTGTTCTGTACTGTAACTGACTCAAATGAATAATTTTTCTCTCTTGCTCTCTCAGCATAGACCCATAAATACTCCCACAATGTGAAGAGTAAGCCTTGTTTGTACTTCCCAGACTTTTTCTGTCAAGAAGCGAGCAAACCTATTTGTCCAAGCATCTCCCCACTTCCTGTTGTCCAGATTGCCTTCCAGTAGACAGGATTATAGTCTCACTTCAAGCCACTTCTCTGTTTTAAAGTTGTTAGCATCCTTGCTGTGAAGACCCATCTTACACCAAGGTAAGTCTTAGCCCTCTGACATTTATGGATGAGTGAAACTAAGACCTACATCTTCTGCTCAGGAAACTCTCTGTTCTGTTCTTGAGAATTAAAGAATCTTTAGTATTGGATCAGTCTGATGAAGATCAATATTCCTAGTTAAATCCAGTCAGTAACAATAGATTTCTAAGGTATAAAATAATACACTGGCTGAGGATGCAGTTCGGTGGTAGACAGCTTGTTCAGCAAGACCTTGGGTTCAATTCCTAGTACAAAAATCCACTAACTAAAGTTCTTTAGCACCAAATCCATTAAATAAATTATTAGCATATTTTATTTGCACAGAATAATAGGTTTCATTGTGATTTTTTCATATATATACACAGCATACTTTAATCATAGTCATCCTCTCCACCTTTTCTCTCCCCCTTCAAATAAGCTCCCTTATATTTTCATATTCTAAAAAAAAATCTACATTCTGCATATGAGAAAAAATATGCTGTATTTGTCTTTCTGAATCTGGCTTATTTCATTTAGCATATTGACCTCCAGTTTTATTCACTCTCTTGCAAATAACATAATTTAATTCTTATTTATGACTAACTAAATCTCCATTGTACATATGTATACACTACCTTTTCTTTATCAACTCATCTAAGAATGGCTACCTAGGCTGATCGTGTAACTAGGCTACTGTAAATAGTGCCGCAATGAATGCGAGTGTGCAGGTATCTCCACTGTATACAGGCTTTGACTTTTGCAGGTGCGTACCCAAGAGTGATACATTAGAGGAATTTTTATTTAACTCATCCATAAGATCAAATGAGAATGCACATTGCAGCCTTTGCGCATTGAAATGGTGCCATATTTCAAAAGCAAGGTCTTAATCACCGTGGTGGGTAGGGCTGGAAAGCTGACGCTGGTCACATGCCATCAGGCCCCTCTGATGTGCTTTCGGATGTTTTCAGACTTTCTTTCTTCTTGCCTTTTCTCTGAGGAGAATGTTTTTTCTTCCAATTTCTGTTAGCTCATATCTTTTGTGGCCTGGATGAAATATTTTCTTTCTCATAAATCTTTTCTCTATTCAGTAAGCAAGCTACTGAGCCCTGCTATGTACCTGAATTCTTCACATTTTGTTCTTCTCTCCTCTCATAGATTGTCATTTCATCAAAGACAAGACCTTATTTCATTAATCCTTTAAAAGAAAAAAAACCTGACTTTTCATTTTTGTTACACAATATGTGCATGTTTATTATATAGACACTAGAAAACGCAGCAAAACAACATCAGGATTCCCTAATATTTGCTTTGTTACACGACATTCCAGCCATTTAAACTTCCTAAATTTGATAAAGATATATCAAAATGAAGTCACTCCAAACTCTTGGTTACATAGACAGTCCTGGCATACCACAAAACAAAACAAAGAGATGGAAATGTGGGAAAGGGATTTGTAGGGAAGAGGCAGGGGAGATTGACCAGGCAGAGGGAGATAAGAAAGCACGGGGTGAGAGTGATCAGAATTCATTATATACATGCATGAAATTGTTAAGTGATAAATTTAATTGGATCATACCATACTATAACTATATACAAAGGTGCTGAGGGGTTGGTATTGCCTGGTATTTTTGAAACAGGGTCTTACTCTGTAGCCCAGGCTAGGCTGGAACTCTCTATAACTCCATTAGGCCTCAAACACAAGCCAATCCTCCTGCCTTGGCCTCCTAAGTGCTATGATTACAGGCATGTATCACAACACTCAGATATATACAGATATAGACATATGTGTATATATCTAGTTTAAAAGTCTACTTTTGATATTATAATACATCATTTTCTAATATAGCAATGTTTTAAAATTAAAACAAGTTGCTTTTCTTATTAAAATGTGTACATTACAAAAACTGAGGAGAAACATAGAACTGTACCTGCTAATCCCAGCCCCTGCCACCTGAGAATGCTGTGGAGTTATATATCAGAGGTAGCATAGTCCATTCAGCAGACTACAGTCCTATCACTAGAGGATCAGCAGGGCCACACAACTCCACAGGCCTCCTGACTACATATCCAGCTTCCTAAAACCCGCTATCTCAACCTTTGGTTGGCTAGAGCATACTCAACGTGGAGGAATTAGACTTGGAAAATTACACTAGAAGGTAGCAGAAGACAGGATCAGCAAGGAGTCTGCTGACCCTTGAATAATGTCTGTTCAGACAGATAGTAATGAACTCTCAAAAGACCAGGGATAGATTCTATAAGCTTCAATACAAGTTCCACAGGAGAAAACAAGATCTCAGCCCTTTTACAAAGTAATTCTTTCCAGAATATTGTATACCCTTACATTAGACAAAAAGGAAGACATAAGTAACAACTACTTCAGATGTGACGTCCCAGTGAAGAAACAAAAGTAACACAAAAAACAAGACCACATATTCACTTCAAAAGTTACTAATCCCATAGCAATGAACCCCAATGAGAGTAACCCAAAAGATCTTCCAGACAAAGAATTCAAAAGACTGATTATAATTATGGTCAAATAACTCAAAGAAGACAAAAATAAAGGTCTAAATTAAATAAAGAAGTCCACCAAGACATAAAAATCAAATTGAATAAAGAGAACTGCTGAAGAAAAGCCAAACCGAAATGATGCTATAACTGACCGAACAAAGCACAGTGGAAAGCCTCACCAGTGATCAGACGGAAAACAACGTCAGAGCTGAAAACAACACAGAGGAACTGGATCACTCAGTAAAGTCAATGAGAAATTTTTTAAATGAACGGAACATGAGAGAGATTTTGGACACCATGAAAAGATCTAACCTTTGAATTATGGGCATAGATGGAGAAGAAGACCACCATGGCAAAGGTACAGAGAACATTTTCAATAAAATAAAAGAAGAAAATTTCCCAAACCTACAGAAAGAGATGCCTATTCAGGTACAAGATGCCTACAAGAACATCAGATAGACGGGACTAGAAAAGAAACTCCCTATGACATGTTATAGCTAAAATGTTGTAGAGAAAGGGTATTGAAAGCTACACGAAAAAGGCAGGCCCATAAGAATGCTATATGATCAGAAAAGTTTAAAGCCAGAAAGGCCAGGAAAGATATATTCCAAGTTCTGAAAGATTACAGCTATCAACCCAGACTATTATACCCAGCAAAACGACAGAAATTAATGCACATATCAATACTGAATCTTAATGTTAGTAGATGCAATTCCCCAATAAAAAAAGACACAGATTAGAAGACTGGATTAAAAATAGGACTCATCCTTTTGCTGCCTCAAAGAAACATACCTTAATAACAATGATAGATGCTACCACAGAGTTAACGGATGGAAAAGGGTGTTCCAGACAAATAACAAAGAGCGAGCAGGTGTAGCTACTCTAATATCTGATAAAATAGACTTCAGAATAAGGAGGGCCACTTCATGGTTAAGGAATCCACCAAAAGGATTTACAGTTCCAAACATGTATGTAACAAACACAGGTGCACACAATTTTATAAAAGAGACACTGTTAAATCTAAAACTACAAATTAAACCCAACACAGTGATAGTGGGTGACTTCAATACCTCACTCATACCAATAGATAGGTCATTTGATCAAAAACTAAACAAAGAAACATTTGCGTTAAATGGCATGAATCAAATGGACTTAACAAATATCTACAGAGCATTCCACCCAAACACATTCTTCTCAGTATCCCATGGAAGTTTCTCCAAAACTGACTACATATTAGGACACAAAGCAAATCTCAAATATAAGAAAATTGAAACAACATCCTGTATCCTATCTGATCACAATGGTATAAAGCTGGATATCAACAGCAAGAGAAACCCAGAAAGCACACAGACTCATGGAAACTAAACAACACACTGCTGAATGATTACTGATCAAGGAAGAAACCAAGAAGGAAATCAAAATTCCCAGAAATGAATGGAAATTAAAACACAACACACCAAATCTATGGGACACAATGAAGGTAGGCCTAAGCGGAAAGTTGGTCAGCCCTGGTCACCTATTGGATAAGGCATTGACCTCCTAAAAGGAAGGTTTATAGTCCTAAGTGCTTACGTCAAAAAAATCGAGAGGGAGGAGAAGATGGAGGGACATGCAGGGGGTCATGGTATAGGGAGGAGGGAGCTGGGTGTTAATGGGGGTGGGGTGCTGGGCCTGGGAAGGGAGGAGGGAGGTCGGATGGGAGGAAAAAGAGCAGAGATAAGTGAATCTCTTGGAGGCCCGGAACCAGAGGGAAACGTGAAGCCACCGAAACCCCCGAGAAATGCAGTGTGTAAACATCAGTGCATCTGTACACCCAGGGGCTGTTTGTAAAGGAACACAGTGCCCGACAGAAGGCACCTCCCTTTGTGTGGATGGTGAGAGGGGTCCAAGAGACTTCCAGAATAATACAGGCGATTGACAAATCTCTTGGTTATTTCCCAGAACTAGAAGATAACACCCTACTGCTAAAGACAGGACAAACTTTGGATACAGGACTCAGAGCAATGGAGCAGGAATTGACCTGGAAGCCCTCTACCTGAAGTTTAGCTCCCGTGATACTAGATGATAGCATGCAAACGGCAAAGGAAGAAAATCAATCAATGGTCCAACCCAACCTTACATTACATTCTAATAGCTATAACAATGGGCACAGCCACTATTTCTATTGGTACAGTAGTACCGTAACAGCTATCTAATTGGACTTAAAGCCCTCTCAATGGGAGTGAACTCATGGGTGGAACTGTAAACTCAGACAAATACACAGGGTTGGAGAGGGCACAGATCCTAGAGAAAACCCATCTCTGTCGTATCTCTAGACAAATGAAATGTCTTACCATGTGTTAAATATGGATCCTTATATTTACAGACAAACTGCTCATCAAAGAAAATTTTTTTACAACAACTGGAGGCTATGGCAGAATTCCATAATTTGTCAGACAGAGAATATATGCCTGAAAGATGACAAATCCTACGTGACACATCTATAGTTGAACCTGTACACCTAAGGTTCATAGAATACAGCCCAACAAGAGGTAGAGAGAAAACTAAAGTATCCCTCAACTCTCATCAGTGAAGCTTCCTTAAACAACAGTGTTATGCACACAGAAGGTCACAACTGGCCAAGTTTTAAAGAGTAAGAGACTGCAGTGTATATAATCCTGGACCTCATCCACGTATGCTTCAGGGTTCATTGCAAAAGAAGGGGTGAAAATATTGTAACAGCCAGGGCTTGTTCATGAACTTAAGGAAGCAGAGGTTTTCATGCCTCGAGAAGCTTACACATGTGACTTGTGGCAATGCTGGCATTGAGCACAAGACTCTACCAACTCAAATTAGACAAGGACCCAGAGCAGAGAGATAGAAATTGGTGGTAGGCAAGACCTAGACTGAGAACTATTGAAGACTGATTACTAGTAGGAGAGGGAAAGTATGCCTTACCTACGATCTCTAGATAGCTTGACCAGACTCCAGTGGATAAACTCACAGTAAAGGACATCTGGGCACAAATGCTTGACTGGATAGGACTGTTAATGTATGACAGAATACGTGAGATCCAGTGGGGGTTGGGAGGGGATGGATGGGGTGTCTAAATTTGATTAAGAACTGTTGTATGAAATGCATAAAATTTAATATGTTTGGGAAATAAATATGTATGAAATGAGCAAAAATTTAATAAAAATACATTGAAAAAAATTGAGAGATTGCAAATTAATAACAGTGGTATACTCAAAGGCCTTGGGAAAACAAGAACCAAGAACACTGAAACCCTGTGCATAGGAAGAGACCTGGAAGCTCAGTGCTGAGATCAGTGAAACAGAAACGGTGAAAAGTGCAAAGTATCTCCACTAAAATCAGGAATAAGACAAGGATGTCCACTCTCTCCATTCCTGTTCAATAAAGTGCTTGAAATCTTAGAGCAATAAGACAAGTGAGGAAGATTAAGAAGGTATAAATAGGAAAGGAAGAAATATAGCATCTTAATTTGCAGTTATGATTCTATATCTAAGACCCAGAATGGTCCATCAAAAAAAACTCCTACAGTAAAGTAGCAGTATACAAAATTAAGAGACCAAAATTAATAGCCTTCCTGTATACCAACAAAAGCACACAAAGACAGAAATTTTGAATTCCATTCACAATAGCCTAAAATTTTTTTTAAAAACATGGGAATAAATCTAACCAAAGAAATGAAAGACTTGTACAATGAAAACTTTAAAACACCAAAGAAAGAAACTGAAGATGATACCAGAATATGGAAGGACCTCTCATGCTCATATTAGCTCATTAGATCAATATTAGGAAAATGACCATCCTACCAGAGCAATCTATAGATTCAACACAATCCCCATCAAAGTTCCAATAGCATTCTTCATAGAAATTGAGAAAATAGGCTCAAATATCATACGGAACCACAAAAGACCCAAGATAACCAAAACAACCCTGAACCATGACATGACCATCACTGATTTCAAGTTACAGAGGTATAGTAATAAAAACAGAGGAGCAGAGCGCTGGCGAGGAATTGAAGACCCAGGTGTAAGAACACATGCTGATAGCCCTCTGACTTTTTAGGAAAGAGCTGGGAACACACCTCAGTGATATGAGAGCGTCTTTTAAAAGCAATGCTGCTCAAACTTGGCAGCTATACGTACAAGAATGAAATGAGGTCCTGATCTCAATTGGATCAAGAACCTCAAAGTAAGATCTAATACCCTGAATCTGTTATTGAAAAAAGTAGGGGATACACTTCAGCATACAGGCACAGAAAAGGATTTCTTAACAGGACTCCAGAAACACAAGCATTAAGACTAATAATGGACAAATGGGACCTCATGAAACTAAAAGCTTCTATACAACAAAGGAAACACCGTTCAGGTGAAGAGGCAGCCTACAGAATGGAAAAAACTTAGCCAGTTACACATCTAACAGAGAGTCAAGAATATACAAAGAAAAAGAAAAGGAGGAAACAAACAATGTAATAAAAAATTGTGTCATGAATAAAAGAAGGAGTTCTCAAAAGAACTACAGATTGCTGAGAATTTTGTTTAATGTTCAACATCATTAAGCCACTGGGGAAATGCAAATTAAAGCTGATTTTGGATTTCATCTTACCCATCAGAATGGCCAAGATACAAAACAAATGCTGGCCTGGGTGTGAGTATCACTGCTGGTGGGAGTGCATACGGGTGCAGCCACTGTGAAGTGAGCACAAACAGGAGTCAGTAGGAGCCATCAGATACCTACTCTCCCTATAAGTTTTCGCTTCCTTTTATTTGTTTAGGCAAAAGTGGAAAATTGGGATGCAAACACATTAAAGTTGAAGCGTCAAACACAAAGTAGCTCGGCCTTCTTGGATCATTATCATCATCACTATGATCAGTAACAAGAATCTCCAGAAGAAAAAAACCCAGGAGGGAGCCTTGATGAGGCACAGGCCTCACTGAAATGAAGGATTTATAGTAGTCAGGCAGACCTGGCTTCAGGTCCTAGTGTGACCACATTGCCTTATCTAGGCACTTAGCTTTGATAAAGTCTCTGGTTTCCTGGCTATGGAATGCATTAGCGTTTCCTAGGAAGGTGCGGAAGTTTACAGATATGGAACTCCTAGCACAGAACCTGCCAGCAGGAATACTGACCTGCTATGTGGACACACATGCTGCTCTTCTGAAGCATCGTGTACACTAAACATATTCTTAGAAATGGCACTAACAGATTTAAAGTGTGTATTCTTGAGTACCTGGCATCTTCTAAAGGCTCAGAGGTAGGCAAAGCAATGAACCTTGGCATTTACAAAGGCTTTGGAGAAAGTCATACAATCATACACCACACTCCGGAGGTGAGTAGTCCACCTGTCATTGTGCCCATTTTCCAAGGAGAAATCTTAGGGAGATGTCAAGTGGCATGCCCAAGGTACACATGTAGTTAGATTGTGTGCCTGAGACCTAAACTTAGATCCACTGCAATTCTTCTTTCCACAATAACACACACAAATAATCAAGACAAGAGAGTCACTTAGGGCCTTGGCAATGAGACTTAGATATATAAAATTAGGTAAGATTAGCTCATTTAAAATTTTTTTGTTTTTAATTGAACTTTTGTACATTTGCTACAAAAATTCTTAATCAAATTTAGACACACAGCCTTATTTGATGTCTCCATGAGCACCTGAGGGTGGTTGGCAACAGAAGCTCTAGGGAGATAAATTTCATTTATGAACTTTCTGTCCCATTCGATGCACTTTAAGCCCAGTTTATTAGTAGCCATGGCATGTCCCAGGCATTGGGAAAGGAACTGTGCTGGATATGTACAAAGGACCAGTCCTCATGCAGCTCATGAGGGAAGTCAGGCCTCAGCCAGAACCACCTTCAGAAACAAACAGCATCGACAACTTGGAAGTATGTGAGGTCCCCTGGCTAGAGTTGTCCAGAGAAGTACGTCAGGGCCACCGGAGGATCATCTGGGCCAGACAACTTCTAAGAGTCTGTGCTTTATGTGTGTTGTGAAATCTTCAACAAGCCTAAATCTCTTAATTAGAGGGAGAAAAAAAGGCAAGTGATCAATGAGCTTCTCTTTTTCAAAGCCTCCATTTGCATGTTCCATCTAACCTGGAGCTGCAGAGTGTGGTCAAGCAGGAATTTCATCCTGTGTAGCTGGCTGACTCAACCTATGAATTGAAAATCATTTAGCTGGAATTGTGACACAGCCAGCAATTACAGTTTGCCTGCAGGTTGGGGCTGCGGCTGTGTTCGTGGTGCAGTCTTCCAACGCTAGCATTAGGTTGGTTCAAGGCAGACTGCCTGCTGGGCCCTACTGCTGGAGCGTCAACAGGTTTCTGGCCAGCCTGGCTAGGGACAAGTGAAGCAGAGCAGAGAAGCTGGTCCTGAACGATGTCTCAAAGAAGATTCCTAGCAGTGACTGAACAGTGTTCTGGACCTCCCTGTGGCTCTGGGGGGCTTGTGGGTCACACTGTGGAGGTCATTGAAGGTCAAAGTGAAAATATTCAGCCAAAGCCACCCAGCAGGCAAGCTCCATAGCCTGGCTTTGCATATAGGTCCTCTGAATCCAATATCCAGTATTTACCAACCACTGTGGGGTAAAGACTGATTCAAGGAAGGGTCCCATGATCAATGGCCAGGTACCAGTATAGAAATTTGAGGATCCAATAAAAATAATTCTAGTAATTTCAGCACTGACTTCTTACACTGGGCTGTGGCAGAGGATGTGTTAATTAAGCACTTTATATTTATGACCCTTAATTTTCACAGCACTTCTACCTCAGTTTTACTGACAAAGAAACAGGTCTGAATGGTAAGGTGTCTTTACAAAGCCAGAATTTGGGCACAAGTCTGTATGACCTCAGGTTCCTCTCTGAGGGCAGGGCTACCAGCCTGTCATCTCTGGCAGGTTACTTTGGTTATTCAAAAGAATGTCCAGGGTCCAATTTTTCTTGGCCCCCAAGCCAACAAAAATAATAATAGTAATAGTAAGTAAAACTCTTCCTTCTTTTCGTACCACACGCAAGAGCACATGAACTGTTTCCACATCTTCCATTCCACTGGCTTTATACAGAGTTCTCAGAGATGCTGGTAGGACAGATCCTGCATAATGAAGGCCTTCCCCAGGGCCACAGCTGGAGCCACAGCAGGAAGCAAGACACCCTTGAACCTCCATAGAGCATTCAAGATCTTTGCCAGATGCTTCTGAAACCTCTGCTCTCTTCTTGATAATCTACCAGGCATGAGTGCCAAGCCACCTCTCTAAGAGCCGTCAGGACCCTGGATAGGCTAAGCATCCTTGTCATTTAGGCAGTGACCTCAGAGCCTGAGCAAACCAGATCTGGGGTCACTTATGTGTGGATCCCAATCTCACAAATGTACAGTCTCAGGGCCATCTGTTTGTCCCTAGAATACTACAGCAACAGTAATATTATCCATGTTTGGGGCTTATCTGAAGATAGACAAAGGCAGTACATGTGAAGGCATTAGTAGGTGCTTGACTGCTAGGAGGGCTGCATGAATGGTACTTGTCATTATCATCCGTATAGTGACTGATTTGTTCGTTCAAGTTGGGGTTGGGGTGATGGTTTGGTAGGTTAAGAGTACTTGCCACACAAGTCTGACAGTTGGAGTCGGATCCCTCAAATCTACATTAAAAGGCTGGACATGGGTGTGGTGGTACACATCTCTAATCACAGATGAAGCAGAAACAGGGGAATCTTCTGGGATGCTCAAAGGCTAGCTAGCCTGGAGTATCAGCATGGCAGAAACAACAAATATAATGAACTCCCAAAAGTTGTCTTCTGATCCCACACATGCACTGTAACATGCATACCACACACTTATATACCCTGCATACACACAACACACAACACATACACACACATACACACTAATAATAATTTTTTAATTAAAAAAGCTTATTCAAATAGATGTGTGCTCCCACCATGGGTTAAGTACTCTGCTAGGTTCTGAGGAGATAACATACAGCCTGTATCTCCAAGGAGCTCAGTCTAGGGATGAAGACGTGTTAAGCAGATAGTTCCAGCACAGTGCACTATATCTGAAATACTCTAAAGCTGTGCATGTGTGTGTGTGTGTGTGTGTGTGTGTGTGTGTGTGTGTGTGTAGCTGGAGATTAAATCCAGGTGCTTTACGCAGACATCCACCACTGAGCCCTTGTTTTGAGTCAGGGTCTTACTGCTTAGCCCGAGGTAGACTGGAATTCCTGGTCTTCCTGTCTCAGCTTCTCATGAGCTGGGATTACAGCTGTGCCCCAACTTGCCCAGCTAACTTTTTTTTTTTTTTTAAAGACAGGGTCTTCCTATAGCCCCAACTGAGTTAGAACTCTCTGACTGGCAATGATCTCACAGACAGCATCCTGCCTATGCCTCCCTCAGCTGGGCAAAGTACCTTAATAGTGGTCCTAAAATCTACAAAAGACCACAGAAGGAGAGGACAGAAAAGGACACTGATTTTTTTTTCTTTTCCAACCTTCCCAACCCACCTACTTAGTCTTGCTTTCTTAAGACCAAGTGCTCCTCCTTTCTGAAGACCCCCACCTCATCAAGATGCCCACTCTACCTTCCCTGCTCCAGTGCTGAGGAAGCCTGGGGAATTTGCGCTGTGTCAAGAAGACATATAGCTCATACAAGAAAATGTACAATGTTAGGGACTCTTCTGATCTCATTTTTATTTTTATTTTTAAAAACATTTTATTTATTATTTTTATTTTATGTGTATGAATGTAATGCCTGCATGTGCACCCATGAGATCAGAAGAGGGTGTCAAGTCCCCTGGAACTGGAGTTACAGATGGTTGTCAGCTGCCATGTGGGTGCTGGGAACAGAACCCAGATCCTTTGCAACCACTGAGCTATCTCTCCAGCCCTTTTTTTTTGTTTTTAAAAGATTTTTTTTATGTGTATGTGCATGTACATGTGCAGGCAGGTGCCCAAGAGGCCAAAAGAGGGTGCTAGAACCCCTGAAACTGGAGGCAGTTGTGACCCCCCCAATGTGAGAGCTGGGAACTGAATTCTGGTCCTTTGGAAATTGTTGAGCCATCATCCCAGCCCCTGATCTCCTTTTTAAAACTAATATACAAACTGGGGCCAAATAAAGGCCAATGAGTCTTCCTGCAGGCCTAGAGAGAGCATGTGGCAGAACCAGAAGGCCAGAAGCTTTTTCTGGTGTCTCATGAGAAAAGACTATGATCCCCTTAAACACGATTGTAGCTGCCGTCTGAGACAATATGACATTTGGTTTTGATCTGTGATGGTACACCTATGCTCGCTTTCCATTTGCATAATCAGGCTGAATTATTCCTATATTTTTGGGAGGTGAAAATGTGATTGTGATTATCCTCAGTCCTAAACAAAGCTTTTAAGCTTCCAGGCTGGAGGAGGATCCGGCAGGCCCAGCCAGCACCGAAACTGAGGGCTTCCAACCTGGAACTCCTCTCTGTTACACTGTAAACCTGAACAAATGAACTGTGACATGTCTCACACCCCTCGTGCAAGCAGAAAATGCTAGTGTGTACACAGCGAGAAGGGACTTCACGATTGTCTGCTTTCAAATTCTGCTAGACTTTTCATTAACACAGACAAGACTTCCCTGTGTCAGCTCTGAATAGGCATTATCATCGTTTCCTAAATGCGATGGTCCAGGAAGTCATTCACCTTTTTAAAAAAAGCAGTAAGAGCAGACTGTTTGACTTACTGTCATCTCTTCTCTTCTCCCAAGGTAGTCTTGCATAAGTATGATGACCTTCCACTGGGTGACAGGTATGTTGTAAGTGAAACGTTTACAGGCACTACAGGAATGACCTGGTGCCTCGCCCACCTCATTAGAATTATAATTGGGGTGTGTAGGAGAGGCTTCTATAAATGGTAAGGCAATCCTTGGCGCCTGTCTCCCCACACCATCTCTGTCATTCCCAGAGGAGCCCCAGGAGAGGCAAAGGAAGGAGAACATGAGTGGTGAGTGTGGCGTCTCTCCAGCAGGTCCTGTGGGAAGCCCATGCTGCCCTCTGGGACTGGCAGAGTGACAGCTGGGGCAGTTGCCTGCCTTTGGGACTCTGAAAGCTAGATCGTAGTATTTTTAGGGTTCTGTTCAGAGGCAACCTTTCTAGAGTGCCTACTGGGTCCCTCTAGCACATTCCAGTGGCAGAGCATGACGGGAAAGTCTTCTGAGTGATGGGCAGGGCGTTCAGCACAGCTAGAGGTCACATCCCCTTTGAGGACAAGCCTTGCCTTGTTGGCGCTTCTTTTACACATGGGTTGCTACCCATCAACTCAGACCAGATAACATTCTGTATCTCTTTTATCAGCTGTCAGTAGCAGAAGCGAAGAAAAGCAAATCTCACAGCTACACAGGGCTAGAGAGACGCACGTGGAAGCTGAGTGGTAAGAAACCCTCAGCTGGAATGCGCCTAAGTAAACTACAGGTCTGGTAGCACTAGCAGACAATGCAGTGTGACTTGATGAGCTGAAGCCTAGTAGCAGATGGAACACATGTGTCTCGAGATCCTGGCTGTCCCTGTTGGCAGCAGCAAGGAAGGGGAGTGAAAAAGAACCAGAAGTGCAGGTTTTTTGGCTCTGTGGTTACTGTCGAGGATTTGGGGACTGTTTAATTACCTCCTGTCGTGGTGCTCAGCCTTGGACCTTGACAGCAGCATTGCCAAACCCAAACAAGGCATGAGTCAAACCTGTAAAATACAATGAATGGTGGTTAGGGCCGCAGGGAGGCTTGCCAGAGGAATCACCAAGCCAGGTGTACAAGCTGGATATGGCCACTTCAAAAAATCCCAAGTCCCCGACAGGACACAAACAGGAGTGCTTCCTTCCTGTCATCCATTCCCTCTTGTGAACGTAGGCATGGCTGAGAGTCTAACAGAAGGAGACCTGGGGACTAACAGATCTTTACTGAAAGGAAATAGTGGCTGTCATCTAGCCTACCACCCTTACTAGGGTCCCCACCATTGTGGGGCTTTTCCACTGTGCTCTGCCGCTAGATCTGAGCTCATACATGGTACATGTGATGTCCGGGATCCAGGATAGCAATTCTGAAACCCCTAGTTTCTTATTTGAGCTTTGTTACTGTTCGGGGCTCCTTACCACGTTACTAGGATGGCACGAAGGAAGGAAGGCACAGCAAGATCCTACCTAAAGTGTCGTGCTGCCCCTAGAGAGCACAGGAGTGAGGGCTCTACACCTGTGTGGTGGCCCATATGGGGGGAACATCTTTCCTCAACCCCAGGTTCTTTTAGAGATAGAGTCCTCAGGAAGCAAGGATAAATCTCAGGCTTCTGTCTGTGGAACTGACAAGCAGTCCCACCCCACCAGAGTCATGAGCTTTATCAGGCACTCTGCTGCGTGCTGGCCTGGACCTCCACAACTGACTTTCTCTGGGCTTCTTTTCCCCATCTCCAGAAGACCTGTCACATTCTAAACTTCTGAGCCTAAGACCAGACCTTTTCCCTAATCTGGGACTTCAGTGACTTTCCCCATGGAAGAGTCAAGAATTCCTCCTGGGTCTCTTTTTCCTTCTTTCTATGAACTTACAATCTCCCTAGACTCTCTTCACACTCGCATTTCAGTTACTTGGATCAGAGAAATAGCCATGCTCCTTGAAAAACAGATCACCTTTCTGGGCTCTATGCCTTGAGACTCCAGCCCACCCAGTGTTTGCAGTGAAGACCAGCTACCTCCTCTCTACCCTAGATCCATGGCCTTCTCACCTAGGCAGCAGCCACTGCCTGCTCATCAGAGGCATAGCTCACCCTGCCTGAGGACTGCTCAAACTTTTATTGCCTTTTCGAATGGCTTTCAGCCCTGTCTCTTCTTGCAGAGTGGTCTTTGACACTTACCTTACCTTGTGAGTCACAGTTTTCTTACCTCTAAAATGGGGTTATCCTGGTATTCATATGTGTAGGGAGTATTCATTAGCACAACTTATTAGTTGGGAACTTCTTTATGTGCCTACTCCCTCCTTGCTTGGGGTCTTAAGAAAACCCTAAGCGAGGGCACATGAGGAAAGGGAGCGAGCAGGAGGTAGGGACTCTGCACGCATATGCTCAAGACACACTGTTTACATGTATGAAATTGTCAAATAATAAATAGAAGAGATTCTGTTTGAAAAAATAGAAAACTAAGAAATTAAGTGCATTCTCTACTTAAAGGTGACCCCGAGGGAACCCCTCCTTCAGAAGCCTCCCTGGCACACACCCTCTTGGCCCCCTTTTAAACTCCCTTCACACGTTCCTAGGTGTCCTTGGATCCAGGCATTTTTCTTGCCCAACTCCAGTGATGTTTTGATGTTGCCTTCACCTGCAGGGCTGTTCTAGGCACACAGGGCAGTCATTCTCCTCCCCAGGGGCCCATGTAAAAGACTGAGGTGTGTGCTGAGATTAGAAAATTCTTTCCATATCACTTGGAAATAGAAGAAACAAGGCCAGTGTCTTGGGTAGGGTTCCAAAAAGACTGCATTCTCCTTCCTTTAGCCTGTGTGAGAAGACAACTGTGGCTTCTCTCTGCCTCCCCGCTGGAGCATCTGCACAACTCAGATGAACTCCTTAGTGTGAAAGAGGCTTGACAAGTGTGAAATAATGCACAGACCTCGGGTAGCTTTTCTCAGCTCTAGTCACACATTTAGAATGACCAGGAAAACCTTTTCACATTCCAGAGCTGCTCAAAACCCAGAGAACATGATTCAATTGTTCCGGATAGGCTCAGTCCAAGACAGCTACTCTCTTGGTGACTCCCCTGTGCAACTAGGCTGAGAGCCCTGTAGGAGAGATTACTAACTCATTCTTTGGAAAATAAGGGTGCAGAATCCTCCTTTCACCTCTTCTCACCCTGTCAGCATGATGCCTTATCAAGGAGTAGACTGTAGATAGACCTGTCTCTCTGCCAGTTTCCAAGAACTATGCTTAAGTAATTGCCACAGTACCAACTTGGTAGACTGCAGGAGACAGCTTGGAGTCAGATTTGGTCAAATAAAATTGGCTTCCAGCATGGATTTGTGTCTAAGTTTTGTCTGAGCTGGTGATACGGGGGAATGAGTTCACCCACGTGAATTTACAAATCCCCCATCTGCAAATCGGTATAACAACATCACAGAGTTTTATGACCATTCAGGGGTATAGTGCAGGTAAAATAATCAGCAGCATATGACACCAAAGGGGTCTCGTTATCAGTCCATAAATAACGAAACCCTCCCAACATTTTTTGTTGCTTGATACCAAGACGTTTGTGCTCTCCAACCTGTAGAGACTGCAGGACTTGGGATGGATATTTCTTGGATGCCAAAAATAACCTCAGAAAAGAGTTGTGATCAGGTTCAACTGTCCTTTTGTACATCTGAGGAACAGACAATTCAGAGTCACTGAGGTCCTTGCCCAAGGCCTCCCAGACTGATCAGAGTCCTTTTCATCCCAGGGACCTTGCCAGTTTCTTCCTCTATCTACCAATAAAGCCCAGCCTTGAGTGCCAAGAAGTTGTGCAATGTGGGCTGTACCAGGCTTGAAAGTGTCTGAACGAGAGGGAAAGCTAAAAGGAATGGGCACAGGCTAGAAACAAAGAGGAAGGAAGGTGGGGCTGAGCAGCGATGCATGGAGTCTGAGGACGCAGAGGTGTGGCTATCCAGGAGCGAAGCCTATGGGAGAGGCGCTTGGATGACTCACAGTGCTTCTGTGACCTGGATCTGAGGCCTGGCTTTGAGGCCAGGCTCTGCTCTAAACTGCTCTACAATTTTAGCAGGTGACTTCTGCTGTTTGGGGGACGGGATGTGGGGGGAGAGAAGGTTCTTGGCTTTCTGATGTGTGATGTGGGAATACTGAATTATATTACTGTTTTTCAAGTTGTTTGTTGAAATTCATTTGCAGGTTGTGAAATCAGTTTAGTGGATTGTTATCAGCATATTTTAATGCAGTAGTAGAGAAAATATCCGAGTATGTTACATGCAGTAATTGGTATTGTTTGTGAAACTTTGTGTCAGTTACAGATCAAGGCAAGTGAACACTAAGGAGTATTTCTCAATGTGATCTCTGTTAAAAAAAAAAAGAAGCAGAAGAAGAAGAAGAAGAAAAAGAGCTGAAAAGCCATTCAGCTAAACCACTTAGAATTTTCACTAGTTTTAATTAACTCCAGAAATCTATAAGATAAAAACATACCTTAATCTAAAAAGGCAAAGTAAGGAGTAGGGTCTAGGCAAGTGGGAGCTCTGGCTCTCTAGAGGATCAGTGTGTGCTCCAGGGATTCTCTTACAGAGCTGGGCTGGTAAGGGTCTGCTCCGCTGATAGAAATGTCCCTTCACAGCATGAGATCTTCTCACGCTACTCTGCCAAAGGTGAGTCACAGAATAGATGGGTAAAGGATATATGATCATGGGGACACGGGACTGATTGAGCTGCGAATGACAGTGAACCCCAATATGCAACATCTTCGAAAATAAACACCACAAACCCCTTGTTTTCCTCTTTACACAAGAAATGGATGTAAGCATATCCAAGAAGAAAGGGAATTTCATAGTCCCAGAGGCCAGGCTCTGTCCAGCCCCGCACTTTGCTATTGCTAGTGAATGGCCCTGCATATAGATGGCTGTTTCAAGCCCTGGGTGCTCCACTCCTACACTCCAGAGAACAGGGTGCAAAAAGGAAGAAAACACGTCAAAGCCATTTGCCAGCTACTTTTTGTTTTGTTTGCTTGTTTTTTGTTTATGGAGGGCCCACCTGGAACTCACTGTGTAGATCAGGCTGGCCTTGATCTCACAGAGATCTGCCTGCCTCTGCCTCCTGAGTGCTGGAATTAAAGGCATAAGCCATCATATTCAGTGTCACTTGCCAACTACTTTTAAAATAGGTTTCTTGGCTGATGGTAATGCCTGTAGTTGCACTAGGAGACTGAGTCAGGAAGATCACAAGTTCAGATGAGATCCAGCAGGTTCAAGGTGGTATGGCCACTTAGAATAGGATCACCTGTTCAAGAACCTCCTCGTTTACATAGTAAGAACCTACGCCAAAAGAAATAATTTTTTTTCAAAAGAATTGAAGATAGACTTCAAACAAATATTGCTTCATAACAGCACTTTCACAGTAGCCAAAAAGCAGACACAATGTAAGTATTCATCAACTGGGGAATAAACAGAATGTGCTATATTCATGTAATGAATTAGGGTTGATTCTTAAGGAAATATACCAAGTGAAGGAAGTCAGACCCAAAGACTGCCACTTGCAGTGTGATTCCATTTGTATCAGATGTCCAGAATATGCAAAACCCAAGGCAAAGTATACCAGTAGTCAGGAGATAGAAGGGAATGAAGAATGATCATAGTGGATGGCAGACTTTGTCTGGAAACTAGGTACAGTTTACTCAACAGGTGAATGTACTAAAAGTTAATTTGTAGGCCAGAAGTTAATATATAGAAATTCTGGTCTACAAGTCAATAGTCAACATTACTGGTGACCACCCAGATGAAGATAAATGGGGGACTGTTACAGGGAAAGGAGGAGCAAGTGAATATTAGGATAGAGTTTAGCAATCTCTGCCTCATTAAGACTGCTGGTAACCCTAATATTTCCCCTTAGAGGGAGATCTGAGAGACTTCCATAGACTGACACGGGAATAAAGCAGTAGCTCAAGGGCATGGAGTGGAACTGTGAGATGTGTACTGAGGTAGGAAACCGAAGGTGTTTGCTTATAGGCAGATTCCTTCTCTAGGCTCCCTGTCCCCATGCAGGAATAAGTACTAGAAGCATATGAGTTGTCTCTTGGGTTTCTTTTCCCACTGATTGCTTTTCCAGTGCAGAGACTCAAACCCAGGGCTTTGTGCATGCTAGGCAAGAGCTTCGCACAGAGCTACACCCACACATTCTTTTGCTCTGTCAAAGCAGTGATATAGGTATAGCCACGGGTCCCCGGAAACCCACAAACATGGTCCCTGATTCAAGGATTCTTGGGTGGAACAAGATCTGAGAGAGGTAACCAGTTGGAGCAAGCTTTCTAAGCACATAGCCCTTCTGTATACCTCCCTCAGGGACAGAAAGGCAGGCCACTCCTGTTTATCCAGCTCCCCTGAAGATTGCCCTTTGAGAACACATTTCCTTCTAGGTCCTCATTGTCTGCTACTTGTCAAGATACAAATGCCAGAGGATAGACAGTGTATCCTGAGGATTTCTCAGTATCCAAGATAGCTTCTGTATTCTAAGCCCTACAGGGGACCCAAACCGAGGAGAACTGGAGACTCAGTGATAGAATCAGTAAGATCTGGGGAGAAGGAAGCACTGTTTCCTCCTAGTCTACTTGTGGTACTTCTAACTACCCAATGGGTGAGGCTTTCCCACACCCAGCACTTCCCTCATGCTCAGTGAACACCAACTAGGTGTCCTGTCATAAAACTAAATTCTGACACATGGTGTTAGTACAGCCTGCCTTCATAGATTAAGGGCTCAGTTTCATAAAACCATCCCTGTGCTTTTGATCAACTAGCTGTAAAATGGGGGTAGGTTCCCCATTTTAGATTTATTAGAACATCTTTTAAAACTAAGGAGAAACAGTATATTTGCTAGATTATCAGTATATTATCAAAGGACACACCCCAGGGCCATGCAGATGGAAGAAATGTGAAAGGCATGGTACATCTTCTGCCCTTAAACCATCCTCTCAGCAGTTCTGTCTTCCCTGGCATAGAAGCTCTCCAAACTTCATCCTTTTGGGGTTTTATGGAGGCTTCATTTCATAGATACATTTGATTGATTACAGAATTAATGTTTAATGATGATCATAACTGATTAAATCAACCTCCAGTCTCCATCTAGCTTCCAGAAGCTCTAATCATATAAGAACATGGTTGGTTTCCTGGGAAACCAGCTGTCACCCTGAGGCTACCCAGAAGCTCCCAGTCACATCATCTCATTAGCTTGAAAAAGCTCTCATCCTTTCCAAGATTGCAAGGGTTTTAGAAGCCTTGACCTAGGAGAAGGTAGAGACCAAATATAAATTTCTGATTGTGCCACACCTTGGTTCACAGTCCAGATTCTGATAACTTGTACAGGATAAAATGCTTTGTCTCCTGAACTTATTTTCAGTTGTCATATTTCTTCAATGATATACACAAAGTGTTCTTTGAGTTGTCCACAGTTGATAACACTGCATGCTCGTGACAAATATAATTCTACCTCTCCTCTTCCTTCAGCTCAGAGAAGTCTTGCATGTCCCACAGCATCCCCATGGGTAGCAAACACTTGATGTCAGGAAAGACAGAGTTGGTGATATTCATGACTTTGTACCTGTAGTCCCCAACTCAGGAATGGGGTAACTATAACCAGGGCTTCTCCAACCTTGACTTCTTCATCCTTAAAACAGGTGACTATGAACATGACTACAAGGTTAATGAGCCAAGGTTTGTAAACAGCTTGGGATGCTGACAGACACATCAATACCTAGTAAACTTCAGTTAATACTCTGGTCATCACCACCCCAACCACATTGGGTCTAACCCTTCTGCTCCATCACTAGTGAGAGGGACAGAGGCAGAGTCTCTATAGTCTAGCAACCCTGAAGTTCAGTCTCATCTTAGTTATGCTTACCAAATACAAGTCCTTGGTTTCTAGAATGAAGGAGAGACTCTTATTGACATACTACAACAGACAGCATAACCTTTAGTGGAACAAAAAAGGGTGTAGACCTGTTGGAAGGACGCAGATGCCAACCATGGATGTGGAATCCTTCTTAACCATCATTCCTCCCCTCTGTCCTCAACAGAGGGCACCTGGGACACACTTTCTGCTCCCAAAGAGTTCATGGTGTAGCAGAGTAAGATATACCTGGAGAAGATAATATATCATTTAGGGGATGAAGAATCTTTGAGGAGGTTCAGGAGGTTTGAAATCATCTATAAAACCTTTCTTTCATTTAAGACAAGACAAAACTCTACCAACTCTCAGCAACAAGGATGGTCAGAAGGTCGTGAGCAAAGTTACAAGAGGCAGGGCTTTTAAAAGTTGAAGATCCTTGTCTTTGACACACCTAGTACCTAGCACGCCAGCTGTATAAAATTCTGTACAGCTCAGCGTCTGACAGAGAGTGTCCCAAGTCCAAGATATCTCCATTTGATACTGTGTCCAGGAATGTTTCCCTTCTGTCTTCCCTTTCCCCTTCATTCAAAACATTCTTTATGAATGTGTAAATATGGTTTCCCTGAATTTGTAAATAGTGCATTAACTTATTCTTCCAACAAGTTTTTGTTGGATGAATAAATGAAGGACAGTATGTATGATGAATGAATCTTTAGTACCTTGAGCCAGTGACAAGATCATGTTGTTTACCCTTTCTCCAAAAGCAGTGTTAGGTTCATCATCCTAGAGAAAGAAACCATCTCCCTGGTCTCTCGTGGTCTCTCTAGCTAATTGGTGGGCACCTACCTCCTAATCCTGTCCAGAACCTCTATTCACCTTCCTTCACCATAAGGCCTCTTCTCTAGACACACAATACACTTCGTTTTCTGTGCATTTGGGGTTTCTCTTCCCTTGTTAAGAATGCAGCTTTTCATTTAGCACCTGACAAAAATCCTCTCCTTTCAAAGTCTACATAAATTACACGAGGAACTATGTGATAATTTCCCACATGTACACATTGTATAATGCTTAAATCAGGTTAAATATATCCAACTCCTCAAATACCACTTCTCTGTGGTAGAAACATCAAAGAACTTCCTACTCTTGTCTAAGTATAACTTAGTACCTATTGGTCAGCATTTCCCTAGCTCTCCACTTCCTCGTGTTCCTTACGCTTTGGTAAGTGTCATTGTACTCTCAACTTCAATGAGATCAACTTTTACATATTTCAAAAATGAATAAGATCATGTTTTACTTTTCTTTCTAAGCCCATTTCATTGCCCTTCACATAGTAGCCTCTAGTTCTGCCCATGCTCGTCCCAGATAATGAGGTTTCATTTGTGTATATGGCTGTGTATGTGTGTACATACCTCATTACCAGCCATGAACTGATGGATGTTTGGGTTGTTTTTATTCTTGGTTATTGTGAATAATGCTGAAATAAGCTGGGTGTGGTGGTGCGAGTCTATAGTCTCAGCCCTCCGGAGACTGAGACAGCAGGGTCATGAATATGAGCCCAGAATATGTAGCAAGACTCAGGCCAGCTTCGTTATACAAGACCATGTCTCAAAAAATATGCTGCAATTAACATGGAAGTGAAGATTTCTTCCTCAATTTATCAATTCCATTTCCTTTTGATACATACTTAGTAGTGGGATTGCTCAATCACAGGGAAGCTCCATTTTTAATTTGTCTTAGAGAACCTCTATACTGTTTTCCACAATGGCTGTACTATAATAATTTCAGTTCTTAACCAACAGTGTGCAAAGGCTGCCATTTCTCTACCTCCTCACTAGCACTTGTTATTGTTCATCTTTTTATTAGTAATAATTCTTACTGCAGTGGTGATTGGGAATGTTATTTTTTTGTATACCTCTTCTCCATTTTTATGTCTTTTTTAAGGACAAACATTTTCACTGAATCCTTTTCTGATCTCTACACCTGAAAAATGTTCCTCTCTTGGCTGCATTTCCTATGTACCTTTAACTGAGAGAGAATAGATCCATCCCATGCCATCACCCATTACTGCTTACACTTGTCTTACCTACTGCAGAAGCCCTTTAATATGTCAAACTACATATTTCACATGTTTCTACTTCCAACATTGTGTCTAATAGTGCCCTATAAACGTACACACATGTGATATGTGTGGTATATATATGCATATGTATATGTGTGTATAAAGTGAATACCCCGCATTCACCCTGCTATATGGAATGCAGTTTGAGTTGTATTGTTGATGTTTCTTTTATGATGTTCATCTTTCTTTGTTCACGGTTTCCTTCATTCACCTGTATATCTAATCTGTCAAGTGACATGCTAGGCATCAGAACATAAAGAAGACACATTCTGATGGATAGTCTACCAACACACATAAATGGGGATGACATGGGAGTGTGCCATTGTATACTCATGATAGTTGTGCCTCATCATGAAAGGAGACTGGTTCGGTTTGTAGAGGAGTGAGTGAGGTAACATCCCTGACATAACTCAAAGGAGTAAGATCTCTCTCTCTACAGGTTTGTTTGAGCTAAACTTCCTATACATCCTGACATTTCTCATAAGCCCAGTGTGGCTTCGCTCCGTCACCTCCACAATCATGTGAGATGTGGAGGAGGGTAGATTTTGAGACATTTGTTTTTGGAGTCTTATTCAGAGATTTCACTTGCCCGTCTATGCAGCTCTCGCCAGGGAATTCTTGAAAGTTCCCTTCTGTTGAGATCCTCCAATCTCCAGGCCTATCAGTGGACCCATGACTGGTCTTTCTAGAATCAAAGGCCATAGCTGACACAAAGGCCTTAGCAAACATAGAGAAAGTAAAGAATAAATATGTACGTGTTCCTGAATATGAGAGTGGTGAAAGGCACTTGTGTGAGATGTATGAGAAATGTCCTCCACTCTGGTGACACAGTTCTTTATTCCTTACTTTTCTTCCTGTTCTTTGTGTAGGGTAGGGACTGTGCACAGGTGAATGGGTTGTGTTTGGCTATGCGTTGTGTGTGTAGAGGCCAGATATTGATGTCAGGATGTCTTCATCAGTTGATTCCCACCTTATTTTTCTGAGATAGGGTCTTTCAGTGAACTTGGAGCTCATTGTTTCCTCTAGGTTGGCTGGTCAGCAGGCCCTGGAGATTTGCCTGTCTCTACCCTCCAGCGCTGGGCTTACAGAAGCACACCACCGCACCTAAATTTTATGTGGGTGCTGAGGGTCTGAACTTGGGTCCTAGTGCTTGCATTGCAAGAACTTTACTCACTAAGCCATCTCCCCAACGCTTGATGACACATTTCTTCTAGCTGATTGAATGATGGCTTACTCCTCAAGGTCTAAGTGACGGGTCACCAAGTGAACAGGAAAGACTCTGAGTGGAGGGAACAGTGTGTAGAAGAAGCTCAACCATCTAAAAGGGCACGGAATTTGTTTGATCTTGAATCGTGTAAGTTGGAGCATTTGAGTACAGAAAGGTTGAATAAGAACAAACGGTGACCATTCTGCTCTGAAGAATCAAGGTCTTTGTGTTTTGATGCTGCTCCGTCTATAAATTCGGCTCTACCTGGCCTCCTTGTTCATGTTTGCCTTTTGGGTGCACTGTGCTCTTTCCCCTACCTCTCAGGACTTTAGGTTCTATTTCCTGTCTCACAGCTTTAGAGGTCCAAAATGTCAACTGGCAGATGAGTACCAACCGGAGGGCACATCACACGGATAAGTTCTCTAGCCAAGGGCTCATCGTGCGGAGAGGCCAACCTTTGGAGATCATAATAATCTGTAACCGAAGTCTTGAGTCTGGAGAAAACCTGGATTTTACCGTCTCCACAGGTAGCTGCTCCTGCCCTCACCACATACACACATTTGGGTTGCTCATCTGAAGAAAAATTATGGCCACATGGGATTACTGGCCTTTGGGCTCTAGCACAGCTCTGGCATTGATCTGATTTCTCCCCATGGTTTAACCAGAAATCTTTTGATTCCTTCATGCTCTGTTTCTTTGACAGGCCCTTCCCCCTCGGAGTCAGCCAGGACAAAGGCTACATTTTCAGTCTCCAGGGAAAGTACAGGTGGTTGGAATGCAGAGCTCAGAGCCAACAATGGGGACAGTCTGACCATTGCTATTGCCAGTCCTGTCAGTGCACCCATAGGATGGTACACACTGGATATTCAGATCTCAACCAGGGGCAGAGTCTCCTCTGTGAGACTTGGGACATTCATACTGCTCTTTAACCCATGGCTTCCAGGTAGGTCTCTAACCATACTGTACTCCCATACAACCCTGATAGTTGCAGTAAGTGTGGGAAAGAGAAAAGGACAGAAAATGTTCTTCAAAGTCGCAGGTCTGATTGTAGGAAGTTTGTAGGCTGTTGACAAAGCAGAGAAGCTACTGATCAGAAACTCTGCCACTTACCTAGATAGATGAATCTGGACAGTTATACTATTGGTCTCAACCTCAAATTCTTCCACATTAAGTACACATCCCACTGTTTCTTCTGGGACTCACATTTGGATCATGCGAGCTTTTATACACGCATACTGTGATAAATCATAAGAGGCTGATTATAGTAAAATTCTACAGTGTGGCATTAGCCTTCTGGCTGAAGTAGCAAGAAATAACTCAGTTTCTGTTTCCAGTCTGAGATACCCACAATGAGAGCTTGAGGCATTACAGTCCAAGACTTCATTCTTCAGTGGAGATTGGGGGAAGTCATTCTGTCTCTACAACCTATAACAGCCCTCAGGATTAGGGGAGAACTGATCTCATTGGTCCTTGGTTAGATTCTAGCCCTTGATATCTGCTTTTGTGTGTGTGTGTCAAACAGAGGATGACGTCTTTATGAGTAACCATGCTGAGAGGCAGGAGTATGTTGAGGAAGATTCTGGTATCATCTACGTGGGCAGCACAAATCGAATTGGCATGGTCGGCTGGAACTTTGGACAGGTAAAGAACACAAGGAGGCTGCGGTAACATCCCTGGCACACATGGTATAAGACAGGATTTGTCCATTTTCTTGCCATTCTATCCATTCATCGATTTGAAAGCTATCTGTTGATCAGCTAACACTAAGGATGCAGATGAATACATTCTCTAGTTTGAAGAGGTCTAGTAGACAAGATGGACTCATTACTGAATTGATGTGTTGAAGCGTAATGATGCAATGGCACACAAATAAGTGAAAGGCCCAGTAAAGACCCTCAGGGCAGTAATGTGGCTTCTACTTTTCATACCACATGAAGAGGTGGTAGAGCACCCTCGCTGTGTGCACTTCCCTTTCAAAGCCACAGCCTTTGTTTGACATTACCATCTGAGTCCAGAGAGTTCCCAGGTTTGTTCAGTTTAGAAAACTTTTCTTTTTTCCAGGAGATAAATAAAGGCATTGGAACGCAGTACTTTGGGCAGTCAGGGTGCCTGGAATATCTAAGAGCAGATGGGTAGGTGTGTGCCCATCCCTGGCTCCATTATGTAGCTAACGAAAGCAAGTCTTTTCTGTTGGGTTTATGTGTCAGATTTTATTCAAAAGAAGAAAATGGTGAGCGGTAAGGGCACGTAATGCATCTGGGGGCCTGAGGGAGGGCAGTTTTTGGTGGGATGGTTTAAGAAAGCATTTCTTAGGAAGGAGCTTTTGATTAAGAACCTGAAGGAGGTAAGACAGGCTGCTAGCTATCTTGACAAAAAGCATTCCAGGAAGAAAAGCAAACTGAAGGCAAGAAGAGCCAGTATGTAAAACAATTAACATATGTCTTATTTTGTGAAAATAGCCTCGGATATGTCTTTAGCTATACATTCTATCTTTACACTTAGTTTCCCAGGAATATAAATAACATATTCAAAATTATAGTCACAGCCCCAAGAGAACTTTGAGATGAGTTTGACCTGAACCCTCATTAAACTGATAGAGAAACCAAGACTAGACAGGCTAAAACTTGTTCCTGAATCTATGGCAAGCAGGGAGTAGACTACCCCATACTGCCTCCTACTCACTTTAGGGCAGTGGGTTTAGGCTCTTACATAAAGAGAGCTCAAGGTGAATTTGTTGTGTAAAGGTCAGGCACAGTGGCTGTACCTCGATAACTCTTGGTTCTGGAAGCCACAGAGTGAAAGGACTTTGGGTAGGTCCTGTGGTCCTCACCAATGTGGTTCTTATTCTATTAGTTAACCAACACTACTAGCCATTTCTTTCATTATAACATGATCCCATTCTTAACAGTTTGAAGAAGACATTCTGAGCATCAGTCTCTCCATCTTAGATAAGAGTCTGAATTTCCGCCGTGACCCTGCTACTGATGTGGCCCGCAGAAATGACCCCAAATATGTGGGCCGGGTGCTGAGTGCCATGGTGAGTAATAGGACATGATAAGAAGTAATCGTTACTGCAAATCAAGCCCATGTACTCTACAATGTCATCTTATGGGAGCCTCACCAAAAACAGCTAGACATTACCCATTTTGCTGATAGCGAATATGGGAGTCCTCTAAGTTCAGGTGTTTGCCTGATGTACACAGAGACTGAATAGTAGAGGCAGAACTGGACTGGCTTCCAAGCCCTTTCTGCCATATGTTGAGGCGTGTCTCAGATGAGCTAGGACCTTAACCCTTAAATGTCCGCCAGGAACTTGATGAGAGGGAGGATGCAAAACTAAGCCTCTGTTCCATGTGAGGCCTCCTGGGAAGGGAGGCATGTCCTTAATGAGACTTAGATGTGCTAACTCCTTGGCAACATAGGACATTCGTGTCATGACAGGACAGCAGACTTCCCTACTCATCTAGATAAAGACTCTTCAGGACAGGCTGGAGCAAGGGCTCAGCGGACCTGAGCTTGATTCCCAGCACCCGCATGGCGACCACCCACAACTCCAGTTCCAGAGCATCAGACACCCTCTTCTGACTTCCATGGGCATTGCATGACACAGGAACACTTACATACATAAAGGCAATACACTCATACACATAAAATAAAAATAAATAAACCAAGAATATTTTTAATTAAAAAAAATATAAAAGATTCTCAAGAAGCTAATGTGGCCTGTTCACAAATCAAATTAAAGTATCAATCTGCCTCTTTCCATTCTGATGGACCTATACATGAAGAACTTATCCCATAAGAGTGTAACAGAGATAGAGAGGAGAGAGAGAGCTAGAGAGAGAGGGAGATAGAGATAGAGAGAGATACAGACAGACAGACAGAAACACACACACAGGATCCTGAAGGAATCCATGAGTCTTTACTCACTGTATAGAAGATGTATCCATCAAAAAGTGACCAGATAGAGTATCAACCTGCTTAAAAAGTTAAAAGTCACTGGATGTGATGACCCCCTCCTGTGATACAAACACTAAGGAGCCTGAAGCAAGAGGATTGTGAGTTACAGGTCAGCCTGAGCTACACAGTGGCACCCTGTCTTCAAAGGCTAAAAGCCTTTCATTCTAACTTTCTTGAACTAAATAATTACCCAGAAGTGTCTTTACCTTCTTTTGATGTCAGTCCATGGCTTAGGCACACCTTGGCTTCTTTCCTTCCTTTGGAGCATTCTGAGCTGCCAAGTTAGTTACTTTGGTAGAAATAGGAACAGTCTTTTGACTGTGTGATGATACCTCAGGTTAATCAGGGATGACCTCTTGAAGGTCTGAAACAGAATCTTACAGGAAAGAACCGTAAAACTTAGAACCTTCAGATGCGTGAGACCTAGGATAGCCAGGAAAGAGGACGGAGTCAAAGATGATTGGGCTCAACCTTCCAAAGCAGTTAACTCAGGCAAGGCAAACAGAGGTCAAATAAAGTCTGGGCCACTTAAGAATCTAAGTCTTCTGCCTGCAAACAGGGTGAATGAGACTAGCCTTGAAACTAGCCGGCTCCTGTAGCTGCTGACTCACTTTCAGCCTGGGGCCAATCTACTCTGTCTTAGAGCCAATTTCCTCAGATGTGCCTCCCTGATGCTCTCTCCAGACCTCCCTGTTGGGCTGGGCCAGGAGCTAATTATGGCCTGTGCAGGGCTTTGAAATGCTCAGCTTTTAGCCAGAGATAACCTGCTGATTAATGCTTTGGGGTCTGGAGTACCTGTGACTCAGAAGGCGGGGAGGAACAGCACATCCTCCATCTCTGAGGAGGCACTGGCTTACCTGGTACTCCTGGAAGAACTACTGGGCTGAGAGCCAGGAAAGGCTATGTGGTCAGAAAACCAGACTGCTAGAAAGGCACCTTTCTTTGAGTGTATGTGGTTTTCACTTTCCCTATATTAGAAGGTGAAGAGATTAAGAGTCCGATAAGTGAACTGAATTTCCCAACATCACCAAGTAGACAAGTGGCAAGGCAACACATATAACCTGGGTCTCTCCCCAGTGTGTGTGTTTGTGTTTGGGGGCGGGGCAGTGAGCATATATGAATGCAGTGCTGGGAAAGTGTTCTACCACCGATCTACACTTTTATAACTTTATAGCTTTCTTTTATAACTTTTACTATGGAAAAATTCAGGTTATATAAAAGTAGAGAGGAAAGTATAAGTTCTTATATACCCATAATCGGCTTCAACAATTGTCCACCTAAAGCTAGTCTCACTTCATCTCTGACCTTCTACCACAGATGACCTGATGAACCCCAGATATTGTACCCTTTGACATCATTTCATGTATATCTCTAAAGAAGATGGACAAAGAGAACCAAGACGTCCTGAGTCCTTGTCCAGTGTTTTTATCAACCTGCATCACATTATGCTCTGTATATAAGAACCATATCTTAATTTAAATGGCTAAATGAACACGTGAATAAATAAATGAAGAAGAGAAGGAATGAATGGCAATATTTCATCTTAATTTTTTCTAAAAAGTTAGCTGTGAAAATCCTAAAGTAATTTTTAGAAGACACACACACACACACACAAGTGTCAAATCACAGACCCCCCGCCCCCCTCAAGTGGCAGATATCGTCCTCTGCAAACCGGGCTTCTGGCTGACAAGCTGGCATCTCTTTCTGCCATGTCATCCGCAGCACAGAATTGATTTAGATCATTCAAACATTAGGCAAAGCACCTCTAAACTCATAAGCCACCCACTCATCCCAAGGGATTTATTACAATTACCATCACAGAAAGAACACTCGAGGCTCCGTGGCTCCCTCCTCATCTCTCCACCTTGTCCTCCAAACTTTGCATGTCAATCTTGTAGGAAAGACGTGGTAGTGATTCATTTGGGCTGAGGGGTATGTGTGTTTCTACCCAGATCAATAGCAATGATGACAATGGTGTGCTTGCTGGCAATTGGAGTGGCAATTACACAGGTGGCCGGGATCCAAGAAACTGGAATGGCAGTGTGGAGATCCTCAAGGAGTGGAAAAAATCTGGCTTCAGGCCAGTTCGATATGGACAATGCTGGGTCTTTGCTGGGGCCCTCAATACAGGTAATTTGAGCATGATGTGCCTTTTCTGGGTCAGTGGGCAGTAATGGGATATGCCAATGTACCATCCCCACCACAAACAGCATCCTCATACTGACCTTGGCTTGTAGTGCTGCGGTCTTTGGGGATTCCCTCCCGGGTGATCACCAACTTCAACTCAGCTCATGACACCGATCGAAACCTCAGCGTGGATGTGTACTATGACCCCATGGGAAACCCCCTGGAGAAAGGGAGTGATAGTGTGTGGTAAGTAACCAACCATTTCCCTGGACACTCAGCACCAAGAGCACTCCAAGCAGCTTCCCTTGGAGCCCAGCTCCACACTGGAATCCAGGAAGAAAATGACATGCCTGTGAGTGCATGGCTGAGGGTGGAAATGTTGCCAATGCTAATCACACACCTCCCGGGACCTGTAGCACCTGTCCTCACATCTCTATAAAGTCTGAGATTTGTTCTGTTTGACTGCCCTCCAAAGGGTCTGATGCCAGTAAAGGGCAGGATCAGAAACTCCATAAATCCACCCTGGCTTTATAGGAGCCTTTAGACCTGGTACTACTTGAGAAGTTAAAAGTTGAAGTTACTGATTCTCCAGCAAGAAATACAAATTTATCTCATTTCAGGCAACCCATATGACTTAAGAATATTTTCTTTGGGGGGGAGTTTTGCTTTGTTGTTATTATTGGTTTTGTTTTATTTTGTTTTTTCAAGACAGAGAATCACTCTGTAGCACAGGCTAACTTCAAACTCAAAATCTTCCCACTTCAGCCTCCTGAGTGCTAGGATTACAGGTGTCCACTACCAGGCTCAGTTTCTTTTCTTAAACAGGGTAAGAGAAGCAATACATTTTCTCATATATGAATTTTTTATGTGTGTGCCTTAGTTGACAGATGAAAAATTTCTTATGTTTATTCTTGATTCTAGGTAAAACATAAAAATAAAAAAACATAAGTATGCTGTAGTACAAGTAGCTATGTGCATACACGTATATAATCTACAAAAGATGCCAACTAGAAGGTTCTATAAAACTTAAAAACATATAACTACTTATAGCAGTGTATATGCACTATGCATATTATTTTAACTATTTAAGGTTATACTATATGCTGTTATGACAGGTTATTATCAATTGAAAATTATGTCAATATCTGTGTATATGCATAGACATGTATGTGTCTATCTATAGAAGGCACCACTCACATAGTCACTGCTTGAACCAATTTCAAAAGACACATGCATAATTACTCACAAGTATCTATATGATTAGGATATTTCATAACAGGTATCATCTTATTTATAGATTTTCAACTTTAAGAAGGTTTTTTTTAACATTGTTTTATTATTTCTAGAAAATAAGAAGGTCCAATTTTTCTGAGCTAGTCTAATGGAATAAAATGAAATGAAAGTAGAAAATAGTGGACTTACATAACTCGCCTATAGTCATATGGATTAAAGGTTTCATGGGAGTGGGACCTAGTTAGGATTTCCTTTCTTGATCTGCAGATACACAGCTTTCTCTCTAACACCACCAATGCTTATGGCAAGTTTTTTTTTTTCCCAGCACTCTGCAAATCAGTGGGTTTTTTTCTTCCTGCTTTATTTTATGTTTTGTTATTGTGTCTGAAGTCTCACTGCAGTCAGTTCTGATTATTGGGGCAAGCTCCTTCCGTTATGACAGAAGATGTTATTAAACAAGAGCAACCTGACTGACCTTAGAGGGAAGGTTCCTTTTGGTTGAACCCAGCTGTGATGATCTACACACTAGGAACTGCAAGGAGACTAGAAAGCTTAAGACTCAGATCCTCTACTGAAAGGATTTATTGAATTGTCTAGGGACAGTGGGGAAGGAAGCCATTGGGAGAAGCTATTTAATAACAGCATGTATGCAGATGTACCAGGCCTATCATTCACACTAAGCTCTGTGGGAGACCAGGCAGAAAATCCTCAAGGGAAGTTCTAAGAAGTAGAAAGGTAGGGCTTTTAAATTGAATTTTGGATTTGAACCAAGTCTCTTGGTCACTGGCTCATGCTACCACCCTGTATCAGCTTAGTGATTTATTCCACCTTTATTTCACCTTTAGAACAAGTAGGGGACTGATGAAGACTGGGTGGCCCCATTGTCGTTTTTGTCAGCTGTTCCTGCGGGTCCTGTCACCCTCACTCTTTGACTCCCCTTTTGATCCCTTCTCAGAAAGCAGTAGAGCTGATGACTAAGTCCCAGTCTGCTCCTTGACAGCTATGTGTGGGGAAAACCAGGCCTGAATATTATTAGGACAGGAGGTCCCAAGCTTTGTTTCCAGCCCTGCTACCAACCTGCTGAGGGACTTGTACAAGCCACCTCATCCTTCTGGTCCCAAGTTTCTTCCCAAGTGAAGCATAGAAGTTGGCCTAAGACTTGATTATCATTTAAATTTCTTACCATCTTGTCAACTCTTATTCTCTGTAGCTCCAGCCTATCTCAAATTTGGTATGAAAGCTACCCAGGAAGAGCTAATTATTCTATTCTTATAAACATAGCTTGATTTTGAACAGAAAACCTTTGGTCTCAATCTTTGTGTATCATAAATGTTGGAAACTCTAGCTTTAGAATCTTGTCTGGATATGCTTAAAGTAATAGGATGTGAGGATCAAGTAGTGTTAGGCATCAGGAAGTGTCTAGAAATAGTAACAGAAGCTGGCCCATGCTTGCATGCCAAATAGTGTTCTCACCAGTGACATTTATACTTCACAAATCATGATATGAGCATTATTATTTATTATTTTCAGGTCCAACTTACAGTTGAGGGACTGAAACACAGATTAAATAATTTGCCCCAAAAGACATCAAGAAGGTGGAAATGGAGATTGAACTCAGGCAGATTTGCAAGCTACAAAGCATCAGAGGCACGTCAAAGAATGTTGTTGCTATTATTCCTGACTGAAGCCTGAGAAGTCTGATAGCTCTTGCCTGGATATGTTCCAAAGGAGGTTGTCAGGACATCAAGGGGTGAGGGGTCTGGTTAGGTTGGGTGCCATTCAATCCACTGATGTGGAGAAGCTGTATTCCTTGGCTCATCTTAAACAGTAAATAATGCTACTTCTTTATAAGATCAGACATGTCTCAAGGAGGCCACAAGGAAAAATGCCCAAAGTCACATTATAAATTAGTGACTAAGCTAGTAGAATTGGAATATAGTTGTCCTTAAACAGAATTCTACCAACTCAAAGATTATTAGGATTAGAAACCATCTTAGGGAGGGTCTTAGTCATTTTATAGAAGAGTAAACAAATGCCCAGAAATAATTACAACCCAGCCTCTGTGTCTGTGGGCTCCACGCCCACAGAGTCAGCCAATCATGGATTGATTGTGCAGTTAGACCTACTGTGATTTTGTCTATCTGAACATATACAGACATTTTTTTCTTGTCATTATTCCCTAAACAATATCATTGAACTATATACCACATTTACATAGTATTAGGCATTACGAGTCACCTAGAGGTGACTTAAAGAATAATATGATGTCACTTTAAGTGAGAGACTTGGGTACTGAAGAGTTTGGTATCCAAGGAGGTCCTGAAGCCCACCCTTTGTGGATACCAAAGGAGGACTGTAACTTACCCTTATCTAAGGGTAAACAGCTAGACATTTAGACACTCCCACTAACTGTATGACACTCTTGGTAAGTTGCTTCATTGTTTTTTGTTGTTGTTGTTCTTTTTGTTTGTTTGTATTTAATTTCCCACCTGTAAATTGAAGGGTTGGATCAGGAATCCTCCGTAATTTCTTCCAGGTCTTCTTCCTAATCCTACTCACAGCCTTCAACAGAGTACACATTTCCCCCAGGCCGTTCCACTGATGCTAACTTAGAATGCCTGGGCTCCAGAGACTTCCCTTTCTTCAGGGACAGGATGCTTTGGGGAAACTTGGTTTGAATTTTTTTTAATCCAGTTTCTTGCTGGGCCACTGTGAAGAAGGGCTCTGGAGACTGCGATCACTGAGCATCAAGCAAATGAAGAACCAAGGTTATTTTGATAATCCTAGCTTGTTTTCTCAATTTATTTTCTCTCTCAGCTTCTACAGTCACAGACCTAACTCTACTAGTAGACCTTGCAGGGCTCCAAGGTAGGAGGCAGACAGGGATTATCCTGTCCTACCTGGGAGGTGGAGTTGGACAGCACTTCCAAACAGCTGTTGGTCCCTACACATCGCCTTGGCCAAACCCCTGACTCCTAATGCAGTCTTTCCACACAGAGCTCTGCCTTTGAATACTGGCTCCTACTAACCCTTAACCCACTTGATCTTCAGGCATGTAACCAAGCTCTAACAGTAGCCTTTTCCCCAGCAATTCAACTCAGCAAGCCTTGAACTGGACACTGGGTGCCAGGCCAGGCCAGAAGCAGGGACTGTGCTGTAATACTTTATCACTGCATAAAAAGAGCAGTGGTTATGGAGCAGAAGCATAATCCTTGGATGATGTGCAAGATTCAGAGGTAGCACAAAGCTCTTCTTGATATACTTTACACATCTGGAAAGCTGTCTTGGTGAGGGAGCATCTGAGGCTATGTTTACCTGCAGCAGAAACTGGGGTTGTCCGTCCTCGCCCTGGGAACTCAAAAGTGCACAAAGTTCAAGACAACCTCTAGAGTAGCAACTTGTAAACTTGCAAGTCTGCATTAGAATTAATGTAGGTGGGTATAAACAGTGGGGAGCTGGGAGGAGACGGCATCTATGACTATTAATGAAAACTACAAGTAGTTCTGGTGCTGTAAGTCTGTCTTTTCCTGAGCTTCTGCTTTGAAGCTCTCAAAGTAGAAACAGAGCTTAAGTTGGTCATGGAAAAGCATGTAGCCACAACCAGAGATACAAGCTGGAATTTCCACAATAGTGCACATGCCCAGTATGGTGACTAAAGTGGCTGAATTGCCTGAGGAGGAAGCCAGTATTTATCTGTTATCTATACCTTGCAAATTAGTAGCAAAGCACAGCAACTATACTTTTTAGTTATTTATTTTCCAGCTCACCCTTCCCCTAGGGGTCTCTGTCAAAACTAAAATGACTCGAGGCTTGGCATTCTCATCACCTCCTCATCCCTGACTAGGAGCTTCTTTTGTACTTCCGTGGTCATTGCCACACATACTTCCTGTCTCCCCCTTGGTGAATACTAGCAGATCCTAAAGGCCCATTTGAAAAGACACCCTTTGGGTGCTTCTGGAGATTCTAGACTTTTAAAAAATTTTATGTGTATAAGTGCTTTGCCTGCATGTATTTAAGTGTACCCATGTCATGCAATGCCCATGGAGGCCAGGATGTCAGATTCCCTAGAACTGGAGTTACAGATAGTTGTTAGCTGCCGTGTGGGTGCTGGGAACCAAACCAGGCTCCCCTGCAAGGGCAGTCAGTGTTCTTAACCTCTGAGTCATCTCTCCAGCCCTAAGGTAATTTTTATTATGACAAGCATCTAGTCACAGGAACTTTCAAAACATAAAGAAGTAAAACTCATCTATGATTTTAGTGCTCACATGTTTTTCGCATTTGATAGTTTTCTATCTATTCTTTAGTGCTTTGTGTTGATTATAGAGTTGGGATTATACATTTACAAGGTTTGAGTACAAGGAAGAACATATAGTTCTGTCTCATACCCAGAAGTCAACCACTTCATAGTTTAAATCATGGGGTTTGCTTGTTTATTTATTTGTTTTCTGATCTGGGGATTAGAAAAAAAATTTTACATTTAGTTGTTTATTTATAGAGAAGGTATATGTATGTGGGCACTTGTGTGGAGGTTAGAAAGACGACTTGTGGGAGTCAGTTCTCTCCTTCCATGAGACTTCCAAGGGTGAAACTCAGATCATCAGGTTTGACAGCAAGTGCCTTTACCTACTGAGCCATTTCTCTAGCCCAAAGCCCAGGTTCTTGCCTATGTTAGGCAAGAACTCTACAACTGAGCTACATCCTCAGATAATCATATGTTTTTGAGTAAATATTATATTATAAGCATACCTTCCATGCCATTAAATAATCAAATTAAGATTATTTTAAGTGTAACATAATCCATTATGTGTTTGAGCTATTATTACTTTCCTTACTAATACTTATGATTTTATTTCTCTTCCCCCTTCTACTTGAGCTCAAATTTATTAACTGTGACTTGTTGACCATCACTTAATTTCTCTTTGTCACAGTTTACAGAACTGTCAAAAAAGGATGGTAATTATTTCTTATTTTTTAAAGGGTTAAGGATTATAGGAGTTAACTGTATATACAGGAGTTAAACTTTATTCAGTATCGTTCAGCAGTAGAGTGCTTGTCTAACATATATAAGGTCCTAGGTTCAATCCCTAGCACTTCAGAAAAAAAGAGAGAGAGAATGAAAAAATTGAAGGCTGTTAGAACACTCAACTTTCTATTTGGTTATTGTTTTGGTTATTGTCATTTTTACTGAATACATAATCTTTTAAATAGTCATTCATTTTCTAATCATATAAGTAATGAACAGTCTTCCTTATAAAAATGAAACATTCCAGAAATAATGTAAAATTTAATATGTATCATACACATAATACATTGCTAATTTAGCTAAGACAATAGAATTATTAGAAACTAATTAGCTTAAAGTACTTAGCTAAATCCCTAACTGCTCTCCAATTTTTTATGGGTAATTTTATTATTATTGTGTATGTGCTTGATGGGTAGGACATGCATGCAACGGAGCACGTGTGGAGATCAGTGGACTATGTCATGGAGTCGGATCTCTCCTTTCACCTTTACATGGGTTCTGAGGATCCAACTCAACCCAGGCTTGTGTGGTAAACACCTCTACCCACTGGGCCATCTTGTCCACCCCAAGTAATTGTTTCTAATTTCAAAGATTCATATATACATCATGCATAGGTGCATGCTGTTTTCTAATGATTTTAGAGTTCATTTTCCATTTTAGAAAATCTGATTTGTTTTTTTGATTTTGTGGGTTTTGTTTCATTTTTGTTTTGGTTCGGTTTTAAGACAGGGTGACGACCTTTACAGCCCGGTCTAGCCTGGAACTCACAGTCTCCTGCTTCAGCACCCGAGACTGCAGCATACAGCACACACAGCTTTAACTTGACTTTCTTGGTGGTGTACTGTCCATCCTTTCAAGTTAAAAAACACTAGGTTCTCTTTGCTTGTTCTTTTTTACAGCTCTGTGATCTATTCTGTTGATAGCTGTGCAACGATGAACTGGTTATTCCTTTATTGATTAGCTTTTTCCAATAACAGTTTTGCTGTTTCAAGCAATGCCTGAGCGAGTGCCTTCACCTGTGTGCATTCATGAACATCTGTCCACTGGAGCAATTCCCAGAGGTAGAAATACTGTTTAGTAATTTATGTAAGTTGTTAAGAAATTGTTTCCTTTGGTTTACTTGAGACAGGGTCTCCCTGTAGCCCCAGGTGGCCTAGAACTTGCCATGTAGACCAGGTTGTAGAGACAGGGCTGCCTCTGCCTCCTGAGTGCTAGAATTAAAGGTGCACACGACCATGCCTAGTCCTTGTTAGAGATTTTTTTACTCATTGCCAAATTTTCCTCCATAAGGTCGCCCCAAGGTCATCCAATTTAGACTCTAGTGTGTCCAGCTGCACTTGCTTTCCCATCTGAAGTGAGTACAGCACACCATCCTTAACTTTAATCTCTGAGCCTAGCAAGTGTGGTCTATGTATGGGAGGAATGGTTCCCTTTGTCATCTTAATCTTTTAATAGTGGCGAGGTTAAAACTATCGTCATATGCTCAGTCATCAGTTATATTTCTTATAAAAACTGCCTGCTCATTGCTCTTTATTGGAGTGTTTTTCTTTTGTTTTGTTTTTATTCATTTATAAGTACTTTGTGCCAGCATATGTCTACTTTGTGCCGGGATAGCACACTTTACATCTAGCATATCTATTGTACGTACTTTCTCTCTTTGTTGGATTTTCATCATCTTTTTTTCTCTCCCATTTCCAGACTAGTGATTCAACGGACCTACTGATCTCTCTTCAAGTATATTCTGCCACATGTATTCTCCTAATAAGTTCATCCATGAGTTATTCAGTTTCAGATATCAGGGAGGTTGCAGCTAATATTTTCCATTGGTTCTTCTAAAATCTTTTCTCCTTCTTTGCCAAGAGCCCCTGTTTCATTCACTATGAGCGTATTTCATTATTTCCCAGTTGCAGTAGCTGCTTTAAGGTCCTTATCTCACAACTCCAGTATGTGGATTATTTTAGGGTTCATTCTGCCGATTGTCTTTTCATTTGAATATAAATTAATGTAATTTATGGTCCTCTGTATATCGAGTTACTTTGAACTATACCCTAGGAGTTGGCTATGATGGCATTCTGTTTCTGTGCATTAGCAAAAACCTTGGGTGGCCCCAGGTTGCAAATTGACTGACTGCAGCTCTATCTCAGTTCAGTTTCTTCCTTATTGCAAGGCTACTTGCTTTGTCTGCCTCATGCATGCATGGTTCACCTAGACATTTTAGTGACTTATAGATGAGTCAGGGGCTCATTTTTCCTGACACTTTTCAGAGCGATTCTCACATTCTCCAGTGCGTGTGGGACCCGAACTCTGTCTCCTGTGTCCATGAGCATTTGTCTGCATTTCACCATCCTGTACTTTTCTCTTATTGTCACCTGTCCTTGGGGTAAATTTTGTTAGCCCACTCCATGCTGGACCCTTCCTCCACATTTGACTCCCTCCAAAATCTTTGTTTGCTCTCCAGTAGCTGCCTTTTCTGTTTTCCTTCTCTCCACCCGGGGTCCATTGTTACATGCAAAAGGTCCATCTGTTAAGATTTCATTTTTCATACCAGAAACGGGCTTTTTGTTTTTATGTTTGCACAATCAAGTTCTTGTGGTTTTCATGGCAGTGAGAGGAGGAGGACAGGGCGGAATTAGAGGCAAGAGATGGAACGAGTCTGACATTGGCCATGTGGCTGTGCCTGGCGAAAGGGAAGCGCTGACGAAGAGAACTTCAAGACTGGTTTATTCTGTTCCTCAATTCAGACCCCAATCAAGAGTTCACAGAGCTCTTAGCCAGACCTAGCATTCTAGAACCCCATTCTCAGCCCTTGTCACTTACAGAAGCGTCCCCCTGGCAGCAGGACCCGCAGCGAGCATCCTGCTGTTTGTTTATTGGGTGGCTGGTGTGAACCTGGACTCGTTCTGCCACTTTGAAAGGCAGAAGATCATCGTGTGCAAAGCCTCTTTTTGGAGTTAGGCAAACCTGGATCTATATCTTGGCTCTGTCCTTAACTAAATAAAGTCTTTGAGCCTCAGTTCACAGACCAAAGTTGGCAGAAAAGCTGGCATGGGGTCAACTCATCCAGGGAGGATCGGGAAGCTATATTGAGTCAGAGATGTGATGTTGCCCCTCACCTGCTATGTGGCCTTCTGTCTACAGGAATTTCCACGTCTGGAATGAAGGCTGGTTTGTGCGAACTGACCTGGGCCCTTCATACAATGGATGGCAGGTGCTGGATGCCACCCCCCAGGAGAGAAGCCAAGGTGAGCCTGGCCAGCACTGCGTGAGCTCGGCTCCACTGTTCGCAGAACAGTAGCATAAGGAAGCAATTCAAAGCCTCCTCTAGCTTCGCCATGCATGAGTGAACGTGGAGTGAGGATAATCTTTCAACTGATTTCTCCTCTTTTTTGGTGTGTGGCTCAGCCTGCAATATAAATCTGTGCCTCCCCTGCACCCCTCCAGCTGTGTTGGCACTGACTTCTGTGCCTCCTCCTCCTCCTCCTCTTCCCTCAAGGATAAGTCCCAGGTTCTCTGGGTTTTTCTTTTGCCTCTAACTTATAGAGAAGCCTGTCTCGTTACCTTCATTTAGAGTTATTTCTTTTGCTCCAGTAAAGAGCAATGAACATTAAACAAGTATAAAGTAATATGTACATTGTTAAAAGTAATTCAGATGTTGTAAAGGACTTGTAATAAAAATTAAGTCTAACCCTAACCCTAACCCCAACCCTAACCCTAACCCTAACCCTAACCCTAACCCTACCATATAACCCTGGCTCTTCTACCAGAACAGGAGTGTTGCTAAATCTAGGATTGGAGAGTAACTTGGATAGTTTATAAACCACTGTTTTTTAAACTTTTCATTGCAGCCCATTAGTTGTTATAAAATTAATAATGTTGGGCATGATGGTGCATGCCCTTAATTCCAGCACTCAGGAGGCAGAGGCTGGTGGATCTCTGAGACCGAGGCCAACCAAGTCAACATAGCAAGCTCCAGGACAGCAGGGGGTCAGGTAGACCTTGTCTGAAAAAAAAAAATCAAGTTAATGAGCTGTGACCATTATCAAGGAATGAAAACCAAATAGACTTGAAAGTAAAATCAAATAAAATATCAGGACTAACAAGACTAAATATTATCCTTCTAGGTATTACGTATGTACTAAAATGTCAAATATACTTCTTTCTGGAATTTATGATAAAAAATCTGAGTAATTCTTCCGAGCATATAAAAGATTATGTATATGCCTGCCTTGTTTATTTGTTTAAAAACATGTGGAATAATATTCTTCTTTCTACTCTGTTAAACCTTGCTTCTCCTTCAGTTGGTCTGAAACGCTACCTACACATCTAAATCTGCCTTTATGTAGCTGAAAACTGGAGAAGGAATGTGAAGGGTTAGGAACTCAGAGGTTCAAGGAATCCCATGTGCTAGATACTCAGGAAAGCTTCTAGGAATAGGGGGTCAGCCACTTCCTGGGTGAGAATGATTTCATATATAGAAAAGAGGCAGCTCCCCCAAGCATCACACAGAAAGACAAGACTGATATCAGTAGGTCAGCTCAGAGACTACTCACAGGATACAGAGTTGAGCCAGTCTTAAGTAGAGGTGTAGTTAGACCAGGGTCTTGGAATAGAATAACAGTGATGGGTATCTGCTGTATGTCAAACCGTGTGGGGTTCAGTCAGGACTGAAGGTGTTTGGCTACAGTAAAAGCAGAGGATTGGTATGATGTATAAGGTCCTCAAGAGAGTCTGGCCCTGAGTAGGCTAGTTGTGAGTGAGCTTAGCCATGGTTTACTGCATCTAACCTCTGTGTCCCAACTACCAGGTGTGTTCCAGTGTGGCCCTGCTTCAGTTAATGCGATCCGAGAGGGTGATGTGGACCGGAATTTTGACATGATCTTCATCTTCCCGGAGGTTAATGCTGACCGTATCACCTGGATCTATGATAACAAGACTGGCAGCCAAAAACAGAACTCCCTGGACACTCACTCCATTGGCAAGTACATCAGCACCAAGGCAGTGGGCAGCAACTCTCGCATGGATGTCACAGACAAGTACAAGTATCCAGAAGGTAGGATGCGGATGGAGGGGTGCCACAGGAGGCTCATGGTGGGTGGGCAACTTTGAGGGTGGAGAGAAGAAACGGCTTTATCCCAGCCCCCTACATCTCAGCTAGTTCTGCACAAACGGTAGGATGTCTCGGCCATTACATACTCAACTGCTGTTTTTAGTAGAGATCAAAGCATCAAGGACAACTACCATGCCTGGGGCATTTGCTGTCATCCAAGCTCACTTCCAGCTATATTCCTTTCTCAGTTGTACAGCTGAGGTAATAGCACTGTGAATGAACATTACAGGGAGAGCCATGGCCTCTATGCAAGGTCCTCAAGGCTTTGGGACAGATTCCTCCATCAGTCCTTCCCCTGGTATTCAAGGACATAGGTAGAAAATGAAATCTCAATAAAGAAATGAACAAAGAAACCCAGGGACTTAGGCTTTTGCTGTGTAAACTCATAGCTCTCACCCCTAAGAAGCCCACAGAGGTCTGATCACATAGGACTGCTAAGGGCCAGGTCCCTGAAGTCTCCAGCAACCATACCACTGCTGGCTCCCCAGAGTCAGCTTGGAAGACTGTGCTGCGAAGCTGTTTTATCCCACTTAGATTTGTTACTAAGAAGCTGCTCTGGAAGCCAGCAGCATGGTGGTTCTAAATGGTAACAAAAGTTCTACATTTGAAGGTGTAGTTCAGTTTTAGAAATGGCTCAAAATAATTTAGCAATTGCTCTAGCAAGCTGTGGTCACCTTTTAATGTGTCAGTCACTCTTTCTAAACTTCTTGGAAGTAGCTGATTCAGTTGCTTCTCATAGCCGATTTCTAGCCAAAAAAAAAAAAAAATGCTTTTATAAATATGCCTAAGGTACCCCTAAAAGAAGACCCAGTTCTCTGAGCAACTGCTAGCCCCAGTTGTTGGCCAGAGCTTACAAAGGATGACTCCAGGAGATGAGGGTCTGACTTCAAGGCCAGGGGATACCCATTCTGGGTACTGGTATTTGAACATTTGCAGGCTGCTTTCAGTCAATAAACATATGTTGAGCGTGTGAATCTAAGAAACAATCACAGTGAGATTCTCTAAAACAGAAATACATTTGGACATTGGAATGGGAACGCACATGGCCATGGTAAGCTACTGGTATATTCAAATGGACTGAGGTAAAGGGAATGTTTTTAAATGCAGAAATGAGGATTATATGAGATAGTTGGGACAATAATTTTTGGCCACAATAATTATTCAAGGATACTAAGGATCCTCAAGTTTGAGCAGACAGTTTGGGAGATGTCCTTGTGGTTCTTCTGTGTCAGATCGCTTGGGGGCCTCTGCAGAAGTTCATGATTCTTGAAGAGTATCAATTATGAATAACAACCCTTCCTCCATACCCTCCAGCTTCATTGATTTTTTTGTTATGGTTTACATAAATGACTCCATTTTGAGTCTGACAACTTCCACAAGCCCCTCCTAATGCTTACTCCAGGTACAGCTCTATAGATAAAACAGTGCAGAGGGTGTCTATGGAAGAGATGTAGATGCCAGACAGGTGTTTTCTACAATGTCAGGGTGCAAAACAAGTATTAGGAGCAGGCAACAAATAACCCAGGGCCGAAGGTGAAATTCAGTCCTACTACTGATAACTGTGCACCCTTTAGCAAGCTTCCTAAAATCTCCACTCCTCTGGTCCTCTTGCCTATAAAACAAAAAAGAATACTGTTTCTCTTGGATTGTATTTAAACGCATAAATGCACAGAAAGTGTTAAGTGCAGTGCCTGGCAGATAGTAAAGACTGAATGACTAATGTGGGGAGCTTTGTACATGTGGATATCTTTACCTTCCTTGAGATAAAGCCCTCTCATGGTGACTGCTTTTTTCAGGAACTGCCTAACTGTGAAGTTCCCCTATTAATCTCACACTTCAATCCTGCTTCTCTGGGGTTCTAGCTTTTTGTGCAACCTAAGCAATGGAGAAGGGCTGGGTGGGAGGTTCCCTACAGGAATTCGGGCAGTACCTCAGCTCATGCATGACAGCAGGACAGAACATCTGCCTGACATTGCCCACATCTTACCTAATGGTGCCAGTTGGTCTCAGAGGCCCTAGGCAGGAAAAGCTCATAAAATGGGTTGCTAAGCATTTACGCAAGAGCAACACTACAGCAAGAAAACAGCAGCAGGAAGCATAGTCTTGAGTACGCCCAGCAGGTGACCTATATAGACATTGAGGCTCGGAACCTCATTATGCAAACACCTGCTTGGCGCTCTCAGATGTGGAAGCTCAGATCTCAGCACAGCCTTCAGCCCTGGGTGTGGACTTACAACTCAACCAGAGAATGGAAGGGCATCCAGAGGAATCCAGTCCTCCAGGAGCTCTCAACCCGGGTAATCTGGCTGCCTTCTTGCAGTAGGGTACAGGGAGGATCCTTAGTCCAGGCTCCAGACACCTGGGGACCAGCCCCTCCCTTTTTTCATCCAACCCCCCAGAGTGGCCCAGACTTCTCTAACCTGATGAACTTAGATGCGTGGGCCTCTGAAGTTCCTGCCAGACAGTTCACATAACTCAGAAAGGACTCACTAACTTGTAGGGTACATTATTGCATCTTCTGGTACCTTGAAATTTCACAAGTTGGTTGGGGAAGGGATTATCAGCGTGGCCAGCAAATGCCAACATAGCCATTCTTTTGTCTTCTTGAGAGGCCAGAGCCTTCTGTTGTGTCGTACAGCTGGCTTCAAATCAAGGCAGGAAGCCATATGTGAGCTACTTAACAGCCTGGCTTGGAGTTGGTTGAGTTCTCAGTGCCCCACCAGTTTTTAGGGTATCACCAGGGCTCTCTACAAGCTATTTCTGTCATCATACTCAGCAACACCTGCATCTTGGGTGCAAGTCAGAAACTTGTGTTTTCATTTTGGCCCCTGCATTTTTTGAGACTCTAGATCTCTTGGCAATTCAGTCATAACTTGGAACACAACCAGCCATGGGAAGTTCTTGCTGACTGGCACATTGATGTTCAAAACGCCTTTAGACATGAGGCAGGAGAACACAGAAGAGTGTTTTGAACTTCTTTTAAAGAAGCCAGCTCTAAATCATAACCTTTTTGTTTTTTGGTTTTGCTTATGAATTCATTCTAACTCTTCAGCTCAGCTTTTGTCATTTGTTCTTAAATGATTGGATTGATCTTCAGGTCTCACAAAAGAGCTTTCATCCAAAGAACCAAAAAGGAAGGGATAGGTGGAAGGACGGAGGGAGGAAGGAAGGGAGGGAGGGAGGGAGAAAGGAAGGAAGAAAGGGAGGGAGGGAGAAAGGAAGGAAGGAAGGGAGGGAGGAAGGGAGGAAGGAAGGGATGGAGGAAGGAAGGAAATCTAATTTAAAACAATAAGTGATCAAGTCCCATGGTAATTTTCTGCAAAAACTGATTCAGCTTTCCCTGCAGCTCCCTGACAGTGTAGACCTGATTAGAAAAGGCCTAGAGACCAGCTAAGCTGGAAGCCTTACGTTAAGAAGGGTTAATGGGGACCTGGGAGGGTTGGGTACTTGCTGAAAGCAGCTTGGGTACCAGGTGTTGTGTCAATGTCAGTTCCAGCTCACTCTCCAGTCAGGCTACCGTCCTTCATCTGAATTGCTGCCACATCCCTGAAGTATTCTGATTGTTTTTTTCCCCTATACACAGGCTCCAGTGAGGAAAGACAAGTACACCAAAAGGCTTTGAGCAAACTTAAGCCTAATGTGTCTTTTGGTGCAACGTCTGCAAGGGATTTGGCAGGGGAGGAAAGGGCGCCCAGCGTTTCTGGAAGGTTCAAGATCACTGGTGTCCTGGCAGTTGGCAAAGAAGTCAGTCTGGCCCTGATGCTCAAAAACCTGACTAGTGACAGGAAGACAGTAACAGTGAACATGACAGCCTGGACCATCGTCTACAACGGCACACTTGTCCATGAAGTGTGGAAAGACTCTGCGACAATATCCTTGGATCCTGAAGAAGGTAACTCATCCTGTAATTGGTGGTGCTCAGCAATTCAACCTGGTTGATCATCAATTCAAAATAAAGGGTTCCCAATGGGCTCCAGGTGACTCACTTGACTATGGGCAGAGCAGTGAATCTCCTCCATGGTTAAGCCTTGAGTTTTGATGGCCTATAAGTTGCTGTCCTTATGAGCAGGCCAGTCATGGTGGTGCTAGCCAAACTCTTCTTATGCTCCAGAAGAGGGAGAAGAGAGGCTTTGGTAGTTTATAGCCACAGCACACTATCCTGCATAGGTTTATACCACCCTGCACAATTTTCAGATGGATATACTATTCATCTGATCTTAAAAGAGGAGTGAATTTCCTCATCCATGTTACAAAGATAGAAGAAATAAGGCTTGGAGAGACTTATTTTTATTTTTATTTTATGTTTTTTAATTAATTTATTTATTTATTTTCGTTAGAGATTGCCATAGTGATAAAGTGGCAATGCTGGTCTTGGTTCTTGGTTTCCTGGTGTTAAAACCAATGTCACCTCCTGTTTGCTGGGTCTTGTTGCTATCACCCACTCTCACCCCACACCCAATCCATGCAAATCCCTTTGTTGGTTCAGCCCTGTATGGGCTACAATAGATCACGGGGTGTTAAACCTTTGCTCTTTGTTCTCCACAGCTGCCAAGGTGCGTGTAGTTTTTTCACTCCTAACAGGGACAGGTTTTCTTGGCAGTATAAGCATCAGGAGGATCAGTGACTTGTGGCCCCAGGGTGACACAGATGGAAGGGAACAGGGTGGAGCAGAGGGAGAGGGTACTGTGGGATTAGAAGGCAGGTGTGCCCACACTGGCACAATCCGTGAGCTGTTTAGGCTTACAAAGCAGATTAACAAGGTGGGGTGACTGTTTGCTCCACAGAAGGAATTAGCAGAAACTGATTAGTTATATAGCCCATCTTGAACAAATGCTGGCTGCAGAGAACTTGAGCAGCACTATATCTGTTGAAAGGTGGCCTTTTAGCAGTCTACCGTCTCACACAAATATCAGCAGAAATTTCAGAATCAGAAGCAACTGTTGCTTTTATTTTCCTTTGACATCCAAAAAGAGAGTCAATTTTTTGGAGGGGCCTGGGATAGAACCCAGGGTCTCATGCATACGAGGCAAGAACTCTACTAGAGATACATCCCCAACCCAGGAGGAGCTATTTCTGTAGGCCAAAAATAATCCACATGAAGAAAAATTAAGCCACTATAAAAGACAGCAGAGTGGAGGCAAGTGGGAAGTGGTCGTGGAATCTCAGTGCTCATGTACTTCTGGAATAACCCTGGGTAAATCTCGTCCTTCCCTCTCTGAACCTCAAGGTTAGGTACTGGGAAGCTTGGACCAGCTGATGGAAGGGCCTGTCTGCTCCATGTTAGGGACAGCTGGGGCCAGTCCCTGCAGTAAAAAGCAGAGACAGCTTCTTCCTTATAGTTCATCCCCAGGTGAGTGAACACAGCTGCATGAAGGAGAGCAGTGTCCCAGACCATCAGAGGAGGGAGAAGTCCTTGTGGTCTGCAGTATTGTGTGAGGCTTTGGAGCACTGGACGTGTAGCTCAATGGTAGGGTATATGCCTAGTTTGCACCAGGCCCTGGGTTCTGTCTCTATCACTAGAGAAAGGAGAGAGAGAGAGAGAGAGAGAGAGAGAGTGTGTGTGTGTCTTTGAGGCCTGAAGTGGAGCCAGGCACATGGAAAGAAGCCAGGGGAGACAGTTCCACCAAAGGGAAATGAACCAGTCAAATTGTAGACAGGAAAGGGAGTCAAGGACACTGTTGCACTGGAATCAGGTTATTAGATGACTAGGAGGATTCTAAGCATTTATTTAGCCAATCCCTGGCCTCCCTTCCTAGTTATTACTGTGTTGTCTTCCTATTACTTCTGCCATTACTCAATAGATTAGCATCCCTATTCTTTCCCTGTTCCTAAGATGGAAACTCACCCTCTGACATTTCTCAGGTCTGGGAAGGGCAGCTGTACTCCTGCTCTGCAAGCCCATCCTTTTTGGAGTCAGTTTGCTGCTCCAGGACCTCCTTGGTCTCTATTCTGGAGTCCCCTTCCTTAAAAAAATATACAGAATCTAAGTCAGAGTGTCCTGGGCTACTGAGCCTCATGCCAGTTCAGTCCACTCCAACTCAGTTCTAAAGGAGATCTCAGAGCCCTTTTATACTCTCAGTCTGGTCCCCCTTGCTTCTCCGTTCAGAAGTACAGCATCCTGTGAAGATCGCATATACTCAGTATGACAGATACCTGAAGTCAGACAACATGATCCGGACCACAGCCATATGCAAGGTGACTGATGAGGCCGAGGTGGTAGTGGAGCGAGATATCATCCTGGACAATCCCACTTTGACCCTGGAGGTAAGGGGATGGGAAGGGATACCTCCCTCAGCCAGCCTGGTACTAGGAACCCCACTAACCACCAAGAAGTGGGCAGAGAAGGTAAGGTTTTCCCTAGAGGTGTACCCAAGAGCCTCGTGGATCAGGCTGTTCCTGGTCGACTATATCTGTATGCAGTGTGCTTGCCTCTCCTCGTCCAGACCCACTACTGGCTTCCCAAGTCCCTGGTCCCACCCTTCCTAATTTGCCCCTAGCTGTAAGAGTTTATGACCTCAGGGCAGGGGACCCCGGGTGCCTACTCTGATCTGGGATCCCATTTCCCTGAGCAACTAACCTATGATGCACCTTTCACTGTCATGTTTGGTCTACACTGTGCTTCAGGACCACCCCAAATGCCAACACAGTCATTGTAGGTCCATGTAAAAATGAACCTGGTTTAGTATCTAGGTTTCAAGTGAGCAAGTCCCTTAACTCTGTGTCTCCAATTCTGTCAAAGGGATAGGAAGACACTGCCCTTGCAGGATGTCATTTCCTCAGGGTAACCTTTCCTGACCCCACTGATCAGGCCTAGTCACCAGTTACATACCTTTGGAACCTTCTGTTCTCTTCCTTCAAAACATTTGTCCCAATTGAAAGTTTACCTTTGTGCATACCTTCGTGCAATGAATTGGTTCCCCTGTCAATGCTAGGAGAGCATGTGTTACTGGTGTTCTGGGGTCATCACTGGTTTTTTTGGCATGGTATCTTAGTACATAAACCTTATAAAACAAACAATACCTTCTATGGATTATGACTGGAACAGAGCAAGTGACTTCCCTTCCTGAAGGGGAGCTGGTGTCAGTCCCAGCATATCCCCTGCATGGTATAGTCTCTCTTGCTTCACAAGCATTTCCAAGAAACTTTCCCTGTCTATCTCTGTTGATATAATAGGCAGCTGATTGGTTGCTCCAACTCCTAAGTCTAAGAAACAGAGCTGAGTAGTGGCCAGCTCAGTTATGAAAACATTTGCCTTAAATAAAGTTAGTTTTATCCCCTAATCTTGAGACCACCTTATAGTAATGCTTTGTTTTAAACTCATGAAGGTAATTGATTGATGATTAATAGATAGATAGATGATAGGTAGATAGATAGATAGAAAGATAGTATTTGGCTAAAATCCCATTTCATCATCTAGCACTGATTAGCAATTAACATAGGGATCTTAGGTCACAGAATCAGACATAAAATCTGAATATTGTTCCAAAGGGGGAAGACTCTCAAATCCTTGACCAGTGGTTCTTATCCAGTCTTCTGGGGACATTTATAGACCCATGGGAGAAATTATAGTATGGTATCTAATATGCTTCAGTTATTCATAATTTACTGTTATGTGTTGCATTGTCTGTCAAAAACAGGCAAGGTTTTGGAGCCAGGTGGGCCCCGGTGTTTTCCAGTGTGTATTTCCTAAACTATCACATCAGTCTGAATTTGAGCTTCGACACTTTACAATGGTTGCTATGAGTCATAATGACAAGGAAAAACAAAAAACAAACTAACAAAACCTAGCAATTTCCAGTGGTTCTCAAAGGGAGAAAAGAAAGAAATCTGTCAGTCACGTGATTTCAACTTGTAGTTCCAAAACATGAGTTTCTTCCTTATCCGTGATATAATTTGATCTAGAAGGTGACAGATAATTATCTCTCTTTAGTAGATATGTCTTCTAATTCTTTTTTAAATTAAAAAATAGTATTATTTTATATTACTTTATGTGTATAAGTATATTGCCTATATGTACACAAAGTGCACTGTGTTGTGCACTACCAACGGAGGTCAGAAGAGGGCATCAGACCCCTGGAACTGGAGTTAGGATGGTTGTTAGGTGCCATGTGGATGTTGGGACTCAAACCCTAGGCTTCTGCAAGAGCAGCCAGTGCTCTTAACCACTGAGCCACCTCTACAGCCCCCACTGCTAATTCTAAGTAGATAAATGACACCTTCTGGGGTGAATAAATAGTTCATGTTGCTTTTATGACTAAAAATCCTGACTTCATCTTCTCTGACTCCAGCCCAGTCACTGTTGGAGCCCTGCCCAAACCAGAGTATGATACATAGGAACCTTTGGAGCTCCCAAAGTTGTGAAGGAAATTAGTAGCCTAGGTGTCATTATAGATGAGGGGCCTGTTTAGAGGTGTAGAGAGACTCAACTCTTGTGACCAAGAGCAGACGAAGCCATGGTCATAAGCCAAGATCTGAGCAGTCTAAGGAGTCTGTGGTCTATCTTCAATACCTTTGGCATCTCCTAGGAATGGCTTTAAGGGAATTAAAAACAGGCAGTGAGGGGGTTGGAGAGATGGCTCAGTAGTTAAGAGCAAATAACTGCTATTGCAGAAAACCTAAGTTTGATTACCAGCAGCCATGTTGGGTGGCTCACAGCTGCCTGTAACTCCAGCTCCAGGGGATCCAGTGCCCTCTATGAGCACCTACACTCATGTTCACAACACCCATGCACACACACATGTATACACATACACACACACACACACAAACAACTAAAAAAACTTTTAAAAAAGGAAAAAAATAACCAATGAACAGGTTCAAGAAAATTAATGTTAATAAGTTCTGCAGGAAAACTTTCCTAACCCCCTTGTCTTTGGGCTGTCCTTGGAAGCAGGGACTGCTCATTCCTGGATGAACTTGGGGCTTATTAGCTTGGCAACAGAGAACAGCCTAGATCTCCTTCTGAGCCTACATTTTCCTTTTGTAGTGTGGAAACCATGGTGATATGCACCCAGCTCACACACGTGGAGGTTAGGAGGCCATCTGACACTTAGAAGAGCCAGATATACTCCCCTTCCTTCATCCTCAGGGGCACCTTCTCCCTCACCTCCTCATCTTGCTTAGCTCGCACAGGGTAGCAGGCAGGGTCCAAACAGCCAGCATCCTGACCTGCAGCTCCTTCCCAACAGGTGCTGGACCGAGCTCAGGTGCAGAAGCCTGTGAATGTACAGATGCTCTTCTCTAATCCCCTGGATGAGCCGGTGAAGGACTGTGTACTGATGGTAGAGGGCAGCGGCCTGCTACGTGGCAACCTCAAGATTGAGTGAGTTCCAAGCCGGAGGAAGCTTCTGAGGATGGCGGGAGCAGGACAAGAGGGCCTTCCTAGAGCCCTTGAACAGAACAGTCAGAGCACCCTCTCACCTTAGCATCTTCATTCTTTGGGGGTCTTGACATTTGTCCTAGTTTCTTTCTATTGCTGTGATGAAACAGTGAACAAACCAACCCGGGAAGGAAAGGGTTTATTTCACCTTACAGCTTACAGTTCATATCAAGGGGAATCAGGGTAGGAGCTCAGGGCAGGATTTGGAGCACAGACCATGGATATACACTGCTTACTGGCTTTCTCCTCTGGCCTATGCTAGCCTGATTTATGATACAACACAGGACCACCTGCCCAAGGGTAGCACTATCCACAGTGGTCTGGGCACTCCCAATCACTCAGCAATCAAGAAAATGCCTCACAGACATGCCCACAAGACCAATCCACTAAGAAGTTTCCCAATTGAGGTTCCCTCTTCTAAAGTGTGACAAGTTGACAACTAAAGCTATCCAGCACAAGTGACCTCCTTTCAGCTTAGCACACAGACATAGTCACTATTAAACCACAACCTTTCCATTTCTTGTCCCCAAGATATGATGTTAATATTAATATCACAGCATAAAGCAGGAAAACTTTAAAAGTCCAACAATCCTTTAAAAATCCAAACATTTTAAAAGTTCAAAGTCTCTTTTAAAAGTCTTTTAACTGTGAGCTCCTGTAAAATCCAAAACAAGTCAAATACTGTCTTATTTCAAAAGGAAAGAACCTGGCACACCTAAGCAAAACCAAAGCCCAGCAAAGCAGCTCAAGGCTGACATCTGGAATTCACTCAGGATCTTCTGGGCTCTAAAGGGCTTGGGCAGCTCTGCTTCTCTGACTAGGCCATCCACAGCACATACAGCTTGTCTCATAGGCTCAGGCCAGTTCCATGCACACCTGTTGCTGCCCTCGGTGGTTATTGCATGGTCCTGGTATCTCTAATATGCTGGGATTGCCATTGTAACCAAGGCTGCGCTTTCATCAAGGACCTTCTCACATGGTGCCAAGCCTCAGGTCCATGACCCCTTCATGCTTTCAAAACCAGTACCATGTAAGAGACTCCTACATGTTACCAAGTTTTGCCTCCAGTTTGAGACTAGAGCGATGAGTGGCATCTGGATCACAGCCTCTGTGTGCTGACCCTTAGGAACGCTTCCCAGATTTCACTTCGGTGATGTCAGTCTCTTGTTACAGATAATTTTCAGGGCTAAGAGCTATCTGGCCTTCAGGGCTTAACATACTTGGGAGACCATGAAACTACCATTCCCCTCCCCAGTTTGATGCCCCCAGAGCTGAAGAAGACCAAGTTGACTCAGGGAAGCAGTAAAAGAGAGCTTTAGAAATGGTGGCTTTGCCTGACTTAGCCAATCTAGCCTGAGCCCTGTGGTTTCAAATCAACACTGATTTTTTTCCCTTCCTCATCAGGGTGCCAGCCCTGCGCCCCAAGGAGAAATCCAAGATCCGATTTGAGATTCGTCCCACCCGGAGTGGCACCAAGCAACTGCTCGCTGACTTTTCCTGCAACAAGTTCCCTGCAATCAAGGCTATGCTGTCCATCGATGTGGCTGAGTGAAGGACCCAACAGCAACCTCACAAACTTGGGGAACACAGAGCAGAAAGGGCTCGCCTGTGGAGTGCAGCTGCTGTCTGTGCTGTCCAGCTGGAGAAGCCCTTTATGTCCCTAAGGCTGCCAGACATGCACTTCTACCAAGCTCCTCACTCAACCTATCACCTCAGGCTGGGCCAGGTTCACTCTGGCCTGAGACTTGATCACTTTTGCACATTTCCTGATTGCTTCCCCTGAAGATACCTGCTCTGTGAGCCCTTGGCTCTACTCATCCCTTACCACCCATCAATGCTGCAGGACAGAGCGGCACCAGCCCGAGAAATTCTCCGAATACATATTGTGAAGAAGCAAGACTGGACTGTTTGCTGATTCCCAGACTGCAGTTGGGATATTCCTGTTCCACACTTGGCCTCCGTGGAAGGCAGGGAATAGTTAATCACGTACCATGCACGCATATGCTTACAATAAGAATAAATATAAAACAGGTGGAATCCCACAGTGCTGTCTGCTTTTCCACTAGACTGCTGCTTTTCTTCGGGAGGGAAAGGAGATGAGGACAGGAACTCTAAGGAAGGGCTGGACTTAGGGTGGCCTTGTCCGCTGGTTTCAATGTCCATAGGAAGTGGGCTTGTCCTTTGTGGCTTCAAGGACAAAACTAGGGAGACACTGCAAGTCAGTTTAGAAAAATTTTCTAATATGATGTCCAAAAATAAATGAGGCTGCCTTGGAAGGGAGCTCCTTGCCACGGTAGGCCCTTGTCATGGTGGGCTCCATGCACTCTGTGCTCGGAAAAGCTCTTTGGGGGCCTTTCTGCATGTGTCAGAAAGAGGATTTCAAAGTCTTTGCTTGAACCCTACAGCAAGGTAGGCTCTGCATACATTGGCCTCTTCCTAGCTGTATTAGTCCATTTTCAGTTCACCTAACAAAATGCCTGAGGCTGGATAACATCCAAGGAAGAAGGTTATTTAGTTTATAATCTGGGGGACTGAATGTCTAAATACATGAGAGCATCTCTGATAGAGGATTCGTGGCAGATGGTTAGAAGTATATGCAAGAAGCAAAGTCACATGGCAAGAAAGGAAGTCAGAGAGTGGGACAAGGCTAGTCCCACTGCATTGTAATAACTCACTCTCATGAGAATTATCTCAGGGTCCCAGAAGAATTGGCTTTATCCAGTACCAATGACTCCCAGTAGCCCTTCCCCAAAGACCCCCATCACCTCTTATCATAGCCATACCAAGGACCAAACTTTCAATTCATAATCCTCTGGTGAAAACTCAGACCCATAGCCAAACCAGAGCACCTCCCTGTGCTACGGGACTCTTCTTGCAGTCAGGTTATAATGCACATGTCTACTAGCCACAGCAGGGTTAACTCAACCAGAACAGTCTCTGCTGTATACGAACTCTGCTAATTCCTCAGTATTTACCTCTTAAAATAACCATAAGTGATTAAGCATGATGACACACACAGTCTTAGAAAGCTGAGACAGGAGAATCACAAGTTCAGGGCCAGCCTGGGCTACATAGTGAGACTCTATCTTAAACAACAGAAATAACCCAAAACAGAGCCCGTGTGTTTCTTGTCATTTGTGTTGATTCATCCCAATCTGACCATTCTTTTTCACTTTTTGAAATTTCAGGGACCAGTTCATTTTACTTGGAAACGTCCACCTTACATCCAGCTCAAAATCCCTCTCCTATACTCAGCTCAGGCTTCCCCCGTGCTTACAAAGAAGAAGTTGTCATCCTTCCCTTCCTTTTGTTTGATTCTGCAGAGTTTCAGCAAGGAGGAAGTCACAAGAAAATTGACAGAAGTCCATTTTCACTAGTACTGATGCCAGCTGCCATCAGTGCCGTCTGTGACCCGGTGTTTAAGTGTGTCCTTTGCATGTATGTGCTCCCTGACAGGCACATGTCTGTAATTGTCCTGAAAGAGCTCAGTGGCACTTTCATGACAGCTGGAGCCCAGTTCCCCTCGTGGGAAGTGAGAAGATATGAACAAGCAGGCAACCCTCAGCTGTCCTTTCTTCTTCCTGCTGTCAGACTTTCCCCACACCCCATTCCCCGAGGGGAATCCAGCACCAGAACCAGCATCCACACTGGTTCCTCATGTCAAGCTCCCTTCAGAACTCCCCACCTGGCCCTAGATCTCTGCAGTGGGGCAGGTCCCCGCTGTGGAGAAGAGGTGTGCATCTCTCTGCAAGCTTCACCGCTCTCTCTCAGCACACTCTTTGGGTCTGCCCTTTACCTTGACTTGGGTGTAGGGGTGCCCATTCTACCTCACAGATTCGGCCTTAGCCACCAATGACAGTTTGGATGAAATAGATTTATTGCCCTAGCCTCTGACAGAAAGAAATTTCCATTTCCTCCCACTTGTAGAAGCCTTACCCCAGACTAATTCCTTCAAGTACCAACTCATCTTCGATTACCAAGTACCTACTTCAAGCCAGCTTCTGTGTTGTGTTCCAGGTTTAGATACGGCAAAACCAATTCCGGCATGATTACTGTCCTTGGCTTCCACCCTCAAGGAGAGTCTTAAGACATGACATTAAAAATCCATGTAAAGTTCCTAACTAACCTATGCACAAGTGCTTTGTGAGAGATTTAGCTAATAAACTTCCTAACCACTTGGGTTCTGAACAACTTTAGAAACAAGACAAGAATAGTATTTAGAGGCAACAACACTACATTTATTTCTGAAAGAACTGAAGTCAGAAGTGGAACTGTCCTGGTTTGCTTTCTATTCCTGTGATTAAAAAACAGTAACCAAAAGTAACTTGGGGAGGAAAGGGTTAATTTAGCTTACAGCTCACCGCCCATCCGGGAGGAAAGGGTTAATTTAGCTTACAGCTCACCGTGCATCCGCGAGGGAAGGGGGGGGGGGGCAGGAAGTCAAGGCGGGAACTGGAACTGAAGCAGAGGCCGTAGGGCAGTGCTGATTACTGGCTGGCCTGACCAGTCACTTTCCTTACACAGCAGGCCTACCCGCCTAGGGATGGCATTAGAGACGGCTGCCTGGGCCTTCCTACGTTAATCAGCAATCAAGAAAATGTCCCACAGGCCAATTTGATGGAGGAAATTCTCCACTTTACGTCATTTCTACCCAGGTTTGTGTCAAGTTGACAAAGACTGTCACAGAAAAAACATGTGAGATGCAAATGGCTGTCTGCTAGATCCCGGAATGAGATCCATGTTGATTAGTTTGTATTCAGCTGTCATATCAGGAAGATACAAAATACCAGGATCCTAAGACAGGCATTTATTTTTTCTCTTACATAAATGTTCAAGAATTCAGATTCCTTTTGGCTTATGCTTTCCTTTGGGTGGCTTCTATCTGGGCTTCAGAACAGCTTAAGGCACAATTGTGGTAGTCCTTTCAGTAGAAAGGAACACAGGGGAACAGATGAGTATCCTCTTTCCCATTAAAAAAACAATCTGGGGCTGCGGAAGTGGCTCAGTGGATAAAAGCATTGGTTGCTCTGGCAGAACACCTGGGTTAAGTTCCCAGCACCCACATGACAGCTGAAAACCATCTATAACTCTAGTTTCAGGGGATCTGAAGCCCTCTTCTTACCTCCAACACTGGGCTCCATAGTGAGTATTATTACCCAAAGCTGGTGCACTTACATCCAAGCAAGCAATACATGCGTACATATAAACATAATAAATAAAATATTTAAAAAGAAAACAATCTGGCAGTTGAAACTTGAAATTATACATTTTACATTTGCTCACATCCCAATGGCTAGAACTTAGTGATGTGGTCACAGCTAGCTGCCAGGGAGGTGGAAATGTGTAGTCATTAGTTATATGGGCTTTCACAGAGTTAGTTTCTATTACCGTAGTGAGAAAAGTAACCAGTAGCCTCGATGACTGTACCTACCAACACATGGGCAATGCTGGACAAGGGCATGAAAGAACACTAGAGAAGTCAAGAGAACCAAAGGACAATTGAATCATTCATATCTAATAATTCTTTCCATCAGGTAATCTCTCCCCCCAAATCTTTATGGGGCAGAGAGAAGCTTTGGACATGCCCAAGGTTAATTGTTCCTGTATGTATGCTGTACAGTGCCAATGGAGGTCAAAAGAAGGTATTGGATTCCCTGGAATTAGAGCTATGGATGGTTATTTCTGCCATGTGGGTGCTAGGAACCGAACTTGGATTCTCTGCAAGAGCAGCCAGTGCTCTTAACTGCTGAGTCTGTTATTTTAGACAGTTACCTTCCCCCCACTCCTCCCAGAGAATATATTGGAGTATGTTCTCCCCAATATTGTATAGTCCTTAGGAATAAGAGTAGAACACCTTCTAGTGATCTATGAGAGAACCACAACCATTGCAAATTGATCAAATATCCATTGCTTCAGTTTGGGTTCTGCGGGATCTTTCAATATCCAACCTAGTAGGATTTTAGTGGAGCTGGGTTCCCCTCCCATTTTTACACCAATGATTACATAAAACAAAAGACAAGACAATAAGGACACAAAAAAAGATCAGGATAAACAGGTAAAACATATGGTGGGCCACATTCACTCACACACCAGAACCAGAAACCAGTGGGGCAAGAGGACATCTCCTCTTCCCCCGGAGTCTGGATTAAAGATCTCATCTGATCTCCCCTTTGTCTCCCCTTGTTCAGACAAGGAAACTTATCAAGACACCTCTGGAGGTGTCTCGTGATTGACTGATCTTACTTTCATTTTAGAATTTGCTTTAGAATTTGTGATCTGGGGAAGGGCAGCAACCTGGGGCTCACAAAGGCCTTAAGAGTCACAGAGACTTCTCCCCCAAATCAGGTCAGACCATGGGCATTCACCCTGAGTCTGCAGTCTCCTGGATCTCTGTGGGACCTCCAAATGTTGCAACACCAAGATATCTGGGAAGGACCACTGAGACTCTAGATGTTACACAGCCAGAGTTTATTTGCTGACCAGCAACTGCACTCTCTGAGCCAGGGCTTAGAGAGCACAGTAGTAACTCCAAGAAGAACAGAGCTTATAAAACGTTCTAATGGTCCAAGTGGTTATATAAGATTATACAGGCATGATGTGTTTGTTTCCTGTAGCAGGCAAGCAAACAGTTACAGAAGTCAATTAAGCATTAAGCAAGCCAGATAAACATTAAGCAAGTGGAGTTACAAAGGCCAGATATATCCACAAAGTGGATATAAAAGCTGTAAGATATTAACTGAGACCTTCCAGATTCTGTGGGGTATTTTTCTGTGGTTAACTCTTCCTGGAACCCCCATGATCAAACTTTTCCCGGAACTGCCTTCCTCTTGGAACTGAATTACCTCAAGGTGGCAGTCTTATACAAAATAGAGAGATTCAGACCATCATATCTTGACCCGTCTACCTCACAGTGCACAGTCCCTATGCTCCATGCTCACCCTGGCTCATCAAGTTTGAGGATATGTAACCTGTCTTGCATGCACATATTCACACCACCCCTGCCCACCATGGACTCACACTCCCACTACCCTTGCATCCTATGCACCCACACTCCCACCACTCCACATGCACCTCGGTTTGTGAGCTCAGAGAATTTGTAAAACCCCCATCTTTGGTACATACCCCCTCCTGACACATTACAAAATTCTGGCTCATGAGGTCAGTGGCCATTGCTACCACCCCTAGCTTGCCAGATCACTTCACTTATCTCATCTGCAAATCAATGCCTAGTGTTTCTATGATAGAACTTTAAGCAACACTGAGCTGAGCCAAGATGCACCAAGTCAAGGGAATACTCAATACTAACTCAAGCACTCATTTAACAACACAGGCATGCCAGAAAGAATCAACATACTGACTCCAGATGGGCAAGTCTCAATGCAAAAACACAAGTAACATGAAGAACCAAGATACAAAAGTCTCTTCCAAAAATTATAAATCCCATAGTAATGGCACCAATAAAATAAAAGTGACTTAAATGAAATTCCAGACAAAGAATTCAAAGGAATGATTAGAAACATGTTTAAAGCATTTTTTAAAGGCATGAATAAACTTGTAAATGAATTTTAAAAGGACACAAATAATCTCTTGAATGGAATCCAGGGAAACTGCAAACAGCTGAATTAAATATGGGAATCAATTTGGTATATGAAAATATAACTCAACAGAGATAGTAATAATGAAGAAAATCCAACTGAAATAATACTGGTAATGCTCACTTCAAAATGTCAAATAGAAATCTCTACCAATAAGATGGATCACATAGGGACAGAAAATCAGGGCCTGAACACAATACTAATATTGAGGACAGGTGACTGAACCTGAATTGTTATGTTAGAGCTGTCAGGGTATAGGCTCTGATCTTAGCCTATATGATTCCCCCAAAAGATCATGACCAGTGACCTGAAAGAAATACACACAAGCAGATGATCAGTCCAGGATCTCAAGAGTAAAGAATAGAGAATAGAAGAGAGGGAAAAATCAGCAAACTGGGTGAAGAAATCAGCAGTGTGCATGAGAACACCAGCACCACGAGGAAAACCCAAGCGAACGAGACTCTGAAAACACAAAACAAACCCCAGTAATGTCGGTAATGAAAAGCTCAACGGATTAAAAACAACAAGAACAGAGGAAAGCATCACCAATAGACTCAAAGAAATAGAACAAAGAATAGCGGGTGTGAACCACAAGCTTGCACTGGTAGGATACGGAGTCCATTGGGTGCACACCCCAGGATGGTAAAGGTAGTTATTATGGTAGCTTTATGTACAATGTTTTAAGAAACCTTCTTAGTGTTTTCCATAATGGGTATACTAGTTGATACTCCCACTAGCAATGAATAAGGATCCTCTTTCTTACATCCTCATCGGCAGTTGTCATCTATTTTCTTGATGACAGCCATTCTAACAGGGTTGAGAAAGAATCTATAAGCAGTTCTAATTCCCTGATGCCTGTGAATGTTGATTACTTTAAAAAAAATACTAATGGCCATTTATGTTTCTTCTTTTGAGAACTGCCTATTCTCTATCCCATTTATTGATGGACAGCTTTGTTTTGTTTTTTAATTCTTTCAGTTCTTTATGTATTCTATAGATAAATACTCTGAAGTACAGCTGGGAATGATTTTTAATAGCTTTTGTATGTGTATTTTGCCTTTATGTATGTAAGTGCACCATATGCATGCAATGCCTGAGGAGGCCAGAGAGGGTATCAGATTCCCTGAAACTGGAGTTATGAATGAGTTTTAGCCACCATGGCGGGGAACCAAACTCAGGTCCAAACACAAGAGCAACCAGTACTCTTAACGGCTGAGCCACCTCTCCAGCTCTATGGACCCTAACTTTTAATATTTCTATGTACATATGTAAGGGATTGTGAGTACAAGTACACACTATGAAGTTAGAAAAAATACAATGAGAATGGAAAGAGAAGGGGAACAAAAGGACACATGTGACATGAAAGGAGGGAGCCAAGGAGCGGGGGCGAAACAGAGGCTGGAAGGGCACCAAGGAGCAGGGGCGAAACAGAGGCTGAGGGAGAAGAAAGGGAAGGATAATGAGCAAAAGGGAGTGTTGGTTGAAAAGGCCATGACGAAACCCAACATATATGCTTATCAAAAGATAGTTTTAGAAACTAAAATAGACAAGCATGACTACAATCTCCAAGAACTGCAGGATACTATCAAGAGGCCAAATCTAAGAATTCACAGGATAAAAGAAGGAAGTGAGATAAACACTAAAGACATAGAGAATTTATGCAATGAAATTATAGCACAAAATTTACAAAATGTAGAAAAATAAAGATATTCAAACATAAGAAGTATTTAGAACCCCAAATATACATGACCAGAGAACTTTCCCACTACATATTATAGTTAATATACAATACAAAACTGTAATGGAAAAACAACAAAAACACCAGAATAATATAGGATAGCTCATCAGCAACCCTCAGGGGCAGGAAAGCGTGTAATGATCATTGCAAGTCCTGAAAGTAAATAACTGTCAGCTAAGAGTGAAGTTGTCTTTTAAATTTAGTGGAGAAATGAAGACATTTTAAGACAAATACAAACTAAGGAAGATTCATAGAAAAAGAAGAAAGACAGTCTCAATCACAAGATCCATCATACCCAACACAATAAACAAGCAATCTCCTGATAATTATATGGGAGAAACTAAAGAACAGACAAGAATCCAATTAACCAGAAAAACAATAAATAAAAGATGGGAATTCAGGTCAGTGAGATGGTTCAGTCAGTTAAGGCATTTCCTGCCAATTCTGATCATCTGAGATCAATCCCCAGAACCTACATGGTAGAAGGAGAGAACTGAATCCCACAAGTTGTTTTCTGATCTACACACATACACACACATACATACAAATAAATAGACAGATAAACAAATAAATAATAAGTGTAAGAAAAAAGAAAGTGAAAATGAAAAAAATTTACAAGAATAAGTAAATGTTTTTCAATAATATATTTAAATGTAAATAGCCTCAGATCATTAATAAAGAGGCACAGATTGACCAGATTTTAAAAACTAAATCTAATTTTCTGTTGTTGCCAAGAAACATACCTTACTGGTATAGACACCCATAAACTGAGAGTCAAAGAATGTGAAACAGTCTATCAAACAAGCAGAAACAATAAACCAAGCTGGTGCTGCTATTCTGATAAAGTAGAACAAACCAAAGTTAGTCAAAAGAGATAGAGAACATCACTTTTAGTAAATGGAACAATTCATGAAGAAAATATAGCAATTATAAATATAGACACACCATTGGGATTCTCAATTAAAAAAAAAACTAATGGGCATCAATTGGCAGATAGGTCCTAATACAGGAGATAAATCATCCAAACTGAACATCAATAAAGAAATTTCAGAGTTCAATTACACCACATATCAAATAGACTTAGTAGATACCTCCAGAATATTCCATCAAAAAGGAACAGGATACATATTCTGCTCAATACCTCATAGAACCTTCTCTAAATTAGATGACATTCTAGGCTGCAAGTATGTCTTGTCAGAACCAAAATAGTCTTTTGCATCTTATTGATCATACTGTAATAACACTAGAAATCAGTAACAAGCACTAAGAAACTGCACAAATATATGGAGACAGAACCATACACTCTTTCTTTTTTGGTCCTTTTGAGACAAGGTTTCCCTGTAGCCCCAGCTTGCCTGGAACTAGCTATGTAGAACAGGCTGGTCTTGAACTCACAGAGATCCACCTGCCCTTGCCTCCCAAGTGTTGGGATTAAAGGTGTGCACCACCATACCCAGCTTGAACAATACACTCTTAAATGACTAGTGGTACATTGAAGAAATTGGGGAGAAAATTTAAAACTCCCTAGACTCAAATGAGAATGAAAGTACAACTTATGAGAACCTTTGGCATATAGCTATGGTAGGTCCTAGAGGACATTATATAGCTATGGATGCTTACGTTCAAAAATCAAAGACAGAGAGCTAAAGAGATGGCTTCGTGGATAAGAGCATTTGCTGCTCTTACAGAAGACCTGGGTTTGGTTCCCAGCACCCATATGGCTGCTCACAATTCTCTGTAACTAAGTTTCAGGGGTTCTGACACACTCTTCTGGCTTGCATAGGCACATACACACATGTAAGCAGGAAACTCCTACATGTGAAAATAAATAAATCTTTTTTTAAAAAAAAAAACAACTCAAATAACCAACCTACTGAAGATTTCAGAACAACAAGAATAATCCAAACTCAAAAGCAACAGGCAGCAAGAAATCATAAATATCAGGGAATAAGTTAATGAAATGGAGATTAAAAGAACAATCAAACAAGGTTAATTTGAGGAGAAAAAATGAAAGACTGACAACACACTTATCAAACTAATCAAAAGAATGAGCTAGAAGATATAAATTAATAAATTATATATGACAAAGGATAAGAAATCACTACAGATTCCAATGAAATATAGAGAACAACTAAGGAATACTTTGAAAACATATCCAAAAAATACCAAAGAACTATAAGATCTAAAAGAAATGGACAAATTCCCAGAAACATATGATCTACCAAAATTAAAGCAAAAAGATACAGACAAGTTAAATGATTTCATAGTAATCAATGATACTGAAGTGGTACTATCAAGAGAAAAATGGGAGAAATGTGGACACTTTAAATGGGGAAGGCATGGAGGGCAGGTTAGAAAGGGAGAGAGAGAGAGAGAGAAAGAGAGAGAGGATAAACAAATAATATCTAGCTAGTATAAAACACAAGAGGAAATCATATTAGTCTAACAACCTAATGACAAATTCTACCTACAATACCTGTACATGAGCCCATGTGCATAGCTGAAGGCCACATGACAAGAAACAGTGCCAGACAGGGGAAACCTTCCTTTGAGTTGTTGGTCAGGGTGGCCCAAGAGACTCCCAAAGTTACACAGGCTATTGCCACAGCTCTTGATTGCTTCCCAGAACTTGAAGGTAAAAAGATCCCATTGCTGAAGACAGGACACATTTCAGAAACTGGATTTAGAGCAATGGAACTGGAACTGACCTGGAAGCCACTTCCCCGAAGACTATTTCTCATAGCTCTGGAGAGCACTATCAGGTAGCCAAGGGAGAACATCAATTGATGGCTCAACATCAGTTTCATGACCAAATAACCACATCAATGACTGGCACAGCATTCAACATAGTGCAATAGTGGCACTTTCATCTTGGGACCAGTCCTACCTAATTGTTCTTAGAGCCCACTCAATGGGAGGAAACTCATGTGTGGCACTATAACCACAGCCAAATACACATGGCTGAAGAGGTCTTAGATCTTAGAGAAATTCCCAAGGCTGTCACATCCATAGGCTAATGTAGCTTCTTACTAAATGCAAAATATGTATCCTTATATTTACAGTCAAGTACCTCAATCACCATTCATCAAAGAAGCTTCTTTTGCACCAGAGACTACTACAGTGTACCACAACTAGTCACACACAGACATTGTCTGTGAATTGCCCAAGCCTAAGAAGCACATCTACAATGCAGCCTGTACACCCCAGGCTCACAGAGAATAGAACAAGGGGTAAAGAAGACACTAACTCACCTCTCAACTCTCATTAATGAATCTCCTTTATGCAACAAAGGGCCAGGAACTAAACAGATCACAATTGGCTAAAACATGGAGATTAGGAATCTGCAGAGTGTGGGTCCTTGGACAGGACTCCTATACTGTTTCACTCACCCAGGACTCAGGGACCTGGAAGAGGTGGTGGAAAGATTGTAAGAGCCAGTGAGGAGGTGGGTGACCATTTGGAAATAGAATCTTACAGGCTCCTGGGACCCTGCTCATACGAACCTACAGCAATGGTTTCAGCATGCTCAGGAACCATGCAAGCTCAGGGAGACAAAAACCCAGCATGGAACTGGGGACCTCAACTTTCACTTAAGAAATATTGACAACTGATTACAGTTGGATGAGGATGAGCTAGTCTTCTTAAAGCAAGCGATTCTGGGTAGTCTGACTACATCTCAGTGAATGAACCTGCTCTGAGGTCATTTGTGGACACTAACTTGCCACAATAGACCTTAACATTGCAAAAATAAATAAATAATGTTTTGGGCCTATGAGCACAATTATTCATATATTAGCATAGCTAGCTCATTGAACACATACACAGACACACACACATATATGTGTATAAAGGCTTATAATGACCAATTATCATACCAAGTTAAATAATCATCACCATCATATAAAAATTTTAAATGGAATATTTTATAGTATAAAAATATTTTGTTATTTTATTTTTGTGTATGAATGTATTGTCTGCATGTAAGTGCGTCCATGTCATACAATACCCCTGAATATCAGAGGAAAACATTGGATTCCACTGGAACTGGAGTTATGGACAGTTGTTAGCCACCATATGGGTGCTAGGAATCAAACTTGAGTCCTCTGTAAGAGCAGCCAGTGCCCTTACCTGCTAAGCCATCTCTCCGAGCCCCATTCTATGATATTCTTGCATCAATAAAATTTCTCTTAAACTTAAAAAAAATTTTTGGTTTGTGTTACCATTACTGGGAATACCTTTTTGTCTGTTCTTAGTCTCCAAGATAAATTAAAAATGGACTCTGAAGGACACTTAAACAAAATTGTGTTAGGATTTGACCAAAAGGAAACAGATCTTACAGGATTTTGGGACCCTTGCTCACATGAACTGAAGCAATGGTGTGAGCTTGCATAAGGTCCATGAAACTCAACCAGACAAAAACCAAGCATAGAACTCGGAAAATGGACAACAGACCCCAACCTTAGCCAAAGAACTATTGGCAGCTGATTACTGCCGGGTGAGAGAGGGCTGATCTTCTTCAAGGCAAAAACTCTAGATAGGCTGGCTAGACCCCAGCAGACATGCACTGAGGGACATCTAGGTATACTAACTTGCCTCAATAGGCCTTAACATACATGATGAATGCACGAAATCCAGTGGGGAGACTACAGGGTGTGCGGGTGGGGGAAGGGTGTGAAGATGACTAAGATATTTTATATGAAAGGCACAAAAATCCAAAAATATATACATTAATAAAAAGTGTTTTTTAAGTTCATTAATGAATAGTTTTTATTTTTGGTAGAACTGTGCCTAAGAATCAGACATGCTTTTAAACTAATTGCAACAAAATAGAAAATAAGTTTTAATTTGTATATGCAAGTACTCTGCTTATCATACAAGATATAAAAATTGATATCCATGTTCTCATTCTCCAAAAAAATAGTTCAGGAGCATAAATAGATTCACATTTAAGAAAAATGTGAATAAATAAATAAAGAAGATTAACGTAATTATCTATGACGAACAGAAAAGTCCAGAACCAGATGAATTCCCTGCTGACTTCCACCAAACCTTTAAAGAAGAGCCAACACCAATACTCAGACTGTTTCATAAAATAAAAAGGAAGGAAACACTACCAAAGTCCTTCTAGGAAGCCAGAATTTCCCCGATACCAACACTGGATAAGGCTGCAACAAAGGAAGAAAACTATAGACTAATTTCAAGAACACATTATACTTGATGAAAAAACTGGTTTCATTCCAGGGATGAAAATTTGATTCAACATACACAAATTGATAAACATAACTCAGTACATAAACAGGCTTAAGGACAGAAACAACACCATCATTTCAGTCAATAATGAATTATCTGAGAAACAACACAGGGGAAAAATCATATTCTTCATAGCTTTTTAAAAAATAAAATATGAGGGGCTGGAGATGGGTCAGCAGTTAAGAGCATTGGTTGCTCTCGCACAGAATCTGGGTTCAGTTCCCGGCACCCACATAGTGGCTACCAATCACCTGTAACTCCAGCTCCAGGAGATCAGACACCCGCTTTTGACCACCATGAGCATTTCACGATACGGTTGTATTTACATACAGGCAATAAACTCATACACATAAAATAAAAATTAAAAATAAAACAAAATATTAATAAACCCAACCAAGGATGTGGGATACATCTATAATAAAAACGTTAAGGCACTGAAGAAATTGAAAGAGACATCATAAGACTAAAAGAGCTCCCATGTTCATGGATGGGCAGAATTACTATTGTAAAAAAATGGCTATACTACTGAAAGCAGTATGCAAATTAAATTAAATTAAATTCCCATCAAAATTCCAATTCACAGATCAAAAAGAACAATCACAATATACTTAGGAATACATGAGCCTAGAAAAGATCTGCACCACCACCACCAATTCTGCTTTGGAGGACACCAGCTTGGGAAAATGTTCTTATAGGTTTGATGCCAGTCATCCCAGAAGAACTGGTGCTTTAAAGCTCTGGGGGCCAATTACAGCTTTCCCTAGGTTTTTACAATCTTCCCATTATATCTTAACTGCCACAACACTGGAAAATTCAAATTGCACCCTATGGATCATCATCTTCGGATCCCATCTCCTGGGGCCATGGAGGATCCCTCTGAGAGGGCCTGAGAGGACCTGACTCAGACTCAGGTCACCACTCAGTGGGTAGCTCAAGCCCCGCCCACCAGTGCCCCAGTTTGGGAACCATCCCTAGTTCCTCCCATTCTGCCTGCCAGAGACCTGCAGACTACCCTGGTAAATCTGACCTTTCCCACTGCAACTTGTTACCCCTGCGTGCTAAACAGCTCCATTCCCTCTTCAAATGCTGTCTTCCTTCCAGTCTCAAGTCCAGGCCTTCTGCTCTTCCCATCTCAGATCTCGGGACTGCCCTCCTAAGCCAGACCCTGCACACTGTGTCCTGATCCCTTGCACCAGACTAGCTGCATTCTCCAACTTCAGGGCCCATACTTATTCTGCCTTGATAGTTGGACCCTGCCCACTCTGATCCCACCCAACATTAGCTCTACAGCCCCTGCCTGATCTTCCTGCCTGAGACCTCCTCACTAGTCTACCAGAACCCAGCCGCTGGATACCCACAGCCTTGAATTCCCTTCTACCCACCAGAGAGCACTTCACTAATCAACTTGGACACATCCTGTCCTACCAATAAAAATTCAAAATTGAGAACTCGAACCGTGCACCAACTAGACATACCTGAGCAAAAACAACAAACAAAAAATTTTAATTTAAATTTAAAAGAACAAGCTAAATCAACAATATTAACAGAACCAAACTTAAACAAAACCAGACAAGAATTTCACATCAGACACACAACCAATAAAAGAAATCCATAAACCCAAATGACAGCCCCAGACACAAATAATATGAAAAAAAAAAAAAACAAGAGAATATGTGCCCAACAATACCCACCAGAACTACAGAAGTGTGCTACAAAAGGAACCACCCAGAGGAACCCCAGAACACAGAGTTTAAATAACAATCACAAACATGATCAAAGAACTTAAAGAATACACAAACAATTCAAAGAACTCAAAGAGGATAGGAATAAACCCCTGTGAAACTCAAGAAAAGACAGATATACAGCTGAATGAAATGACAAAACAATTCAAGACTTGAAAAACAAATTCACAAGAGACAGAAATATTGAATAAAACCCAAACTGAAATGAACATGAAATTGAAAAATTCATAAGTCAATCTGAAAAAAAGAATCCAGAACATTAAACAGGAATACTTTGAAAACCTCTATTCTATTAAATTTGAAAATCTAAAACAAATGCATGAATTTCTAAATGAATGTAAACCACCAAATTAAAATCAAGAAAAGATCAACAGTTTAAACAGACCCATAACAAATAAGGAGATTGAAATAGTCATTCAAGACCTCAGACTGAAAGCTCAGGCCCATATGGATTTATAGCAGAATTCTAACAGACATTCAAAGAATATCTATAACTAATACTTCTTAAATTATTCAAAAAGATAGAAAACAGAGGGAAAACTCCCAAACTCCTTCTGTGAAGCCAGTAACACTTTAATACCCAAACCAGATAAAGACACAACAAAAAAGAAAGTTATAGATTCATATCTTTAATGAACATAAAGGTTCTCAACAAAATACAAACCTGATACAGATACACATCAAAAACATCATCCACCACAATCAAGTCCATTTTATTACAGATACGCAGGGATGGTTCAATATACATAAGTCAATAAATGTAAGAAATTGACTTAAAGAAAAAAATGACATGATGATTTCAGTAGATACAGAAAATGCCCTTGCCAAATCCAACATGCATTTATGTTAAAGTCCTAGAGGAAATTGGACTGGAGGATACATACCCCATCATAATTAAAGCTATATACAACAAACCCACAGCCACATCATTCTAAATGGAGAAAAACTAGAAGCATTCCCATTAAAATCAGGAACCAGACAAGGCTGTCCACTGTCTCCAATCCTTTTCCTTATAGAGCTTGAAACTCTTGTTATAGCGATAAGACAAGAAAAGGAAATTAAAAGATTACCAATTGGAAAAGAAGAGGCCAAATTATCCCTATTTGCAGACAATTTCATATTATATATAAGACATCCTAAAAATTCCACCAGAAAACAGCTAGAAATGATTAATACTTTCAGTGAAGTGGCAGGTTATAAAATCAACTTATAAAATTGGTAGCCCTTATATACCAATAACAAGCAATTGGAAAAAACATTTAAGGAAACCCTCTCATTCACAAAACACTCAAAAATATCTAGGAGTAAACCTAACCAAAGATATAAAAGATCTCTTCAATGAAAAATTTTAATCTTTGAATAAGAGATTGAGGAAGACACCAGGAAACAGAAGAACCTGCCATACTCATGGATTGGTAGAATTAAAATTGTGAAAATGACCATCCTACCAAAAAAAAATCTATGGATTCATACAATGTCAATCAAAGTCCCTACGACATTCTTCACAATACTAGAAAAAAATACTTAAAATTCATATGGAATCACAGAAGGCCTGGGACAGCAAAAAGCAATCTAGGTAAAAAGAGGAATGGCTGGAGAGATCACTATACCAGATCTCAATATACTAGAGGTATAGTCATAAAAACAGCATGGTACTGGCAAAAACAAGACATATAGATCAATGGAGCACAATAAAAGACCTAAACATGAATGCATGCAGTTTCAGTCTCCTTTGTTAAATATCATTGACGAAGGTGCCAAGAACACAAAATGGAGAAAAGACAGCATCTTCAGCAGATGATCTGGCAAAACTGGATCTTCATCTGTAGAAAAATGAAATTGGACCCTTATCTCTCACCCTGCAAGACTGTCAGCTCCAAATGGATCAAAGACATCAATTTCAGACCTAAAACTCTGAAACTGCAAGAAGAAAACATAATCAGTACCCTACAAGATATAGGTGTAGGAAAGGACTTTCTAAACCAGACATGAGTTGCTTAGGCATTAAGATCAGCAATCAAGTGAGTTCTCATTAAAGTCAAGGAAGTGAAGAGGAAACCCACAGAGTGGGAGAAAATCTCACTGGTTACACATCCAACAGAGGATTAGTATCCAGAATATACAAAGAACAGAAAAACAGCAGCAACAACAAAGAAACTAGAAAATAAACCACCCAATAAAAAAGATGGGCTAAGGACTTGAGCAGAGAGTTCTCAAATGAAGAAATAAAAATGGTTAAGAAACACATTAAGAAGTGCTCAACATCCTTAGTAATTAGAGAAATGCAAATCAAAACCACTTTAAGATTCCACCTTACTCCAATCAGACTGGCTAAGTCCAAGAGAAAAAAAGACACCAAATGCTGGAGGATGTGGAGAAAGGGGAGCACTCACTGATGGTGGGAATGGAAACTCGTGCAATTACTATAGAAAGCAGTATGGAGAATTCTTAAAAAACTGAAACTGAACCTACCATATGATCCAGTTGGCATACACCCAAAGATTCATCCTACTTTAGAGATACCTGTATATCCATGTTTGTTGCTGCTCTTTTTACAATAGCTAAGAAATGGAAACAACCTAAGTGTCCCTCAACTGATGAGTGGATAATGAAAGTGTGGTGCATTTACACAGTGGAGTCCTACTCAGTGGTAAGAAAAAGTGAAATTATGAAATTTGCAAGAAAATGGGTGGAACTAGAAACTGTTGTACTAAGTGAAGTAACACAGACTTAGCAAAGCAAGTGACATATGTTCTCCCTCAGTGGATCGTAGCACCAATCCCTTATATATGAGTATGTATCCTGATGTATGAGCCCAGGAAAATGGAACAGAAACATGGAAGTAAAGGGAAAGAAAGATCCCCAAAAAAGGAGGATAGTAGAGAACAGATGCTATCAAAGGGGAAATGGAGCAAATGTTGGTATTGAACTGGAAGGGGAGGAGAGAAGGACACACAAGAAACCATGAGACTAAACGGGAAGAAGGAACTCAAAGGCTAATAGGAGACAGACATTATCAATGGGAAATGAGGGCACTGGAATTGCGAAAGGAGGAGGGAGGTTAGTCAGGGACGGAGGGAGGGAGGAGGGAGAGAGAGAGGAGAAGAGAAAAGAATAATAAAGCTTAGGTGGCATAAAAAGTCAGAAGGAAATTATTACCTCAAACAGCCCCCCCCCATGGAAAATCCACATACACTATCCAAACATCAGTGAATGCGTACACCTGAAGGCTATATAACAAGGAACACAGTGCCAGACAGGAGAAACCTCCCTTCAAGTTGTTGGTCAGAACAGTCAGTAGTCAGTAATTGCTGAGCCAAGTCTCCAGCCCCCAGGACTGAGTGTTTCCCTGGAGCAGAGCACAGGTGGCCTCCTGTGGGAAGCCACAGAGTAGGAATAGCCTGAGTAGTCAAACTTGAATATTCAGCCTGAGTATGCAGACCCAAAGATGCTGAGGACTGGTAACAGCCCGTTGCAATATTAATGATAGTCAGCAGAGGGAGACCTAGACTAGAGTCAGTCTAAGAATTTAACTACAAGCCAATGCAGGACTCAAAACCAGTGACTTTAATGGGCAATCAAGAGTGAGTAATGACCAAGGTCCTACAGAATGAATTAAGAACACGCAGGAAGTTTGTTAAAAATGCATGCCCAAATCCAGCTTGGGAAGAGATCTAACATTGTATCCAGGACACTACCTGTCCCAAGAGAGTGTAAAGATTGGAAACGATGATGTCAACTGGAACCACAGGTTCGTTTATGGTTCCAAGTCTTGGACCATTATGTAAAATCTACCTGACTACTTTACTGCCAAAATATGGATGCTACACTGAAAGTTACAAGATTATACTAACCCAATTGCCAAAAATGTATCATCAATAAGGTGTAGCCTTTCTATATCTCAGGCTTTAAAGATACTGGGATGTTGGAGGCCATGGGTTAGAGAATAGCCAGCTTATAGCCTGACTCCATCCTAGAGAAAAACAGCCCTGGGAAAAATCCTCCCTGTAGCCACCAGCATGTATGATGAGCACATTCAGCCTTGGTGGCAGGGACTAGTTGCACTGAAAAGTCTTACACCCACCTCCTAATCTCACCCAAGATGAACTAGGAAAGGCCTGAGAGAGGAGATACTTTTATTACAGCACAGAGCCCTTGTTTCTCTTCTTAGTCCCATCTCTCCTAACAAACACATAGCTATTCATCCTCTCCTGGCAAACATATAGTTATTCATAGTGGGCTCTGAAGGTCAGAGATAATGTCTCCTAAGCAACGGTTCTGGCTCTGTTCGTTACCACATTCCTGTGTAAGAGCATGGATTTTTGCCCCCACCTCCCCAAGCTTGTGTATTTAAACCCAGAAACAACAATAAACCTTGCGGCTTGATGAGATATCCTCTCAAGTCGTCATTTCGTGTGTTCGTCTGTCTTGTATGTTTTGTCTGTTTGTCCCTTTCATTTCAGGTGTCTTTTGGGGTCCTTGCCCACCGTTGATCCCCGCGGGCCAGGGCACTGGGACCTGTAAGAAAAATTGTTAAGGTCCTTAAAAGTGATTTTGACAGGGGTGGCTGTTAACATCATCCAGATATTAAAGTATCCCATACTTCAGGACCAATGGTTTGGTGATGTAGGGTCTCTATAGAGAATACAGGGAGGAGCTTTGAGACTGCAGTTGACACTGGACCATGATGGGATTGTCATAAGAGCCTCTGGAGTCTCAGACCTAAATAGAACTGAAATTTAGACATTTCTCTTCATAGAAGAATGGTGCGACTAGGTAGGACCAGAACGAAATAAGTGAGAACATATTTATCTATCATGAAAGTTAAAAAATACATAAACCAAGCTGGTTGGAGCTTGTCATCACACCAGTGAGGAAGACTGAGGACCAAAAAGTTGAACCAAGAGGGTGTCCAGGGTTCAAAAATTAACACAGTATCTAGTCTTTCAGAGAGCTAGTCATTTACTCATATGAACATATGACTCACAGAAGTGGCGGCAGCACCCACAAGTCCTACACAAGCTCCAGCCAGACAAATCCCAGCACAGACACAGGAAGTGGCTAATAAATCCTCACTCAACCTAAGAAACTTTTGGCAAATGATGGCTGAGAGGGGGAAAGACAGTGTCTTACAGGGTTGGGACTCTTGGTGGGCCCAGAGAGTGGATCCATACTGAAGGACATTGGGGGACACAAATCATACTCTACAGGCCATATTAGCATATTTGAGAGTTCAATAAATTGGGTGGGGGCCAGTGGAGGGAGGTAGGGAGAAGGGAGTGGATCTAAATGCCATCAAACTATATTATGTGAAAATTTCAAAAATTCAGTTTAAAAATTAACACAAAATCTAAAAGTAAAGTAATTTTTTTCTCTGCCACAGGTAAGGTTACCTGAGGCTCGTCCACAGTGATGGAGAGTGCAAGTGCTTTTACAGCCTCCACCCCATTAGTCCCCAAAGAGAGAGGAACTTCCTTCCTTGTTGGTTTCTTCATAGTCCAGGAACAGTAAGGGTGTAGTGCTTGATACTGATCATCAGCTTGACAGGATCTATAATTACCCAGGAGACAAATTTCTGGGCATGCCTATGAGGGAGGTTCCAGACTGGGTTAATCAAGGTGGGAAGTTCTATCCTAAACGTGGGAGACGTCATTCCATTGGTAGGACCCTGGACATAATAAAAGAAGGAAGTGAACCGTGCACCAGCATTTCTCTCTCCCTCCCTTTCCCTCCCCCTCCCCCTACCTCCCTGTCCCTCTCCTTCTCCTTCTCCCTTTCCCTCCCCCTCCCTCCCTCCCTCTCCCTCTCCCTCTCCGTCTCCCTCTCTGTCTTTCCTTCTGAGTTCTTGTCAACTTGGCACAACCTGAGTTGCTTGGGAAAGGGGTACCTCAGTTGGGGAATTTCTTGGATTAGATTGGACTGTGGCCCAGCTCACCGTGGGAGGCACCACCAAGCAGGTGGGTCTGGACTGTATAAAAAAGTTAGATGAACCTGAGCCTGAGTGAACCACTGGGGGCAGCGTTCCCTCATGGCTTCTGCTTCAAGCGCCTGCCTTGATTTCCCTGGATGATGGATTGTGACCCATAAGTATGAGTCAAGTGAGCCCTTTCCTTCCCAAGTCCTTTTGGTCTGTGTGTTTTATCACAGCAACAGAAAAGAAACTAGGATGTAAATTGGTGTTAGAAGTGGGGTGTTGCTGTGATGAACCTCATCATGTGGCTTTTTGATGCTGCGGGATTATTGTTGGAGGACAGTAGAGGGTTTTGTAACTTCTACTGCAAAGGCAGTTGAGTGTTCAGAGTTAATGGGCTATTCTAGTAGGAGCTTGGAAGATAAAAATGCTGAGAGAAATACAAACAACGGAAGCCTGGCTTGTGGGGTTTCAAAGGGAAGCAAAGACTCTATCAGAGTCTTTGTATGATATCTTAGATTAAGAATTTGTGGTTCTTGGTCACCTGAGACTGGAGAATTATCTGTGATTAATAAAAGACCAGCACCATTGAGGCTAAACCTTCTGGGCTTCACTAGGACAATGGATACTGGTCACATGAGGCTGAAGTATCAGATATGATCGATAACAGATCAGCATCATTATGGTGAAATCTACTGGGAAGTATTTTCCTCAGGGTCAGTGCACAGAGGCTGCAGGTCCAAAGGGGCTGAAGCTGCATGTCAAGCTGGTAGCTGAACTTGGCACTGTGTAAGAGTTGCCAAATTGATACTGGTTTTGAAGGCATGAGAAACAAAAATGGAGGAGGTCACGAAGAACAACTGAGGCCAGGGCCAGAGTTATGGAACAGAAGCCAGGAGAGGCCATTTGGGAAAGTTCAGCCTCAGTGGCAGTAGAGGCCCCAGGGTACTGGAGATGCTTGGTCTATGTGATGACCACCAAGGACAATGGCAAATGTGAGTGGAGCCAGCATGTGCCTACAACACAAGCTGTGTGTGCTGTGGTTGGCAGAGCTGGAAAGGTGCAGTTACCCAAGCCCTATGCAAACCCGAAGATCATGAGTGACTACCAGATGTGGAACATTAAGACATAACATTAGATTTTCACTGTTGGATTTTGGTTTTGCTTTGATCCAATCGTTGTTATGCCCTGGTACTTTCTTTTTAAAATAAGAAGAATGTAATTTGTTTCAAATTTTATAGAAGCCCACAGTTAAGAGACTTTGAATTTCTAAAGAGAAGTTGGACTTTTAAAGTGTTGGAATTTTTTAAAACTGTGTGACTTTAAGTTGTACTGTTTTACATGAGATATTGGGGACAAGAAATGAGAGGCTATTGGCTTAAAGTGATGCATTTACTTATCAAGTTGACAAGAGATGGTACATCCTTTTAGTTTGAACTGTCAACTTAACACAGCCTGGAGTGGCTTAAGGGAGTCTCAATTGCGGGAATGCCCAGATCAGACTGCCCTGTGGCCATACCTGTGGGGACTGTCTTGATTGATAATTGATGTGTCATTTGTATAAGGATCATATAATAGAGTTCAAAATGGAAGCTCACTCTCCTGTTAGACAATACATTTGCCCTTCTTGAGATTGACCAATTGGGGTCAGTGTCAAGGGTCAACAGGAGTTAGGTTGTGTCAGGCTTCAATCTTGACTAAGAGAGTAGAGAACTTTTCTGTTTACTTTGGGCTCTTTTATTTGTGCCTTTTTTTCTTCACGTCTTGCGCCTCTCACTTTCCTCCTCGTTCCTACTTTGCCGCCCGTTTCCCGTTTCCCACCCTCCTGTTTCACTGCTTAATTGCTGATACCCTGAGCTCTAAAAACAAAACAAATAAGCAAAATCTATAAACTACATTTTCCCCAAACAACACCCCAATGTTACTATCAGGAACACAAATGAAATCCAGGGGTGCCTTCTATTGCAAATTAACACCAAGTCTTCTTCCAAGTAATTGTACTTGTTAGTGCAGTTGGTCCCCCCTTTCCAAGTGAAGAGACTCACATAAGATAAACAAAAGGAACAAGGAAACTGGTTGGAGTGGGACATGGATGACACGTCCATCCCAACAAATGCCCAGAATACAGCAAAGAAACAAAATATATGAGACAACAGTCTACTACAACACTTCTACAAACTCACAACTCCTCAGTACCAGAAACCAAAACTGAGATAGCTGAAATGGCAGAAAACAATTTCAAAGTCCCTTTTTGAAGAATGACCAGTGACTGTATAGAGGACTCAAATAAACAGATGAATGAAGTCAGAAAAACAATTTGGGACCTAGACAAGAAAGTTTCTAAAGTAGGTGAAATGGTCGCTAACTTGGAGGAGAAATTTTAAAACACGAAGGGATAAAAAAACAGCAAGGAAATTGAGGTACTATAAAAGAACCAAACATATTCCGAGAATGAAAGACTAGATCTACCCAGGAAAAGACACAGGAGACACCATCATCCAAAGACAGAGCCAAACAGAAGAGTGAACTTTAAGGAAGGAGGACAAGGTTGAGACAATATACCTTCAGATATTGTTATGGTATGCTTTTCTCCTGTGGACTTGGCCTGACCATCTTATTCAGTCTTGGAGATAGCCTTGACCCAGTAGCCATAGCAATGAAACAATTAAAACACAGATCAAAAGTTCTATTGTGATGGGAACAGAGCTATTAGTAGTCCCTCGTAGGAGGGAGCGATAAGTCCTGGGACCCTCATCTAGAATTGTAATCATCGCTCTCTCCTACTCCTGTCCCCTGGAAAACATTCGAGGGAAATACATGTATTCAAAGCAGATTAACTGAAAGGAGAACTTCTTGATGCAGCTTCTCTGACGTCATCTTCTATGATGCAGTGGATTTTGAAGTGATGTAGCTGTTGTTGAGGGGTGTCACTTACGCTCCAGTACATAACCCCTCACACATGTTCCTATATAAAAACCAAATAAACTCACTGGTTCACCAAGCTGGATTTGGTAGGAATCTTTAAATTGGTCTGCCAGTTAGGTCTACCCTAGATGGGGATCTCACCACATCTTCCCAGGAAGGGTTAATGCAACAGACATATATAAATATTAATGAACATGACCAAAATTTCTAAGGACTCTATATGTTCAAGAAACCCATTCTAATATTATGTGGGGTAGAAGAAGAAGCACAAATAACGTCTGAAGGTATAATCAAGTTCATCGCTGGAATTATACCTGAAATTTCCTCAAACCTAAAAAAAAATATTTAAACATAAGACACTCAAAACTCCATCAACAGACATACAGGAGAAGAATGTCTCCAAGACACACCATAGTCAAGATATTAAAAATATGAATTAGCCCATTTCAAAAAGACTTGTGCTGCACATCAGTGACTGTGCAGCTCAAGATCCTCTGTGAGCCACACGCTCAGAAAATTCAGACCAAATGTAATGGGACTGTATGCTGAAGCCTAACTGTGAGACCATAAAAGAAAGATTTGCAGAGGTGTGACCAGCATCTGAGACCACCTGTGAAGCACTCCCAACAAACTGAGACAGTATCCATAATCTAATGATCCAAAGGAAAAGTTGGAGAAGAGAATGGGGTCACCTATCACAGAGGAACTCCAGCATCAAGATAAGACTCTAGGGGCTGGGGAAGGAATGTGAGAGACTGCACATGGAACCCAGCAATCAGACCAGCTTTCGTATCCGACATCTCCACGCAGCTCTTTCTCCCTTTTATATCTTTCCTTCTTTATTTAATACCCAAAGCCAGCTCGGCAGGGCAGCCTGTGCTTGCTCTACACTCCTTTTTTCCATCTTCTTACTATTTCTTTTTCCTTTTTTCTGTCACAAAGAACATAGGATTACCTGATTTGAAAGATCTTTGTGGCCCAGCCTCCTCAGTGATGGAACTGTTTTATGTCATCTGAATATTTTATGTGTATACTCATACATACAGCCTACATGTATGTAAGTGCATCCATGCCATGCAGTGCCCACAGACATCAGAAGAGGGAGTGAGATTCCCTAGAACTGGACTTATGGACAGTTGTTAAGAGCCATGTGGGTGCTGGGAACTGAACCTGGGTCCTCTGCAAGAGCAGCCGTGCTCTAACCACTGAGTCATTTCTCCAGCCCTCATTATGTATTTTTACCTCTCTTTTCAATATACTTTTATCTGAAATTCTCCCATATACCACTCATTTTTTGCCCCTGAATATACCGCATCTACTTTCTCTTTAGTAACTCAATAATAATCTTGCTATTTTCACTGTGTCTTTCTTATTTTTCTTTTCATTCATATTCACAGTAACAAACATATTAGTACACATAGTGTTATCATTATCTCTTTGTACCCTAAAATGATTGGCACTTAAGGGGTGAATGTTTTGTAGTTGACTATTATTCCATTTTTATAGTAAGTCTACCCCTGGCTAATGACTCATTACACACAGTATTCTATTCTCAGAGCCTTGAATATCAGTCTAACAGAAGAAAATAACACCTTAACCTTACAACAGCCTCTCTCTTCTTAACACTAAAAGAAGAAAGGTGACATAACACTTAAAATGGGTCTGGAGAGATGGCTCAGTGGTTAAGAGCATTGGTTGCTCTTACAGAGGACCAGGGTTTGATTCCCAACACCCATACAGTAGCTAACTGGAGTCTGTAACTCAGTTTCAGCGTATCTGATGTCCTCTCTGACCTCCATGGGCATTGCATAACATAGGTGCACTTATATACATGCAGGCAAAAGATTCACATACTACAGTAAAACTAATACATTTAAAACAGCAACAGAATACTCACTGTTCTAACTCCAGATGGGAAAGTCTCAATGCAAAAACACGAGGAACGTAAAAAAACAAAATAACATGTCTTCTCCAGATGTCACCAGTCCCAGTGACAGCGCCCGATGACAATGATCTAGAATCAGACAGGACCAGGCATGGGGGCACATGCCTTCAATCTCAGCACTCAGGAGGCAGAGGCAGGCCTATGAGTTTGAGCCTAGCCTGGTCTACATAGCAAGTTCCAGGTTAGTAAGGGCTACATAGTGAGGCCCTGTCTCCAAAAAACATCAGATGAGTCCAGAGAGATGGCTAAGTTGGTAAAGATGATTGCTACCAATCCTGATACCCAAGTTCAAGCCTCAGGTCCTACATGGTGGAAGGAGAGAACTGACTCCTGCAGGTTTCTCTCTGACCTACACAAACATGCTGTGGTATACACACACACACACACACACACACACCAAATAAATAAATGTACCTAAAAATCAGAAATTTTAAATAAATAATTAAATAATGTATGTTAGGGTATTAGAAAAACAAAAGGTCAAACTCAAAAACGGTTGAAATGATAAAGATTAAGATATAAAATAACGAAATAGTAATGTAAGAAATACAAAGGATCAATGAAATGCAATGGGTTCTTTGAAAGGATAAACAAGATTGGCAAACTTAGCCAAACTAACTAAAAAAGATAAAAGATCTAAATTAATAAAATTACAAATGAACAGGGGAAGATTACAACAGATATCAAAGAACTTTAGAAAACCATAAAAACACATATTCCAGGGGACTAGAGAGATGACTTGGTTGTTAAGAGCACTGGTTGATCTTGCAGAAGACCCAGGCTCAAATCCCAGCACCTATATGGCAGCTGACAACCATCCATAACTCTGGTTCCAGAAAATCCTATGCTCTCCTTTGTCTTCTGTGGATACTGTACAATATGGGTCATACACATACATGTAAGCATAACACTCATACACATAAAAAATAAATAAACTTAAACTCATATTCCACTAAATTGAAAAAAATAAGAGAGGTAAATACATTTCTAAATGCATTTGACCGGCCAAAGTTAAACCAAAATGAGACAAATAAGTTAAACAAATCTATTACAAACATTTACATCGAAACAGTAATTTTAAAAATTCTCAGCTAAAAAAAAAAGATGAATTCACTGAAGAATTCTACTAGACCTTTAATAAAGAATGAATCCTTCTCAAATCATTCCATGAAGTAGAGAAGGAATACTTCCAAACTCCTTTTACAATGCCAGCATTACCCACAATGTCAAGACCAGATAAAGACACAACAAAAAAATAAAATAACAGAACAAATTTTCCTGATAAACTTAGTCACAAAAATTCTAGGGGCTGGAGAGATGGCTCAACAGTTAAGAGCACTGGCTACTCTTACAAAGGACCAAGGTTCAGTTCCCCCCACCCACATGGCAGCTATCAACTGCCCATAACTCCAGTTGCAGGGGTTCCAATGCCCACTTCTGACCTTTGCAAGCATCACACAACAGGGATGCGCTTACATACATGCAGACAATAAACTCAGACACATAAAATGAAATAAATAATATATATATTTTTTAATTCTTAACAAAATATTTGCAACCTGAATTCAAGAACACATCAAAAATATCATTCATCATGATCAAGTTGGCTTCATTCCAGAGATATGGGAGTAGTTCAATATATGTAAATCAATAAATTAAATCAACAAATAACATAAATGTACTCAAAGACAGAAATCAGATAATCATCTCAACATATACAGAAAAGGCATTTAACAAAATCCAATGTTCCTTCATAATAAAAGCACTGAAAAGACTAGAAATAGAAGGAACATAATTCAGCATAAGAAAAATGGAATACGGCAAACGTAAAGCCCACATCATGCTAAATGGAGAAAAATACAAAGCATTTTCCCTAAGACGTGGAACGGGAGAAGAAAGACGGTGGGTGAGGGTGGTAGAACCCATGTGATTTCAGCATGGAAGGGGGAATAATGTGGATAGAAAGTAGGGAGGGAGAGGAGGGACATGGGGAGAAATGGAACGAGGAGAGTCCACCAAAATAAAGTTAATGAAAATACCGTGAGGAACCCTGATACTTGGAAACTTATTTAAGTATAATTTTTAAATCATTTACATGAAGATACCTTGCATAGAAGGATAAATGTTCTCCCAGAGATCATAGGTTATTAAATTAAAATCCTGATGCCAGGAATGGGCTATCTCCCTACAAGTTGTTGGTCAGAGAGGCCCCTGAGGCCTCCAAAACAGTACAAGCACTTGCCATTATAGTCGGTTGCCCACCAAAACTAGGTTGTAAGACCCTATTGCTGAAGAAACAACACGCTCTGGTTGTAGGATATAGAGAATCACGCTGGAACTGAAATGGAAAGTTCCTCCCTCTGGCTAGCTTGAAGTAGGCTACTGAGAAACAACTGTTATCCACAGTCTTACTCAGCTTGCCATACTACACACATACTTGTCAGGCAAGACAATGCCAACTGGTACAATAGTGGCAAAGCCATTATAGCAGCAACCAGTTACTTTCTCACTGGCATTGAGGCCTGCCTCATGGGAAGTAATTTATATCTGGTCAAAATCCCATGGATGGAGAGGTCATAGGTCCTAGTGGGGAAACTACAGTTGCCTTTGTTAAATGGATATGATGTGCCCATTACATTGCCTTCTAAATAATTATACTTATCCCCATTGATGAGTGCTTCTGTTGGCTTAGGTTAGAGTGGTTTCTTTTCACAGTGAAGAGCAGTAATTACAGAGGCAAATAGCTGGTCAAAGTGCTGAGAAAAAGTGACTATTGAATGCTCAGTCATAAAAGAGACATCTAAAACACCCCCCTCCACGACTTGGGGAATATCATAAAAGAGGGTGGAAAGAATGTGATAATCAGAGGGTAAGAGGAGTTGTTGGATAACACTATTCTTTGAGCATAACATGGCTGTGTCACTCTTGAACTCACAACAGCTGTGATTACCTGCACAAGACTGGGCCTATCAACATCCTGTTATGAAAAAAGAAGTGACCTCAAGGCTTCACTCCCTCCTGAGGATTTCTTTGCAGCTAATAGCTGCTGGGGAAGAGAAAAACATTTTGTTCAGTGGTATCCCACAGGTCAGGTGCCCAGACTCCCGTAAACAATCTGTTACTCATACTCAGCCCTAATGAAACGCACTGGGTTACAAAAAAAGAAAGAAAATAGAAGTTGGAGCATTTGGGAAGAAGTCCAAAAGGAGTGGAGAAGACAAAAGAGGATAATGAAGGTGATCAAAATGTGCTATATGCATGTATTAAAATGTCATAACAAACCCTCCTGTCATGTGTAGTTAATATATGCTAATAAAAAATTTAAATATGAAGAAAATCAGTATTAGAAGCTGTAAAAGAAAGGCACAAACTCATACACAGAAGAAGAAACGTCAGAATATCAGGTATCTTATCAACAACCCTAAAAGCCAGAAAAGTATGGAATGAACATAAATGTCAAAAAATATTCTCTATCCAGAAATAAGCCTTAAAATTGATGGAAAAATAGGAACATTTCAAGATAAGCACAAGTTAAGATGATCTATAATTAAACCAACATTGCATAAAATGCTTAAAGGAATTCTGTACACAAAGGAATAAACAAGACAGTGTCATTCACAAGAGCACAAGAAAGAACACATTGCATAAGAGGAATATATGAACACAGGAGCGTCAGGAAGGAATCTATCATGCTCAACACAATAAACTTGGAAGAACTACCAGTAATCCAACCAACCGCAGTAACCAAACGCAGGTAATAGCAAACCTCTCAGTAAAGGAAATGGCATCAAGTCACCAATTAAAAGATATAGAGAAACTGGTTAGTTTTAAAAACTTGATCAAAGGGGCTAGAGAGATGGCTCTGTTAGGAGCACTGACTGCTTTTGAGGGGAGCCAGGTTTGATTCCCAGCACTCTCACAGGTTGGCTAACAACCATCCCTAACTTCAGTTCCAGGGGATTTGACACCCTCTTCTGATTTCCACAGGCATCGCATGACACAGGTACACCTACATAGATGCACACAATACACACTCATACACATAAAATAGAAATAATAAATAAAATATTAAAAACTTGACCAAACTACCAGTTAGTTGTCTCCAAGAAACACATATCACTGTCAAAGACATCACAAAATAGAGAGTCAAAAGATGGAAATCTGCCTACCAAGCAAGCGGGAGCTGGAAACAAGCTGACATCAGTGTTCTCCTATCCAACAGAGTGACGTTTAAAGAGACAGTATTGGAAATCAGATTTATTCAATGTGGCTACAATGAGAAGAGAAACAAAAGTTCCACTGACTGTGAAGCCCATCTTTGAGCTCCTGACATGAGGTCTATATTTAAAGAGAAAGCAAGAGATATTCTTAACTAAACAGTCCTTGGCAAGGTATAGTCCGACCCATCACTGACCCATTGTTGTCTCAGCTCCAGTATTTCCTGCCAGGTAATCTGACAAATTGTCAGAACCAGCAGAAATCTCTTCCTGGGAGACAATTCTTCCTCTGTCTGGCACCAGGGCTTCATCCTATTCCTTAACTCAGAATAAGATTCATGGGGAATTTCAATTCCTCTGTCATTGTTTCAATAATCTGATAGCCCTAGTGTCTAACCTCACTCTGTTGTGGCAATCACAACTCCTTACTCTTTTTAGGCCTCAACCTTGAGGGGTTTTGGTGTGAAAATTCTTGAAATAAAACTATGTATAAAACAAATACAAACAGAATATAAGCAGGAGCCAAGGTTAGAACATGCTCAGTGCCAAGTATTTCTTCATCACCTCTTGGCTTTGAAAGGATGGCACAAGTGACTCCATTTTGTTGTTGGCTTTGAGATGGAGTCTCACTATGAAGTCTACTAGCCACAAACTTACAGTCCCATTTTGTCAGTCTTCAGGTACTTTTACTACAGGCCAGAGCTACCACGCTCTGCGTGCTTTTGTTTTGATTCCAGTAAGTCTGTTGTTTCTGAACAAGAAACACTGAAGATATCATTGATTCACCATCTGGTAGTTTGATTTTTCACTATTCTTCATCACTAGGATGAGTCCTGGCTGGACTTATTGGTTCCTTGTTGGGCGAGTAAGGGATAAATATCAAGGATTCAGGGTCAATAAAGCCATTTAAGGCCAATTTTAAGCACCTGAGAGGCATATAAGGCATAGCTCTTAGGTTAGGCTTACCTAGGGTTCATTCTTATGGTTAATTCTTTCTATCCTGCTGGTGACATCCTAGCATCTTAAAAAAATACTGTTCAGGTCCTTTTGTCAGGAGTTGTATGTTTGAAGAATGTTAACAGACAATAATAATAAAAGTTTATGAAAGCACAACAAATAAGAACACACATAAAGAAAACTAGTCTGAAAATTAAGCACTTGTTTAAAAAATATACTTCTTAGCTGACCAATGTACAATACGTTTTAATTATTAGCAGAGACTGTTTGAAGTGCATAAGTTAGGACATATCTAATTGTCACATCTTAAAAAGAACAATCATAATATAATTAGGAATGCATGAACCTAGGAAAGATCGTCATCACCACCAACTCTAGTTTGGAGGACACCAACTTGGTAAAATGTTCTCAAAGGTTTTGCCTCATAGGGGGTTTTTATAATACAAGAGGAACATAAATACACTTAAAATATAAAAGAGCCAGCAACAATTAGCATCATTACACTGAATTATATAGAAGGCTTTTACATATTAACATATTTCATCTGAATAGAACTAATTAAAATACGAGAAATGTCAAAAGAATTATTGGTCACTTTGCATCCATTAAATTTTGCATTTATTAAAACTGTTTAAAAGGGTTTGTGTGTGTGTGTGTGTGTGTGCGTGTGTGTGTGCAATGCCTATGGAAGTCATAGCTCCCCCTGGAGCTCCAGTTGCAGGCAGTTGTGAACCACCCTACAAAAGTACTGGGAGCTAAACACGGATCCCCTTGAGAGGCAGCTAAACCATCTCTCTAACCCTTAAGCTTATTTTTAACTTTGCAAACTTTTTCATAATATATAAAACACACAACTCTACACATTTTTAGTCACAGATAGATAGCGTAGTAAATATACTAAAATCACTTTAAAATAGCTGCTTATCAGACCAGCACATTGATCCAATAGGTTAGGACACAAAATCTGATAACCCGTGCAGTTCAATTTCCATGACCAACACGGAGGACGAAGAGAACTGACTCCTGTAAGTTGTCCTGTGATCGATAACATGACATGGATGTGTCCACACACATACACACAAAAAATAAATAAATAAGAATGATTTTTTTAAAGTTGCTTCTAAAGTGAGCATTTAAAAGCCTTCAACAAAAATCAACATTTAAATGAAACTTGACCTCAAAAGAATTTTCTAAGTAGTCAAAAGCCTGGCAAAAATCAGTAAAAACAAAACAATTATTTCAGTAAAACAGAAAATCTTGATAAATTTACCAATTAAATACAAATTACATTAGATATAAAAATATTCAATCAATATTTTACAATAAAATGTTACCTATCAACAGTGAATTAATGGCCAATGATAATTTTATTATTTCAACAGCAAAATTAACCCACGTCAATAATGAAAAATTAAACATATATTTCATATGGAACAAGTCATGCAAAAGTATTCCTCCATATAGACCAGCCCTAAAATTAATATTTTAAAAACATTCCAAGACTTTCTAGGAAAAATCAGTTTAGAAATCTTTTTAGCACTTAACAAAAGCATATTTTGACAATTTAGACATATTTAAGTACAAGATTCTAGTTATTTCTCTTCTTAGACATAAAATTTTTGCCATTCCTGAGACATAAAAGCTTCAGCTCTTTTTCTATTACAGAGTAAGCTCACCAAGATTCTGAATGTTGTTTGCAGTGGTTGTGTCTTTTGTGCTTCCCATTATGAGAAAATTAGTAGTGTGAACAAAAGTTTCCAGAAAAACTGCATATCCTTCAAGAGAAGCTTCTACAAGGCTGACCAACTGATTAGAATGTGATGGAAATCAGGTAATAAAGAAACCAAGCATTCACTCAGAGAGATGGAGAAACCAGTCCTTTATTGGATGCCAGTTGTCCCAAAAGGGCCGGTGCTTTAAAGCTCTGGGGGCCAATTACAGCTTTCCCTAGGTTTTTACAATCTTCCCATTATATCTTAACTGCCACAACACTGGAAAATTCAAATTGCACCCTATGGGTCATCATCTTCGGATCCCATCTCCTGGGGCCATGGAGGATCCCTCTGAGAGGGCCTGAGAGGACCTGACTCAGACTCAGGTCACCACGCAGTGGGTAGCTCAAGCCCCGCCCACCAGTCCCCCAGTTTGGGAACCATCCCTAGTTCCTCCCATTCTGCCTGCCAGAGACCTGCAAACTACCCTGGTAAATCTGACCTTTCCCACTGCAACTTGTTACCCCTGTGTGCTAAACAGCTCCATTCCCTCTTCAAATGCTGTCTTCCTTCCAGTCTCGAGTCCAGGCCTTCTGCTCTTCCCATCTCAGATCTCTGGACTACCCTCCTAAGCCAGACCCTGCACACTGTGTCCTGATCCCTTGAGCCCAGACTAGCTGCATTCTCCAACTTCAGGGCCCATACTTTTTCTGCCTCGATAGTTGGACCCTGCCCACTCTGACCCCACCCCAACATTAGCTTTACAGCCCCTGCCTGATCTTCCTGCCTGAGACCTCCTCACTAGTCTACCAGAACCCAGCCGCTGGATACCCACAGCCTTGAATTCCCTTCTACCCACCAGAGAGCACTTCACTAATCAACTTGGACACATCCTGTCCTACCAATAAAAATTCAAAATTGAGAACTCGAACCGTGCACCAACTAGACATACCTGAGCAAAAACAACAAACAAAAAATTTTAATTTAAATTTAAAAGAACAAGCTAAATCAACAATATTAACAGAACCAAACTTAAACAAAACCAGACAAGAATTTCACATCAGACACACAACCAATAAAAGAAATCCATAAACCCAAATGACAGCCCCAGACACAAATAATATGAAAAAAAAAAAAAAACAAGAGAATATGTGCCCAACAATACCCACCAGAACTACAGAAGTGTGCTACAAAAGGAACCACCCAGAGGAACCCCAGGACACAGAGTTTAAATAACAATCACAAACATGATCAAAGAACTTAAAGAATACACAAACAATTCAAAGAACTCAAAAGAGGATAGGAATAAACACCTGACTGAAACTCAAGAAAAGACAGATATACAGCTGAATGAAATGACAAAACAATTCAAGACTTGAAAAACAAATTCACAAAAGAGACAGAAATATTGACGAAAATGAAATGAACATGGAATTGAAAATTTCAATAAGTCAATTTGAAATGACAGGAGAAACACTTATAAACAGAACGAATGAAATGGAAAACAATATCAAGACTGCCTAACAAAGTGGAAGACCTGGACCACTCAAGCAAAGGAATGGAATATGAAGGAAATGTAGGACTCCATGAAAAGACCAAATCTGCGCATCATAGGCATAGAAGAAGAATCTCAGGTCAATGGCATTGCTCAGATCTTCAACAGGATTGTAGAAGAAAACTTTCCCAAATTAAGGAAAGACTACACAGATACAAGATGCATCCAGAACACCAATTAGACAGGACCAGAACAGAAACTCCATGTGGCATATTATAGTAAAAACACTAAAATACTGAACAAAGAGAGGATACTGAAAGCTCCTGAAAAAAACAAGATATATATAATAGAAAACCCACCAAAACTGTAGCTGACTTTTCAAACTATGAAAGGCAAAAGACCCTGGATCAAAGTATATGTTTCTAAATAATCATGAATTCAACACAAAATACTTTACCTAGCAAAACTAGCTATCATAGTCAAAGAGGAAAGAAAAACTTTCCATGATAATAATAAGCTAAAAAAATTCATATCCATCAAACTAGTCCTACATAGAATACTCAAAACAATACAAAGGACTAAAGACAGGAATAAATACCCAAGAGGTTACAGAAAAAAAAAATGAAGGTATAGGTAAAGAAATACAAAATATGACCAAGAACAGAAATGAATTAAACTGACAGTAATTTACACACATCTTTTAATAATAGCTATTAATATCAATGGCATCAACACCCCAGTCAAAAGACATAGATTAGTGGGGTGGATTAAGAAAGAAAATCCATCTTTTTGTTGTCTTCAAGAAACACATCTCACCTTTAAGGATACACATTAAGAATTCTCTTGCAGTGAGGCCTGTTCAGCCCCACCTCCCTACGTTTGAATTGATAGAGTGAACGGAGAATGCACTCCAATTAAAGAAACCAGTTTATTCAGGGTTACTTACAAAAGATTCATCTGCAGGGAAAGAGACAGAAATTTCTTATGGGGGAGTCAGCATTTTGATGAGAAGTACAGTGGACCTCTGGCACACATACCCAAGACGGAGCCCAGCGGTGGAGCCCGCAAGTCTCCTTCCCAGCTTTTTCTGCTTTCCCGATAGACCTTCCCTCTTAAGTCATTGGTTGGTTGGCTTCAGTCACATTCTTGGAGGCATGTCCCTTGAGGCAGAGAGACACTGTAAATTTACCTCTACAGCATCAACTTAGGGTAGAAGAATGTAAAAAAATATTCCAAGCAAATGGTACTAAGAAACAAGCAGGTGTTGCAATTCTAATATATGATAAAATAGACATCAAATTAAAACAAATAAAAGACATAAAGAGGGTCACTTATTCTATTCAAAGGAACAATCGATCAAAAGATATTACAATCATGAAGATATATACACCAAACTCTGGGGTGTCCAATTGCATAAAAAACAGTACTACAGGACTATAAAACACAGATTAACTCCAACTCAGTAATATTTGGTGACTCCAATGCCCAATAGACAGCTCAACTGGACAAAGAATAAACCAAAAGGCATCTAAATTAAAAGACCTCATACATCAAATGAATCTAAGAGACATTTACTAAATATTCCACCCAAGAACCAAGAAATAAACTTTCTATTAATAGCCCATGCAAGTTTCTCTAAAATTGACCACATTCTGGTGTATAAAACAAACCTCAATAAATGTAAAATTTTGAAATAATTCCATGCATTCAATCAGACCACAATACAAATGCTTAAAATCAACAGCAAAAGAATCTCTAGTAACTACACAAACCCATGGAGATTAAACAATACACTCATGAATAATGAATAGGTCAAGGAACAAATTAAGAAATAGATAAAAGTACTAATGGAACTAAGTAAAAATGAAAATACAGCACAACATCACCTCTGGGACACTTTAAAAGCAGTCTTAAGAGGGATATTTATACCTCTAAGTGCTTATTTTTTAAAAATCAGAAAAAGGACATATAAATGACATAACAATACAACTCAAGACACTGGAAAAGCAAGAAAAAAACAAACTTGAATCTAACAGATACAAAGAAATAATAAAAATCAGAGCATAAATTACTAAAATAGAAACAAAGAATATAAAGAATCAATGACTCTAAGAATTGGTTCTTTGAAAAAATAAGAAAGATATACCTTTAGCACGGTTAACCAAAAGAAAGAGAAAACCAAAATGCACAAAATCAGAAATGAAAGGGGAAACATCACAAAAGGCACCCCAAAAAATCCAGAACATTATAAGGGAATCCTTTAAAACCTATATTCTATTAAATTTGAAAACCTAAAAGAAATGAACAAATTTATAAATTCATGGAAACCATTAAAGTTAAATCAAGAAAAGGTCAACAGCTTAAACAGATCCATACCAAATAAGAAAATTGAAACAGTGATATAAAACCTTCCAATGAAAAAAGGCCTAGGCCCATATGTATTCACAACAGAATTATACCAGATGTTCAAAGAAGATCTACAACTTATGCTTACTAAATTATTCAAAAAGATAGAAACGGAGGGAGACCTCCCAAACTCCTTCTATGAAGCCAGCATCACTCTACTACAAAAACCAGGGAAAGACACCCAGAAAAGAAAACTATAGGCCCATATCCTTAATGAACACAGAAACAAAAATTGTCAACAAAATACTCATAAACCATATACAGACATACATCAAAAAGATCACCCACAACGATCAAGTCAGCTTTATTCAGGAGGCACAGGGACAGTTCAATATACATAAGTCAATAAATGTAATAAATTATATAAATGGAATTAAAGACAAAAATCACATGATCTCAGTAGATGCAGAAAAGGGCTTTGACAAAATCCAACATGCATTTATGATAAAAATCATAGAGGGAATTGGACTAGAGGGAACATACCTTAACATAGTTAAAGCTCTGTACAACAAACCCACAGCCACATCATTCTAAATGGAGAAAAACTAGAAGCATTCCCATTAAAATCAGGAACCAGACAAGACTGTACACTGTTACCAATCCTTTTCAATTGTGCTTGAAACTCTTGTTAGAGTAATAAGACATAAGAAATTAAATGAATACAAAGGAAAAGAAGAGGTCAAACTATCCCTATTTGTAGATGATATGACATTATACATAAGAGACCTCAAAAATTCCACCAGAAAATTCTTAGAAATTATCAACACTTTCAACAAGATGGCAGCTTACAAAATCAGTCTACAAAAATCAGTAGCCTTTCTTTATACCAATAACAATAGGCATTCACAATAGCCTCAAAAAAATCTATGAATAAACCTAACCAAAGACATTGAAGACCTCTACAGTGCAAACATTAAATCTTTGAAGAAAGAGATTGAGGAAGATACTGGGAGATGGAAAGACCTCCCATGCTCACAGATTGGTAGAATTAATATTGTGAAAATGACCATCCCACCTAAAGCAATCTATAGATTTAATGCAATACTTATCAAAATTCCCATGACATTCTTCACAGAACTAGGAAAAAACATCCTAAAATTCCTACGAAATTAAAAAAGACCCTGGATAGCCAAAGCATTCTCAAGCAAAAAGAGCAATGATGGGGGGACTGCCATATCAGAACTCAAACTATATTTCAGAGTAGTCATGAAAACGGCATGGTCCTGACACAAGCAGACGTACAGATCAATGGAACATAATTGAAGACCAAAACATGAATGCATCCAATTTAAGCCACTTGATATTTGACAAAGGTGCTAAGAACACTCACTGGAGGAAAGACAGCATCTTCAACAAATGGTGTTGGCAAAACTGGATATCTACCCGTAGAAGAATGAAATTAGACTCATCTTTCACTGTGCATATCAACTCCAAATGGATCAAAGACCTTAATGTGAAGTCTGAAACTCTGAAATCATTAGAAGAAAATATAGGCAGTGCCCTACAAGATAAAGGTGTAGGAAAGGACTTTCTAAATCAGACATCAGTTGCTTAGGCATTAAGGTCAATAATCAACAAGTGGGACCCCATTAAACTAAAAGTCTTCTCTGTACAGCAAAAGAAACAAACAAGGAAATTAAGAGGAAACCCATTGAGTGGGAGAAAATCTACACCAGCTATGTATCTGACAGAGAATTAATACCAGAACTCAAAAAACTAAAAGAACTCATAAAACAGAGAAACAGGAAAGTAAACGACCCAATAAAAAAGACATGTGAAGGATCTGAACAGAGAGTTCCCAAATGAAGAAATAAAAATGGTTAAGAAACTCCTTAAAAAGTGCTCAGAATCCTTAGTAGTTAGAGAAATGCAAATCAAAACCATTTTAAGATTTCATAGAAGCGGGGAATAATGGCTCATCAACCCACTTCCAGACCTGAGCCAGTTTACAGACCCAAAACCCCTTGAACAAAGGAAGGTCAGGTCAACCTTATACAACAGCACACTCTTACTTCCCTCATCCTCACTAGAGGAACCTATGACCTTTACTGGAGTAACTTTACATTGGGGAAAGGAAATAATCAGACTTCTCAGGGCTCACTGGACACTGGTTCTGAACTGACACTGATTCCTGAAAGACCCCCAAAAGCATTGTGGCCCTTCAGTTAAAGTAGAGGCTTATTAAGGTCAGCAAATTGAGTCTGGGCTAAAGGCTGACTCACAGTGCATCTACTGAGTCTCCAAACTCATCCTGGGGTTATTTCCCTAATCCCAGAAGATATTATAGGGATAAATATATATAGAAGCTGACAGACTCATCTGGTTGGTTTCCTGGGCTGTGGAACAAGGGTTATTATTATGGTTGGAAACACCAAATGGAAGCAAATGAAGTTGCCTCTATCATGGAAAATAGTGAACCAAAACTACTATCGCATTGTTGAAGAGATTTCAGAAATTAGTACCACTCTTAAGGACTTGAAAGATGTAGAGGTGGTTGTTCCCACCACATCTCCACTTTAACTCTATTTCGACTGTGGAGAAGACAGATGAATCATGGAATATGACAGTTGAACTCTCTCAAACTCAATCAAAGAGTGATTCCAATTGCAGCAGCTGTACGGTTTCCTTACATGAACAGATTAACACATTAACTGACATTGGCATGCAGTTATTGATCTAGCAAATGTTTTTTTTCTCAATACCTATCTATAAAACTCACCAGAAAGAATTTGCTTTCAGTTGGCAAGGCAAGCAGTACAGCTTTACAGCTCTAACTCAAGTATATTAATTCTCCAGCCTAGTGTCATAGCTTAGTTCAAAGGAATATTGATTGCTTGCTTCTTCCACAAGGTATTACACTGGTCCACTGTGTGGACGATGTTATACTGACTGAGCAAGTGACAGGAGGTAGAAACCACTACGGATTTGTCAGTAGTGCAAATTCTACCAGTCTAGGGGTGTGGAGCATGTGGAGATATTACTTCTAAAGTGGAGGATAAGTTGTTACACCTGGCCTATCCCACCAAGAAAGAAGCACAACGCTTGGTGGGTGCTTAGTGGGTGCTGGAGGCAGAGTATTCCTCACTTGGGTTTGTTCCTCAGACCAATACAAGTGACTAGGAAAGTTCTAGCTTTGGGCCTGGAAAAAGAAAAGGCTCTCTAATAGGTTGAGGCTTCTCTGCAGACTGCTCTTCTACTTGGGCCAGATGATCTAACAAAACCAATGGTACTTGAGGGTTCAGTGGCACATAAGAATGCTATTTAGTCACTGGCAGGCCCCTAAAAGTGACTCACAGCAGAGAATCTTGGAATTTTGGAGCAAGGCTCTCCCATTATCTGCAGACTATTATCCCTTTGAGAAATATTTCATGTCCTGATAATGGGCCTTGGTAGAAACTTAATGTTTGAAAAGGGTCACCAACTTATATGTGGCCAGAGATGCTGATCATGATCTGGATGTTATCTGATCCATTAAGCCATAAATTTGGATGTGCACAGCAGCAATGCATTATCAAATGGAAGTAATATATATGTGATCAGCCCCAGCGAGTCCCAAGGACACAATCAAGTTACACAAAGAAGTTCTCTAGATGCCTGTTGTTCCTACTTCTGTTATAATATGTTCTGACCACCAAACGTGCACAAGGAGTGTGCCATATGATCAGTGACTGTGGAAGAAAAGACTACAGTCTGGTTTACAAATGGTTCTGCATGCTATGCAGACATCACCCAGAAGCGGACAGTATTTATAGTACTTTCTTGGGCAACTCTGAAGGATACTCGTGAAGGGAAATCTTCACTGTGAGCAGAACTTCTGTAGTGTGCACTGTCATTCATTTTGCTTACAAGGAGAAACCCATGTAAATGCTCATCAAAAGGTGACTCCAACAGAGAAGTTTGATAATGAAGTAGATGAGATGATCTATTCTGTGAATAGTTAACATCTTTCCCTAACCATTTTGGCCATTATCTAATGGAGCTGTAAACAAAGTGGGAAGGGTAATAGAGGTACAGGTTATTCATGGGCTCAGTAACACAGACCTCCACACACAAAGGCTGACCTGGTTATACAGCTGCTGCTGAATGCCAAATCTGCCATCAGTAAAGACCAACCCTGAGCCCCGATGTGACACCCTAGGGTGACTAGTCAGTTTTCTGGCGGCAAGTTGGCTACATTGGACCACTTCCATCATGGAAAAGGCAGAGCTTTGCCTTTATTAGAATAGACATTTATTCTGGTCATGGATTTGTCTTTCCTGCATGTAGTACTTCTGCCAAAACTACCATCAGTGGGTTGACAGGTTCCTTTATCTACCATCATATATTGCTTTTGACTGGGGAACCCACTTCACAGCCATAGAGGTGTGGCATTGGGAAATTCTCATGGAATACACTGATTTTATAAAGTCCCCCACCTTCCTGAAGGAACTGGCTTTATAGAACAGTGAAATGACCTTTGAAAGACACACAAACAGTACCTATTAGGAGACAACAGCCTAGAGGGAGGGCAGGGTTCTCCCTGTACATGCTTTGAACTAGCATCCAGTCTATGGTACTGTTTCTCAGGACTCATGGACACTGGAATCAAGGGGTGGAAACGGAAATGCTTCCATTTATCATCACCCTGAGTGATTGACCAGGAAAATTTTTGCTTTCTGTTTCTGAAGCCCTATGCTCTGCTGGCCTAGAAGATTTGGTTGCAGAGGGGTGTGCTTCTGACAGAAGACACAACAAGCCTTCCATTAAACTGGAGGCTAAGACTTCCTCCTTTTCACTTTGGGCAAGTGATGCTCTAGGGTCAACGGCAAGAAAGGAATAACATTGTTAGGAGGGTGATCTATAATACCAAGAGTAAACTTGGCTGCTTCCCAACAAAGGAGGGAAGGAAGAATTGTGTCTAGAGTGCAAGAGAGGCTTTAGGTTGTCTTCTGGGGTTACCGTATCATGTGATTAAAGTCAACAAGAAACTACAACAGCCCATTCCAGCCATAATCACAAAGGGCCCAGACCCTTCAAGGATGAAAGTATTGGGCACCTTTCAAGGGAAAGAACCAGGATCTGCTGAGGTGTTTGCTAAGGGTGGAGGAAATTCAGAATGTAGAGTAGAGAAAGGTAGTTATAAACGCCAACTAAGGCCACATGACCAGTTGCAGAAACAAGAATTGTAATTGACATGGTATTTCTGGACTATTTTGCTAAGAACATGTTTGTGCATTTATACACAAACATTGACAGATATTTGTGTTTTCTTTTCTCTGTTACTTTATCATGTATGTTACATTGAGGTAATATCAGAAGTGTTGGAAATCTCCTTTAACATATTTAAACTATGAGACACTAACAGACTAAACATTCCTCAACTTTGTCACCTATTCTTAAAATATATTGTGTTTGTAGTTATACATGGGATAGTTATATCTGTAAGGGTACAATTATGATTTTATTATTGTTTTCATTTGCAAATTAAGCATGACATAAGAAGATGTGACTGAGTGTCAAGTTGACAAGGGGTGGATCTGAGATAGACAATCTTGCTTATCAACTTGACTGAATCTGGACTCGAGTAAAACACAAGCCACTAGGCATTTCTGTGGGGGACTTTCCTATGATCAGATTATTTGAAGCAGAAAGACCCATCCTAAATATGGATGGCACCTTCTTGTGGCAGACCAGATAAAAAGAGTGGAAGCTTTGGTTTTGCCCTCTCCCCTTCATTCGTGATGAACGTGATGGTCCGTTTGCGGCAGCCATGTTTCACTGATATTCGAACCAGTGTCTCGAGGCTTCCAACACTGATCGAAGACTGGGACTGCTGAGGCATGCAGCCTCAAGAACTAAGCAGCTATGGAATTCTCAATGCATTCATTATGAGATAGCCATTATTGGACTACCCAGACCATACATATCGTAATAAATCCCTTTTTACATATATATATTCTGTGAGTTCTGTTCCTTTAGAAAATCCTGACTAATACAGACTCCACATCACACTACAGAGCTTCTTACTTATCCTTTATTGCTGCCCTATTCACACTAGCAAGTACATAGAATCACCCCCGATGTTCATCAACAGATGAATGAATATCAAAAATACAGTACATGTGCACAATAGAATTTTATTCAGCTGTAAAAAAATAAAATTAGGAAATTTCCAGGAAAATGTATGGAACTGGACAATATTATGCTGAGGTAACGCAGGCCCAGCCGGACAAAACCACACATTTCCTCTCATATGCGGATTTTATCTTTGAATTTTTAGATTTCTGTGTTTAATTTGACATCTCTGTTTGGTCAAGGGGTTAGTAAGGGAAGCTGGAGAGATGGCTCTGTGGTTAAGAGCACTGACTGTTCTTGCAGAGGACCCGGGTTCAATTCCCAGTATGCACATGGAGGCTAACAACCATCAATCACTCCTAAGGGATCCGACGCCTTCTTCTGACCCCCTGCAGGCATTGCATGACACAGGTGCACTTACATACGCACAGGCAATACACTCATAGACGCAAAATAAAAATAATAAATAAAATATTGAAAAAAAGAAACTAGAAAGGAACTACAAGAGGCAGAGAAGAAAAGGAGTTGAAAGTTTAATAGTATAATAGAACACACGTGATATGAAAGTAGAAGGTTTAATAGTATAATAGAACACATGTGATATGAAAGTAGAAGGTTTAATAGTATAATAGAACACATGTGATATGAAAGTAGGGGAGGTAATAATGGGAGGATAAGAGTTTAATCAGAGAAGAGGACATGGTGACAGAGGAGACTAGGGGGATATGAACGAGGATGTATGAAAAATCCTTGTGGAAACTCATCACTTTCTGATCTCATTAAAAAACATAATTGTAAAGAAGTAAAGAGTTTGAACCCAGGTACCCTGCGTGGATGTTCTATAATGGAAATAGGAAATAGGAAGGCACCTCAGATGGTTGCTAAAAGACCTGGCAATGTGGTGGTAATTCAGCACTTTGGAGCAGGGAAAGCTCTGAGACAGACGGAGACATGGGGAAGGCAGACAGGACTCTTCCCTTCTGCAGTCACCTGGGACAGAAGTCTTTGTTTCCAAAAGCTGCTACGTCCCCGCCATATGTTACCTGCAAATCACCATGTATGTGGTATTTGCCTTTTGCTTCCATTCCTCACATGAGTATATGTGTCCCCCAAAACTGGAGCAGGGGGCTGACTCCTTTACAGAAGGATCCATGTGTCAGTCCTGCGGGCAGATTAGACTTTCCCTCCCGCCTGATTTTGGCTGCTGGTTTCTGATTTTTCCATAACAGTTCCCAGAAGACATGGGTTATTCAATGAATAAAGCCACTAGCTACCAAATGGCAGGCATGAAAATGGTTCTAAAAGAACCCAAACAGTTCTGAGTCCGCCAAATGAACAGGAAGGCAAAGTTCACAAATTGGTTAGAAACTTACTGAAAGGTTTTGGACGAGGGTTCATGAGGGACACTGGGGGAATAAGGAATCTATTGTAAGAGGTATTAACAGCATGGACAGCAGACAGAGAGGCCACGTCATGCCAGGGACTCCAAGGAGAATTCAGGCCCCAGTACTAGAGATAGACAACACGATGAGGCCTTAGAACAACAGTCCACAGGGGGTCTCTTCTTTTTTTGATATTCTTTTTATTTTTAATGTATATTTTAATGACGTTTTTGTGCATTTCCTATAATGGAGCTTAATCATATTTCTTTTCTCTTTCTGAGAATGGGGGAGATCTCACAGCAAAAGTCTACAACAGGCCCTCTGATTTCCAGACTGCAGCGTTGAGGGTGGAGAGCAGGATATATGGCCACCAACATCCCCTTTGATGTAAACACACTTCCCAGGTGAGAGCTTCTGACACCAGGAAGTCTGTTAGGTAGAGACTCAAAGACAATGTCTCAGTAGGGTGTCTGTAGGTGTCTGTGAAAGGGAGCGCTGCTTCAAAGCGGCTCAAGCAGCAGCTGTATTCCTACAGGAACCAGGGCCAGCCCAAGAATCTAAAACACACTCCAAATACTGGTTTCTCTGCCTCACCCAACAGAACAGCTGATGCCAGCGAAGCGGGAAAATAAGGAAGGGTTAGTCTGCGTGTTTGTGTGCTTTGTGCAGTGGGTCTGCTCTCTGACCTACATGGGATCAGATAGAATAAAGAATGCTATTTCAATTTTTCTATATTTTTAGGGCTTGGTTCCCTAAAATGTAGTCTATTTTGGAGAAAGTTTCCTGTGCTACTAAAAATATATGTATTCTTTAGTGTTTGGTGGAATGTTCTGTAGGTGTCTACCGACACTGTAGATGTCTACAGATATACTAAAACAGCCTCTTAAAGCCCAAGTCTTAACGGAAAAATACAAGCAATACTAAAACCAAGACAATATACGCTTTGGGTCACATGATGTATAGCATCATTTAACTCCAGTGTTTCACTGTTTGATTTTTGTCTGGATGAGCTGTCTATTGATGAGATGGGGTAGGGAAGTCACCCATAACAGCTGTATTGGGGTTAATTTGTGGCTTTACATTTAGTAGTGCTTCTTTTAAAAAATTTGATGTATCCGTGTTTGTTCATATGTTTAGAATTGTAGTGTCCTCTTGATAAATTGTTCCTGTGATGAGTATGAAGTGACTTTCTTTGTCTCTTTGCTTTAAGTCTATTTTGTCAGACATAAGAATACCTGTGCTGGCTTACCTACCAGTCCATTTGCTTAGAATCTATTTTTCCACCTTTTACTTTAAAGTGATGTCCATTGTCAGTAATGAGATGTCTTTTGGGGAGGCAGCGAAAAGATGGATTCTGTTTTCTAATTCATTCTGCTAGCCTGTGCCCTTTTATCAGAAAATTGAGACCATTAATATTCAGTTATTATCAAGAGGTATTTAATTTCTGTAATTTTGATGATTTTGTGGTGTTTCCTTAGACTCTTTTTATTAACTGCCCTGGTGTTATTTATTTTTCCCTATGACCTCTAGGGTGTGTTTGTCCTTTCTTCAGTTTCTTTTTATCATGAAAAGAATTTAATTTCTTCTTTAGTTTTAATAAATGGTTTTGCTGGGCGCAATATCCTGGGTTGAGAGTTGTCATCTTTCAGAGCTTGGAATACATCTTTCCAAGTCCTTCTAGCTTTAAATTTTTCTATCAAGTAATTGGCTCTTCTACTGGGTCTGCCTTTATATTGATTTGGTTCTTCTCTCTTGAAGCTTTTATCATGTTTTTAGTGTTTTAAGTAAAATATGTTTGGAGAAATTCCCTTTTCTGGTTTTGCCTCTTGTACCTGTGTGGACATCTCTTTCTCACAATTACAGAAATTTTCTTTTATTAAAGTTCTATTTATTTATATTTTATATGTATGAGTATTTTGCCTATATGTATGTAAGTGCATCCATGTCATCCAAAGCCCACAGAGGCCAGAAAATGGTGTTGGATCCCCTGGAACTGGAGTTATGGATTGTTGCTGGCTGCCATGTGGGTCCTGGAAACTGAACCCAAGTCCTCTGGAAGAGTAGCCAGTGTTCTTAACTGCTGAGCCATCATTCCAGCCCCTCAATTACAGAAACTTTCTTTTACAATTTTTTGGAAAACATTTTCTTTGCCTTTGACCTAGAATTCTCCTTTGTCTATGTCCTTAATTCGAAGACATGTTTTTTTCAGTGTCGAAAAGATCCTGTATGTTCTGTTCATGCATTCATTAAAGCTTATCGCCCGCTGTGAATGAGCGCTCCGGACCCCCCACTTTCTCTTCAGGCTGTGATACTGTCTTATCCATAATCCATTCTGTTGGCGAGCCTTTCCACTGAACTCTTAATTTGACTGAAATTTTCACTTCTGGTTTCATTTCGGTTTTTAGTTTTCTTCAGTATTTCTATCTCTTTAATTGTTTTCATGTCCTAACTTGTCTTCCTTATTTCATTCAACTGTTTGCATTTTCTGTGGCTTCAATCAGTCTTCTCTTGGTTTATTCAGGTATTTCATGCCCTCCTTAAATTCTTTGAACTCTTGAGTATGCTTATAATTGTTCTTTGAATTCCATGTCCTCAGTAAAAATTAGGACATGACAGCCTCAAGAGGATGGAAGACTGCACTTGGATGTGGTTGTGGGAATATAAAAGGATATATATATCCAAGCGCACTTGCTAGGCTGGGAAGTTGCTGGGGAGCTGTCGTATTTCAGATAAGACAAGAAGCAACAATTATATTTTTCAGAGTTTATTGCTCAGAGATACAAGTATGCACTTTTTTTAAAAAATCAGGTAAAAGAAGGTTTATTTGTCTTGTACTTTTGTGTAACAACTTCCCACAAATTTAGAAGTTGAAAATAGTATATATGAAAGCAATAATGTTTTCTCAAAACTTAAACACTGAATTCTCATGTTACTCAGAAATTCCACTTCCAGGTATGCACTAAAGAGAATTTAAAACAAGGACTCAAAATATTGCATATACAAATATGTTCATGGTAATATTATTTTCAATGGCTGAAAAATGGGTATTCGTTAACAGATGAAAAGATACACAAATTGTGAGTTATACAGTTATACATGCAGTGGAATATTATTCAGTCATAAAAGGAATGAAAAAGTGATATACTATTTTATGGGTAAAACTTGAAAACATTATGCAAGTAAAAAATAGACAGACAAAACGTCATATATTGTATGACTCCTTTTATATAAATAACTGTAACAAATGAAATCATAGAAACTAAAGCAAATGGTTGTTAAGGGCTATGGGTAGGTGGAGAAGAAATGGGGAATGGCTTCATGTCCTCAGCGTGTCTTCCAGGAGTAGGATATTATTTAGGAAAAAGAGAGAGTTGTGGAAAATAACCAGAACCCCTTACTGGCCTCCCCAGTCTCTGGCTACAGTGGAACTGGAGACATTTTTGGAGTATACAGTTCTGACATACCATCCCCAAGTAGGGACAAGTATACCCCCAGGTCCAAGGTTCGACCTCGCGCTCTTATCAACCCCTCCAAAGAGGTTGATAATTGCAAATAGGGAATTTGGATGCAAGTCGGGCTACTTACATGCTGAATGGGGGCATAGAGTGTAGCAACTGGGGTACCCCTTCAGTGGGTCTATCTAAAAGATACCAAAAGTATATAACTCTTAGCTATAGAGAGAAAAGAATCCTTGCCCGGTGTCTGTGAGGAGCTGGAAGAAGCAGAGGCGAGTAGTTAGGCACAAGTTCTAGGCAGGGAGCCAGGAGACACCAGAACAAGGTGAATTTTCAATGTGGTCCGTTGAGAGTTTTTGATGCGGGCCTTTGAAAGTATCTGTCTATTGGGTTCCTCCTCGAGGTTCTTTTGGCTGAACTCAAGATCTGTTTTTCAGATTTGTGGTTCCATATGGCATGATGAAGATGTTTTAGAACTATATAGAGGTAGTAATTGCACAGTAAATGTGTTAAATGTCATTGAATTGGTCACTTTAAAGTGATTTAATTTTGTTATGTGAATTTCATCTCATCTATTTGTATAGTATCATTCTGACTTAACACTAAATTAATCTGAGAAAATCGACCACAAGGTAGAGTTCTAACAACTTCATCCTCCTCCTCTTCCTTCTCTGTCCTCGTTTGTTTATTTTGACTATTCCATAAATGAAGTAGTACATTTATCTTTTTGAAATATTGACAGCAGAAGAAGTGATGCAATTATTACTGTCTTTTTTAACTGTTACAGCCTTAGCAACTCAGGAAGTGCTAATGTATGAGTTTAAGTCCCAAGGTAGAAAACAGTCAAACCTCCCAACTCAAAGGTAGTCAAGCAGAAAGGTTTCCTCTTACTTGAAGGAGGGTCAGTTCTTTTGTTCTGTTCAGTCCTTTAACTGATTGCATGAAACCCATCCATAATAAAAGGCCAGTCTACTTTATTCAGCCTTCAAATTTAAACATTAAGCACATCCAAAAGCACCAACAGTAATTTGTTTAACAAATATCTGGGTACTCCATTGTCCAATAAATTTGCCACATGAAATTAGCCATCACAGTGGTCATATCAGAATCCTGTCTACTACAAAAAGAGTAAGAAGCTGCTACTGGAGAGGGACCCCAGGAGAAACAGGGGGTGACATGCTTTTCATACAAACCTTGAAGGGACATTTGATTTGTCCTCTGACCTAGGTTATTCACGGGGGGTAAGAGATCATAACCACATAGATCCCATGATCCTGTCTGCTATGTGACCAGTATGAGGTCACTAGAAATTCTGATAGAGAATCTTAGAGCCTGTAGATATTCCTGAACAGGTCTCGTCCCCAGGCCAGTATTTCTGCTGGTTGCTGCTGTATACATCTCCAGACCTAAGAAATGGACTGGTGCTAGCCGGTGATAATACTTGAATATGTTAACTTAAGTGTTTTTCTTTATCTTAAGTCTCAAAAGAGACTTTTATAATTTTCATAAAATTGTTTGTTCTTTTATTCGGTTTCATCTGATGGTAACATTTTGCAAAAATACCAAAGCCAGCAGATAACACTGATGCAATTCATCAAATTTAATAGGATTTCTATTGAGTTTACTCATAATGATGTGTGTACTTACTTCTATGAAAAATTATCATATGTAGTAGGTTTCTGCATCTAACACCTCAGCCAATGTAAATGCTGCTATCACTGAAAGTTGGAATTCCTTGTGTTGCTCTTTTACAGCCACATCAGTCTCCTTCCCCTGTTCCTGCACCATGTGTGATAACTGCTAAACTGGTCTTCTCTCTTTCTATAGTTTTTGGTATTTTAAGAATATTACATAAATAGAAATATACAGATGTTTTTGAGATATTTTTTCTCTTATGTAGTAAAATTTTCATGAGATTCTTCTGTTTATGTGAACCAATAGTGTTTTAGTCCGTTTGTGGCACTCTAAATATCTAAGACTTAGTAATTTATAAATAATGGGAATTTATTTAACATCATTTTAGAAGCCAAGAATTTAAGAACAGGCACAAGTAAGATTGGTGACTGGGGAATCTGTGCCTCCAAGATGGCATCTTGTTGCTCTGTGTTCTAGAGGGGACAAATGCCAAGTATCCACATGGTAGGAAGAATGTAAGGACAAGACAATGTGGTCTCTTCACTCTCAAGCCCTTAATCTCATCCACAATGGCCCTATTCTCATGAATTAATAATCTCCTAACAGCACTACCTTTCAATATCGTCACAATGGGGATTGAATTTCGATATGAATTTCATTTAATTCTAATGGACATTCAACCATAGCAAACAGCATGTTCCCTAGCAACTAGGCATTGTGCCCTGAAGAAGGCTTGATGACAGATCTGCTAGAAAACTTTAGAACACTGTCTTTACAGCGTTTAAAATGTTAAAATGTAGAGAAAATAAATAGGACAATGTGTGAACAAAATGGAAATGTCAATAAAGATAAAATTCCTAAAAAACAAAACCAAGAAATTCTGGAGCTAAAAAGCATAAAAACTGAAATAAATAATTCACCACAGGGGTTCAGAGAAAGATTTGAACAGGTAAAAAAAATAATCAGCAAACTTGAAGTGAGGATAATGGATATCAAATATGAGAAGTAGAAACAAAAGAGACTGAAGAAAGTGGACAGAACCAAAAACTCCATGGGACCTAACTGATCAGCATGCAAGCTGAGAGTCTCAAAAAGGAAAGAAATAATACTTGAAAGCCTAGTATCCGAAAGCTTTTCAGATTTAATGAAAAACATGAATACAAACTTTCAAGAAGCTTAATGAACTCAAGTATAGTTCAAGAAAACTATACTATGATAATTAAGAGACATCTACCCCAACATGCATTATAATCAAACTCTTAAAACTCAAAGACAAAAGAGAAGTACTTCCTTATCATGTGAAAAGAGTTTTGGCAAGACTCTCAGTAGATTTCTTATCAAATACCTGGCAGAGAGTAGGGAGCTGATATATTCCAAATGAAATGAAATTCTGTACTATCAAAACTGTCCTTGAAAAGTGAGAGAGAAATGAGCACATTTCCAGATAAACAAAAACCAACGGAATTCATTATCAGACTTGAGCACAGAAAAATGAAACTTCACTAATATTAACTCAAAGTTTTATGAATAAAGATCTCAGTTTTGCAAGATAAAAAGAGTTCCGGAAGCAGATAAGTGCTGGTGGATACAACAATATAAATATATTTAACACTACTGAGCAGGTATTGAGGAGATGGCTCAAAAGATAATAGACTTGCCTGAAAGCATAACGTCTAGAGTTTAGATTCCTAGTACCCAAATAAAAAGATAAATGGGCGTGGCAAAATGCTGGTAATTCTACTGCTTGGGAAGGGAAGGTGAAGAACCCTGGGCACGGTGCCTATCTAGACCAGCTAGCTCTGGATTCAGAAAGAAACCCAGTCTTGGTAAATAAAGTGGAGAGAGATTGAGGAAGACACTGACATCAACCTTTGGCCTCTACCACATGTATACACCATGTTTGTGCAGTCACATACATGTGCCCACATACACGTGAACATGTATATCACAAATAAAGTAAAAATGATTAAAATGGCAAATTTTATACTTTATCACAAAAATGATGGAAAACAGAAAACATAGAAATGTTCTACATTTTGATTTGGTTAGTAACTACATTATCAAATCTCATCAAACTGAACACTTAATATCTGAATTCTCAGGGCTGAAGAGATGGCTCAGAAGATCTGCAAGCATGAGGCTCTGAGTTTGCATCTCCAGGGTCCATGGAGTATCTGGTTATGGCTGTGTGTACCTGTAATCCCAGCACTGGAGAGCTGAGATAGGCAGATACTGAGAACTCACTGACCAGTGTGCCTAGGCACCAAAGTGGGCTTTAAGGTTAGTGAGGCATTTATAATAAGACAGAGTGATAGAGGAAGTCACTTGACATATTGTTCTGTCCACCATATGTGGCAGAACTCACTTGTATATACATACTTACTTGTATATATACATGAATCACACACCATACCACACAGACAAAAGATTTTGCATTCTAGCTAGGTATGTGCACATGTGTAATACTAGCATTTGGGAGGTAAAAGCAGAGAGGCAGTAAGTTCTAGACCAGCATGAGGTACATAATAAGATGGTCTCAAAAATACTCTATTGTCCATTAATTATATTCCAACAATTTTTAAAAATATTATAATTTTAAGTAAAAGCAGAATCAATGGTTTTCATAAAAAGAAGAAAACTCATGCGAATGATTCACAAATAACAAATTTGGGATTCAGAAGTGCATAACATCAGGCCATTCTCTGAGACTGTATATCTTTGTGCATGAGAAGCCATTGTTGGTAACAGTAACGGTTCCAACCCTGTGCGGTGTGTTCAACATACTATAATTTACACAAAAATCTCAAATATAGGATTCCATATGATTTTTCTCAAGTGTGTTTAATTGTTTTTATTTTAAGGGAACTGAGGCTCACAGGGGAATATTTAAGTCAAAAGTCATCTCTTCTTCCTTTGTAACCTGCTCTTGATCTCTCATTTTGTATTCTGCCCCAGCTTGCCACTAAAACCATACATGAGGCTTCTTTGCTAGACTTTGGAGTTCCAGGCATCTCATCCTGAGGATTGTTTTTCCAAACAGGGTCTTCCTAGGTAGCACAGGATAACCTCAAACTCACAATCTTTCCGCTCCACCTCCAGCAGCAGACATGGCAGGTATGAAGCATCATCCTGAGTTTTATATGTGGGAATCTTCATCAGAAAAGTAAGTTGATGTCTCTCTTGAGGAACTGCCCTCCAAAATATCCTACAGAGACTTGGTAAAAGTAGATGGTAACTAACAAATATTCCTTACCTCCCTTGAATAAACCCCATGACATGTTATGTCTGGGCGCCAACCAGGCCTGGCACAATTAATACTAAGAAGGTGGAACAAATCTGCTCACTGACCTGAGATCTGTGTTGGAGAACGGACTTCCCTCTTATATGTGTTTAGGGGATATCACTGGCACCTGTCTGGCACAAACAGACATGAAGACCAGCGCAGCAGGAGGAGCCTTTCTGCGTTGTTTGCTTCCTTGACTCTGACTTCTGGCCCTGACACTCTGTTTTCCGCACAGTCCATCCTGGTAGTGAGGCTTTCCACTGAGTTTTTAATTTTGCTTTTTGAGGTTTTCCATTAGAGAATCATTTCAGTTTTGGGTCATCATGACCCGGTCTTTCATTCTCTCCTTCTCCCAACCACTATAGACAATTATATATAAAAAATGAACCAAAAGAACTAAAATTAAAAAGTTCTTTCATTCGACTACCACTAAAGCTCTGTCCTTCAAGAAGTCATTGTGTTTAAACTTTAAAACAGTAATTTATATGCTAGTCATAATGTTACACATCTGAAATTCTAGTACTTAGAAGGTAGAGGCAGGAGGATCATGAATTCAAGATCATTCTCAGGTATATACCAAATCTGAGCTCTTACTAAGCTACAAGACCCTACCATAAAACAAGACAGAAAAAGTTGTAGTAAAGGAAGTTAAAACAAAACACAGGCATGTGGGGAGTTCCAAATCTTATATCAGCTTCAGAAGAAGCTGCAAGTCCAGGGTGAGAACTGGATCTGACTCTGGATAAGGCCCACAGCCTCATAGGGAGTTTCATAACTCACTTTAAAAGTTGCAGACCCAAGCAGAAGGCCCATAGTGTCCCATGACCTTTAGAGGAAGACAAAACTGAGCCTCTGACCTTAAATACCAGTCCTTCCAACACAGGGAAACAACTCGGCAACCCTGCTTAATCCTCTTGTGAACAATGCAAATGCCTCAACTGAAAGAAAAAAATGAGACTTGAATTTAGAAACTAAAAATTACAAAAAAATTTAAAAATTCAACAAACAAACTCCAGATGTGCAAGTCAGACTGTAGAAACAACACGAAAAACCAAGACAACATGTCTTCCTCAAAGATTACCAATCCTGTAAGAATGGCTCCTAATAAGAACAATTTGGGAGAATTTCCAGTCAAAGCACTCAAAAGAATAACTATGTTCAAACAACCTAATGAAGATATGAATTCCAAGAGAACAAAAACGAAATGAATGAAATAAGGAAGTCAATCCAACATAAGAAAATTAAACTCAATAAAGAGAATTGCTAAAGAAAAACCATACTGAGTACTCAATGAACCAAATTAAAAGCTGAGTATTAAGCCTCAACAACAGACTAGATGTTGTAGTAAATAGAGTATCAGGGCTGGTAGACAAGGTAGAAGAAGTAGATCATACAGTAAAGGTCAATGATAATTTTTTTAAAAATATAAACCAAACGAGGAGAGCTCTGAGACACCAGGAAGAGACTGAGTCTTTGAATTATGGGCAGAGAAGAGGGAAAATAATGCCAAAGGCTTGGAAATTACAGTCAATAAAATCACAGAAGAAAATTTCTTAAATCTAGAGAAAGAGATAATCAGGTACAAGAAGTCTACAGAACACCAAATAATAGGACCAGAAAAGAAACTCCCTACAACATATTACATTTAAAACATGGATGAAAACAAAAGAAAGGTTAGCGAAGACTTCAAGAGAGAAGGGTCAAGTGATCTATAAAGGCAGGTCTATCGGAATAACACTTGATTACTCAATGGGAACATTTAAACCAAAACAGCCTAGAAACATGTATTTCAATTTCTGAAAGATTAGAGCTGTCAACCTAGAGTATTATTTCCAGCAAACTATGCATTAAAATTAAAGAAGACTAGACTTGATGTGCATGCCTTTAATCCCAGCACTTGGGAGGCAGAGGTATCTCTGTGAGATCAGGCCATCCTGGTCTACAGAGTGAGTTCCAGGCCAAATGGGGTTATAGATCTCAAAACAACAATAATAAGTGAATAAATAAGAAATAAAAATTTCCATGACAAAAATAAACTGAAGTAATTTATTACCACTAAGCTAGCTCTATGTAGGCGACTGGAGGGAATACATCAGTCTGAAGAGAAGGTGTCTCATGAAAGTTATTCTCCACGCCTTAGCAGGTGGGATCTGGTTAATCCAGCTGGATAAAACAGAAACTGATCGTCCATTTAGAGAGATTTATTTAGCGAAGTTTACAAAGTTGCTGGGTACCAGCGGCCCACCCACAAAGTTCGCGACAGCTGTGCGCAGGTCTCTCAGTCCCTTCCCAGCCAGCATTTCAATTTCACTCACAGGATCCTTAAGACACCAAGGACTTGGCAAGCTGCCTCCCGGGTCTGGCCTTTTGCATGGGCCTGGGGCCAGGGCATTTTTCTCCCCGTGTGGATTTTAGCAATACCAGCGCCACTCTCTGGCTCGGGCCATGTTCCTTTCTTCCCTTCTCCCCACCTTCCTATCCCCTTATTGGTCTGAGGGCAGGACTTGCGGAATGAACCAATAGAAAAAAAAACCTCAGAGAGAATCCCTAATTCACCATACAGAAGGCAAACAAGCTAAAATTGCCATAGGAATAAACAATGTTGAGACAGTCATAAGAGGCCTAAGAAAACACCACAAAATCAATAAAATGACAGAAATCAATATACATCTTTCAATAATAGTTCTGAATATTAATGATCTCCATTCCCTAAAATAGACACGGAGTAGACTGGATTAGACCACAGGATCCGTTTTCTGCTGCCTCCAAGAAACACATTTCACCATCGAGGACAGCCATCACCTTTAAGAAAAGGTGGAAAGAGGATCTGAGCCAACAGAACAAGGAAACAAGCAGTTATAGCTATTCTAACATGAAATAGATGAAATAGACTTCAAACCCAAACTAGTCCGAAGAGAGTTTTAAAAGTGTCCCTTCATACTCATCAATGGAGCAATCCATCAAGAGGGATCACAGTTCTAAACACAGATATGAAAAATACAAGTGCACCCAATTCCATAAGACAAATACAGCTAAATAGATATAAGGCCACAGATTAATCCCAACACAGTGATAGTGGGTGACTTCAATGCCCTATCTCACCAACAGACAGGTCATCTGGATCAAAAATAAATAGAAAAATGCAGAAGTTAAATGACATCATAAATCAAATGACCATAACAGACATTTACAGAACATTCCACCCAAACACATTCTTCTCAGCAGCACATGGAACTTTCTCCAAAACTGATCACATATTAGGACACAAAGAAACGTTAACACATACAGAAAAATTTAAATAATATCCTATATTCTATCTGACCACAATGGAATAGGTCAGGTATTGACAGTAAGACAAACTGCACAACGTATACAAACACAGGAAAATAAGCAACACACTACTGAACGATAAATGGATAACTAAAGAAATCCATACACTAAACCCAGCCCAAAAACCTATGATTGAGGAGGTTTTAGGACCTAGCAGGGAATCTGCTACTACTGCTTAGCATTCCACTAAATACACATATACCCACAAAGTCTACTCTCAAACTTAATCAGAGAGGTCTGCCCTTGCATGAATAGAAGTCAATGCAGACACTCATGGCTACGTAAAATACTGAAAATAAAGGACAGTTCAGAACTCCGTTCTAAGCAAGACATTCATACCATTCTCTTAAGTCTCAGGGAACATTACAGAAAAGAGGGCAGAAAGAATGTAAGAGCTGGAAGATAGGTAGAAGGGCTGCAAAATGCCATCTTGTAAGCATGACATGCCATGGTATTCATGAACTCACAGCAACTGTGCCCACTAGGACTGGGCCTTCACAAGTTGGGCTCATAATTAGCAGTGTATGGGGAAGGTGTTCTCAGGGTCCTGCCACTTACTGCTGAATTACTGGCAACGTGGGTGTAAAAGGGGGAGGCATTATATCCAGCTGGTACCCACTGGTGAGCCCACCAGGCTCTAATGGATAGTTTCAAACCCAGGGTCACACAGTTGGCCCTAATTAATACTTGTGGGACATAAAACCAAACAAAAAGTCATGAATATAAAGTCATGAATACGGAAGAGATCTGTAAGGAGGAAGGAGGACTGGTCGGAGTGGGAGGGAAGTAAGAGAAGGTGGGAGGAGTTATATACACATGAAACTGTCAAAGAACAAAATTTATTAACAAAACAAAAAATATTTAAAATGTGAAAATATGTTACAAATAATATTTTTAAATAGCCTAAGACTTCGTCAAGTGTTCTATCAGCTTTAATATTCTAAAGAAATTTCTCTCAAAGCCTTCTGATCTTCTGTCCCTTAGACTAGTGGCTCTGTGTGCCCAGTTCTCAGGTGGCATATTGGGGGCTTCCTTCAGGACCACTTGGGATCTGAAAATCTATGCTGAATCCCTCATTTCTTGTGTCACGTACATTTTGTCTTGCCTGGCTCACTCTTTTTTCTCTGCTACAGAATGATCTCCAGGAACACCCCAAAGAGGACCCCTCGAGATAAATCTTTTCACACCTTTCATGATTAAAAATGTCATTTTTTAAAATCTTCACACTTTGTTTATAGTTTAGTAATGTTTATAATCCTAATGTGAAAATTATTTTTCCTCCCAATTTTTTACATCCTTGTGTCATTGCTGTGAAAACTAAAGTCACTTGGATTCCCAGACTGTGTATGTGGCCTCTTATTTTCCTCTACAAGTCTGGGGTATCTTCTCTTTGTGTCTAGCAATTTACAATTTCATAAAACTTGGTATCCTAGCTAGCTTTAACTGTCAACTTGACCCAGTCTAGTCATCTAAGAGGAGATGCCTCCACTGAGAAATTTCCAAGATCAGGGTGGTCTGTAGGCACATCAGTGATGGATTGTCTTAATTGATATGAGAGTCCTCAGTTCACTATGTGTACCAGGTGGTCCCTGGCTATATAAAAATGTTAGCTAAGGCTGAGCCAGGCAGTGAGCCAGAGTGAGCCAGCAAGCAATTCCTCCCTGATTTCACTCCAAGGTCCTTCCTGAGTTCCTGCCCTGACTTCCCTCAATGACGGAATGTAACCAGGAACTTATTACAAGCTAAATAAATTCTTACCTCTCCTAGTTACTTTTAGTTAGAGTGTTTTATTCCAAAAACAGAATGAAGCTAGAACACTTGGTGAGTGTCCATTTTCATCACCATCCATACTCAATGACATCCAATGATTCTTTCAATTTGGGAAAATCAGACAAAGTGTAGTGGTATATGTCTGTGCTCTCAGTACGGGAGGTTTAAGCAGAAGGATCTAAAGGTTGGAGGCTAGCCTGGGCATCATAGAAAGATCCTGCTTCAAAAAAAGAACAATTAGTACAAAAAATTTTTGGAAAATCAAATCTTTGGATAAAATTTTTTCTTAAGATATTTTGTTGAAGGGGCTGGAGAGATGGCTCAGCAGTTAAGAGCACTGACTGCCCTTACAGAGGACCCAAGTTCAATTCCCAGCACCTACATGGCAACTAACAAGTGTCTGTAACATCTTCTTCTGACCTCCGCAGGCACTGTATGACACAAGGGCACATACACACATTACATTCATACACATAAAATAAAAATAATAAATAAAATTTTTCAGAGGTATTTTGTTGGAGCCAGGCCTGGTGGCATAGGTTTACAGTCACAGCTACTAGGGAGGCCAAAGCAGGAGCATTTAGAGTTCAAGTCCAGCCAGAGTAACTTAGTGAGACCATGACCATGTCTCAAAATAGAAAGTTAAATGAGTGCTAGAGATGAAGCCCAGTAACAGAGTACTTGTCTAGCATGTGAAAAGCCTTAGGTCTAATCTCCAGCACTAAAAAAAAGTAGTTTTCTTCTCTCTGTCTTTTCTTACTCTCTCTTTCTCTGTCTCTGTCTCTGTCTCTCTCTCTCTCTCTCTCTCTCACACACACACACATTCTCTCTCTCTAAAATTCTGTGTTCGCATATTGAAACTTGTAGATTATGGATTGGCCTTTTTAAAATATTTATTTACTTTGTGTGTGTGAGAGAGAGAGAAAGAGAGAAAGAGAGATAGAGAGAACATGTGCCACTTTGCATGTGCAGAGGTCAGAGGACTTTTGGAATCAGTTCTTCTTTCCTTCTTCCTCATCCCACCACTCCTCCAGGGTGTCAGGGTTACAGATGCACACCACCACATCTTTATTTTTAATGGGTTGCAGGGACTGAGCTCAGGTCATCAGGCTTGTTTCACAAGCACTTTTACCAGTTGACCCATCTCCCCAGTGCTAAACTGGCCTGTGTGTGGGAGTGTGGGAGTGTGTGTGTGTGTGTGTGTGTGTGTGTATTTTTATAAAACTTGCTGAACAATACCTCCAATTTTATTCTCCTATCTGTGTGTTGAGGGTTTTTATTTCTACTGTAATCTCATAGAGGTGTCTGTGTCCATTGGTTTCTTTGAATGTTTCTTTCCAGTACCTTGTTCTTACTTCATGTTTGTTGTATATTTTTACAACCCCAAAAATATCAGCAATAATTCATTTTCATGAAAGTTCTCTTCTCAAGTAGTTCTTCTCTCAGTTTTTCATCTTGTTGTAACTATTTCTTCCTTTCTCTTCCATGTTAGAAGACTTCTTCCTGATGCCCAGTGAGTCTTGCCTGTTCATATTTAAGAGTAGAGACCCACTAATTGGAAGTTCTGGGAGCATACCTGTTGAGTCAGAGCATCCTTTTAGAGTGACTTTCATGAGCTATTTAGCCAGAGACATTCTAGCAGGAGTGTTTTTTTGTCTTTCTTTTTTTGATTTTTAAAATTATTTTTATGTGTATGAGTGTCTTCTTTGCATGTAAGTGTACCTATGTCATGCAATGCCCACAGAGGCCAGAAGAGGGCATCAGATCCTCTGGAACTGGACTTAAGGATAGTTAAGGATAGTTGCTAGCCACCATGAGGATAGGAAGAATCAAATGTGGGTCTTAACCACTGAGCTACCTCTCCAGCCCCTTGGTCTTTTTGACCTGGTCAGAATCCTGGGAGGTGTTTACCTCTGGCTGCAGCATCATGGCTGTGACTTCTGCGCAGAACACGGAGTGTGGATGTCCAGGGTCTCAGGAGGCATTCTACAGGCCCCTCCACTTTAGTGTGGTATCTCTGCTCTCAACAGATCATTTTTGTGCTTCATCAGAGACCTTGTGCTCTACTTTACACTCTCTGAAACAAAGACTTGTCGAAGTGGGAAAATGAAAGTCATTCCATTCACAAAGTGAAAAAGAGACTTGAGATTAACTATGTCATAAACAAACTATGACCAATTATTGCTTTTAGACGGGGACTCACTATGTACCCTGACTGGCTTGAAACTCCTCATATAGACTACGCTGGCTTTAAATTGGCAGAGATCCATCTGCCCTTGCCTCTGCCTCTCAAGTGTTGGGATTAAAGGTATGCATCTCCACACCCAGCTAGTCAATTCTTATTTTATTTTCATAAGCCCCAGCTCCACCCTAATCTCCATTTGCAGAGACATCTCTTAAATTCCAGAGGCTTTGAGAAGACTCTGCAGTTAATACGAGGTAGGTTCGCATCATTGCCTGGACTTCCTCGTTGCCAGGTTAAGAATCATTTTTCACATATGCTTAATTACTCACTAGTCTTTGCTCTGCTTTCCAGCTGTAAAAAGCTTTGTTATTCTTACCTTCTTCTTGGCTCTCCTACCATTGTGGGGTTTTTTGCCATTTTTGAAAGAAATTTTTTTTGTTTTTAACTGATGCATAATAATTGCTTATGAAGTGTTTATCCAGTGCAACGTGACATTTTGATATATACATACAATGTGTAATGATTAAATCAGGGGGAAACACAGATCTATTACCTCAGATGTTTATCATTTCTTTATGAAACGAAACAGGGATAAGTTGTGTTCAATCATATTCTCCCTACTGTGCTATATACAAAACACTAGAACTCTCGTGTAGCTTGGTGAGACCAAGAAATGACCATAGGTGTCCACTCCAACATCCAGGAACTCATGTCAAAGTTTCTGTGGGGGGGAGGGCAGGCAATGCACCTGCCTGGCTATGTGCAGTGATGAGGCCAAGCATGATCTCGTGTTCTCCTGGACACAGAGAGGACCCTCACTTCTATTGTTTCGTCTCTTCCTCGTCATCTCCCTTAGAGTTTGAAAAGAAAAGAATATATATGAAAACTGTATACCCTGGAACATACCAGTGGAATCAGTAAGCTCCTGGTGAGCCAGTCTCTGTTTCCAGCAGCAACAGAGCAGACTTCTGGATCTAGTGGAGCTAGACTGCACCAACTAGGCTCCTGATACCTACAGGACTGCACAGCACTGTCAGAGCGGCTTCCTATTCCAGCAGGCCCAGGGAGCTCTGAGGACTAGACCCTCATCTTCCGGGGGACCTGGGAGCACCTTAGGACAAGGTCTCCAGCCCTAGTGGGCTCAGAGGGCAGTGTAGGGCCTGATCTTTGACTCCAGTGTGTCCAAGATCTTCTGGGAGACTAGGGGTTGACTCCAGTGATTTCTTAAGGGCAGTATAAGTTTGGAGCTTAGGCTTCTGGAGTTTCAGTGGTCACTGCAAGACTGGAACTCTACACTGCTGAGGTCTGAAGATTGCTTCAGGCCCCTGGCATTAACTACAGCCCCAGGTTATCACACAGACTTTGATGGGCCTGAAATTTGGTATCCTGTCTCTAGGGAGTTTACAGAATCCAGAAGGCAACTGGATAGTGACCCTAACTGGTTGTCTTGGCACCAGCTTGAACTCTGTGGCACATAGCCCCAATGAGATTGTCTCAGCGATTCCACTAGACAATCAACACCAAGTTCCACCAGTCTCCCAGGCTGAGATTCATGCAGATATCTCTATAGGAAGAATCACAGAAAATAAAACATCCAAATCATTTTGAAAGAAAGGAAGGTCAACATTGAAAGACAAATCTCCAACAGATGCACAAAACACAACCAAGAAACACAAAGAATTAACACAATGACTACATATGTCCCATCCCCAACAGGCAACTCCCCTAGAGGGAATGCCAAAGTAAAGATGGCTAGAGTCTGAGAGAGAATTAAGTTATACTTTTAAAAGGAATTAATGATCCCATAGATGAATCAAACAGATGCGTGAATTAAGGAATTCTGTTCAAGAACTTAACAAGATAGTGTCCAAAGCAAATGAAGCACTCAGAAAATTCAAGCAAAAGCCCAAAATATGTAGGAAAAATTCAGCAAGGATATGGAAACGCTGAAAAGGAATCAGACAAATACCTGAAATGAAGGAGATGTTCAGTCCAGTAAAAGCCACAACAGATGCCATCATTAACAGACAAGAGCAGGCAGATGAGCGAATTTCAGAGAGAGAGAAAGAAGCTGAGACAATACAAACAGACATGTATAAGGAAAAATTAGGACACATGAATGAAATTTCGGAGAAGTCTGAGATATATTCAAGACACCAAACCTGTGAATTCATAGTGTAGAAGAGGAGCAGAAACAAAGTCAAGTGTAGTCAAATGGACTCGTCAACAAAATTATAGGGAAAAAGCCTCAAACTTAGTAAAAGAAGTAGACAGCCAAACACAAGAGCTGTACAGAACTCCACATAGACAGGACCAGAGAAGAAACTCACCACCACACATCATAGGATATCAAAAATACAAAGTAAAGAAATAATCATAGAGCAATATACAAAAAATTTCAGCTTACAGAAAAAGGCAGAAATATCAGAATTACCCTTTATTTTTTCATCAGCAACTGTAAAAGCCAGAAGAATATGAAATGGAATATTACAAGCTCTGAAAGTAAATAACTGAGAACCAAGAATGCTATCCCCAGGAAAGTTATCTTTTAAAATTGATGGATAAATAAGGGTATTTCAAGACAAACACAAAAGGAAGCAATTTATGACAATCAAGCCAACACTACAGAAACTTCTTCCTGGAACACTTTACAGGGAGGAAGAAGAAAGGTAGCCCCTTCCACATGAATACAAGAAAGTGCACACTCCATGGAAAAGCAGATAAACACACTAGACCTAGGAAAGAAACACCAATGTTACACATCGCATCTCAGCAAGCTAACACAAGAGAAGGAAAGGAAATAAAAATAGTTCAGCAAAACGGAACATCACCAAACAAATTTATAGGAACCAGTAAACCTCTTTCTATAATAACCTTAAATGTAAAGAGCTTCAGCTCACCATTAAAAAGACGTAGACTAATGGGCTGGATTCAAAAACGAGACCCTACTGGATGTGGTGGCATATACCTTTCATCCCAGTACTCAGAAGGCAGAGGCAGCTGCTTGTCTGTAGACTGAGGCCAGCCTAGTATACATAATGAGTTCCAGGCCATCTAGGACAACAGGGAGACCCTGTCTCAAAAAAAAAAAAAAAAAATGAGAACCAACTATGTATTGTCTCCAAGAAATATACCTAGCCATCAAAGATATCAAAAAACTACCTAGCAAATGAAAAAATGTTAAATGTTCAAAAGCAGACATGGCTATTTTATATCAAATAAAGTAAAATAAACATTAAACCAAAATTAATTATAAATCATGAAAGGACACTACATATTAATAAAGAGAACAATTAATAAATATAACAATAGTAAACATTTATGTCCAAATATTAGAACCCTTAATTTTATGAAACAAACACCACAAAGACATATAAGTCGTAACACAATAATAGTGGGGACCCTCAAAACCCCCTCATCTTTAGAAAGAACTTCCAAACTGAAAGCAAGTTTAAAAAAAAAAATCTTAGGACTAAAATAGATCAACTTGATTCAACAGGTATATAGAGAATAGTCCACACAAAAGACAGAGAATCCACATTTTTCTCTGCAGCACACAGAACATTTTCCAAAATCATTCTTATCATAGGACACAAGACAAATCTCGATAAATACAAATACAGATAATTACTTGCATCTTATCAGATCACAATGGACTAAAAGTAGAAATTGATCAGAGAAACCACAAAAATACTTGTGAACTTAATGGTGCATTTTTTAACAACAATGGTCATTCAAGAAATCAGAGATGAAATTTTTAAATTCCTAGAGACAATCTATTAGAATCTCTGTGTGATCTAACCAAGGCAGCTTTAAAAGGAAAGCACTTACATTTAAAAAAAAAAAAAAAAAAACCCTCTGAGAGATAGCAAATAAACAACCTAAGGATACTCCTCAAGGTTGTTGAAAAACAAGCAGCCAATCCCAAACCCTGTAGCCAGCAAGAAATCATAAAGATTAGGGAAGAAATTAATGAAATAGAGACAAATAGAACAATACATAAAATCAACCAAACAAAGAGCTGGTTCTTTGAAAAAGTAAACAAGTTGGAGAAGCCCTTAGCTAGTCTGACAAAGAAGAGGGAAAAGCCAGAAATTAGAGATCAAAAGTGTCAGTACAACAAATTCCAGTAAAATACAGAACATCATTACAGATTACTTTGTAAATCTATACTCTAAAAAGCTAGAAAGCCTAGAAAAAATGGAATAGCTTTTAAATGCATATAATTTACCAAAATTAAAGCCAGAAGATAGAAATAACTTAAACAGACCCATTACAAACAACAAGATAGAACTTATAATAAAGTCTCCCTTCAAAGAAAAGCTCAGTGGGAGTGATGAACAGCTGTCTAATAGGACTTGTGATCTGTTCAATGAGAGGTAACTCATGCATGGCACCATTAACAGCCAAATAAACATGGCTGGAAAAATCAAAGACCCTAGAGAAAACCCTGCTTTTGTCAGATCCCTAGACCAATGTTACTGTATTTCTTACTGTATTCTAAATATGTATCCTTATATTTATAGACAAGCGTACCTCTCATCATTCATCAAAGAAGCTTGTTTTAGGGGGACTATTACAAAGTTCCGCCAACTGGCCAAACAGAGAGAATAAGTGTCTGTGAGGTTCCCAGCCCAAGTGAAATATCTATAATGCAACCTCTAAGGCTCAGGAGACAAAGCAGAACAGGAGGTAGAAAGAATATGAACGTATCTCTCAACTCCCACCAGTGAAGCTTGCTCATGAAACAGATGTGGATTAACCCAGAAAGCCACAACTGGACAAAGTGCAGAGAATGAGAGACTGAAGAGTGCTTAGTCCTGAATAGGACACCTACATAAAACCTCTGCCACCCAAGGCTCAGGGACCATTGCAGAAGAGGGGCTGGAAAGAGTATAAGAGGCAGAGGTGACTGACGACCCCAAGTCAAGAGATTTCCAGACAGCTGGGAAGTTACTCATGTGAACTTTCAGCAATGGTGACAGCACGCCCAACACCCGTGCAAGCTCAAGCGTAATCCCAGCATAAAAGTGGGGAAGAAGCCCCAACCCTAGCAACTATTAACTACTGAGAGAAAGAAACTTGTTTTTCTTTATGGGGGTGACACTATGTAGGTTAACCAGACTCCAGTGGATGGGTGTACACCGAAGGACATTTTGGGACACAAACTTAACTCGGCAAGTCTTAATATATATGACAGAGTATATGAAATCTGGTGGGGGTGTAGATAGGGGAAGAGGTCTAAATATGATGAAACTATATCATATGAAATTCACAAAGAATTTTAAAAGCCCAGGACTAGGCTAACTTTACTGCTAAATTCTATCACCCTTTCAACGAAGATTTCATATCAATTCTGCTTAACTTGTTCCACAAAACAGAAAATGAAGGAGCACTACCATTTTATTCCATGAAGTTAGTATTATTCTGACACAAAAACCATGTAAAGACACACACCAAAAAGAAAACTACAGACGAATTTCTTTGATGAACATAAATGCAAAAATCCTCACCAAAATACTTGCAAACCAAATTCAGAAGCATATTAGGATCATACCTTATGACCAAGTGAGTTTCAGCCCAGAAAGCCAACCTTGGCTCAACATACAAAATTCAATGGGTGTAATATGCCATATAAACACATTAAAGGACAGAAAACACATAATCATTTTGATTGATACTAAAGAGGCATTTGACAAAATTCATTGCCTTCATGATAAGTCTTGTAGAGGTTAGACAGATAGAACATGCCTGAAAATAATAAAGGCTCTGTATAACAGACCTAGAGCCAACATTATATTAAGCACAGACACACCGAGTGAATTTCCTCTAAAGTTAGGAATGAGACAAGGCTCACTTTTTCCTCTTTTACTTAATACAGTTTCTAAAGTCTTAGCTATAGCAATTAGATAAGAGAAAGGGGATGCATAAAGGGACTAAGATTAGGAAAAGGTCAAACCCTATAGAATCTACTGAAAAAACTCCTAGCTATAATAAACATAATAAAGTTGCAGGATGCAAAATCAATATTTTTAAATTGTAGCTTTCATACATACGAATAATATGCTCTCAGAGAAAGAAATGAGGAAAAATATTCCATACAAAATAGCAATTCCCCACACTCCCTCCCCTGGCAAAAAATTAAGTGCTTAAGAACACATCTAGACCAAATAAGACAAAAATTTCTACAGTAAAAACCTCAAGACAATAAAAAAGAAAGTCAAAGAAGATACTAGATGATAGAAAGATTTTCCATCTCCCCGGAACGGCAGAACCCATGTCGTGAAAACCATACTACCAAAATTGAACTATAGATTTAATGCAATACCTATCAAAATTCTGATGTTCTATTTTGTATAACTAGAAAAAGAACAATCCAAGAATTCATGTAGAACCACAACAGACGTTAATAGCCAAAGAAATTCTATGGAGTACAAAAACAGCTGGAGGTGTCACAATACCAGGCCTCAAATTATATTATAGAGGTATAGTGATAAAGACTGCTTGGTGCTGGTATAAAAACAGGCAGGTAGACCAATGTAACAGATAGAAGACCAGAACAAACTGACAAAGCTATGCTTTCATTATTTTTTAAAAAGGAGGCAAAAGCATATAAAGGAAAAAAAGATAGCCTATTTAAATAAATGGTATTGGAAAAACTGGATTACTACCTGCAGAAAAATGAAATTAGATTCACAACTTTCACCCTGAATCAATTCAAAAAGGGGACTAGAAAGATGGTTCAGTGGTTAAGAGCACTTGTTCTTGAGGAGGACCCAGAATGCATTCCCAGTACCCACACTGCAGCTAACAGCAGTCTGTAACTCCAGTGCCAGGGATCTAACATCCTCTTCTAACCTCCCTGGACACTGCACACACATGGTGCACCTGTATACATGCAGGCAAAGCCTTCATACACATAAATAAAAATAAACAAATAAATCAATTCTAAATGTGTCAAAAACCTTAATTTAAAACTTGAAACTCCTAGATGAGAATATAGGGAATTATCTTCAGGACGTCAGGGTGGGAAGGAACGTTATGACTAGACCATCAGTAGCATAGGAATTAGCCTCAAGAATCAACAGATGGGACAACTATCAGAAGAGCACACAGACAGCCCACAGAACTGGAGAAAAGCTTTATCAGTTATACATCAGACAAGGGGCTAAAATCCAGACTACACAAAGAACTGTAAAGATTAAATAGCAAGGAAATAAAATCACCAATCAACAAATGGGCCAACAACTTGAATAGACAGTTTCCAGAAAAAGAAACAGAAATGACCAACAACCACTTTTTAAAGTGTTCAACATTCCTAGTCATCAGGAACATGCAGATTAAAACCACTTTGAGGTATGCCAGTCAGAATGCCTATTACCAAGAAATCCAACAACAAATGTCGGATAGGATGTGGAGAAGGAGAAACCCTTACTCACTGCTAGTGGGAGTGCAAATTAGTTACAGCCATTCTGTACATCAGTTTGGAAGTTCTTCAAACAATTAAAAATAGAGCTACCATATGACCCAGCTATCTTACTCCTGGGTGTACAACCAGAGAACCCCACATCTTACTATGGAGATATTTGCAACCCCAAGTTTGTTGCTGTTCATTCACTATAGCAAGGAAATGGAACCAACCTAGTTATTCATCAGCATATGACTGAATAATTAAAATCTGGTACATATATAAGATAGAATATTATCTGCTCTTAAGAAAAATGAAATCTATACCAGAAAACTCCTAACTCCTAGCCAGAAATGATTAACACTTTCAGTAAAGTGTTACAAAATCAATCTACAAAATCAGTAACCTTTCTGTATACCAGTAATAATGAATGGAGAAAGAGTATATGGAAACCCTCCTATTTACAATAGCTCAAAAAAATCTTAGAATAAACCTGACCAAAGATATTAAAGATCTCTACAATGAAATTTTTAATTCTTTAAAGAAACAGATTGAGAAAGACACCAGAAATGGAAGGACCTCTCCTGCTTGTGCATTGGAAGAATTAATATTGTGAAAATGGCCATCCTACCAAAAGCAATATATAGAGTCAATGCAATCCCAAACAATATACCCATGACATTCTTTACAGAATTAGAAAAAAAAAGCTCTAAAATACATATGGAAGCACAAAAGATAGATGGAACACAACAGAAGACCCAAACATGAGTGCATGCAAGTTCAACCACCTGATATTTGACAAAGGGGCCAAAAACCCACCCTGGAGGGAAGACACACAGCGTCTTCAACAAACGGTGCTGGCAAAACTGGTCTCCACCTGTAGAAGAATGAAATTAGACCTTTATCTTTCACCTTGCACAAAAGTCAACTCCAAATGGATCAAAGACCTCAATGTGAAACTTAAAACTCTGAAACTGTCAGAAGAAAACATTGGCAATTACCTACAAGGTGTAGAAACGGACTTTCTAAAATCAGACAGCAGTTGCTTAGGAATTAAGATCAAAAACCAACAAGTGGGACCTGTTAAACTAAAAAGCCTTTGTTCAGCAAAGAAACAACCAAGAAAGTGAAGAGAAAACTCACAGAGTGGGAGAAAATCTTTGCCAGCGACACATCTGACAGAAGTTTAACATCCACAGTATTCAAAAACCAAAGAAATCAAGAAAACAAATGACCCAGTTAAAAGATAGGCCAAGGATCTGAACAGAGAGTTCTCAAAAGAAGAAATAAAGAAGCCTACGAAACGTCTTAGAAAGTGTTCAACATGGTTAGTAATTACGGAAATGCAAATTAAAACCACCTTAAGATTCCATCTTACCCCAGTCAGACTAGCAAAGATCAAGAGAACACATGATACAGAAGATGTGGGGGAAGGAGAATGCTCGTTCACACCGGGGGGACTGCAAATTCCTGCATCCCCTATGTTAAACAATGCGGAGAACGCTTAGAAAACTGAAAAGGAAGTTCAACAGGCAGCAGAAGCAGAGAGCGGACCCCAGGATCCCTGAGCAAGCCGCCGCAGCCGCTGGCCAACTCACCATCGCACCCTGGGAGTAGTCGCCGCCCGCGTCCGCCCCAGTCACCATCACCAGCAGCAGCGAGGAAAGAGGCTGAGACCCAGGAGCGTGGTCCCCCGCTGTGTCCTCTCCCTCCGCCCCCAATGCTGCTACACCTAGCGTGGGCAGTGGGGTGGCCAGCGGTCGGGTGCGGACAAGGAAGTCATAGCAAGGAAGGTTTGGGGGAAAGTCAAGTGGTTCAATATAAGAAACAGGTATGGTTTCAACAGGAATGATACCTTGGATGATGGATTTGTACACCAGATTGCCGTAAAGAAGAATAACCCCCGCCCAGCAGGGCAGGCCCCACTGCAAGCGGAGAGTCCCAACCTTGCTACGTGCAGACTCTGGGGATCGACCGCAGTATTTCAGTCCTTTTGTGCAGGGAGAGGTGACGTAGGGTGCTGACAACCAGGGTGCAGAAGCTCACGTGAGACCCCTGAGACCACAGGTACCTGTGTTACAGACCACGATTCGACAGCCGCCCTCCTCGCCAAAGATGCCCAGAGAGGGCGGCAAAGAGGAAGACAAGGAGAATCAAGAGGAGACCCAAGGTCAACTGCCATCTCGTGGCCGCAACCTCACCTACCGGACGCAGACACCCAGAGGACGCCAAACCACAGGACGGCCAAAAGCCGCCAATCCACCTGCTGAGGATTCTCTGGCTCCCAAGGCTGAGCAGGGCGGAGCTGTGTAATCGCCAGCTTACCATTAGTCATCCAACAAGGAGAAAAGAACATGAAATTCCAGCAATAACAAAAGAAGAGAATGGAAGACCTTATGTGGTTGCTTTTTGTCTGTTGACCAGATGTACTAGAACTATCTGTATTGTCTAGGTACTATGGGGTTTTTATTACTTTCCTCTAAAGATTTCTCTTTTGGGTAATGTCAGACAGGTTTGTTGTTGTTGCTGTTGTTTTAAAAAAGCCTGGGTTTTCTCAATACACTTTAAAGGTTTTTTAATTGTTTCATGTCTGGTCAAATTGAGATTTTTTTTTAAGAACTTCATTTTTAATTTACCATAAAAGTTTACAACTTGATTTTTTTCAGAAAAGTCAACAAACTGCAAGCACCTGTTGATAAAGGTCTTAAGTTAAAAAAAAAAAACTAATTAAAAATGAACCTACCATAAGACACATATACCCAAATGCATTCTATTACGTCCACATCTGTTGCTGTTCTTGTCACTATAGCTAAGAAATGGAAGCAACCTAAGGGTCTCTCCGCTGATATTTAAAATGTGGTACATTTACACAATGGAGTGCTACTCAGCAGCGAAGAAAGATGAAATCTGCAGGTAAATGGTTGGAAGTGGAAACCGTTATACTAAGCGACTTAAAACAGACTCAGAAAAATAAATGACACATGTTCTCCCTCATTTGTGGATCCTAGCAGATCCTTATATGTGAGTCTATATCCTGCTGGAACCAGGAAAATGGAAAAGAACCAGGGAGGTCAAGGGAAAGAGGAAGCTGAGAGAGAACAGTAGGAGACAGGTGCTGCTAAGGGAGAAGTGGTCATAAATCTCAGAGAAAACCCTATGTCTGCCACATCCCCAGACAAATGTAATTTCTTACCATGTGCAAAATATAGATCCTTATATTTACAGACAGTGTTCCAGTCACCATTCATCAAAGAAGCTTCTTTTGCAACCAATGGAGATTATTATAGAGTTCCACAACTGGTCACACACAGACATTGTCGGTGAATTGCTCATGCCTAAGTGGCACATCTACAATGCAACCTCTACACCTAGGCTCATGGAACATAGAACAAGGGGTAGAGAGAACACTGATGCATCCCTCAGTTCTCATCAATGAAGCTCCCTCAGGCAACAGAGGGCCAGGAGCATAAAAGATTACAAATGGCCAAAGCATGGAGAATAAGAGTGTGCAGCGTGTGGGTCCTTGGACAGGATTCCTGCATTTATCTCCACCCACCCAGGACTTAGAGACCATTGCAGAAGAGGGGACAGAAAGATTGTAAGCGCCAGGGATGCATGGCCATGTGGAAATAGAGTCCTACAGGCCCCTGAGACCTTGCTCAGGTGAACCCACAACGGTGGTGTCAGCATGTTCAAGACCAATGCACACTCAAGCAGACAAAACCCAGCACAGAACTGTGGGAATGAACATATCGCCCAATCGCAGTCAAGAAATTACTGGCAGCTGATTACTTCTGAGTGAGGAAGAACTGATCTTAAAGGGACGGACTCTAGAAAGGCTGACTAGACCCCCAATAGATGAACTTGCACTGAGGGATGTCTGAGGACACTAACTTGACTCCACAGGCCTTAACACAAATGACAGAGTGTATGAATTCCAGTGGGGGCTACAGGAGGGTGCAAGTGCAGAAGGGGGTGTAAAGATGCTTAAGATGTTCTGTGTGAAACACACAGAAATTCAATAAAAAATTTACAAAGAAAGAAAAGAAAAACAAAATCACAAAATTCACAGGAAAATGGATGAACCTAGATTGGACAAAATCACAAAATTCACAGGAAAATGGATGAACCTAGATTGTACAATTGTAAATGAAGTCGCCCAATCTCAGAAAACAAAAACATGCATGTTTTCCCTCAGTCTAGTCTATAATATATACACAGACATTTGCAAACAAGAAAGGAAAATAAGAGAGTAATTTATAAAGAACAGAATACTTTTTTTTATTTTCATGGTGGATATGTGAATTTAACTTTCTGGGTATTAAAATAGGAAGTAACATTTCTGCATTCTGTAAGACTCCATATGCATTATCTCTCTGAGGCAGCGATTGTGAAAGCTGTGCTTCCTCTTTAGTTCCATTGTATGTCTAATTAAAAATAAAGCAAATCTTTAAAATATATGTTAAAGATTTGAACATTTCTCTAGGGACAGGAAATATTGAGAGTTAGATTGTGAGAATATTTTTTTTCAACTGATTCAATCTGAGATATAATAAAAAACCACTTAGGACTCAGAAGAAGAGCATCATTTTCCTAACAGAATTAAATTACTTTTGTTCTGTTTCCTAGGAAACCTTTGCTAGAAATATTCTCTCCCAGCTAATAGAGCTCTCTGTTTATGCATTTCCTAGGAATCACCTATTTCTGCTCTGTCTGTTTTTCTTTCTTATAACAGTGAGTTCCTTTAAGGCTAGAAGTTATGTCTTACTGATTTTTATCTACCCATTAGCATCTTGACAGGGGCAGGTCTTAATAAATCTTTTATAAATAAGAATAAATTAATGAAAGTCAAAGAAACTGCTTGCGGCAGGAGAGTGCTTAACGCCACTCTTCCGCACTGTAACGTCTTGCCTGGCATGGACATTCATATGTGTCTGGGGAGTGAAAAGATGAAGAGCATAATCTGGTGCAAAGCAGTCGCTAGAACAGCAAATGCAAAGCATAGCTACCTCCTTCTGCTTCTGGTGGCTTGTCCTCACTTGGAGCAACATGAGCTGTGACTAAAGAAAAAAAGGAACTTTAAAAGGACTGCAGGACTAAAAATAATTCACTCTGCAATACCATGATTAAGAAGAACACAATTAATATGTGCTAATGAAAAAGAATATGTGTTTTAAACTCAAGCTATGTGGGCTCCAATTTTTATTTCATTGATTAACAGCTGTGCAATCTAAGGACCATGCATAACCTTTCTGAACGTCAAGTAGAAACAACACTGATGACCACTAGTCTAGGAGACTCAAATCAGAGCAACTTCTGGCACACAGTACACAGTAAATGTGTATTACATATTGAGTTTGAGACCAGCTGGGGTTACAGAGAGACATTGTCTAAAAAGGGGGGGATGTTTTCTTAACCACTGATCTTATCTTTATGAGCCTTAGTCCTCTTGAGTCTCAATAAAAACATTTTTACTATGTATCAGTTGCACCTTTGATACTTGTAGTCCACAAGGTCCTAGAGAAAGGACCCAGTTCTGACAATATCAATGCTCAGCCCATCATACTTCTCTTGCCCTACTCCAGGATTGCATCTAGGGAGCTCACATGATGAATAAGATTCTGTCTCTGTTTACAGAGAGACCTACCTGCTTTGGTCCTCAACTGGTGACATTTGATGTGTGACTCATCCTGCCTGGCCTTCAGACCAAAAGTTAGCTCGTAGGCTTGGAGGCTATGGTCCCTGTTATGGGCCTCTGCTTGAGAGGTTCTCAGTCTCCATGACTTCTTTCACAAATCCAGACCCTGCTACATCAGCAGATCCTTACATCTCTGCTTCCCCTCCCTTGTATGTGAGATATGTGGGAACTTCTGGACTTCCACTTACTATCCACAGGAGACTTGTTTCAGCCCTCCCTGGGAGAGCTTTCTCTTAAAAGAGTGAAGAGGGCCGGGTGTGTTATATATCTGTAATCTCAGTGCCTGAGGGCTAGTCAGGGGGATCATCTAGTCAGCTTGATGGAGAGGACCCACATCCGCAGAGCCAGCAGCAGCACACAGCCCACAGGAGTGATCTCCAGAGCCCCAGAACTGGCCTGCAAAGGAAAAAGAAACCAGTCACTGCTACTGACTTCCTGTCCTGATCAATCAGTGACAGCAACACTGTGTATGTGACGTCAACATCACCTCACTGTGTGCTTCTGCACTAGAATCCTTGCCTGGGTCTGGTTTGATGAGTACGGGGAGTAAGCCAGTGGTTCTACATGCAAGAAAAGCTGGGCTTTGAGATTTTTATATTCCAAAACTGGATGGTAGGACTTTGAAGCTAGACATTTATAACATTCAGTGAGGGCAGTCAAAAGGACTGGGCTAGGGCTGAGGAGATGGCTCGGTGGGCTTAGAGAGCTTGTTGTGCAAGCACGAGGACCTGAGTTTGAATCCTAACACCCATATAAAAAAGCAGGACATGACCATTCGTGGCTGTAACCTAGAGCTTGGAGGCTGGGGTGTGTGCAGAGACAGGAAAGTGCTAAGAGCTCAGTGGTCAACCAGCCTAGTCTAAATGGTGAGCTTCAGGTTCAGAAAGTGAGACCCTATCTCAAGGCAATAAAGTGGAGAATGTTAGAACAGGATACCCCATGCCTTCCTCTGGCCTCTGCAAGCACACACATGTGTACATCTACCCCACACGCATACATTACATACCACCCACCACCCACATACCCACAATAAAATTTAACTTTAATTTTTTTAAAAAAGCTAGGCAGATAGACAGCATGACATTTTATGTAGCCAAAACCCTTTTTTCACTTTTATTACAAAACTTTTCAAACAGAAAAGTTAGAAGAATTTAATAGTGAATACCATTCCATTAGCTGAGATTCTACCATTAACATTTTACTAAACCTGTTTCATCTGCCTATCTAGTAATTCAAGCATCTTATTTTTGGCACTTTTTGGCATGTTATCATTAACTAGAATCCTAACTTTGCATTCAGCACTTATTTCTTGGCTATCAAATTTACACTGAATGAAATATACAAATCTCTTGTTTTGCATGTATGTATTTTGTATGTGTGGGAAGGTGCATACAAGGCATGGTTTGTGTGTGATCAGAGAACAGCTTGCAGGAGTTAGTTCTCTCTTTCCACCATGTGAGTCTTACGTTGTTGGGCTTGACAGCAAGCACCTTACCTGCTGAGCTATCTCACCAACCCAAAACACACAAATCTTTTTTTGAGATTTTAATTTATTTGTTTTTATTTTATGTGTGGGAGTGTTTTGTCTGCATATATGTAAGTGCACCATGTACATGGAACGAAGGCAAAGGATTCCCTGGAACTGGAGTTATAGACAGTCGTTAGCCACCATATGGGTGCTGGGAACCAAACATAGTTCCTCTCCAAGAGCAGCCAGTGCTCTTAACCATGAAGCTATGTCTCTAGCTCCTCAATATATACAAAGCTTAAAGCATACATTTGCTGAATGATCACAGCAATTTCCATCAAGTCCTCCCATCTCTGATCTTCAGGTTTCACCAAACCTGAAGAAGGCAGAAGGCAGAAGAAGGCAGTCATCACTCTACTATTTTTCTTATTATAGTTCCTTGGCAAATTGCTCTTAATTTTGGTTTTTCTCTGAAACCATGTAGCTACTGCTACTCTTCTACTCTGGAAATTTGGTACAGAGAAGTGAGATCAGGCAAAGAACTTGTCTGTTTCTCCTCTTGGACTTCCTTCCCCTCCCTCTGGGGAGGCCCCTAGGATGGGCTTCTGTCACTCTGGTGGTGGAAAGGACATGGCTTAAATGGTGTATTCAAAGATCTCTCACTGCAAGTCACAGTTACCTTCATAGTCAAGTCCACTAGGCATAGTTCTTGATTACTGAAGGAAATTTAAAGTTCACTAGACCTTCTCTTGCAAAGCCTAGTTCCAAAGATAACTTTGCTCTAGGAGAGACTAAACAAAGCAGAAAAACAGTAAATCAAACTCCCTAACCAGGCAGTCCCCTGGAATCATAACCCCCTGGAATCATAAGCCAAATAAACTCTTCCTTTATAAGTTGCTTTGGTCAGTATCTTATCACAGCAACAGAAAAGTAACTAATACACCCAGTTCATAGAGCTATACCTTAAAAACTTTAAAAAATACTGCCTCACTCATTGGAATGCATGAGCCAACATGAACCAAGAAGATCTGGAATCAGATGGTATCTAGACATTGATAGAATGCCACAGACGTTTACATTTCAGTAGGCTCTCACTTTAGAGGACCTTTAGAGGGCACAGGAAAATATTTGTTGAGTGAATTTGGGAAAGGATGAAAAGATGGAAAATGGATGAACTGGAGGTTCAAGGAGGTCAAAAGGATGGAGACTCTGAGCATTCAGAGCAAATGCATGGTTTTTGATACCTACATAACTGTCTGAGGGTCACAATAATGTTAAATGGAGAGAGAGGTGACCAGGAAATGCCTGGACACGGGATGGGGTGAAGCCAACTCTCTACTCCTGACTCCCCCTTGATTTCTGGCCCACACATAATGGGCCAGAACAAAGACTGCTGAGAGTGCTACAGGGATATCTTGCTTTCTGAGTGGATGAGCACTTCTTTCTCAGAGTTTCATCCCTTGCTGAATCACCCACCAAAGTTATTGCTCTTGGGATAAGGTGATGCAGAGATGAGTTAGGTTTTGTAGTCTCTTATTAGTTGCCTGTGACTTCATCTAGAGTGGGAGAGATCAGTATCATCTTCATTTTACAGCTGGTTTAACAAAGACCTAGAGAGGAGAAGGAATAGCCTGCCACCAGATCCAGAGCCAGCTCTGATGTGTCTTCTGACTCACAGTCCTGTGAGGATGAGTCCCAAGATGGTACAAGTGACTCCTGGCTTGAGATCACAGATCCTATGTGCAATTAGCTACTCAGACCCTAAAGTCTGCCCTGGGCAGTAGCAGCCTGCTAGAGCCATGGGCTTGGAAATGGAGTTCACAGCAGCACAGAGCCCTGGGTACCCCTTCAGGGCATAATGCCTTAGATTTTTCTGGTGCTCAGGACCTCATCTTTAGCCTTAGCCTCTGTTCCCCATGATTTGGGTCAAGGTGAGACTTTCATCGCAGGGACAAAACTAGAAGCCAAAAGGGAAACAAGGTTCTAAGCCAGAAGCTCTCAGATACGATACTCTAAACATATAAGCGGGCTGGAGAGGTGGCTCGGAGGTTAAGAGCACTTGTTGTTTTTGCAGAGAACCTAGATTCTGTTTCAGCATCCATAAAGCAGCTTAAAACCATCTGTAACTCCGTTTTCAGAGGGTCCAGTGCCCTCTTCTGGCTTCCATGGGCACCATGCGCAGACATGGTAAACACACAACATGCAAGCAAAATAGATACAAAATGAATTTTGAAAATCCTGAAAGCCTCAAAGAGCACTTATTTAAGTCGATAACATCTATTGATACTTACCAGTTTAGAAATTAACAATGAGAAACTTATAAATATTTATTTAAGCCTCTGGAGCTGAGAATGTAGCACAGTAGTACAGTGCTTGCCTAAAAATAATAAGCCCACTGCATTTCAGCATAAAATATTGATAAGAACGGTGCTGACGATGCTTTGGAATTGGTTTGCTTTCTTTGAAGTTTTCTTGTATTGGGGGAATTGTTTTGGTTTGGGCTTTTGGGCTTTTTGCATTCTCTTTAAATGGACAGCTTAATTGAGAACAGCTGGATTCTCCTAAGAGGCGTCTCCATTTCTTGTAATATCATATATCATGTATATGAAAATTTCATTCATAGGGTGCCAGAGAGATGGCTCAGCAGTTAAGAACACTGGCTGTTCTTGCAGAAGACCCAGGTTTGAAACCCAGCACCCATATGGCAGCTAACAATTGTCCATAACTCCAGTTACAGAGAATCCAACACCCTCTTCTGATCTCTGTTGGCACTGTGTGGAACAGGTACACTTATAATATGTAGGCAATATACACATACACATTAAATAAAATAAAAAAAGAAAATTCCATTCATGAGAAAGTGGGTAGGGAGGCAAACAAGCAAGCACCTTAATGTGTCACAAAGTTTCGTAAAGAATCTTGGGAGGACCACAGCTTCCCCAAATTTCATGTGTATATGAATCACCCTCTGAATTACTCCCATGAAGACTCTGGCTTAGCAGTATTTTAGAAAGTTTTCTATTACTCTAACAAATACCTGAGATAATCAACTTTAACACATGAAAGGGTTGTTCTGGCTCATAGTTTGAGAGGCTTCAGTCCATGGTTAGTTGACTGCATTGCTTTGGCCTGTTGCAAGGCAGAACGTCATGGCAGGAACAAGTGGCAGGATAAGACCAGCGCCTCCTGACTAGGACTTAAAAAGGAGAGAAGAGGAGCTGAGTTCCATCCCTTTCAAGGAGCACAATGACCTGAGCACTAGTCCTACCTTTCTACCACCTCTCGGTAGTAGGGGAGAGCTGGGTACGAAGCCTTTAATACACGGGAATATGGAGGACAGTCACGATCCAAACTACAGCAAAGGTCTGGCATTGGCCTGGGGTCTGCATTTACAGCTGTCTGGTGATACGGAAACTATTGGTTCAAGGACCACACACTCTTGGATTCACAGCCCCATCTCTGAAACCCTAAAGCAGAGCTACATAGATGTACTGAGTCCTGGAAATTACATAATCAAAGCAATCGTAAATGTAAGAAAATTCTTAGTTTCCTTAAAGTGATTACTTTGATTTTTTAAATTATTTTTAATGTTTTTATTAATTCTTTGAGAACGTCAAAAAATGTCTTTTGATCCTATTTCCAACTCCTTCCAGCTCCACCCTCACCTCCCTACCCACCCACCTCGTGTTTCTAGCCCACACGGAGTCCAATATGTGGTACCCAAACACTTAGGTGTAGAACCTGTTCTGGATTGTGGTCAACCTGCCAGGGGCCACACCCTTAAAGAAAACTGATTCTTCCTCCTCTCCCGGCAACTACCAAATCTGAATAACTCCTTAGCTAAGCATGGGAGTAGCTGCCTGCCTCCCCAACACCCATGCTGGAATTTTGCCTGACTTGAACATGACATGCTATCACATGTCACAAGTTCATATGTGCAGCTGCTCTTCTGTCTGCTGGGCGCTCATACTTTGCTGATGTATTAAGCATGTGAAGAACCCATCACTGACTCAAGGTAAGGGAGCTTGTTGCTTTGCTCCCTTGAGAGAGAAGCTCCTCTTCCATCCTTCACTGCCCATCAAAAGGCCCTGGTTTCTCTCTATTCTCCTTAAAAATATGAGGGGGTTTTGCACCACTTCCTCTCTATGGGATCTAGTTTGGTGCTGAGAGCACATGGGAGCACCACGGGGCAGGAGGCCTCTGTCAAAGACAGTGAACTGGAAAAACAACTCATTCAAATATGAGATACACAGACAAGCAGTTGAGAGTCCTGAAGGTTTTAGCAGCCAGGTCAGGCTTCCAGGAGAGGAGTTCAGCTGGACTAAATTTCTTGCACAGAAACAAGACTGCATGTGAGGCAGAAGGACCAGCCTGAGGTAGTGATGACCAGCAAAAGAAAGGAGAAAAAAAGCTTCATTGCTAATTTCTCCTCCCCTGGCTTTAAAAATAAAACAAATTCATATAGACAAGCCAATCACAGACCATGAAACGAAGCAGATACTAGCAGTACTAAGGAGAGGCGCAGCCTCAGCAGAGTCTACGCCTGGTGTGTTAAGGTCTGGGTTCAATTCCTGTCAGAAACATGCCTCAAAACAACCTGGTTCAGAAAGACTTCTCACTTGCTGGCTTCGTGCCAGGCAGCACTCTAAGTACTTGATGTTCCAGGCATTTCATTTTCACAACAGCCCTAGGTGGTGAATGTTTTCATCCTCCATCTTATGCAAAAGGAAACGGTCTAAGGCACAGGATGGTTAAATCACTTGCCAAGAGGGAACTGAGTGATGGAGCTAGAATTTGACTCAGGCGGTCTGACTCTAGAGCAAAGATCTCAAGCAAACCAAGTGACACACGTAATTCCACCTGCTATCTGCAGGCAGCTATCTAAACTCCAGGTCCTTATATTCTATGCTGGCTGTAGTATCCTAAACACTTAATTGGTAGTATGTAGGTTCTCTATTTTTTAAATGATGGAGTCTCACATTGTGGCCCAAGCTGACCCGGCCGTAGCCCAGGCTGACTTTGAACAGCAGTCCTCCTGCTTCAGTGCCTGAGTGCTGTTAATGCCTTATGCCTGTGAGACACCATGCCTGGATCTACTGAGCACTTATGATTGACTGTTACTTTTGGAAATAGCTTATTCGGCATCTTCATGCTGCTGTGATGCACTGGGGCATGCTACTGAGCCCGTGTGAAATAGACTATCCATACTGAAAAACAGAAAGACTTGGCAAAACTTAGAATTGTGTTACAAAAGCCTTTGAGGGCCAGGATAAAGGGTTTGAATTAGACTCTCTGCAATGAGAAAGCATAACGCATTCAGGACCAGAAGTACTGCAGGGAAAATGGGACTTTTAAAATACGTGTGTATACAGAGAGTTTAGCAAAATATGCCATGCTGTTAGTATTTTTTTTCAATAATCTTTTCAAAACAATGCTATATAAGCCCAGTAAAATATTCCTAACAGTTCAGAAGTCAAGTTTTCCCAACTTATGAGAGCTTCATTTTCCTCCTTCAACACTCACCTTTTGTTTCTAACTTATCAATGTATCTAGGAAACACCTTCATATATGCATTTATCCATCTGTCTCCCTTTAGTAAATGACTACATCGTATGGATATATCCTAACTTAAACCACTGATGGGAGATATAGGTATTTTCCACTTTCTATCATAGTTAACGTTGTAATAAACACCTTGTACACAAGTATCTGAAAACAGGTACATGCCTGCCAGACAGGTATGTGAAACTGCTACTTCAAAAACGTTTTATTATTTTTGTTTTTATGTTTATGAGTGTATTGCCTGTATGCAAGTGTGCACATATCTTGCAATGCCCATGGAAGTCAGAAGAGAATGTCAGATCCCCTGGAACTGGAGCCACAGATAGTTACTAGGCATCATGTGGGTGCTGGGAACCAAACGTGGGTCCACTTCAAGAGCAGCCAGTGCTCTCAGGTGCGAAATCACCACTTTGAAGAATAGGTTCACTTCAATAATTTTACTTCTACAAATTATTCCATTAAAGAAATAAGGGGCTGGAGAGGTGGCTCAGTGATTATGAGCACTGGCTGTTCTTCCAGAGAACTGCATTTGGTTCCCAGCTCCCACAATGGTCAGCTCACAGCTATTTATAACTCCAGTTTCAGGGAATCCAATGCCTTCTGACTTCTGCAGGCTTTGCACTCATGTGGCATACACTCACATAGACAGACACACACACACACACACACACACACACACTCACTCACACACACACACACTCAAAATAAATCTAAAAAAAAAGAAATATACAAAACCGCATGGAAAAAAATTACATTTCTTCATAGGGACAGAAAACTGGAAACAACCTAAATTCTCAGAATTTAAGAGGAGTTAGTTAAGTAAGTATGCAGCTATACACACAATGACAGTCACAGTGGCAAGCATATCTGCAGTCTGTGGTTTGAAAATGAAGCCCCGTGTCTGACTAAGGAAAAGGGCCAGCTTACTTACAAAACAACTTCTTTGTGAATCAGGTTTCCATAAAGTTATTTATGTGTTTGTGGTGATACACATATATCATACACTTTTTTCTGTGTCCATATTGCTCAGGTTTTCTATGTGAGTATGTGTTATCTTTATAGCAACAAGAATGAGTAAGTAGCTGACTACTCCATGGGCACAGGTTTTTAATAGGGAGCGCACCTGCTGTGTGTGGGTTCTGTACCAGGTGTTTGCATTGGAGCATTCTGAATCTGCTCCTAGTCTTTGGTTGCTGTCTGTCATCTCTAGCTTCATCACTTACATTAAAGAAGATTGGGATTATAAAACCTAGCTTGTATCCCTATTCACAGATTAAGGCATCGAGACGCAAGAAAGGTAAATGGTTCACTGAGGATTGCACAGACATTTAGTCCAAAAATAACAGCCCAGGACTCTACTCCCAAACAGTGTTTGTCCCCTAAATCTAAGCATAAATCCTTGTTTGAGTGCAGCAGTCATTTTAAATGTTATCCTCTGGGAGACCTTGTCCAGACAAACCCAAGATGAAACTTAAAAGACTGTCATTAGTGGGGAGGAGCCTGACTCTGCCAGGTAGAAAAGCAGCTTCATTAGAGCTTTGGGGCAGCAGGCAGCAGGCTGCAGGTCATTAGCAAAGGAGCTTCCCTGGGCTAGCGCCAGATGTCAGTTAATCATAAGGCAATGTTGGCCTGAAAATTGCCCATTAAATGTGTTTGCTTTACATCAAATAGAACTCAACCTCTTTGTCACTTTCGATTAAAAAAAAATCCAATCACATTCAAGACTATTAACATTTTGTGCACTTTCTTGAATGTGATCCCCAAGAAGTCACACCACATAGCACTGGCACATAGCCAGTGAGAACCCTCTCCCTCTTTCTGGGGCAGGTATGCCTGCAGAGGCAGCACGGATTCACATCACCATCTTCCACTCCAAGGCTCAGACCTACCATGCAGGTAGAGATGTTTGCACATATTGAAGGGGACAGATGCACCAGGAGATTGGCTCAACCCCCAGATTCTGAGTGGTTGTGAAAGTGGGCGGTGTGTGCTAGGGAGGGGACAATTGACTACAGCTCCTGAAGCAGTCAGCTCTGTTCACAAGTAACCTAAACAACCCTCAGAACCGCTGTTAAGGGGAGTCTGCCTTCATTAGCTAAGGCTCACTTTGCTTAGGGTGGACTTCAGATCTAGCCTGATCACAGGGTGAGTGGGATAGGGAAGACCTGACCTTCAGACTCAGGCCATGTGGGTGTGCAGAAGCTGTGGGGGTGTGCAGGTGTGTGGGAGTATGTGGAGTGTTGCTGTACAGCCCTGTAAGATCACAGATCTGTGCCTCAGGAGATGCCTAAACACAGAGGGCAACTGTGATCCCAGGACTCTTCTCACCCTACCTGAAGGAGAACAGATAGGCCTAGACTGTGCCCTATGACTTTTGGGCTCTAGTCTCAATGCTGCAGCTTATTATCGTGTGCTTTCAAGTGGCTCTGAACTTCCAGTTTTTTCTGAAGGCTGTTAGTCAGAATACCTGACCATAAGCATTAGCTCTTTTCTGGTCGCCCTGTCTTTCTCTGTTCTGCTTCTAGCTAGACTATGACCTTTCTTGGCCTCAGTTTCTCTCACAGGGCAGCCCTCAACTCCATGTTTCACAGGCCTCTTGGTCGGAGTCACTCCCACACAGGATACCTTCCAGGTGCAAACCAAGGCAATTACTGGGTGATTATATGGTCTTGTAGATGTCACTGTTAGGGTGAGGAGGCCACGCCTCTTCTTCTAAGCTCTGACTTTGCTAAGTGTGCCCTGAGATTTTCCTCATTAATGTGGGCCTGACTGACCAGAGATCCTGACACACAATCCTGACAGTCCACACACTGTGCAGAGGCAAGGAGTCCATCCGGCTGTTGCATGGCAGGTAAGTGGGCAGTGGCTGGGACGAGGGAAGCGGGTCTCTGAGAGGAGCTTTCAAGGCTCACTGAGGGATGAAACTTTGATTATTTTACATTTGGTCAGTCCATATGATACTCCCTCATGTTCATCAGGAAATGGAGGTCTAGGGATGGAAGGAGCCACCCTTGGAGTCATGGCCAAGGATGAGTTAGGGTCAGACCTGTCACACATGCCTTAATGAACTGAAAGAAGCAGTAACAAAAAGGAGAGGGAAGAACTCACATCTATACACACACACACACACTCACACACACACCACACACACATACACACACACACCACACACACACACTCACACACATACACACACCATACACACATACCACACACACACACACAAACACACACTCACACACATACACACAAACACACCACACACAGGGCCAGAAGTGAAGCAGAAAGAGGTCTCTTAGGGAGGCTTGTGAACCACATCCTTTCCTAATTCCTGCCCCCATGCACTTGAGGGCAAGAGTAATTTTCTCCGAGGTAAGAAGAACTATATATAACCTTAAGCAAGGAGACTGGCTACTGGCACCGTGTTGTCCTCTGAACACTGGAGTTATAACACAAGCTATCTCACAGGCTTTCCGTGAAGAGATCCAGTATACTTTTTTCTGCCTCACAATTCACTTGAGCCTTGTAAACAGTAGACTCAGAAACCCATGTATAATAACCCCAATATAATAACCCCAATATAATAAACAGTAAACTCCTTGTCCCTCAGTCCACCCTTAAACTCATCTTAGATACTAGAAGCCAGCCAGCAGAACCGGGAACCCATACTCGGAGGTCTCTAAGAGATGTTTCCAGTTTATACCTGTTATCTTCCATTATTCAATATCATGTGAAAGTTGATTTAACTCTTGCTTATATTTCTACTTTCAAAGGTGAGTATTTTAATTTCCTTGTCATATTTTAATATCTTCATATTTCTTCCTGACAATTAAGAGCATTAATGGACAGCCAGGCCTCTGTAGCTGCTGGGATGGGTTCACGCCCCTCTTCAAACTGGGGCTGCTTCCCCATCAGCACTGGGGCAAGGGGGCTGGCTTTGCTCCCATCAGGATTAGACTTTTCAGGACCCACCTGTGCGCTCCCTCTCCCATAAGCATTGATTTAGCAGGACCAACCTTAACTGACAAGGAGTGTCAAATCAGTTACTCTTTTGATGGGTGACCACCTGCCTGTCTCACCCTCAGTATCTCCATCTGTAAAATATTGGGCTCAGACAGTGGGAAGATGGTCAGTGAATAAAGTCTTGCTATGCAATCAGAATGGCCTGAGTTCAAAGCCCCAGGACCCAGGCACAGTAGCACACATGTGCAATCTTAGCATCCTGAAGATGAGATGAGGGGGGCACTGGAAACAGGAGACTCAGAAGCTTATAAAACAGCAAACCTGTCATATACAACAGCAAATAGCAAAGAGATCTTTCCTCAAACAAGGTAGAAGACCAATACCAAAGACTATTCTCTGACCTCCACACATGCACCTGCATACATGACGTGTGCACCTGTACTTACACCTGATGCACACATATCCTACACAGAAAGAGAGAGAGAGAGAGACAGAGAGAGAGAGAGAGAGAGAGAGAGAGAGAGATTTTTAATGTAGGGATCAGAGTTAGCATGCCTAGCATATAAACTGATTGATTACTACACTGAAATTCAATTTCCCAGGCTTTCTGGGTCTTCCTAGCTTATTGGAAGGATCTCCCCTTCAGAGCAGCAGGTCACGCCTGCTATGTGTTCTGGGCTTGGATAAATGAGACACCAGATCTTGATGGTAAGTATGTTAACCACCAGGGAGACTCCCCCCCCCCTGCCCCTTGCAGGGTTAGCGGTCAGTAGCTGGCCCCAGAGTTCTTTCCTACAGAGCCTTGATATGGTCCTAGATTTCTCTTTGCATGACTCTTCAATGTTCCTACCAGTTTCTCAGTGTTAGCAAATACAATGAGACTCTTTAGACATCACTGAATTTCAATAGTCTTTCAGCTCAAAAATTCTAAGAAATAAGCTAATCCATGTAGGATTAGCTCCACGTAATGGATGGGCCATTTAAGTTGATGGGCCACTGTCCATTGATGAGAGAGGCATTGGCTTCCAACAGGATCAGGAAGGAAAAGAAGATTGGGCCTTGCCCCAGGAAGGCCTCAGGCAGCTCTTCAATTAATTATTTAGCTACACTCAGGCGCCCATGATGCATACATACTAAGGACAGAGTCATAATGAGGCCCATTTAAAACCAATTACACTGAGGCCAGAATCTGGGAGATGTTGCTGGCTTCAGCAGAGTTTCTGTGCTCAGCCTCACTGGATGGCATGCCAGGCTGGCACAGAGAATTAAGGAAGTGTCATTTAGCTCTGTAGTTTCACTCAAGGGCAAGAAGAAGAAAGCTGTGGAAATCTGCGGCAAGTGGCAGAGAATGAGTGGGTGGGACACAACCTACACAAAGGACTTTTAGTTATGCTGATCTATAAGTAAGTAAGCTGCAAAGGAGGGAATGAGGTTGGCAGGGGCAGGAGTTGAGGCGAGGGCCAAATTGGGAGAGAACTTTCTTTTCTCTGGAGCAGGAGAAATGACATGTTGACACTCAAGCAATAGGAGAGGTCCCTTCTCCACTCAGGCTCAATGTCTTCATCGCACCAGAATGGACTGACGAGAATGAGCTGATAATTGTTCCAAGCAGGCAGGGCCAGACAGTAACTTCAGCTACTGGATTGAAGAAGGGAAGGAAAAAGAAAAACTGTGTGTGAGAGAGTTGGGGATGTGAGGGCCAAGGTGAGGGGGGAAAGTAAGTGACAATTTAAAAACCCCCACCTAACTGTCAACCCAGAACTGTACTGAGTGCCTTATACACAGGTATACCATTGTATACATATACATATACATATACATATGCAATTGTATACTTTGCTAGAACTTGTTGTTCTAGAGCATCTTGAATATTAATGCCTTCTCCCACATTCAAAATCTCCTTGTTTAAGTGATACATTTGATCATTGCTCTACTGTCGCACTTAATTCATCTCAAAACCATATGAGGAAGATGTTGTAACTGCCACTTCTTGGGGAAGAAAATTGAACCTCAGAGAGACCTAGTAACTTCCACAGGAAGGCAATAAATCCATGAGTCAGAGTGGCATTAATTAGCAGAACAGTGGAGTGGTAGCCAGAAAGTATTGCATAAATCCTGATAATAGTAATACAATTAACAGAACATTTGCTGAGTTCTTAGTATGTGATAGGTACTCTTTTGAATACCGTAGACTATTTCATTTAAGACTCATAACACTAGATAGTGGAAATTATCAGCATCCCCCTTCCACCAGGAGACCAAGTTTCAGAGAGGTCCACTTATTTGTCTCAGTTCCCACAGCTAACAGGGAGAAAAGCCTGTGTTGGAACTCAAGTGTGTGCTGCTGAAACTAGACTGATCGTGTCTGACCATGATGGAAAGAAATGCCAAGAGGAGATGGTCAGGGAGCAGGGAAGGAGCAGGAAACCCAGGGTATCCCTGGGGTGTGAAGGGTAGGCACGCAGAAGAAATGTTCATACCATGCCCTTCTTCCCCTCTGCCTGCTGGGCACAGCCGCTCACCTAGGCTCCGTGGACTCTGGGGTAGTTCACCCTTTATGTCCCTCAGGGAGAAGGTCAGTGGTTGGTAATATGCCTCCATGTTGTCCCCAGGTCTTGGTTCTATCACCCAGAGAAGTTCCGGATCAGGTATTACCCACCCCGTCCCTGACATATACCAAGGGGCTGCTTGACAGTCCTCATATAAATACACTCTGGCTGGAGAGTCAAGAGGCACCCTTGGGGTTGACAGGCACTTGTTTCAGCAGCTAGCCACTGACTCTCCAAACTGCAAAGTACTTTGGGGTTGCTTCACAGATAAGACAACTGAGGCCCAGAGAAAAGAAGCAGCTTGCCTAGGTCCCACCAGTAGTCAGCAACAGGTCTGCTACCCTTATCAGAGGCCACACAAATACTTTCCCGCTTGTCCTATGACTTTGCAAGAGTAAGTTCAGAAGAAGGGAAGGACTTCGAATAGGACTGCTTAAGAGAAAGAGAGAAAAAGAGAATGGGGTAGGCATGGTGTAGGCAACTGGTGGAATATGGGCTCTGGTCTTCCAAGTGTGGGCCTAGAGTGCTGGTGAGCACCAACTCCCTCGTCACAACCCAGCCAAGTGATAGGAAAGGATGTTTATCCACTCATCTAATGTTCACTGAGCATCCTGTTAAGTCCAGGACCCTTAGGACTCTCTGAGGATGGGAGCCAGACTTGAGCTTCCTGGAGCTCTCAGTACAAACGAGGAGACAGATACGTAAGCATCCTTGAACGTAGGTTAGGCACAGAAGCCTTGGCTTCAGATAGCAGACTCTGAGCTGAGAAGGAAGGGGAATGACACTGAGTTACTTTCAAACACAGACTGTAACGTATTCCACAGACGTGTCTGTCTTCTCCCCCGGGCCGCTCTACCCGTAGATCCCTCCATCATTACTTTCCATCTCACCATCTTCTCGAGGAGTCGACTCTGATTAGGATGGAACTAGGTATAAACGTCAGAATGGTGGTTTTTCCCCTGAGGAACTGTCTTCCTCCCCTAGTCCCAGCCATCTCACAATGGCAGATCAGGAAAATGTGATGTTACTGAGTCTGAATGACTCAGGTCACCCAAGACGTCAGAGCCATGTCACACAGGGATGGGGACAGTGAGCTCCTGGATTGTGAGGAGATGTAGAGTTTGGGACATGAGATGGCAGTCATGATTTACAGGTTAATATAGCTGCAGGACCACCAAGGAGTGAAGGAAAGAGGTATGGTCTTTGAGGGGTATATTGGGGACAAATGGAGAGAAGTTTCAAGAATAAAGACGGCTCAGTGAGAGGAAAACCTTGCTCGTGGTGGGGGTCAGCTACTTCTTTGAGAGCTGTAAGCTGGACCTCAAGAATTCAGCTGAAGGCCAGTGAGATGGTTTGGTGGGTAGATGGTAAAGGTGCTTGCTACACAATCCTGAGACCTAAATTAACCCCAGAACCCAAATAAATGTGGAAAGAGCATGCACACACACCACAGCAGACACACCGCCTCTGCCGCTGCCACTATTACTAACAATAACAATAACAATAACAATTTTTTAAAAGAATTCAGCTGAGGGAGTCAGGTGTAGTGGCAGGTATCTATAGTCCCAGCATTTGGGAGGTGGGGCAAGGATCAAGAGTTCAAGATCATCCTTAGTTACATAGTAAGTTTGAGGCCAGCCTTGGTTACATGAAACCCTGCCAAAGAATGAAAAAGAAGGAAGGAAAGGAGGGAGGGAGAGAAGGAAGGAAGGAAGGAAGGAAGGAAGGAAGGAAGGAAGGAAGGAAGGAAGGAAGGAAGGAAGGAAGGAAGAAAAGAGATAAAAGGAGAGAAAAGAAAAAAAAAGATGAATTGAAGGAATTTGACCCTGGCAGGGGAACTATGGGAAAGATGGTGTCTGAGGTCTCGGGGAGGGCGCTGGTGGCTCTGACTCACCCTCTCCTGTCTACCTGTGATAAGGGTGAAGATGCCTAAGAAGGTGACAGGAGCCAGTTTGACCTGTGACAAGGAAATAGGAAAGCACAGAGCACTCATCAATTCCCAGGCCTCTTGTCTCCACCTTGGGGCATGCCAGGGCTGTGATAATTCTCCCCCAATTGCCTTATTTCTGACTCCTGACTCATTCTCTTAAGAAAACCAGTAGTGCCCTGTTTTGCCCTGTACCTGCACAGGCTGGACTGGGAAGCAATAACATGAATTAGGGAGCCACAGAGCCAAGGTGTTCTTCTTTCCATCTTTTCTATGCTCATAACTAGAGGACTGGACTGCTAATGGCTCTTCAGTTCTGCTGATATCAAACCTGACAATTGCATATATGAGGTATGGAGGTTACTGTTTGTATTTTCAAACTAAACAGAGACACCAAAGCTCAGAGTCCTAGAACTCCTAAGACCTGTTCCTGCCAAAGAGCTACTAATGTGAACTTTGCAATGTGATAATTAGCAAAGCCACAAAAAAGCTCCTGGCACTGTTTTACAGCTCCTGCCACAGAGAGTTACAGCTGAACACAGGCCTTCACAGTCCTGCTCACTCACTACAGCAGGGGCTGCAGGTGCTCCTTGGATACACACAGGTCAGCTGTTTGAGTTCCTACTCACATGTTCAGTCATTATTCCCAGTCACAATGGCAGGCTAAGGCTTCTAGCCAAGACCAACCTAAAACTAGTCTTTTCCATGATTCTTCTGTGGTACCAGTTCCGACAACTTGGAAGTTGTAGCAGATTGGACAAGAAATATGCCCCACCCTCACATTTCCAGTATCTGCCCAATGTGACAAACCACTTCAACCCTTAGGTACTTAAGACAATCATTCTAACTCAAAAAGCATAATTTTTCCTTTTATTCTTTTTCTTTCTTTTCAGATACTGGTCAAAGCTTAAGCATGATTTTCCTATTTCCCTCACATTCTGGGCTTCTCGCTGTTTCTCTGAACACACCCACCACCCTCCTCCTCTTTCTCCAGTTGCTTGCTGACCTCCAACACAACCTCCAGTTGCTTTCTTGTACCTAACTCAAAAGGCATGGCTTTCTCCCTTCCTCTTCTACATCTCTGTCCTCCCAGAAGCTGCTGAGATTTACAACTTGCCTGCTCTGTTGCTTTCCTTTCAAACTCTAATTAAATGGTCCTTGAGCTAAAAGAAAAACAAGATTATGTAAATGTAGATGTACTCGAATCTTTCCAAAGCTAAGCGTTTTTGCCTACCTTCCTCAGACCATGACCTTTGCCATGTTCCAATATTTGTAGTACAAGCTTCTCTTGTATTTTAGTGTCAGACTTCTGGGTCTGTGATGCCTGTGGGGTCAAAAGTAAAGACAGGGTTTCGTGCAAGTGCAGACTCAAGAATCAGATTCCTAGCTCCACTGTTTACAAGGTTGCATGATTCTTTGTTGTTTCCACCTGTGATGCTGAGATAATTAGATTTCTCTCATATGGCTAGTGAATATTAAAGAAAACAATATGTAAGAAGCCTAGTCAATGAATCGGTTCACATTTACTGCATACCTACTGTATACATGAAAAAGAAAAAGAAATAGCGGCAAGAGCCCCATGGCAGGAAATAAGTAAAGACATTTGTATCAGTCCATTTCTTGTTGTTATGACAAAATGTCTAAGAGAATGACTTTAAGAAGGAAAGATTCATTTTTATGCACAGTTTCAGAGAGTTTAGTTCATGGTTACTTAGTCTCATACATTTAGGCATAAATTCATAGCAGTCTGAGCATGTGGCACAGGAGGTTTCTCCTCATGGCAGGAAACAGACAAAAGAAGATAAGTACAAGGACCCTCCCAAGGACTCACCTCCTGATGACCCACGTCCTCTACCCACATCCTGAAGCTTCCAGGACCTCCCCAAACAGCACCACTGGCTCGGGGGGGCACAGTCCAGATCCAACCTATGAGCTTAGGGGGAGCACAGTCCAGATCCAACCTATGAGCTTGTGGGGAGCACAGTTCAGATCCAAACCACGACAGCTGTCACTTCGGTTTCACACCACGTCATTACATAGCTGACCTCCCAAGTTTTTCTTTTTTGAGATTTATTTATTTTTATTTTATGTGTATGAGTATTTTGCCCGCATGGATGTAAGTGCACCCATTTTGTGCAATATCCACAGACGCCAGAGAGGGCATCTGAGCCTCTGGAACTGGAGTTCTAGATGGTTGTTAGCTGCCACATGGATGCTGGGAACTGAACTCAAGTCTTCTGCAAGAGCAACCAGTGCTCTTAAGACTGAGCCATCTCCCCCAAAACGCCCCACCCCACCCACCCCTTGTTACTTGTTGACTGATACACTTTCATCAAGAGGTAGAATGTAACATGCCCTCAGTTATATACTTGCTTCAACTAGATCCTACTTCCTGCTTTCACCACATCTCAATAATACCATCATTTTATGAATCCATCAAAGAATTCACTCATAGGCGAAAGTTCCAAACACCCATTAGCTCATAACAAGGCTGTAGGAAATAGTTCACATCTGAACCATAACCTATAAGGTATAATCTTCAATTTGCATAATAATTTCACTATTACAAATTCAGTAAATTTTTTAAAATATTGCAAAACTTACTGTTTACATATAAAGCAGAGTTGGATTTGGGACTCAAATAATAACAGTAAAGCATTTTTCTGCATGAATATCCAATAATACAGTAGAACATTGTGTGGGATTTGAAACAAGTGTCATATTTCAGGATGTCTCACACCTCTGGCTTCAGTTCATCATTTCAGCAAACAAACAATGTTTACACAGATATGCAAAAAAGCTCCTGGGCAGCACTGTTCCACCCCAGAGAGAATCGCCTTTATCCAGAGTGCTAAGCTACAGCCTCTTTGAGAACAAGGTGGCCATCCTTCTTCTGTGATCCACACATAGGCAGGTATCTTGGAGAGAGAGCACGCCCGCAGGTTCAAGGAACAGCAGGCAAAGAGGGATGAGAGGAGGAATGGAAAACCGAAGAGCCAGCAAGATCCCAAAGGGGCCGGTCCCTTGATCCCTGCCATCTGTGGCTCATCCTCAGGCCTCCTGCTTTGCTGTGTGAGGGTTTGAGAAGTGAAGTGAGCCTGGGGTTAACAGGATCCCTCTTACTGCTGCGCTGAGAATGCGCTTTGGGGCCCCAGGCAGAAAGCAGGGAGCCAAGTCCGGGGACACTGAATACATCTAAAAAGGGGCATGGGCCATAGTGCCGCCTTGCAAAAATTTAGTCGCATAAACATTTAAAGACATGCAAAGCTTTCGTTAGTCTTTGTTTTATTCCAAAGCTAGTGGCTAATGCTACAAAGGAAAGGTGAGCTCCAGCGATAGCACAGGGACAAGACATCTCAGAGAACAATCCAAAGCGCCTAAGCTACAAGCCCTAAGAAAGGCATGAGCCAGTGAAGTGATTTGGGCCCATGTGAGCAGGAGGGTAGTTATGTTTCTGTGACACCGGATAAATGTGGGGTGGGAACAAGCTGAAGGGGTGGAAAGTGGGGTGATCCTCCCAGATCTTTTGCCCAAAATGAAGGACTTTGGGCAGGTTATAGCGGTAATGGGACATCCAGCCTGGGTTTGGGAGCAAGTATGTGACAAGGTAGAAAAGCAATGTAAGAAAGAGCATTCCTTTGCCTTCACGGTCGTGAAGCTAAAGGAAGAAACTCCACATTTCTCTTCAAGTCTGGTGGTTTGGCTCTGGTCACCTTCCACCCTTACCACTTTCTGCACATATCAGTTTTCCTTCAAATGGCAGGAGTCACTGTGTTCCTCCTGCCCCTGCGTCTAGTGCCATGGCTCCTACAGAAGCCAGAGTCACACAAGTCCTCAGTTCTGTGGCCCTGAGATTCTGATGCCTTTCCTGAACTTTGAAAACCTGCTCTTAGACATTTGAAATCGATATACTTAATACAGATCTCCCACTTGGAATATTGTCAAGGCCACTATATATTTCAGGGACCATTGGGTCCCTAGTAATCAGACAACATCCAATACACCTAAATGAATGGAACCAAAATGGATGAAGAATGAGGATTCTGGGATTGAGGCCAAACTCATCATTCTCTTCCCTGGATATGCCCCACCCAGTTGACTGTTCCACCTCACCTTCTTGAGGAAGCCTTGTTTGTCACCCTTCAGACAGCAGCAGGCCCTCTGGCATTGTCCTTTCTGCTCTTGAACTTCCTGACAGCATGTATCAAAATAGTAATTAGTCAGGTGTGGACTCAACTATTCAGGTGGGACCTCTGCTCATTTGGAACATAATAACTAATATGTATTTACTTCTTGTGTTCTGAAGGCTTTAAATAAGAGGAGTCATCCTCACAGCCATTCCTGTAACATCATTATTCCCACTGCAGAAGAGGAAATGAGATAGAGATAGATCAAGCAGAAGGTAATTCAGCCAATAAACTGTCAGTCAAGTCAGGCTCTGAGTCCATCAGTTAACCCAGAGGCCTTGCTCATGGTCACTGTCACACGACTTCATCATGCCATCTCTACACCATGTCCCTTGTTCACCAGTCTATTCAGCACAGACACCTGATATAAATTCTCAACAGTAGTCTATTGAATAGTGATATGAATTTGCCTACTTGTTGAAATTCATTTTTAATTCCAAAATAAACTTTTTTGGCACTTTCTTAGCCATTTATAGATCTGCAAAGAAAAAACAAAAACAGAGGTAATGCATCCTTATTCTCAGGTGAATCTGAATATGAAACTCTGCAAACTGGTTTTGCCCTTCCACTATGAGCACACGTCCTTTCTTGAACATTTGAAACTAGACTTTTTGTGAGGTTTGGTTTTGTCGTGTTTTTGTCTGTTTGATTAGTTGGCTGTCTTTTATTTTGTTCTTAGACAGGGCCTCACTATGTAACCCTGGTTGGTCTGGAACTCACTATATATACCAGGTTGGCCTCAAACAAACAGAAATCTGGCTGCTTTTGCCTCCTCTTGTGCTGGGACTAAAGAAGGTGTGTACCATCATGTCTAGCCATTGTGTGTGTGTGTGTGTGTGTGTGTGTGTGTGTGTGTGTGTGTGTGTGTGTTGGTGTTTAAAATGATTCTCAGACATGGTACTTAAGGGCTCTTTGGAGCTCCTAAGTGCAAGAAGGCTGTGATGCACCTTTTGAAGACAGCATCTGTGTGAAATAAACCTCATTCGGGATGAATGATTCTGCTACAGGCAAAATGAGCTCAGTGCTAACAAGTCAACAATATATGTTAACTAAGAGGTCTTTATATAAAAGCACACATAAAACAAAGTTGCATATTGATGAATAAGTTGTGACCAGAGGCCATAGAACCCAGCCTTCTGTATAAATATCAGTTCAGAGCTCACTAATTTAGTGTCAAAAGAAAAAAGAACTTTATACAATTTAAGTACTGCAGAAAACAAGAGCCAATGGTCTATAGTAAATAATGCCTACGTGGACCAACACTGACAGAATGAAACGGGTAGAGGGTGAGTCAAGCACAGATGGAGTGGCTCCAAATTTTGGCCTCACCTTTCTGTTCTCTCCCTAATCAGGGGTCAGAGTTACCAAGGTGGACTGGCAGCATTGCAAAAATGGCGCTGCCCACCACACCCAGGATTACCCTTGCCCTGAACTGGTGGTTCGCAGAGGCCAGTTATTTAGCCTCACACTGGATCTGAGTGGAGTCCTAGACAGCGAAGAGGCCCTCATCTTTACTGTGCAGACAGGTAACCGGGCTCACCTTTGCCTCTGCTGGTCCGAAGACTGCTGCTTCTGTGATCTAAGATCCCACAGTCGGCGGCCCAGACATTAGTGGGAAACCGGTCCCTAGAAATGGACTGGGCTCTGAACCCTGAGGGCTTCTGATAACAGTTTCCAGGGAAAGGGTGGAAAGCACTCACCGCATGCAGCTGGCTGAGTGAGATGATCTCTCGGGAGCCCTATGTATGCCAAGGAATCCACAGCTCTGGGCAGGCATGGAAAATGGTCAGGCTCGTTTAGAATCCAGGCTCTTCTTTCCTTATCTGGCCAGGTAAGAGGCCAGCTTTGTTTTCAAAGGGTACTATCACTTTCTCCTTTGCCCAGTGAATGGCTGGGAGTGAGGTCTGCTGAGGGGTGTAGACACTCTGCACTTATATTCAGTCAGGTCCTTCCCATTACAGTTTCCCAGCATTTTAGGGGTCAAACTTGGGTGTCTAGGCTTTTCCACATCTCTAAATCAGCATTTCCTAGGAGACAGGCTTCCTGATCCTCTCTGCTCTCTGCCAGGGCCCCAGGCATCCGAGGCCCTCCACACCAAAGCCATATTCCAGACGGCAGAGCTAGAGACAGGTGACAGATGGACAGCTGCAAAAGAGGAACAGACAGAGAACTCCCTGACTGTCAGCCTCATCAGCCCTTCCAATGCAGTCATCGGCCGATACCTGCTGAGTGCCAGGGCCTCTTCCCGCCGGAAACACAGTGACCGGAAGCTGGGCGAGTTTGTTCTCCTGTTCAATCCCTGGTGCCCAGGTAGGAGCTGCCACCTCCAAGGCTGAGGGTTTCCTGGAAACGATCTTCAGAGGCAAGCCAACCTGGAGGAAGCTGGGAAGCAGGTTAAGAGACAGGAAGTCAAATGCAAAGAACTGGGCACAAATAGAGGAAACTGATATCAGGCATGATAATGGAGCCTGTGCTAGATGGGTAGGAAGTCAGTAGTTTCTGATGCCAGAGGCCAGAAAGTCAGATGGGGCCTGAGAAAAGGTTGGGGAGGCCCAAGAGTAGCCAGAACTGGAGTTTGGGAGTCAGGCAGCTCTGCTAAAGTTGAATCCCTCTATGGTGTTCAGTTTCTGCATCTGTAATATGGAAATAACAGCAGAGCTTAACTCATCAGATGTGGGACTTCTTAGAGCTAATACGATAAAATGTCACATCACAAGCCCTCAGCAAGGGGTGCCTGGGATCAGGATCCTTACTAATGTTTAGAAAGCACAATTCTATTGTTATCAAGGTGGGAATCCCAGAAGTGTCAAGACTCCAAAAATCCTTCTGTTTGGGGCTGGGCAAGGGGTTGGTCCGGGCTTGTGAAAAGACCACCCAGAAGGGATGAATCGAACAGGGAAGGGCATGGAGCAGTACGTCATTCCTGCCCTGTCTGGCCCAGGTCAGCTTTCAGGTCCAGCTGAGAAGCCCTCATACAGCCCCTCTCAGACCAGCCAGGGTCAAAGCCCCAGCCCACACAGGGCCTGATACTACTTTTCAGAGGACGATGTGTTTCTGGACTCAGAAGAGGAGAAACAGGAGTACGTGCTTAATGACAGCGGCATCATCTTCCGAGGCGTGGAGAAGCACATCCGAGCCCAGGGCTGGAACTATGGGCAGGTCTCCAGGGGCACAACCAGAGTGGGGAACCAGGGCTTGGGTATAGGAAAGAGCAACCTAGAAGACTGCTATCTACCCATTTCTTCCTAGGAGGGGCAAGCTAGGCTGAGTCTTAGGGAAAAATCCATTCATTGATTCACTCAGTTCCCATCCTCAATGCCTGTGCTTGTCCTGGGCTCTTGAAAAGGAGCAATATTTTGGATACAGTTTGGAAGTAGAAGAGTTCTGTAGCTTCAGTTTCAGTCAGTGATCCTCAAGCTAGAGCATGCATCAGAATCATCCCCAAAACAAAGAAGACTGGTTCCTCCCCCGACCCCCAGAGAGGCTGACTCAAGCAGATGTAGGGCCAGATTTAGGAATCTGTATTTTTTAAAATGTTTACTTCCCAAATCATGCTGGCACTGTTGGTCTGGGACTCTGCTTGAGTGTCACCAGTCTAAACAAATACAGGCCTCCCTCTATGTCTCCAGAGAACTGGTTCCAGTGTCCCCTGCAGATGCCAAAAACCCACAGATGTGCAAGTCCCTTCTCTAGGAGATGCAGTGTTTGCATGAGACCCACACACCGGCCTGTGTGTGTTCAGTCCTTCCTAAGACTCTTAACACTTTGTCTTATGGGAATGCTGTGTAAATAGTTCATGCTGCATTGTTCAGGGAAGAAAAATAAGAAAAAGTGTACATAGTCAACTCAGACACAAGTCGAAACATGAGGATATAGAAACCACAGCACGGAGGGCCGACTGTTGCTATAATATCAGTCACAATGGGGAAAGAAAATAAGATTGTAGGGGCAAGGCAAAAGGAACTGAGGAAAGAATGACAGGAATCCCATCCTGGGGACTGAGAAAAGCCTCTGGATAGCAGGATTGGCTCTCCAAAGTTCAGCCAGACCTAGATGGGTAGAGTAAAGAGTAAGTCAAGCAACTAGAGGTAGAAAGCAAGGGACCCCCAAGTCTGCTTGAGGACTCTGTCTGCTTGGGCATCAGATGCCACCCAGGTCATTGACTGTCAAACTAAGTACAGGGTAGGGGTCAAAAGACGTGAGACTCGGGGACTAGGCAGGGGTAACATACGGGAAACTTAGGGTTCATCTAAGGATTTATCACTCTCTGCAGCAGCCTCTCTTACCATGGGAAAAGGGAGCCCATAATTGCGAACTCTTGCAGATTCTCAGAAGAAATTTGTATGAAAAATCTCCCTGTTTTTAAGTGTTATCAGATGACCCTAATGTACATGCAAACATGTAGAACAAAGAAGTTTATTGGCAAGGTAGATGTGTGGCTCGGGGGCCACCAGTTCTTGTGGCTCACAGTGGGTGCGAGAATCGCGGGAGGAGCATGGCAAAGTTGAATTTCTGGTTCCCAAAGTGACCATTTGAAGAATTTCTTATGTCCCTAGGGAGGAATTGGGATAAACTCTCTGACAGACACAAATGGCAGACCAGATGGGATTGTGGGAGGGTCTGGGATGTGGGTGAGACTCCAGCCTCTGAGCACAGCCTCTCTGGGAGCAGTTTGAGGAAGACATCCTGGATATCTGCCTCTCCATCTTGGATCGAAGTCCCAGTCACCAGAATGACCCAGCCACTGATGTGTCTCATCGCCATGACCCTGTCTATGTCACCAGGATCATCAGTGCCATGGTGAGGAGTCCAGTGCTATACCCCCACTTCAAGGATCCCTCAAGCCAGTCCCAGAGCACAGACTAAGAATCTCCCACATCAGCTCTTGTTTTCTCTATTGCTACATAACCACCCACTCCCACATTCTATGCTACCAAGCACCTTGCATTACATTAAGCTCTTATACATTGGGAGTTTGGCAAAACATCTTGTGAATGGCTTGCTTCTACTCCCAGATGCCTCCACTGGGAGTTCCTGAAATGGCTATAGATATCCAGGATGGTTAGGTCGGGCCATATATCTCAGCCTTGCCCTGGTAGTTGGTAACTCCTTATTTTCTGTACATGCCAAGTCTGCTGAAGTTAGAATGTCCAAGATAGCTTCCCCACCCTCACTCAGATCCCCAAGCCAGAGGAGACTGAAAACAGAGTGGTCAGTCACATCATTTCCACGGTCAAAGTAGTTCGGGGCCTGTTCCCACTTCTCCGAGAGTGCCTACTTTAACTGATGTTTAACTGATGTGGCCGTAGGCCACATGCCTCCCCAACAAAAGGCAAGTAGAGAGCCTACTATTCATGTCAGTCCCTATACCAGGCAGGCATCAAGGTCTTGGGTGTGGAGTTGGGACTCCCAAAAGTAGACAAAACTGTATTTCTCAGATGTGATATTCTCAGTTCTGCAAGACCTCAGAGAGATGATGAGCACAGATGATCAACAGCAGTGACTGATCCCAGACTGGGTGCACTGCAGCCCAGTAGACAGCTGTGTAGGCTCCAAGTCCAGAATTCATGGATCACCCTTCTGTTAAACCATATATGATATGGGCAAGTCCCTAAATGCCTCTGAACTTTTTCTCCTCTGAAAAAAAAAGTGGATGAAAGAGCTTACATCATAGACTAAAATCAAGTTAACCCACTGTACACAAAATCCTTAGAACAGTGCCTGGCGTGTGATAGACATTTAATGCACACTGCTGCTTCTATGATTTAGTATATCGTCAATGATCCCAAACTTAAGATATAGATATTTAAAGCAAGAAAGGCTTAAAATCATGATAACTTTTGACAGCAGACTATCAAAATGGAAGATAATTGAAGATTTTAAGTAGTATAAAATGTAAGCACATTTTTTTGTTTCATGTTTGGGGAAGTCTTGGGGATCAGACCCCAGACTTCTTGCATGTTGAGCACATGCTCTACACTCTAGCCCAAAAAGAGTGGCCATTTTAAGAAAGCAAAGCCCCCTAATTTTAGGCAACTTTAAAGTGAAGAATGACCCCCATTGACCTGGGATCCCAAAGTTAACGGTGACTTCATAATGGACGTGGGAATCCCTGCTCAGTGCTGGACTTGTGCCCCTCTGCTCAGGTGAACAGCAACAATGACCGGGGCGTGGTACAGGGCCAGTGGCAGGGTAAATACGGCGGTGGCACCAGCCCACTGCACTGGCGTGGCAGCGTGGCCATCCTGCAGAAGTGGTTCAAGGGCAGGTACAAGCCAGTCAAATATGGCCAGTGCTGGGTCTTCGCCGGAGTCATGTGCACAGGTACGGAAAGAAGAGTGCGTCATCAGTGTGCCCCTGCATTTGCATGTGTTTGCATAGATTTTCTTTATGCTGCAATCAGTTTTCATGGTGAAGAGGAAATAGAAATCTGATTAATGAAGAGAGAATACAGATAGTTCATTTGTTTGACTTTTGGCCTTTTATTTGGCATGAGTCCTCCTCTGCCTCTATCTCGTTAAGTGTCCTGCGTCAGCCCTGTGGTCCTCAGGTCCCTTACGTGCATGGCACTGTCATATGATTCCAAAATCTATCTCCGCCAATGGGGATGACAGTCACATCTCCAGAGGCTCTCCGAGAGTGCACAGAGGAGATGGTGCTAATGAAAGAACAGAGCCTCAGTGCTGCCGTCTGCCCAGTAGACAAAAACTGGAGCTGTGGTCAGAGGGGATGGAGAGCCTGGACGGAGCTGGGCACCTCCCTCTGAGTCTAGGTTCCCACTGCACCAACTACCGTGAACCCTCTGCTCCCCAGTCCTCAGGTGTCTGGGGATTGCGACCAGGGTGGTATCCAATTTCAACTCAGCCCACGACACTGATGGCAATCTGAGTGTGGACAAATATGTGGACTCTTTTGGCCGGACCCTGGAGGACCTGACTGAAGACAGCATGTGGTGAGTTCCAGGCCTATGTGCAATCCTTCTCCTCTCATTCAGACGTTCCCTTCTGACGTTGGGTCTCGCGCCTCCTGCCCCCAAATATTTATCAATGTATTTCCCAAGGACAGCAGCAGCTCTCCAGGGGGCACTGCTGCACACCATAAATGCCAAGTCAGAAAGCCGGAGCCTGGCTTCCCTCCATTTCCTGTGGGACCTTGTCACTGTTCCTAGTCTCATATTATCATTGTGAATGTAAGAAATGGAAAATAATCAAGAACTCCTCACCAGTCTACACCCTCCCTTTTACTGTAGCCAAGATACCCACTTTCTAGTCCTTGAATACACTAAGCATTTTCTTGTCCCCTGACCTTTGTACATGCTGTTCCTGCCTGGAACACTCAGTACTTCTCTGTCTAATTCATCTGAATTTGGCCTCATCTTAGATGTCATTTACCTAGAGTAGATCTCCAGCAGTCATTCTCAAATGCAAGCCATTCTTGTCTCCATAGCATTTATTTATTATCACTAGTATTTGTTTCACCTGATAACTAAGGCTCCCTGTCTTCCTGTCCGTCACTTTCATTAGATGAAAATGGCATGAAACACACACACATACACACATATAGACATACATGCACACTCATAGACACATATAGACATATATAAATACACATAGATATATGCATACACATATACACAGACACATATATACATGCATGCACGCACATACACATATAAGCACACATGTACACACAAACACAGATACACACATGCATAGGTGCACACATAGGCACACATGCATATAATACAGATATGCACATATACACACATACACATATATAAATACACACAAGCACACACATATGTACATGCATACACACATACACATATATAAATACACACAAATATACATATACATACACGTGCACACATAAGCACTCATACACACATGCACTCACACACGCATATGTAAAAATACACACACATAAACATATATGCACACATACACACATCTAAATACATGTACACAAAAACACACACATGCACACATATAAATATACACATGCAAATAAACACTCATACACATATATTCACACACAAATATACACATATACACATGCACACATAAATACAATGTACACACAAAAATATAAATGCACATATGCACACATACACACAATTGGTGTTGTGACATCCGGACTTCTGCCTGGGGTGCCTGAGGCAGGAGGATCTGGAGTCCAAGTTCAGCCTGGTCTTGGTAAAAAGTTGCAAAGCAGCCTGGGCTGCATTAGGAAATAACTGGGCTGCATGCGGGCTTGGCTCTTTGGTCTTACTTGGAGTTGTATTTCTGGTACTTTGAAAACAGGTTCATATTATGTGTGCACACATACATACACAAACATGAATATGTGTTCGTCAGTCCAGGTGAGCACATAGCTCGCAGTGGCCGGTCTGCAGCAGGGACCTCCCTTGTCTGGGCTTCTGTGCACACACGGCCACCTCTCGCATCCTGTCCCCGCAGGAATTTCCACGTCTGGAATGAGAGCTGGTTTGCACGGCGGGACCTGGGCCCATCCTACAGTGGCTGGCAGGTTCTGGACGCCACGCCCCAGGAGGAGAGCGAAGGTAGGGCTCGGCGGGTGGACCCAGAGGGCCCCCGAGGCAGGCTGCTCACGCCATCCCTCCTGCTCAGGCGTGTTCCAGTGTGGCCCTGCCTCGGTCACTGCCATCCGTGAGGGAGACGTGCACCTGGCCCACGACGGCCCTTTCGTGTTTGCCGAAGTCAACGCAGACTACATCACCTGGCTGTGGCACGAGGACGAGAGGCGGGAGCGGGTGTACTCCGACACGAAGAAGATCGGGAGGTGCATCAGCACCAAGGCGGTGGGCAGCGACTCGCGCGTGGACATCACAGGCCTCTACAAGTACCCCGAAGGTCAGAGCCGCAGGGCACCCTTTACCAGCCTTCCCAGGGTGGGCTGCAGAGTGCCAGGGAAGTCTCTGAATGTGAGCACGGCAACAGCAGCTTCCGCGGGGCCTCGTCGTGCTGCCGGCCTCTGCTTCCCTCTGCTTGCTGCGCACCTCGTCTGGATCAGGCTCCCACACACAGTAATAGTAGGGTTGTCTCCTCAACTGCTTGCCATATGCCAAGTACTGTGTAGGTGCACACATGTGGGATACTTGGTTTGGAGAGTAACCGTGGGGACAGGTGCAGGTGGTAGCTATGGAACACCTAGGAAATGTGGGCTAGGCACGGAAGTGTAAAACAATAGCGGCCACAGCCCGTACCCATCCACCAGACCTCTGTCGTGGCCCCGGGGCGCTTATGGAAGAGCCTGTATTTATTGGAGTACAAAACAAGACAGTCGAATGTTTTTCTCATAGCTGCCCACTCTGCACTTTGAAAGACTCCCTTTCCCATACAGAAGCGGTTCCGGGCAGCTCCTGATCTGCCCCGAACAAGTCTGGCATGTGCTTCAAGTCCTGCCCCTACCGGGGTAATCCCAGGCTCAGCAAGACAGCTGAACAGACCTGCCACAGGGAGTGAAATGCACCTTCCTATGGTAGGTGCTCTCCTTGACCAGACAATCCCTTCTTATTGAAAACACCCCCAGATCTCACCTCCACTTTTAGGCGTCCACAACCCAACAGGCACCAGCCTTGCCTTGGGTCTCTTTAGTGACTGCTGGGACCTGCCACCCTTCTTACCTATCCGATTGGGCAGTGAGAAGGGGTGGTGAAAGAGGAGACGGTCTGCACTGGTACCTCCATCTGTTCTGAGTTTCAGGAACTCGGAGTATGGGGTCTTTGGAGTCTTTTGTCCTAAGAAGAAATTAGCTTCCATGATGATGATAATGAGTTTCAAACTCAGTTGTCAGAGATTCTGGAAACTGGCATTTTTATGTGTAATTTCCTGATCTAATGTGTTGGCAATTGTGTTAAAGAATATTTGCATAGTGAGGCAAGCACTGGTACTTGGCGCATGTCTGCATATGACTCTGGGACTGCCAGTTTAAGGCTTCCAAGAGCAATGGGAATTTGAAGTGGTTTTTGTCTCGAGCAGCAGAGCCTGGGGGTGGAGTGAGGGATGGCAGGATGGCTGCTCCTGACCTGAGGATGCCCTGCAGGGTCCCGGAAGGAGAGGCAGGTGTACAGCAAGGCCGTGAAGAAGCTGCTCAGCGTGGAAGCCTGGGGGAGGAGGCCACGGATCCGTAGAGTCAGCGGGCGTGGTCTCTGGCGTGATGACCTTCTGGAGCCTGCTGTCAAACCCAGCATCTCTGGCAAGTTCAAAGTGTTGGAGCCACCACTGCTGGGCCAGGACCTGAAGCTGGCTCTCTGCTTAACCAACCTCGCCTCCCGGGCCCAGAGGGTGCGAGTCAATCTGAGCGGTGCTTCCATCCTCTATACCCGCAAACCAGTGGCAGAGATCCTACAGGAATCCCACACAATGAGGCTGGGGCCACAAGAAGGTAAGATCCAGAATGGCCGTGTGGGATCAGGCCACACCCATCTTTCCAGTGTGGTTGGAAGATGAGCAACAGTGGGTTCTCCAGATTTACACTCATTTTCAGGAAGGGCATTCCTAAGCTTTGACCTCAGTACCTGCCTGTTTGTCCCCACTTTACAGATGAAAACCTGAGGATCAGAGGAGGAAATAATGATCACGTGGGACTGTATCGTAATCACAATAGAAGTTCACAATCGCTGGGCCTGGTGGCGCTCGCCTTTAAATTAAACCCAGTGCTTGGGAGGCAGAGGCCAGCCTGGTCTACACAGTGAGTTCCAGGCCAGCTGGGGCTACAGGGAAACCCTGTCTCAAAAAAAAAAAAAAAAAAATCACAGTCATCTGGTGGCAAACTGACCTGATGGTGGTGACTCGTTTTCCTAAGTCACTCCAGTCGGTATGTTTGCTCACAGACTGAACAGACGCAGAGGGAGCACTCGCAGGATAGCATATGCTTCACGTTACTCTTCCGAAGTCCAAGAACTGGATACTAGTGGTGGCTGTATGCTTTAGAGGAGGAAGAAACTCACACCCAGAGTCCAAACACTCAGAGTGCATGTGGTAGCAGGACCCAGACCCAGGCAGCCTGGCCTGGAGAAACTCCTGACCCAGGTGCGGAGGGGCAGAACCAGGGCTCCAAGTCCAGATCACTGCACTGTCTCAGTGAACTCAGCTGCAGGCTGCACAGCAGACATCTCCCAAGCTGGTGACGCTCAGTGTGCCTGATGAGGCAATCACCTAAAATCCATCCTTGATACTTCACTGCAAAATGGGATGGCAGCTATCCTTTTGAAGATTTTTGAATAACTTTAACTGGCCTTGTTGCTTTTCATGAACCTTGAACACATGACACTTGACATATAACTCAATAGATGTAACCCATCTGCTTATTCTTTGTCCCTTTCCCTAGTCTGTCTCTCCCCGTGCTACCTCTGTCTCTGCCTCTCCCATACATATTGTCTCTCTTTTTGTCTCCCTAGATATGTGTTTCTCCTCTCTCGGTCTCTTTCTGCATGTATAACTCTCCTCTCCGCCTGTGTCCATGTGTGTCCTTCCCATATCTCTAAGCGTGTGTGTGTGTGGTGTGTGATGTATGTATCATCTATCGGTGTGTGTGTGTGTGGTGTGTGATGTGTGTATCATCTATCTGTGTGTGTGTGTGATGTGTGTATCATCTATCTGTGTGTGTGTGTGATGTGTGTATCATCTATCTGTGTGTGTGTGTGTGTGTGTGTGTGTGTGATGTATGTATCATCTATCTGCCCATCTGTCTATGTCATCCCCTTCACATACTGTTGGAGCTCTAAAGATGGCTCAGCAAAGTTTAGTTGCAGTTACTCCCCTGGACCAGTTCTTGGCAAAGTGTACCTTGTAGCTTTGACAGGCCTCAAAACACATGAAGGAGGTACCACACATTTTTTTTAGCTCTTTTTGTCATTTTTGTCACAAAATTGAAATCATAAAATTACATTTCATCATGAAATAAATTAACACACACTTTCTCCTGGCTTTTAGCCTTTTTTCCATGTTCAGAATAATGCATATTCATTAAAAATTTCAAGAGCAAGGGAGAAAAATTGCTGACAAGTTTTCCTTCCAGATTTTTACTGCCTGTTTGCCTTTTGAAAAACACAGGTCTAATTAAATATTACAATGCTGTCTACTTCTCATATTACAATTTAGCTTATTTTATAAGCTCTTGATAAATATTTTATTAGGTAGATGTTTAGATAAATACATTGTGATTCATTATGTTTCCTATGGGTAGTTACCAGTTTATTGCTTTTAAAAAATAGTCCACATCGTAGTACAAAACGCCCGGGCAGAAGAGCATTCTGATCTATGGACATGCAGTTTATTTGTCCACTCACATACTGAAGGACATCTCAGCTGGTTCTCTTTGAGGCGGTTATGAACAAGGCCACTATAAATATCTGTTTTGGTCCAATTTTGCTTTACTATCATAAAATACCTGTGGCAGACAAACTTTATAAAGACACAAGACTTAGGACTGGGGATACAGATCATTGGTACATTCACTTAGAAGTTTAGGTACTTGATTTGATCCCCAGCACCACAAGGGAAAAAGAGAAAAGAAAAGAGATTTATTTAGCTCGTGGTATTGCAGGCTGAAAGTCCAGATAATATATATGGACTCTGGCAAAAGCCTTGAGATAAATGATAGCACACATGTTGAAGGAAAGAGCATATCTCAAAACAGGAAGCAAGAACCTGGAAGGTTAAGGCAGGAGGGTTGAGTTCAAAGCCATCCAGGGATAGAACAGCAAGACTCTCCTACTCAAAACAAACAAAAAAGAAGCAGGAATGATTATGGTCCTACAATATCCTTGAAAGGCCCACCCGCAGCGACCCAGAGTCTTCCCACCAGGCCTCACCTCTTAAAAGTTCTACCAGCTCCCAGGACCACCACCATCGGGCCCACACGGAGCATTCAAGAGACACGCTGAAATCACATCTAATCTGTAGCTACATGCTGAATTTTGTGTAAGCCTGTTTTCGGTTTGTTTGGAACAATCCCAAAGATCCTAGTTGTCGGGTCATATGCTGAAAGTGCTTAGTTATGGAGAAGCTGCCAAACTGTCTTCCAGAGCAGCTGTACCATTTGCATTCTCCTAGCAGTTTCTGTTCTTCCACAACCTATCCAGCATTAGATGCTCTGTGCTTTGGACTGCTGCCATTCTAACAGGTGTGTCACAGTATCTTGTTTTGATTTGCAGTTCTTTAATGATGCTGAACATTTTCGCACTTGCTGATTTGATAGCTGTGTGTCTTCTGTGCTAAAGTGTTTAGATCTTTTGCTCACTTTTTAATTGGGCTGTTTGCTTTCTTACTGTTAGGTTTAGGAAGTCTTGGTGTGTTTTTAGATAACGGTCTTTTTACCAGTCTATGGCTTGTCTTCTCATTCTCCTCACAGTATATTTTGTAAGGCAGAAGTGTTTGTTCTGATTTTTTTTGTTTGTTTGCTTGTTTTGGATTTGTTTACATTTATTTTATTATTTTAAAATTATGTATATGTGTGTGCATCTGCATGTGGCTATGTGCACATGCATGCTGGTGCCCTCAGAAGTCAGAGGCATCGGAAAGCCCTGGAACTGGAGTTATAGGCAGTTGTGAGCTGCCTGACATGGGTGCTAGGAACCAAACCTGGTCCTCTGCAAGAGCAGTATGGCCTCTTAACCACTGAGCCAACATTCTAGTCCAACAAGGCAGTTTTTAATTTTAATAAAATTCAACTTATCAGCATTTTCCTTCATGAATCGTGCCTTTTATATTGTATATCTTTAAATCTTTTATATTGTAAATCATTACCAAGTACAAGATCATCCAGATTTTCTCCTATGCTGTCTTTAGGAATTTTGTAGTTTTGCATATATTTAGATCTATAGCCCATTTAGAGTAAATTTTGGGAAAATATGAAGTGTCTGGATTCTCTTCTTGTGCACGTGACTGTTCAATCACTGCAATTCCATTAACTGAAAAGACTGTACTTTCTCCATTGCATTTCCTTTACTTCTTTCTCAAAGGTACATTGACTCTGTTTTTCTGAACTCTCATCTGATCCAAGGTTGTATTTATCTGTCGTATCACCAACACCACACTACTTTCATCCAGGGTTTATATGTCTTGAAATCAGGCAGTATTAGTCTTCTAATTATGACAATTAAATATTATTAAACATATTAGCAATGCAAATAAAATACAATAAATTATTAGATATTTCATTTGGGGCTGTAACATGAATAACATTAATTTCAAATCCAGTTATTCATTGCTGGTATGTAGGAAAGTAGTTCACTTTTGTATATTAACCTGTGTTCTATAACCCTGCAATAATCTAGTCTTTGTTTGCTTGTTATTGGGGTTTCTAATGTTCATGACATTTGTAGTGATTTCCCTGTGCATTTTCTGCTGTTTGTAGTTTGTGTCTTCTTTCTAACTTAGCTTGGTTAAGTTATTATTATTTCTCCCCTCAAAGAACTAGCTTTAGGTTTGGTTGCTTTTCAATGCTGATTTTGCTTTAAATTTCATTGGTTTCTACTCTAATTTGTATTACTCCTTTTTCTCTTCCTTTATCCTTTTTTCCATTTGTTTGTTGTTGCACTGCGGAAGCTAAACTTAGTACTTCACTAATCCTTTGCAAGCACCCAGCCACTGAGCTACATCCCTAGCTGTAGCCCGAGCCCTAACCTTTTTTTTTTTTTTGAGACAGTGCCTTACCAAGTTGCCCAGGCTGGTCTTTACTCATTTTGTAGCCCAGGCTAGCCTTGAACTTGTGGTCTCTCTATTTCAGTTACTTACCCCTAGCTCTTATCATTCCTTTCTTTTGGTTATATTGGCTTTCATTTTTTGTAGTTTCCTAAAGTGGATATTTAGATCAGTCACTTTAAATCTGTCATTTTCTACTACATATATTGAATAATAACAAATCTCCTTCCAAGCACTACTTCTGCCTCCCCTCACAAAGTGCAATTTTCATTTTGTTCAAAATATTTAAAATTTATCTTGACATTTCTTCTTTAGCTTCAGTTCTTCCAAAAGTATAATGAGGTCAGCATGGTGGTGCATGCATGTAATCTTTGTTCTTAAGATGCTGAACTAGAAAGATCATGAGTTCAAGGCCAGCCTGAGTTAAGTAGCAAGATTTATCTCAAAGAAAAAGTAGTGTATTCTTTATCTCCAAGAACTTTGGATTTTCACGCTTCTTTCTGTATTATTTTCTGTGGTCTGAGAGCATACACTGAGCTCTTTCTAGTCTTGTTATTTATTGTTTTCACATGCATGAGTGTATTGCCTGTTGTGCAATGCCCATGGAGTCCAGAAGAGGGCATCAGATCCTCTAGAACTGAATTTAAGGATTGTTATGAGCCACCACGTGGTACTAAGAACCAAACCTGTCTTCTGTAAGAGCAGCCGGTGTTCTCAACTGCTGAGCCAGCTCTCCTACCCACCTCCCCTTTTTTTATTCTTTCAAATTTGTTAATGTTACATACGGTACAAAATATATCTTGGTGAATGCTCCATGTGAGCTTGTGGAGAAAGTGTGTTTTGCTCAATAGATGTCTATTATTTCCATCTGACTGAGATGCTGTGGAGAATACCTGTTTAGGGGAAAGAATCTCAGCTTTTCTCAAACTATGAATGGAGCCCATGACTCAGTGGTCTGCACACTGTAAGAGGCACCTTTCTCCCAGGCTCTGAGCGGGTGCCAGTGCTCCACTTCAAGCACATCACTGGTGTCAATATGTTGGTTCTCCAAGCGGGATCTCATAATGCATTCTGATAATTTTCCAGTTGATTCTGATGCTGCACGTCCCAGGACCACTCTCAGAGAACCACTATTTATGACCATGAAAGAAGTAAATAATATAATGTATATAAAGTATTTGGCATAATGCCTACCACCTAATGAATATAAATTCTTGATGGTGTTTGCTAGTATTTTTAAATAACTGTAAGCAGGGAATAATAGTTACAGTATCTGTTCATGAACTTCTATGAGGATTAGTTTATCCATGAAAGTGCTTCCAGGTGCTCAGCACACTTTAATCTTTTAATAAAAGTTTGTTTTTATAATTATTATTATTGTAACAAGTAATAACCCAGAAAACAAGATATATCTGTTTTTTAAAATTTGGAGAAAGATCTAAAATAACCATATTTTGCATTTTGAATGAGTGAGTTTTAAGTTGAAAGAGAGGGAGAAAGAGAAAGAGAGCGCTCATCAAATCAGGTGCTCAAGTCATCTAGCAGAAACTGACTGAGGGAGTCCCATTGAGGCAGTCAGCTAGAGTCCCAATAGAAAGAGTCCCAGACAGAGTAGCATCCCCTTGGGTGAGGTTTCCAATAAAAGAACAAATTGCAACAGAGATAACATAATCAAATCAGGTGCTCACAATATCCAGCAGAAATTGAGTGGGGAGGCTGAGGAAGCCAGCTGGAGTTCCTGGTTGATTGAGTTCATTCCATGGATGAACTCTCAAGGGCTGAACTTCCCATGAGTGGACTTCCGGCTTCTCTTTCCTCCTGCAGGCACTTTCACAGGATGGAATAAACAACAGTAACCTCTGCTGGAAATAGTTTACCTTCTACATGGCCTCAAAGGCACGATGGTTTTACTCCTGGCTGTTATGTTGATCTCTTCTCTTCCTATCACAGAGTAGGGGACGGGGGCCCATCCTCAGACCTTAGAGAATACTTTAGACAAACATGTTTAGGTGTGAAACAGCAGGGTTCGGGGGCACCCAGCTTCCAGAGCCAGCTTCTTGGTGAGCTCAAATGGGACATGACAAGTTACCAATATAATATACATTATAGAGTCTTAACACATAGATCAACCTCCTGGAGTACAAGAGCAGCTACTGTCTCTAAAGCCCTAAGCAAACAGAAATCATTCAGAGATCTTTAAGTTCAAAACTCAAATGCCTCTGGGCCAGAAAGAAAGGAAAAATAATCAAAGTTGCAGAACAACAGTACACAATAGAGCCTGAAGGAAACCAAAATGGACTTACTGCACACATACCCAGATAGATAGATAGATGATAGATAGATAGATAGATAGATAGATAGATAGATAGATAGATAGATGATAGATAGACAGACAGCTTTGACACAGCACACACAGAGAATATATAAACTGAGGGTTAGCTTTGACTTTTGGTAAGCTACACAAAAAGAGGCTGGAGGCTGCCTAGGCAAGGTATATGTGGTCAGTGAGAGGGAGGCAGAGACGAGACCTGGACCACGATGGGAACTCAAGTGTGGGAGTGCTGGGAAGGAGTGTCAGTGAAACCTGCTGGCGGCTGGTGTGAACGAGCAGAGCCAGCCCTTCATGCTGAAGGGGAGATTGGAGACATTGCAAGAGGTTGTCCTCTGAGCTTGGAAGGTGAAGACCATCCTTTGAGCTCTCTTTTCTCTGAAGCTGGCATATAATAAGTGCTCAATAAACAGTAAAAGTCCCTGGTGATGTTTCCATCTTGAATAATGATGAAGAGTTCTGGCAGATTCCTGGGTACATTTGAAGAGATGGTCTCGGGTCATGGCACCGTACTGGGCTAAGTTTGAATCTCATTGCATCTCGGCTTTTTGGTGCATTTGCTGTGTGCCTTTGAATAAGGAAATGCCTTCCTTGAGGCTTGGGTTTAACACCTGGCCATGCTCTCTCTCCCAGAGAAGAAGATCCCAGTCACAATATCTTACTCCCAGTACAAAGAAGATCTAACAGAAGACAAGAAGATCCTCTTGGCTGCCATGTGCCTTGTCAGTAAAGGAGAGAGGCTCCTGGTGGAGAAGGACATTACTCTGGAAGACTTCATCACCATCAAGGTGACTCCTGTCCACACCCACCACCCTGTTCCTGGCACGGCTGGGGGAGGGCATGTGAAACTGGGCCCCAAACTTTGGGCCCAGCTTCTTCTCTCAGGGGGTCGGGCAGACTGGGGCATTCTAACAGGGTGTGTGGAGACAGAAGACATTGTCAGATACAGTCAGAACCAAAGGCACCCTGGTGGGATAAGAGAGACACGGAGTGGCTCATGGGTGCCGCCTCTCCAGGTGCTGGGCCCAGCTGTTGTGGGAGTGGCAGTTGCAGTAGAAGTGTCAGTGGTCAACCCCCTCCTGGAAAAAGTGAAGGACTGCGTGCTGATGGTAGAGGGCAGTGGCCTTCTCCAAGGACAACTTAGCATTGAGTAAGTAACAGACCCGGGGCTGGCAAGGACAAGGGCTGCCTTCCTCACGAGATGAGTCTAGAAAAAGCTGAGGAGTAAACAAGAAAGATTCTGGACTTCTATGAACAAGCCTTCGTCCACTAGATATGACCTCATACTGACGCTGCACATTCGCTCACGCCGCTCATTGACACTCGTCGTCTGCGCTTTTACTCACATTCCACTCATTCACGCGTTCACTCATTTACTCGGCTCAACTTGAGTGGCTCATTCATTCTTTAATTTTCGCACTCATTCATGTACGCATTCATTCGCTCTCGATTCATGTAGTCCTTGGTCATAACCAACCTGTGCCACCTGAAAATTATTAGGGATTCTAAGGATAGCCAGATGAAGCTCTGCCTGAAGAAGAACTCTCAGGGACAGATAAATCCCTGGGCCCAGAGACACCCCAAGTGAAGGTGGGGGACATGGAGAAATTCTAGTGTTGCTGACATTTGAGTTGGTTCTTAGATGATAAAAGTGAGGACCTTTTCTGGAGTCATAAAGGAAGGCAAGGTTCTCAGGCAGAGGTCACTAGTGCTTCAATTCGTTGTACTGGCAGCCTGGTGGACTAGTCTCAGAAAGGAGAGAGGACTGACTGTCTGCCTTTTACCTGCTCTTGCCCTCCAGTGTGCCCAGCCTGAAACCCCAGGAGAGAGCCTTGGTTCAGTTCGACATTACTCCCTCCAAGAGTGGCCCAAGGCAACTGCAAGTGGACCTCGTCAGCTCCCACTTCCCAGACATCAAGGGCTTTGTGATCATCCATGTGGCTACAGCCGAGTGAAGGGTCATGAGGGACGAGGGGGAGAAACAGCCACATGTTCCTTTCTGCCCATCTTCTTGTCTCTCCTATAGGAGCCAGGGGGCCTGAATTTGGTCCTCCTTTGGTCTTTGCCCCACTTCTTGAGTTTTGGCAAGTCCAGGGCTGTCTCCTCAAGGGACTGGGGTGGTAGGCTCAGGAGTCTTTCACCTTTGGAGCCAGTGGGTGATACTGCCACCTAGGGATCCTCCACTGCTCACCCCCTCCCGCTGAGAGGCTGGCACACCCCAGCATCCCAGGAGCCCTGACCCAGTCAGTTCTTCCAACTTAGCCCAGTCAGTTCCACTGTTCCTTGCTTTTCTCTCTTGCTTTGCTCTTCAAACACCCTGGCCATAGCCGCACCCAAGAATCTTCCTCCAGCCCATGCACTCCCATTACAGAGGAGGAGGAGCCTTGCTGAAACCTTAAGGTGAGGTGGAAGCATTCACCTAAGTGTTACCCAAAGACATATTCTCAAAACATGTTGGGTTTTAACCAATGGTAGATTCCCCTCACTGTGTCTGGATTTGTGAGCTACAGTTGCCTAAAAGCAGCTGAGGACAAAGGAGAAACATCAAACTGGGTGGGTAGTCTTCCCTAAACTCGGTAGCCACAGATTCATTCCAGCTCTGACCATCATGGAGCTCACTGGAACATTCCAGATCACTCAGTGTCTCTTTCTTTGCACTGTGTAGATCATACACTTGTCGTCAAAGCAGGTCACAGACAACTGGGATAATGACCAGGGCAGATACCACCAGACCATGAAGAGAATTGCACTGGATACAAAATTTATCACTGAAATTTTCTGGAATTAAAAGTAACACTCTTATTTAAGAAATCTGAATGACAGAATGGGCGTCTGCGGTGAGATGCCTCTTGGATACAAATGAAGATAAGGGGGCGAGAGAAACAGCTCAGCAATACAAGTGCTTTCCACTCTTCCAGAGGACTGATGTCAGGTCATAGCACCCACACTGGACTGATGTCAGGTCATAGCACCCACGCTGGATGCTCCCAATCTCCTGTCACTCCAGCTCCGGAGACTAATGCCTCTGGCCTCTGTGGGCACCTGTAGTCACATGCATATACTCACACACAGACACACAAGTAAAAATAAAGTAAATCTTTTTTAAAATGCAGATGAGAATAATTTTTGTTGGGGGTCTTTGCCAAAAGCAGATCAGGCAGACACAGTACGTGCTAGATGATTTTTGTGGCCCCTCCATGTAGGCACTTCTCTGACAATTCTATAGAATGTGGGGATGGGACCTGGAGGCCAGATGAGTGGATGTGTCCCACTCCTAGAGAGAAGGATCCTCCCAGTGGGAAGCTCCACATAGCAGCTGAGAAGCCTCTCCCCTGATGAGGGCGGCAGACTCCTGGCTTCTCCAGCAATGCCAGTTGACTGAAGAGTGATCTAGGATCAACACCTATGGCACAGGTTAAGGAGCAGGAATGAGCAGAAGGAGGAGTTCAGCCATGATGAAGACCCTGTGAGAGCCTGGAGAGTGAAGGCATGGGCAGCTCTGGACACGTGTTTGGGAGTATAAGTAGCCGAAGTGGACCAAGAACACCAGCAAAGTGGCTGCTTCCCATGCAGCTCTTTCCTCTGGTGCTTCTCAGATGAACTGAGATGGAACTTTATTGGGCCCAAACTGGCCCATCACAAGGATATTCCAGTCCTGGCTGAAAGCAGAGACCTGCCTCCTCCCCCAGTAGACAATGCAAGGGCTCCTGGCAGGGGGGAAGGGCAGAAGCTGCGGAAGTAAGTGTGGCTGGCAGTGAAGTTTTGGAAGAATGTGTAGGTTGGGATTGCCTTATGGAGGCAGAGCAACCTCTTAACAATGCTCCTGACAGAGGGAGGACTAAGCAGGTTCAAGACTGAAAGATGCCTGGAGGGCTGGCAGTAAGGCTTTATGCGATACTTTGTCCTTAAAACTTGCATGAAGACAGTCAGCCAGGTGAGGGATACAGGCTTCCACACAGCAGGGACCCGCTTCCCGCCACCTAGTCTTCAGTACAGGGGTTGGTAAGCCAAGTGTTAAGCACAATTTTTTTTTACTTTGCAAACCATGAGGTTTCTGTTATAACTGTTCAACTTTGCTTCTATAACATTAAAGCTGGTATCTATGGTATACCAACAGATAGCATGTGACATGATAGACTTCATTTACAAAGCAGGCTGCAGGCCAATTCTAGACTGCAGTTGGACTATCTTCCACAGAACAACAGGCTGACTCAAATATTTGCTCCAGGACTAGAACTGGATCCCAGGCTACACTAGGATCTAGCTCAAACCTGGACTAAGACCAAGCTCTGAGGATCCCCAGAGGAAAACTAGAATGAAGTCCCAGCTTGTGTCAGTGACTCAAACCTGGACTGAGTCATGACCCTGACGCTAGTCAGAACCCTATCCCTGTCCTCACTCCAAGTCTGACTTGTGCCAAGGAGTTACACTGCCCCTAGAGTAACAGAACTATACAATCTGGAGATCTAACCTTGTGATTGAATACTGACCCTAGAGACTAAGCCCTGGCCTCAGTTAGAACCCAGTCAGATCTGGCTCTAGACCTTGGCTTTGGCTTTTCTCTCCGGACCTGAGTTTCTCAAAGAGCTCACACTTGCTGTCCCAGTCACTGGATGAAGTCAGGAATCTTCCTAGACGAGATCTCTAAGCATATCTTCCTTTCCCTTCAAGGACATGGGGCAGAAATACGGAAGAAGCATGATGAATTTCTGGGTTCTCCTCACCGAGAGAAGCTATGTTCATACTATAGTCTTCACAGAGCTTTTGACCAGGGTCCTATCTACTGTCACATGGGTACACTTCTCTGGTACTTTTCAGAGAGAAACCTGAAAGTATGTGCCCTGAGCAGAAAACCACCTGCCACTTCTAATAAAAGAGACACTCCTCTCCCTCCTAACCAGGAGTCGCTGCACAGCGGTGGAAGGGGGCTCTTCCGCGGGTGGCTGCACACTCCTGGCTCCTCTAACAGTGCCTCAAGATTGGCTGCCTTGGGTTGAATTTCCTAGGAAGCCATTCTGAGGTAAGTTTTGGGTACAAGATAAGGAGTAACTTGGGGATCAGTGCCATGGCCATGGTCAGGAGAACAGGAGTAGACAGAGGGAGGAGTTGAGTCATCGTAGAGGCCCTGTGAGAGTCCTGGTCTACCCCACTCCCAGCCCCAAGGCAGCTTCAGAATGGCCTGTCAGAGTGTCCAGGTAGATTGAGAAGTTGTTTCTATGGTAGCATCTATCATTGACTTGCCCAGGACAGCAAGATGCTGGGCAGGAGAGCTCTCTACAGCTGGCATGTCCCTGAATGGGCAGATGAAGCCTATCAGCTGGCAGTGCTCCTACTAAGGAAGCAACCAGCCCCCTGACTGGAGGAGTCTAGGCTGTATCTCCACATTTCCACACTATACTGTGCAAGTTCAAGGACAAGACAGTGTCGTAAGTTTCCCCACCCTCACATTTACAGAGATTGTGCTCTAACCAGTAAAGACAGCTGTTTTTAGTCACAACATCTTTAGGGTAAGCAAAATGAGAAATAAAAATAAACAAGTAAATAAATTCTTGAATAAGTATACTAATTAAATTTAGTGCTAAGTGCCAAAAGGAAAACAAAAGTGACGGCCTCCTCCTAAAGTGATAGTCCCATTGCTCAGAGCCCGAGAAAGCCGAAGGCTCGCGCATAATAAAAGCGGCCGCTAAACTAGCATGCACACCAGGAGATTTTTCGGGTGCTTTGCAGGCATTCATTTTTCCTTCATAATAACTCTGTGAACTGGGTTCTACTCTCTCTTCTTTGTAAATGAGGAAATAGAGGCATACAAGGGTTAAGTCACTTGCACACAGCTGTACAGCACTATGTGGGATCTGAAGCCTGGCTTCCATGTCAGTTCTTTCAGACACAGTTTACTGCATGTGAAGAGCTAGCTGTGCACAGACCTGGGAAAGTGTCTTCCAAACAGAGGAAAGTTTAGGGCTTATGTTGGCTGTCTGTTGCTCCAACAAAACACCACAACGACTTCTGTATTAGTTACTCTTCTTGCTGTGACCAAAGAAACTTACAGAAGGAAGAGTTTATTAGGCTTATGGTTCTAATGGGATAACGAGTCCAGCATGGAAGGGAGGCATGGCAGCAAAGGCATCTAGAGCAGAGAGCTAAGAGTTCACATCCTCAACCACTTAGACAGCAGAGAGCAGAAATGGGACGTGACTATGAACTCTCAAAGCCCACCCCCAGAGATGTGTCTCCCTCAGCAAGAACATACCTCCTAGAGACTCCATGACCTTCCCAAAACAGCACTACCAACTGACCAAGTGTGCAAATACTTGGGTCTATGTAGGACACATCATTCAAACCACCATAGCTATCTGAAGTTGGAGGCAACAAAAATCTTCAAAAACAAACATGGAAATGAGATGTCATAGGGGACTTAAAGCTCTAACATCTCCCTGGAAATCTAGGAAGTATATACCTGCTCCTTACTGCACACATGCCCAGGCCTGGCCACTGTCCAGGAAAGACCTAAAAAATCTAGATTCTCATCTCACCCTAGCTGACCTTGCAGTTCTACACAAACAGGAAGTGAGGGAGAAGGAAGAGTAACAGACTTCCTGATAACTGAAGGTATGCCCCAGCACACATAAGAACCCTTGGTAAAGCCTGAAAGTTTATCACTGGAGGTGTTAGCAGCTAGTAAACAAGCATAGCAGAGGTTCCACTGGCTACACAAAGCTTTACAGAATTAATACAAGAAAATCACTAAACAAATAAAAAGGCATAGCAATACATGCTGGGGAAGCAGGGAACTTGCTTATAGATTTACAATTTATATCTTCAAAATGCTGGGTGTATGAAACACACAATAAGTAAGAAAATGCAACCCATGTCAAAACAACAAAAAAACCTATCCCTTAGGAAGCCCAGACATGATGTTACATACAACCAGCTGTTTTAAATACATTCAAAAAACTAAAAGAAGACTGAGGAAATGGCCTAGTGGTAAATTGCTTGTTGTATAAGCCTGAGAACTTGAGGTTGTGTTCTTACAAGGCATGTAAAAAGCTGGTGCAGAAGCCCCAGCCGGCAATGCCAGTGCTCAGGAATCGAGGCAGGTGTCCCTGGGGCATGCCACCAGCCGGCTGATCGTACCAACTGATGAGCTCCAGATTCAGTAAGAGGTCTCACACTGCCCTAAAAGAAAAGGTATGGATTGAGGAAGGCACCCAATGCTGACCTTTGACCAACACACACGTACATTCACACATGTGCAATTACACACACATGAACATGTATATATGCATATACCATACATGAACACATACACACAGAAGAAATTATGTATAAAAAGTTAAGAGATGATGCGAATATCTTACCACTAAGGAAGGGATAGGCATCCTATAAAAGAATTAAACAGAAATTCTGGAGTTGAAGCACATAATTAAACATAATGAAAAATTTGCCAGAGGGCTCAACAGCAGATTTGAGTTGAGGAAGAAAGAGTCGAGTCAGACTCTCTGGTCTTTATTTCCTTATGAGAACTCCTATAAAACCTGGATTATATAAGTTTCTATGCCTTTTATTGCTTCTTGTGATAATCAGTCTTTTGCCAATTTAATTCTCAGGCCCAATCGGGACTCTAGAAGAGGTTCCAACTCCTCTAAATACAATCTAGCAATTTGTGCTCCTGTTTATTTATCCCAGAAAAAAATGAAATCATGTCCAAACAAAAACCTGTATGTGAATGTCTGCAGTAACTTTACTCACAAGCCCAAACTTGAAACAACAATCTCTCTCTATATATGTCTGTTCTTCAACTAGTAAGTACTGAAACATACCACAGCAAATTCATTCTGTGGAACTACTCAACCATAAAAAGGAAGGAGCTGTCATAACACCTGGAAAAATGTCCACAGAATTATGTCAATTAAAAAAAAAATCCTGGGGCTGGGACTGAAGCTCAGTTGACAGAGTGCTTGCCTGACACACACAAAGCCCTGGGTCCAGTCTCCAGCACTGCACAAACTGGGTGTGGTGATACATGCCTAAATCCTAGCATTTGGAAAGCAGAAGCAGGAAGATGAGAAATTCAAGGTCATCCTTGGCTACACAGCAAGTTTGAGGCCAGCCTGGAGTACATGAGATGCTGTCTTTAAAAAAAAAATCCTAAAAAGTACATCCTATATGGTTCCATTAACAGTCTTAAAATGAGAAAATTATAGGAATAGAGACCAGATAAGATGGTGAGGTACCATGCTTCCCAAATTGTACCATGTTCCACCCTGCATGGGCACTGCTCCATGTGCTAGACTTCTGTGCCCTTTATTAGGGGCTCAGACCTTTGCAGAATGCCTGAGAGCACCTAAACCGGGCCTCCTCCTAATGAGTGTGCCAAATTGTGCTGTGACCCCTTGTTAGTAGGGGACCAGACCTTAGGAAGAAGCCTGAGAATACCTGACCGGCACCTCACTTAAGCCTCTGCAGGATCTCCTGAGTAGCTGGACTAGAGCCATCTGGTCCCTCCAATATAAAATCAAAAGAGAGAACCTGAAGCCTAGAGCAACCAGCTTTTCATACCCAGTAAGAAAACAACCAAGGCACATCAATAATACAAAGATACTTCAACCCAATAAAGGAAGGCTTGAGTTTCATATCAAAATCACAAACAACAAAAGAAATCTACGTATCAAAATCACAATGGAAAAATAATATGGAAAACCAAAATAATATGTTCCCACCAAAGACCACCAGTCCTATAAAAGAGTTCTACAATGAGACCCACCTACAGATAACGCAGGACACAGAATTTAAAAAAGATCATAAACACGATCAAAGAATTCAATGAATTTAAAGAACATTCAAACAAATCAAAGAACTAAAATAAAGATAGGGAAAAACTTCTAACTTGATTCACGAAAGAGACAGAAATATTGAAGAAAACTCTGGTTGAAATGAAGAACTCTTAAAAAACTAAAAATGAACCTACCATATTAGCTGGTTATATCACGCCTTCACCTACACCCAAAGGACTCATCCCATTGCAGAGATACTCGTACAACCATGTTTGTTGCTATTCTTTTCACAATAGCTAAGAAATGGAAGCAGCCCTCGTGTCGGCTCAACTGATAAGTGGATAATGAAAATGTGGTGATTTACAAAAAGGAGTTCTACACGGCGGCTAAGAAAGACAAAATCATGAAATCTGCAGGTAAATGGATGGAACTAAAACCCGTTATAGTAAGTGAAGTAACACACACTCGGGAAAAAAAACGATGTATATTCCACCTCATTTGTGGATCCTAGCACCAAACATTATACATGAGTGTATATCCTGATGTAACTGCAGGAACCAGAAAAATGGAAAGTAACCAAGGAGGTAAAAGGAAAGAAGGAACCTGAGAGAGGGCAGTAGGAGACAGATGTCACTAAGGGAAAAATAGGTAAAATGGGGGGGTTTAAATAAGAGGGGGAGAGCGAGGGTTACACAGGGAACTGTGGGGATAAAGAAGGAACTCAGAAGAGGTGGGGCCATAGGAGCCAGAAATTATCAAGGGCGGAATGGAGAAAACAGGGACACTGTTAAGTGGGGAGGAAATGGAGGGAGGGTTAGAGGAGATATTTTTTAAAAAAGGGAATTGTACTAGTCCAATAACCTGACAATTTACAAATACAATATCTCTACATGAGTCCACGTGTATAGCTGAAGGCTACATAACAAGAAAACCTTTGAGTTGTTAGCCAGGGTGGTCCAAAAGACTCCCAAAATTACACAGGCTGTTGCCACAGCCCTTTACTGGCTCCCAGAACTTGAAGGTGGTAGAGCTGTGGGAGGCCCCAAATTCATCCCCAGTAAAAACAAACCAAAAAATGGTTCTTCAGTTTTCTTCTTCTAAATCTTTGACATTTCTAACTAGTCTGTCTGTCCCAGCTAGTGTAGAAACCTTGGGCTGAGATGTTGGCCTCTCTACCAGGTCGGTTTTAACATCCCTGAACATGTCATGTGCTGCATTCTCCTCTCCTTAAGGGAGCTGGAACACTTACAAGTTAGTAAGAAAGAGAGCTCCAAAGAATACCAGAAGCACAGATTTCTTTAGTATCACTCCTGCAGTTGAGACAGTGTTCAAGGAAGGGCATAGTCCCCTGTTCACAGTTCCCAGCAAGTCTGCGACCCAGGCCTTGACAGAAAGGGCATGCCACTGTGGTGATTCCCTGGTGGCAATTTGATATAAATTTGCAGGGCATAGGCGTTCTGCTACAAAACCACCCAAGAAGTATGCGAGGGAAAGCTGCAAGTTCTCACGATCACTGTGCACTGCAAAAGCCATTCTTACTGCAGAATCTTGGCACCAGAGAAATCACCCAGCCCATAAGCTGGGCCCTAAAAAAATAGGGCAAGCTGAAGAGCCTTCCGGAATCAGGAGAAAGTCTTTTTGGCAATGTCTCTCTAGCACCCTCTACTGACAAACATGAACATCATGCCAGCTGACAAAAAACGGTGAGTGGATTTGGAACTGGGATGCAACAAATTGGTAAGAAGCACCTCTTGATGTTCTCTGAAATATCAGTTTCACTCTCACCCTAGTACCTTTGCACTGTTATAACTCTACTCAGTTTCCAGTCACACCAAACTTGTCTCCTGCTTCCTGCAGGTTTCTTCAGTTTCTTCATGCAGTCTCTGCTGACCATTGATGGAACAACCAAACTCCAGTACTGTCCATCTCCTCCATTGCGTCATCCATTTCCACGTTTACTCCTCACTCTCCACTTTCCCTTTCTAAATGTAAGCTCACCAGGCACAGGGAACGCTTTCATCCACTCTTGTGTACCCAGCAGAGGTGAGGAGATGGGACAGTCTGGCACAGTGTGTTCAATGGGTGCAGGTGAATGAACGAGGAATACACAGAAGTCGGTCTCATTGCCTGGACACTACAACCTCACATGTTGACACTTCTCTGTGGATTGTCTCAAAATTGTTTGTTTTCTTAATTCTTACACGGCTTATGTACTCAGAAATGTATTCATATCAACTCTGAAGCTATCTGGTGATACCCATACTCAAGAGGCTCAAACAGGAAGGTAAGGGTTTGAGGCCAACCTGAACTTCATGGCAAACCAAACAGGTACTGAACCTGTGTCCATCTGTCCATCTGCCCCTCTCCCGCCAGTAAATTAGCACTGAGATCAAGAATGAAGTCTCACCAGCGCCCTCCATGTGCCCTCTGGATCCCCTTCCAGCATGGACCCTAAATCACAGGAGCAGTTTTCATACTTTATGTGAACGAACCTACATTACGTCTATGTTTCAGTTTGGTCCCTGTCTCTTGACAATTTACATAGAAGATTCACATAAACTGTGGTGTCCTCCTCCAGATCTTCTGTACTTCTCCCCTGGTGGGGAAGGTTCCACTGTGCAAACATACAATCTAATCTAATATTCATGGTTATACTGTTGTATATATTCTTATACATGTCTTTGTGTGAATGTCAATATTCTCATTAGGTATTCATTTAGGTACAGAAATCCTAGACGTAGGATATACAAATGTTCAGCTTTACCAAATAATCCCCCACCCAAGACAGACTTATTCTGTCAATTAGCACAGTCTGATCCAATTTAAGGCCCTTTACATAAGGCATTCCAGGAAGGGCGTGTCCTTTCTTGGACTCCCAACTAAACACTGCCCATGGTTTACTGAAGAGAAAGACAAGCTAGATGGCATCAGAGTAACCAAGTCCACAGCTACAATCTCACTCCTAAATAAAATATGGTGTAAGGGGAGGACGGAGAGGAGAAACCAGACACAGGAAGACAATCCAGCTCAGCACAGCACACATACCTGCTGCCTGCCTTCCTCCCTACAGGGCATTCCTGCTTCCTGCTGGATCCAGGCTTTTTTGAGTTATTATTTTGAACTCTCCTTGGTTTTCTATGTATATTTTATAGTTTCTGTGCATTTCATACATCTTAATCCTATCTAGACCCCGTCCCCTATCCGCATTCCCCCATGGCCGACCCAGAGGACTTTAAAAGGTCCCAAATGCTATTCAGTGAAAATTTTCCTTTATTCCCATTCCCTTCAAACCAGGTTCTTCTCCCCACAAGCAGCTATAGTTCCTTACAGAGATCGCTGATATACAACCTGTATTCAGTGAGCTTCCTTCTTTCTAGTTCTTGCCTTTAAATCATAAATATTACTCCTAAAAACTTAGAAGATCCAAAAATCTTTCCACACACACTAATCCATTACTGTCTGATTTGTGGTCATGACGAATCAGGGACATGGATTCTCAAATGAGAAGATACCAAAGTATCCCACCCTCCAGCATTATACAGACAGGCTGAAACATGGAAAGTATCTATCACAAATTCTTTTTCTTAATACTGATAACAGATAAACAAATATAACTCAACACTGTTAAATAAAAACAATTTAACAATGATGTACTATAAGAATGTGGTTTTTCTTAATAATTATCAATTCTGTAGAGCACCTTGTAAAAACTATCACTTTTATCAAATTTACAACATCAAATTGATCCAAGCTTTCAAGTTAATTAACTTTAATCAACTTTCTGATTAATTAAAATGTTTACAGCCTCTGACACAGAAATTTCATTTAAGTATCAAAATGTAGAACATTTATGCAAAAAATATAGCCATCACATTGTGAACAAAATAACCTGTTTTATCAGGGAAATTGTTATGTAAATAGTAGTAGGCTTACTTAACAAAGTACTAAAATCATGTTTATAAAGATTTGAGGATGTTTTGTCATTAAAAGAAATTGCTTGAGGACCAAAGAGATAGCTCAGTAGTTAAGAACACTAGCTGCTCTTGCTGAGGACCTGGGTTCAACCCTCAGCACCCACATGGCAGTTAACAACTGTCCATAATTCGGTTCAATGGGATCTGATGCCCTCTTCTGGCTTCTGAGAGCATTACACAGTACAGATGTATTTACATACATACATACATACATACAACACTTGTATACATAAAAATAAATAAAAGAGGAAAAAGAAATAGCTTTACCTGACAGCACAGCCTATAATCCCAGCTTCTCAAGAGGAAAAGGCAGGGGGACCATAAATTCAACTCTCATCTGGGTTAGAATAAATTTAAGGACACCCTGGGTCTGAAATATGATGAGGGCTAGGACATGGCTCAGTGGAAGACCATTACCCAGCATGGGCAAAACTCATGCAATCCCCAGGACTGCAAAATTTTAAAGTTATATGGGTCAGTGAGACAGCTCAACAGCAAGTCTGATGACCTGAGTTCAATCCCTGGGATCTACATGAAGGACCTCTATGTGCACACATACCTACACACATACCTACACACACTAAATGTTAATTTTTAAAAATCACACACACTAAATAAGTAATTTCTAAAAATCAGGAGGTGGGTACATAGTAAGATCAAAAAACCCAACAAGCAGACAAAAGGTTAGCACCAAATATTCAGGATGTAAAAGTATTTTCTTCCAGTAGTCATTCTATTCACAAAGATACCCACCCCCGCCCCGCCCCAGACAGGGTTGCGCCCTGTAGTCCAGGTTGGCTTCCAACTCAAAGACCTGCCTCCCTCTGAGGTGCTAGGATTAAAGACGTGCACCCCACCTGGCTCACTTAATCCTGATGAAGTCCTAATTATCTACTTTGTTGCTTGTGCTTCTAGAGTCCATCACAGATCCAAGGTAATAATTTTCACATTTTCTAATTCCTCTATAGTTTTAATTCTTCTAGACTGCTGATTCATTTTGAGTGATACACCAGTGAGGCAATGGTCTTGCTCCATTTTGCTGTGGTTACTATCCCCAGCATTACTTGTTTCAGACTTTGTCAATCTCCCTCTTGTCAAAATCCAACTGGTCATACAAGTCCATACTGTTTTGATTACTACAGCTTTGACAACTAGCTAAACCTTAAGCTTTTTAGTTTCATGACTGACTATTCAGGGCCCTCTGTCACATGCTAATTTAAAAATTAACTCTCATTTCTGCTAAATAATCTAAATTTTGAGATTATACTGATTTGGTTTTGGTGATACTTAATATTGTGTTCCAATCCATAAATATGTCTTTATTTCTTTCAGAATTTTCCATTTTCAAGGTGTAAGCCTTTGACCTTGGTATGATTCCTAGTTATTATTCTGGTTGCTTTTCCAAGCGAAATTCTTTCATTCTCAAGTTAATGCTAGTAATACACACAATTGACTGCATCTTTTCTGCAACTTTGCTAAATCCATTCACCAGTTACTAGCTGCCCTATGGATTCCTTGAGTTTCTACATGTGTGACCCTGTCATTTGCAAACAGCTTTCTTCCTTTCCTATTGACATTCTTCTTACCTAATTGCCATAGCTAGAACCTCCATATGAACCATACGGAATAACCTTCCTATTAAGAGTAAACCTTTCAGTCTTTCAATGTTAGCTGGGATGTTGTGCCCCCAATCCCTTTGACAGTGCTGGAGATCTAATCCAACTTTGCAAATAAATTTTCCATTACCAGGCTACACCCCCAGCCCTGAGGGGTTTTCAGACTTGAACATGTTTACAAAGTTTCCTTCTGTTCCTAGTTTGCTGGGTGTTTAATAATCATGAAAGGATAATGAAATCTTACCCAATGTTCTCTGCATTGAGATGAACCCATGGCTCCTTACTAATGTGGTGTATTCCACTAGCTAATTTTATGAACTATCACTTCCATAATATACCATCAAATTTTGTTGTTTTCTTTGCTATCTCTAGAGCCTTTAGGATTGCCTCCTTCTATTTCTGTATCCTTGAAGCTTGACGTACTAAGTACTGCAGGGCTGCTCAATGATCACCTCACCAACTGCACACACCAGGCAGAAGACATCATGGCAACCCCAAATTTAAAGTTAGGTCACAGTATCGACATGTATGTGACCAAGAGAAAACTCCAACAGTTCCTTCAAGAGGATTCTCAATTTTAGTATTTGCTTCATACAGTACTGACCATCCAAGGGATATACCTCTCTCTAATAGCATATGCTGATTTCCACAAACTGATCTCTAAATTCAATGAGCATAAAACCCTCATTGTAGTTCAATTTTTTGATTTTTCTTAGTGTATAACATATATAAACATTCAATTTTTGATTTTTCTTAGTATATAAGGGTACATAGTTGCATTTAAGAAAAAAAAAAACAAAAAAACAAGAAATCAGCTAAGATTAGGGTCAACTTTTCTGAACTATTATCACCTAATACATCAAAGGCTTTTCTGAAGACAAATGGATACATCAGGTGCAATTATATTTTCTTAAGAATTTATTATAAACCAGTTTCATAGGCCACAGAAAAATAAAAGGACTATATACAGTCTTTCGGGGAACAGGCAAGGAGCTGAGGAGGGCCAAGATGAGCCTAGGGCCTTGGAGGGTGCATTCCCGGGGGAGGGGGCCCTGAAAGGGAAACCAGACAATCCCGTGAGACTCCTCGAACAACAGCATAACAAACAAATAGGTCTGCGGTAACATGGCCCTGGGGAAACCGGGCCCACGCCTCTGTGGAGCTACTTCCATAACTCTGTGGCCAAGGATCAGAGCAGGCCTGAAGTAAGAGTAAGAAGTTCAGTCAGTGCCTGACCTATGAAACTCAAATCCCCAGCCCTTCCCCTACCTCCCATACCTTGCAGTTATAATGACTACAGGGACATAAAGTATATGTGCTAAGTGGAGACATCCCTGGGGTTGACTCAGTTCTTATGCCTGGAAAAACTACAAATGCAAAACTCAAATAGAAATAAGGCCAGACACATGATATGACTCAAGATGACACTATGATTTCACAGAAAGAACAGAGCTCAAAGTCAAGATGCTCTCTGGGCTTTTTTGTTTTTGTATCAATGTAGAATCTAACCTGGCTTTTCACAAACTAGAGAAATACACAATAGCCCAGAAACTATGAAATCAGAGGACATCATACAATCTCCAAAACCTATCTGGGATCTTTGGAACACATTTAGTTAAAAATGCAAGTGTTTTCCTTATGTTGGATTGGGTATCCTTAATATTGATGTCATACTAAAAGACGGAAATTGGGCATTCAGGCTTCCTGACACTTGATTTTGCACAGGCAATCTCATGACATGGGTTGTAGCTTTAAGAGAATTGGTGTTTATAGTTTGCCAAGTTGGAAAGTGGGGAGTGGTACTGACAGTACTATTTTGCTTAATTCCGTTTGTTGTTCTTGTGTTTTCTTAGGGGATGACACCACATCTAAGCATAACACCTTAGACACTGAGAAGTCCATGAGCACTCTGTTCTACAAAAGAAGTATAAGGCCAATTTTAAGAAATGCTTATTCCCTCTTCCCTATACTTTCTGGACACAGATGTCCTCCAAGAGGACTCCTCTAATTTCAAGATCTAAAAACCCAACCAGTCTTGCCTAAGTCTAGTCTCCACTTCCCATCCCACTCCTAGACTCTAGGGAAGGAAGCCAGTCACTACAGCTGGCACTTACCTCGCATCCCTGGTGGAGGGGGCCGCATCCCAGGAGGGGGCATGCCCATTGGAGTTCCTCGGCCAGGGGGGATCCCCATTGGGGGACCCATGGGTGGCCTCATACCAGGAGGTGGGCCCATCATGCCTGAAAGAAAAAAGACAAGAACATAGCTCAACTGCCTGTTTTTAAGTTAACAGGAAAAATACAAGTCTACCAAGTTAGATGGACCATTCCACACTCTCAGCCTCTGTAAGCACACTGGTCCTTAGCCAAAGGACTGGGCTCCTAATGGCTCATGTCCCCCTAGTTCCCAGTTGTCAGCCAGGCCGGATCTCAGAGTAATCCTGCTTAATTACACAAACTCATCATCAGTTTCAGTCAAAGATCTATTTCATCATGAATCCAGCTAAGGCATATTATTATTAATTAGTTCTGGTCTCCTGTGAGGATATTCACCTGGAGGAGGTGCCCCTCGGCCCATAGGTGGGGGAGGACCCCCACGACCAGGTGGGTACTGAGTTGGGGCTCCTGCAATGCTGGCTGTGGCCGCAGCTGCAGCAGCTGCAACAGTACCTCTTCCTTGTGGTGTCATCACCTAAGAAAACACAAGAACAACAAACGGAATTAAGCAAAATAGTACTGTCAGTACCATTCCCCACTTTCCAACTTGGCAAACTATAAACACCAATTCTCTTAAAGCTACAACCCATGTCATGAGATTGCCTGTGCAAAATCAAGTGTCAGGAAGCCTGAATGCCCAATTTCCATCTTCTTAGTATCAATATTAAGGGTGCCCAATCCAACATAAGGAAAAACACATTTTTAACTAAGACTGGTTAACATGTGAAAACATTTAATGTCATCACAGGAACATTTAGCTTAAAGTGATTTTATAAGAATATCTTCCATGCATCTCTTCACACAGAAACACCAACAGCCAGACAATTATGACTGGTCAATTCAGACTCTTTCTCAAGCTGTGGCTCCTACCTCACTCTCTGCCCCCGCCCCCTCCCCAATCCTTGCCTCTATCCTTTTAGCTACCAGAAGCTGACAGCCTTCCCCCAATACCTCACCTGCTGGGATGGCCCACCAACCCCACGCACTGGCCCAGCAAGTCCTGCAGGAGCCTGGGGCATGGGAACACCAGCTGGGATTCCTCTGCCAGCAGCCCTGCCAATTCCTGGTCCCCCAGCAGCTCCAGCAAGTGGCACTCGAGCAATGCCAGTCTGAAAAATAATAAGAAACATGCTAAAATGCTCAGTGACCTAGAGAATTAAAAGTACACCTTAGAAAACCACTTCCAAAGAGCCACTCAGTTCAAAAATACCACTTGTCCACATATACTACCATCATTCTCATTAAGACTATGTATTTACCTATGACCCCTTAAGACCAGAACTGAAGTCTAAAGAAGCTTGTCACAACATGATACTTATATGCATTCCTATGAAAATTAAGGCCAGAGCCAAGGTCCAGCACTCAATTCAGAACAGTGTGTAGGCTTAGCACTTGACCCGGCAATAGAGGGACGGGTGAATGAGAGAATGAATGATGAGATGAATTTCTAGTTTCTCCCTTGCTAAGTGATGGTGGGCAAATAACATCTCTTACAAACATTTGCAGGTGAGAAAGGTTGTAATTCAAGAGTTCAAATAAGGAAATGAATGAGATTAAATTAGTCTGTACGCACTTCAGAAGCTATCTTTAAGTCATCAGGAGGTCTTAGAACATCATCATAACTGTAAGAATGTTTAAAACTGAAGAGGCACGGCAAAATATCTCATGTATTGTAAAAAGGACCATATATGTGAGTATTTTTATTTTATGAGCCTGCACGTATGTAGGTGCACTATATGTGTGTAATGCCTGCAGATGCCTGTGCTTTAGATCTCCTGGGACTGTAGTTCTTGTTGTTAGCCATCATGTGAATGCTGGGAACCGAACCTGGGCCCTCTTCAAAATCAGCCAATGATCTTAACATCTAAGCCATCTCTCCAGCCCCCAAGCAATTTCTTTTAATGACAAATACATATCCTCAAATCCAGTCCCTGGTTAGCTTCTTTAAAGCCAGCTCTATATTTATAAACATAGATTATTGTTTACAGAACCAAGATTATCTGTGATCAAATGTCAGGTTCGCTAGCTGTGACATCTTAGGGAAGCTACTACACTCCAGTTTATTTCATCTATAAAGTGAGGATGATGTATCAAAGAACAAAATAAAAACCTCTTAAAATGAATAAATAAAATCCTCATGTCCTTAGTGAACAGCAGATGGTCAATATTCTTTACTATTCTTCTGTAACTACTGAACAAGACACCTATATATTTCATTAATTGGAGCTGTTAACTTTTTAAAAAGTGATCCACATAGTCTCGTACCTCCCCCACTGATCAGACTCTATATCAACTAAGAAAAAAGATTAAGGAAACAAGCTCTAGTTCTCTCTCCAGTTACTTTCAAGGTAGCTGTTTTAAGAATCTATTATCTACAAAGGGTTCCACAGCGACAGTACACCTGTGAAGAACGTGATAACTGCAGACCATCTATCGCAGTACCTGACTCCCAGGAAGGCCTCCCTTCCACAAGTATCCAGCTAGGACTTACATCTTTGGGAGGAGGTCCTTCAACTGTCATAGAGACAAGGTTCTCCCCTCGAAGCAACACCAAACCGAGGACTCGTTTCTCTTCCCTTTCTGCTTGTTTGGAGTTCTTTGGCCTAAAGACAAATTTAGAAGAGGGGAAATAAAATAAGTGTTAAGAGGATGAGGAGTTTAGATTTACCTACTTAGGTAGCCACAGATTTGCTTTACGCTATATCCCCTGAAAGACAGTACATAAATTTTCCAAGATAGGTCCTCTAAACAGTATCCACAAGCCCAATCACTGATAGAAATAGCCTTTTGTTTTTTTAACCAAGCCAAGACTGCAGCAACTGAAAGCCCACCTGGCTAAGAGGCTTTGCACAGTCAATCCTAAATACCTTTCCCTCAGTTTTTTTCAGCTAAGATTTCATCAGCAAGAAGCAAGCTAAACAATTCCTCAAGGCAAGTGACTGTCACCCACCCACTTCTACAAAGTGTCCTAGGATCAAATCAACCCCAAGGTCTAAGATTTCACCCTTCACCTCACATCAAAAGTGACATGGGAAAAGAGAAATTTCACATACATAGAAGTTGAATTTTTACAACTGCCACAATTTACATTTGTAAGCCCCAAAACACAAAACCAGAACCCCCCTCAAAAACTAGCAACAATAAGAGCAAGATGAATGAAATGAAAATGTAAATAAAAAGAAATAATTACAATAAGATGGGAGCAGGGAGCCAAAGCCATGAGCCTCAAAGTAAAGACAAAATATACTGATTTGATATTTTATATTCACCAAATTTCTGCAGGTCAACATTTTTCCTTTTCATTTCATATTGTATTTTTTTTTAAATAGGTCTATACTACTTTGTTAAAATGAAAAAGGGGTGGGAATTTAAGTTTTCTCATTAATTTTGTTTTTAAAGTACTTTCCAACTTTTAAAAGTCAAAATTTTCAGTCTTATTTTAAAAACAGAAGTTTCATACTGATCATCAGCTGGCCTCTTTCCAACAAATACTAGGCACTTAAGACATCTCTGCATCTTTTTCTTGACCTTGGGCCACAAAAAAAACAATCTCAAAAAGAACAGAAGGGAATTCAGTTGATAACATATGAATGCTGCATATGGTGACAAAGTTGCATAACCCTGCTAGGCCTCAGATGTCCTGAATATAAAGGACAGAAGTGGACTACACTGTTTAATGAGTCAGAAGCTTAAGATCAGTGAGGCTTAGGAGTTAGCCAAAAACATGAATTGCAGCAAAGCAAAAAATATCTCTTATTGCTTATAAAATGCCACAAAAATGACTGGCCCCAGAGCCACATAGGAAGCACAGCACTTACCCTGAAGAGGGTCAGAGGCTTCTTAAAGCAGTTTCAGACCAGGCTGCATTAGGAGAGCCCATTACAGCTTTACAAATAGGTAATGAGGCCAGAAAATCAAGCTCTCCCCCCTCACACACCTGTGGGGAGAACATGAGAGCCCTTTACCCCAGTACCTGGGGGCAAGCAAAGTCAAGAGAAATCAAAAACCTAGCAGCCCTCTTCACCACTGTACTAGAACTAGAAAGCAAGGTTTGCTGGCCTAAGGAAGACTTCTTAGCAGTCAATGTCCCCATTTAAGTTACTCCCCTCAAAAGCAGGAAAGCAATCACACAAGAACCAACTAACTACCTGCAACACTACTAGAAGACTGGCCCACGCACCCAATCCATTCCACTTTGCCCATTCCTTCTCCCTCCAACAGCCCTTACTTGATCTTCCTGAATTCATCACAGTCACAGAGGATCAAATTCATATGCTTGTCAAAAGCTTTGAAGGTTCCAATGAAGATCCGGCCATCTTGCAGGATGCACCTCATCCTGTAGTCAATGTGTTGCAACATCTTGCTGCTCTTGCCCACAGTCTGCAAAAAAAAAAAATCAGCATTGATGAGGCTCATACACTTCTGGTGCTCTCCAAAACCTTCCATCACAGTGCTATTTATGTGCTTATGTTCCTCAATAATTTTCAGCTGTCTTCCACTCAAAGCCCCTCTCTGGGAATCTTATACAACCCTTTCAGCCCTGACTTTTGCCCAGTAATCTACTAACTCCCTTCCCTTTAAACAAAGCAAAAAAACCCTCAGATTATAACTGCTTGTCTCAGAGGTGATTGTAAAGTGTTCACAAATTAACCAAATCCACCTATACCAGAAATTAAGCCATCTAGCACTATGTATACACAAGTTCTACAGAACATCCAAATTCCATCCAAAAACTAAAAATGGAGGAATTTGACTTGTCTAAAAATCCAATCAAGGGCTAGAGAGATGGCTCAGCATTTAAGAGCACTGGCTGCTCTGGCTGAAGACTAGGGCTTTAATCTCAGCACCCAGATGGCAGCTAACAACTGTCCATAACTCCTGTTCCAGGGAATCCGACACCCTCTTCTGTCCTCTGCAGGCACTGCGCAACATGGGTGCACTTACATACATGCAAGCATAACACTCATACACATAAAATAAAAACAAACACATTTTTTTTTTAAACCCAGTCAAGGAAAAGCTTATTACCAGAAAGGTGTAAGCAGCTTTGAGGCAAGGATGGAATGCTCAAATCAAGAATCTGTTAGTGTGCCTCCAAGTGTTAGAGGCTGGCACTTTGCTGACCTCATTCTGAGGTCTGTTAATTCCCTATTTCTGTTTTTCCCTGTAGCTTTATTTTTGATATAAGTTGACTCATTAGTTTTACTGTTCTTACTAAAGGTAAAGGTGTTCTTCTCAGTCTTGACGTCTGTGTTCTTCATGTTAAATTAACAAAGGGTGTTCCAATGAGTAGACCATAGAGGCCTGTCAGAGCTGATCGACCATTACACTATTGAAATAAGTCTGTGCTAATGATTAACCGCAAATTCTTAACTTCTATACTCAGCTTTGCTTGCTTTCAGAAGGTCACGAACGACCCTGTTGCTTCAGTTCAGGGCTGCTTTCTTCTCCTATTCCCGTGGAGAGTAAGTAGGCCGGATTGCCATTGTAATAAATTTCTTGCCTTGCTACACGTCCGTCTCTGAGCCTAATTAGATCCTGACTCTGAGACCATGACACCAAGGTTTTTTTGATGAGGGAACCTTCTGATGACCAGAATGCTAATTAGTTTGAACACTTAACGGTCAACTATATATGTAACTTTCTGTTACCCTTACTTCTGTTTAAAAATAATAAATTATTTTTTTGTGTGTATGACTATATTGTATGTATTCAATGCAATGCCCCTGGAGATCAGAAGAGGGTCTCAGACTCCCCTGGAACTGGGGTTACAGTTGTTAGCTGCCATCTGGGTGCTGGGAATAGAACCTGGGTCATTTGCAAGCTCTTATGCACTAAGCCATCTCTTCAGCCTTTAATTCTTCGTTCAACCTTTAATTCTTAATTAACACAACAATATTCTCCATACTCGTTTCCAACAATTTGCCAAAACTGAGACTATACACATCATCAGGTGAACTGTTAGGTACCCCCTGGCAGTATCACTTAGAAAGATCACCTAGTATTTCATCAGTATTATCAACTTCTCATTAAGTCTAGCTGGTACGTCACTCCAACTTTCCAAGTGCCTTCTCTTTACCACAAACTGTAATTGTTCATTCCTATGAGCATGAACAAACATACCCTATGCCAAGCCTATCCTGAAAAACCCAGATTATGTGTCTGGTTTAGCAAATCCAGGACTTCTGTTCATAGAGATCAACATTTATTGGTCCACCTATCTGGTAAATAGTTAAGACTTTATTGGGTACTCCCTGTGTGGACAGGCCCATAAAAAAAGTTTTGCATTTAGTCCTCAAAATTGAGCTGTCATTTTTGTTTTACTGATAAAATGGACCCCTGGCTAAACGACTTGTCTCAGTCAATTCTCAAAACGATATCCTGTTTCCTTACAAGTGAAGTGATGTTTTGGAGGTATATTCAGGCAGATTCTTGCCATGTAGCTAAAGCTGACCTCGAATTCGATATCCTCCTGCCTCTGTCTCTGGGTGGTACTTACCACTCAGTACTTACTGAGTTTACAAACAGACTACCAACACCCGCCGCTTGCCCTGGTTGACTTTTCCAAACCTAAATTCATGTCATTATGCTTATGAAAAGTCTTTCAATGCTATACCTCACTACCAAGAAAATAAAGTAAAAGGCAAGCCTTTAGCGATCAGGTTCCTGGCGATTTCTCTTCATCTACTTATTTTTCTTTCTAGCAATTTTCACTTCAACTCTGCTTTCACAATTCCCCACATTTGTAACCTTCCCATTGGGAGGGTAAGCTCCTAACAATCTTTTAGTGTTCTGCTCTGGACCCATCTACTGGAGAAAGCGTTCTCACCTCGCCCCCTTCCGTTATTTTTGCTTCATGCTGAATTACCAAACTAGATTAAATCAGTCCCGTCCACAACTAGAAACGGAGAACTAGAAACTGACCTAGATGAGGACAGAACACACTTCACGGTATAGTTGCAGCGCTTGAGTACCTTAAAATATAAGCTTAACAGTCGAATTTTCCTAGCAAACATCCTCATCCACTCGGCTCCGCAAGACTCAAGTTTCGGGTCATAAACGTTTCTTCGCTACTCCTCGCCTCCCGCACTTCATCTGTCTAAGCCTTTGACCCGGTGTTCCAAGGCCGAGGCTCTGCAGACCCTTACGCTTACTCTGAAGAAGTTTAACCAGCTACTATTCCGGAGCAGCGGAATAGTGACCACTGTGGTGCCGGGAGCCGGAGCTCTACCCTTGCCAAACCCACGCAACCGGCCTCTGGGCCCAGGTTTGGCCTTTCCTTCCTCTGCGAGCCGGGCCGAACAGCCACGGTCCCGGCCTTTCCGGCCAGGACTAAGCAGCGGCGGCCCGGGCCTTCTCGGGCACAAGCGGCTCCAACCCACGGACCCCGTCACCCATGGTCTCGGTTCAAGACAGCCTCGGAGCGCCCTAAGGCGCCTTCTCACCATGGTGGCGACTGCGATGCCTCCGATTCCCGCCGGATTCTCCTACACAGAGGCCTAGACGCCAGCAAGCAGCCCGATTCCCGCCGCCACTAACGGAAATGCAGCCTAAAAATGCCGTCCGGAATGAAGGCACTTCCGGTGTGGGCCTTGGCGCTTGAGTTCCGGCCTGAGGCGCAGTAGCTGGGTACCAGGCGAGGCGGGGCGGGGCTTAAGTGAGGCCCAGTTTGGTTTTGTTTGTTTTTTATTGGCCTTTTCTTTCATTGTGATTTTGGTTTTTAGGGTCGCCCAGGCTGGCTAGAGCTCAGGACCCTCCTACCACAGCGTCCTTAGTGCCGAGATTATAAACGTACCTTCATCACGCCCGGCAAATATCCAACTTTGACCGCCTAAGAGTCTTGAATCTCGTTTGAAGGCACACTTTCCCTGCGAGTGGCTGGCCTTACACGCCGCTGTCCACCCGCCCCCATCCCGCCCGCTCCAGCAACCTCTGGGCTCTCACCCACCACCACCTCCCTCCATTCTTGTGGACGCGATTTAAACTGAAGAGGTATTTCAGGGGAGAAAAGCACTTGCTGTTTTTCCAGAGGGTCCAGGTTCAACCCTATCATCCTCTTCTGGCCTTTGCAAGCACTATACACACACACACCAATAAGCATACAGACAATCAAAACACCTGCAACATTCTCACCCACCTCACAACTATTTCTATTTGGTTTTTTTCTCTGTATTACGAATTGCTATCTAACAAGGTAAACAGTAGCTGCCACCACCACCTTTTCGGAGGAATACCTCCCAAGGCGCCCAGTGACTGCCTGAAACCACAGTTAGTAACAAACCCTTTTCCCTACATAAGTGTACTTGTGATAAACGTTCAACTTTTCACCCAAAGGAAGCATATCTTGACACACTCGAATTGCCAATATCAGTTCTCATGTGCTTTAGGACCCTTAAGTAATTAAGATCTCCCTGACCACAAGCACTGCAATAGCCAGCCTCTGATTACTGAGTTAATAGCAGTACAGTGCAGACTCCTGAACAAAGGGATGATTTGTGGCTAATGCAAGAGCATAGTATTTCATCATGCTACTCAGAATGACACAAAATTTAAAACATGAATTGCTTATTTCTGGAATTCTCCACTTAATATTTTCAGACTGATAGACCAAAGGTAATGGTTTGGGATCAAAGAGAAATACTGTAGATATTTTTAAATTATTACTTTCTCCCCCAGGAGGGTATGAATTTTTCTTTTTATACTGTTTGTTGCTATGATGCTTAGATCACTGCTTAGCATAAATAGCTCAATAAATATTTGTTGAATGAATTAATCTCATTCAGTGTCATGACTTTTAATTATTGCCTATATTCCCATTATGCATATATGCCTAATTTAGTCTTCTGACCTTGGTCTTTTATAACTTTTGGTCTTTCATATGAAGTCACTTGTTTAACATGGCTGTCCAACAGATATACTAAATTTAACATGTTGAAAACTGAATTTTGGTCTTATTTCTCTTCTTCCTGAAGCCACATCTCTGCCAGAGTCCCATCTCAGTTTTGTTAGGTTAAAAAAATAGAGAATAGCAATAGGAGTGTGACTCTATTGGTGGAGTGCTTATATAGCATGAAAAGCTCCAGGTTCAACCCCCAGTACCACATAAACCAGGAGTGATGACACATGCCTATAGCATTCAGAAGGTAGGGAACGTAGATTAGGAAGTGATGACCAGCCTAGGCTACACCAGCTCCTGTCTCAAAAAGCAAAAAATGTAAAGAACAAAGTGATGAGAGCATGAAACATAGTTAATCCGTCTTTTTTCTATTCCATACTCAACCTGTCAGCAAATCCTATGGATCCTACATTCAAATTTTTTTTTTTGAGACAGGGTCTCCCTGTAATCACAGCTGATCTGGAACTATGTAGACCAGGCTGGCCTCCATCTCACAGAGTTCTGCCGGCCTCCACCTCCTGAGTGCTGGGACTAACAGTGTGCATCATCACACCCAACTCAAATTATCTCCAATACTACTATTGTCACTTGTTCCATTGCTGCCACCCCTAGTCCTAGCCACCAGCTTGGACTATTACATGAGACTAACTGATCTCTTTGCCTCCCTCCCTAGTCTCACTGCCACCAGAGAGGTCCTGCTAAAATATACTAGAATTCCATCAGAAGGCAGCACTTCCCGCACTCAGAATGAAATCCAGCCTGCACTCCTCTTTAATCTCATCCCCTTCAACATTCTGTACATCCATCAGCCTCCAGTTGCACTGGTCTCTTTGTTGCTCCTCACACCCAGCAAGGTAAAGCTACCACCTCAGAACTTCGCCTGCTCCACACATCTCTGTTGTCCCATTTCTTTCAGCCTGCAGATAAAGACATGGAAGCCCAGCAAGATGAATTAGCCTGCCCAGCATAGCAGAATCAGAACAGGGACTCTAGATAGATCTGACTCCTCAGCTGTTTCTTTGTCCCAGGCTACCCAGTCACCAAGTGAATAATTCATGCATGCATTTCAAAAATGTTTCTTTAGAACCAGGTATGTGGCACATGTCTATAATCCTAGGATTTGAGAGGTGAAGGCAGGAGAATTGGGAACTCCAGGACATCTTCAGCTACAAGCCTGGGTTCCATAAGACTCTGTCTCAAAAGAAAAACTCATTTAGTAGTGTTAAATCCATGAATCATTATTGGAATACAAAGTTCCTTCACCCCTCAAGGAGCCTATGTTCTAGTGAGAAAAACAGTAAGGAATTCAGTGTACAATGCAATCTTACAGTTGTTATACTGAGTACAAGGCACAGAGGAATGCCACATAGGGATGGCTGAATTAAGGGTCCTTTGCTAATTAGCCAGCGGTCTAGAGTGAGCTCACTCTCAAAAGAACTCTCCACTGGAAGAAAGGCAGAGCACAATTTATAAAGCTTAAAACCACAATTACATCATGCCAGGGAAAAGTCAATAACCAAAGTTACATCAGGTCACCATAAATATACCAGACCAAGGGCAGGTCAGTTAACAAAGAGGTTTTCAGTTTAAAAAAAAAAAAAGGTTTTAAGTTTTGGTTAAGAAAAACAAGCTTCTCAGAATGTACTCCCTGAAACTGCTGGCGCAGCCTTCATGGGCCACTCTGCTTGGCTGAGTGTGGCTATCAGGAGCCAGTAAGACTGTGGCTGGGCAGAAACCCGGTGAGCAAAAGTCAACTAGAAGAGTCTTTGGCATTTCACAGCGATGGGAACAAAACAAAGCAAGGGAGGACACCAGGAGCCGTGCCATGCGGTTTCCGCCAGGTAGTCAAGAAAAGACTCGTCAACGATTACATGGAAACACAGATACTGCCAGGTGGTGGCACACGCCTTTAGTCCCAGCACTCAGGAGGCACAGGCAGGCAGAGCTCTCGTGAGTTCAAGACCAGCCTGGTCTACACAGCAAGTTCCAGGCCATCTGGGGCTACAGGGAGACCCTATCTCAAAAAGAAAAACAAAGACAAAAACCAGATACCTCCACAGCTCTGCTGTAAATTTTACTTGGACAAGTACAACATTTCTGACTTCCCAGACTTCCCCTAGTCTGGTGCTGCTCACTGCACATCAAGGCGCCTCCCCAATACTCTGAAGTGTCTCGTCCACATTTTCCTCCCTATCTCATTACTTCACCAATATATCCTGTGATAAAATAGAATCTGAACATATTCGTAATTTTACTAGTTTAGTCAGACACAACTCCAATGCTGCAAAATTTATTCACATTTAGCCCAGCCGGGCAACAAAAGTCAAGAGAGCCTCTGCAAGTGGCAGTTTACTACGAATAAAGTACAGTCTTTCTACTTTTACCCTAGGATATTAAGATGACAAAAAACAGCAGCAAGAACCCTGCTGAGTCAGCTGTGTTACAGCCAGGTAAGCAGGGTAACCTGGAATTGATCTCTGGTCTACATCAGCATGTACTCATATAGCCTGTCCATGTGTATCAACCAGCTCTGAAGATCTCTCCAACCTTTAGCTGCCCTAGCACTCACAGAAGAGATGCTTTATCCTCTTAAATACTAGTAAATGGCACTCTAGAAATTTTGTAGGGTTTTTTTCTTTTATTAGGATTTTCTAGAAGCTCATATTTCAACCCTGACCTGTCTAAACTTCTCTTTCATTAAAGGGCAGTTTGTATTTAGTTGTTCGTCAAGACAATTTCTGCATTACAAGTCACAAGCAAGGCATAGGGCTATACACAGAATGAGAATATATAGTCTACCTCTTTATACTTCATCCATATTTGGAGGAAATGTAAAAGGATAATATGACATTTACTAATGGAGACTGATTAAGCAGTGAGAGAATCTCAGTTTGCCAAGAATCATCTGCCATCTGTTCTCTTTTAGAAAGAAAGTGAGGAGCTGGAAAGATGGTTCAGAGTTAAGAGCAGTTTGTGCTCTTAAAAAAGACCCAGTTTTGGTTCCCAGCACTGACAGGGCATTACACAACTTTCTGTAACTCCAGTTCCATGGAATCCAACACACTGTTCTGTTCTCTGCCAGCACACATACATTGAGGCAAACTCATATACATAAAATAAATAAAAATTGATTTTTATTTTGTGTGTATGAGTGTTTTCTGTGCATGTATTTACGTGCACCATATACAAGTAATACCTGCAGAATCATCTCTTCAGTCCCCAAGAAATTAAATTTTTAAACTTATGTTGGGAGAGAAGGCTAGGGACAAGTTCTGGTGGGAGTAGGGGATCGTGGGATGATTTAGCAGGTAAAGGTGCTTGCCACCAAGCTTGATGACCTAAATTCAATCCCCAATCCTAGAACAGCTCCAGCTCCCACAAGTTGTCCCCTGACGTCCACATGTGCATCATGACACGCGCATTCACAGAAAAATAAATAAATAAATAAATAACTCCTGGTGTCCTATCTTATTGTATGATGATTATGCTATAATCCAAAAAGCCCAAGTAAAGAATTCTTACTGTCTTCACCATAAAGAAATGATAGATATTTGAAAACATAGATATTTTTAATCTGATTTAGGCATTAAACAATGGATATGTATCAAAACATCACTTGATACTCTGTAAATATGTACAATTTTTAAAAAATGAATAGCAAAAAAAAACTATGTTTACTTTGAGTAAATCAGAAATACATGTACAAATGTCTAAAAGTTGGGTAATACATGTGTATTTATTAAGTAGCCTTTAATCTTTATTATTAATCTTATTTTATAACTAGCTGCTATCATTTTGCCAGCCATCGTGAAAGTTCCCCAGTCTAAATACTCTCTGTAGCTCGAAGGTGACTTTGACATGAACTCATCACACAAGATCCTATCTTGTTATCACAAGTTGTCACATTCCCACAAGTTCTTTTGTCAGATTATATAGTTTCCACTCCTTATAATTACTGGGTCAATGTTTCCAGGCTAAAATTGACAGTATTTCACAATGTACCTTTTTCCCCCTTTAAAAAATCAACATGAAAAAGGTCATTCTTAAAATTGAAAATGAGGAGGAATGATGAAGGTTTTGAATTTAGGTTGAAGAAGAGACTCCACATTTAGACTGTTAATTGAAATGGCCACAGGAGTGAGGATTAGCACTTTTAGGGTGGGGTCAAATGGTAGGTCCATCTGAGCTTAGTCCCATCTTAATAGGGCTTCCCAAAGACTTCAGACATTTGAGTCTAAGGTCACTGATCTCTGGTAGGAATTGCTCAATAACTCCATCTCACGGGAGGGAGTGAATTATTTAGCTGCATAGCATGTGGTGATTGGAGGTGCTGGACTGGTGGAACTAACATTCTTAGGTGTTTACCAGTCATAGTTAGAGGCCCATATTAATTTGGTCAGAGGAACTTAAAGGGACAAAATTTTGTCTCTTGCCCTCTAAGCTCAACTAATTTCCAAAGAATTAGGAGGAGTCTCTCAAAATGTCCTGTAACTGTGATGAGTCACCTGTCCACTGTTCAGGGACTTCTTTCTCAAGCTTTGCCTGCAAAACTCAGGCTTCTTTTCTGAGTATGTTCTCTGATGGACTGCTGAGGTTGGGCTTCCAGATAGAGTCTTAGCCGCACTTGCTGCATTTGGATGGCTTCTTCTCCAAGTGTGTCCTCTGATGATTAATAAGGATTGACAGCTGACAAAAGCCTCTGTCACACTTATTGCACATAGTATTTCTGATGGTATCTGGTAAGGGTTCATTTATCTTTAAAGCCTTGTCTGGCATTCATGGCAAAAATAAGACTTCAGGAGGTTATAATGGAGTTTGATTTCAGGCTACAGGCTGGCTTATAATCTCTGTAGCTGACTTTTACAATCAGTTCTCAAGGACTTTAACACCTTCAATCCTTAGGTTGTGCCAGACAGGATGAGTGGGGCTCTGTACCTATAGCCATACTGACTGCTTGCTTAGTAGTCTCTCTATCCTGTGTCTCATTTTTGTCTGTTTTATTATTTTTTATTATTTTATGTTTATGAGTGTATTGCTTACATGTATGTAAGTGTACCTGTGTCATGTAATGCCCATGGATGTCAGAAGAGGGTGCTGGAAATCAAACCTGGGTCCTCTATAAGAGCTGTCAGCACTCTTAACCACTGAGCCATCTCTCCAGTCCTTTCTACGGGTACATTTTGAAAGCCACCTCTTTCAACCTTCTGTGCCCTCACTCCAGCCAATTTTGTCATAGTACTGCTGCCTCTTCTGCTTTTGATGCCCTGGGATGAAATCCTATGTATAGAAGAGGTTTTCTACAGATGACTCTGAGGTGATCTGAAGCACGTGTTGCCTAAGGAACTATAAACAGAAGAAAACCAGAAGGCAGAAGAAACAAGGGAATACTTCTGAGTTCTGCTGAAGGAGAAAGCTTTCCTTCGTAAGACCACAGGTGGGTCTGCTCACCTCCTTCACCTTGCCTTGGGACAGAAACTGTCTGTCGCCATACCTGACAGCTCAATTTTCTTCTAACCAATAACTCCTTTATATCCTTTTTTTTTTTTTTGGATATTTTACATTTTCTATTCCAATCCAGAAAATCTACACCAAAGAGTTATCTATCTCAGACTAGGAACCTTTCAAGAAATCAGTCTGCTCTGTAAATAACTGCAGTTATAGTTAGCTTTTTTCTTAGCTAAAATCATAGACATCACAGTATTATCATATGTATTAGTTATTTTTTGTTGCTGTGATAAAATACCATGACCAAAGGCAATTTATGGAAGAGTTTCTTTGGGTTTACATTTCTAAAGGGATAAGAGTCTATCAGAGCAGGGAGGTATAACAACAAACAGCAAGCATGGCAATGAGAGCAGAAAGCTGAGAGGTCACATCTTCAGTCACAAACATGAAGCAAAGAGAGCAAACTGGAAGTGGGGCGAGACTGTGAGCTCTCAAGGCCACCCACAGTGACATACTTTTTCCACAAGGCTACACCTCTTAAAGGTTCCATAACCTCCCCAAAGAATAGCACCATCTGGGGACTAAGTATTCAAATGCTGGAGCCTATGGGGGACATTTCTCATTTAGACCATACACCAAATTATGTCTTTTGTGAAATGTTTCTTCCTCGCTGATTTTAAAAGCCCAGTTTGAAAATTCAGCCATTCCATCATTCTCAAAATTCTTTATCCTGATTTGTTTTGTTATCTTATTGGTTTGGTTTGCCTTGGTTCACGTTGGTTTAATAAGTATACAGGCTGACTTTGAACTCACGATCACTTGCCTATGACACTCAAATGCTGTATTTAGCACCACATTACTGCTATCTTATTATTTTTTGCTACACAGCAAATAAAGAGGTCCAGGGATCACCCCCATCTTCTATAGTTCTGACATCAGGCTTAGGTTTAAAAAAGAGGGAAGGAGGTATGCATAGTTAAGCAGTCTCGACCACAGAGTGGTCCTGTCCACCATCCCTGTCTTACTTCCAGTCTCTCTGGGCAAGGTAGTTTGACAAGTTGTTAGAACTGTCTGAAATCTCTTCCTAGAAGACAAGTTTCTCTGGCTGGCAGGGACTCCTGGAGAAATAACAATTTCTTGTGAACCATTTGGTAGCCATGTATTAAAAACAATTTCTCTATAACGTTTTGGCTTTAATTACTTTTGAAAGGGTTGCTACAAATGATTCCATTTTTGTTGTTGGCTTTGAGATGATCTTGCTATGAAGTCCAGGATAGCTTCAAACTCACAATTCTGCATCAACCTCTCAAATACTAGGGTTACAAATAAGACCACCATGTCCAACACAGCTTCATTTCAATTCTGACAACTTCTGCTCTTGTTTCTGAACAAAAATGTCTGAAGACATATCTGAGTAACCATCTGGTGGTTTTATCTCAATTATGTCTCATTACTAGGATGACATTTGTGCTGCTTAGTCTGATCTAATCCCACGTTGGGAGCAAGGCAGATAAGAGACAGATATCAAGGAGTTAGTGCCAATAAAGCCATTGAAGACCAATTTCAGGCATCTGAGAGGTATATTACACATGCTCTTAAGTCAGGCCTCTCTACTCTTAAGTTCAATTTTGTCTGTGAAGAATTTAAACAGACAACCGCTATAAAGTATTACAAAATCACAACCAATGATAGTAAATAGTTAAAGAAACTAGTTTGAAAATTAAGTACTTGTTTACAAAGGTACTCCTCAGATGACCAGTATCCAATATCTTTCATAATTAGGAGGCACTTTCTTGGAGTGCACAGTCTTAGGGCATGTTTAATTTCTTTGCTAAAGAGAATGGTCATGCTACAATGAGGAACTCACGAACACATGCATATGAAGAATTAACAACAACAGTGTGATGACACTGGCCTGGTGACGTGTTCTAGGCTCTGTATTTTACAGAGCTGATATAATACAAGGACATAAATACATTTTCCATATAAAGGAGCCACCACATGAAAACACAGAAGTACATAGTAGTCCTTTATATATTAATTCAGCTTCAACTTTTGAGCTAGAATTTATGATCTTTGTCTCAGGACAAAAATTAAAACTTTGTATACAAATTTTAGAGGCAGTACTAGTGTTCATAGACTCATTCTCCGATGTCAGAGTACATCTCATATACAATATAGCAAAATATTTATTTTGTTTAATGCAAATATATATAGACCAGGGTTTTAAATAGCAAGCAGGACTATCAAAATGGCAGACTTTTTTACATGATTGGTATTGATTAAAAATATTTAAAATGTCAAAAGAGGTTTATTGACCATAATGCATTTTATATAAAAGGTTATTTATTGCTCACTTTGCATGTATTAAACTTGCAGGCCTTTAACTCCATAAAGTTTTATTACATGAAGTTTAGACATATTTTTAGTTGCAGAAACTTGTATATTAAAGATACTAAAATCACCTTAAAATAGTTGCTTATACAGGGGTTATTTAAAATACATGGATAGCTAAAGGAACCTTCTTAAGACATGGCTTTCTGAGTAGTAAAAACCTGACAAGATCAGCAGAAAACAAGAAATTACAGTGCACATGTGTGTGATTGTGTGTGGTATATGCATGTGCTCATGCTCATGTGTGTACATGGAGGGGATGTACATGCACATATGTGTGGAGGCCAAATATTGGCATCAGGTTTCTTCATCTATCATATTTTTATATCATATCATATATTATATGTCATATCATTCTGTCTTATATTTTGAGATAGGGTCTCACTTAACCCTGAGCTCACAGATTTGGCAAGACTATATAGACAGCAAACTGTAGAATCCTTTAGTCTCTGCCTCCCCAGCAGTAGGCCTCCATGCACGTATCACCATGCCCAGATTTTTTATGTGCATTCTGGGAGATCCAAATTCAGAGCCTCATACTTACACAGCAAGCCCTCTATTGAAGTCATCTCCCTACCCCAGTACTTAATAAAACAAAATACTAATAAATTTATGGTATACATATACACAAAATTACATATTTTATTTACTTTTTGGCTATTACTTTGGGGTTTGGAGTTTTTTACTTGCTTTTCTAAATTTTTATTGAATTTTTGTATATTTCCTGCAAAACATCTTAATCATCTTTATATACCCTCCTCCTTCCCCACCCTCCCAAAGCCCCCCCCCCATTTCATGCATTCTGTCATTTATGTTAAGGCCTACTGAGTCAAGTTAGCATACCCAGATGTACTTCAATGCAAGTTCATTCACTGGGATCTAGTCAGCCTGCCTAGAGTCACTCACTTAAAAGAACAGCTTTCTCTCACTCAGCAGTAATCAGCTGCCAATAGTTCTTTGACTAGAGTGGGGTCTGCTGCCCATTTCCCCAGTTCAATAATGGATTTTTGACCGCTTGAGTTTGTGTGGCTTGTGCATGCTGACACCATTGCTATAGATGTATATGAGCAGGGTCCCAGGATCCTGTAAGACTCTGTTTCCTTATGGTCATACACCACCTCCTCTGGCATTTACAGTCTTTCTGCCATCTTATCCACAATGGTCCTTGAGCCCTGACTGGGTGGAGTTTAATATAGGAGTCCTGTCCAAGGACCCACACTCTGAAAACTTATTCTCTACACTTTGACTATTTTTGTCCTTTTGTGTTCATTGCTATCTGTTACACGAGGGAGCTTCACTGATGAGTGCTGAGGGATGCATTAGTGTTCTCTCTACCCCTTGTTCTGTTCTGTGAACCTTCAGTGTAGAGGTTCCATTGTGTCACTTAGAGTTGGGCACTTCACAGATACTTGTTCTCAGTTGTGTAACTCTATAATAGTCTTCATCTGTTGAAAAAGAGACTTCTTTTATGAGTGGTGACTGGGATACTTGCCTGTAAATATAAGGATCCATATTTAGCATATAGTAAGAATTACATTTGTCTAGGCATGTGACAGGCTTAGGGCTTTCTTTAAGACCTATGACTTCTCCATCCATGTGTATTTGGTTATGTTTACAGTATCATACATGAGTACCCTCTCATTAAGTGGACTTTAAGTCCAATTAGGTCGCTGTTGATTACCCCCAAGATAAAAGTGCCACTACTACCAGTGTAGTTCACTGTGCTGATCATTGTGATTATTAGGACTTAAAGCTGGAGTTTGACCATTTATTGATGTTCTCCCTTAGCAGCTTCCTATGAGGGCTACCCTTCAGGAAGGTGGTTTCCAGGTCAATTCCAGCTCCGTTGCTCCAAATCCTGTGTCTGAAGTATGCCCTCTCTTCAGCAGCAGGGTTTTACCTTTAAGTTCTGGGAAGCAATCAAGGGCTATGGCAATCGCCTGTGTAATTATGGGAGTCTGTGGCACTGCCCTGGCCAACAACTTGAAGGGATGTGTCTGCTGCCTGGCATTGCTTCTTGTTTTATAGCCATCAGCTTTGCACATGGACACGTGTATCAATATTGTGTGTGTGATTTTTCTGTAGGTTTTTGAACTAATATATTTCCCTTTGGTTTTTCACATTAGCTAAACAGAATTTCTCCTCTCTTTCCCTGTCTGATCCTCCCTCCCCAATTAAAGTGTTCCCATTTTCCGCATTTCACTCTTGATATTCCAGTCTCCTGTGCTCCCCGTCTCTCCAGCTCCTTCTTCACCTTCACCGCAGGGGTTCCTCGCGTAGCCCTCCCTGTTCCCTTCCAGTTAAATACTCATGTTTTACCCACTTCTTCCTTGGTAACACCTGTCTCCCACTGTTCCCCTCTCTTCTTCTTTCCCTTACGTCCTTCTTTCCCCTTACCTCCTTGATTCCTTTCCATTTTCCTGACTTCCGCAGATACATCAGGATATACACTCACATATAAGGATTTGGTGCTAAGACCCACAAATGAGGGAGAACATACTTCATTTGTTTTTCTAAGTCTATGTTAATTCACATAATATATCAGTTTCTTGTTCCATTGATTTACCTGCAGATTTCATGCTTTTGTCTTTCTTTATCACTGAGTAGAACTCCGTTGTGTAAATACCACATTATCATTATCCACGTGTCAGTTGAGGGACACTTAGGTTGCTTCCTAGATCTTCCTTAGCTATTATAAAAAGGAAGCAACAAACATGGATGTACAAGTATCTCGGCAGTAGGACAAGTCCTTTGGGTATGTGTGGAGTGATATAACCTGGTCATATGGTAAGCTCAGAGTTCTCCACACTTCTTTCAATAGTGGTTACACACGAGTTTGCAGTCTCACCAGACTGTCCTTTCCCCACATCCTCTCCAGCATTTGGTATCATCTGATCACTTGATCTTACCCAGTCTGACTGGGTGGGGTAAGATGAAATCTTAAGGAGGTTTTAATTGGCATTTTCCTAATAACTAATGATGTTAAACACTTTTTAAGGTGTTTCTTAGCCATCTTTATTTCTTCTCTTGAGAATTCTCTGTTCGAATTTTGTGGTGGCTGCAATGAGAATGCTCCCCACAAGCTCTAAGACAAGCTCTGGACGTCTTGTTCCCAGTTAATGGCACTGTGTTGGGAGGTCTTAGAAGGTGTGGCCGTGCTGGAGGAAGCATGTCACTGGGGCAGGCTTAGAGAGTTCTTAAGCCTTGCTGGACCTTCAGTCTCTCTCTGCTCCCCGTGCCTGCTTGAAGACGTGAGCGCTTAGCTTCTGCTCCCTCTCCAGCCACTTCTGCCGCCGTGTTGCCCACCATGATGGACTCTCGCCCGTTTGGAAACATAAGCTAAAAAAACTACAAGTTTCCTTGGTCAGTGTTTCTATCACAGCATCAGAAAAGTAACTAATATAGATCCACAGACCATCTTTAACAGGGTCATTTGTCTCCTTGATTCCTTGCTTTTTGAGTTTTTAATACATTCTAGATGTTGAACGTCTGTCAGATGTGTCACTCTTTCTCCCATTCTGTGGGTTTTCTCTCCCTTCCTTGATTGATTCTTTGGCTGTACAGAATTTTTTTAATTTAATGAGGTCCCACTTCCTGATTATTGACCTTAATTCCTCACAACTGATGTCCAACTTAGAAAGTCCTTTCTTATACCTATGTCTTATATGGTACTAAGTTTTCATTGTAGAACTCTTCTATAGGTTTGGTGGTATTTGGTGGGAACCTATTGCTTTGGGTTTTCATATTATTATTTTTTGTTGTGTTTTTGGCATGTGGATTTCTTTTGTTGCTTGTGATTCTGTTTTGAAACTCAAGCCTTCTTTTTCTGAGTTGAAGTCTGATTCTGTTTGTAGTATATTATTTTTACCTTGGTTGTTTTCTGATTGGGTATGAAAAGCTAGTTGGTCTAGAATTCCAGTGCTCTTCTTTGATCTTATATTGAATGAACCAGATGGCTCCAGTCAGGCTACTCAGAGGCTCTCCAAGAGGGCAAACAGCCCTAGCTAGTTAGCATTTCAGATACCTCTGATGGTGCCAAGGTCCAAGGAGAGAGATGGGAGATAGAAGTCAGCAGGGACAGTAAGCCCTGGAACAGTGAGGAGGACTGCAGATGACCCAAAGCAGGGGGATGGGCATGGCCAACTTGGGAAGCCCGCCCCATAGAGGCTGAGTCAGGCACTTGCAGGCAGTCTCCAAAGGTCTGGGCCCCTACTAATCAGCAAGTAAGCCTGTCCTGTATTTTTTTTTATTCAAACTCTCATGTAATCAAGGCTGACCTCAAGCATGCTATGTAACCAAAGATGACCTTAAACCCCTGATCTTCCTATTTCCAATTTCCAAGTGCTAGGATTACAGGTGTATGCCATTGTGTCTGACCTCATAACATTTATAACAAAATACATTATCTAAAGTAATGAATTAATATTGAATGACAAATTTATTGTTCAATAGCAAAATTAGCCTTCTCAACCTTGACAAAATCATATTTGTATTTCACATAGAACAAAATCCAGAACTCAAGCAAAAATATCTCCACATATAGGCTCTTTTAATCAATTACTTTAGCATGTTTGTCTGTGTGTGTGTGTGTGTGTGTGTGTGTGTGTGTGTGTAGACACATATGCATGCCATGGCACACATGTGGATGACAAGAACAACTTTCAGGAGTCAGTTCCTACTGTCTTGTGGGATATAAAAACTGAACTCAAGTCATGCGACTAGGCACCTGCGCATTTACCTATTGAGTTATCTCACATCCCCTAGAATTAATCCTTCATGAATCCTTTAAATTTACATTTTAAGTTTGCCTAGCAAAACCATTTTAGAAACTTTCTGAAGATTTTATCAAAAACATATTTTCAATAATTTAATCAGTCTTTAAATGCAAGATATACATTCTCTCTCTCTCTCTCTCTCTCTCTCTCTCTCTCTCTCTCTCTCTCTGACTTAATGACATTCCTTGGGAGTTACCTGTGACCCAACCTTTGTTTAGGGATATTTTATGGCCCAAGCGACTTCCCCCCTGACATTCCTAATTGATTATTGTTTCCTGTTTTACTAAGGTGTATATAAGACTTGGAGAAGAAATTAAAGTGCGGTTTAATCAGAGAAAACTGTCTTGCCATCGTCATTTCTGTCATTTCTCTGTACCTCTTGTTCCCTTCATTCTAGGTTCCTGGGGGTTCTCAAGCTCTAGTTGCTGTCCCACTGGCTGGGACATGTGATGAGAACAGGAGATAGAAACTGGTCAGATAAGACAGGACCCCAAGTAGCAGTTCCAGGACTGTCCTTGCTGGAGGCCAGGAATGCCAATAGAGTTCTGGCCCCTGGTTCCTTGCTATTTCTTACTGTAGCTTAAAAGTTATACGTAAGTCTGTAAGGTTTGGGTTCCGGTTTGGTTCAGAATGAGACCCAGCCAGTTTACTAAGGGTACAGGGCTAGCCTCCAAACTCCACAGGGAGTGGAGAAGCTAGCAGCTCTTTGCTGCTTGGTGGGCTTTTTAAAAGTAGGGATTAGGGGAATTAACAAAAACAAGTCTATAATTGGTGTCAGGAAGCTTATCTTCTCAGGAAGCTTATCAGTGTTAAGGAGCTGCAGTCAGTCCCTTTTCACAGATGCTTCTGAGTTCTGGCAGTTAAGCTGGAGTTGGCAAGGTGTCTATCAGTCCCCTTGAGTCCTGGGGGGTTCTCTTCAGTCACATCTTACAAAGGACATGGCTGAAACTGAGAGGAAGCGCCTGGACACCTCAAAGACACATCAGTCTTTTTAAAAGCCCACAGACTAGCAACATCCCTTTCACAGGGACCCTCTCCTGCTATGCAGGAGCTCTACTCTGCCCCCTTAAGCTCCAACCTATGACTCATAATAAACTATTTCCTAAAACTCATCATCTGTGCTTCATGAATTTCTTTCTTTAAATTTGTGAGACAACTCAGGGTATTTTTGGTTGCCATTGAGTTTTCTGGTACCCTGCCTCTCAAAGCTAAGCCTACCTGCAGTGAGAAGAAAGGCCTTCTTCAAACTCAGATACCCCACTTTTCCTGTACCTCATGCCTACAATCGCAGAATTTGTGACATGGAAGCAGGGAGAGCAGAACTTCAAGGTCATCCTCACCTACATAGTGAGTTTGAGGCTAGCCAGGGCTACATGAGACCTCATCTTTTTAAAAATATCATCCTAAAACTTATTCACACACTCAAATTTTAAATTAGGTATCTAAGAATAGTAAATTTAGGGTCCAATAAGCTCAAGAAGAAATACAAATTAAGTGGCTAGAGGCTTCCTGCAAAGTTTTTAGGAACAGCTAGGAGTAGACTAGTCCCCCACCCACCTGCTTTAGAGACCATCATAACTTTACAAAAATAAAATGACAACAAAAAAACTAAGCTAAAATTATCCCTAGGGAGCACCAAGATAGTACAAACAACATTTCCCATCTTTACTCAGGTTATATACTAAGGATCTCCTCAACACCTTTTTTTCTCTGTCTCAAATGATTCACTAGAATTTGATGGCTCTGCAATCCACAACCACACTTCAGCCTTCCCTGTTATATGGTGTTCTGGTTTCCTTCATGTTGCTATGGTAAAACACTATGTCAAAAGCAAGTTAGAGGAGGAAAGCAGGTTTTTGTTTTTGTTTTTGTTTTTGTTTGTTTTTCGGCTCACACTTCTAGGTCACAGTCCATCATTAAGGGAAGTCAGGGCGAGAACTCAAGCAGGAACCTGAAAGCAGAAACCATGGAGGAACACTGCTTGCTGACTGCCTTTCGGGTTTATGCTTAGATAGCTTCTTTTTTTTGTTCTTTTTGAGGCCTCACTGTAGCCCCAGCTGTCCCAGAACTCCCTATGTAGGCCAGGCTGCTCTTGACCTCACAGAGATCCACCTGACTTTGCCTCCTGAGTACTGGGATTAAAGGCATGCACCATCAACCCTGGTTTAGATAGCTTCTTTACACAACTTAGGCTCAGTTTCCCAGGAAATACTGCTGCCCACAGTGGGCTGGGCTCTCCTACACATCAATTCACAAGAGTAAGATAATCCTTCACAGACGGCCCACAGTGTTATGGTGCCAAGACCCCTGGGAAGGACCACTCAGACTCCAGATGTGCCAAATTTATTCAACTGTTTAGTGACTGTACTCTGTGGGCCAGGATCTAGCAAGCATAGTGCTGGGAGGAGGGATTCCGGCAGGAAAAGTTCAATACCCCATTAACACACTAGGTATTCAGCCCATGTATTTAGTATAACTTAAGGTGAACCCACCTTCCTAGGGGTCGTCCTATGACCAGATGATTGACCAGTGAAACTAGAAAGGCGGGTCTTAACAGCAGACGAGATTTTACAGTCTATCCCAGTTAATCTTCTGGGGCTATTTGCTACTCTAACAGCAGGCCAACCTGCTCTGAGAAATTCCTCAACTGAGACTCCCTTCTCAGGTGACTCTAAACTTTGTCAAGTTGATGGTTAAAGCTAATTAGGACACATAGCAACAGAATTCCAAATTTTCTCAAAAAGAGTTTCCAAACTGACAAGGCCAGTCATACAAATGACACAATAGTCCGGACAGTTCATCAGAACCCAGATGGCTCAAAAGAACTCCCAAACCCAAAGCCAGTCACCAAATGGCAGTTGCCAAAATAGCTCCAAAAAAGACCCAAACAGCTCAAGCAGCCCCAACAGCTCTAACAAGCTAAGTTCCCCTACCCAACCCTAATGGGACTGTTAAAGGAAACAGGAAACGTGGAAAGCAGGGAGATGAGACCTATTCAATGTGATCACATTGGGAAGAGAAAAAGATAAAGAGCTTCACTGACTGCCCCCTTCACCACAAGACCATCTTCTGTGGTCCTGAAAGGAGATTTAGGATTAAACAGACAGCAAGAGGCATATATAACTAGGTAGTCCTGGTCAAGGTGTGGTCTGGGCAATGTTGTCTGACAAATTGTCAAAAATGTGTGAAATCTCTTCCTGAAGGACAAGTTCCTTCTCTGTCTGGTACTAGGCTTCAAATCTCCCACCATGAGATTTCTGGGGAAATTACGACTTGTTGGGAACCACTGTTTCAATATTCACACAGGCAAAGGAGAGACACAAGTATCTCTCCATAGAATGTCTTCATTCCAGTCAGAATGGTCAGAATGCAGCAACTGCTTTAATATCAACAAGAATCTGCGCTGTGCCACCTGAGCAGATGCCTGCTCTTCCCACTCTATATAAGCTCAAGACTGTTCCTGTCACTCAAAGCCAGTCTTTATGTAGTACAGTCTTTCCTGAGCAGCAAATTGAAATAAGAGTTCTTCCTGTTTCACCATTAATTTTTTCCATCTTTTATTTTTGGACGAGTGGACAAATCCAGTAAATTGGATCCTCAGAGTCAGGCTTTTGCTGTAAGACTCTGGTAACAGTGGGATATAATCTCTGGGACAAACAGTGAGCTCTGCAACCAGAGCAGGACATATCTCCTCTGTAAGGGGAAGTGTGGACCTACCAGCTAAGGAATATAGTGAGGACTTGGCCTGCAGATGGGCAGTCTTAGAAACAGGGACCCTAAAAACAAATGAACTCTAAAGAATGAAGGTTACAGGGAGGTATAGTCAACATATATATTCATATGCATAAAAGCTTATGAAAAAATATGTACATGATTTTAATGAGGTTTCAATAATCCCATCATTGTACACTTGCTTACGAACTTCATACAGGGAATTCAGAGAGCAACTAAAAGGTAGTTCCCTACTCTCAAAGTATTCTTCCTTCTGAGAGGTATATAATGAGGATCTTAGAGCCCTAAAAGTATAGTTCCTTATCCCATGTCTGGCCTGTCTCAAATACAGTCCAAAATAGGGTCATTCAGCTGGGATATCTGCACTTTCATTATTAGAGAATTCCATGGGTGGCTTTTAGCCTAACACAATACAAATCTGTCTTCTGACCACATACTGCAGGCATGAGGAAAAGCCCTAGATCTGGCCTCGAGTACATGCCTAGACGTATGTGGTTCATAATTCAAATGCAGCCTGGTCAGGATCTGTTGCTGTCCCTGACATACGGCACTACTGATGGCATAGGCATTGATGTAGGGATGAAGGGGAAAGACTATGTTATACTTGTCTACAAGAGGGGACCAAAAAGGCTGTTATTAAAACTGCTAACTATAATAAGCTCTGGGAAATAATGCAAAGAGCTTCTGAAAACTCTGCATTCTTTCAATCTAAGCTAGCTAAAACCATGTGCAAGTACCCTAATCTGTGCCCTGAGAATCTTGAGTCAAGACTTCGTGGCTTCACATTTTATAGACCAAGTCTCTCCATACATCAGACAAAAACTTCAAAAACAAGACCAGAGATCCAAGACTCCCCTGCTTTGTTAGTTGTAGCCTTCAAGGTCCTTAATAACCATAAGGAGACCTTAAGGTCCAGAAAGGCCAAATTAGAGGAAGAAAGGAACAAGAGACTTGCACACATAATGGGTAGCAATCGTTTTCTTCCTGCCCCTCTCAGAAAACCTTAGAGCTCTATCTAATAGTCACCTGGTTCAGTTTAAAGGAACTAACTTAGCCTCACTTAAAAGGACTTCCCAGTCAGGACATTTCTGTCCAGGAGTGCCCAAGGCACAGGAATATGCATCTCCTCTAGGGCCATGTCCTATCTGGAAAGTGGGTGCCCACTGGAATAGAATGTCCCTCTCTCCTTCGTGAAGGAAGGCCAGCCTCTATCCAAGGAATTGAGACTGAGGTCAAGTCAGAAAAAGGACAAATGCCCCAACTATTCCTGAACTATGAGAAGGCCAATGAGAAAAGAGATCCCCTTCCTTCTGAGGATTAGAGGTACCCCAAGGCTGTCCAAGAGCCTGCATCCTCCATCCCTATGGATGAGCATCAGATAGATATCCCTATGTGTGGCAGGGAGCAAAATTATATTCTTTTAGATGCTAGTGATAAATTTTCAACCCTAGCCACCTTTTCCAGTTTGACTTTCTCATCCTCGATTCTCTTCACTGGTACTGATGGCAGGCAAGTCCCAACCAGTTTGGTTTATACTCCCTTTTAACCTATGTGATAGACAAATATCTTTTGACTCATTTTGGAGAAACATCATGTATAATTTTCAAGCCTGTTTAAATCTCTTTAAGATTCAGAGGTTTTTATAGCACACCCAACATTCCCATCCTGTCATGGTCCAGAGCCACCTGGAACCTCAAAATCCCTCCCTAGAGTCTCAATAATAGACTCTGCATCACTCAACAAATTCCTCCTGAAATACAAGATACTTCCATTCCTAGTCAGTGGTTACAGCCACTCCTGTCACATGTATTCTTAAGGACTCTAATTTTCCTCCAAAGTCCCGATCTCCTTTAGAGTCTGCAGTATAGAAAGGCTTACCATCTCTAATTGATACATTTCTGGCTACTGAAACTCTCCATATAACACCCCTATCTTGGCAGTAAAGAAATAAGATGTATCCTACAGAATGATCTAGGGCCTATTCGCCATAAATGAGAATATAACCCCAGTCTGTTCCATGGTTCTTAATGTTTATGGCTTCTTAGAACAGATGTCCTTCAATATCTGGTGGTTCACAGTGCAGATCTAAAGGATGCTGTTTCTGTATTCCCATCCACCAACCCTCTCAGTTCCCAAACACCTTTAAATGGCAGGTTCCTTCCACTCAGGTCACTCAGCAGCTTACCTGGATTGTTTTATCTTAGGGTTTTTTGAGACAGTCCCCCCTTCTTTTTACAGACCCTAGCTAAAGATCTGTTCTCTCTTAAATTTACCCCTGAGTATAACCTTTTTTCAGTATACAGGTATCTTATTAATCCAAAGCCCAAACAAACTCAATTCAGACCAGATACTGTTCTAACTCTTCAAAAGTTAGCCTTTTGTGGTTATAAAATTTCTCCTTCAAAAGCTCAGATATCCCAACAAAAAGTGGAATTCCTGGGACTTAATTAGTCCCAGATGCAAGGAGCCTTTCCAACACTACAAGAATCTCATTTTAAGTTTGGGGATCCCCCTCCACAAAGTAATAACTAGAGACATTCTTGGGCATGACAGGGCTTTTCAAAATGTGGATTCCCCAGTTGGATCTTATAACCAAACAACCTGTTTATGAAGCCTTAAAGGGAGCAATGGAAAAGTCATTAGACTGGGTCCATGAAATGATACAGGTCCTAGATCTCCTAAAGCAGGCACTTGCCCCTTCTCAAGCATTAGCTCTCCTTGGTCTTACTAAACCCTTTTCTTTACATGTACATGAGTGAAAGTGTTAGGAGGGACTAAGAGACAGCCCCCCCCAAAACAGGACATGAAGATTAGGAAGAGTCCCCAATGCTGGCTTATAATCCTACAAACCAAATATGTATGTTAAAAATAACTGAGTCTTCACATAAACTTCTTTCTCCATGAGAAATGCAGTAATAATTCATTAAGTGAAACTTCTAGATAACTGTAGTTGAGTGAAAATTATTTACGGTATTTAGAGGCTTAAATTCTATAATCACAACCTACTTATTCAATACATATTCAGAGTATGAAAATGGTTTTTTTATTTGTTTGTGATTGGGTGCTCTACTGAATATATGCTCGGTGAGATATTATAATGTGAATTATTATAGATGATAGATGATCAGGATCACAATTGATGTTCTTAGAGAGCAAAAAGCATAGCATATATTAATTGTCTAGCAAAAATAAAACAAAATAAAAAACAAAAAGACATTACAAGTTAAAGTTTTAATTTCCAAGGCAAGGGCTGAGGTAATTGTTTTGTTTATGATCCTGAGGAGCAAACCCAGCGTAAGTAAGCATTGTACCCTCAAGCTAAACCATCAGGTCATTGATTTTCTTCTTTGAAGGAGAAATTGCTATTGATTCCTAGCATTTATGAAAGTCAAAGAAAAAATGCAACATACTAAGAAAATTTGCTTTCTTACTATCATTCTTTTTAAACTTTGCATTCCCAAGTAAAAGCTCCCAACAATGGGACTGGAGAGATGGCTCAGTGGTTAAAAGCACTGGCTGCTCTTACAGAGGACAGTAGTTCAGTTTCCAGCCCCCACATGGTGGCTGCCAACTGTCAGTAACTCCAGTTCCAGGGAATCTGACGTCCTCTTCTGACCTCTATGGGTACTGCATGGCCTGGGTGCACTTACATGTAGGCAATACACTCATGCTCATAAAAATTTAAAGTAATAGATATTTTTTAAGTTCCCAATACTATAATGCATAAAGTCAGCTCTTTCTAAGTCATCCAAATTCTGTTTCCAATTTATTGGCATTTCATGCCGACAAGGTGGAAAACTTACTCTTAAGTTTTTAATGCTTATTATTAATCTTATTTTAGCTCTAATTAAGGCATTTTCAAGGTATTTACTCTGTGCTTTTTATGTTTCCTTATATGTCTTATGGAATTCTTTTTTAATTGTGCGGTGATTGGTGTAACTGTAACACAAATAAAAATTTAATTTTTTTTCCCCTGCCTTCTCTGAAATCATTCTAAGGAGTTAAACATTTCAAACTGAAGTTGTCAATCACATACAAATTCTTAGGTTGATCTCTATTCTTTGCTATCTACAATAAAAACTACAAAAACCTTAAATAGAAAAAAACAGGCATTGGAGATCTCTCCAGTTGGACCAGCCCGGGCTGGAGACAGGATGGAAATGTGGTGATAGTGTAAGAGACGTGAAGAGGGAAAGATGTAGAGACGCAGTGGCTGAGTCAACTTAAACCGGCCTCAGGAATTCCTCACCAGGGAAAGATTGCTACCCTTTCCTCCAGTAAACTTTTCAACTTTAGGCATCCTTTAACTCCTATAAAAAGTTCTTGCATCTACAGGCATGTTGGCACATGCCTTTAATCCCAGCACCCAGTAGGCAGAGGAAGGCAGATCTCTGTAAGATTGAGGCCAGCCTGGTCTACATAGGGAGTTCCAGACCCGCAGGAGACCTGCCTGAAAAAAATAAAATAAAATTGTTGCATCTTATACATCTACTTAGATTGCATTCTGGGATAAACAGGCCTCCAAGAAAAGTATACCCATTTCCTGAAAGTATACCCATTTCCTGAAAGTATACCCATTTCCTGAAAGTATACCCATTTCCTGGAAGTACCCACCCTGGAGAAAGAAAAAAGGAGGCCATGATAGGGAGAGAAATGTACTGCCTGCGTCTGGCAGGATCAGGGCTGTTGCTCTGCTTGGCCACTGTTTTTCCAAATAGTGTGTCCTGTTTCCTCTCTCTAACTAAACTCTTAACTGCCTGCTCTCCTATTGTGGCCCATCTGAATTCTCTTTCAGAGCACAAGAACCAAGACTGTTGTTGAGATCAAAAGCAGAAAAACTAGAGAACTCCCTGGAACCAAAAGGAACCACACTACAAGGGCCCAAACTTTGGGGCCCTCCCAGGGCTGGGTTGCTTATCTCTCAAAATCATTAGACCTGGTGGCGTAGGTCTGATCACCCCACCCTCTTGTTTCAGTCTGCTGATAGCTATATGTGGCTCTCTTGATTGCAGAGACATTGTGTGACATCTTAAATGCCTCACCAGATCCTTGAAACTCTAAACTCTAAGACTTTTGGATCTCAGATAACAGAATCATCAACTACCAGATTCTTCACTTATAAACAGCAGAAGTTATTTGTAAAACCTTCCCAGACTTTAAGTCCCACGACCTTACTGCTAAATAGTAACCTGAGGCCTCTCCACTGGTGTAGTCACAATCGGCATTATTTGCAGTGCTATATCAAGTTTACAGTTTCTCCCAGCATGAGGCCACGTGATTCACAGATGGAAGTAGTTTTATGGTGGCAGGACACGGGCTTCTGTTATATTTGACAGTAAGTTTTAACAGAGGTTATGGATCTGGACCATTTCAGGTAATTCCACATTAGCCCAAAAAGCTGAACTGCCCCCAGTAGGGCCCTTCAGCTCAGGGCAAAAATGAGACTTAATATAATACAGATTCTGTCTATTCTTCCCATGTGACCCATGCCCACTCAGCCATTGGGAGAGAACTGGTTCTCCTTACTTCCCATAATACCCTGATTAAATGTGTCTAACAGGCAACTCAGCTTCCATTCCAGGCTGCTATAATTCTCAGTCCCACTCTCCCTCATCCTTAATACACCCTCAGGAGACTCAACAGGCTTTAAAGCAAGCCTTCAAAGCCACCCTAGAGGAATGGTTGTGGAGCCCAGAAAACAAACCATTATTCCTTCCATTCTCCCAATGGAAGATCCTTAACAGTTTTTACCAGGCTACATATTTTGGGAACAAAGCCTCCCAAATTCTAATTGAGACTCTCTTCACAGTCATGAGAATTCTTCAGACCTTGTGGTCCATTTCCAATGCTTGTCCACCTGTTTTCGGACCAATCCCAGAGGAGCTCTGTGACCTCTTCCCTTTTGTGTAGCCTGTCCAGCATAGGGAACTATGCTGAGGGAAGACTGGCGAATATGCCTTCAAGCAAGGGATATTGAAATGTCTACTAGTTCTAGTGGATATCATCAGCAAGTAGATAGAGGCATGCCTTAGAAGAAAGACCTCAGAGATAATCATTGTCCTTATAGAATACATCAATCCTCAGCTTGGACTCCCCCAATCTCTACCATCTGATAACGGACCAGCTTTCATTTCCAATATCACTCAGGGAATGAGTGAAGCTCTCAAAATTAAGTATGATCTCCACACAGCCTGACGCTCCAATCTCAAAGGAAGGTAGAAGAAACTAATCTGGCATTTGAGAGCACTCTCACTAAAGCTCACACTCAACAGTTTGGGCTCATCCTTCTCTCAATTGCATTTTTATAATCCTATATTATTCCTGACTTTCCAATCTACCTCAGCCTCTTTGAAGTCCTTTATTATTGTCTAGTCCTCTTATTAGATCAAGAGGCCCACTCTCTGTCTGTAACTCCATGTTACATCACTGAGTGCCAGCGATAAGTACACAGCCCAAAGCCTGATTCCACTTTCTTAAAATCACCTCCTCACATTAAGCCAGGAGATTAGGTCTGTCTTAATCAGCTCAAGGGATAAAAGGCCACTGAAAACTGTCTGCACCCTATCAAGTGCTCCTCACTTGTACTATAGTCAAGCTACAAAGCCTGTCATTGTGGCTTCATCTGTTCAGAATTAACACTCTGTCACCCCAGAAGGCTAAACAATCTATTTGTCTGAGCCCCTTGAAAATGCCTGTCTCCTCTTGTGGTGCAAGCCAGGTGAAGACCACCCACAAATACCTCCAGACTCCTATGAGCATCCAAGACTCTCTCACCTTTCTGAGTTCTATGATATAATTTTACAAGCTCTTTCTTCTTTTTTCCTCAGTGCCCAATTGGACCCAACGCAATCTGAAGAATTCATCTAAAGGCAGTTTCTTTAAGGAGACCTCTTAAACTATTCCTAGACTGAGATAATCACTTACCTTGAGTTATAACGCAGTTTCTATTTCTACACAAAAATCCAAATATGCGGATGGTACTGTGCCAAGGCTACTCATTGTCTTTGTCCTCAGACACCTCTGTCCATTGGAACGGACCTCTCCTCCGGAAAGGCAACTCCTGTGCTCTTGCTTGGTTTAAAACACTCATAATTTCACCTCAAAGTGATTCATTTTTCCGAATATCCATGTGCTGCCTTTTAAAGTCCGCCCTTATGTTTACAGACCTCCCAGCTGGGGTCTCCTGGGCAGCCTTTCAGGATGAGTTTGCACTCTTAGTTCCTAAAACTCTTCTCATTTTTAATTCTGGTATGATTAGTAGCTTCCAACTGGTATCTTCTGTATTATAGGCCATTAAGCTCCAGATGGTATTTTCTTGGAAATATCAACCTTTACTATCTCTCTTGCTTCCTGTTTTCCACCGCCAATGACCTCTTTACCTCCAAGCAATATCACAGTCCTGCCTTCAAGTTCCTTTGATAACCACCCCTCCCCTCTCCAAAACGTGACTCGGGTTTTATGCCTTACAGTCCTATGGCCCCCATGACAAATCAGCAGTGTCAACCAGGGCCTCCTGACACCCTCTTTCAACTTTGAAGCGATCCCAGAATATGGGAGATCCTCATAATAGAATTATAGAAGGCATTTTTCTTCCTACAGTCAAATGGGGTAGTGAGAAACAGAGGACAAGAGGCTTGTCTATGCACCAGCAAAATGGGACCCCAACATTTTATTGAAACCAGGGTTGTGAACAAAGTGACAGTCAGCAGGAATCCCCTAAAGACATCTAACTGCAGGGATTTGGAATTGTCATACCACATTTTGTGTTGCCATATAGAACAAAATACTGAGGCTAGGTACAGTGTAAGGAAAGAGCTTATTTCAGTCCGCAGTTTTGAAGGCCAAAGTTCCAAGTTTGGGCAGTGGTATAATATCACGAGCAGATGTAGAAAAGAGGCCAAACATGGAATGTGACCTTCTTTATAACAGCCCCGCTCATATAGCAGCCTGTACAGTCCCTTCAGACAGAGCCCCTGAGCTAATTACTTCTTATAAAGCTCCACCTCTTAAAGATTTCACCATCCCTCAGAACTCTTATTTCAAGGATGAAACTTCCAACACATGAATCTTTGGGAACAAATCATGTGAAACCACAACAGAGATGTTCCAGTTATGGCCACATTATCTTAATCCCCAAAAGACCTGTCTAGGAGTCATTACAATTACATCCATACAACAGCTGGAGAAGTAGAGACAGAGAATCTTCAGTCCACACATGATAAGGACAGGGAGAGACGAAACCTCTGTCTGAGTGAGGTGACAGCTCCGAATAGAGTGCTGTGAGAATAACTTTTACAATATGAGCATGCTCTGGACAAATGACTTTTACCTAACCTTGCAGCCAGAAAGTTAATCTTAGCTTGTTTATACTGTAGACAAGCCCACTGAGCCTTGAGCGCCTCTTGTGACCTAAACATGGCATCGGTTCCTCATGACCCTTCCTTGCCCTCGACCTGGAACAGTGCAAGTTTGTGTGGACATCAAGAGGGCCGGGTATAACTTTCTAGGAGCCTGCAGTGGTAGCAACAACCCCAGAAGTCTCCACTCAGATTTGTGTGCTCCACTTTCAGTGCTCATCAGGAAAGGCTAAGAAACTAACAGGGAGCTACAAGTCTCAGAACCTGTTCACAAGTCACACCCCAAAATGCTGTCTTCACCCGTATTTCCCTGGCCCCTCTCTCTGCTGCGCCATGGGATATCTAGCAATGAACTCTTGAGTGTGGGTCAGTAGGTGGAGGGCAGCGACCTTCTGATAGCACCAGATCATGTTGTCTGCTGAAAGTGTTCCCTGCATGTAACTGGATCCTTTCCCCTGTGCTGGTTTACAAGGTTTGGTGAGAGTGACACTGGATGTTTGGTAAGCAGATACTCAGCTAATTAGATATATACACACTTTTAATTGGAGGGATAAATTAACAAGATAGTGCAAGTAGCTTCTGTTGATAAGGGTTTTTATGACACCCTGCAGTATTTGATGAATGTTGCACTGTTGTTTTGGTTGCTCTTTTTTTGAATTTTGTTTCCTCAGATCACACCATGAAAGGCAATTAATACAGAACTTACCATCCTTATCTCTAGCCATAATGATGTTCCCCATTCTGATGATGCCCCTCCAGTCTGATTATTTAGCAAAGCAATGTCTATGTCTATTGAGTTTAATTTCCAATCAATGTAACTCAAATATTAGTTTGAGCTAGGTTGGTCGTGGTGGCAACATGCCTTTAATCCCAGCACTTGGGAGGCAGAGGAAGCCAAGCTCTATGAGATTGAGGCCAGCCTGAGTTCCAGGCCAGCTGGGGCCAAAGGGAGACTTTGCCTCTAAAAAGACCAAAAATAAATAAATTACTTAATTAAATGAGAAAAAGAAAAACAAAATTTCACAAAAGGGTGCCACCAAGCTTGGTTTTGCTGTTGTCAATTGAGATTATTTTTCTTAAAACTTGCAAATGCATGAAACTAGGAAGTTTCCCATTACATGAATACTGACATCACCAAAAATAAAAAGCAAATCTTGATGTGACAAACTCAAGAGCAAAGGAGAGATGGAATTGTCTCCTAAGAGAAGAAAATTTAAAGGGAGACACTTGTGTTATCAGACTATTGAAGCAATGACACTAGAGAATTAAAATTTCCGCTGGAATCTCACGCTAGAAGAGAAAAGCTGAAACTCTAATGACAACTAGGGGAGGAACTAGTCTTTAAAAAGGTATTTCACATAGTTCTAACAACTTACAAGACCACCTTGCAGGACAGACCAGAGCTGAGACAATGAAAGCTCCGTGGCAGTCAGGACTATACTTGGACCGGAAGTGCTTTGCTCTGTACACCCTCTGCCCTAACCTATGCTAGGACCCCAAAGAAGGGCTCAGCAGTCACTAGGCCTCTTTTTTATTCCTCTTTCCGATATGACCACATTGAATAAATCTCCTTTCTTTGTTCTCACTATTATTTGTCTCTTTAATTGATATATTGGGCATGAGTGGGTCTGCCAGAGCTTGACCTCTGACCTAAAAACCCAAGTAATAATTTTGGAATATTGAACTGGAGAGATGGCTCTGTAGATGAGAGCACTTGCTGTGCAAGCATGAGGAGCTGAGTTCAAATCCTTATCACCCTCATAAAAAGCCAAGCATGTGCCTAAAACCCCAGCACTTTGAGGGCCAGAGACAGAAGGATCACTTAGGCTGCCAACCTACCTCCAAGTTCTGTTGGGAGCTGAGTATTTAGGACTGCCAGGTGCAGGCTGCCTCCCTGCCCCCCCCACCTGAAATCAGCTAATGGGTTAGTGGCAAGGCCTATCCTGGCTGACCGGGAACTGAACCTGTACATGTCAGTCTCTGATATATCAATCAGTCTCCAGGTGCATATCTTTCTCCTAGTAGTTCTGCTTGGGTGATGCTTATACAAGCACATATGATACATGAAACTGTCCCTAGGTACATGCCTTTGTCTTAGACGTTTTGCTTGGGTGCTACTCAAGTACATGTGATTAATGAAACTGTGATTATTGAAACTACATGGTTCAAAGGAACTTGTGCTTTGGGCTATATTTCTATAGTAAGAGTTTCCTGCTTTGAGACAAGGTATAAAAGCATTGTAATTCTCCAATAAAGTGCCTGTTTGGTCCTCAGCCTACAGGTCCTCCTGATCCCAGCTGTTTCTGTGTCTGTGTCTTTTCCTTCAGGGCCTACCCCTCCCGCTCAGGTTTTAGGATCCCCTGCAGGAAGGTTCAGGGAGAAACCTATGTCAAGGGGAGAAGGTGGAGAGTGATAGATAGAGCAGGGAACACATCCACACATGTGTAAATCACACACAACCACAATAACAGGAACAACAATAATTTTGGAATTGCCAAGACAGGATAAAGAAACATTTTGAGTTCTGAGCACTTGTAGCAAGTTGACCCCGGGTGGACAGATGGACAGAAAAGATTGGGTAGACCCATGCAGCTTCTGGAACTCTTTCATTCCAGGGACTTTTTCTTACCTTTTCATTTCAGCCACATCGGCCACTTTCTCTCTGCTCAGTGGGGCACGGAGGTGAGTGCTTGGGCTCTGTGGGCCGAAGTCTAAGCCTCACATGCTCTTCCGAGACGGTGCGCCACAAGCTTTGTCCTCCATTTCCATGCCAGCTTGGTGTCTTTTGAGCTGTTCGGGCTCTGTTCATCTATGTGGGCAACTGCCATTTGTATGACAGATCTCCTCAGTTTTGAAGCTTTATTGAGAAAAGTTGAGTTCTGTTGATCTGTTTGGATACCTGTCGGTATGACAGGGAGGCTGGAATTATTGGGGATGCCAGCAAGAAGGAGACATGGGCACTGAGAAACAGTGGGGTAGGAGATCTCTGCTGTGATTGTATAACTCTCCCTTAATGCACTTAGGAGAATTCTGACTAGTTCTGACTAGTCTTTTTTTTTTGGTTTTTGACGTTTTGAGACAAGGTCTCCCTGTAACCCCAGCTGACTTGGAGCTCCCTATGTAGATCAAATTGGCGTTGAACTCACAGATATCTGCTTGCCTCTGCCTCCCAAGTGCTGTTTTAAAGGCATTTGCCACCACACCCGGCCTGACTGGTATTTTTTAAAAAAACTTAAAAAAATTTTTAAACGAATTTAGTTTTGTTTTGTGCATGTGAGTGTTTTGCACGCATGTGTGTTTTGTGCATGTGAGTGTTTTGCACGTGTGTGTTTTGTGCATGTGAGTGTTTTGCACGCACGTGTGTGTTTTGTGCGTGTGAGTGTTTTGCACGCACGTGTGTGTTTTGTGCGTGTGAGTGTTTTGCACATGTGAGTGTTTTGCACGCGTGTGTGTTTTGCACGCGTGTGTGTTTTGCACACACGTGTGTGTTGCGCATGTGAGTGTTTTGTACGCACGTGTGTGTTTTGCGCGTGTGAGTGTTTTGCACGCGTGTGTGTTTTGCGCGTGTGAGTGTTTTGCACGCGTGTGTGTTTTGCACGCACGTGTGTGTTGTGCCTGTGAGTGTTTTGCACGCACGTGTGTGTTTTGTGCCTGTGAGTGTTTTGCGCGCACGTGTGTGTTTTGTGCATGTGTTTGGCGCGCGCGTGTGTGTTTTGTGCATGTGAGTGTTTTGCACGCATGTGTGTGTTTTGTGCATGTGAGTGTTTTGCATGTGTGTGTTTTGTGCATGTGAGTGTTTTGCACGCGTGTGTGTGCTGTGTGCGGTGCAGTGACGTGGGGCCAGAAGAACGCATCAGTTTTCTGAAACTTCAGGTACTGACAGTTGGTAGTTGCTTTATAGGTGCTTGGAACTGAACCTGCATCCTCCACTACCCAGCCCAGCCCCGCCCAGGCTAGCCCTTTTTAATTAGCCCAATCCAGCACAGCATAGCTCAGCCCCCTTTAAACAGCCCAGCCCAACCCAGCCCTGCACTTTTTAATCGGACCAGATCAGACCTGCCTAGTCGATTTTATAAAGCCCAACACAGGCTAGCCATCAAGTTGTTGGTCAGAGGAATCGCAGAGACTCCTGAAACAATATAGGCTATTTTCATTGCTCTCCATTGCCCACCAGAGGTTGATGTTAAGACCCTTGTACTGAAACACACTTTGGTCAGAGGACATGAACAAATCAAGCTGGTACTGACTTAAAAATTTCCTCCCTGCTGGCTCGTCCTCATAGTGCGAGAAGACGGCTACACAGGCTACTGGGGGAGAAAAGTCTGCAAGAGTCTTACCCAACTACAGTAATGACTGATCTGGCAAGCTATGCGCATCCACACAATATCATGAATGTTATGGGGGTAACCAAATGCTTTCTAATTGGATTTAAAGGTCATTCCATAGACGGAAACTCATGCCTGATACTGTAAATCTGGTGAAGATCCCAACGTCGGGAAGTTCACAGGACCAGGTTGGAACCTACTACTATTATTCCATAAATGGACATAGTATCAAATCACCTTCTAAACATGTATATCTGTACCCTCAGATTAGCACTGTTGTCATTCTTCAGCGAAGTTTCTTTGTGTAGTGGATGGTGATTAATGTAGAAACTCAGAACTGCTCCAAGTGCATAGACTAAGTATCAGTGGACTGCTCAGCCCCAGGTGGGACATCTATATCACACCTCTCCCCAGACAAGGTTCAGGGACTATTGGGAAAGAGGGGGTAGAAAGGCTGTAAAAGCCAGAAGTCAGGGAGGACTAGAATGAAACACTGTCTTCTGGACATGACAGGATCCTTATATTCATGAACTCACAACAGCTGTGGTTGTCTGATAAGACTTTCACAGTGTCAATCCAGTCAATATCCTAGCATGGCGTGGGGAGAGACTCACGGGCCCCACACCTAACTGAAGAGCTGTGGATAGGGGGCTCTGGGAGGAGAGTCCATTTTCTTTAAGGGTATGGCCCCCGGTACATCGACCGTGTTCAATGGCTGGCCTCATTCCGCAGTGTATGGCAGCACAAATTAAGGACATGAAGTTGAGACGGGGGAGGGGGATGAACCTGGAAGGATTAGAGGGAAGAGCTGAGCATGAGTACGATCAAGATACATTATATGAAATTCAATTAATATGTATTTTTTAAAGAAATACATGATCAGTGGGGCTTGGTGGTGCATGTCTATAATCCCAGCACTTGATAGGTGGAGACAGGAGAATTGAAGCATTCAAAGTCATCTTTGGCTACTTACAAGTTCAAGGTTAACCTAGACTAAATGAGACCCCAGATTGGGACAAAGCATCAGAGAAATTCCAGGGTTTGAGTAAGTTATCACCTGGGCTTCTGTTTAAAATGTAGGTTCTCGGAATGAACACTGGAATCTCCTTTCTGTCCCCCAGTCCCACACCCTGGTGTTCAGCATCCAGCTCAGGGCCCTGTTCGTGTTAGGTAAGCACTCTTGGGCCCCAGGAAACTACACTGTGGACCTGATGGAAAAAATAGTATCTTTTAATATTTATATTAATGATAACTCTTTTGCTTTATGACTTTTTCTGTTCATTATTTTTTAGCTAGCTCTGTACATTTAACTTTTTATTTACTTTTATTTTATATGTATGAATACTTTGCCTGCATGTAGGTCAGTACACCACATTCATGAAATGCCTGCAGAGGTCATAAGAGGGCATCAGATCCCCTGGAACAGGAGTTATGCACCATTGTTAGCTACCAAGTCCGTGCTGGAAACTGAACCCAGGTTTTCTACAAGAACAGTCAGTGCTCTTAACCACTGAGCCATCTCTCCAGCCTCGAGCTCTCTACATTTTTATTTAATTGCGTGTACATCAGTTTCATGAACGATTACATGAATATACCACATTTAATGACCTATTCCTATGGTGGTTTGAATGAGAATGTCCTCCATAGGCTCTGGTGGTACTGTGTTGGGAGGTCTTAGAAGGTGTGGCCATGCTGGAGGAAGCATGTCACTGGGGAAAGGGCTCAGAGAGTTCTTAAGCCTTGCTGGATCTTCAGACCCTCTCTGCTTCCTGTGCCTGCCTGAAAATTTGAGTGCTTAGTTTCTTCATCTACTCCAGCCACCTCTGCCGCCATGCCTCCCCGCCATGATGGATTCCTGCCCCTTTGGAACTGTAAGATAAATAAACTTTTCCTGTTATAAGTTCCCTTGGTCAGTGTTTCTATCACAGCAACAGAAAAGTGACTAATACGATTCCTTTGTTGATGAATATTTAAGTTATGCCCAGTTTTTCATGTTTCAAATTACAGTGTAGGAACTATCTTTGTATACATCCTCCAGTGCATCTATACAGATATTTAGCTGAAAAGATAGCTTTCGGGTCATAGAATATGATCATTTTCTGGGTCACCAGGTACTACCAAAACCTCTCTAGTAGGCTGTACCATTTATATTTTCACCAATGTGTACAAAGCCCTCATCTTTGCTTTCCACCAGCAGCTGATACTAGCAACTTTAAATGTTTACCTGTCTGAAATAGGTAACTCATGATTTCCGTTTGTGTTCTCACTGGTTTTCTATTTGTGGTCAACATTTTTCAAAGTTTACAGGACACCTGAATTTCCAGCTATTGTGAAATTCTTGAATATATCACTAGTCCTTTGGGGGAAAAAAAGAATCCTCCACTCTGAGACCTTCTGAGTCCCTTCAGTGAGCCCTTCTGAAAGTCTGTTGATGATGAGTCAGGAGAATAGGGTAGAGAATAAGATCCAGAAGCTCTTACACAAAGCTGTACAAAGCTAGCATACGAAAAACCAAATTGGCAGAAGGGAAGATTGGAAACCAATCCCAGCTGAGGTGGACTAACACAAGCTCAGACCACTGGCACAGGCACAGAGAGTCTCCAAAAGGATGAGTCCGTCAGAGTGAGAGACATGGCAGCAGGCAGCTGGAGCAGGAAGCGGAGTGCTCAGATCTTCAAGGAAGCACAGATAGTGAAACTGGAAGTGGAATTGCCTATGAGCCCCCAAAGCCCACCCCCAGTAATGTGCTTCCTCCAGCAAGAGTGGGTCTCCTAACCCTCCACAAATGGTACCACAGACTGGGGCCAAGTATTCAAATGCTTGAAGCCTATGAGGGCATTTTCATTCCAACCACCACAGTGTTCCAGAGTAACCTGTGGCCCATCATAATAACCCTGGGTGGAGATAGAAGATAATAATGAAATGTGACAGAACATTAAGGGAAAAGTCCTCACTATACAAATGAGCCAAATGCCCAGCTCTGTAGAGGGACTGTTAAGCTGCTGAACTTTCTCCCTGTTCCAGCCAGATTTCTCCCTTAGAAGTATATCTTTTCCTAATCAACTGTCTGTTTCTCCCTCAGTGCTGTGTCTCTGCTAAATTCCTTGTTCTGGAGCCACTCTTTGGGAAGTTTCTAAACCCCAATATCAGCTGATAATAAGAACGAGGTACCCTTCTATGGCCAGAGAATAGCAGTGGTTTTTTAAAGCAGCTGAAAGAGCCTTCCCTAAAAGCAGGCAGCACTAGGGAAAGCTGCTCAGTGAGTGAGCAGGTGGCTTCAGTAGGAACAGTCATGAGAACTGCCTTAGGCCCCAGAGTGCACAGGGTTGGATCCTGAGTATCAGAGGGGGGCCTGAAGAACAGCGAGGAGATTCCAATGTTCATTCCGAGAACCTGCATTTTAAACAAAATCCCAAGTGATCACTTACTCAAACCCTATAAATTCTCTGGTGCTTTGTCCCAATCAGGGACTGAAGACATTGGGAAAGAGCCCTGAGGTGCAGTTGATACCTCCCCCAGCTAAAATGCAAGTGATATCATTGTCAGGGGATGAGCTCCTGGCCCCTCTAAGGCCCTCATGTATAAATGATGCCTGAAACGTGAGGCCACACAGCCCTTGGCAGAGAAACCACAGAGGATGAGTGTGTAGATGGAGTGATGTGCTGTGAACTCACTGCTTCCTTCCCTATCTTTCTCCCAAACATAACCTACCTCCACATTCATACATTCAGTCTCAAACTAAGAAGCCCTGACTTCTGTTGTGCCCAGAAAAAGAGGCCAGCCACCCACCAAGATAGCATGAAAGTAACCTGGCCTGGAGGTATGTGAGGATGTGAACCAGTGTGAAGACCTTAAGATTCTGCTGATTATGAGCCACCAGGTAAAGAGCCTGGAGAAGGAAGGTGAGTCTCCACCCTCATCTTTATGGGTCCTACCAACAGGCCCTTTGGCACAGTGGAGATAGGGGGGCAAGAGGCATCGGGGAGACCCTACATTTGAGTCCAAAGCCTGACACATACTGAAAAACATTGGGGTGGCTGTTCAGCCTCTTCCTACCTGATGAGATCGAGGGTAGTCATCACTGCCTTGCAGGGTTACTGCGGGAATTGAACATGACTCGCACAAAGGGTCACGTAGAGCCCACATTAATGATCTTGCTGGAAGTGCTCACAGATCTACATGATCCTCAGAGCCCTCCAACAGAGATCCTCCAGCCTCCTGTTGTCTTGGTTAGAGCTGTCTTTCCTTAGCAATCCCATTCCTCAATCCCCCACCCCTGCCTATTTGCCTATCCGTTGGTCAGGGGGTAGAGTTCTGAACTTAGGACTTTTCCAGTGTCTCAGAGAAATAACTGGGGACGTTTCTATGAGTCTGTGAAGCTGGAGAGCCGCAGGAAGCCAGGAGACAAGCCAGAGGATAAGACAAAAATCTGTGGGTCTTGTATTCTATTCTTTCAGCTTATATGTTACAAGGCAAAAATGAAGCCTGAGGATACAAAGTTCTTTTTCCAAAACTCTTTGTCTTCTACTTCATTTGGTAAACAACAGTTAAGACTACTGAGTTGGAGAGAAAGCTGGACCCACTTGTTCCTCCAGGTCCTCTGCCTCCTTTTTGCTCTGTGAATTCTTCTACAGATTTAGGTGCATAAATATGAAGCGGTCTCTCACTTTTAAGGGAACGCACATTAGGCTTAGTTAGAGTTCTTCCTAACTAAGTATGCACTAAGTGGAATCCATTAAAAGCAGACTATGAAACAAATAAAAAGCAATTTGTTTTCTGCTTGAGGAAGACTGAAGGACAAATTCTGGCTTGTACTCTACAGTCTCTGTGAATTTTGTTCTATTGGAGATACAGGTGGCAATAGAAATTGCTCAGAGAAAAAAATTGTGACACTCTGAAGTTTTAGTGTAAAAATAGGAAATGAGAAATTCTAGAAATAATAATGTTTAAATCACATGCTATTCTGAGTAGCATGAGAAAATCCTGCACTGTCCCATTCTATCATTCCCAGAATTTGAATTATTCCTTTGTGTGGTGTGTCTAAGTTGTATATTCTACTTGCCCGTTGGTTCCCTAGCAACCGTCTCAGTTACAAGATCAGTTGTTTTAGTATCACAGTGCTTGTGTTCAAGTCATCCTTACTGTATATAATAATGTACCCAAAACACAAGAGTTGTGAGTCATAGGAGCTCCTGGGGAGTAAGCACCAAAGGACAGATTGAACGTGGTACTTGTAAGGTTTGGTTCTGAGACGCAGCAGAAATGGATGAGAGACTCCGCAGGGGAGCTAACAGGACTGATTTATTATGGCACAGGGCTAGATTTTCCCTAGGTCAGGAATGGGAAAACTAGCTCAAGCCTAGCTGCCCAGCAGGCCTTTTTATGTGGAGGGGATGCTGTAACTTCTGATTGATGTTCAGAGGAAATAGTAAACATCCGGTCAGGAAGTAGTCCCTTTTCACAGATGCCTGTGGACTCTGCAAGTTTGGTTGGAGTAACCAAGGTGTCTGTCAGTCTTTCTCAGTTCCCATGTGTGGAGAAGATCATCAATACATGGTATCAGGAAGTCTATCTGGCCAGGAAGATGCAAAAGTCAGTTCCTTTTCACAGATGCTTGTGAATTCTGCAAAGTTTGGCTGGAGTCGCCAAGGTATCTGTCAGTCCTGAATCCTGGAACTGCTGGGGGGGCGGGGGTTCCTGTAAGTCACACCTTACAGTAAGTACTATGTGATAATGCTTCAGGCACTTAGGATAAAATATAACATATGCAGGGTTTGGCCTTACTGTGGAATCGTGCTCCCGCTGGAAATCTTGTAAGAGGGAAACTACTCTCTCCATGTCTCATTTCAATCTAAAAAAAGAAGAACGTGTTTCACTTGGTTGAGATGTCTCCCTGTCCTGTACCAAGTAGACAGCTATTCTGGAGACAGTGTTTAGCACCTGAAAATTCTCTTACGTGCATAACAAACCTCGTGAACTGGTCCTTATTTACCACGTATTTCCTACCATAAATTTCTCCTACTTTCCTTCACTTTACTAAGTCTCTTCTCAATATTTTGTCAACCTTTAGGATAACCTTTTAAACCCCCAGTTCTGACTACCTTCTTGAGTAACGGCTTTTGTGAACTCCTGTGCGCACATGTAACTAAATTTTTTTTTCTCTTGTCAACCTGCCTCATAAACTCCAGTTCTTTCTTTGTGAAGCATTTTCAACTTTCTGAAACATAATTCAGAACTCTACTTCTGTATTTCCATAATCTTTTCTTTAGTTCACTATTCATTTTTTGTTTGTAGAAACAAAGAGTGTTTACTTAAGTCATTTCTACTTAACATCATGTTACTATAAAAACAAATACCTGAGATAATCAACTTTTGGAGGGAGGGTCTTTTTGAGACAAGGTCTCCTTATTCCAGGTCTTCTGGAGCTTACTATTGAACAGGCTGACCTCAGTCTCATAGATACCTGCCTCTGCCTCCTGAGTGCTGAGATTAAAGACATATGCCACCATGCCTGGCCAGATAGTCAACTTTCTAAGGAGAAAAGACTTATTGTGACTTACAAGTTCAGAGTTTCCAGTCCATGGTCAGGTGCCCTGCTGCTTTCAGGCCTGCGGCAAAGCAGCACATCATGGCAGAAACATGTGGTAGGAATGTAAAAGATAAGGTCCTACTATTCCTTTCATGGTAACACCCCAATTATCTAAAGGCCTCTTACTAGTCCCTACCCCATAAAGATTCCTCCACTCGGGCTGGCAGGTGGTGGATAAAGCGGGTAAAGGCGTTTGCCACAAAGCCTGACGACGGGGCTAGGATCTCTGAAACTCATGTGGTAGAAGGAGTGAACCGAGTTGACCTCTGACGGCTAGACAAACACTGCAGCACATGCACATATATTCACACACACACACACACAGAGAGAGAGAGAGAGAGAGAGAGAGAGAGAGAGAGAGAGAGACACTCTACCTGTATCAAGGTTTTTTGGTTTTGTTTTTTTTTTTTTTAATTTCAATACTGCAATGGGCTGGGGACCAAGCTTTTGACACATGGGCCTTTGTTGAACAAATTCCCAAATGACAGCAGTGGCATTCTCTAAGTTACCTGATATTTTCAGTCATGGAATCCAAGTCACTCTGCTACCTAATATCTTGTAAAGTGTGAAATGAAGGGTCTTGAGAATAAAAGAAAAGAAAAATGGAAAAGTCCTTTTAGATTAGGTAGGGCTTCCGTTCCTAATCTGGGCCCAGTTGAAGATTCTCCATCTTCAGGGAATCTTTTTTCACAGAGGGCAAACCTGGGTGATGTGACGTATAATGTTGATGATAGGTATTAATTTATCATGGGTGATAGTTCGCTTTTAATTGTCAACTTATGAACCTAGAATCTGTAAGGTGTGACTTACAGGAACCCTCCCAACAGTTCCAGGACTCAGGACTGACAGACACCTTGGCAACTCCAGCCAAACTTGCAGAGTCCACAGGCATCTGTGAAGAGAGACTGCTTCCTGACCAGATGTTTACTACTTCCTCTGAACATCAATCAGAAGTTACGGGGATCCCTCTCCATAAAAGACCTACTGACCAGCTAGGCTTGGGCTAGCTTTCTCATCTCCCTGAGCTAGCTTCCTCATTGACACTCCCCAAGTCCCCGATGAGCGAATATGAGCCAGCCAGCTTCCTCACGCTACCTGAGGAGCTAGCCCATCCCTTTAATAAATATCCTGTTAATTCCCAATCCGGAGTTTTGGGTTTGTTTCTGCTGAGTCTCGCAAACCAAACCTTACAGAATCACCTGGGAAGAGACTCTCAATAAGGGATTGTGGCGATGAGTCTGGATTGTAGGCATGTCTCTTGGGAGATTGGGGGCCTTGATTGCTTACTTAATGTGAGAAGACACAGTCTGAAAGTGGGCAGCACCTTTCCTTAGTTTGAGGCCCTGGACTGTGTGAAAGCTGGCTGAGTACTAAGCATGCTTACATTCATTTCTGTTCTTGACTGTGGATGTGAGTAGCTATTTAAGCTCCTGCCTCCTTGGCTTCTCCATAGTATTGGACTTCCCCAGTTATGAGCTAAAATAAACCCGTTCTCCCTAAGTTCGTTTTTGTCAAGGCATTTTATTACAGCAAGTAAATGAAAGTAGAACACAAGGTAACAAGATCCTCCTGACCATCTTGTTAGTAGTATTCAGTAGGCTTCTATATCAGAACCAATATTAGTCACTAAATGTGACACGATTTGGCTTTAGCCAAAATGCTACATGGATCATCAAACAGTGCTGTTGCTAAATATAATAAAAATAAATAAATAAAGATAAAGCAGCAGCAATCTATTGAGAAAAATAAAATTGATACATAATTCTCATTAGGAATGAGGTTTATTAAAAGAAAGGGCCTTGAGGCCATGACTAGGTCTGCAAGTAGAAGGGAGAAAGTCTATTAGACCAAAAAAATGATACAATCTATTAGAATACCCTAAAAGGAATGAGAGGCTTTCCTTTAAAACCTGGAGAGAATATTCATTGAGAGAAAGAGACAAAGAGAGGAGAAAGAGCACACGCTATTATGACAGACCACAAGCAGAGGTCAGAGAAGCACTCACAGGTCTTCAAGGACTCTCTATAGAGCATACAGGGCTTGACGTATTTAATTATTTCACCCACAAAGTCTAATCTAGAAAAGTTTGCACGCTTCCTTTGATTTACAATCCGTCCTGTGAAACGATAACAGTAATATATCAAATAATACTAATTGTTTCTGGCACCTGTCTTTTTACATGATGAAAGAATAAGTCTTCCCAGTTTCCAAGAAGCCTTCTGAGAAACCCCAAAGATAAAGATAACATTAGTTACAAAAGAGAATTTATGGGTAGGGACTTTTTGTTTATTTGGTTTTGATACTGGGGATCAAACAAATCTAGGCAGGCCCTCTACCACTGAGCTACACCCCCAAAACTAAAAAAGATATTCTGAAATTTATTTACTTTCATTTCACACCTAGGAATCAATCTTATAATAGAAGCAAGCCAAAAACTAACAAACCAACCCCCCAAATTTTCAGGAGATATAACACCATTATTTGACTATTCATTTGAAAATAGTAATGAAAAGCTTACAGTGTGCAGAGAAAAGCCATGACTAATTACAGAGAATTTAAGTTCTCTTGAAAGTGAAGATCCTTTTGCTTTCTTTTTTATTTATTGTTGTTTCTGTTCTGTTTATATGTTTTGAGACAGGCTTTTACTATGTAGAATAGGCTAGCCTCAAATTCACTCTAAGGTCCCAAATGCTCTGGAACTCAAGAGTTCCTGGCTCTCTTCCTCAAGTTCTAGGGTTGGAAGCATGTCACCACACTTAGCTAGAAGCTTTGTTTTCTTAAGTAATCAAGGTCATAGCAAAGCCAACAGAAACCAGAAAGTCATTGTGGAAATAAAATATAGAGAGTTCCAGGTCAGTCTGGGCTAGAGATCCTGGATTTAAAAAAAAAGTGGAGGATTGCTGCCAGTTCCTGTACAGCCTAGACTGTACAGGAAATTCCAGGCTAGCCTGGGGTACAGTGTGAGACTTTGTCTCAAGAAAAGAAGAAAGGAAGGAAGGAAGGGAAGGAGAGAAAACAAAGAATATCAAATGGTAGTGAGACTGTGGCAAAGAAAGAATACACGTCAAAGATGAAAATGACAGTGATATGACAGCGATAACTACAGCTTTAAGATTATCTAAGAAGGAAGAAGAGGAGATGGAGAGCAGGGAGACAAACCGCGAAACAAACCAACCAGAAACAAAAGCAAACCTACAAAAACAGAATGAACTTTTCTTGCAGTTTTTTTTAAATGAAATTTGGATTCTCTTTTTAGGTTATCAATACCATTCCATTAACCCCACACCACAGAAAAATATGAAAACAATACTTCTCACCAGTTCTCACTTCCAGATAATTCTGTATCACAGAATATAGTGAAGAAAAGATAAGTGCAAAATGAGTAAGGTTTGTCAACCTCTGGATCGTGAGCATTAAGTCAATTGCTGATTAAAGCTGTGATTTGTTTGCTGGGTAATCTGGTTACCCTATCACATAGAAATGATTTTCTGTACAGAGTAAGAATAGAATTGACTTCCAAGCAGACATTGACCTGCCATGGATTGCTTTCTGAGGCATCTTTGAGGACCACCAATCTTTCTTTCTTTTCCAACAAGCAGCACTTCTCCACCATGCTCGAGGCTGTGGGTTCAATCCCAGCACCACCAACACCCTCAGGCCTAGGTCATGATTTACAATACTATTATAACAAGGGACTGGATGCTTCTACCTAAACCCATTCTCAGACAAAGGCCAATATTATTCAACAATATTTTCAGAAAGGATTGGTTACAAATGGGGACAAAAATGGACTCCACTATTTTTATTGATTAGTACTGTGTGTACGGTGTGTGTTTGTGTGTGTTGTGAGTGCATATGTGTCATGGTGGTTACATGGAGGTAGAGGTACACACTCTCTCCACCTCCTCTTCTTCCTTTTTAAATAAATCTTAAAATTGTTGTCGTATAAGAATGCTGTCATATCTCTGTCATTTTCATCTTTGACGTGTATTCTTTCTTTGCCACAGTCGCACTACCATTTGGTATTCTGTTTTCTCTCCTCTTTCCTTCCTTCCTTTGGCCCTTCCTTCTTTGTTTATTTCTTTTTCTCTTCTTTTTTCCCTCTCTCCCTCTCTCCTTCCTTTCCTTCCTTCCTTTCTTTTTTTCTTTCTTCTTTTCTTCTTGAGACAAAGTCTCACACTGTACCCCAGGCTAGCCTGGAATTTCTTGTATAGTCTAGGCTGACTTTGAACTGGCAGGTCATAACTTTATGGAATGACCTCTCCTACCTCTGTTTGGGTTCCAGGGATCAAACTCAGGTTGTCAGGCTTGCATGGCAAACAATTCACCTGCTGATCTACCTTACGAGGCTCAAGCCTGGAGTCTTTACTTACATTTTAATACTACAGCCAACTATTAACGGATTAAAATCTATGCACATGCCACAGTAGAAAAAGTCTCAAAAGGCAACAGTTTTGGGAAAAATACTAAGAATTACTACTGTGGTTAAAACGCTACAGTAAAAACAACAGCAAACAAGGATTTGGCACTACACTTAGAAGCAGAAGAATGCTCTGTTAATATACTTTAGATGTCTCCCAACAATAAAGGCTATGGAGATGGAAACAAATGTCATGTATAAAACTCTAACTGAGACAAACAAGCGAAAATCAGCTTAGTAGATATGTAGCAGCAAAGTTACTGCTTCTGCTTGAAATTTAGCACTTTACATTTCAAAATGGCAGCTGTCCTAGGTGGGTCTGTATCCAAAAGGCTGACTGTACCAGCATTTATCTAATAATTTGGTAATTGGCATAAAGTTGACATTCAACCATAAGCTTAAAGAAATAATAGCTATACTCTTATTGCAGAACTCTCCGATACAATTACTGTTTAGAAATTACTACTTTGAACATAATAGTAGCATAAATTTCATTTTAAAAAGCAATATGTATAAACTCAATAACTGGAAATAACTTTAAATAATTGTGGAAATATAATATCCTGCCGGTGTTAAAAACAAAGAGTAGGAGTTATTTTCAATATGATCTGTCACATCATATGCATAGTTAAGAGTGCTTTTGTTTTTAGGGGCTGGAGAGATGGCTCAGTGGTTAAGAGCACTGCCTGCTCTTGCAGAGGACCTAGGTTCATTTCCCAGTATCCACTTGGCAATTCATGATTGTCTGTAACTCCAGTTCCAGGGAATCTGATGCCCTCTTTTGGCCTCCTCTGGCATCAGGCATACACATATATGCAAGCATACATATACACATACAATAAAAATGAAGTGTTTTCAAATCTTTATCTTTCATAAAGATTTAGTAGACTTATTCTTTTCTGATGAAAATAAGTTTAGAAATTAAATGCCAATAATTTGTTAAGAAGTGGGGGAGGCAAACTACATATTTGAGTTCTGAAATACAACACCTCGAATTCACATATGCGCTGCATATGAGATTATGAAATCCAAGTGATATCTTAGTGAAGGAATCCTGTTTCAAGGCCAGCCTGAAATACAATGTTACATATAATGCTTTCCAAGCCAGTCTGATATCCAGAGTGAGACCATATCCAAAAATAAATAAATAATTAATTAAAGAAATTATGTGATATAACAAAAAGAAAAGGTTACACAATACCAAGTGCTGACTAGACCACAGAGGAACGGGCACTCTGATTCACTTCTGCTGAGGGTGTAAAATGGCACAACTAGTTTGGAAGTCTGAGTGATGACTTCTTATCAAGTTAAACGTACATGTACCTAAGATCCAGTAACACAGCTTCTGATTATTCACTAGGCAAAACCTTATATTCAGATAAAAACCTATATATAGCTGCCTATAGTGGTGCTGAACTTACAGTAATCCCCCTGTCTCAGTCTCCTACTTAAGCGCTACGATTATAAGCATGAATTATCAAGCCTGGCTAATTTCTTTAATTAAAGAATCAAACTTAAACTTTATTTTGAGAAAGGGTCTCCCTGTAGCCCCAGCTCACCTGAAACCTGCTATGCAGACCAAACTGATCTTGATCTCGCAGAGATCCACCTGACTCTGCCTCCTGAGTGCTAGGACTAAAAGTGTGTGCCACTACCCTGGCTGAAAGCATCTCATTAGTCAATCATTTCATTTTTTTAAAAATAGACTTTAAGTTTTAGAGAAGTTTTAGGTTTTTAGAAAAAATTGGCATAAATTAGCTTCTTTCATCTTTTTTCTCTTTCATTGGTGTGTTCCATTTGTTACAACTCAAGAGCCAATACTGATATATTCTCAAAGACCATAATTGGCTTTAGGACTATGGACACATTACTTGTGACAAATGTATTTTTAAAATACATACAATACACAGCACAAAGAATTTCTCCATAGTGTGAAGAATAGTCTGTCCCTCAATGTCCTGTGACCCACCTATTCAGTCTTCTCTTCCACTGAATCCTGACTCCACTGATTATTTTATTGTCTCTGCAGTTTTCTTTTCTAGTATGTTGCACAGCTACCATCCTGTAGTATGAAGCCTCTCCAGAGGACCAACTTCCCCTTAGAAGCCTGCACCCTCCGCCACCCCACCCACATTATCTTCATGTAGCTTGAAAGTTCATTTCTTTCTATCACTTAGTAGCATTCTGTCATACATGTTTCATGGTTTGTTTATGCACTCATCTCCTGGAGGACATCTCAGTCGAAAGACAAATCTAACAGCAATTAATTTTCTTGATTTTTTAAAAATCTGAGTCTTCATTGCTTCTGATTCCTGAATATGGGGATTATAACCATGCACCACCATGGTTGACTCTCTTTGACTTTTAAAGGTTAATTTTGGCAGCTAAATAATTCTTTTAACTATTTCACTCTCTCTTTTCTTGGTTGCATGGTTTCTGAAGAGAAAGCTAATGTATTCTTATTCTTTTTTTCTCGAGGTAACATCTTAGTAAGGTTGTTACTGGAGTTGTTAGTAAGAGTCCAGATCTTGGCAGCCCTAACTAGCTAGGCTCAAACACTCATCCTCAACAGACCAATTGAAGAGACAAGAAGTAATGAAAAGCAAAGAAAGGAGATTAAATGTGGCCAGATTGGGAAAAAGAGCAAAGATGTTCAATGATGCCATCCTCTCCCACCCACCCAGTCCATCTTGGGGTCCTGACAAGAGACTTAGGGGTAAATAAAGGACAGGGAAGGCATGAGTAATTAAGCAGTCCTAGGCAAAGTGCGGTCCCACCAATCATCCACGTCTGGACTCCAGTTTCTCCTGCAAGGTGATCTAACAAGTTGTCAGAACTATGTGAAATCTCTTTCTGGGAGACAAGTTCCTCCTTTGATTGGCTCGAGGTTACAGTATGAGCACTGGGTGGGTTGACTTGAATATGAAAGATCTTTGCAGTGTCATTGTTAACCTGCACATCTCTTCATAACAGGCATTTTCATACCTGTATATCTTGCCATACCTGACTAAATAAATCTCAGATGTTCTTTAGAACATACTAGGACTGTTTCCATGTGGGACTTTGTCCTTGATCTCCATGTTCTGATCTAATGCCAGTTTTTAAAGATTTATTATTTATTTTTATTTATGTGTGTGTGCACAAGAAAGTGTATGCAGGTGCCAGTGGAAGCCAGAACAGGGCATCGGATCCCCTGGAGCGGAAGTTACAGACAGTTGTGAGCACCTGACGTGATTCACAGGGCCTCTGCCAGAGCAACAAATGTCCTTAACCACTGAGCCATCACTCCATCCCTTCCGTTATTGTTTGGATGGTCACAGATTCTATAATCCCAGCAGTTGAGAGATGGAAGCAGAAGGATCAGAAGGGCAAGTCTACCCTCAACTACATATTGAGTTCAAGGCTAGCCTGAGATACATGAAACCCTGCTCAAAAAAAGGAGGGACAGCAAGACTGCTAATTCAGCAGGTAAAGGCGCTTGCTGCCAAGCCTGATGACCTAGTTCAATCCTTGGAACCCACATGGTAGGAGAGAGCCAGTTTCTACAAATAGTCTTCCGGCCGCCATAAATGTGTCAGGATATATGTAAACACAAGCACACACACTTTAGAGTAGAAGCCAGTCTGGGTATATAATGATGTATATTTTGTCTCTGAAGATAAAAGGGCTGGAGAGATGGCTCAGCCGTTAAGAACACTGGCTGCTCTTGCAAAAGACCTGGGTTCAAATCACAGCACCCACATAACAACAAACAACCATCCATAACTCCAGTTCCAGAAGATCCATACATGCAGGCATAATACTCAGACACATAAAATAAAAACAAATAAATTTTTAAAAGAAAAAAAAAGAATTGGTTATTAGGAGGCTGGGAATGTAGTTCAGTTGGTAGAGTACCTTCCTAGTAGGCACAGAGTCCTGGGTTTAGTCCCTAGCACAACATAAACTAGGTGTGGTGATACACTCCTGAAATCCCAGTACTAAGGAGATGAAGGCAAGATCTGAGGTTCAAGGTCATTCTTGGTTACATAGTGAATTTGAGACGGATTTGTATGAGACCCTGTGTGAAAAAATAAAATAAAAAAGAACTGCATATTAGTTACTTCTTTGATACCTGACAAAAATCAACAGAAGGAAGGGAAGTACTTATTTGGACTTATGTGTCAAGAAGTCTATCACAGCAGAGAACACACGGTGACAGGAGCTTGGTCACTGGTCACATTGTGTCTTCAGTCAGAAAGCAGAAAGAGGAAGTTCCACTTACTTTCTTCTTTCTGTTTGGTTGGGGACCCCAACCCATAGAATGTGGCCACCATATCCAGAGTGGGTATTCCCTCCTTAGTTAAACTTTTCTGGAAACGCCCTCACAGACATGTCCAGAGGTTCACTCCTCGGTGATTCTAAAGCCTGTCAAGTTGATAATCAAGATTGACACCACAAATTGTTTTCCTGTTTGTCAGCTTTTGTTATTTTTGTTAGGGTGCCAGGCAAGATAACCAAGTTCATTACATGTCACAGTGAAGCCACAAGGATGACCATTCCATCTTTTATATATTTTCTCTGTTTTTTCAGTAAAAACAAGATAATTCTTTTTCCATCAGCTTCTATGTTTACAGTTTCTTCCAGTACTTATCAAAAGATTCCTGGTCTCAGTGGGAGTCTGAATGGTTGAATGGGACCTTTGTAACAGCACAAAATTGATTATGTTATCTGCTTAAGACCTATTAGAACTCTGTCCACTTTGTAGCTAGGATCACCAACTTCTCTGGCTTGTCAGACTATCCCAGTTTAAAAACACTGAGTGGAAAAGCCCTCTTCAGCACCCACTTGATATATACCCCTCACTCAACACCCAGTATCTAGCCACTTTCTACTTTCCCTGCTCTACTCCCATTAACCCCATTCAATACTCACTCCTTGCTTTTACCCTTCCAGATACTTCTTTACTTCATACTTTATATAGTCTGTAGTCACATTATATAGTCTATTTTCAAGTCTCAGTTAAGGTGTTTCTTCCTTCAGAATATCTCCCTCAGTCTGGGTATACCACACTCTATGCTGTCATATAACTAATTCACATTCTCCATCTTCTCACTAATTTGAAAATCAGTAAGGAAAAGAATTTTGTGGTTTCCTCTTGCTGTTAAAGCCCTCTCCTTTGAGCAGTCTCTGGCAGATGCTTGTTAAATGTTTTTTATATGGAAGATGAGTTAGTGAAGAACAAACACATTTTCAAGTTCTTAGCCATCTCAATGGGCCAAGCAGGCAAGCTTCTTGTGTACTTGAATATACTATCGATATCCTAATTTGAGATAGGAATAAAGCTTGGAGCCATGTTTCTTTGTGCTTCAGAGTAAATCCTATTTTTTATATTCAGCATTTTCCAGTTTATGTCAGACCTGCAGAAATGTCAGCTCCGCTGAGTCTCCCTGCCGCCCCTTAACGTGGGTACCTACCGAATGGTTGGATTGCCTTGAAGCAGAAACTAAAATAGAGATTCTTATGCATGAGATGTGTCACTCTCAGGAAACAATGAATGAGAAGATCAAGTCAGGGCCAGAGGTGGGAGATCTAAGCAAGATGCGGGTTCAACTAGAGTGTAGGCCCAGTCTCATCCCACAGGGAGGTCTAGACTGTGGATGAAACACAAACTTGCCTGCTTTAAGACAGGATGACTAGACCTTTATATCCCCAAATTAGTTAGTAACTGGTTATAGACTGACTCAAGATGACAGGATAAGGAAAGGTTGGGAAGGGAAGGGAAGGAATGAAGAGAAACGGAGAAGGGAGAACACCCACGGACAGGGGACTAGGAGCATCGGGTATAAACTCCCAGGCATTTCCCCCCAAAGATGGCGCCTATCAATGCAGGGCTTCCCTGAGATGGAAGAAGCTGAGCGCTGTGACCGTCGGCATGCACAGTATCTAGAGGTTATTGCAAGAGCCAGATCATGGAGGCCTGGGCAGATCACCGGCAGCACATGCTAGTGCCCTCCAAGGAAGCTGACAGAAGGGGAACGAGCAGCCTGCCCGGGGCTCCACGGTGCTGACCAGAAGAATCAGGCTTCAGACCCAGGCTTAGGATTCCAAATCTCTGGCTCTATCTATCGGAATCTAGCCCCATCTATCATCACAGATTGATTCACTATATCACAGTCTGGCTCATTTCTCAGAAAGCAGAAGCTCAAAGCCCTCAGGGAAACACAGAAGCTCTTCTTTGCATGCACAGCCATGGGAGAGAGGGCAAGGAGAGGCAGAAAATTGGAGAACTTGGCAGGATCCAGTCCCATCACTACAGGGCTACTGCTGACAATGACAGGAAGTCATTGCTCCCTGCTCTGCAAGGATGGGTTTCCACAGTGCAGCTGGGGAAATCTGCTCTGCTGTGGCAGAAAATCCTAAATGAGGACCCACATGGACAGCGAGGGCAATTGTTCTGCAACCAGCCTGGGGTCCAGGCAAAGTGGGTACCACTCTGACAGGCTACCTTAGAGGACAAAAGCAACACAGCAGGCTGGAGATACAGGATGTTAAAGACACAGGATGTGAACGCTCCCTGTGCCAGATTCCTCACGGGTGGCGGCGGCGGCGGTGGCGGCGGCGGCGGTGGTATTTTGAAACAAGGTCTTACTGTGTTTATAACTGGCCTACCTACCCTGAAATGTGATGTGTAGATCAGGCTGGCCTTAAACTCTCAGAGATTCATCTGCTCGTGCTTCCTGCATGTTGAGATCAAAGGCATGTGCCGCCACCCTGGCAATTTCACATCTGTTTTTAGTTACATCTCCCAACCATACTGGGATAAGAGGTACTAGAACCAACCTACAGACGAGGAAATTGAGGTGCAGAAAAGTTACATAATATGTCTGTGCATAGAAGTAAATGAGAAAACTGGGCTTTTCATAAGGATTTCTAGCTCCAAATTCATGTCTTTTTTATAAAGAAAAGCATCTTATTTTTTTATTAAGATCACCAGAGCAATGAGGTTCACTCTAAAGAAGCTAAACTCGGGGCTGTGTTCATTAACAATTTAATCAATTTAACAATTTAATCAGTTTAAACAACAGGATGGAATTGAGTCCAGACTCACAGGTTAAATGATTTTTCTCAAAAACATCTGGCTAGTATGGTGAGAGATTGGTTATTAACAGCAATCTCAGATTACCTGTATTTGATTTGTAAATGCCTGTTAAGAAAATTGTTCATGAATAGGCATTTGAAAGACTTTTGGGAAAAAAACTGAAAGTCTAGATTCTTTTTAACTAGACCATTTGTAAATGCTAAAAAGATACCATTTAAATAAGTAAATGGAGTAAATACATTTACTGAGAAACAGAATCTAAACCAGATCAGTAGCTCAGGTTTCACCCTCGTTCTCTTCCTCATGCTCCGGAGGCAGCCCCTGGAGGATGGCGCAGCCAGGTCGTCTGTTTCAGGAGTCCAGCTGTCCCAATTACAAGCCAAAGAACTATTAACACAGGAGGAGAGAAGTTACTAATATGAAACTATACTTGAGGTTTAGGTAAGGGCAGAGGGAAGTTAGTGGTCAGAGGAGAAAAACAATGACCATTCCATCCCAGAAGTTTTCCAAATAGGTCTTTAGAGCTATAAGGGGGAAACTGCATTCCTCATCTAGCACACATTCATGGTTGAGATCTCTAAAGCAAGACAGATTAACAGAGACAAGTGTACACATTCATTTGTAAAATTCATTTAAGTTTTATATAGCACAAGAGCTTCAGAAACAAAGACCTAAAGACACGGGGAGAAGTATGTTTGGAGAACAAAATAGCATGGGCTAATAGTGACCAGCTAAGGGACCTGAACAAGGCTGTTAGTTCTTCTTGTCCTCTCTTTTCTTAACATTATAGGATAGGCCTGACACCTGTCTCTCAGGGTGGGTCTCCAGGGAAACAAGGAGTGACCATCTGCTATTTCTTAGTTTTCTTCAACAGAAAACCTTGGCATATGTGAAGGTGTTATGTTCTAAGCGCAATGGAGTTGGCAGGCTCCCAGAAACATGTTGGACTTTTGCTGCCAAGCATCCACATGGAGCGGGGGTGCTTTCCAGGACTGAGTCATGTAGAACCACCATTGTCCATTTTCTGTTCTTGCAGGTGACAGATCAGGAAGGAGACCCTCAAGGAAACAGACTTCCATAGCTGAGTGTCCCCGTGATAGGCGCAGAGCCCAGCCTAGCCAGAAGGAGCAGGTTGCAGGCAGTCCCAGGCCAGGGTCTTCCAGGAAGAAGCAGAAAGAACATAGGAGCTGCCACAAAGGGCTCCAGAAACAGAAGCCGTGCAAAGTGGAGAGGTCTTCCAAGGGGAGGAGGAAGGAAGACCAGAGGGCTTCCCTCAAAGAGCGGAGAACACCTCAAAAAAACGAAGAGGTTCTGAGCAAGGAGACACGCAAGCAGCCGAGGAGACCCAGGTATGCTCTGGCTCTGACTGGGATGCTCCCTGTCCTCTGCTGCTCTCGTTTTGCCCTGGGAGGGGCTCGTGTCTCCTCCTTTATGAGAGTTGGACCCTACTCTTACAGACTATCAGGGGTGGGGTGGCCACAGTGCACTGTCCTTTATAGCAACCCATGTTACAAGTGAAGTTCTGAATCTGGAAGGCGAACTTGTGACAGGGTAAGATAAGATGCCAGCTCTCCTGAACTTCAGCTGGTGACCTACCATCACTCTTGAATACAGGAGCTGAAGAAAATGAATGACATTGTATTTTGCAATCCTCAAGGACTTATGCACACTCCTTTTCTTATATAGAGCCTTCTCTCTTCTAGAGACACGGCATTGGTTAAAGTTCAGGTTTTCCCACCTTGGGGCTGGAGACATGGCTCATTGGTTAAAAGTTCTACTGCTCTTGCAGAGGACCCAGGTTTGGTTCCCAGCACCCACAAGGAAGCTCACAACCATCTGTAACTCCAGTTCCAGGGGAATCTGGTACCCTTTTCTGTCCTCCTTGGGCACTGCATGTGACATAGGTGCACTTACACCCTTGCGGGCAATACATTCATTCACATAAAATAAAAATAATAAATAAAGTATTTTTTAAAAAGAATTCTCCCACCTCTGAAATTATAGGATTTTGTGTTTGAATAACTTCTTGGGGCCCTTTTACATTAGCACAAGCCCATGTGGCGCAGTGGACAGTCAGCATACAACATCTGAAGTCAGGGTCCCTCCATTTTGTTGCTTTTGTTTGTCACTCACTGCAGACAGTCTATTACATACTTCTTAGGGTGTTTAAAGAATCCCTTGTGAGTAGGGAGGCTTTTGAAACAGTTGTGAGGATTAGGGTTATGATAAATAGTTGATATTGCTTCTGCTGGGTTCCTGCATGCTGTCTTTTCTCACACTGTGAACAGAGTTGTTAGAACCAGATCCTGGGCCCTGCTAGCCCTAACATATTAGGCTTTATCACCTGTCCTTAATAGGCCAATTAAACACACAAATAATAGTTAAAAGCAGAGAAAGGAGAATTAATCGATGTGCGGCATTGGGAAGAGGAATAAATAGAGGGGTCCAGTGACCACCACCCCCCAGTCCATCATGGAGTCCTGACATGAGGTGTAGGTTTAAACAAAGGGCAAGGAGTATGCACAACTAAACAGTCATGGTCAAGGTGCGGTCCCACAATCATCACTGTCTCAGAACCAATCTCTTCTGCAAGGTGGTCTAACAAGATGTCAGAACTGTGTGAAATCTCTTCCTGACAATCAGGTTCCTCCTCTGACAAGCTCCATCTCCCAACATAAAATTCCTGGGACATTCCAGTTTCCCCAAGTCTATTGTTTCAGTAGTCTGATAGCCAAATGGAGAGGTACAACTGTCTCTTTAGAATATCTTCATTTTCATCAAGAAGATTAAAATTCCCTTCTTGAGGTAAAGTATGTCTGTATCTGAAACAAATATCATAAACATAATACAAGCAGGAACCAAGATTAGAAGACATTCAGTTAATATTAGTATAATTAATATTAGGTAAACATGCATAAGAACCAGTACTCCATAACCTCTTTGTTTTAGTGGCTTTGGAAGGGCTGATACAAGTGACTGTCTCAAAAGGCTTTGAGGCAAGGTCTTACCATGAAACCCAGGCAGGTCTCAAACTTATGATCCTCCTGCTTCAGCCTCCCAAGCGCTAAGATTATAGGCAAGTGCTACCACTCCTAGCATGAACTGACTTTGATTCTGACCACTCCTTCCATAGACTCAGAACAATATTGTCCGAGGACATAGCTGATTAACCACCTGGTGGTTTCATTTGATCTCAGTTGTCCCTTGTTGCTGAGATGAGATTTGTCCTGGTTTGTCTGATCTGATCCTACATTGAGAGGATAAATGATACGTGATAGATGTCAAGGGGTTAATGCCAATAAAGCCCTCTACACTGAATTTTTAGCAACTAACTGTGAGGTGTAAAAGAAATAGGTCTTCAGCCAAACCTACCTGTAGTCTATTCTTGAATATCCTAGTGTCTCCCAAAGATTGCTCAGGGTTTGTACTTGTTCACCTGTCGTTTGATGGCAGAAGTTGCACTTCTGTAGAATGTTAAGAAGCAATGGGTTGAAGCTTTACAAAAGTACAGGAGCAAATATTTAAAGAAAACTAGTTTAAAATTAAGACCTTGTCTACTGAGATGTACTCCTGAGGTAACCAACGTTCAACCAATGTCTCTTAATTATCGGGAGGCACTGTTTGGAATATACAGTGCCAGAACAGCTCTAATTATCTTTGCTTAAAAAGAATAACCAGAGCTGGCAATGTATGTCAGTTGCTAGAGTGTTTGCAATCTAGCACTCTTATGGGTCTGATCCCCAGCACTGAACAAACCAGGCATCGTGGCAGTGGCACATGCATTTGAGGGATGGAGACAGGAGATTAGGAGGTCAAGGTCATCCTCAGCCTCAGCTATATAGTGAATTTTAGGCCAGCCTGGGATACCTGAGACCCTGTCTAAAAAAAAAAAGGAATACAATTAGGAATACATGATCCTGGGAAAAATTTATAATATTAACAATTTTAGTTTGGAAGACACCAACTTGGTAAAGTGTTATTCTTAGTTTTTGTATCTTAGAAGGCTTATTTAATACAAGTGGGACATAAGTACACTTAGCAAATAAAAGAAGCAGTAGCAATTAACATCGTTACATAGAAGAGCTATACAGAAGTCCTTTAGGTATTAAATCAGCTTTTAATTTTGAAAAAAAATTTAGACTCACTGGCTCAGTAGGATAGTTCCACAGCTCTGACAAAAATTAAAATTTTAAATAAAGTAAAAAAAAACTCTTGTTCAAAATTCAAAAGGAAAAACTATTAAAATAGTTCAACTTTAAATCTCCCCCATTTCCTGAGGAGGAACCCTAGTTGGCTCTATTTCTAATGTCTAATGTATGATGGATAAACAACTATTATATAGAAAATAGAGTTTTCAAATAAGATAAAAATATCCAGAAAGTTGGTCCGTATTCTTTTCCTACTAGCTTAGTGATTAATGTAACCGAAACCTCAGCACCTCTTATAAAAAGTTAATGCCTGACAAGTTTTAAATTATATAAATTTTTACAAATCAAGAATGCTGCGTGTAGTGGCACACTCCTTTAGTCCCAGCACTCAGGAGGCAGGGGCAGGTGATCGAGGCCAGTCAAGTCTACATTCCGGTGGTCAACAATAAAAATCAATGTAAGTTACTCAACAATGATTTATCAGTCATACCAAGAATGCCTTTAAGGAGAGTCTAGCTGGCTAGACGCCACCAGGTGAATGACTTGCAAGAACAGGATCACAACGCCAGTAGAGAAGGAAAGTATCTGAATTATGTTTGATAGATGTTGTACTTTTATTGCCAATAACATAGTTCCTGGTGGAACAATTTCAAAAGCTCCTCCAGAACTACTTTGTCATATGAGTTAGCTAAAAATTCAGGAAGAAATGACTCTTTTTGCTAATCCCACGAAACAGTTGTTTGAAAAATAGAAGGGAGTCCATTTGTTATAGTCAATTGAATGACATGTAATCTTGTGCATCCAAAAACTAATTCAATGATCAATTAATTGGAACAACAATAATTGGGAAATTCCTGAATCTTATCACACTATATAACTAATAAATACCTCAGAACAGAAAACTCAAGCTATGTTAATTAGTTTTTTTTAAGGAATGAAATTTCTTCTGTCAAAACCATTTTAAAACTATATACTTGTCTTTCTCTTCAGTAACCTTGTTCTAGAACTAGTATACACCTTGATGTCATTTGTTTCTTAACATGCCTATAATGGGTCGAGATAAAAAGCCAACACCACATGGATGGAATAGCAAAGTATTTTATTTCCAACCAGCTGGGCCACTTACAACGAACCCTAATCATACTTAAAAAGAAGCTTTTATAGGGTCTCAGCAGCAGGGACTGTTTACAATCTGCAGCATCCAATAAAAATTAAGCATTTCACAAAGTTTCCCATGTGCACATTCCTAACGAAAACAAACCAGGGGGTTTCTATTTGCACATGCCCCTCCCAGATTAGAACAACATGTGGGGTGTGGTCTGGTCAGTTTTTGGAACTGGCAAGGTCACTCCTTTCTGGGTGTGCCACTAGAAGGAGTTGGACAAAGGTCAAGCACCAGCACACTTTAAGTCTAGACAACCTGAAAAATGAGTCTTTATCTCATTTTCCTAGGTCAATACAATGCCAATTGTAATTTTTGCGTTATAATTTATTTTCTCATTCACAACTCCTAAACAAAACAATGCTCTTTGACCCTAAGGGAGTTCTGATCATTAAAGAGGAGAATGTGAAAGGAACTTCCACTCTAGAACAAAGGAAAAAGAATGCATAGTGGTCTGCACCTGAGTGTACATATCCAGCACTGACTGTCACCACCTTGTAGTACCAGCACCCAACCAGGATATGTGTGTATGTATGTATGTGTATATGTATCTATGTATGTATCTATATATGTGTATGAGAGACAAAAAAAAAAAAACCTGAACTATAAATGGATCTTTCTTTGTTCAAGGTTCTGTCTTTGGGTTATAAACTCACAGAGCCAGGTGCTAGCACAATGAACTGATTCCTGGAGAAAAGAAATGCCTTGGTGTCTCATCTTTTTGCACATAGTACCTGCAACAATGTGAGAGTTAATATTAATAATTAGCTTGGACTAGAAGAGACTGCGTTCATCTTGGCCAGATTACCAAGGAAGGTGGGATTAAACTGATGCCATTGAAACCTTGTGAATTTATTGTTATTCAATAAACTCTGACATTATGGAAAGATATAAACACATTCTTCTATGTTTCTGGCACAGTGTGCTCATAACACAATAGCGAGTTTATTTACGCCAGTGGGCTGACACCTGGACTATTCCATAACAGCACCAGCCTCCAGCTCCAGTTTTTAGAGAAATTTATACTCTACTCATATGCGAGAGTTTAAGCAAGCAAGTAGTGTATATGTGGTAATTAAGCAAGTGGTTACATGTGGTTACAAAGATCACAAAGCAAAAGATCCTAAGAATGTATCAGTTTGGCAAACAAAGATTTCAATGGTCTGGTTAAAAAAATAAAAATAAAAAACCCAAAGGCAGATTTCTGTTTACTTCCCCATTCTTTTCTTATTTCTTTCAATTTTATCTTCAGCCCTTCCATGGTCCAAAGTTCTTAGCAACCATCTTATTGTACATGAGTTGCCATCAGTCCCTGGACTAAAGTGATTCAGAAGTTGCATGGAACCATTCAGTTCATCCAGGTCAACTTGCTGTGAGAAGCAGATGTTGCAAGAATATTGAGGTATCTTTGAGAACGATGATTTCTTTCTCCAGAAATAGATTGGGCTTAGCTTGGGTCCCAGAAACTTGAAGACCACCAAAGCTGTCCAGAGTCAGTAGCTTTCAGGTTCTTGAAAATTCAAAGAATGAAATTCACCAACTATAGGGGATGAGTTTTAGAGATTCATAGTTGAGAGCTTCAGACAGAGAGAGAGACAGAGACAGAGAGTCAGGAGGAGAGAGAAAGAGACAGAGACAGAGAGACAGACAGAGAGAGAGATAGAGAAACAGAGAGCAGGACTCCTGTATATCAAGAGGGGTTCACAGGAAACAGGTACCATCAAGCTGCTAGTATGGGGCCTTTTTAAAGGACTTATGCAAGAAACTGGGGTAAGGTATGGGAAGGGGATGAGCTGGTCAGTCCAGTTGGCCCAAGCAGGTGTCCAAGTACCTCCTCTCAGTTTCAGTCATATAGGTGCCTATAGTCATGTCCATTTCTGACATGTCTAAGTACTCGGGGCCAGCCCGAGTGGACTTTGGGGGGCCAGACCATAGGGTTGGGAGTGAGTAGACAGAGTCAAGCCACAAACTCCGGGAGTTGGACGGGAAGCAGCCCAAGCACGTGGTACTGCAAACTCATTTATTGAATAGGTGCACAAGCTCTTGTAGGTCTGGATAGCCAATGACCTTATGGGGTGGGGTCTCAATACAGCCAATAGTAAGTTTGTCCCCAGGTAGGCAGGTTCTTTCCAGGTGCTGGTCTCACAACTAGCCAGAGCAGAACGCCACACCCACAGGAACCATTCCTCTATTCCTCCAAGTGGGTGGCCTTAGGCTAGGCCCACCTTATATTATGCCCAACACATCCTCCTTTATGTTTTTATTAATTGAGCGACTCTGAGAGGCATGATTCTTTGCCATGCCATTGTTGGCCCCAGGCCCTTAGGGATCACCTTAGGCGATGGTGTCTGTCTTAGGTTGCCCCATCCCCCGAGGTCTTACCCGTCATTGGCTATCCACCATTCTGGTGAAATAACCCAATGGGTGATACTTGTCACTCAGGAGGGTAATTAGGATGGCAGGGGAGGTTTGCAGGAAGGCTCCTGTGATGTGTGCGAGGGTTCTAGTCACAGAATGCTTTTGTGAACTGTAGAAGACTCAGAAGGAATCCAGAATAGTTAAGTATTATGAAGAAGGTGTTGTTATTAAGTGGCCAGTTAAACGGAATTGCCATAATCAAGAAGGCCACAGCAAAATGCTCCAAGTTACCAAATTAAGGAGTGAAAAAATGGCTGAACATCAGCCCTAGTCAGGATTGGGAGTGGAAGCATGAACAGTAAGAGGAAAGGGTGTGGTTATGGATCCGGTGGTTCCGCGGTGGTGGGGGCATCTCATCTGCTGCATTTGCAGGTGCATCTGTGGCAGGTTTGACATTTCTGGCAGATATCCAGATAGGGAGGATGAAGTTTCTGGAAAGATACAAGCATACCCTTGACCCTGTGTTAAGAGTGGGTGAGGTCCCTTCCGTTCATCTGTGCGAGGGCCTCTCTGGCAAACAAGGGGCAGGGGGGTAGTATAGTGGCCGGCTGAGATCTCTAATGTTTATAGGCTGGAGAGAGTCCTGCTTCATCAAAAGTAAGAAAATTAAGGGTGAAGAGAGCTTCTACCAAGGTCAGATGGGGATCCCTGGGTGTCATTGCAGTTTTCTGCTTCATAATGAGTTCCTTGAGGGTCTATTAGTCCTCTTCACTATGGCTTGCTCCTGAGGGTTATGGGGGATGCCCGTGGAGTGTTTAATCCCCTAGGATTTTATGAAAAACTTGAATTGGGCAGATGAATATGCTGGGCCATTATCTGTTTTAATCACCCATGGTACACCCATGACCAGCATAGCAGTTTTTGTTGCCTTAATGGCATAGGATGCCTTCTCACCTGAAAGGGCGATAGCGAAGACAAATTTGGAGTAAGTATCCACTATAACATGGACATATTTAAGATTGCCAAAAGAGGGTATATGGGTGACATCAATTTACCAGATGGCATTTGACGTAAGGCCTCTAGGATTAATTCCCTGTGGTTGCAGTGGGCCTAAAGGGGCCAAAGGAGCACAGGCCTTACATATACAGATTAGGTGCTTACATTGGCTAAGAGAAAGCTCGGGTAGAGGACCTGCAGGTTAGACGGGGAGAGATGAAACCTTTGGTGTGTCTAGCTTGTTCTAGGAGCAGCAAGGAAGTGACAGCAATAAATTTGTCTACTGGTGCATTCCCGTCAGCGATGAAGCCAGGCAGACCAGTGTGTGAGCGTACGTGCTCAATGAACCAGGGATGCTGTCTATTTTCCATCAACATATTTAAGGCGTTTATGGCAATATCTATCTGTCCAAGGGGAGTGTCCTTGCCATTTGGACAGTGTAACTGTTGTTGGAGAAGATATTGACAGGTTCCTGTTGACAGAGTTTTAGGACTCTGAGAATAGCATAAAGTTCGCCTAATTGGACTGAATGAGGGTTGGCAAACTTAAGAGCCTTGTCTGGCTGGTTGGCTTTTTTATAATCTATCTGTAAGAATGTTTTTTAGCATTTGTAAAGGCTGAGACTGCCATGGGAATAGTTGACTGGAGGGTGTAGAATAGAGATTGGTCTTTAGGGGTAGGACAGTGATTGATTGAAGTAATTTGTGAGCAGGGAAGTGGTTGTCTATATCATTAGGAAAACCTGCCACCAGGATATGAAAGAGATGGTCATCCCTGAAAAGGGACTGGAGTTCAGTCATGGATATTGGTAGATTATTTTGGAGGGCTCTATGTTGTAAATTTTTGCCGCGGACCGTCCCTCTAGGAGACTGGAGACCGAGGGGAACAGGGCTGAAGGCTCTAGGAGAACTTAGGATTCGGCGACTGACAGACAGACACAACTCAGGTTGAGGTTTGAATCTGTTGTGTTTTACTGAAGGTTTAGGGTGCTTATATATGGTTACAGAAAAGAAACTGGCAAAGTGACAATTTAAGTAGATACAGGATAGTTACAGTTTTAATTATTATGTATTTTATAGATATCACATTATGTTCTTGAGGTTTTTTAGCATTTATTTGTGGTTACAGTCAGTTGTGCATGGGCTAAAGTTCACAGTAAGGCACTTTGTGGAATTAAGTCTGGCACTGTGTCACCACAGTGTTGTGGGAAAATGGTCTCAGTAGGGTGCGAAGGAGTCTGGGTCTCTGGAGACTAATGATGTAATGTGTTTTGTAGTTTTGGGATCTGTAATAGTTTTTTGTCTGCCTATTTTTTGATAGTTGCTAGACAGATGGCTTATGGTGGGTTTTTTTATTTTTTTTAAATGTTTAAGGAAAGGGAGAGTGCCCCATTTCCTTTTTTGTCCTTTATGATTTACCCATCTTATGCCTTGTTCATCATAAGTTCCTGTAAATGGCAATGGATTTAAATATACCTATTGCTTGTTTATTTCATTTTGAAGGAGTCCATCAACTACTTTTAGGCTTGTGCTGTTTATATCCCAGAAAGTACCTAGTGGGAATTGTCAATTTTTGTAATTTTTTATTTGAGGGACTTTTGTTATAACTATGGGGACTTTTAATTAGTATTTTCAGTTTTACTTTTTTTGGCTTATTATCATTTTCTGTATCATGAGCTCTTTCTGTTCAACTTGATCCATGAAAGCCCCCACTCCTTCCCCCGGGTTATCTTGCTGCTCTTTAATTACTTGTATTATTGCTTGAATCACAGGGGGAGAGCCCTGTGTCTCTTCCAAGGAGACTGTAGCCACATTCAGTACATTTTCTGCCTTGGCCCTGGGTAATAGATTACAGGAAAGCAAGATAATGAAAAGAATTAAGAGGACAAGACAAGTCAAAGTCCACACAAGGAAACATCGAGATGTTCTAGGAGTCACTGTCCCGGGATGCAAGACACGAGCTGACTGCCAGGGAACTGGCGGGGGCAAAGCTCCGAGAAGCACACGTCCCTCCGTCCACCGCGTCCACCACTGACTTATCATGGTTACACAGTGGCTTCTGCTGTGGGTGCAGCAAATTTTATTTGTATAATTATGGGTTTTGATAGCCAGGAGGAGTATTGCCTCCAGTTTGGTGGTGAGTTTGTGGGTCTGCAACCAAGAGGGGTGGACCCAGTAAAGGGGGGCTTGTTTTTGTCAAATGACTCCTAGGGAAGAGAGATTTCTCTGCCCAAAGGATTAAGTTCTGGACCAGGAGAATTGGGAGTTGGGTCTTATCTTTCTAGGGTAATAGAAAAGAGTCAGTGGGATGAATGTGGGACCCTGGGATGGGTGAGAGGGAGTGCCGAGGACCATGGCTTGCATACTGGGTGCTGTCCACGTCCCGCTGACTGCCCACGTGTACCCATTCTGAGCTGTTTGGGCGCCAGTTATAGTCATGTCCATTCTGTCATGTCTCACTACTCGGGGCCAGCCCCAGTGGACTTTGGGGTCCAGCCCAAGGGGTTGGGAGTGAGTAGACAGAGTCAAGCCACAGACTCTGGACGAGAAGCAGCCCAAGCTCGTGGCACTGCAAACTCGTTTATTGAATAGGTGCACAGCTCTTATAGGTCTGGATAGCCAATGATCTTATGGGGTGGAGTCTCAAATACAGCCAATAGTAAGTTTGTCCCCAGGTAGGCAGGTTCTTTCCAGGTGCTGGTCTCACAACTAGCCAGACCAGAACGCCACACTCACAGGAACCATTCCTCTATTCCTCCTAGTGGGTGGTCTTAAGCTAGGCCCACCTTACATTATTCCCAACAGGTGGTCATGCAGGTGGGCACATATAGCCTTTAGGCAGAGGTGCTCATTTAGGAGATAACAAAGAAAGAGGAAGCAGAGCTCTCTTCTGGCATTTCTAACCTTCAGCAAGGACAGTCTCAGAACTGCTACTCTTGGGTCTGTGGCCCACTTGACCAATTGTTATCTCCTGTTCTCATCATTGATGTCCAAAAAGTCTTTTTTCTCCTAATATGACTTTTTTAAATTGTTATCAGATTTGTTAGGGTCAGAGCCTGGGCTCTGGCAGCCCTAACAAGTTAGGTTTTGCCAAATGTCCTCAATAGGCTAATTAAACAGGCATATAACAGCAAAAAGCAGAGAAAGAAGATTTATCCAATGTTCACATTTGGGGAGAGAGATAATAGAGAGGTCCAGTGACCTTCCAAGTCTATCTTGGGTGCCTAACAGGAAGTTTACTTCAAATAATGGGCAGGATATATACATAACAAAGTATTCAAGTCAAAGTGTGATCCCACCCATCATTGTTGTCTTGGGTCTAGTCTCTCCTGCAAGGTTGCTAGTGGGGCGGAGACTTGATCAGAAAGTGGGACCCCAAGGTCAAGCAGGAAGCAGTTTATTTGTACTAGTACAGTTCCAAAAAGATGATTCTCCAAAGCAAGGTCCTGAACAAAGAAAAGCAGATTTTTATACGTTTTGGTTATCTCTCACTGATAAAAGTACACATTCAATTAGTGTGGTTTTAAATTTTTTTCTTTTAAGCATATCAGTGTTTGCCTGCATGTATTTAAGTATACAATATGTGTAATGTCCACAGAGGCTAGAAGAGAGCATCAGATCCTCTGGAACTGGAGTTATGGACACAGTAGTTAGCTGTCGTGTGGGTGTTGGGAACTGAACCCAGAGTCCTCCACAAGAGCAGCCAGTGCTGAGCCATCTCTGCAGCCCTGTTATTGGTGTTTTTTAAAACACTGTAAGAGGACACACAAAATAGCTGGAATGCTAGAGGAGGTGAAAGACCTTGAGGGCTTAAATAGGAGATGTCAGAGATGCTTGTGCACACAGACTTATATGTTATTACGCATTGTCAGAACTGTTTGGAATCTCTTCTTGGGAGACAAGTTCTTCCTCTGGTTGGCACCAGGTTTTAGCCTCCTATATCTCCCAGCATGAAATTCCTTGGAAAATTCCAATTTCTTAGGAACCATTGTTTCCCTAGTCTGCTAGTCAAAGAAGGTACAAATGTCTCTAGAATGTCTTTATCCCGCCAGGACTGTTACAATCCCTTAGTCAGGTTCCATTGCTCCTCTCTACCTCACAGAAAGAAAATGAGATTCTCCCAAGAGGTTACTGACTTCTGTCATCCCTGCTAGCCATCACTAACCATGTTAAGGATTTAATCTTCTGTCCAGATGAGCTAAGGGCACAGAGGACGCATCATGCCCCTCAGTGTCTTAAGGAGAACCAGAATGCCTTGGAGTTTGTTCATCTGTGGTTTTTGTGACTGGTCTCAATATTTATTCTAGGCTATACTCAAATTTGTGGTCCTCCTAACTCAATCTCCTAAATGCTAGGATTACAGTTATGAACAAAAGTTCACAGAAAAAAAACTGCATCTTCAAACTGAACTTTCTCCAAGGCTCGCTGATTAGAACTTCAATTATTGTAGAGCGTTTGGAATGCTGCAGGTCCAGAGTTTAATTAGAATTTTATCTTGGACTATCTTTTGCCCCCTATATTTATATTTAGCCATATCTTGTCCACCTCTGTGTCGGACTTAACATCCTACAACTAACAGATAAAAAAACCTTTAAAATGTATTAACTTGGGGCTGGAGAGATGGCTCTGAGGTTAAGAGTACTGGCTGCTCTTGCAGAGGATCAAGATTTGATTCCCAACACCCACATGGTAGCTAACAACTGTCCATAACTCCAGTTCCAAAGGAATCTGATACCATCTTCTGACCTCCACAGGCATTGCATGACACAGGTGCACTTACACACATGCAGGCAATACACTAATGCACATAAAATAATTTTTTTAAAAAAAGAAATGTGTTAATAGGCCCTAGTTTCTACTAACCAAAAGGCTAAGAGTGTCATCAGATAGCATCTGACACCTATAGCTGAGATTTCTTACTTTATCATAATTGCCTATGTTTGAAAAGTGCCTTGATTTATGATCTTCTTTGTTCTATTACTATAAAAATTTCATGAAACTGCTCCCATGCTGGAACACAGAATTTGAGGTGACCTAAATCTGTGCTCCTGGGCCGTATTTGGCTCCAGAATAAAATATCTCTCACCCACTTTGAGGTGAGAGTTGTTTTTGTGTCAACATACTGCCACCACACCTGCCTTTTTATTTTGTTTGTTGTGCTGGGCACTGAACCCAAGTCCCTGTGCATTCTAAACACATACCCTACCACCAAGTTACACCTCCATCTAGCTTGAATGCTTTCCCGATTGACCTTGGGTATTTTGAATTTTAGAGGGAGCCTGTACCATCCTAAATGACATATGGAACATAAGGAGTTACAAACAAGGACTCACTTGGGCCATTTTTAGCTGACGGCCATGACAGGCAGAGAGGGATGAAAAAGACTCTGCCCTGGTTCCCCAGATACTGACTGTCTACTAGGAAAGATGAGACGCCGGTATCAGTTTAGACACGGCAGTAAGCAATGTGCACACAAGACAAGATGGTACGACTGGAACCTTGGGGCATCAGGTTTTCTCCATGGATAAGGTAAGATTTCAGAAAATGTCTGAAGAACAGGTGGCATTTAAACAAACAACAGCAACTCCCACACCGAAGGAAAACACTATGCAAAGACTCAAGGACGGCTATTATTGAATGTGTGCAAGGTACAGCCCAAATGTCTAGGTTTTCACACATCCAAGTGTGCTAAGATTTCTTTGTTCTTCAAGAGTTAAAAAGCTAAAACTTGGAAGTTTCTGTAAACTGGTCTCTAAACTGTACTAACCCAAGCCTGCATCCTAATTCTTCTCTTTCTGAATCTTGTTAATGCTGTACAGACATATCCCTTGTCTAGCCCCCTTCTTCATCTGCCCTGTCAGCTGTTGTGACTCAGCTAAGTCATTGTTTTTATCATCGAGGCTGTATGGAACACACGCAATAATCTGGATCCTTTAGCAGCTGAGCAGGTAGTGTTAAACGGGATAGGGAAGTTCTCAGCACGGAGTGCTCACTGGGGCTCCCTTCAGTGGTTCTGAAACAATAGCTATTAGTTCTGAGCACTTGAAATATGGCCAGTAAGACTGAGGAAATGTGTTTCCAACCAAATTTATCATAATTTCAATTTGAGGTTAATGGCACTGAGTTGACAGTAGATTTACTTAACTTGGACAGACATGTAGCTTTGAAACTGGCCTGATTTAACTTCAAAATCGAAACGTTTCTTCTACTAAAAGAGGAGCCAGTTTTGACAATAATGTAACTATCAAAGAAAATGACAGTGTGCCATTTGATTCAGTTTTGAGGAAACTTTTTTAGCAGTTTGAGTATGTGAATCAATTTTTTTCAACTATAATTTTATAAAATCCAAAAACAGATCAAGTAAGTCTGATGAAATTGAATATCTGTATTGACATGCTCTGTGAATGAAAAGTGAGCAGATTGTGAAGGCGGAACCACATGACTACTAATATTCAATGATTTTTACATGATGTATTAAAACTATAATTTATTGAATTGAATGAAATAAATTATTAATTTTATCCATTTCATGTCACCATTTAAATATAGCTATTAGAAAACTGTAAGTTAGAATGTCCTGCTTCCTTGTGAGCACTGAGGCTGAGGTTTGCATCACAGAATCTCTGGCACGTTCTAACATCGCCCCATGCTTTCTCGGTCGGTCGTCTTGCTCATCTGTCTTGAAGATTTGTCTGCAATCTGTACTGCAACCTGGCTCCAGGTCAGAGAACGGCAAGCGCCCTCAGCCAGATGAACTCTTCTTGGGGACAGCTGCCTGAGTCCTTCATTGAGTGGGACTTCTTTGAGGTCCTTTCTGGCTCGCTATGACATCAGGGCTCAGTTGCTCTCGTTCAAATCCGATCACATATGTACTCGGACCCCTCCAGCCGATCCAGTATTACATTTCAAAGACTTCTAACGAACTATAATGGAAAGGATGGAAGAAAGTAGGTGAAATTTAAAAGTCAGTGAGACAGAAATGCTTAACGTCACGTGAATTTGAATACTTAGGAATCCATCAAGGAACATTACCTACGGACAACTTTCCCTCGTTAGATCATAAAAAACCCATTCCTTTCCGTTCAGTGTAGGAATTTAACTATAAATTCTGAATGGTGCAATAACCTTATAATCCCAATGTGCTGGGGACTGGAGAGATGGCTCAGTGGCTAAGAGCGTGGGACTGCTCTTCCAGAAGACGGGGATTCGATTCCCAGTACTCACATGGAACAAACAACTGTCTGTAACTCCAGTTCCAAGGGATCTGACACCTTCTTCTGACCTCCTCAGGCATTGTACAACGTGGGTGCACTTACACACATGCAGGCAATGCACTCATATACATTATATGAACATTTTTTTTAAAGCTCAATGTGCTGACTGAGGTCATCACTGCCTCTTATTTTATCGTTTTCTACAGGATCTTTTTAAATGAAAAAACTTGCTATGCCGTGCATATTTATTCCATATTTATTAATACTTTGGGCAGGTTAAAGGGACCCCCAAGGTTTAAAATTCATAATGAAAGTACTTTTAATATGTATATATATATATATGTATATATATTTCATTTTATGTATATGAGTGTTTGCCTAGATGTATGTACATGTGCCACATAGTGCCTGTTGCCCACAGGGGCCAAAAGAGGTTGCCACTGGAACTAGAGGTACAGTTGGTTCTGAGCCGCAATGTGGGTTCTGGGAACTGAACCTGAGTCCCCGGCAAGAGTAACAAGTGCTCGTAATCACTGAGCCATCTCAGGCCCCTGAAGGCATATTTAAATAGTTTTGAAATAAAAAGTTATTATTTGTGTGTAGGTGTGAGTTCTGTATGGGTGTGTGTGTGTGTGTGTGTGTGTGTAGGTGGGTGTGTGCATGCCACTAAGCTCATGTGGAGGTCAGAGGACAGCTTTATGGAGTTGATTCTCTCCTTCCACCTTTATGTGGGTTTTGAAGATGGAGTTCGTATCATCAGACTTGTGTAACAAGTACTTTGTCACATCTTGTCAGCCCTGCAATCCTTAATTTTAAGAAAAGAAGGGGCTGGAGAGTCCAGTTCTCAGCATTCACGTATCAGCTAACAACCATCAGTAACTCCAATACCAAGGGATCCAACACCCCCTTCTGGCCTCTGCAAGCATTGTGCACACTTACATACATGCAGGCAAAACACTCATACACTTAAAATTAAAATAACAAAACATTTTTTAAAAAGAAAAGTTTAAATTACAAGTGCCTCATATTTTATTTTTATTGAGCACCACTGTACTAAAGTGTGTGTGGATGGAGAATTCAGAGAAATCAAGTTTGGAAAGGCAGTGTAGTCATGCCTTAGGCTAGAGGATACAGTTTTGGCCTCCTCTGGCAGGCAGTGGGAGCCAACTACCCATTTCTGGGCAGAGACAAGTTATAGCCGCCCTATGAATGTCAGGAAGCCCATCGAACCATCTTGTCTGTGAATTCTTCCCCAGTCCGGAACCAGCGAGCTCCTTTCTAACGTTGTATCTGCCATGGCTCTGCCCCTAGGTCAACCTCCCTGGCTGCCAGTGTCTCTAGTGGGGAGTCCCTGTCTGAGGAGGAGCTGGTCCAGATCCTGGAACAAGTAGAAGAGAAGAAGAAGCTCATTGCTACTATGCGAAACAAACCTTGGCCCATGGCAAAGAAGCTGATGGAGCTCAGGTGAGTAGGTTCTCAAGATTTTCGGGGTTCTCATGGTACTTCTGCAGAGAAGGGGATGCCCTTCCTCCTCTTTGCCCCAATGGCACCTGACAGGAAACTGGATTTACCCTCTCAGCCTCTCCTCTGTAAGTACAGCACAGAGGGAAGACATTAGAGCCCAATAGGCCTTAAGATTTACTAGCATAGAGCAGGACCTTAAAGCGGGGGAGCTGTGCCCAGGACTTCTATTGTTTGCAGCTATCTCTTTCCCATGCCCCATCTCATGTGGTAGTTCTGTCCCTCTCTCAGGACCCAACACAGATATGCCTTCCTTGGGAAGACACCCTTCCTCAGCAGGATCAATAGTCGTGTCTGTTTTAGGCACCCGGAACCTCTCTTGTTCAGCTCCCTGTCACTTGCAATGATCTGCACAACGAGTGGGAAGAAGATCTTAGCTTCGAGCATGTCACCACTACAGCAAGGCAGCAGGGAACCGTGTTCAATGTGGTTTTAAAATGAGACCCTATTTCCAATTCCTCTGATTCCATGTGGAATACCAGATGTTTTGCGATTCTTGAGTGTCTGCTGCAGTTTTGATAGAGCAGGATCTACACTGCATAATTTCTGGTTATTTACTAGAAAATTCTTACCCACCGTTACCTTTCACCCAACCCCAGTCCCACCTGTTCTCCCACCACAGTGACTCTCTTTCCCCTTCCTCTGTGTAAAGCACATCATCCCTGACGACTCTCACACTCCAGTTTCCTCGTGCTCAAGTCAAACTCCTATTACTACAGAGAGTGATTTGAGAATCCTGTCAGGAGCCACATCAAATCAAAGCAGGAAACAAGAAAACAGGCTGAACCAAGTATAACCTTCAAACACCTGCTCCTACTGATTGCTTCCACCTCCTAAAGACTCAACAACTTTCCAACGCGGGAACACCATCTGGGGAACATAAGCTTGCAGAGGGTCATTTCAAATTGAAACTATAATATTCCCACTATGATTAAAACCCTATGGACCAATGGACTGTCTCAGCTGGTAAAAGTGTTTGCCATACAAGTCTGATAGCCTGAATCAGATTCCCCCACACACATGCAGAAGAAGAAGTGACTCCCAAAAGTTGTCCTCTGACATCCATATGGTGGCATGTGCACATGTACAAACACACACATACACACACACACACACACACAAATTTTCCTAATTTTATAAAACTAAAAAAAACCTAGTCGTTATATTAATATGAAGCACATATAATAACGTGGTTAAAAGAAATTGTCTATGAAATCTAGCACTGTACAATGAACATAAAACAACAAAATAAAAATAAAGCAAATATAAGATTTGGAAAGGTAAAAAGAAGGTAAGTTGGTTAAGAAAATCTGAACCAAAGGAATGACAAGACATTGAGTTACCTGGGTTTGAGTTTTGTCTTCTGTATCCCAAACTAAACAATGGAGAAACTGGAAAACTAGAAACACCAACAGATTAGCAGAGTTGGGTTTGAATGAGAAATGTTGCCCCATAAGCTCGTGTGTTTAAATATTGTTCTTATTTTGGAAGGTTGTGAAACCTTCAGTAGATAGAGCCTTGCTGAAGGATGTGGGTTGCTAGGGGCAGGCCTTGAGGTTTAACAGCCTGGCCTGACTTCCTGTCTTTTCTCTGCTTCCTGACTGTGAAGGCAAATGTGACCAGCCGCCTCACCTTCTTAAAATAAACCCTTCCTCCTTTAAGCTGCTTCTTGCCAGGTATTTGGTCAAGCAACAAGAAAAGTAACTAATAAAGCAGAGATGCATATTTCATTAGGGCTCAGGTCCTTTTCTTAGGCCACCGATTGTTGAATTCATACCCTTTACAGTATGTATTCCCACATATATTCCGCCCTTCTAGGGTGTCCCAACAACATAGAGTCAAGTATTATCCTGCTTCTAGGGTCTGGATACATGGCTCGGTGATTAAGAGTGTGTAATGCTCTTGCAAAGTACCTGGGTTTGGTTCCCAGAACCGTGTCAAGCAGCTCACAACTACTTGCAAGTCTAGCTCCAAAGGATCCAGCACCCAATTCAAGCCTTATGGCTACCTATTTCGAATTTCTCTGACTTCTTTTGCTCTCCTCATCTGTGACCCTATCCAAATCATCAGAATAACCTCCCTATTTTAAAGTTGGTAATCTTCATGACAACTGCAGAGTGGTACTTGCCATGTAATAGTTTATTCACAGATTTAACACCAAGGGGCAGAGGTCTTGGTGAGTAATGACAAAATCCTGCTTGCTGGTATCTTCTATGTGTCCAGCATTATTGGCATTTGGGAAAGTTCACAGACAAAATGTTCTGCTTTATGAAATTTATATTCTAACCAAGAGTATATAAAGCATGTATGCTTTCAGCCTCACGGTTTAGAGTCCCTAATTTAATTCCTGCCTCCCCGCCTTTTTCCCTGACCAGGGAGGCCCAAGCATTTGTGGAGAAGTACGAAGGAGCTTTGGGGAAGGGGAAGGGCAAGCACCTCTACGCCTACAGGATGCTGATGGCTAAGGTGTGTGACCTCAAGGCAACAAATCTTGGGAGGGACTGCTCAGCATGGACATACGAGACCACCAGAGGTCAGCTTGGTCATTTACGTCCAGTTATCATTTATGACCAGTTATCCCTAGACCTCTGACATGATGTCCAGTAGACCATTCTGAGTCCTCCAGGAATAGAAACCAACTACATCTTGAAATTTATTTCATGCTTATTGTAGGATTTCAATCTAAATGAGATTTGTTCCATCTTCAGTGAATAAATTCATGGAATGATGTTAAAATCACTGATGTCTTACTTTCCAACACCCAAATCAGGTCACATTCGTTTGGTGAAGGTCCAGCTAGGGTATGGAGTAACCAGGATTAAATGAATGTGTTGCATGACACTATTCCTGGGGGAAAGTGAACAAGTCTACTCACCCCAGACAGGGAACCAAGGCCAGAAAAGTAAGGGTACCACCCAAGTCCAACTTGGTGAGCCAGTGGGTTTCAGAGGGGTTGCTTCCAAGAGCATGGGTGAGAGGCCACTCACAAAACCAGAAATGACTCAAAGCCAGCTACGTCTCCAAAATCCCACCCACAACGCGTGAAAGCTGGAAACCTGGAGTACACTGTACAACTTGCAGGCAGCTCACCAGGCTACAGTGTCTCTTCTGGGTGACTCAGTTCAGTCTGAGATTCTCCCACAGAGTAGAACTGATCTGGCCCTCTTCTAAATTTCTCAGCTTATCTGAGAGTCTTCTACACAGTTTGGCTTATCTGAAGTTGTCTCTCAGAAGTCCTTAGGGCTCATACGTGCTTGAGGAGGGAGGAACCTAGTGAATCGGATCTGCTGCAGGGACTTCCTGAAGCTGTTGAGTTGTTGACTTCCTGAGCTTAACCAGTTTCCATGCAGGAGGGACTATTTCATCTCCCATTTTCCTACCTCCCCTTAAAGCATCTTATTGGGGCTAGAGAGATGGTTCAGCAGTTAAGAACACTGACTGCTCTTGCAGAAGCCCTGGGTTCAAATACCAGCAACCATATGGCCCTTAACAACTGTCAATAACTACAGTTCCAGGGGATCTGGAACTGCATGCAGGTGCTGCATGACACAAGCGTACTTACATACATGCATGCATAACACTCATACACATAAATTAAAAATAAATAAATAGGGACTGGAGAGATGGCTCCATGGTTAAGAGCACTGGCTGCTGTTGCAGAACAGTCAGATTTGGTTCCCAGCATCCATATAGCAGCCAACAACCATTCTAACTCCAGTTCTAGGGGAATCTGATGCCCTCTTCTGACCTCCATGGGTATTGTACTTACATACATGCAGGCAATAACACTCATACATATAAAATAAAAATAATAAATAAAATATTTTTAAAATAAATAAATACTTTTTAAAATAACATTCTATTGTTTCACCTCCCTCTTAAGCATCATGTGCCTTAACCAGCTTCCCTCCAACATGGAAGGTTTTATCTCAGAGGAAATTGCTACACAACAGAATGATAAACAGGGATGTCTCCAGAGGGGTGGGCATCTCTTCTTTGTTGAGTCATGTCATAACCTGATTCAAGCAAGGGTAACATTCCATGATTTGTGTTTAATGTGGGCCTTACTGAATAATCCAAGTTAATTATCTACTAATTTGAAAAGCTGCCATCCTTAATTTACTTAGTTCTTGAATGAGCCTGTTTGAAGGCTTTTGTTGTGAATAATCATGTGAAGTCATGAGAGCTCCAGCTTCTTGCTTTTTCCTTGTTTTTGCAAAACTCTCTTGTTTACAGTTGTATATTCATTCTTAAAATCACTTTGGAAGCCATGCCCTACCCCTCGCGAACCTGGAGCTCTTGTCTCCTCTCATGAACCAGGAATTATAATTTCATCCCATGAACCTGTCGCTTCCTGTAAACTGGATCTGTAGTCCCCTCCCATGAGCTGGAGCTGAGGTCCCTTCCATAAATCTGGAGCTGTAGTTCCCTCCCATGAGCTGGTGCTATGGTCCCTTCCTGGTAACTGAAGCAGTGGCCTCCTCCCGTGAGTCAGAGTTGCAGTCCCCTCCTTTGAACTTGAGCTATGATTCCCTTCTCTGAGCCTGACCTGTGATCCCCTCCCCTGCAATGAGCTAAAGCTGTAGTTCCCTCTTGTGAGCCGGAGCTGTGGTCCTCTCCCATGAGCCTCAAGCTGTTGTTTGAGCTGGAACTGTGGTCCCCTCACATGAGCTTGAGCTTTGATTCTCTTCCATGAGCCATGATTCCACATTCTTCTGGTGATGGTAGAGCAGAGAAGAGGATGGAGAGTTTCCCAGTGTTGAGTAGCAGTTTCAGCCTTCTCTGAGTGACCGTATTCTCCACATCCTCCTGCCCTAAGGTCCCTCCCAGGTTGTGTAGGCCCTGGCTTTGCCTCTTATGCTGAAGACTGGAGGGGTCTCTGTCATTTGAAGATTCTGGTCTTGGGAGAATTGATTCTCTAGGATAGACCTCTCACCTCCCCTGAGAACCAGCTGTGGTCTCAACTCCACATGTGGTCCTGGGCATCCGGGCCTCAGAGTTGGACCTTTCCTATTACCAGGCACCAAGAGATTTTCCATTATTCTTCTGTTACTCTTCTACAGCCTGATATGCCTTCACCTGTGCCCCACAGAAAATGTAAAACACCTAATAGGACTTCTAGAGATAAAAATCACAGTCTTGGAAGTTAAAAAAAAGAAATAGAAAGTATTGTACTAAACTGATACAACTCTCAAACTGAAAACATGCCATTGTATTTTAGAATATAAATTCACAATTCTATATGTTTACCAAAAGCAATCACCTTGCCAAATTCCAAAATGGGTCATTAGAATTTTTATTGAAATGTTTAAAATTATTTTAACTGATATGTAAAGGCATAAAATTGTACATATTAGTGGTGTGCCATGATTGGGGTAATGGTTCATGCATGTATACATGCATAACATTTAAACCATATTAAATATATTTATCTTCTTAACATATCATTTCTTTATGGTGAAAACTTTCAAAATGCTTTCTTGTAGCTTTTTGTAATAGACAGTACAGTGGTTCTATTTGTAGTTTCTCTATAGTGCAACAGCTCTCCAAAACTTGTTGCTTCTAGCTAACTATAACTCAGTGCCTATTAACTTTTTAGCAGCTCTCTCTCCCCGCCGAACCCCACCCTCCATGGCCTGTGGTAACCAGCAGTTTACTCTCAACACTTGTGAATTCAACTTTTTCTTTTTTTTTTGGTCTTTTTGAGACAAGTGTAGGTCCAGATGGCCTGGAACTTGCTATGTAGACCAGGCTGGCCTTGAACTCACACCTCCCTCTGCCTCCCGAGTGCTGGGATTAAAGGTATGTGCCACCATGCCCAGCCAAATTCAAGCTTTTAAAATTGCACATGTAAATATGACTTATTTTTAAATCTTTGATTCGATTTGGTCAAATTTCTTAATTGATATATTATTTAGTCTTTCCATCTAGAATACTATATGTTTCTCAAGCTTTATTTTATATCATTTAGCAAAGCTTGTCATTTCTTCATATAGATTTTTCTGTGTTTTAAAATCTGCTTCTACATAGCTTATATCCTTGTTGCTTTTGTGAATGGGATTATTCTGTTATTTAATAACTAGTTATTAAGGCATGTGAAAAGCATACATCTGTGTGTCAATTTTATATATAGTTCTCTGATTTGTGTGTGTGTGTGTGTGTGTGTGTGTGTGTGTGTGTGGTGCTGGAGATGGAGATGGAGCCCAGGACCTCAGACATGACAGGGAAGCATCCTGCCACTAAACTCAACCCCTTGTATTCTGTTATTAATTCTAATCATCTTAATAAGTTTCATGTGATGTGAAGATATATATGTGAAAATACTTCTGTTGGACTTTTCTGAATGTGGTGTATCATTCCTTTGTAGAAATGTGGTTGAATAATTCCAGAGTGATTTCAATTGGCAATGCTTAAAATAGGTCTTTTTGTCTTTTCATCACTTTAATAAGAATAAATTTGGTGTTTCACATTATTTTTTGAGACTTGCCAGTCTGAAACAGACTCTCATGAAAAGTAATTATCCTCATCAGGCATGGTAGCATATGCCTTTAGTTCCAGCACTTGGGAGACAGAAGTAGGATCTCTAAGATCGAGCCCATCCAGGTCTCCACAGGGAGTTACAGACCAGCTGTGGCTACAGGGAGACCCTGTCTCAAAAAGACAAAAAAAAAAAAGGAAAGTAATTATCGCTTAGTTATAGCTGAGTAAGACTTCCATTTTATTGAATTAGGTGTTCAATTTTATTAACTAGCGTTCCCGTTCTGTTATGAAAACTTCCTTTGTTGGTCCGTCGGGAACTCGGTACAGCGCGTTCTCAGCGCATTCAGACGCCGCTGCGCAGCTTCTTTACCCCACCTTACGCCTCCCTTCACTTCATGGATTCTATTATTTTTAAGGACCTATAAAGTCTAGTGTGTATTCCTCAGATGCTCTTGGTCATGGGAGTGGACTCTCAATCTTAAAGAAGACAAACTCTCCCTTTCTCAGCAGCTGTCAATTGCCAATAGATCCTCAGCTGAACTGGAGCTTCTTTCGCGCCTCCCCATCCGTGCTGGGTTTTGTCTGGCTTGGAATTGCACGGGTGTTGTGCATGCTGTTACAAGTGCTGTGGGTGCATGTATGCAATTTCTGTATTGTGTCAGGAAACAGGGTTTTCTTGTAATCATTTAGGTCTGGTTCTTACAGTCTCTACCCCATCTTCCACAATGATCTCTGAGCCTTGGGAAGAGAGGATGTGATATAGGCTTCCCAGTTAGGGCTCAGCACTCTGCAGTCTTTTATCCTCTGTGTGTTGACAGTTGTGGGTCTCTGTGTTACTCATCATCTTCTACTGCAAGAAGCAGCTTCTCTGCCGAGGACTGAGAGACGTACTAATCTATGGGTATAGCAAAAAGCCGTTAGGAGTCAGTTTAATACTACGTCCATTTAGCAAAATAAGAGCAGTAGGCTCTCCCCTATGGCCTATGTATGGCCTTTGACCTCTCTAGCTACAGGTTCTTGGCCCTGATAATAGGGCCAGGAAGGGCAGCATCTTGTGAAATGGGCCTTGAATCCAATCAGAAGTGATTGGTCTCGCTCCCATAACATTGTACTATTATACTAGTGGGCGTATGTTGCCCATCCAGTCATTGTAGTTCAGAAGGTTCACAGTTGGATCAGGTTGGTGATACTTTTCTTTACCAGTAGCAGTCCTGGCACCTGCCAGCCCTCTGCGAGCTAGCCAGGAGAGATAAAGCTCTGAGGTCAGGACCAAGTTGATTCCTTCTTGCTTGCTCTAAGATGCCTGTTTGTAGTATCTTCAGCAATAAGGTCTTACTGTCAAGTTCGAGTAAGTAACCATGAGCAATGGCAATAGCCAGTATTGTTATTTGCTATTTGCACTGTCATCTGCTAATCTGTAGTGTCAGGTAGGGGCATTGTCCCTCTCACTATAGGGTAACTCCATTTAAACTCTTTCTATATCATAAATGTGTAGATTTTAAGAAGCTTCTGTAGTAGCAGGTTTCCACGTGACTTTTTAAAGGCCTTGATGTCAGTCACCCTTTCTCTTACCGCTCCTCTACCCTGCACTCCCCACTTAACTCTTCTCATCCCATTACTCGCATGTCTTCCTTCATATCACTAAATTTTACTCCTTTTCCATGCCTCTCACTGGTTTCCTGACCTCTATAGATTTTACAACTGAAACACACGTATCTAAAGATTCAAAGTTAGCGTACACTTAGAGAGACTGCTTTTGGTAGGGTGGCCAGTTTCACAATATTAATTCTGCCAATCCGTGAACAGGGAAGGGCTTTCCATCTTCTACTATCTTCTTCAATCTCTTTCTTAAATATCTTAAAGTTTTTATTATACAAGTCTTCATTTCCTTGGTTAGACTTATCTCCAAAATTTTTTAGGTAATTGTGAATTGGATCATTTCCCTGGTTTCTTTCTCAGGATGTTTGTTGTTGGCATATAGGAAAGCTACTGGGTTTTATATATTAATTTTGATTTCTAATATTTGGTTGAATGTGTTTATTGGCTCTAGGAGTTTTCTGGTGGAGTCTTTAGGGTCTTTGTGTCTGTGATTATATCATGTGCAAAGGATACTTCACCTATCTTATTGCTCTGACTAATACTTCAAGCATTATGTAGAACAGGAGTTGAGAGAGAAGATTCTTATCTCATTCCTGGTTTCAGTGGAAATGCTTTAAGTTTTTCTCCTTTCGTGTGCTGGCTGTGGGCTTGCTGTAGTTTGCCTTTTTTATGGGAGACATGGCCCCCGTATCCCTAGATTCTCTATGACTTTTATCATAGAGGGATATTGAACTTTGTCAGACTTTTCTGCTTCTAATGAGATGATCGTATGGTTTCTGTCCTTCAGTCTGTTTTTGTAGTGGATTACATTTACTGATTTGCATATGTTAAACCATCTCTGCATAGAGATAAAGCCAACATGATCACAGTGGATAATCTTTTGATGTGTTTTTGCATTCAGTTTGCAAGTATTTTATTGAGAATTTTTACATTAATGTTTGTCAGAGACACTGACCTATAATTTTCTTTTCTTGTTAGATCCTCATCTGGTTTTGGTATCATGGTAATACTAGCTTCATAAAAAGAATTTCAAATTCCTCCTTCTTTTTCTATTTTAGGGAATCATTTGAGGAGTATCAGTATTAGTTTTTTCTTTGAAGGTCTAGTAGAATTCTTCACTGCATGTCTGGTTCTGGGTCTCTTTTAGTTGGGATACTTTTTAAATTCTGCTTCTGTCCCATTGACTGTATCCAGTCATCTCTCTTGCCACATCCTCCACAATCCCAAGGCTGCATCATAACCAGACATTCGAGATCAACAAACTTTCTCTTCATCTGACTCAGTATGTGAGATTTTGAAGGGCTCCCCACAGCATTTAGGGATGGGAAAGTCAGTGAGGTCCCACTTGCTACCAAGGGTGTCAAGAATAGAAAGGAGCCAGAGTAGGCAGTGATAACCAGTTGGAGCTCCAAAGACAAGAGGCTCCACATGCTGCCCAAGGTCCATTAGTGCACACTGAGTTCAGAGTCAGAGAAACACTCAGCAGACATATGTCTGTTGAAACTAATAATAAAATTTTGGCTTATATTTTATATACTTTTAAATTTTCATTGTTCTACAAATTCATTTTTATTATATTTACAAAAGTATGGTATATGAATAACTGGAAATCTTGTTTTTAAAACCTAAAGAACTTGAAGTTTGGAAGATGGTTCTGTTGGTAAAGTGCTTGATATAAGCATGAGGATGAGATTCTGACCCTAGCACCCATGTAGAAATCCAGAGGTGTCGGCACACGCTTGTAATCCCGGCACTCAGGAGATGGAAACAGAAGTGACTGATTGGGAAGCCAGCCTAGACTAATTGTCAGACCTCAGGCCCCAGCGAGAGACCGTGTCAAAAAAACAAGGTAGTCAGCTATAACATCAGTTCCAGAGGATCTAACATCCTCTTCTGGCCTTGAAGGCATTGCATGACATGGGTGCACTTACATACATGCAAGCAAAATATTCATATACATAAAATAAAAATCAATCACCAACTCCTTTTGGTTCTTACAATCTTTCTGTTCCATCTATTGCAAAGATTTCTTGAGCCTTAGGGGAAGGCAATATGATATAAATGTCTAACTTATAGATGAACACTGCACAATCTCTTATTTTCTTCACATTGACTGGTTATTGGTCTCTGTATTAATGGCCATCTACTACAAAAGGAAGCTTCACTGATGATGGTTGAAAGATGCACTACTTATCTACGGGCATAAGGATAAGAACTTAGGGGGTAGTTTAATACTATGTCCACTTAACAAAATAATAGTACTAGGTTCTCCCCTAGGACCTAGGACCTAACCATTGATGAGGTTTTGGTCCTGTTAATGGTACCAAGCATGGGTTCCATCTAGTAGAGCAGACTCTAAATCCAATCACTCTTGGTTGCTCATATAACATTCCTGCCAATATTGTACCAGTTGGCATATCTTGACAGACCAGTCATTATTGGAGCTTGCAGGATACAGAGCTGGGTAAGACTGTTGACTTTTCTCCCCTGGCATACATAGAGACTTCCAGCATTATAAAAGCTAGCTAGTAGGAATGAAGTTTCCAGAATGATACCAGCTTGATTTCTCCAGGGCTTGTAATTCAGGAATGTGGTATCTTCTGCAATAGGGTCTTACCATCGATACAGAATAGCTATTCCTGTTTGATTTTTGGTTCCATTTGCTTGGAATACCTTTTTATAGCCTTTTACCCTAAGGAGGTGTCTGTCTATCATTGATGGCAAGGTGTGTTTCCTGGAGGCAGCCAAAAAAAAGGAATCTTGATTTCTAATAGAATCAATCTGTGCCTTTTTATCAGGGAACTTGAGACTTTTAATATTGAGAGTTGTTATTGATCAATGTTTATTAATTTCTATTATGTTGTGGTGGTGGTGTTTTCTTAGACCTCTTTTAGCTAACTATTCAGGAATTGTTCATTTATTCTTCATGCCCTGTTGGATGTGTTTAATCCTTTTAGACTGAAGTATTTCTTCTAGTATCCTCTGTAGAGGCTGGAGTAGTGGACATAAATTCCTTAAGTCTGTTTCGTTGCTGTTGCTGTCATTTGGTTGTTATTTTGAGAGAAAGTCTCGCTATGTAGCCCTGACTGATCTAGAAACCAGGGTGGCTTCAAACTCACAAATATCTGCCTGCCTTTGCCTCTCATGTGCTGAAATTAAAGATGTGCCATTATGCCCAGTCTTAAGTATGTCCTTATCATTAGAAGTTTTTCTTTATCCTTCATTTACAACTGATAGTTTTGCAGGATATAATAGTTGACATCTCTGTTCATTCATGACTTGTAGGACATTGGTCCAAGCTCATCTGGTTCTAATAGTCTTCCCTGAAAAAGCAGTTGTTATTATGATGGACCTGCCTCTATATGTGACCTGCTCACAGCTTTGATATCTCCTCTTTGTTCTATATTTGCTGTTTTGACTGCACAGAGCTTTTAAATTTGAGGTCCCAAATTGACATTTGTCAATTGTTGGCATTATTTTTTGAGCAACTAGAGTCCTAATCAAAAAGTGCTTGCTTATGCCTATATCATGAAATAGTTTCCCTGCTCTTTCCTCTAACAGTTTCAGGTCTTGCATTAAGTTTTGGATACATCTAGCACTGATTTGTGTACAGAATAAGAGAAGAGTTAGTTTCATTCTTCTACATGTGGAAATCCAGTTTTCTCACCACTATTTGTTAAAGATGCTTTCCTTCTATAGTTTTGTCACCTTTGTCAAAAAACGACATAGCTGTAGCTAAGTAGGTTTATCTCTGGGTCCTCTTTTCTATTCCATTAGCTGAATATCTGCTTTGTGCCAATACTATGCTATTTTTGCTGTGATGATAAGTTGAAACCAGGAGTAGTGATAGTCCCAGCATTGTTTTTTCGTCAGGATTGCTTTGACTATCTGGAGCCTTCTGTGCTCCCATACAAAGTTTAAGATTATACCTTCCATTTCTATGAAGAATGCCACTGGAATTACACTGAACCTGTAGATTGCTTCTGGCAGTATAGCCATTTTCACACTATGGTTTCTTCCAACCCATGAGCCTGAGGGGTTCTGATCTTTTCTTCTGATATTTTCCTCCATTTCTTTCTTCATTATTTTAGGGTTGTCATTGCTGAGGTCTTTCACTTCCTTAGATCTGTTCCAAGGTTTTTGTTGTGGTTGTTGTTGTGAATGAGATTGCTTCCCAGGTTTCTTTCTCAGCATGCTTGCTGTTAACATATAAGAAGGTTGATGCTTTTTGTATGTTAAATATGCATCCTGCCACTTGGCTTAAAGTGTTTATCGGATATAAAAGTTTTCTGGTGGAGTCTTCTTCGGTGAATAATTGGTCTATTTGCAGTACATTTGTTATAATACATTTTTGAAAAGCCAATCTAATTGTAAAGTTATTTAAGAAAGAACATGAGCTTAATGACAAAAACCTCATTGTGAAATACTGTGGTGAATGTGAGATGAATGAGGAAGAGGTCTTTATGTGTAGAACCATACTGTGTGCAAATGAGGGTATTCTGGCTTCTTCTGCTCCAACTTGTGTTCCTTTTATTTCCCCCTTTTGTGTTTTGGCTTCAGCTGTGATTTCCAGCATTATATTGAAAAGAATGGAAAAAGTGGATCCTTTGTCTTGTTCTTGGTTTTAGTGGAAATAACTCGGAGTTTTCCCTGTTTAGTATGATGTTGGCTGTAGGTTTGTCATAGCCTTTGTTATGTTGATATATGTTCCTTCTATTCCTAGTCTCTGTGAGGCTTTTATCAAGAAGAGATACTGTATTTTATCAAAAGCCTTTTCTGTATTTATTGATTTGATCGTATGATTTCTGTTTTTAAGTACATTCATATGTTACATTACAATTATTTGTTTGTGTGCATCAAACCATCCCTGCATCTCTGGAAGGAACTTGATCATGATCTTTTTACATGTTCTTGAATTCAGTTTTCAAGTATTTTACTAAAAATTTTTGTATCTGTGTTCAACAAGGATATTGACCTATAATTTTGTTTTGTGTGTCTGTCTTCTTCTAGCTTAGGTATCAGGGTGATACCAGTTTCATAAAGAGTTTGGTAGTCTTCCTTCCTTTTTTACTTTATAGAATAGTTTATGAGGCATTGGTGTTAATTCTTCATTAACGATCTGGTAGAATTGAGTGGTGATTCTACTTGGGCGTGGGTTGGTTTTCATAAATTGGTTTTGGGAAATTTTTTATTATTACTGCTTTGATCTTATTGATAGTTCATATCTGTTTAAATTGTTTATCTCATCTCAGTTTAATTTTGGCAGGTCATGTGCATATAAAAATTCTGTATTTCATTTAGACTTTTTAATGTAATGGGATAAAAGCCATTAAGGTATATTGTTATGATTTTTTGAATTTTTGGTATCACTTTCAATGTCTTCCTTTTCATTTCTTTTTCTTAAATTTGAGTTTTCTCTCCATTTTGTATGGTTAGTTTGAAGGGTTTGTGCATCTTATCTTTCAAAGAACTAAGTGTTTCATTGATTCTTTGTCATTTTTTTTTTGCTTTTAGTTTCTATTCATTAATTTCTGGCGTGATCTTAATTATTTCTTTACATCTTTACATGCTTTGGGGTTTGGGTTGTTCTTGTTTTGCTAAGTTAGCCTTAAGGTATATCATTAAGCTATTTATTTCAGATCTCTGTGGGTTTTTAAAAATGTAGCTCAGTGGTAGACATCTGAAATTCACTCACAATCTTCTGGGTTCCAAAGGGCTTGGGTAGCTCCACATTTTGGCTTTGCCATCCACAGCACATATAGCTTATCTCATAGGCTCAGGACAGCTCCACTCCACACCTGCTACTGCCCCTGGTGGTCATCCCATGGTCCTGGTGTCTCCAATATGCTGGGGTCTCTACTGACTGAGGCTGCACCTCCAATGGCCTTTGCTGGCCTCTCAGAGTGCCAAGCCTTAGATTCTCTCTGTGACCTCTTCAATCCTGGAGGTCTTCACTGCAACTGAGGTTTCACTGGCATCAACTGGCTCCTGATGGTACAGAGTCTCACAGTCTCTCAATAGCCCCTTCACTTCCTCAACACCAGTATCACCTGGGAGAGTCTTATGCACTGTCAAGTTCTGTTGCCAGTTTGATGTACAGTCTTGGCCTCCTCTGGACCACAGCTTCTGTCTACTGATCCTGAGGAAATACTTTCCAGAAGATTTTACTCAATGATGTTGATCTTTTGTTACTCATAGTTGATTTTTTAGCCCCAGCTGATCTGTATTGATTATCCCAGTAAAGCCCTAAAGATTTCACTTCCAAAATCTTTTAATTCAAAATATATCACACAAACAGCCCTGATAGAGACTTTGCTTTCTTTTGAAGCTTCATAAGTCAGGTCTCTAATGCCTACACCATTTACAGCATTATCTTCCAATCTAGAGAGCAGCTCACTGAGCTCCAAGCATTTCCAGTCCAAAGCTCCAAAAACTTCCACAATCTTCCCAGACATATATGGTCAGGTCCAATCCAGCAATATCCCACTCTCTGTTACCAATTTCTGTCCCAGTTTGCTTTCTATTGCTGTAATAAAAACATTGACCAAAACCAAAGTGGAGAGAAAAGGGGTTTATTTTATCTTCAGCCTACAGTTCATCACAGAGAGAAGCCAAGGCAGGAGCTCAGGGCAGAAACCAAAGTACAGACCATGGAGGAGTGCTGCTTACCGGCTTGCTCCCCTGGTCTATACTCAGCCTGCTTTGTTGTAGAATCATGGACCACCTGCCCAAGGGTGGTACCATTCACAGTGGGCTGGTCCCTCCCACATCACTCAATAATCAAAAAAATGCCTCACAGACATGCCCACAGGCCAATCAAAGGGAAACAATTCCTCAGTTGAAGTTCCCTCTACCCAGATGTGTCAAGTTGACAGCTGAAGCTATCCATCACATTCTTCTATGCCTATAATTCAGATTGACCTTTTCATACTGTACCATAGACCTCAAATGTACCCACACCTTTCCATTAATTTGTTTATCTTGAATGTTCCCATTCCTCTACTTTGTCTTTAAGCCCTATATTCTGTCCTCCCCTAAATGCACTTTATTGGTGAGGCTTTCCATGGAACTTTTCACATAACTTACTGAATTTTTCATTTCCAGTATTTCAGGGGGTTTTATTTTGATTAATTTTCAGCATTTCTATCTCTTAATTCAATTCAACTTTTCTATCTTATATTGACCTCCATATCACATTTAACAGTTTGAGTTATCTTACAATTAATTCGATAGCTTGTTTTTGTCCTTTCATATTTCTTTGACCAAACTTAATAATCATTCTTTTAAATTCTTCATCTGTGATTTCATCTAACTCACTTCCATTACTACAGCATTAGTTATGTTTGTAAGTGATGTTGCTTTGTATTTTGCACCTGGACTTGTTCATCTAGGATTAGGTTGTTAGTTTAACTTTATCTTTAATTCTGTGCACGTATGTGTGTGCCAGCACAGGAATGGACATGTAAGTGTTCATGTCCATGGAAGCCAAAGGAGTCAGAACCCCGTGGAGCTGGAGTTACAGGTGATTGTAAGCCATTCACTGTGGATTCTGTGAATCAAACTCAGGTCCTCTGCAAGAGCAGTACAGTTTCTTAACTACTGACACATCTCTCCAGACTCCTTAGTTAGACTTTTTAATCACACTTATTCTTCTTAAATTTATTCTTTATGAACTTCAGACATGTAAATAATGGAATATGATCATATCCACTCCCACTTTCCTTCTAACTTCATGTCCTCCTCTCCTTTTTTAAATAACCCCTTAAGTCCAGCAAATGCTGCCCAAATGTGCATGGGTATGGGGCTCTCTACTGGAGCAGCAGCATCTGCCCGTGGCCACACCCCCAAAGAGGAGAGATTTTCCCTCCCCAGCACCTATCGACTTCAATGTCATGAATTCAACAGCCATGCCATGTGCAGAAGACAGAACTTCCCAGTGCGCCTCGCTATGCTCTGACCCTCACCTGCTTTCCACCTCCTCTTCCATAATTCCATGAGCTTTAGCAGACTTGGGAATTGATAAAAGATGATCCATTTAAGACTGACCCTCACAGTCGATTATTATCAGCACTTTGATCAGTTATGTCTCTATATTGACTTCTGTCTACAGCAAAAAGAAGCTTCTCTGACCAAAGTTGAGAGTAGCCAAGTCTATAGGCATAAAAGAAATATTTAGAAGGCAATTTGAAAACATGTCCAACTAGCAAAATGACAATAGTAGGCTGCACCCTAGGGCCTACTACCATCCCAGCCACGATGGGTTTCTACCTGGTTTCAGAACCAGCCATGTAGTCCTCCTGGGGAGCAGGCCTCAGATCCAATCAGAAAGTCATGCCACTATTGTACAGTGGCACGTGGGTGCATCATGCCTGGGAGATCAGTATCTTACTCTGTCAGTAGAAGTATTTACAATGTTTTAGAGAGACTAGGTTTTAGTAGGGTTGAGGTTTCATTTTTCTCTGCTAGACTGATGTTTGGAACCAGGCTCAGTTTCCAGTATTCTTCTGAGGGTAGAACACTGTCTGAAAAACAATCATAGTAGGCCCAGGGACTAGAGAGATAATTCAGTGGTTAAGAATTCTTGGTGCTTTTCTAAAGTACCTGAGTTAGATTCCCAACACCCACATCAGGCAGCTCACAGACACCTGTAACTCCAGCCCCAGGGGATAGGACACCCTCCCTGGCCTCCACAGGCAATTACACACACATGGCATACACGGACACATACATAAAATAAAAAATATAAAAAGAGATCCATTTAAATATGCAACAATATTCAAATAACAATCACTCCCTTAAAATTCTTATTTTAGGAAGAAACAGTGATAGATAATGTGCAGTAAGATATTAATTACTATGGGTATAAATGTAAACGGAACAGGCAGAGTAAATGTGTAACTAGTATTAGGTTGATGGGGATAAAGCAGAGGAAGGAAAAGTAAATAGAAAGGGGAACAATAAGGACGGGACGAGGAAGTCCACCCTGAAGCTGGAGTGAAAAGAGAGGCAGAGAAATGCAATGTGATAACTTGAAAGAGCCCCCACTTCCAGGAGGCCAAAACACAGACCCAGCAAACCAGGCTGGTCTACCTTCTTCGAAAAAGCCTATGAAAAGGGAAAGACTAGAGAAAGAAGATTTTAAAAGCAAAGAGAAAGAGAAAGAGAGGACAAAAACAGAGCAGGACGAACCTGGCCTGCTTAATTAACACTGGGGGGGTGGGGGTGGAGTTGGAATGCAGTCTCACTTCATTTGCTGGCTGTGGTCTCCTTCCTGAGCGTCCAGATGCTTGTCATACACTTGAACAACTTCTGTGAGAGCAGGTCACAGATGCTGGACACACACATGGATCAGGCTGTGAATGCTAGCCCTTGCTCAAGGTGGTCCTTCCCAGTGCTCCACTTGGAACCTATGTCTATGTTCCCTCCAGATCCTCTCACTAGGTTTCCACATAGATGAATACAGCACAGTTGTGATTTGGAGTTTCTTCCTCACAGTCTAGAAGTATTCTGTTGGCCAGGTTTCAGCATAGAAGTCCCATGACACTTGCTCTAAGTTTTCCAAGAGGATCTGGGGTCACCAAGATGTCATCGCAGCAGAGGTTTGTTCATTTGTGTGTGTGTGCACATGGGTGTGCAGGTGTGCATGTCCATGCTCCAGTCAGTGCCAGCAGTGCCGAGAGGAGTTTCTCCAGTGTCTCCTCCCTCGGCTGCTGCTGTGTGCAACTTTCATCCTCCTTTCCCACTTCCTCCCCCATCAAATGTCCGTAGCTAAGAGTATCATATGGTTCTCTGAGGTTCTGCATTCGTTGTGGCTCTGGACTTTCTCTCTCTATGGGAGGAGGGAGCTCCTCAGATCTTCCAGTCCCTCTGGGACAGACTGTAGTTTTCCTCTTCTGTGTTTTAAAGCTTCCTATTTTACTTTGCTATTAGACTAGAGATTCTGGACCATCACTCAGTTCTTCTAAGAACTGCTGCCCAGCTTACCCCTTCCCTGTGTGCCTACATGTTGTCTACCATCCTACATCTCTATTAGTTATTTATTTTTATTTCTCTTCTCTTCATGTGTTTATGTACAGTATATACATTTATGTGTATGCATGTCCAAACGTGCGCATACATGTGTGTATGTATGTACAGGCCAGAGGTTGATGTGTCCATCACACTATAGCAAATACCTGAGATGATCAGCTTAGAAAATGAAAAAATTCTGTGGTTCACAGTTGCTTTGGACAATGCTGCCCACCTCATGACCAGGAAATAGAGAGGAGAGAGAAAGAGAAAGAGAGAAAGAGAGAGAGAGAGAGAGAGAGAGAGAGAGAGAGAGAGAGAGAGAGAAGGAGAAGGCCAGGCATGGTAGTGCTTGTCTGAAATCAAAAGGCTGAAGCTAGAGGACTTTGTGTTCCAAGCAGCAGCCTGAGATCCATGGCAAGACCCTGTCTCAGAAAGAGGAAGGGAGGGAATGAGGAAGAGACAGAAGAGGGAGGACAGGAATGGGTAGAGATGAGGTGACTCAAGTCTCACTGTCCTCTTTGGGCACACATCCAATTACCTAAAGACCTCCCACTAGGCCCCATGGCTTAAAGTTTCCACAGCCCTTCAACAGGTCCACTCTGAGAACAAACCTTGAGTACATGGACCTTTGGGACACATTCAGACTCCAAACTATAGTGCTATTGGAGTAGAAGTGGATGCTTTACTATCTCCTTTCAGAAGGATGAGTAGATAGGATTGAGACCAATCCATCACATCTAGAAATTCCATAGTTTTGCAATGGTTCCTAGCAGATTGAAGTACTTGCCTACCTGTTAAATGTATGAGAGTTATGAGGTTTCTTTTACCCTAGAATTTTTAACATGAAGAAATTTGTACCAGAGAACCTATTTTATTTCCTAAATGAGAAAGTGTATACAGAATCTCTAAATTCACATTTAAAAGTCCAGATTTTAGTTGTCTTCAGCACTACAGACAAATGCAGTTTTGCTGCCGCCCTGGCTTCTCTCAGTGCCCGCCCCCCGCACCCCAGTGCGACCATCTGCCTCCTCAGCACGCCCCCATGCCACACTCTGCTCCTGTGTCTCACGATCAGCATGTTGGTAACTGAGAGTGTTATCTGTTTCATTTCAGAAATGGGTCAAGTTTAAGAGGGACTTTGATAATTTCAAGACTCAATGTATTCCCTGGGAAATGAAGATCAAAGACATTGAAAGTTGGTATTTTGGTGTCACTGTTTTTAATTGATTTCTTCAAAGAAGTTTTCTGAGAACTTGGATTGTATATTTGGCCTTTTGATTACATTGTTTCATAGATTCTTTATTAAACCTTATAAATATTGTATTAGCATAAAAGGACTTTGGACTAGTGTAGAAATTATATTTAAGTCTAGATTCCTCACTTTCTGGTTGTATGAGTTTAGGCAGCTCAGAGCTGTGTTAACCCCACAGAGCTTCAGGTTACTTCTCTGGAAAAAGAAAATGGAGGCTAATGCGATAGCCACATCTATCACTCACACACACACACACACACACCATTCAACAATGCCAATTTCTCCACATACATACTTGGATATGTCCACCTTTTCTCCTTCCAGGTCACTTTGGCTCTTCGGTGGCATCGTACTTCATTTTTCTTCGATGGATGTATGGAGTTAACCTTGTCCTCTTTGGCTTAATATTTGGTCTGGTCATAACTCCAGAGGTAACAAATGGATTTCCTGTATCTTTAGATAATGCTGAAGCTTTCCCACAGCTGCCGTCTTCATTTATGCGCTCCCGATATTCTTTTTTTCACTATGTGATTCTTTATATTTTAGACAAGGTGTAGCTATGTAGACCAGATGGTCTTCAGACTCACAGTCTTCTTGCCTCATTCTCTAAAATGCCTGAGTCGTAATCAGCACCACAATGTCCAGCTTTGTTCAAATTCCAAATTCACACCAATTGCCCAGGTGGTTCAGTACACAGAATGGTGCCAACATACTTAGATTTCTAAATTAAGAATTGATAGCACATTTTTCTCTCTTTCATCTGAACTTAAGATGAAGGGAGAATTAATATCTCATTGATTTTTTTTCTTCTACTTTGAAAAAAATTTTAAAAGAACAAAGTTAAGCAAAAATAAATAAATTATAATGAGAAATAAGGAAGCAGTTATAAAATAAACTTTATCTTGAGATGGAAAAGAGAGGAGCATGATTCTGGAGGGGTGCACCCTGGGCGTTACGGAGCCTGGGAGCTACAGAGCCTTGGTGATACTGTGTTTTTGTTTGGTTTACTCTTGGGGTTTGGTGCATGTGTGTGTGTTAGTGAGTGTGAGTGTGTGCGTGCGTGTGTGGAGTGTGAGCAGGTGTGTTCTTGTGCACATGTATGGAGGTCAGAGGACATGACCGCTGTGCCACTTTGTCACGTTCCACCCTATTCCCTTAGTCTCTTGCTCTTGAACGAGGTTGGCGGCCAGTAAGCCCTAGGGACCCCTCCCCACACTCCACATTCCTACCCCTTCTCTGTGCCATACATGACTTGTATATGAGTGCTGAGTGTTCAAATTCAGATCCTCATGTTTGTGCAGCAAGTGCCCTTGCCTACTGAGCTATCTCCCCAGTCCTAATTTTGTGTTGCCTTAAGCTAGATGATGGTTGGATACACAGTAATTTTCATTATGGACAATTGTACCTGTGTATTATACATGTGCAACATTTTCCCCAATAAAAGTATAAATTAAAAGCAAACAAAAAGAAACAGAAGGGCCAGGCTTGGCCTGTAATTCCAGCACTGGAGAGGCAAAGGCATAAGGATCATTGCAAGTTCTAGGCCAGCCAGGACTACCTCTTGAGACCCTATCTCAGATGGAGAGAGATGTCAAAGAAAGGGAGAGAGGGAGAGAAATGAGAGGGAAATTTACTTGAACCTATACAGTAACAAGCAAAAGTAATTTTATGTAGTGAAATACTAAAGCTTATGCTACTAAAAAGCAACAGCATATGTTCTGTTCTTTAGCACTTTTCAATATTATTTGAAATTTCTACTTTATACACTAAGTCAAAAAAAATAAATATCTCATACATTTTGTATTAAATATATAATTTAAATCTGCAAGTGATAGGAAGCCCCCAAATTCACTTATTCTGCCAAAAATTACTAGAATTAAATAAAAGACAATATAGAGATGGCTAGAGTCACTTTAAATATATAGACATTAGCAGCAAAGCTCTGCACTTTTAACATCTAGTTTAAAGTATATTTGACAATCTTGACACAAGAACAATAAATCTACAAAATAATTGGTAAAAAGAGATTTCCATGAAAAACACTACAGAGTATTGCTGGACAAACAGGAGACAGTACATGGAAAAGCACGTTCTTGGAAGGGAAACTTAATCTTATTGAAAAAACTAATCCATAGGTTGGAGAGATGGCTCAGTTGTTAAAAACACGCACTACTCTTCAAGAAGACTGGAGTTGGGTTCCCAGCACCCATGTCAGGCAGCTCACAACCTCCTCTAACTCCAGCTCCAGGGTATCTGACACCCTCTTCAGGCTTCCTCTGATAGATAACCTGCATGCACACCCACATACACATCAATAAAAAATAAAAAGAAAGCTTTTAAAAATCCAATCCATCTTAAGTCATTGATCCATTTCTTTTTTTTCATAAGTAATGATGTGAATGAGGGTCATATGATATAAAGATTCATATGCAATCTAGAAATATTCTAATGTCCAACAATAAGGATTTGTTAAATATGTATATGGTACATATATATGGTTAGATATTTTAAAGTCATTTTATTCAGGGAAATACCTTTTGACATAAGGAATTGATCTTTAACAATATTAAGTTAAATAACCAAATTAAAATGTTGTAAACATTCAGAAATAACTGAAAGGAACTTTGCTGCCGTCTAGCAGTCATCATTTTCTGGTTGTAGAAATGACACATAATATCTTGTTCTATAATCTTCCACATTTTCTGCAATAAATGTTTCTTACTTTTAAAATAAAAAACATACTGGGCATAGTGGGCTCACGCCTTTAATCCTAGCACTCAGGAGGCAGAGGCAGGCCAGCCTGATCTACATAGTAAGTTCCAGGCCAGCTGGGGCTATGGGGAAACTCTGTCTCAAAAATCCAAAATAAAACAAAATCAGAAACATGACTAATTTTAGTTAAAGAAAAAAACACGTATCTCCTGCTGTGAAAGGCAAGTATTAATTGAGAGCACACATGTTTATATGTTCATGTTCACTTTGCTCCGCTTACACTCCTGTTGTTCTGTCTATACAAGATACTGATGGGCATGCCTTATGGAAGCATACCCAGAAAGACCGTGCCTCGGGCTGAGGAAGAAAAAGCCATGGACTTTTCTGTCCTTTGGGATTTTGAGGTATGATTGCCAACATGTCAATGCATTTCCATTTTGTGGACTGTAAGGCTGGCATCCTTCATTCTCAAAGTCAGATTTCAGTCCCCTCAGAAACACGTTACAGTGAGGCTGGAGAGATTGGTCAGGAGTTCTTCTTCCAGAGGATCCACGTTCAGTTCCCAGCACCCACATTGCTGCTAACTGTTCCTAGCTCCAGCTCCAGGAGATCTGATGCCCTTCTACAGCCTCACAAAAAACTGCATGCATATGATATACTTACATACAAGCAGGCAAAACTCTCAATCACATTAAAAATAACAATAAATAGCCAGGTGTGGTGGCAAACGCCTTTAATCCCAGCACTTGAGAGGCTGAATAAATAAATAATAGTTTTTTTAAAAAGAAATGTGTGGAGCTAGAGAGATGGCTCAGAGGTTAAGGGCACTGGCTGTTCTTGCAGAAGACCCGGGTTCAAATCTCAGCACCCACATGGCAGCTAACAATTATTCATAACTCCAGTTCCAGGGGATTCAATGTCCTCTTCTGACCTCCGTGGGCTTTACATGACACAGGTGCACTTACATACATGTAGCCAATACATGCATACACATAAAACAAAAATAACAAATAGTAAATATTTTTTTAAAAAGAAATGTGTGACAAGTTGGAGCCATTTCCCAAGGAACACAAATACAGTGCTCAAGAGCTTTTCTTTATCCTTTCTTTCATTGAAGGATCTCTACTCCAACAGTCTATGGAAAAATAAAAAAATAAATGTGAAATGCTGCACTTAATTGCTGAAAAACAAATACTTTAATCCACTAGAGTCCTGGCATTACACAAAATGCTTGTCCCATCCCTTACTTTGTGTTGAGCAATGCATTCATTTTACCATGACTATTGTCAGAACCTTTCGCCTCTCCATTTCCTCTGCTGCCAGAGCGAACTTTATAAAATGTAAAATCTGAGTGTGTTGCTCTCCTGTTTCAGTTATTCCTTGCATCTCACTCTCAGCGGAAGTAAAGGCAGTGTTCATCACTGGGTTTACGAAAGAACTGCCTAGGCCTGACTGTCTCTCCCACTCCAGGCCTGTGTTTATCTGAGACCTCACACTTCAGTGGCCCCATGTTATCGAATCTGTGCCCCATTTCACCACCTCACCACCCTGCTCATGGTCCTCTCCCTGGAACCCTCTTCCATTCTTTTTGAATCTTCATACTCATATGCCAGCCAATGGTGCTCACATTTTTTATTCTCAAAGTCAAACTTGAGCAAGCTGCAGTCATTTCCCAAGATTGCCAACCGTATCGCTGCTAGCGACTTTTATTTACCTTATCCAAGGATCTCTTTTAAAATAGCTATCAAAAGCAAATGGAATTCATTCAACAGCAACCCTTTATTTTGTATTCAGCAAGGACATATAAAAAGTACTAAAATCTAAATTAATACCATATCTAATTAATGTAGTCCAAAAGTTCACTCACTCATTACTAAAACCAAGTACATTTAAAAGATTGGCTCAAAGGGTATGGGACACTTGACAGAGGGACCTGGCTTTGATCCCCTGGAACCCACATGGTAGAAAGAGAGAAGTTATTCCTGCAAGTCTGCAAGTTGTTCTCTGACCTCCACATGTACATCATGGCACACATATACTTACACAGAGAGAGATCAATGATAGATGATAGATGATAGGTAGATGATAGATAGATGGATAGATAGATAGATAGATAGATAGATAGATAGATAGAGAAATAAAGAAATCTAAAGCTTAGTTTACACTGTGAACCCTACCTTGTAGAGATGCCTGGAGAAGGAAGTTTGTGAACTTTCTTAACATTTCTTAATACACTAGTTCTATTATAATATACTGACAATATAACATGATAATCTGAAGCCATGTATTCATGAGTGCACATGCTCAAGAACATGCAGGCGCACGCACTTCCCTCTCCCTCCTGAGTCTCCATGCACTCTGTGCAGATGAGGAATGAAGAAGGGGAAGAGGATCACCATGGATGGGCTCTGGAGATGCTGCAGGTTGGGTGGGAAGAAAGAACAGGAACATTCAAGACTCTTCCTGTCTGTAGGCATGGCTAAAAACTCTGGGACAGAAATCTGTGATAGAATGGAAGTGTGTTTGAGCTTACAAACCTAGAGACTTTGGACTTCTGTTCTACAGGGCTACATCAAATATTCTGCTCTCTTCTATGGCTACTATAACAACCAGAGAACCATTGGATGGCTGAAGTACAGGCTGCCCATGGCTTACTTTATGGTGGGGGTCAGCGTGTTTGGCTACAGCCTGATGATCATCATTAGATCGTGAGTATAACTGTCTGGTTTATGGGTTTTGACCTATCTTCACTCAAACAACTCACTCCCCTGGACCCTCTGTGCTTATTTACTTTCTTGTGATGCAGTTTGAGAGAAAACAAGCAAACAAGTATAGCAAGTGCATTAGGTACTTGTCTCATTGCTGTGACAAAATATCTGACAAGAGTAACTTGAGGGAGAAAGGGTTTATTTGGGCTCACATTTCTTCTTTTTTATTGATTATTTTTATTTTGTGTGTGAGAGTGTATTACCTACATGTATATAAGTGCACCCATGTCATGCAATGTTCATGGAGGTCAGATCCCCTAGAACTGGAGTGACAGATGGTTGTTAGCCACCATGTGAGTGCTGGGAACTGTACCTGGGTCCTCTACAAGAGTAGCCAGTGTTCTTAACTGCTTTTGGTTCACATTTCTAAAGTACAGTCCATCATATCAGAGGAGTCCTGGCAGTAGAAGCTTGAGTAGGAGCTTGCAACTAAAGCCAAGAAGCAGAGACTGATGACTGCTAGTGCTCAGCTCACTTTTTCCTTCTTATTCAGTCTAGCAGACCATCCCATGGTATGGTACCACCAACAGTTAAGGTGGGTTTTTCCAACTCACATCATCTAAATCTAGATAATTCCTTACAAGCATATCCAGATGGTTTGTCTCTTAGGTGATTCAAGATCTTATAAGATGGCAATCAGTGTTAATGATCATACCAAGTAAATACCAGATTTTGAAATATGGTATAAAAGACATAAGCCAGATAATATATGTAGCTCTGGGAAATAATAAAACCTTTCAGTGATGCTGAAAACAGCTAACTATGCTGAAAGTCTGAAGTAAATTTTCAAATGAGCATATGCAAAGGCCCAGAGGCAACAAATTAATTTAGCATTCTTATCAAAATTGTAAGAAGCTCATTGTAGCTTGAAAAGGAGAATAGGACCTGGTAAGGTAAGACTGGAAAATTTCAAGGTGTTTCTGCTTGTCTCCAGGGCTCAGCCTCCTTAGGAAAAAAAAGTGCCAATTCTGGTACTTACAAAGATATAAACCTATACCAAAATAATGTATATGGCTGTGGTTAACCACGGCAGTCACTCTGGTCCAAGCTCTACCTGCTTCTGTGGTCAGAAATGACCGTTTAGTATATCTGTGCCTTTCTCTGTGTGTGCCTTTGTATGTGTAGTGTATGTGTACATTCACATAAGTGTGTGCACATATGTGCAGTTCCATGTGCCAGCAACTGATATCAGATATATTCCTCAATCACTCTCCACCTTGTTTTTTGAGACAGGGTATCTCATTGAACCTGAAGCTTACCAGTTGAGCTAGGTTGGCTCACCAGTGAGTTCCAGGGATCCATCTGCATGTACCAGACACAGACCACCATGCCTGGTTTGTTACCTGGGTGCTGGAGCCTGAACTCAAGTCCTCATTTAACAACTCATCCATCTCCCTGGCCTCATCTGATCCTCTTAATTCATATTCTTCAGAGAAAAAAAATTGATCCCAGTCTATGAATTTCCTTCCTGTAAACCAAGAGGAGCCTAATACCAAAACTAAGGATACAGTGATAGGTAGTCTTCTGCACAAATCTGACCTCCAGGCCATTCACCCTCAGCAGTGGACTCCAAGGGGATCTTCAGCCCTTTTGAAGCCTAGACAATGCTGAAAGCTTTGCAGAAGTCTGCTGTGACTTTCTGTTGCTTGCGAGACCATGCCTAGAACTCAGCAGTGACATGCTATCTGGCCACTCAGTTCTATGGGCAAAAGGGAGAAACAAAGAAATAAACTTACCTTTATTTTTAACTCTTTTATAATTACTTTTTTCTAGTTCTTATATCAGATAAGTATAGGGATATGGAATAAGTTTCTGTGAAGAACAAAAAAATCTAGGTCCTGTGAAACAGCAAGTCAAAAACAACAACAAAACCAAGCAAGATAAAGTTAGGGAAGAGCACAAAACCCTCATTACTACCTGATGAAATCTCATTAGAATTCTGTGATTCCCACAGGACTGAGCACTAGAGAGGCAGATAAGATAAAACAGGTGGTCAACAAGAAGAGGCCAAGGTACTTTCAGCCAAGCTTGCTGAAGTATATATTAACCTGATTGTCCAACCTGCATCCTCAGGAGTTACTGAGTTTTATATCAGAAAAATAGGCTCTATCTAAGGAAATACATAACTTAAAAGGGCATGTTTCTGTTTGAGAATGAGTCCCCAAGTTTATTCAATTTAGAATATCCCGATGCATCAAGCCTAAAGATATTAAATGACAGAAAGCATGGTCAAATGTCCTATATCCTAGAGGCTCCTCACTATCCAAATGATACCAGGAGTGTTTGCAGGGAACTCTAAATTTGGGGAGAGGTATTCAGGCTGTTGTCAAAGGTGTCCCAGCTAAAGTCTCTTCCTGATTTTCACTGGATATCTGCTACCTGTGCCCAAGACTGACATAGGTCAAGGTTCCTGTAGGGATGACACAGCAGAAAAGAGGCAGGCTTAACAATATATGGCATATGCCCTCCAGGATGGCCAGCAATACCCAGGGAAGCACCAGTGAAGGAGAGAATGATAACTTCACATTCAGCTTTAAGATGTTCACCAGCTGGGACTACCTGATCGGGAATTCAGAGACAGCAGACAACAAGTATGTCTCCATCACCACCAGCTTCAAGGTAGTGAGCCCACAGCACTTTCTACTGCCTGAGAGAGCTCTGGGTCTGTCTGGCCACTGGGAAGCTTTCTCCCAGGAGGGCAACAGAAAATAAGATCCCCAAACAATCTGTGAGAAGAGTTTTATCAGCAATACAAGCCTTTTAGAAAGACTGCTTATGGCAGAGAATCCCTGGTGTCTGATCCTGCCTCTTTCCTCAGGAAACTGCTTTCTGCTGAATTCATAGAAGGACTCATTTGGGACACACTTTTTAAAAAAAAAATTTATGTGTATGAGTCTATTGCCTGCATGTGTATAAGTACATAAGTGTCGTGCAGTGCCTGCAGAAGACAGAAGAGGGTGACAGATCCCCTGGAGCTGGATGATTGTTAGCTGCTGTGTGGGTGCTAAGACCCAGACCCTGGTCTTCTGCAAGAGCAACCAGTGCTCTTAACCACTGAGCCCTCTCTCTCTAGCTCCTTTTATCAACTTTTTCTGCATGCTAGAATCACCTATGGGTCTTTAAAAAAATCTCCTGCCCAGGGCCCATGGTTCTGATGTGATTGGCCTGGTGTGGGTTCCTGACACTGTTTTTGTTTTTAAGCCTCCCCAGTAATAGAATACCCAGGAAGAGTGGACAACCCTTGTTGTAAGAATGTGGGAATAAAAGGATGAACCTTATGTTTCTTAAATTCCTCATTATTTTGTTCACAAAAGAAATCTGAAATGGGCTGAAGAACTATGATTCAACCAAAATAAATAACCTAACTAGGCATCCTACTAGATAGAAGATGGAGGTCGGAGGATCATCAGTTTGAAGTCAGCCTGGGCTATAAAATAAGACCCTGTCCCAAACAAACAGACATGAACCAGACAGTAAAGAAGTGAATGGGGGGGGTGTACACTCCACCCCCACCCACCACCTTGTGATTATAAACTACAAGCTTTTGAAACAAGGTCTCATTATGTAGTCCAGGCTAGCTTGAACTCATAATCTCCTGCCTCAGCTTCCTGAGTACTGGGAATAGAGGAATGCTCCACTTTGCCTGGCTTCCTCTCCGAGTTCTGGCTGGTTCAGTGTTCCTCCTGTCTGATCTTTTAGACCATCTTTCCCCAGTTTGCACTGCAGTTGCGCTAAGCTATCTTTTCATTTTCCCTCTCCTCTAACCTTACCCTTCTCAGAAGGAGAACTGATCTTCCACTCACTGATCAAGGCCCAAGATACCTGCCAGGAAAGGGTTTGAGCTAAGTAGACACTACATAGGTTTCCTGAACTCCCAGAGTCCTGTTTGCCTGGCAATGAGTGGACAGGGAGCCAGCTCAGTCTGTTCTCCTGTTGTCACAGCAGTGGGAGCCTGTAGCCATCTGTATCCAAAGGCAGGGAAGGCCAGAGCAACTGTAACTCTTCCTCCAGATAAGAGCAAGGATCATGCCTTTCTGATAAAGCTCTTATAACACCCAAGGAGGATAGATGCTGTGAGAATTATGGGAGCTAACATATGCTAACTGCCTCATGAGTTAAACCAAGACATGAACATAGTAATTAGCAATTGATAGAACAGTCTCTTCCTGAGTACTCTGCCATCCGGGAAGTCTTTTTCCATCTTAACTCTACCATTTGCTATGTGTATCTTCATAGAGTTACTGATGCCGAATACAATCAAAATTTTAAAATGTATTGTATTTAATACTAATAGAAAACATTTAAATGATTTTTAAATTCTATTTACAATAATACCCAAAACATAAATGTCAAGCAGTAAATTTAAATCTTGTACCCCAAAATGTATGAGAGACCGTTAAAAAAGAGTATTGAAATAAATTAAGAAACCCTAAGAACAAGAACTGACAAACTATGACCTGAGACCCAAATCCAGCCTGCTACATACTTTTGTAAATAAAATTTTGCTGAAACAAAGCCATGCTCATTCAACTTACATATTGTCTAGGGTTATTTTCATGAAGTAATGGCAGAGGTAAGTAGTCCACATTGGACTGCAAGCTAACAAAATCTATTATCTGAATTTATAGGATGTTTGCCAACCCCTGTATCTAAAGGCTCAAGATTAAATTTTTAATTATAATCTATTTGATCTGTTGATTTAAACCAATCCAGATGATGTATTGACACCTCTTTGGGCCTTTATATGTAATTTGAGCAATGACAGTAACCACTTGGGGGCTGGAGAGATGGCTCAGCTGTTAAGAGTATTGGCTGCTCTTCCAAAGGACCAAGGTTGAGTTCTCAGCACCCGCATGGCGTTTACTTCAGTTCCAGGGAATTCAAAGCTCTGTGGACATTGCATGACACGTATGCACTTATATACAGGCAGGAAAATCTCCCATACACATAAAAATAAATCTAAAATATTTTTAAAATAATATTAACCAGTCTATTAATTTGATGTTAGATTAAGAAATGATGCTCAGAAAACATTTAGTGCCATGTTTAGCACATAATAAATACTGAATAAATCTCAGCTTTCATTATTAAAAAAATACCCAAATATCAAGATCACAATAACAGCAAACATATTTTTATAGAAAATGACTGTAACTAACTCTCTACAGGTATAAGGAATTACATCGCTCTCTTCATATTACTTATTGAAATATAGAAAAGCATTCTCAGGGATTCAACAACCATGGCCATTTGAATTCCTAGCCTGACATTATCCATATCTTATTTTCACACACTAAGGAATCTATAGTGGATGAACAGGAGAGTAACAAAGAAGAAAACATCCATTTGACGAGATTTCTACGTGTCCTGGCCAATTTTTTCATTATCTGCTGTCTGTGTGGAAGTGGGTATCTCATTTACTTTGTGGTGAAGCGATCCCAGGAATTCTCCAAAATGAAGAATGTCAGCTGGTATGAAAGGAATGAAGTAAGTGGGCTTCGCTGACGCACAAGACCCCGCAAGCAGACACTGAAACCACTGCTCTTACCACTCGAGGAGCTGCCGAACGTCTGTATCACAGGTCTTGCGTTAAAAAGCAAGATTATATTACTTTCCAGTCAAATAACTGATCATCTTTAACAAAGCTTTACTTGGTTTGGGAGGCTAGCATATGAACTGACATAAAGGCAGGATATAATTAGCATGTTGATCAGCTGGATAGTCAGTTACCCAACACCAGGTTTGCTGTGATTGTATTGAATCAATAAATGTCATTTGAGAAGTTGAAGACTATGGTTCTTACCTTTTCTTTCCTCTAATTTATTAAATATATACATAAATATTTTCTTCTGATCTAAGGCATTTCTGTCAAAAAAACCAAAAGGCTGATGAAATTCTAATTTTCTTTCCCCTATAAGTCACTTGTTCCTTTGAATGAAAAACCAGTAGGTAGTTTCATTAGAATTTATTTTGGTGTTGGCTATTCTAGGTTGATATTCTCTACACAGTACATACCTTCTTATTCTTTTTTAATTTTAGACAATCATATATTGTTTTAAATTTGAACAATGAAAGCCACAATGGCACTCACCTGTAATCCTAGCACTCGGAAGACAGAGCCAGATAGCTCTCTGTGAGTTCAAGCCAGCCTACTTTACATAGTGAGAACTTGTCTCAAATAAATAAATAAATAAATAAATTTTAAAGGTGAGTTATTGAGTGTTTAAAAATATGCTTATAGCATTGAGTTTTGTTTAGGAATTCCTTTTGTCCTCATGTAGGATATTCTGCTGATCTCTAATATTTTCATTTTCTCAGGTTTTTAACTTCTTTCTTCATTTATCTTTTCTTTTTAAACCTCCCCTCCCTCCCGCTTTCTCAGGTGGAGATTGTGATGTCTCTGCTCGGGATGTTTTGCCCCCCTCTATTTGAAACCATTGCTGCCCTGGAGAATTACCACCCACGCACTGGACTAAAGTGGCAGCTGGGGCGCATCTTTGCACTCTTCCTGGGAAACCTTTACACCTTTCTCTTGGCGCTCATGGATGATGTCCACCTCAAGGTAAAACCTGAAAGAACGCATGTCTGCTGCACAATATATTTGTTTTCATAATATAGGTTTACTATGCATAATTTATGTTAAATAAATAAATGTTGAAAGTTTAGAAATGAAAAATTAAGAAATTTCTGCAGAATCTATGACCCAAAGACTATGCTCCTTAATTTTTACGGCAGCTTCTTCCTGCTTTTTTCTTAAACTGTCTCTTCCCACATCACAACCATATCATTTAGTACTCTTAATATTTTATCTATAGCTTTTCTATTGCTTCATAGATGTTATAGCTGATTAATAATTAAATAATTGTCCACTGATGAAATATGCCATAGTTTGCCTAACTGCTCATCAATGCATGAAGAATCCATGGACCACCTGCTATGTGAGGCCCTTGGGTGCAGCAGAGAACAAGACATAGTCCTGTTCCAAATGGCTTCATGCTCAGGGCCAGGAGATAGACTCAGTGGTAGCAACATACTGTGGAATGTACTCCCATAGTGGCAAGCCAGGACAGCATGCCCTGGCATAGGAGGAGCAAGAACACCCCGGCTTGGGGAGTTTCAGCAGATAGTAGAAAAAGCAGAATGCCAACAGGAAACTGCAGAATGGCTGGAGAGTGGAGTGGAGGGAAAGAAGTGAGACATTAGACTGGGAGTGGGGAAGGATGGGTGACAGATTCCACCCCCACCTCCTGCACCCTTCTACCGCTCTGCAGGAACTTTTCCCTGAGGTAATAAGAAAGTTTTGGGAGATTTTAAGAATGAAAATGACTAGCTCCGGCTCTCAGCCCCTCCTACCCTCCCTGCTTTCCCTTCTACAGCAGAAAACTGTCCCATTCTCATAGACCTCATGTTTTACATCTGATGTAGATATTCCTTGGTCCCCAGAGAAAATTTCTTACAGCTCATATCACTCTGTTTCCTAGTTGTTCATCTCCATCATGAACTTTTGACAGAAGCTTCATCTTTTCTTGATCACCTTTGTGTCACCACTGACTTCTGTACCCAGATTAGACCGTGAGCAAACTATTCTTAAAAAATGAGTGGATGGATGAATGGGTAGATGGATGGGTGTTAACTTTGGCAGAATATGACTTCATGGAAAAGATCAAGGGCTTCAGCCTAGTGCACCCTCTCCTGGGTGGATTGAAAGCCTGGGAAGGGCACTTCTGAAAAGACTGGCCAGGAGTGGGGCAGAGACAAAATGGCAGAGTTGTGGCATACACTAGCTTTGATTGCTCCTATGGAAACCTCTGGACTGTCTGTGGCCCCTTCCAACTCCCCACCTCCATCTTCTCTTCTAGCTTTCTAATGAGGAGGCAATAAAGAACATCACTCACTGGACCCTGTTTAATTACTACAACTCCTCAAGTTGGAACGAGAGTGTACCCCGACCACCACTGCACCCTGCAGATATGCCCAGGGGTTCTTGCTGGGAGACAGCCGTAGGCATTGTGAGTAGTTATGCTCTCTGACACTTGTTCTCCAGTTGATCGTTGTTTTAAGTTCCTGTTGTTCCTTATTTGAGAAATAACCCTGAAAATTCAAGTGTTCATCTAGTAGGCATTTCTTAATATTGGAGGGTGAAAAACGAGGAAAGCAGACCCTGTGCACCCTGAGCCTGATTAGTAGGAAGTAATGAAAGCTGCCTGTTGTCCCAAGCGATTGATGGTCACATTCAGTCTAGACGGGGGTAACCAGCATGGCAGAAGAGATGGGAAAAACAAAGGGTGAGCCTGCAGACCCTAGCAATGATAATTATGGGGCACTGGTCATTACTAATATACCAGGCAATTTGCATGCATGACTCATAGGCTTCTCAGTAACCCTGTAAGAGTGATATTATTGACTACAAAAGATTCAGAGGTTATTTCAAAGTTATTCAATTAGTAATTTGTAGGGGTGGGGCTTAAATCAAGCTTTCTTCGAAGTTTGAGTTCCTTTCTCTGCACCACCACCCTGCCATGAAGAATCAGGCCACACTGATGGCCAGGTGAGTGGGAGAGTCTTTATGGTGCACTGATTGTTTTTTGTCACCTGACACAAACTAGAGTCATCTGGGAAAAGGGAACCTCAATTCAAGAATTTCTTCCATCAGACTGCTCTGTGGGTGTAGTGTAGGGCACTTTCTTGATTGCTAATCGCTACAGGTCAGCCCTTCCCACTGTGGATGATCATGATCCCATGCCTGGGCATATGGACCTGGGCTGTGTAAGAAAAGTAGCTGAGCAAGCCAGGGGGAGAATGCCAATATACAGCACTCCTTCATGGTCTCTGCTTCAGTGCCTGCCTCCAGGTGCCTGCCTTGAGTTCCTGCCTTGGCTTTTCTCAGTGATGGACTGTGAGCTGTGAGATGTAATAAACCCTTTCCTCTTCAAGTTGGTTTTGGTCAGTATTTTATCACAGCAACTAAAAAGTAACTAGAACATATGACTACAATCATTTGGGAGAAGTGGACAAGGTCCAGTCCTAGCCACTCCCATTTTCTGTGTTCCTCCTTACAGGAATTCATGAGGCTGACTGTGTCTGACATGCTGGTAACATACATCACCATCTTGCTGGGGGATTTCCTGCGGGCTTGTTTTGTCCGGTTCATGAATTACTGCTGGTGCTGGGACCTGGAGGCTGGTTTTGTAAGTTACTATTTTGTGCATTCCACAGTAAGGTGCCATCACCATCCTAAGACTTGTATTCAAATGCATTCTAGTGTGTTTTATTTCTTTGGATGCTTAAAGCAAGTCTTTGTTTTGTGAAGTAGTGTGGTGTTTAATCATACTTCCTTAAGAGTCCTCTTTGGCTTCAGAGAAGCAACGCCACCTTTTTGCGATGTAATCTTCACCTAGAAAATGGAGTTATTTCACCTTGGGGAAAGGTGGACCATATACTTCAGTGCTGAGCAGATGACTGGTAGAGAAACACTTGAATGAACTCTCATGAGGAAGACTGAAATCCTTGGACAGATAAATATTTTAGAAAGTCCTGGAATGACCAAGAGCTCAATAACCAGTTTCCTATCTTCTGGATTATGCTTTAAGAAACCTCTTTTGATAATCTTACTGTCTCCACCTAGGAGACTCCTCTTACGCGCCTACCCTGTAAATTGCTCATCCAAACCATGCATTGTTTTCTCACCAGAGTTACTTTCTATGATTTTCTAGAACCTCAGGCCCACCTATTTGCCTAGTACATGTCTCTTTTACAACACCTCACTGGCCTACTCACCAGTCAGTGGTGTTGGGAAGAGGGAATCTCCTTAACTGAGCTTCTGTTGAGAAGTTCCATATCTTGGCTACCAATATAGCCCTGATCCTGGTATGTAGGGTGATGCCTGATGCTAAAGGCCCCTGTCATATGTTTTAAACAGTTGTATTCAACTCTTCCTCAGTCATGAAAAACTATAATCATGCCTGAGAACAATAATGAAGTAATTTTATGCTAAAAAGTAATGCCATCTGGGGCTGAAGAGATGGCTCAGCAGTTAAGAGCACTGCTTACTCTCGCAGTGGAACTAGATTTGGTTCCCAGAAGCACAGAGCAGCGAACAACCACCCATAACTCTAGTTCCAGGGGATCCAGCACCTTCTTCTGGCCTCCATTCACATTACATGCATGGGTACACTTACATACATGCAGGCAAAACACTCATATACATAAAATAAAGATAAATAAAATATCTCACACATACCAAAATGTCGGGCTTGGCAGCATTTGCCTATAATGTCAAGACTGGGGAGACTAAGGCAGGAGAATCCCAAGCTTCACACCAGCTTGGATTATATGGTGAGGCCCTGTTATGAAGCTATAATAACTGAAACTGGAACTAGGGAATAAATATACTTGATAATAGAACAATAAAAAGTCCAGTAATTGAAACAAGTTATAGAGGAAATCCTTTATAAAAAGGAGGCTCTTTCAAATCAATGAAGAAAAAGATTATATAAAAATGAGCTGTAGAAGGAGAGAGGACTATATCCCTCACGTATTTCACTTAATTATAGGTGAATCCAAGTTTTGGGAGAAGGCTTTTTGAGACAAGATCTTGCTATATGTATCTCTGGCTGGCCTGGTACTCACTATGTAGCCCAGGCCAGCCTCAAACTCACAGCAATGCCTCAGCCTCCGTTGTCCTGGGATTACAGGCACGTGCTACCACACCTGGCTCGAATCAAACTTTTCAACATAAAAAAATGAGTCAAAAATTGCTTTAAGCCAGGAGGCAGAGACAGGCAGATCTCTGGAGCAAGGCCAGTCTGGGCTACATAGTGTATTTCAGGCTAGTTGGGGCTACAAGGAGACCATGTCTCAAAAAAATTGCTTAAAAAGCATATATAAACTTACAATTTTAGGGAGTGATGTGTATTTTTCTATTCAGGATACAAAAAACAGTAGATAAGTTTTTTAAAATATTTGTGAATGTTAAATTTTAAGTTCCCAGGATCTAACCTTCGGGTATTGGATTATGCATCCCTGCTCTTTTGGCTCATACTTTGTTGACTATCCATTCTCTCTTTCATGACCTCTCTTTCTAGAGATCCCTTTTTTCCATTCTGGAAGATAAACTGGAAAGCAGGTGTAAGTATATATCATAAGGATTCCCAACACCTCAGCATTCACAAACTTTCAAATACTCAGAAAGAGACCAAAACTATAAAGATAAGTCAGGCTTCAAATCTGAATTAATTTGAGCTCTTTCCATTCTAGAACTGTCACCAGACTGAAGGAAGATGCAAGAAAGGAAAGTTAGGAGGATTGTTTTGCTTATTTTAAACGTGTCTTTGTTTTGTTTCTCAATTAATTATTGGTATTTCATTAATTTGAGTTTTCCCTTGATTATAATTTTGAGGTGAATTTCTGATTAAAGCATTAATAGAAGCTAAAATCTTCCCCAGAATAATGGGTCATTCTGCAGCTTTATAAGGTAGAAACAATTACATTTTTTTTTGATTTTGTTAAAAAAAGTTTTAGCTTTAAGAATTTCAAATTTTCAAGATTTCAAAGTTGGTTGGGCATAGTGGCACATGCCTTTAATCCCAGCACTTGGAAGGCAGAGGCAAGCAGATCTTTGTGAGTTCCAGGCCAGTCAGAACTGTAGTGAGACTCTGTCTCAAAAAAAAAAAAAAAAAAGCCACTTCTTTAAAAGTTGGAAACAGGTAGGTGTGGTGGCACACATCTTTAATCCCAGCAAGCAGGAGGGAGAGGCAGGTGAATCTCTGTGAGACTGAGGCCAGCCTAATCTACATAGCAAGTTCCAAAGCAGCTAGAATTACAGAAAGACCATGTCTCAAAAAAAAAAAAAAAAAAGTGAAAACAGGATTAGGCATATTATTCCGTTGGTAGAGTACTTTTATAGCATGCAAGAGGCTCTGAGTTCAATCCCCAGTGCTATATAAACAAAATATAGTGGACACAAACCTGTAATCCAAGCACTTGGGAAGCTAAAGCAGAAAGATCACTATAAATCTGAGGCCAACCTGAGCTACACAGTGATACTATAAAATGATAATAATAACAACAGAATCCTGAACCTAAGATTCCTCTTTGGTTACCAAAGCAGGCAGGCACTGTGGAGTGGCCTTGGCTGGTAATGGGGTCTGGCTGACCATCACTTAATATTTGCTTGTTCTCTCCCCCTCTTCCCCATCCTCCTTTCTCTCTCCAGCCCTCATATGCTGAGTTTGATATTAGTGGAAATGTGCTGGGCTTGATCTTCAACCAAGGAATGATCTGGTGAGTGTCCATTTCATGTGAGGATCACATAATTTGGGGAGTCAAAAAACTAGAATCTCCACCTTTGCCACTCAGTTAGCTTGGAGGAGACTAGGCAAAGCACCTGCCTCTCTGAGCTCCCTCTTTCTGATGAAAACTAAAGGGCAGAACAAGGCTGAAGAAGAAGCCAAACAATTTGCAGCTAACCCATGTGCTACAATTAAAGAACAAATGGAGAAATAAAGGAGGGGGCAGAAAGAAGAGAGGAAAGGAAGAAAGAAAAAAAGCAAAGAGGGAAGGAAGGAGGGAAATAAAGAAGAGGAAGAGGAAGAAAAGGAGAGGAGGAAGGAGGTGACTACACAAAGGAACTTCCTCCCCTACATAACTTCAACCTAAGACTTTGAAGATGCCAAGGACTGTGTGTAAATCATCTGACAGCAGGTGGCTCATGGCAGCCAGAGACCACAAAGGTAATCTACTGATGCCTAGTGGTAAAATCCTACCAGGGCCCAAGCAAGTAATGCTCAGAATATCTCCCTATCTTAAGACTGGATGGCTCTGCCCTGGTGGCAAGTATCTTGGTTAGATGAGAGGCCTCTCACCTCAGGCCCTTCAGGAAGTAGCTTGGCTTCATGCTAACCCACCCATCTCATTACCTTCTATTAGGTTGCCCTCATCTTTCCTGCCCCCAGACCAACCAGGTGTCCTGTTTTTTCCCTTTCAGGATGGGCTCCTTCTATGCTCCAGGGCTAGTAGGCATTAATGTCCTGCGCCTGTTGACTTCCATGTACTTCCAGTGCTGGGCAGTGATGAGCAGCAATGTCCCCCATGAACGTGTATTTAAAGCTTCCCGATCCAACAACTTCTACATGGGCCTACTGCTCCTGGTGCTTTTCCTCAGCCTGCTGCCAGTGGCCTACACCATCATGTCCCTCCCACCCTCCTTTGACTGTGGTCCATTCAGGTGCAAAGACTTCATTGCCTGGGATCAGCTCCCTCCTGAGGCTGTCTGCCCAGAGGGCCTGGCTCAGAATTCTGGTTCTGGTTCCATGTCAGCCCATAAGAGTCCATGGGCCTTTGAGCAGAACATCAGAACTGTTCAACAGGCCTACTGCAAGGATGGAAATATTCTGTCTGCTCTGCTTTATACCATAGCAGTCAGCCAGCATGGCTACTGAGTGCTTGAAATGAAGAACGAGGCAACTTCTCATTTTATTTAATTGTAATTAATTTTAATTTGAATAACCATATATGGCTGACTACCATATTAGATGGTACAATTAAAACCTTTTAACACTGGAAAAATCTACCTTTTATGACTGTCTTACCACAAAATAAGTGATGGGGAATAGTCTAACCACCATCCAAATGTGAAACAGATGCAATTGATCTTGAGACTGTCGACTGGGCCCCCATATTCTATAGAACACTAGGTAGCACTGAGTTCAGGTATAAATCAAACTACTTTAGAAGATTGGATATAGTCTGTATATGGAGGTAGACTGAGTAATAATGTGTACCTACTGTTGTCATTACAATGATATGACCCTCTGAAAATAAAGTCCTTTACTCCCTAAAAGAATAGCTCTATTAACAGAACAGTTTAAGTGATATAAGTCTATGTATTAGCATTTAAAGAAATAATTTTAGGGCTGGAGAGTTGGCTCAGCAGTTAAGAGCATTGGCTGCCCTTGCAGAGGACCCATGTTTGATTCCTAGCACCCTTATAGCAGCTAGCAATCATCCCTAACTTCAGTTCCAGGGAATCTGACGCCCCCTTCTAACCTCCATGGGCACTGCATGACAGGTTCACTTACATACACGTAGGCAATACACTCATACACACAAAAATAATAAATAAAATATATTTTTTAAAAAGAAATAATTTTAGATAAATAAAAATTGGCACTGGGGGATACTCATTTATTCAAAAAGATAGTTCTTGGATTAAAGGTGTTTGGAACATGCTGCCACTTTTATATGCTGTCTTCTGACTTAGAAGTGCTTTATGCAACCTCCTTAAAAATCTTACAGTTGCATAAGCCAGTATTTCCATCCTTGCCAAACACCATCCCAGACATGAAATGGGTTAAGGTAGATGAGTGGGGCACTGCACTGCCCTTGTATGACCCTGAAAGTATACTCACTCTAGAGCAGCCCTGCCTACTAGTGTGAATTACACTGTGAGAAACGCTGATTAACTACTTCTCAACTTTTAAGGAATTTTACCTAGGTAAGAGCCTGTGGTTGGTGGAACCCAGAGGTGTTCACAAGAATTTTCCACCTGAGCATGATCTGGTCAGACAAGAGTTTGTGTAGAGGGAAGAAGGTGTCAGTCCAGGGTAGAAAGCTGCAGAAGGCCAGAGGCCCCAGAGTAAAGGAACAACCGTGTGGAAGAGTTTCAGTTCCCTCTTCCTGAGCAAGTCGGTGCAGATGCCACCGTTGCTTTCTCAGACTGCTCGCACTGCACAGGAATGACGACCATTTGGCTTGTGCCACGTCCATTCCTTACCATCTTGCCACCCTTTGCTCCATCTGCTGTCTTTTGTGTCCTTGACAAACCTATACCCAGACCACAGGGGAGAAGACTGGAAAACAAAACTCACAAAGGAAACATGGCTCCCACATCCTACTTTGTCTCTACTCTGATCAAAATCCGATACCAGCTAGAATCATTCACTCTGATTTTGTTACAGCTCCCTTTCAATTGTTCTGTCTTTACACAAAGGTCAACTTCACAATGAGGCCTTCTCTAGAGTTCTGAAACACAACCCAACTGAAACACATACACACATGCACGAGCACACACACACGTATTTCTGTTTACCTCCTTTTTCCCTCAAACATGCCATATATGTTTTACCTGGCATGGTGGCCTTTGGCTATAATTCCAGCACTCAGAAGACTAAGGCAGGAAAATCATGAGTTTGAGGTCAACCTTGTCTCAAAAACAAACAAGGGCTACAGAGATGACTCGGTGGTTAAGAGCACAAGCTGTTCTTGCAGAGGACCTGGGTTCAGGTCAAAAAAAACAAGCAAATGTGCAATATCTTTTGCATATTTGTCTTGTTCATTATCTTTTCCCCCACCAGAACATAAGACAGTAAGGGTACGGTGTTGGCTCCCTTTCTCACTGCTTTATACTCAGTGTTTGGAAGAAAACACTGGCTCATGACTGATATTCAAACTAGATCCAATACCTCACAGAAATTGAATTGTCAGGAAAGAAGTTAGGATTTGGACCATACTAAATGCCTAGACGGGCCAGGCAGGCAACATCTATGATCAAGATGGGAAGCACTTGCATACCGTACAGCTACAAACTGGGATTGGTAAACTATACTCTCTGGAACAAATCCAGATCACCATCTGTTTTTTATTGGAACAGCCACATTAATGTACTTACATAGAGTCTAGGGGTGCTTTCTTACAACAACAGGACCGAGTAATTGAAGCAGAAAATATCCTATCTACAGAGTTAAAATTTTTATCATTCAGGTCTTTGCAGAAAAAAATACCAGTTCTTTCATTTAGAGAATGACACTGACCAGTGGGGCAGTCTTGAGCTCTGAACAATAGGGCCATCATAGCCTGTAAGACAGAAACATCAGTACTGCTTAGCTCATAGGGTTGCTTTGAAGATCTAATGTGTTATTTGTAAAGTACTTAAGAAGACAGTGATGGTCTCTACTGAAGATGTCTGTGAGTCTGTAAAGCCTGAGTCCTCCCCAATTGAGAACAGCTGGTGCTCACCTCAACCAAATGCTGTCATAAACACTGGCCTACTATTACAGGCTTTTCAGATCTTCATAGGAATCTGAACATTTACTTGAAATCTTCTACCACTTTTACTTAAAATTAATTTTAAATTTTTAAAAATACCATACAAACCCACACAACAAACCTGTGGGCATAGATCACATCATAGTCAGCATTTGATCTGATCTAGGTGTGCAAATAAGGGATAAAGTATGGGAAGGGTTAGAGTGTTTGACCACAGGCTCAGGCTTTTCCCTTGACCAGTGAACCAAGAAGTAACTAGACATCTGGAACTGATTTAGATCTGTTTATAATGTCCATTTTTTGAGATACACTGATCATTTTTATATGAATGGTAACATGGTGCATTGGTTTCTATTCCAAATTCATCACTCATTAGTTTACTCAGTTTTGAGAGAAGAGGAAAGAACAATCCCAGATACCATGAAATACAAGGAAAGACCATAGATTCTGGGCCCACAGTGTATGTCACAGGGGAGATGCAGCAGGCTGTGGCTTCTGAGTGATCTCCAGAACTGAAGTTACAGACGGCTGTTAACCACCATGTGAGTGCTTGGAACTGAAACAGGGTCCTCTGAAAAAGTGGCCAGTGCTCTTAACCACTGAGCCATCTCTCCAGCACCAATTTTTATATTATTTTAATAGTCACATTTGATAATACAACTTTAGCAGAAAGAACCAGGATATGAATAGTCATAAAGAAAAAAAAAAACAGGGTTAAAGAGATGGCCAGAAGTCCAGATTTCAGATGAGTGTAGCTGCCTGCTTGTAATTCCAGCCACAGAAGGCAGAAACAAAAGATCCTCAGAAAGCTGGCCAGCTAGACTAGCCATATTGGCTAGTTCTGGGTTTGAATGAGAGACCTTGCCTCAATATGGTAGAAGAACAATTGATAAAGATTGCTGACATCAACCTCAGGCCTATACACACACACACACACACACACACACACAAAGAATATAAATAAATATGTAAATAAATTTTTCTTGGTTTTCTTGGTGTTCTTTAGCTTATAAAGGATTTGAACCAGGATCTTCAAACATCTAAGCTTATTTCTTACAACCAAAATTACCATTTAAGAGCCACCAGTATCCGGAAGTCTCTGGGTAGCATTTTTTTAAATCAATTCATGATAATTCTAAAATCAGAAGAAAATTGAATATTATTATTATTGTGAATAACACAGAAGCCTATCTCCTGGTCTGAAGATTTAACTGTAGGTATGTTTTAGAGGCACACTGAGTTGCCATCACATCAGCCTTAGGAGATTGTCATGTCAAGAAGCCCCAAAGAAGCTCCACATTGTCTTATAGCTACATTATAGACTGTTTTCTTTCATTAGAATATATGAGAAAGCCTGGCATAGTGACTTGGGGGCTGAGGTAAAATGATCACTTCAACCTAAGAATTCAGGGCTAGACTGGATAACAACAAGATCTTATCTCTTAAAAGAAAAAAGAACATATAAGAAAACCCACTTTTTTTCTTGCTGAGGAGGTGCCAAATACAGAAGACAAGTGTAGTTTAAGAGACTGTGAGGTACCAAGGGCAGGAAGTTAGTGAGCTACTTTGCAGAGAGGCCAGGCTATCTTGCCTGGTCAGAGAAGCAGTCCCTCAAGAGACTTCTCCTCATAGTCCATTTGAAGCAGACCTCCATTTTTCCCAGGAAAGCTTGAGTGACAGCTTTGGAACCATGGGGTCATGAGCATGACTGTATATGCCATAGAAGCTTTCAGTGTGCTATAATGTGTCCTCTTTTCTTTCTAGTGGGAAAAACAGAATGTATGATGTCCTCCATGAGACAATTGAAAATGATTTCCCAACTTTCCTGGGCAAGATCTTTGCATTCCTTGCCAATCCAGGCCTGATCATTCCAGCCATCCTACTAATGTTGTAAGTTCACCAGGGCCCCTGGCTTCACCTCATCAGAACCTCTTTTAGTAGTTGAGGCTTTCTGGACAGGGCTTTCTGTTTCACCCTCTTAGTCTGGCTTTCCCAGAAGACCCTGGGACAAAGTTTCAAATGCAAGTTAGTTTGTGAGGGAGTATGTAGAGAATTAAGAGGGAAGGGAACATGAAGGACATGGTTACGTCTGCTGTGAATGACTCTTACTTTGATCCTGCTTTAAAAAAAAATAACTTAGAGGAGACAAGGTGCCTCAGAGTTACCCTTCAAAGACTAAGGGGGTCTGGCGCATTTGCAACTTGCCAAGTTAATTGGAAATATCAAAGTGTTCTGGGCTCTAAGTCTCTCAAAAAGCTGAAACTGTGTTATAGCTTGAACATAAGGATCTCCTATAGGGCCCAGCTTGTGGCACTATCTTTGGTTCTAGGAACTTTGGGGGAAGGGGGATGTATTAGTTACTATTGGTGTATTAGTTACTATTGGGTCACTGTGACCACAATAGCCAGTCATGTGTGACACTATTCCTGGAGAGACAAGAAACATTTACTCACCCCAGACAGAGAATGGATCATGAACCAAAGTAAAGATACCACCAAAGTCCAACTTGGTAAACTAATGCGTTTATCATATTACTCATAGGAATGGGTGAGGGGTTGCCACGGAAATTAAACTGAGAGCCTCATACAGCGAAAAGACACCAAACTCAGAAAGAGTTTCTTTTTTATAGGACTTTTCACTTCATCCTTGGCAGTAATCATATAAATGGATTTGAAACTTGCAGCACAGAAATATATGTGACCCGTAGGCTATTCTAGGAAATTTAAACAACATTTTTACAAAAAGCAGCTATTAGGGGCTGGAGAGATGGCTCAGTAATTAAGAGCACTGGCTGTTCTGGCAGTGGACCCAGGTTCAGTTCCCAGCACCTACATAGCAGCTAGCAACAGTCCATAACTCCAGTTCCAGGGGATCCGACACCTTCTTCTGAACCCCACTGGCATTGCACAACACGGATGCACAACTTACATACGTGCACAAGCAATACACTCATACACCAAAGCTAAAAATAATAAATAAAACTTTCTGAAAGCAGATATTTCCAACAAGTACATAAGGGTTGTAACATTTCCCACTAATATGATATATTGCTGGTGCCAGTACAATCTTAGCTATCTTAACAAAAAGATACATTGTCAGCAGATGTTTTCTTTTTAAAAAAATTTTTTTTTAAATTTTATGTGAACACATGAATTGCCTACATCTGTGTAAATGCACCTGTATCTGCCGTGCCCTTGGAGGTCAGAAGATGGTGTCAGATGCTCTGGAACTGGAGCTACAGATGGTTGTTAGCTGCCATGTGGGTGCTGGGAATCGAATCCAGGTCCCCTGCAAGAGCAGCCAGTGCTCTTAACTACTAAGCCATCTCTACAGTTCTCAGCAGATGTTTTCTTAAGACCATTGCAAGAGACAGCATTCTTCAAGGCACTCACAGACTGCAGTTTTGGGGTGTCTGTCTGCCTTGTCTCAGCCTGACACTGAGCTCAGAGTGGTCTTTATGATCTGAGTAAAAGTATAAGCTTCCAGCTGTTACTTCTACACATATCAGCAATCACACTTACTATTAGGCTTATTATTAGGTGTATATAAGGTTTTTGTCAAATACATTTGTTAGTACTTATTTATCTACTACACAGAACAAAGCTATGCTGAGGTTATAGTTCATTAGTTCCACATTAGGTTAAATTTTCACCATCAGGATTACTTATAGAACCAAAAATGACTCAAGATAACTGCATCACCAAAAGACCACCCATCATGAGTGACAGCTTTCAAAAGCTACACTGGAGCTGGAGAACACTACACAACCTACAGGTGAGAGTGTTAGATTTGAGGAGAGGAAAAAGAAATGGAGTTTAGAGTTAAGAAATAAGAACCAGAGCCAGGCCTGCAGCAGGCAAGGAATGTGTACTTTATGAGAGGAACAGTGAAAGTTTTTACTCTTTGGGGCCCAGCTGGAATGTGTTTGGTGCCAAGATTTGGTGTCCAGGAATAACTGAAAACCCTCTTTCAAGACCTCTTTCCCAGGGTGACCAGGCTGGTATCTCATGGCCCTAAAGGAGACAGGTTGGCTCCATAAACAGAGAGAGTGATTGGTTGATAAGGTTTTGAGTAAGGCCAAACTGCCAATTTAGGGCTAGTTGGTTATTTTTAAGTGACTTTATGGCCTCTTCTGATGACGCTTATAGCTCTTCTATAATTTACACATTCTATCATTCCAGATCCTGGGGGCATAAAGAAAAAAGAGGGCAAGGAGGAGGATGGGAAGAGAGATTCCTGTTCTCTTCCTAACTGCTTCCTGCTGAGACTGGTCAATGATGGGGATAGGGAGTCTCTAGAGGTGTCTGTATCTGGGTCCCTCAAGTTCCCCGTGTTCAGGGATGAGGGATTCTTCCTCAGACTCTTCTTCATATTTTTCTGTCTCTGAGGCTCAGAGAGGTTGGCATTTCTCAGTCAGGAATAGCTGGATGAGGGTGGAGGAGGTGAGAACCTGTACTCTTTGCTGTAACAGATCGGAAAAAAAGCTTTAATATGCAGGGCCTGAAGATGAGAGCCAGGATAATCATGAAGATGAGTCCTGCAGGGGTCATTAGCCATGAGCCCCAAGAGGAATTCCAAAAGCTCTCCAACCATAGGATTGAACTCTGGTTTGGGATTTTAGTCTTTCCCATAGCTGTCTGCTAATCTCCCTTTCTATTCCCGACAGGATGGTATAGAAGTAGCATTCCTCTCCCAGCATGGCACAGATCCAGCATGGCTCAGATCCCATATTTTTCTGTAGTGATAAGAATAGCTGGGTTAAGGTGAATTTTATATTACTAGAAACAAAGAAGGCATACAGAGCTGTGAAGTCTGGGCTGGGCTGTCCTTGGGTCCCCCTCCTGGAATTACAGAACAAAGACAGTGCTTTCAGTTCAGATAGCTAGTTGAAAGGCTATTGATAACCAGGGACTTTAATTTTTGGTTACATTTTCCTTTTGGGTGTTAATTAAGTTTTTGTTTTGTTGAGACTCTGGTCCTCGGTGGTTAATAAGGTTTTGCAGGGAGTCCCTGGATCCTCTGGCTTCCTTTTACCAGTTTTATTTATGTGAGGATAAATCAGAAGGTCCTGCTTGACCTTGGCTTTGTTTGGAAGCATGAAAGAAACTTTCCTCTGTGTTTTTCTTTTTATAGAATGGACACTGGTTTAAATCCTTTTAGTGGGGGTCTCCATGACCTCTCTGAACAAGAGGACAGGTTATAGGACATTTTGAGAGATGCCTCATAGTCTCCTGGGACTTAGTTGACCTTGGAGGGCAAGGAACAAAACTGTCCCTTAAGTCCCTTTTGATCAGATTAATGTGGGCTTTTAAGTATGGTTATTAACTATCCAAGAAGGTCAATTATACCAATCTGGTGCCTTTAGTTACTATGTAATATGTAGATAAAGTATGAACAAAATCCAAACATAACATTGACAGAAAGAGATTTAACATCACAGGTTAAATAGGAATAGCCCAGGAAAAGGATTTAAAACCATTTTTTTAGGTCTGTCTTAAATGCTGGCTGTTTTGTTATAAACAGAAGTAGTCCTCTCTCCAGTCTCCCATACCCTGATTTATAGTTTTTTAGAAGGAAGGGTAGGGTCATATTACATACCTATAGGCAGGAAATAAGCCAATTAGGATTTAGACCAAGCTGACTGTATACCTTTAAAATCTGGGGTGTTGTTGTTGTTGTTGTCATTGTTTATTCAAATTATTTTGTTATTAGGCAAAAGGAAGTACCAAAAGTAACATTTCTGTGATACAGAGAAACATAAAGGACATTTTTCAATAGCCATATGTATTAGTTACCTTTTTGTTGCTGTGATAGAAACACTGACCAAGGGAACTTACAAAAGGAAGAGTTTATTTAGCTTACAGTTCCAAAGGGGCAAGAGTCCATCATGGCGAGGAGGCATGGCAGCAGAGGTGGCTAGAGTAGGCACAGATGATAAGTGCTCACTTCTTCAAGCAGTCACAGGAAGTAGAGAGCAACTGGAGATCCAGCAAGACTTAAGAACTCTCTAAGCCCACCCCCAGTGACATACTTCCTCCAGCACAGCCACACCTTCTAAGACCTCCCAAAACAGCGCCACCAACTGGGGACAAATTTGTCCAAATACTTAGAATTTATGGGGGAATTCTCATTCAAACCACCATACCATAGGTAACCCAATACTTGTCTGTATTTGTTTAATCTAAGACTAGGTGTCTTAGAGTGGACTGAAAGTTTTGACTGAAGCTGAATTATTATAACAACAATGTTGTATCTCTATAAATCTGCTCAGACTTTTAATAAACTTGTTAAACATTCTTACTATTTTATCTATTCTGGAAACATCCAGCCATCCTAATTTTTCCAACTTTTTAACTCTTTGTTTTCTTATTGATACCCTAAGGCATAACATTTACAAATGAACCCATTATTTGTTGTGAGAACCCATCAAATAAACAATATTTAGTTTTTTATTTATATAGATAGGTGAATAACCATCTGAAACACCTTAGTACAATGTATAAACTCCATGATATCCCTTTAAGCCCCAAAGTAGGTTTTAAGGTATTATTTTTATTAAATATTTAGAGATGTTTTTACATAAGTTTGGCAAAGATACAGACCTTTAAATACCTGTGTGTTGGCTTTAAAAAGACAGTAATGTTAAAATGTTTAACGTATTTAAAAACACAGAGGTGAACTGTACCCTGGAGTACAATAAAAGTAATTATAATTCAAAATTAACTTATCTTTAAGTAATAAGGACCATATTATAGAATTAGAATTAACATAAGGATCAAAGAAAAAACATTTTGACCTGGCAAAAATATCTTTAGGTTAATTTGACAGTTTTAGTTTGTATGAGATTTGATGTTAATTTGATACCAAAAAAATTATTTTTAAGAAACATAAATTCATATAGACTGTGTACAAAGAAAATGGATACCATAAAACATTTTGAGAGTAAATCAGAACCAAAAAGTTACTTATTAAATAGGATTTTTATATAACTGGCTTAGATGTTGTCCTATATAAATAATTAGTATTTAAATTTTTGTGAAATAGACAGAGACATTGTTTAATAGATTTTTTAAATTACTAGGGTAGCTAAGTTTATAAGGACTTTGAGTGTTTCATCAAAATGCCCATATTTATAAATCTGTATATGTGTATTTTGATTGGGCATGCCAGAAACAAAATTAATAATTTTGTGCACAATAAAAAAGGAAAAACTAAAGTGGCCACAGTTTCAAGTTGTCATGACATAAATAACATATGAAAACAATTATTATAGACATACATGACAGAATTACATGAAATCTCAACACACAAAAATATATATATAACATAATTACATGAAGACTGGGTGCACCCAAAACATGATAACTAACAAGTTTAATTATGATGACTTTTTGTAAGTAGGCACAGCTAAGATCATAAAGAAGACAGTGGTTTGACTCAGAAGAGAGTACTATGCAGTATTATTTTATTAAAAGAACATGGAATTTGAACTCAGCATAAAAGATAAGGTAATAAATTAATATAATCAGTGTACATATTGTGGCTTTGTAGGATCCCAGATGAACTTAATAAAAAACATAGTTTAAAGAGTTTTTTGGTTTTGAATGTGTGTAGTCAGTAGGTGGAAAGAAAAACCTCATCAAATTTAGGTTTACAATAATTTTTATGAGGATGACAATGAAGACAAGGGTGAAAGGGGGAAGATTCTAGAAATAGAATGAAAGTCAAATCTTGGGGAACTGTGGTTTTTCAGGAGACAGTAAACCTGGAAATAATCTTGTAGTGAGTGAGAAAACCTAAAACAGCTTCCTTTAAAAGGCAACAAACAGTCGAATGAAATGGAACTAAGAAAGAGGAATTAAATTGTAAGGGACAGGGAAAAACCAATGAGATTCAGATGCTGGGAATCAAACCTGAATCCTCTGCAAGAGAGGAGTCAGTGTTCCTATCCACTAAGTCATTCTTCTGGCTGGAGTTAGAGAGGAAAAAAAAAAATCTATAGATAGGGCACCTAAAGTGGACAAAAGAATCACAGAAGGGGAGAGACAAATAAACAGAGTTTTTGGTTTTGGACAAACCCAGGAGGACTGGCATCTGGCATGCTTCTGTTGCAGTTGCCTCTGCAACCACCACTGTGTTGTAGAAGCCCCAAAGTAGCAGGGTGAGAAATTTGGGAAGACTGATTGGGAGAAGGGTCAGAGTGACTAGCCTGCACTTTGCAGCTTGTTACTGTGCAGCTTGTGACAATGAGAAACTAAAGGCAGGATTTTACAGGCAGAGGATTTTGCCCACAGAGAAGTTTAGCAGAGCAAGGGCTCCTGGGGCATGGAGGGGTGGAACAGATCTCAGGAGATGCAAAACAGGACCATGACTCCATGGGGAAGGAGACAGAGGTAGGGTTGGCTTTGGGAAGGAGAGTGACATAATGTAGGTTTTGGATTTTAGTGACATAAGAGAATCTAATGAGCATTACAGAAATTGTGGTGAGAGGGACAGCCCATAAAGCTAGAAAGGCTTGAAGATAGGGTATCTCATGCCACCTTCTATTTTGGCTTAAAATGTTTCTATATCCATTACAATTAGAGGATTGAAGCTGCCATACTTGGGCCAGTGACAACCAATACTTAATGAATATTGGGGCTAAATTTGGACAGAGAGTCGAGTTAAGTTCTGTTGGTCTGAGTATTTCCAATTGAAGTTCCATTAGGTTGTCTGGAGACAAGCTAAAGGTGAGTCTTTTGGAACAGGTATTTTGGAGCCCATATTTGAGCAGGCTTCTGAAGCCTCATTATGGGCAGCTCAGTGGGTTGATTTTCAGAAGCCTCCTGGGGCTCCCCCAGTGGGTAGGCTTCCCAGCCAAGTAATTTGGAACCTCTAGTGGGTGGGGAGAGACAAAATAAATGGAATGGAAGTTAGCTCCAGTCCTCCCCTGAAGTTCAGACTAACTATAATGGACCTAGCACTTGAGAGTGGACACCTGTTCCTCCCAAATGCCACGGTATCAGAAGAATACAGAGGTCTGTGGGGAAACCCTTCAAGCCTACCAGCAGAGCCCTGTAGGAGGCTCCTGGAGTCTCTGAACTTCTAATGACAGGATCCAGTGGGAGGCTTTTCCAGGCCCTGAGCTCCTGAGTCTTAAGATGGCGGATGGAGGGAGGACCTTCAGCGCCCCCAGACCTACTCAGGGTGCCTCCAAGTCAGGTCCAATGGATTACCTTGTCTCCAGGTGTGATGGGTGTGCAGGCGAAGCAAATGGAAAGTGACTTCCTGCCTGGAGGTCTGGCTAGCTCTCAAAGAGAGGAGAAAGTAAAGAATATCAGAGGGAGAAGGAGAGAATTAGGGGGAGGGGAACCAAGCAGTGGTTCCAAGTGAAAGGCTGTCCTACCCTCTCCTAGAAGCCTAACCTGGGTTTACACAGTGCTAATATGACCTCAAGATAAGAGGTAAGCTCAGGCCCCTAGGACCTTGTGTGTCCCTTGTCTCAATGGGGACCATTAGGCATAGTAGGTTGAGAGGGCATCCGTGCTCCCATCAGGTCAGGTCCCAAGATTAGGAAAGATTGATAGGAAGAATGAAAGCAATTGAGTGCAATGAACAGGCAGGTCTACCTGTCAGTTGGGCTTAGGTAGACTCAGCCAGAGTGCCAGAGTCTCAACTGTCACTAAGGCCAGAGCCTCCCAGCAGCCTTTGGGGAAGATCCGGAGACAGATGGGGCCTCAGGGATGGGCTCCCAAAACACTTCCCCATATGGGCCATGAAATGCTAGATTTTAAGAGAGGAAAAGTAATGGAGTTTAGAAATAAACTTATTCTTATTAAGAAATAAGAACCAGAGCCAGACCTGCAATAGTCAAGGAATGTATGCAGTGAAGACAGAGACACTTCTTCACAAAAGAAGTCTTTGAACCCTAGTGAGAAAGGTGAAAGTTCTTTTGGGGGGGGAGGGCTGGAATGTGTTTGGTACCAAGATTTGGTGTCCCTGAATGACTGAAAATCCTCTTTCTAGACTTCTTTCCCAGGGTGAGCAGGCTGGTATCTCAGGTTGGCGCTATAAACATTCTCCCTTAGTTCAGGGAATGACTGGTTGATAAGGTTTTGAGTTAGGCCGTACTGCCAATCTAGAGCTAGTTTGTTACTTTGTGACTTTATGGCCTCTTATAATGAAGCTTATAGCTCTTCTGCAATTTACACATTCTATCAAAAAGTGTCTCTTCCAGGCAACCTGGATGGTCTGAGCCTTTTCTAGGTAGCATTGCTTGTCTGAGTGTCTCTCATCAGTCCCTATTGCTTATATAAGTTTAGGAAGGGTAAGGTGTCATGCATCTGGTCAGTTTCTGCGACTTCCTGAAGTTTTCGAGTAGATACTTCCGAAGCTTAATAAGCTTCCCGGCAAGATGGACTCTTTTACCTCCCTTTAGAATATCCTGAGTCTTCCAGGAGCTACCCAGAAGGATGAAATATTTTACAATCCTTTAGAACATCCTTGGTTTTCAGAAGCTTCCCTCTAAGGTGGAATGTTTATCCCAGAGGAAACTGCTATGCAACACTCAATTTGAAACACTCAATAGAAACAATTTAAGGGAAAAAAGGTTTATTTTGCTCAGTTTCAAAGGATTTAGTATATCATGGCAGGGAGAGCATGACAGAGCAGAACAGTTCATGTCATAGCCAGCCAAAAAGCAGCTTTCACTTTTTTCCCTTTGTTCAGTCCAGGTTCCCTAGCTCATGAGATGGTGCTGCCCATATTCAAGATGGGTCTTTCCTCCTCAGTTGATCCTGTCTAGAAACACACACACACATATGCGCACACACACACACACACACACACACACACGTGTGTGCATTACCATCTCCTAGGTGATTCTAAATCAGGCCAATGCTGGCCCTCACCTGGACTCCAGTCTCACCTGGACTCCTCCCTGTCTTTTCTCCTGCTTCCTATGTACAGGGTGTTTTACCACATCCTCTTTGTCAAGAGGAACTGAAATCTCTGAAACCATGAACAACATAAATCCATCCTCTTTTAAATTGTTTCTCTCAAGTATTTCATAAGATAATGACAAAATAACTAACGTGGGATGATTCAGCACCTTCAATTCACAGTTCCCTTTAACAACTGTAAAAGGTCTTGAGCACAGTGGTAGGTTGGGTGATCTCTGTACTCTTATACCAGCCTAAAACCAAGATTTGTGTTCAAGGAAGAAACTAGGGAAAGAAGAAATGAAGGAAGGTCAAAAAAAAACCATGAGTCTTAAATTTGAATTGCCAGTATCAAAACATGTGCTAGCGAACATTAGCACCTTTCCTTCTGAAGACATATTCAGGATTTCTGAGCACGTGCCTTTTCCCAGGTACTTACATTCTTTGGAGTGTCTTTTTCTTCCCTAACAAACTTCCTTTATTTCAACTGCCTTAAAAAAAAAACATACTTGGGGGCTGTAGAAATGATTCAGTCAGTAAACTGCTGGCAAGTAGGCATGAGAACTGTTTGATCCTCAGAACCCATGTAAAAAGACCTAGGTATAATGGCAGGAACTTCCTAGTGCTGGGGAGGGAAGACAGGAAGGTCCTGGGGCTTTCTGGAGCCAGCCCAGTCTACTTGGTGATATCTAGGCCAATGAGATACCCTGACTCACAAAAAAAACAAATAAATAAAAAAGGAAAAGGTGGAAAGTGTCTGAAGAATAGTACCCGAGGTTATCCCCTGGCCTCCATGTGCGTATCAGATGCTCTGTACACATAAACATGCACACGGAAATATAACACAAAAACTTATTTGGGGCTGGAGTCATAGCACAGTATGAATGAGGCCTGGGCTCAATCTCAGCACAAAAAAAAATAAGTAAATAAAAGATCAAAATCTCCCACATATTTGACGTGCTTTTAAAATTGCAAAATATTTTAACATGCAAATAATACAGATAACCATAATCATAAAATTAAGCAGAAGTTAGCAATTTTCAATATTTACTTTAGATATATTTATTTTTTAATATTTATTGTTTTATTTTTTATGTGTATGAGTGTATTGTCTGCATGTAAGTGCACCCATGTTGTGAATGGCCACAGTCAGAAGAGGGTTCAGATCCCCTGGAACTGGAATTATAGATGGTTGTTGGGTGCTGGGAACCAAACCTTGGCCCTCTGCAAGAGCAGTCAGTGCTCTTAACCTGAGCCATCTCTCCAGCCCCTATATTTCTTTTAACAGTTATAGATTTCAGGACTTACACAGTCCTCCTTTCTTTCACTCTTTCCAACTATTCAGACTACTTTTAATTATTTCCAGACATATTTTGTGTTTTTAAGTCTTCTATAAGTAGCTGACATCAGTACCCTTCCTCCCGCAGCATCATGCTGGAGAAATTTAGCCACATGGATTCGGGAGCGCACATTTTAATAGCTGTGCTCCATTAGATGGCTACTCTGAGAAGTAGGGATTAGTTTGTCTCCACCTTTTTGCTACTGCAAACTGTGATCCAGCTAACACCATACACATCTCTCCTTGTACATCTGCTTCTCTAAAGTAGATATCTAGAAGCAAAATTGCTGGGTCTTAGGTATGTGTTTCATAAGTCTTTTTAGATACTGCAGAATTGCTCCAAAATTGTGACATTACCTTTGACTCTTTGTTCAATAAAAGTTCCAACTCTCTAGTGAAATTTTATCTTTATCTCTATTTTCTTAAATATAGTAATCATAGTTATTGTTCTTAATCTGTTTGATTTTCTAATATCTGTATCACCTGAAGGTATATTCTTATAAACATTTTTTCTTAGTTACCATTCAGTCTTAGAATTAGCATGGCATGTCATTTTTACTGGGTTCCAAATGTGTACACAAAAAAAAAACTATAGAAGAAATGGACAATACTGTTTCTCTACAAAGGAGGTAGACTTTTTTTTGAAAGACATCACTAGCAGATCAGTTAATCCTGTCAGGTGGGGTTTCAGCTGCCTTTTACTAGATAAAAACACCACCAAGCTGAGAATACATAATTTATTAATGAATTAGCAATTTAGGCGGGATGGTTCTTTTCTTCTCTGCTCAGCATTTTCAAGGGCAACTCAAGTGGCCTGGGAGGGGATTCACTTTCAAGAAGGCCCTTCACATGACTGACCAATTGATGCTAGATTCAGCTGGGAATGCTTCAAGGCTGTGGACTTGAGTCTGTGGTTCCTATCCACATGCTGTTTGGGCTTTCTCACAGCTAGGTGGCTAGGTTCTGAAGATAAGCATTCTAAGAGAACACAGTGGCTATGTGTGATGTTTATATAACCTCACCTCAGATTCACATTCCATTGCTCTGTTCTGCTCTTTTGAGACAGTTACAAAGGCCCAACCCAGTTCAAGAGAAAAGGATATAGACACCATCATTTGGTGAAAGGATGATAAGATTCTAGACACATGTAAGACCATCTTTGGAAAGTATGGTCTGTTGTTGCCAGCATCAGGCTTTCATAGGACTCATTTCTATATTGCCCTACTTCTAGGGCACTGATCTTAGTCTTAGAATATGACCTTTATTTTAAGCATGTTCTTTCAGGGTTTGCAACAATTATACAAGCATCTATATGCTAGGTATTCACTTGCACACAATCTGCAGTATCAAAAATGTGGAAATCTGAGACTTGAGAGATGGCTCAGCTGTTAAGAACACTGGCTGCTCTTGCAGAGGACCCAGATTCAATTCCAAGCACCCACATGGCAGTAAACAGCTGTCCATAACTCTAGTTCCAGGGGATTCAACACCCTCTTTTGACCTCTATGAGCACTGTCCAACATGGGTACGCCTACCTACATAATCATACACGTAAAATTTTTTTAAATAGTAAAAAAGAAAAAAATTTTAAGCAAAAAGTTTTCCACATTTTAATGTGGAAATCTTAGAGTGTTTGCTTCCTCTGCCTGGGCCATCTTCTCTTTTCCCAGTTCTGCTTTTTCCAGTTCTACTGACTACAGTTGTTGAAGTCTCTACTCGTGCCTTTAGCCTGTCTGGTGCCCTTTTCTTCTGGACTTAATCCAGCACTTAAAAGGCTGGTGTCCTGAGCACATTATGCCAGAAACATAGATGAACATGTTTGTGTCTTTCCAGAACATCAGAATCCTTTCACTTGCTCATCCATTCAGTCAACTCTGTGCCTGGACACTGCCTTAGCGGGCAGTACACATTTGTATGTCCTTTTACATCCTTGATTTCTAATGCCCTCTGCTTCTGGTCCTGGCATAAGAGGGATGGCACAATAGTGACATCCTGTGGCCCCTGAGTAAATTATGGAACCTAGACCCTAACCTGATCTTTGTAGGCAGCAAGAATGACTAGGTATGGAAACAAGCTCAGGAAGAACACAGCTACTCTTTGAGCATTTTATCTAGCACCTGGCTAGATGTGTGATCTTAAGTAAAACTAGTTACCCCTCTGACCTCTGGTTCCCCCCTAATAAATGAGTTAACTTGGAAATATGGAGAGAGCTAGCACAAAGAGCCTTACAAAAGAGATCACACTCCCTTCCTCTGACATCCCTTCTCCCCCCTCCTCATCGCACTCCTCTGAATCCTTACTTCAGGCCAACATGGCAGCATCAGACCCAAGGCCCATATGGTGCCTCTTCCCTGGCTGAAGAGAATCCTATTGGAGCAACAATGGATAGCCCAACTCTGAAGGGAAAGGCTCAGAGGAACCAAAACTGGAGCTCCTGAGACTTCAGATTCATAGGGGGAAATGACTAACAAGAGTGGATTAAAAAACCCACAGGCAACAGGTGGCAGAGCATCCAACCCAGATACATCCCTCCCTTCCTAGATAATGTAAGTCATGTCAGAGCCCCAGATCAGATTCTATGGAAGGGAATCAGGGCAGCCTCAAGGGATACCAATTACTCAACCAATGGAAGCTGGACAATGAAAACCAGATATCCAATGGTCCCTGGGCAAGGAACTTTCAGGCCATTTGCTTGTTATGCTTTGCCAAACTTGTAACAAGTCACATAAGGGCTCCAAGAAGTACTAAAAGGTGGGATGACCTTCAGCAAATTATTTAACCTCTTTGAATCCCTGGGTGTGGTGTGTAAACATGGAAGTCATCTTTCCTACTGTTATAGGAGGGGTCTCAAGGTGTCCTATGATAGGATGTTCAGGTTCTTTGTGTCTTTAACAATGAAGTGAATAAGATACATGTTGCTAGGGAACTAGGGTTCTCTTCTGCAAGTTCTTTTTTTTTTAAATATATGTATGAGTGTTTTATCTGCATGCATATAAGTGTACCACAAGTATACAATGCCCAGAGACCAGAAGAGGGCATTGCATCCTCCAGGAATCAGAGTTACAGCACTTTTTGGGTGTCATGTGGGTGCAGGAAACTGAACCTGGGTCCTCTGCAAGAGCAACAAATGCTTTTAACCACTGAGCCATCATCTCACTAGCCCTGCCTTTTGCAAGTTCTTAATCTCATTGATAAAAGAATTTTAAAACAGAATCAGAAGTAAACTTTTTTATTAGTGTTTGACAGAAAAACTGCAGGGCAAGAAAGCTATGAATCTTTCCAGATGCCAGAAGGATGGAAATGGAAAAGAGCAAAAGAGAAAACAATGCATTTTGAGTTGGGTCAGCAATGGAAATCTGCAGGAAGCTATAGAAAGCAGGGTGGGGAGTGGAAGGATGTCTTCAGAAAAAAGTAATATGAAAACCCAGAGTGTCAGGGCAAGCATGGTTAGGATTTTAGTTGGTATCCAAAAAAGAGACAGAAAGGAAAAAGAAAAGTTATGCTTCTGAATTAGAACTTAGAAAAGTAGTAGTAAGACTTAACAGTTAAGACCTGTATGCAACTGCTTCAGGGGAGGGGATGTGGAAGTTCATTGCCTCAGCAAGGAGATAATTATGCCTCCCATCTCATTAGCATGTCTTCACCTGAAGCAGCTTTCCTGAGAGGTGGTCTCCTGGCCAAATGATGGACAGGCCCAGTCAGATTAGTTCTGAAGGGAGGGACAAGAGAACGAATGCTTTAATCTTTGGGGCAGATTGAAATGCCAAGTTCCACTCAGGACAAGAGGTAGAATTCAGATTCCATTCTTTTCAACAGGAGGAAGTTAACTTTCTCTCTCTGGACCAAAGTTGATCATGAGGGAGGGATCCATCCTCTATCTAGAAACCTTCTAATGCCTATCTAGCTGACTAATGATACTTCATCAAAGTTTATTCATCAAAACCAATGAGATGGGATAACTGTATATTGCCCAGAGCCCGGCACTGGTCAAGTGTCCAGGAAACATTACCAGCTTCCTCTGCAGACCAAAAAAAAAAAAACCCTGCTACTCTCTGTCTCCTTAGTTAGGGTGATTCCTTTTACCAACCTTCAAAGAACACTGTGAGAGCTAGATATGTGCAGGTCATGCCAACACTCAGTATAAGATATATAACACAGGAGTGTCCAGGGTCCTCTCCATGTTGAGCAGTTAGCTTGGGAGAGTAGGACCAGCTCTATCCTGCAAGAGACAAAGTCTTGGTACCTGTTCCAGGTATTCCAGGAAAGCACCCAGTTCTTGTCATTTTCTAAGATACCAGGATAATAGAAGATATATTTTTCCTTTTTAGCCTGGCCATCTACTATTTGAACTCAGTTTCAAAAAGTCTTTCCAGAGCTAATACCCAGCTTCGAAAGAAAATCCAAGCGGTGAGTCTCTCAGGAGCTTCATCCTGAAAGGTAAACTTGTTTCTTGCTAATTACTCTGTGATCTGAGCTGCATTTTTCAATAACTTTCTTCTAAACCAAATGCAAAGGTACTTGCATTATAAGAAGCGGCCCTGTAAGATTCAACATCATGTATTTCAGTATGAAGATATTTGATATTATAACTCACTGGTAGAGCAAGTACTTAGCATTCACAAACCTCTGGAATCAATCACTGGCATGGGCATGTGTGTATACACATGTACACACACACACACACACACACACACACACACAAACACCTTTATAGGATAAATACTAAAAAGAAATGTCAAAAACAACACATTGCTTTGCTCCTTGGCTAAGAGGTCTCCTCAATCTCCTTCACATATAGGCATCTTCTCTCAACATCCCAGTTGATATCTGATTTCTGACTGCTCTGTACACACACCCTAAAGAATAGACTCTAATAATCTCTAAGCCCTGTCCTTCTTCTCTTTCACTTTTCTGGGACTAAATTTATCTATCTTGCTGACAGTTCTCTATCCACAATTTCCTCTGTTAACTGGGCTCCTGCCTAGATACCTAACACCACTGAAATACAGGATTAGAAAGGTTAGTTGTTATTGTTGTTGTTTCAAGTGCTGTGTGAACCTGACAGTCACAAACTATACCTGCCAATTAGTTGTAGAGCCAATAACAGGAAGTTGAAGGTAGTAAGAACTAAAAACAGGGCCCCACCCCCAACTCTCAAAATCCAGGGCTCTAAGCCTCAGACACCCATGTTCATAGCTGGAACTACTAATTTCTTTTTCCTTGCAGCTCCGTGAAGTTGAAAAGAATCACAAATCTGATAAAGAGCGAGCCGCTATCACAAATTCAGGGGCCACACCTAAAAACGCCTCCAAAAATGTCTCCCAGCTAAAACTCACTAAGGAAGGTAAATTTTTTTCCATGGTGACCTTTTCTAAGTCTACATGGAGAATATAAAGAGCATATGATGTAAAACTGGATTTATCTGGTAATGAAATCGGGATATTGATAAATATATTACAGTATGAAACACCTACCTCGTGGGATGGTGATGATGATAGGGGACCAAGGATGTAAAGTGCTTAACAGAACTCCTGGAACACAGTGTGCTAACAAATACATGCTAGACACAGAAATTTATATTCTCTAAAAAATATATAAGATTTTTTATTATGATAATATAAAAAAGATAAAATTAGATAAAAAGATAAAAGATATAATATTATTATGATAATATTATAAGATAAAAGAATAGGGAAAGGACAGTTTGCCTTATTGTGCTTGTATCCAAAATCAGCCCTTCCATTCTTCATTCCCAAATACTTTAGGAACTCCCTTAAATAAACTGTCTACATTTGATTGTTGTTAGAGGCAGAGAAATTTATACTATTGTCCACAGAAGGCATGCATGTGAGGGGAAGGCTTAGGAGGGTTCTGAGGTTGCTAGGTGGTGCGTTGTTTAGACAGGGAAGTGTGTGCACAGTATGCAGAGGTAAAGGAGGTAGGCTGCCAAGTGTATAATCACAAGGGGGGTGGGGTACGCATTACCCAAAACCAAATAGTCTCAAGCTACTATTAGTCTAGACTGTTGTCTATGCTTGCCTGCCTCAAAGGGAAACATGACTCCTTCTATCCATGGCTCTGCCTAAATCAAGTCTGCAGAAGAGGATGGGTCTAAGACATAGTTGGTAGTGGTACATATACATATACAAGGGGAACATGGTCCAATTTTGTGTTCCATAAGAAGAGGAACTGGGTCCAAATAGTGGCACATGCCTTTAATTCCAGCACTTGGGAGGCAGAGGCAGGTGGATCTCTCTAAGACCAAGGCCTGGTCTACATAGCAAGTTCTGGCCCAGCAGTGGCTACAAGTAGACCATCTCAAAAAGACTAAAAAAACCCTAGTTCCCAAGACAGCAGAGAATACTCTTCCTGTTCAAATGCAGCCCAAACCCATGAGGACTATCTCAAAAATCTACATATACAGCAGGGCAGCTCCAGAAAGCTCCAGTTCAAAATGGACAAAAGCTCCTTACATCTTCATTCTTTGTTTTCCAGAGCCCATATCCCACTCTCCCAGTCAAATCCAGACTCTGGACAAGAACTCACAAGGTCCTGGCACCTCTGCTGATAGCATGGCCCCACAGTCTGCTTTCTGGCACCTTGGATCTCAACCATCAAGAGTCAGACCAGATTCTATACAACTCCAGTCTCAGATTCATACATGGAGGTCAGGTTCTGGAAAGAGTGCTCAGAGGCCTCCTAACTGATAGTAGGACTCATGGGACACCCAGTTCTGAGCTTGTTCCCCAGTCCCTACCACTTCATATATCCCTTCCTCTCTCCTCTCACAAACATTCATTTCCCTCAACTCTCCCATAATGTACCAACTTTGATTCTTAGTCTCAAGCCCTTTGCTGACAACAAAAAAGGGAAGAATAACAGCTTCCCTGGCTTGGGGAGTTAGAGGAGGGGCATGCTGACTGTCCTTCTGAAGCCATTAGAGGAATCTAGGCAGATAGAGAAAGCAGAGGCAGGCCCCTGTAAGAGGGCTGTTTCTTGTTCCAAGAGGACCGTGGGATTGGAAGAATAGCCGCAAGTGGAAGGGAGAAAGCCCACCTCCAACGGTAGACACTCTGGTAGGACCCATAGGGGAGGAGGGGAGTAAATTCTAGCCAAGGGTCCCATAAAGGCCCAGTCCAGGAGTCACTGGGTGGTCTTCCAGCTCTGGAAACCCCTTGCATCCTGTGAAGCTTCAATAAAGTCTTTCACTTTTGATTTCTCTGCATTTGTCTTCTGTCTCTTCAGGACAAACAGTACTTTGTCCTACACAACAAATATGGAGGGTTCTCTAGATGACCACCACCAACACCCTCACAATACTTGCTAATACCTTGGTTCAGGAAACTCTGAATCAGGCATGCTGGTAATTTTCCTTGGCTCCAGACTTGGGGGACTTCACAAAGTTCTGGAGTCAATCACTGATATGACTCCCCTTGAAGACTTTTCCATGGTGTACATGTTGGGACTCAGGTTTCTGCAATCCCACTGACCTGAAGTGCAATGCAGAGGAACCTACACTTCTGACATTCATCACCCCTGTCCAAAGGAGAGTAGGTGGTTTAAATAGAAGGTCCAAGAAGCAAATGAAAATAAAGCCTGAAGAAAGCTGATGCTAATTAAGCACAAAAACTGCAATGGAGCCTCTTAGCAGCAAGGCAAAAGATCCAGCGTGTAGCACAATTCTTTTGATATAACTGAAGAAAACGTTAAGATTTCTCAGGATAGGAAAATCTTTCTCATGCACCAAATTCTAAAAGGAATTTGATGATCTTCCTGCATAAGGGACCTTGAAGATGGCTTCTTTGATGGTTCTATACAAAATATTTCCTAGCCTGCACAAGTCAGGGAAGCCACATCATTAAGTAGGCTTGGTTAGAAGGGCTTTGGCTTAGCAAGGTGGGAGTCATAGCCTAGGATTCTGCAGAAACCCCAGGTATCTAGTACTTTCCTTTCCTCTGCTATGTGCTTCCAGACCCAGGTAAGCATTGGAACTTTAGGACCAGGAGACCATCTAATCCCATGTATCTGAGTATTCTAAAGGGGAGGAAATCTCCTCTTTTAGCTAATTATTCCTACTCTTGTAGCCACCACCCAAGCCCCATGGGCTCTCAGAGGTATCCCCTATGCTTTGGAAGTGCGCCAAAGTCCTAGTAAAGAGATTTTTATAGAAATTTCATATTACAAAATTAAAATAATTTTCGAGTTCTTAAACTTCACACTGCAATGAGACGGAAATGGGGCATATGAGCAGGAGAAACAGGGTAATTACTTCACCCCAGTCCACCCCAGTCAAATGAAATTCTTTATGGAACCTACAGTGAGCCTCCAGGTCTAATACCACATATCACATGTGCCTTCTGGGAGCAAATGCCCAGGCTATAAGCTTACCTACTGAAGATATCAGCACAGGAACCCAGACAATCTAATCCAAAACTGGTAAGCCCACAATGGCTGCCATGCCAATGCCCTACCTTCAATGTCATTTCTCCCTGGGTAATGCTAACTCAGGAAAAGGAACAAAATGGGGTCTGAGCCATCAGCTTCCTAGTAATTACTGTTTGGCCTCTGACAGTTAACAATCCCTATTATAAATCAAATCATCTGGTTTGATGAAGTATAATTTTATATGAGGACATGTACTTGCTATCTATTGCTATGTATCAAGCCCCCAAATTGATGGCTTAAAACAGACTAGGTATGGTGGCACATGCTAAAATTCCAATAAAGGCAAGAAGTTTGCCTCAACTCAAGGCCAACCTGGTCTACACAGTGAATTTCAGGCCAGCCAAGGCTATATGAGACCTTGCCTCAAAATCCAAAGATAAATAAACCACAATAAATATTTACTATGACTGAATAGTGTCTATGAGTCAAGACTTTGGGAGCGGGCTGGGAGACAGTTTAGTCAGCGAGGCGCTGACAATGCGCGTATAAGGACCTGAGTCTGATCGCAGAAACCATAAAACTTAGGAGCAGTGGCAAGCATCTGTAACCCAGCACATGAGGGAGAAGGAGGCAGGAGGCAGGAGGAGGCCAGAGTTGGTTGATCAGTAAGTCTAGCTGAAATGAGTTCCAGGTTCAATGAAAAACTGTCTCAAAAAATAAGGTGGTTGTAAAATGTATAAAAGCTCAATAACATTTTTTAAATAAGGTGGAGCACAACAGAGGAAGGCACTAAGACAACTAAGACACTGGATATCCACCTCTGGCTCCACATGTGCACACACAGATAGGCAAGTGCACCTGCACAAGCGCGCACACACACACACACACACACACACATACCAGATGGATGACTCCTGAGGAAGGATCTGACACCTGGCCTCCACATGTACATACATCTACACACGCATCCACCCACAGACATGCACACACAAAAGAATCTGGGAGTTTAGCAAGACAGTTCTAGTTCTGGACATAGCAAGCAAATGAGACTGAAAGACACATTGCTATAATGGTTCACACATATGGCTGTGGGCAGACTTTCTTTGCTGGCTATTAACAGGAACTTTCTTAGTCCTCTCCACAAACCTGTGTCAATGTCAAATAAAAATATACAGGCAAACCTCTGGTAAGGGAAATTTTACTTGTGCATAAGCAAAGAACATGACTACAAACCAAGTTACAGCACGCACAGGCCAGCACAGGCTATGGTATGTCTGGAGAACAAAGGAAAAGTTTAGGTTTATTAGGACAGAGAAATCTACATAAGTTATTTTGAAACAAAGTTTTTTGGCATTTTTGTTACTTTCAGATTGATGGTAGTTACTATGTAAACCTAGTCTTAAGGTCATATTGTCATCAGTTGCTAAGTAAAAATTGTGTTCAGGACAAGACAGTCATTATTACTGGACTGGTTTGTTAGATAGGTCCTGGAAGAGGTATTCAAGGACGTGAGTGCTTCCCTTACTTTCCTGTGACCCAATTCAATTTTAATGGGCTCTGTCAGGAACGACTCTATCTTGTTTTTTTTAAATATTTTATTATTTTTATTTTACGTATATAAGTGTATATGCATATGTAAGTGCACCCATGTCATGCAATGCCCACAGAGGTTAGAAGAGGGAGTCAGATTCTTCTGGAACTGGAGTTACAGGAAGTTGCTAGCTGCCATGTAGGTGCTGGGAATTGAACTTGTGTCCTCTTCAAGAGCAGCCAATGCTCTTAACCACCAAACCATCTCTCCAGCCCTGGCTCTATCTTGCTTAATAAAATTTCAAAGCTGCTTTAATGAACTAAGGGACAGGGTAGGGGAAGGAGGCACTGATAAGAGAAAAAATGTTAATATGATGTGTTTATAGCTAGATGTTATCAGAAAGCAGACTAAAGGGCTAAAGAGATGGCTCAGTGGTTAAGAGCACTGGCTACTCTTGCAGAGGACCTGGGTTCAATTACCAGCATCCACATGGTAGGTAACAACTGTCCATAACTCTAGTTCCAAGGGAATCTGATGTCCTCGTCTCACCTCCACAGGCATTGCATGTCACAAGTGCACTGACACACATGCAAGCAACTCAAACACATAAATAATAAAAATATATTTTAAAAAAGAAAGCAGACTGAAGGTTTTACCTGCTCTGTTTTTTGCGTTTGACCGTCCAGCATATTCCATCTTAACACTTCACTATTTAGTGGAGGCATCACAGCTTGTGGAAACAAGCTAGCACCAGGGTTGTGGGCAGGGCACATCTACCCAGGCTGCATAATACATGGCCTGAGTCTAAATGCAGGTGGTGGACCTTCCCAAGATATAAAGCCTCATGGATACAATCTGGAAGGAACTAGACAGAGTGCCCCACCCCATCACCATCTTCTAGATCAAAGAGGCCCAGGGTGGTAAGCCTCCTTAAGTGGCTGCCTCAACTATTCTGGCCTAGCAGCTGCAGCGATTCCTGCTGCATTCCTCCAGTCTACCCTCTTAGACCTGAAGCTGTACCTTGGTGCATCCACACTGGGCCTTCAGTAGTCACTTCTTCAGTTACTTACTACCACCACCTTTCAGAATCCAGCAGGCTAGGCCAGACAGGTGTAGCAGGGATACACTCTCTTTGGGGAGAGGTCCAATCCTGGGTGCTACCTGTGTTAGCCACAAGACCTGACGACCACACTAAATAGTGTGGAAGCCCAGATCCCATGTCTGTGAGCCTTGTCCCTGAAGGATTACTAAAAGCAGGAAATGAGAAAGCTATATGCAGCAAGTTCCAAATCCCAAGGACAAGGACCTCCATTTTGTCTTTAAAAAATATCTTGTCACTACATGGAAGAAATATCCTACTACTACTAGGAAGTAAAGGAAAATCTAAATCACAGTGGTTTAAACAAGAAAGGTTTGTTTTCCACATAGCCTGAATTCTGGAAAGCTAACACTGTGTAGCTTCAACAGCTTGGCAAAGAAAGGGCTTGCTTTCTGTAATCTCTTATTCTGTAATTTCCCTTATTCTTTCTTACTTCATGGTCCCAAGATGACTGCTGTTATCTCCAAGACTCATGTCTATATTTAAGGAAGAAATGGGAGGGGGGTGTCAAACCTCGTAGATGATCAACTTAATGGGAAATCGTCTTTCAAAGACCTAATCCTGTTGTCTGCCTCTGCCTACACATTTCTATGTAGGTATCCTAAGGTAGCTATCATTGCATCTATCTTAGGTGCTAAGAAAGTGAAGACAGAAGGGAACAGAACTGACATGGCTGCCCTCACCTATCATGTTCCACCTTTTAGAAGAACACTCTGTCATTCTGAAATAAAATCAGGATCCCAGTCCCAGAAGGGAAGAGAAATTGTGTATCAGTTTGTTAAGTAATAAATGATTCCCAAACTCAGCAGCTCAAAAATCAGTGACACTATGGCTGACAATCTGGGCTAGGCTCATCTGGGCAGTTGTTCTCCTATCTGGATTCATGCATGGGACCCCAGCTGGGCCTGGTTGGAAGAGACTAGCTTTAATTGTGCAGCAAGTGACAAGAGTTGGCTGGAGTGGCTAATCCCCCTGTGGCCGCTCCAGCAGGTTAACATAGTTATTCTCATGTATGGCCTCAAGGTTCCATGAAAGAGTAGAAGTGACAGATTTCTTGAACCCTGAGTCTGGGACAATGTCATGCTAACTTATTTACTCAGATTCCAAAAAATGGGAACAAACTACAGCTATCAATGGGAGGAACCTCAAAGAATTTGGGGCTATGGTTCATCACAAATAAGTTTTGGTGAGTAAATAAAAGTACTGTCTGAATGATGCACCTAGCACTTGGGCTGAACAGGTTTGTGTCCTCCCTGGGACTTGGGCCAAAGGACCCTGGAATGCGCAGCAGGACCACCCACCTGAAGCCAGCACCTCACGGCTGGCAAAAGACTTCTGGGGCAAAAGAAGTCAATTGTGACAGAATCCTCCAGCTGAACAACCTATCCCCAGCTTGGCCTCCAGGAGCAAGTTCTGATGGCCTCGCTATCGAATCCTAGGAAGCTATGTGGTATCACTGTCTGCATCTCACAGTGACTTATCTTTAGGTGCCCAAGCTACTTGTGGGTCCTGGTATCTCCCAGTATACCTGTGAGAAGAGTTCTGCTGGAGGGGGTGGTGCTGTTCAGACCACTGAAACCCAAAGACTTGGAGCAAAAAAAAAAACAAGACCAGCAGCACAATTCTATACTGCAAAGAGTTAGAGATCAAGTGCTTTCAAGTTCTTGTGGGAGAAGAGTTTTTAACATACCCTTTAAATTTTTTGTTGTTAATTTATTTGGGGGAGAGGGGAACGTGTCTCAGCACACATGTGGTGACCAGAGAAGATGTGGGAGGTTCTCCTCTTCTGCTATGGAGTCCCAGGGACCAAACTCAGGTTTTCAGGCTTAGCAGCAAACACCTTTACCCATCAAGCCATCTGGTCAGTCCCACCATTCCCTTTTATGGAATCCTTATTAGCAGTGTTGGAACTAGCCACCTAACTGAGTTCATGTGTGTTAACAGCCACGTCTTATCCAGAAGAGAGCACTCCACAACACTCTTCCCCCTCCTCCAGCTTTTACGTTCTTTCTGCTGCCTCTTCCACAATATTCCCTGAGTCTTGGGGGTGGGAAGGTTGATATAAATGTCACATCTACAGCTGAGCCTTAGCAGTCACTTTATTCAGAGCACTTTAAACAGTTAAGAGTCTGCATTAATCACTACCACTGCAATAAAAGCTTCTCTGACCAAGGTTGGGAGCAGCACAAATCTGGGTCTCCTGGCCATGTGGGCAGCTGGAGGGTCCCTGGCAGGCAGCCAGCTGGATCTGGTGAGTCCAAAGGGAAGGAGATTATTTTTGTTATCTTAAAGAATTTCATCTGGGGACAGGCAAGACCGCTCAGGAGGTAAAGATGCCTACTACCAAGAGTTAGATCCCCTGGACTCCCAAGATGAATGGAGAGAACTGACTCCTACAATTTGTCTTCTGACATACATGTGCACCACAGCATGTGCATGTTCCCCACCCTCCACACAAATAAATGTAATTTTAAAAAAATTTTTAAGAAAATAGGGGCTAGAGAGATGGCTCAGAGATCAAGAGCACTGATTGCTCTTGCAGAGGACCCAGGTTCAGTTCCCAGCACCCACATGATGGCTTAATAACCATCCCAAACTCCAGTTCCAGGGAATCCACACCCTCTAATGGCCTCTCTGGGCATTGCAGGCATGGGTGAACCTACATATCTGCATGCAAAACACTCATACACCTAAAGACTTTTTTTACTTAAGAGAAAAGAAAAGAAAGGACCAAGGGCTGGGTGTGGTGACATGCCTTTAATCCCAACACCTGGGAGGCAGAGGCAGGTGGATCTCTGTGAGTTTGAGACCAGATTGGTTTACACAGTGAATTCTAGACCAGCCAGGGCTACAAAATGGGACTCTGGAGGGAGAAAGGGGAGGAGGGAAATCACAAGGTAGTTTTATGAGGTATACTGTTTAGATTTAGAGATAAGAGAAGGAATGCTCATAAGGTAAAGCTCAAGGATAGAAACATTCTGGTCCTAAGGTAAGTAAACACAGTTTATTTCTTGTTTTAAACATACTTGAGATATTTTTAGGAAAACACATATTATCTAAGTAGGCAATTTTGGTTTTATCAGTTATGCTTAAGTTTTGTGACTCTCAGCAAGAAAGGCAAATTAGATCCCAGGAGAAGGGGCTTCGTTCCCTTCACTTGTCCCCTGCACTTTCCCTGTCTTCCTCTCTAGCCTTCAAAATTGCATTTAAAACAGAAAGGGCCAGCAAAATGGCTGGTTGCCATAGAGGTTGTCGTCACCAAGCCTGAGCTCAATCCCTAGGGCCCCACATGGTGGAAGGAGAGAACCATCTCCGGCAGATTTTCCTCTGAACTCCACATGCATGCCCAGACATACACATACACAAACACACAAACATACACATATACAAATATATAAAAAGTTATAAAAAATTTAAAAAGAGACAAAAGTTAAAAATAGCATAAGTATACAGCATATGATGGAAATAAATAAAAGCACGTGAGGAATCAAAATAGATGCAATTAGGTTAAATTCTATGTCTAGGTGAGATTATCCAAAGGATATTTTAAATTTCACATGCTATTTCCAAAGATACCTTTAAAACCTAAAGATAAAATGCACAGGAACTGAACCTTTTTGTTTTATAGGAAATAAAAACTACAATCCTCAAGGGCTAAAATCCCCATGTGTATGGATGTCACCAAATGTAAACTAGGTCCTTTTATCTGAGTACCAAGGATTACTGTTACTGCACTGTGTACCAGCTAATGTCTCCTTCAATGCCAGATTCCTTTAGAAAATGTGAAGACGGTCAAAGTCATTACTGGAGTAAATGAAGCATAAAGAACATTGAGAGGCCTGGGAGATGGCTCAGTTTGTAAAGGGCTTGCCATAAAAGCGTAAAAACCTAAGTCTGGACCCCTAGCAGCCACATAAAAAGTTGAAAATGGTGGCACACTCCCCTAGGGCTGAGAAAGCAGAGATAGGAGGAGACTGAGGGCTTGCGAGCACATGAGCTCCAGTTCAAGACAAAGACAGGTCAAAGACATGACCTCAAAAAATAAGGTGGAGAACCATAAAGGAAGACATCCAGTGTTAATACTTGACTTCCACACGATATGTGCATTGTGCATATACACATACATGTGAAAACATACACATGCATCCACTACAGACAAAAAATAAAAACTGTAAAAAGAACTCTGAGATATCGCTATCATTGAACTATGTTTAGAAAATGGGACAATTTTCAAACTGTGTTGTGAAGTGTAACATACTGATGCATATAAGACTACAGCATGTCAAACATTATGCAAAGTGCTCAACAAATAACATATAACAGGCATGGATAAGATCATCCCTGGGTCTCAGTGAATACAATGGCATCAACTGAAGAAAATATTTGCCCTAAATCAACTGCAGTCTTTGGAGGTTGCTAAATTGTCATTGTCAGAAATGACAAGCCCCCCTGGCTAAATGATCTTCCCGAGAAACTTATTATCTGCATCCTTGTGAAGAGATGCTACATGCAGGTCTAACTACCAAGGAATGTTGTGGGGCTCTTTCCAAGTTTGGAAACAGGTCCAGAAACTGCTAGTGGTCTTTTCAAATTCAATGTGATTTTCTCCCTCACAGACTGCGCAAAGTATCATCACCCTGTGGTAGCTCCATGCATTTTCCTTCCCTGACACTCTTGTAATTGGATTTTAAGATGTTCTTTCTTTTTCCATAGATCTACATCAGTGTTGCCAGAAGTAAAAACTCTGGGCTTACATAAAAATGATATGGTTAGTTACAAGCTTGGCTAAATGATAAAGGTAAAGTGGCTCAGTGTCTGATCCCTTCCAAAGTGCAACAGTCAGATCTACACAGAAAAAGGGAAGGCCCCTGCCTCACGGCTTGACCCTGAAGCAGAAGCATGCCTGGGGAGCCCTCACCCAAACTGCTGTCCATTTAGGACACTTCCCCAGCAGGAAATCTTCTAGTGGAGTCTTTTATCAGAAAAGCTTTAGTGTTTTCTTATAACTGCTTGAAATAGAAAATTTTGTTAAATGTCTATAAATTCTTTGACTCACCCTCCTTTCAAGAGGTGATGGCTCACACCTTTAAACCCAGCACTTAGGGGGCAGAAGCAGACAGATGTCTGTGAGTTCAAGGCCAGTCTAGTCTACTTAGTGAGTTCCAGGCCAGCTGGGGCTACAGGGAAACCCTGCCTCAAAAAAAAAAAGAGACCAAAACAAGAGGTAAAGTTTAATTCCCTTCCCGTTGAATGTGAACTAAACCTAGTGAATTCAAAACATTCTAAGCATTTTGGATAAAGGACGCTCACTCTACAGCATCAAAGTGAGGGACAGTGTCTCATAATGTACTCTCTAGGAAGGATAGAGGTTTTCAAGTGCATGCCTCCAGGAAGGAACAAATACCAAGCAGAACGGAACCACAAAGACCTGAAGAAGGCCCAGAGCTCACAGGTATTGTGTATCTGAATGGGACCAACATACTAGACTGACTTCATAGGCCTGGCCACTAACCCATTGCATCCATGTTACAGAATTAATGGCTCAAGACACAGCCCTCAAATCTGAGCACAAAAACCTGAAGCATTACTTCTGTTCCTAACACTATGCTGTATGAGTGACATTTTTTTTAAGAGTCAAGAAAGACAGAGACAAAGCACTAACAAATAGTAAATTTACCATCTAAGTGTAGTTTCCAATTTCCATAATTTAATCAGTGACAGTAAATGTTTTCTATCTACTGCCACTGGAAGTTGAAAGTCGGTATTGGTAACTGTTTGACCATGTGAAAACTGTATTTACAGACAATGTGTCTACTTGTGAAGTAATGGAAAGCAATGAATTTGAGTGAATTCGTAAAAAAATGAGGTGTTAGGAAATTACATAAAGTGTTGTATTTATTGATAAAAGGACAAAGTGGGATGGGGATACAGTTCAGTGATGCAGCACTTGCTTAAAATACTTGAGTTCAATCACTAATACCACAAAAAGAGAAAGAAAAGAAAGGTACTGCAGGGTTTTTTTTTTTAAAGGCAATCAATAATATCAGTAAAATGGACAAAAAAATAAAAGATGAATGACCACTAGCACTTGAGTTTCTATTACATGTCAGGGCCACCTCTAGTTCATACCTGACCCTATACTAGATGTTCAATAAAGGTTTGTTAAAAAGATGAATGATCTTTTGGGGAGTTACTTTTTGTGTACTGTTTTTTGAGTTAGGGTCTATGCAGCCCAGGCTGGCCTGGAACTCAGAGAGATTCATCCGTTTCTGAGTGCTGAGATTAAAGGCATGTGCCACCATGCCCAGCAAGATGAACGAAATCTTTAAGTTTTGTTCTTAAGAAATGAAACCCCAAGAAGTTCAGGTGACTAACCCCAGATCACACAGTAAGTCAGAGGGCTGGAGCTTCAACCTAGGTTTGTATATGAGGCTTCATACTTACTGTAGTCACTCATAAATTTAATGGTTTTAAGAAACCAAAATATATTATTTCTCATAATTCTGTGAGCAGACAGGGTACACAATTACGTGGCTCTTTGATCACTTTTGGGGTCTCATACTACTTCAAATAGTTACAACTACATTGTCTCCTAGGAGTTTGTGGAGGGATAACTGGAAGGCTGGACCTCTGTCCATTTCCATGTAGTTTCAGGGATTCTTCCTCTCTGTAAGGTCTCACCACTATAGTAAACTTCTTATGAGGTTAACTCAGTTATACAACTCAAGGTCATATACAGAATCACTTCTGCCACAGACCCCATCAGTACAGTTCATTATAAGGCACAGGACCTGGTTATCACTGTAAGTACCCATAAATAAAACATGGATATTCTGTTTTAGAAAGATCAGAGAGAAGAGAGAATACCTTGGAAAAGGAGAAACCAAAGGTTTTCTAAAATTCCACTTTGGTGGAGGTCTCATAGGCAGCAGCAATTTATCAATCAGTCCAAAAGAAAAGACATGGTTTCTGATATCACTCTACAAATATAGAAAATAGAGGACATTGTTTTGTTTTGGCTTTTGAGATAGGGTCTCACTATGTATCCTTCGCTGGCCTGGAACCTGCTATGTGATATGCAGAGCAGGTTGGCGTCAAACTCACAGAGATCTACATGTCTCTGCCTCATAAATGTTGGGATTAAGGGCATGTGTTTTTAAGGCCTAGGTTTTTTTTTTTTAAGAATTTATTTTGAAATTGCCTAGGGTCTGGTCGTAGAGCTCAGATGGAAGAGTGCTTGCCTAAAATTCCCTAACAGATTAACAGATGGCACAGGCCTGTAATCCCAGGACTGGGAAACTCGAGACAGGAGGCTCAGAAGTTCAGAGGTCATTCTCAGCTACACAGACATTTCAAAGACAGCCTAGTTTACATGAGACCCAGCCTTTAAAAAAAAAAAAAAAATCACCTTAACCAAGGCATTTACCACTTAGCGATGACCTGTTTGAGGATTAATTCTAAAATTACTTAGGGCAAAAAATTTTTTTTTCTTTTAAGTAATTTTAAATCAACCATCTGAGCACGCCTTAAAACCTGCCCTGGAAGACAAACAGGAAAGAGGGGCCTCCTGTCCAACCGTGAGCAACACGTGGCCCCGCAAAGAAAGCTGAGTTCTAAGAACCGAGGCAAGGAAGAGCCCCGCGAAAAGGTGAGTCGTCCTATTCGACGCTCTGACCTGCACCATCCGATTTCTGAACAATAAACCTCGGAGCAGGAAAGAAAGCCGCGAGAAGCCGCCATGTTTTCTGCAGGGCTTATCAGATGGCGCCAGGCCCGTTCGTGTGGAGGGCGACGGGTTCAGACGCCGCCCAGGGGTGCTCCCGCGGTTCCCAAGGCCGCAGGCGTGGGCCAGACGTTCGGGCCGGTCAGCGAGCCTCTCGACCGGGGACTGGGTTCTGCTGCCCGGGCCTACGCCACCAGAGACTGAGAAGAATGCGCCTCTCCACGCCGGTCTGAGACCCGCAGGCCCAGCAGATATGGAGTCCGGGGCAGCCGCAGCAGCCCGCACAACCGCACAGGACCGGAAAGACCTACAGCCTCTCGCCCGCCGCCACCGCCCGAAGGAGCGCTACCACGTCTGAAGACCCCTCCGAAGGTTCGAAAATGGTTTCGTCCCCCGCCTCTGATTGGCCGAAGAGGAGAAGGCGTGGCCTTCAGAGCCTGGTTCCGCGCTCCGGAGCTCGCTAGCCGCATTGCGAGCTGGGCACGCAGCGGGCGCCATGGTGAGTAATGCTCGCGGGTGAAGAGCGATGCGAATGCCTGGGCCTGGGCCTGGGCCTGGGGCTGGGGCTGGGGCTGGGGCTGGGGCTGGGGCTGGGGCTGGGGCTGGGGCTGTGTTCGGGCCGGGGTCTGGGCTGTGCTCGGCTGAGGGGGCGACCCGGAGGACCGGGGGTTAGCTGACGTCCGCACGCCGCCCCTGCTCCCAGGTTCTGCTGCACGTGCTGTTCGAACATGCGGTCGGCTACGCGCTGCTGGCGCTGAAGGAAGTGGAAGAGATCGGCCTGCTGCTGCCGCAGGTGGGTGGGCTCCCGGAGCTGCAGTGCAGCCCCTGAGGCCGCCAAGCCCCAGCATGCACCGCGCGGCCCCACGTGGCCAGCCCCCATGCGGCGGCGGGTGGGGGTGCTCGGTGAAAGTTCTGGAGCACGGTTCTTTGTCTAAAACCTCGAGAGGAAAGGTTAGAGTCTTACCTACTGGACCCCATTACCTGCGGCGTAAGTAGAGCCGAAGATGTGGGGCTCAGGCATCCGTGTTTTAATACACGACACGGCTCGTGGCGCCTCCCACGTGATGCTGTAGAAGCTAGATCCTAGGAGAAAAGCCATTCATCCTTCTCCCCACAGGTGGAGGAGTGTGTGCTCAGCCTCGGCAAGTTCCACAGCATCGTTCGCTTGGTGGCCTTTTGTCCCTTTTCCTCATCCCAGGTTGCCTTAGAAAATGCCAATGCTGTGTCTGAGGGTGAGTTGAACCTTGAGGAAGATAGTATTCCCGACATTGCCCTCTTGCAGTGCAAGTAATAGTTAAGCATGGTACATGCCGGGCAGATTTAAAGCCTACAGCATATGGTTTAGAACAACTGCCTTCGCAGAGCTCAATTAGTATTTCACAATTGTGCTGCTGGACGTGAGTCCAGTTCTTCCCATGGTTGAGACAGGCTTTGCAGTGATGACTTGTGAATCTGTCAATCCCCTGAGTGTGATCGCTGATGTCTCCATGTCTCTGAGCAGTGCCTGAACGAAGAGTATCCCTTATAGCCCTTGTCGGGTCGGTTGTGGGGGTGGAATCCTTTACAACGTACTTTGTCCCAAGGTGTTGTTCATGAGGACCTCCGGCTGCTCTTGGAAACATACTTGCCGTCTAAAAAGAAGAAAGTACTACTGGGGGTTGGAGATCCCAAGATTGGTGCTGCTATACAGGAGGAATTAGGGTACAACTGCCAGACTGGAGGAGTGATAGCTGAAATCCTTCGAGGTAAGACAACTTTTTTTAAAAACTATGCTACCTGTATGTAAGCACCACGTGCTTGCGGTGCCTCAGAGGCCCGCGCATCTGGATGTGCTCTTAACCATTGAGCCACCTCTTCTGCCCCTGATCTTGGAAACCTGTGGTAATTGAGGTTGATTGTAGGAAAATCTTGTTTGTCTGGTGCCCACATGTGCAGGGCTCTTCCTTCCTCACCTTCCTGTCCCACCTTCCTCTTAGGAGTTCGTCTTCATTTTCATAATCTGGTGAAGGGTCTGACTGATCTATCAGCATGTAAAGCCCAACTAGGGCTGGGACACAGCTATTCTCGTGCTAAAGTTAAATTTAATGTGAACCGGGTTGACAACATGATCATCCAATCCATAAGCCTCCTGGACCAGCTGGATAAAGACATCAATACCTTTTCTATGCGTGTCAGGTAAGGTACAGAGGCTGCCTGTCACCCTGGATTCTTGATTCATAGTTTAGCTGATAATTACAACCTTAAGGTTAGATAGGACTGATAATTTCCTGTGGGTAGAACCATGGACTAGATTTGGGCCTCCTGATGCTTACCACAGGCTGTGTTCTTACACTGACTGTATAGAAAAAGGAGGCAGAGCAAACCTGCCCTATGTACACCTCAGCCCAGGCCACTGCCTGGTCTGTATTGTGAATGGGGAGACATGGATTTGAGGGAGACTTCACTCTTAATTTGTTGCTATTTCCCTAGAACAAAGTAGAGAGTTTCATTGGGTTCAAGGTTGTGCCTGTTTTGCAGGGAATGGTATGGATATCACTTTCCAGAGCTGGTAAAGATCATCAATGACAATGCCACATACTGTCGCTTGGCCCAATTTATTGGCAACCGTAGAGAGTTGAATGAGGAAAAGTTGGAGAAGCTAGAAGAGTTGACGATGGATGGGGCCAAAGCTAAGGCCATTCTGGATGCCTCTCGATCCTCCATGGGTCAGTGCAGCTCGCGGAAACCTGCATAAGGTATGAGACTCTTGAGCAGCTGGTCCCACTGTTCACACTAGGTGTTTCCTAGGCATGGACATATCTGCTATCGACTTGATAAACATCGAGAGCTTCTCCAGTCGTGTGGTGTCTTTGTCAGAGTATCGCCAGAGCCTACATACTTACCTGCGCTCCAAGATGAGCCAAGTAGCCCCCAGCCTATCAGCTTTAATTGGGGAAGCGGTGCGTCATGGGGAATAAAAAATGGGGGAATAAAAGTGCTAGCATTCTGTACTGCTGTACTTCTGTCTTCCTCAGTTGTGCATGGTTTGGGGGAGAATAGGGTTGTAAACTAGCAGGTCAAGTTCTTTCTTAAACTGACTTCTTCCTTGGATCTTTCTCCAGGTAGGTGCACGTCTTATTGCACATGCTGGCAGCCTCACCAACCTGGCCAAGTACCCAGCGTCCACAGTACAGATCCTTGGGGCTGAAAAGGCCCTGTTCAGGTACCAGTGAAGGCACCTGCCCATATGAGGTGTTGCCTCTGGTGCCCACTGCTTGTTGGGGAATCACAGTGATGGTGACAAGGACTCCCTGACCTATACAGACCTCTGCTATGGGGGTGATGGCCAGTCCTAGTATCTGAGTGATTCCCAGGGCCCAGCAGAGGGACCAAGTTTCCAGGTCAGCGAAATTGGATGTTTCCCTCTCCTGCTTCTGGGAGCTGGGTTGGTATGGTATGTGTTGAGGTAGAAAATCCAACCAAGCCTGAGTCAGAATTGGAGGTTTTGGCCAGTGGGGTTGTATCTTCTGGTCTTAAGCTCTCTGCCAATTGTTCTCACAGAGCCCTAAAGACAAGGGGTAACACACCAAAATACGGACTCATTTTCCACTCCACCTTCATTGGCCGAGCAGCTGCCAAGAACAAAGGCCGCATATCCCGATACCTAGCAAACAAATGCAGTATTGCATCACGAATTGATTGCTTCTCTGGTAAGAGTGGGGAGATTAGCAGTTCAAAGGGGTTTAGAAGGGAGGGGGGACTAACAACTACCTTAGCTTCTACAATGATGGTGATATTTTTCGTCAACAGAGTTCACCTAGTGAGTGTTGATAATTTGGGTCTGAGTGGAGCTGAAGGTAGAGGGAATGTGGGAGTAGGAGCCACTTGTCATTTCCGGGGTTTTGAAAACCTTTAATTACCCATGTACCACATCTAGAGGTGCCTACAAGTGTATTTGGGGAGAAACTCCGAGAACAAGTTGAGGAACGGCTGTCTTTCTATGAGACTGGAGAAATTCCACGGAAAAATCTGGAAGTCATGAAGGAAGCAATGGTTCAGGTCAGTGTGTGCTGTTTGGTGGCTAAGAACCATGGACTGTTGGAAGTGATGAACAATCTGGCCTGACCTTGTGGAGTGGAGGCAAGAAAACTGATTTAATGAGCCTGATCCAGCAAAGCCAAAAAGATGGTGTTTCCCAGGGGTCTTCCACATTTTCAGTATTTTACTTTTGCCAGGCAGAGGAAGAGGCTGCTGAGATTACGAGGAAGCTGGAAAAACAGGAGAAGAAACGCTTGAAGAAGGAAAAGAAGCGGTTAGCTGCGCTGGCCCTGGCCTCTTCAGAAAACAGTAGCGCTCCAGAGGAATGTGAGGTCAGTCAGCAGCAGGTCAGCCCTTTAGGCAGATCCCAAGTAATAAGGTTCTCAGCAGCAGAAAAAGGATGTGCTACATCCAGGCATGGTCTGGAACTTGGGCTTTTGGACCAAAACACCTAAAACTACCTCTTGATTCTATAGGAAGGAGATAGGTGCTGAGAGAACTTGATCAAGAGCCCAGAGAGCTGGTTGTAGCACATGACCTGTTCCATGGGCAGGTGTGCTCTGTCCTCGGCTGCCTCCCAGGAATCCTCAACCGGGGGTAGTGTGAATTCCTGCTCTCCCTGTTCTGTGTGTGGAGGTGATAGTAGCTTATAACGGGGGTGGGGGCAGGGAAGTCTTTGACAGTCAAGAATTGCCTGCCCCACCCCAGTGTTTTCATTTCCAGCAAGTAGTGGTTCCACTTCAGGGCCCTTCCCCTCAAGTCCCCCAGGAACTCTGCATGATGTAACCAGCATACAGGGGTTTTCTTCAGAGGGCCAAGAAAATTTTGCATTATATATTTAGGAATAGCTTTGAGAGTGATTACCAAAATGTGCCCATGGAATTATGGTCATTTCAGAAGTATTGCACAGTTCTTCTCCCCTCAACTATAATATAATGGAGGCTGTGGATATGCATATCATAAAGTAACACTGTTCTCATGTCTGATTTCCCCCTCAGGAGGAGATTTGCGAAAAACCCAAAAAGAAGAAAAAAACAAAGCCCCAGGAGGTTCCTCAGGAAAACGGAATGGAAGAGCCACCTGTTGTTTCCCCTAAACGAAAGAAAAAGAAAGCTTTCAAGGAGGAGCTGGTTAGTGATCCTGAAGAGACTGCCACTACCAGCACAAGCCTTCCTAAGAGAAAGAAGTCCGTGCCTAAGGAGGAAATGGCCAGTGAATCAGAAGAGGCAGCAAACATGAGCATCCCAAAGAAAAAAAGGAAATTTTCCAAGGAGGAGCCAGCTAGCAGTGGCCCTGAAGATGTTGCTGGCAACAAGAGTGGCACAAAGAAAAAGAGAAAGTTCCAGAAAACACCTCAGGAGGATTAGAATGGACATATGAGGGGAGGGGGTGCCCCAAGGATACCTTCCCAACCCCACAATAAGCCCCAATAAAGGAACCTACAAAAAACTGGTAGCATGTATTTATTGAATGCTTTACATGGTTTAGGAATTTATGGCAAGGCAGCAATGACGGCTTCAGTGAAGTCATGACAAGTGGCATAACCACCCATGTCAGAGGTTCGAACCTGTGGGGAAAAATTACCAGCCTGTGACCTGGGTACCATCCGAAACACCCACCACCCACAGACTGAGATGCCCCCTACAGAAGCCAGCTCCAAGACAACCTAGCTCTACCCCAATAAACAATTCTGGTCTACTGTCTAGAGGGTCAGACAGTAGCGTCATTCTCTTCCCTGGTCCACTGCACTGAAGGGATGTGTAGGTAGGTGTAGCATGATCCTTTGAAGTTGGAGGGAGTAAAGGGTTCTAGCCCCCATGGGGGTGCAGGTGGCCGATGACAGACTTGATGAAGTCGGTTGTGGTGCTGTAGCCGCCCATGTCTCGAGTCCGAACCTATAGCCACCACAGGCAACAGTCATGGAGGAGAAAAAGGCCCATGAAGGGGATGTGGGGAGGGGAGTATTATATGGAGACAAAGATGGTGAAGAGGTGGTGTCGCAAGAATGGAAGGAGATAAAAGACCTGCCACCCTTCTGAGCTGTGAGCGGGCAGTGGGATGGGGGAGGGAGGGACACATGTCAGAATGAGGAGAGTACCTTGGATGAATTCAAAGACCAGAGGAGGAAAGAGGCATGAAAGTGAAGCTCAACCCCCCTGCTGTTCCACCCCAAAGCTGCAAAGTCTGCATTCAGATGGCCCAGGAAATGGTGCAGAAAAGGGGCGAGCAGATGAGAACTAAGAGGCAAAGAAGACCAAGAGAATGAAACAACCAAGAGAAAAGAGATTAAAAGAGCCCTGAGCAGATACTGTGGGAACCTGAAGGAAAAAGGCCTTTCAGATTACCCAGAGAATGGTGCTGAGGCCCTGAAACCAGTACACCTTTCTAAAACTCACCTTGCCAACTTTGATCACCTTCTTTACTGCATCGGCAATCATGCTGGAGTGATACTCTAGACTGTTGACATGGATAGGAAGAAACAGACTCTTAACCACAACACTTAACCCACCTCATTTTTCTGTCCCCTTTTAATACCCAGCCTCCACCTACCACCCACCTCAGCCTCCCAAGACCTACTTGAGATGCCTTAGCATGTTGGAAGCTGACAGCAGCATGGCTGTGGGATTGGCTATATTCCTGCCTACTGCCTGGGCAAATGGGTGTCGGGCACCCTGTAGAAAAAGCAGCAGAGAGACAGGTCACTGGGAGACAGGCACGTGCAGAGGCTAAGGTCCAGAAAGCATTATGGCATAGCAGGGGGGTGGCTGGAGTCACAGAGAGGAGATACACAGGTAGGTGAGAAGGGCATGGTCATTTAGGAGTGAGGCACTGCTGGGACACGAGAAGAATGAAAGCAGACCTGAGGTCAGAGGAGAGTAAGTACAGATGACTGACAGAGAAAGTAGTTTTGCTCACCGTCTCAAAAACTGCATACTCTGCACTGTAGCTCTCACCAGGGACGACACCAGCTCCCCCAACAAGGCCAGCAGCCAGATTGTCAATGATGTTACCATAAAGATTGGGCATCACAAGCACATCAAACTGATAAGGATTCTGCACCAACTAGGGGTGAGATATGAGCATGAAGAAGAGAATTCTACTCCCTGCCTTCCCTCTGGAAACACAGGAAGGGCCTTACCTGCATGCAGCAGTTGTCTATGATCATTGTCTCAAACTTGATCTTAGGATACAGTTCAGCAACTTCCTCACAGCACTGCAGGAATAACCCATCCCCAAGTTTCCTATTCACAGACCAGAGACAAAAATCAATCAAGAGAGTTTAGGGAGCTACCTCTCCAGGAACCCAGCTCACAAAAAGCCACGTCTTACATGATGTTGGCCTTATGGACAGCTGTGACCTTGCCCCGCCCCTTCTTCGTGGCATAGTCAAATGCAAACTTTGCAATCCTCTGAGACTTGGTTCGAGTGACAATCTTCAAGCACTCAATTACACCCTTGGCACTCTGGGTAAGAAAGAAGTGATTGGTAACACTAGGAAGAAGGGCAAAGAGGACCTCCACCTTTCTCCTACCTCTATCCTTGCCCTCCTCAGTTTCTGGGGCCTCACCTCATGTTCCAGAGAACTATACTCCCCTTCTGTTTGCTCTCGAATAATCACCAGGTCTAGATTGTTGTGCCGAGTCATGTACCCAGGAAGTGATTTCACATGGACTACGTTGGCAAACAAGTCCAACTTACGCCTGAGGGTAGACAGAGCCATCAGCTCTGCCAAGTGCCCAGCATCCCTCCGACCCAAGCCCAATCATCTACTTACCTCAGTTGCATATCATAGGAGGCTAATTCCCCCTTATACTCCATTGGGGTATAGATTTTGCCTGTGGAAACAAAGTATGGGGAAAGCAAGGTTAGGCACAGGACAAGCCCACAGGAGCAGAGTCCCCTGTCTAATCTCCCTAGGGAGATCATAAAACCCAGAATCCTATCTGCTATTCCCAAATCTTACCCTTTTATTGTCTCTGGCAAGAGGCAAAAGAGAATAATGTAGTTAAAAGCAGAAAAATTTAGTGGATTACTTTAGTTTTAGTCACCAGATTTATGTTGTCATTTCAAAGTGACTTAAAAGAGCTATTTTTTGTGTTTATGAAAGAGCATGGGTTGAGAGAAATGCTAGGGAATCAATGACTTACATTGATGTTTCTGTGTCTATTTCCTCAGCCAATACTTACTAAAAACTGACAATATGTAAACCAGTAGGGATCAAAAAACCCCACAACTCCTGCCTTTAGTGAGCAAATGATACGCTGGGGAAGACAGATAATATAACAAATAAGCACCATGACAACAGTACTAACAATATACTTAGGAGCACAAAGAAGGAATTCTCTCTAGTAATAATAGGAAATGTTATGAAAAAAGCTGGTTCTTTAGTCAGTCCGGTGGGTTGAAAAGTGACCTTCAAAATCACACCCTTAGCCCAAGAAACTGTAAAAAATTTGGAAAAAAAATCTTATTTGGAAAAAAGGCCCTTTTCAAATGTAATTAGGCATCTTGAGACAAAAACTGTCCTTAATTAGAGTGGGCCTTAAATCCAATGATGAGTCAAAAAGTAGGGGAAAGATAAAGGGGAAGGCATGTAAAAAATCAGAGGTAGAAACTACAAGTCAAGGAATACCAGGAAAAATCAAGAAAGGACTCTTCCCCAAGACTTCAGAGAGTCTGTAGCTTCCAGAACTGAGAGTAAGTTTCTGTTATTCTCAACCACCCAAAGTTGTGTACTCATGGCAGCCACTGGTAACTATTATCAATGAGCAAGTGAGGATTTTGATAATGACATCAGAGTAAAAATATTTTAGGCAGAGGGAAGAGCCTAAGCCAAGGCAGTACCTATACATGGCAAATAACACAGCTTCCACAGTCTATTGTGATCAAAACACAGAGCAAGTGTTGTGGAAATGAAAGCAGAAAAGTTTAAGGCCAGGTTATAAAGGACAGAATTTTCTAGGCAAAGGTTGGCCCGAGTAAAGTCGGACTTTCCAAGAAGATAGATTTGAAAAATAGGCTATAAAGGGAAAACTAAACATCAAAAATATCTGATGAGAAGAATAAAGTAGAGCAGAAGAGATGGAAGAGTGGAACTGGTACTCAGAAACCCTACTAACAAGATCTGATGATGGATAATATAGCCTCAGCAGATGCTGAACTCTTAAAACCTTCCTGCATAAATGGCTGAGAGCTGACCTGTGTTCCCACTGAGAGGGAACAAATGCCCAAGTATCAACAGAGGCCAATCTGGAGAGCTGATGTATACACACTCCAGAGAAAGGCTTCAAAAACACAGCTCAACTGACTTTAAATGACACATGGGCATGGTGGCATACGTACCAATGATGGCAACCTTGTTATCCTTCATGGAACTCAGCACCTGCTCCAACTTCTCCTCGGAAGCCATATTCTGCACCTCACTCAAGTGGTGCTCTTGGAATTCCACCGGGACAGCAGCAGCCTTCAGGGACAAATCCCCAAAGAAACACAGTCGAGTCAAAATTTTCCAACCCAATCCATCATCCCTATAGCCAGATAAATCCTCAGCAAGAGGCCCCTCACCTTGAACACCTCCTTGACAGCGTGCATGAGCTCCGGCCCCACGCCGTCTCCCGGCAGCATGGTCACAGGAAAGGCACCTTCCACCCTCACATCTTCGGTCTGTGGGTAAGGCCAGCAGAGATGGAGCAGGGGCACGAAGAGCAATCAAGGAAAGGGGCATGGGAAGGAGAAAGCCTGGGAAGCGGCGAGAAGGGGCAAAGGGTGGGCAAGACCGAAGCCGGACTCCAGCGTACCTGGCTCTGTGACGCGGCGTGGGCCGTGGCCGAGGTACTCAGACCCCTCCAAGCCCCAGGGGTGCGAGCGGCGACCACCACCTGCGACAAACACACAAAGGCTAAGAAGGAGAATGAGGGGACGCAGACCCCAAACACAGCGGTGACATGGCTTTCCCTAAGAAACCCTGGGAAACCCTCTGCTGTCCCACCCACCCTTTGCCCAGAGCGTTCCCGGCCTCACCCGGGTCAGCCAGCGGACACCGCTCAGTGCTGCCATGTTCCGCGTAGAAAGTCGCGCGGGAAGTGACGCCAGAAGCTGGCGCGACCTGGAACTCCGGCTTCCTCTTTGTCGTGGCGGCCTTGGCGGTTTTCCTCTGCCGATTTGCACTACCTACCCATTCATTAATTTTCTAGCCTTGTTTGGTAAAGTAGGATAACGGGACACACAACCTCTTTGTCTGTTTGCTTTGTTTTCAGTTGTCAAACCATTCATATTGAAACTTCCAAACGACACTAAAGAATATGTGGCTGTGGGCCTGGGTTTGGCGAGACCTTGACTATTCTAGAGAATCTGAAGTGGTTTTGGGTTATGTGTTCTTTTCACTAGTGCTCACTGTTAAGCACTAGAGGCAGTAAATGAACACCATATACTGCGTGGAAGATCTGTCTATTTTCTCCTTCAATCTAGTTACCATGTATTTATCAAATTTTACATTTTTATGTGTATGAGTGCACTGCCTGCTTGTGTGTAAGTACACCAGTGCCGTGCGGTGCCCACAGAGATCAGAAGAGGGCGTTGGATGCCCTGGAACTGGAGTTACAGTTGTTAGGTGCCATATTGGTGCTGGGAATCAAAGCCTGGTCCTCTGCATGGGCAGCCACTGCTCTTAATTGCTAAGCCATCTCTTCAGCCCTCTCCTCATTCTTTGCTCTAAGCAGTTGTTTCCCTAAGAGTGTGTGCCAGGCTTGAACTTTGTCACCAATAGAAACGATATTTGCAAAATACATTTCATTCGTGGCATGTATTAAAATATTTATTCTCGTGCCTACTTTGACATTATTGACCAATGCTAGATCATGTTATTCGGTGCGTTAATAAAGTAGCACTTATACAACTTTTATTACAAGTTAGCTTTCTTTTTTATATTGATTGATTGACTATGCGTGTGTGGAATCCTTCCAGCATGTGAGTTCCAGGGATTGACCTCAGGTCATAGAGCTTCTCAGCAAGCACCTTTACCCACTGAGCCATCTTGCCAACCCAAAGTTAGCTTTCTTATTGCCATATGTCAACATAGTGGGTAATCTTAGTTACTCTATTTTATGCATTTAAAGGCCTTCCCTAAGAAGTGATTCGTGGGGTTCACTTGTCTCAGACTACTGGGTCTTTTTTTTCCACAACTCTGAGTTGGAGTAATAATATATGAAGTAATATAATAAATGGCAATTCCCTGAAGATTGGAGTCTGAGAAAAGATTTTGGGAAAAGTGAGAACTCCATCGATGATTGTGGGATAAACTAGATTTTACAAAGAAGTGGCTATACTCAAGGAGTGTGGTTTATAAGCAAAAGTGATATCTTTGCTTTCCTAGAGGCAAAGAGAAAGAGGGGTTTTTATACAACCCCCAAAGGGATAGTCTAAAGAAAACTGTATCAAATAGCAGAAAAGGGCAGGTGTGAAACTCAGGAGCTCAGCAATATGTGGCCTCAGCTGGAGTCTTCCCCAGCCGGATCCCCTGGGGAACACTGAAGCATGCATGGATAATGTCTGAAGATTGTTCCAATTTGAGGCAAGGCTTACTAATCCTGTTTTACCCCTGCATAACATAGGCCAAGAGCAACTTTCCAGAGAAGGAGTAAGTTGTCCACAGTTAGTGATCAACATCTGAAGTAGTTGAGGGACTGCACAGATAACTGGTAAAGATTTCAACAAGGCAGCTACTATACTGTGGAGGTTAAGAGTAAACACAGTTGACAAAAATAGGGAGAAGAGGTAACATATATAAAGACACAAGGCAAATAGTGAGTAGTGAGAAGTAAGACTGTTGTAAGTTCCAAAACTAAGAGAGATTTATGCATAATACCATTGAGGTAGGTGACCATAAAAATTATCTTGGTATGATTATAGGTAACTTCATGAAGAAAGCAAATATTTGGGCTCATTCAAAAGTGGCATCTTGTCAGAAAAGTACATGGAGTTGAGGCTGCTTGCAAAGTGGTATCAGAATTGAAAACAGATCTAATTGCTAGGCAGATAGAAGAATCAGGGGCCACAAAATATTTAAAAAGTAGTAGTTGTGGGAGTCAAGCACTTAAGATGCAAGGAAGGGAACCTGCTTCCACTGGGACTTTTGGAAGTGGAGCAGATGCCAATAATACTGAAGTCAGAAACGCTTTGGATGAGGGTACAGAACCACAATCCTGGAGGGTCATCTTTGTTACACAGCATGTCAGACAGAAAAGTGGCCTTGGCTGAGGCAGGAAAAAGTCTTCCAGGTACTATTCTAGGATGTCAGAGATGGCAAAGGATGAGAGAGATTATTTCAGTGAGGGAAGAGCTCCCCCAAAGTAAGACCATGTTTTGTTAATTTTAATATAAACAGTTAAGTATTTTAATTAATAAGCAAATTATAGCCACTCTTTTTTTTTAAATAATTGGGGCTGAAGAGATGGCTCAGCAGTTAAGAGCACTGGCTGCTCTTGCAGATGACTCAGGTTCAATTCCAAGTATCCACATGGTTAACAGTTAACAACTGTCGGTAACTCCAGTTCCAGGGGAATCCAAAGCTTCCTTCTGACCTTCCTTCTGGCACTACATGACACAGGTGCACTTACACACATGCAGGCAATACATTCATACATGTAAAATAAAAATAATAAAATTTTTAAAAGAAATTATAAGGGCAAAGCTTATTATCTCTTGAACCACTGCTCGCAAACCTTTTGCCCTATCCTCAGAGGCAGTTGGTTGTGCCCTTCCAAAGCTGTATATTGCTTACTCTTACATAATTTACTTTTTTATTGCAACACTGTAGCCGACATCTTAGAAATATGACACCATGTCTTAAGAGAATGAGCAAACCCCTTCTTTTGTTCTACTGCATAGTGTGCTATAGTGAAAATTTACTAAATTAATTCTCTTTTTTTTTCCATCTTTTTGAGATAGGATCTCCCTGTAGCTCCATTTTGCCTGGAACTCTGGAACTCACTATGTAGACCAGGCTGGCCTTGTTCTCACAGAGATCTGCCTGCCTCTACCTCCAGAGTGTTGGAATTAAAGGCATGCACCACCATACCCAGCAAAATACTTAATATGGTCTCTGATTTGGATTGTTATCAGCAGCATTGCTTCATATATCCTTGTGCATTTTCCTTTGTGCAGGTCATGAATGTTGCAACCAACACACAAATCACCTTTAGCCATGTGTGTATTACAGATGAAACTTGGTGTATTTGTGGTAGTGTGGTTATAGATTTATGTATGTGTTTCAGTTATTAATGTGTTCTACTGCAGTAAAGAGAAAACTTACTAAACATACAGAGGCTGCTAACTTCTTCCTTATTACTTCTGAAGATAGAGGGTTCCTGCCATTAACTAAGCGGCTTTGTAATGTTGCTAGGAATCCAGGCTCTCTAACATCTCCTCTATGAGCTTTAATGGGTTGTCTGATGTCCTCTTTTGAAAAGGGCAAGCGCTCAGTGGGTAAAAGTGCTTGCTGATGAAGCCTAATGACCTGAGTTTGGATTTCCAGAGCCAAAATAAATAGATGGGTGCAGCAGCAGAAATCTGTAATACCACAACTCCTACCACAAGAAGGAAGGCAGAGACAGGAGAATCACCAGCTAGCCGAAAGTACACAGCATAAACTACAAGAGAGATACTGCCTCAAGACAAACTGGAAGGTGAAAACCAAGTCCAGAAAGTTATCCACTGACCTCTACCAACATACTATGGAATGTACATACCTGTACACACATACACAGAGAGAGAGAGAGAGACAGAGACAGAGAAAGAGGCTTTCTCAGAAACATTCTTAGCAGATTTGTTAGGTGTCCTAGGCCAGAAGCAGACCTCTGACCACTCCCACTACAAAGAAAGCTGATCATGAGGGAAAAGAAGTTTGTCCTCAGATTAAATCAATTCTTCACATTCTGGCTGCACATAAGAATCATCTAGAAGGCCTTTTAAAAATACTTTACCTAGACTGCAGCCCCAGAGATTTTGATAGAATTGGTTTAGGGTAGGACCTAGAGAGTGAACTTTGCTGTTGTTTGATTTTGTTTTTGAGACAGGGCCTCCTTGTAACCCCAGATAGCCTGGAACACAGAGATCCACTTGCCTGTGACTCCCAAGATCAGGGACTAAAGACCTGCATCACCACACCCAGCTTTTGGGTTTTTTGTTTTTGTTTTTGAAAAAGCTCCCTGGATGCCTCTGGAAGTCAAGCAGGGTTGAGAACCAGGGGTTTACACCAATTATGGCCCTTCAACTAGGGCTGGACTGGTGAATCATGGTAAGATTCAGCTTCAAATGATAACACATAACACATATACAGCCTTAACAAAGAGAGGTTTAATTCTCAAATACAAATTCAATGACATGCTGGGGTATATCTCAGTGGTAGAATAGTACCAGGTTTGAACAAGGCCCTGGATCCAATTATTAGTACTGCAAAAACAAAGTTTAGCACTAGGCGATCCACAGCCGGAATGACCCTCTATCCTGTCAGACTCAATATCTCACTGGCCCACTTTGCATCACCTCCATTCTAAAGGTCATTCAGCATCTAAATAAATGGTTATTCATAATCCAAATTCCAACCAGAATTGAAAAGAACCGGGAAAGAGAAGAACAGAGGCCCAGCCCCTCTAATGACACATTCTTCTGCTGCACATGCAGTCTGGGCCTGCATCACCCTTTCCTTCAAAGCTCTAGCTTTTGTTCCAAATGCATTTTCTATGTTAATATGACAAGTACATTCTCAACCACTTTTTTCTCATGTTAAAATGGTTATATACTTGGTTTCATAAAATATAGAATATAAAGACAACTCTCTTTTTTTCTCCTAAAGTTTAGCTAATTCCTTCAGTATTATTTATATATCTTTTTCTCCAGATAGTAAATTCTACCTTAGGGCTGGAGAGATAGTTCACAGTTAAGAGTACTAACTGCCCTTGCAGAGGACACAGATTCAGTTCCTAGCACCCACATGGCAGCTAACAACCATCTATAACTCCAATTCCAGAAGATATGAAGCCCTCTTCTGACTTCTATGGGAACTGCATGCCACAGGTGCACTTACATATGTGCAGCCAAACACTCATACACATAAAATAAAAATAAATCAAAGATTACTTTTAATTTTTATTTTATGTGTATGCATATATTGCCTGCGTGCACGTAAGTGCACACGTGTCATGCAATGCCTGTGAAGGTTAGAAGAGGGCATCAGATCCCCTGACACTGAAGTTATACGGATGGTTGTTGGACACTAAGTAGATGCTGAGAATTGAATCTGGGTCCTCTGCAAGAGCAGCTAGTGCTCTTAACCACTGAGCCATCTCTACAGATCCCCAAAAATTTTTTAAAGAAAATCTACCTTTATCAAATATAGATGTTCCTTGACTTATGACAGGATTGTATCCCAATAAGCACATTGTAAGTTGAAAATATTAAGTAAAAAATGTCTTTAAGGAGGCTGAAGAGATGGTTCAGCAGTTAAGAATGTTTACTGCAAGTCTGAGTCCCAGCACCAACATCAGGCAGCTTACAATTGCCTGAAACTTCAATTCCAAGGGATCAGCGCTCTATTCTGGTTTCCAGGGGCATCTACATGTAGCATACACTCACACAAAGATACATATGAACAAAAAATTTTTAAACTTTTTTTAGTTTTTTAAAACAGAGTGTCTCTATAGCCCCAGCTTGTCTGAAACTTGCTACATAGACAGACCATGCTGGCCTTGATCTCACAGAAATCTGCCTACCTCTTCCTCCTGAGTGCTGAGATTGAAAAAGTACTCACCACTCCTGGCTTTAAAATAATCTCTTCACTGTGAGTGCCTATAAAGCCAAAAGCAGGATACATATTTCCAATATACAATGGCACAGAATAAACACTCTCATTCCAAAAGGGAAGAATGGGGGGGGTCAACAAGAAGTGATCAGACCAAGGCGAGACTGAAACTCAGCAGGACAACACCAAATACCATAGCTTTATGCCTGGCCTCTGGGGCTTGCAATGAAATCATCTGTGCCCCAAAGGAATTAAGTAGCCCTGCTCCTCCAGCTTTGCTGCCTGAAGCACACACAGCCTCTCAGGTTGGTTCCATTCCATGCACGCAGCTTTCCTAAGTTAACATCCCATGGTTCTGGCATCTCCAGTATCCTGGGCTCTCCATTACACCTTAGGCCTCATCTTCACATCTTCATACAATGGCCTATCAGGACATCTTTGTAAGGACTCCTACCCTGCTATACATTGCTGGCCTCAGTGGCTCTCTAGAACCATGGTGCAAGACACCATATCTCCCTCTAATATCACATCTTTCACACCTGTTAAACCAGTCACATAAACAGTGCTGCGAAGTTCTGCTACAGGTTTGGGATGGAGCCTGGCCCCTGTGAAACAACGGTAGCAGCCTCTATCTGCTGACCTGGGGAAACACTTCCTGGGCAGTTGCTTTGGAAAGAACAAGGAACCCATTCTGCAATATTCTCAGTAGGCTCTCTCCTTTCAAATATATTTTCATTTTCACAAACTGAAGTCTTTAATGAGTTGGGTTTTGTTTTCAAGGCACCTTTTCTATTGTCGCAGTGCAGAGCACTGAGGTTTCTCTTTAACAATTATAGTGTCCTTTTCATCACTTATTTTGGTTACAACTTTAAACTTACTTCAGTTCTTTTCCTCAGTAAAACTGCTTTTAAAAATCTTTCTGCTGAGACTGGAGAGATGGCTTGGCTGTTAAGAGCACTGGATGTTCTTGCAGAAGACCTGGGTTCAAATCCCAGCCCCCACATGGTAGCTAACCACGGTCTGTGACTCCAGTTCCAGGGGACCTGACACCCTCTTCTGACCCCTGTGGGCACTGCTCTTACCTATATGAATGCAATACACTTGTACACATAAAACAAAAATAATAAATAAAAACTTTCTGCCCTACTAGTTGCTGTTTTTTTCTGTAGACTCAGATAACAGTAGCAAAAACAGAATGATTGCTATCCTGCCTAGAAATTTCTTCAACCAAACAAATTAGTTCATTACTCCAATATTCAGCCTCACTTAAGTTCTCAGAGCATGGGCAGAATGCAGCCAGATTCTTTGCCAGAATATCATACAAATGACCTAGAAGCCCAGTTCCTGATAAAAGTCCTTGTTCCCCTGTAAAACATCATGATCCAGGCCTCCGCTGTCCACACTTAAGTTTTATGGTCTTCCAAACTCCTGCCAGAATGCCCCCAAGTTCTAAACTCTTCCATGTTCCTCCTGCAATCTAGTCCCAAAGGCCTAAGAACAACATGGTCAAGTTTATCACATCAATGGTCCTACGTCTCAGTACCAGCTTTCTATGCGAGTTACTTATTTCATTGCTGTGAATAAATCCCTGACAAAAGCAATTTAAGGAAGAAAAGGTTTATTATGGTTTAAAGTTCCAGGGATATAGTCCATTACATCAGAGAAGGCATGGCAGCAGGAGCAGCAAGCAGCTATTTGTGCTGTACCCACAGTCAGGAAGCAGAGAGCAATGAATGCTGGAGCTTAGCTTGCATTCTCCTTTTTAGTCTGAAGTCACTAGTATATGAAATGATACTACCAACATTTAGGGTGGATCTTCTCACATCAATTAACTTAATCTAGATAAATCCTCACAGATCTGTCCAGAGTCTTGTATATTCAATGATTCTAGATCCGGTCAAGTTGACAATCACAAGATACATGGACATGTTTTCACACCGTGGCAAAGTCAAAAGATCCTAAGTTCAGGAGGCAGAGACAGGTAGATCTCTGTGAAATTTGAGGCCAGCTTGGTCTATATAGAGAGCTCCAAGCCATCTGGGGCTAGAGGGAGACCCTTCCTCGGAAAAGAAAGAAAAAGAGAGAGAAAGGGAGGGAGGGAGGAGGAGAAGGAAGGAAGGAAGGGAGGCAGGGAGGGAGGGAGGAAGGAAGAGAGGGAGGGAGGGAGGGAGGGAGGGAGGGAGGGAGGGAGGGAGGGAGGGAGGGTTACAAAATGACAAATTACACCATCGTAAATCAGGAATGTGGGAACCTGGGCCTATTGCATAAAGGCATTGATTGAGCAGGCAGTGTGGCCCTGGAGACCCTGAAGGGATGGCAGGTGTCCTGACCTGCTCTACCTGAAGCTATGACCTAGGTCCTAGAAAGCCACTGCACATTTAACATCCTGGTTCCTCAGCAGTTGCTTAATCTTCTTTCGCCCCATGAAGATCACCCCAGACCAAAGCCAGGTTTTTGGGTTTTGTTTCCTCATTCCTTAATTCCACGTCAGTCTTAGAACCTCCCTGCCCCTAAAAGACCCCCACCTTTAACTTTCCCGCCTTCAGTCAGTAGTCAGGCCTCCCTGTATAAACCCCTGCCTTGATTTCAATAAATGAGCTGTCCACTGACACAGTCTCCTGTGGCACTCAGGCCACCTGAGGACCTGTTCCTCCGCTCTCCATTCTCTGGGACAGCTGGAGCACAACAGCCATGCTGGAGACAGACACACCCACACAGGAAGCATCTGTACTGTTTCCAAATGCATATCATCAGACCAAACCATGTGAAACTGCTGACATGTCATCTCATCCAGCTTTATTTTCTCAATTGTATCAGTCACTATTAAGCATCATACTAGAGATTTATAAATTTAATTTGCTTATCACATTTATTTATTGTATGTGTGTGTTTAGTTTTCAGTTCTATTACTTGTGGTTGCATTGAGTGATCACCTCACTCCTCACCAGCGGTTTTAATGAAAAGCTGAATTCTTGAAAAGAGAACCTGAAAAGTTTTATAGCTCTAAAAGCACCCAAGTCACCATCTTACCCAGCCATGTAGATGAAGAAATGGCTGAAGCACCATTGAGTGAGAAGCAAGAACAAAACCAGAGACTGCTGAGTTCTGGCGGTGTAAGAAGGAAGCATTGATAGGACCAAGCCTGAAGACAGAAGTAAAGAAGAAATAAAAGCCTCCCAGCTGTCCCCTGTGTCTACTTCCCCCACCTCCCTACAATTTCCTGCTCTCCAAGTGGAAGTGATAGGACCTTCTAGCTTCTAGTTAGTCATGCACACTAAACCCCTTGATTTACTTGCTCATAAGGGAGGAAACACCCCAGGTGAACTGACAGGCTTAGAGCAATGTCTGTAGTGTAGAAGACAAGAAGTAGAGAAGGCAGGAGACTCTGGACCAATTCAATGACTTCCTCTGCTGAATGTTATTTCTGGTATTGATGCTTATGCAGACCTGCACTGTAAATGCCCATGTCAGTAGAGATTCACCCCTTCAGAGAATGCTGCATATAGAAAAGTGATTCCTGAACCTTCTTGCATGATCCAGCAGAAGTAGTATAAACATTTCAAAAGAGAAAGAAATTGGAACATTAAAGCTGGGGCTAGGGAAAAGGCTTAATGGGTAAAATGTTTGCTTTGCAAGCATGAAGACCTAAGTTCAGATCCCCAGAAGCCACACAAAAGCCAGAAGTGAGGGTACATGGCTCTAACTCCAGCACTGGGGAAACAAAGTCAAGTGGATCTCCAGAGCTTGCTGGTCTGGCTGTCTTGCCAATCAGTGAGCTCTTAGTTCAATGAAGATATGTCTCAAAAAAGAAGATGGAGGGCCATCAAGATGGCTCAGTAGGTAAAGTGCTTGCCACCAAAGCATGATTCCTTGAGTTCAATCACTGGAACCCACATAAATATGGAAAAAGAGATCCAAATGCACAAAGTTGTCCTCTGACCTCCACATATGTTGTATGCACATGCACATACACACAATAATAATGATAATGAAATAATAAAAATTTAATGAATGACAATGAAATAATAAAATTTAAAAATTGTTTTGTTTTTGAAACAGGTGTCCTTTGTAGCCCCAGCTGACCTAGGATTCATTATGTAGACCAGGCTAGCCTCAATCTCACAGAGATCCCCCTGCCTCTGCCTCCTGAGTGCTGGGATTAAAGGCATGCACCACCAGCTGACCTAGGATTCATTATGCAGACCAGGCTAGCCTGAATCTCACAGAGATCCCCCTGCCTCTGCCTCCTGAGTGCTGGGATTAAAGGCATGCACCACAATGCCCAGCCAATTTTTAATTTTTTTAGAAAAAATAAGATGGAGAGCAATTAAGGAAGACCCTCACCATCAATCTCTGGTCTCCACAGCATGCACACACACACATACACACACATGCACACCTGCACACACCTACACCACTAATACATACACCATACATACATGCAAATAATTTTTTTAAAAGACTCAACAACTTTCTAGCCCAACTTGTCACCTACTTGACATAGTCACCAAGTACACCCTCCCTTTAAAATGAAACCTACGAACTTGCTGTTGATCCAAAGAGGTCTTGCCAGTAAAAAGAAGTGCCCACACAGGTTGGCAGACTGGGACTTCACTATAATCCATTCAAATAAGGAGGCTTCACCAGTCATTTGGACTCACACATGAGTATGCTGCTGTCACATCACACAGGCTCTGGTGCGTATCTCTTCCCAACCTGTTCAGTAACATTGCATTTGTCATTTGAAGCACTCTTGGTAGGAACTTATATATTATACAGATCAATAAATGCTGCAGACTGGTTTAATTTTTGTGTACCACAGGGCTCCCAGCATCCCATTTATTCACAAGGTAACTGAAGCTAAGCATAACTGAAGTAGTTCACATCAGGTCTCCAACAAGCCAAGTCATGAAGGCTAAGGTAATAAGAGTCCTTCTTGCTTCCTCTCCCTAGGATGGGACAGAGCAGCAGAGTAGAGAGGGACTAGAGGTGACAGGGGATAGCTGTGCTGAGCTCATCTCTCTGGAAACTCTGTAGGACTGCATATATCCAATTGGTCCTGAGTTCCTGACCTCTGCACTCCAGACAAGTCTGCATTCCACAAATATTTACCAAGCACTATTCTGTGCACTATAGATGCAGAAAAGAAACAAAAATGACAAAAATCCTTGTCTTCAAGGCACAGACCAGTAAATGACATACCCCACTACCCACTGACCCTGCCTTGATTTCAGTTTTCTTAATAATTTATTATTTTTATTTTATGTATATGAGTGTACTTATTACATATATGTAAGTACACCTGTGTCATGCAATGTCTGTAAAGGTTAGAAGTGGGCAACAGATCCTCTGGGACTGGAGTTCCATATGGTTGTTAGCCACCATGTGGGTGCTGGCATTTGAACCTGGGTCCTCTGCAAGAGCAATCAGTACTCTTAACCAGTAAGCCATCTCTCCAGCCCCACCCCATCTTTTTAAAATGAGGATGCTGAAGCTTATAAACTGGAGGGAACAGGTCTTTAAAAAGAATACACAATTACAGTTATGAATACACAATATAAATAACCATGTGAACACATCACATGGAATTCTCAAAGGGCCTGTAGAAATTAAGCCTTATAAAGAGTCAGTCTTTGCTATGTCCTTCTACTTCACCCAGGAAAGCAGCCTTCTTGCCTGCTCTATACTCCCCTGCCCGCTCTTCCACCCTGCTCTACTCAGGGGTGATGATTTCCTTTCCTGTTGTCTCTCCCCAGGAACATACAAAAGAATTCATATTCTCTCTCTCCCTCCCTCCCTCCTTCTCTCTCTCTTCTCTCTCCCCTTTGAAAAATAAATATGTAGTTTAATATTTGCATCCAGAGTTAACCAATTTGTATTACTACAAACATCTTAAAACATAAACACATTTATATTTGTTATGCTTGCTAATGAGTCATTTAAGTTAGGCCTGACCATCACAAGTAAGCAACCAACTTGGATCAGAATATAAACAGAACAATCCATGGATTTAATCCTTATTCTATCCTGATAAACAAAACTTACAAGTGTATATGCACATAAAATCCCTACAAAACAAGTCTCACCTTCTCAAAGGCCTAAATTATAATCCTGGCTACTAAAAGAATAAACAGCAGCCACACATAGCTTTCCAACTTCAAGGCTGTTTTTATTTGTTTGACACTGCCTATGGATAGCTAAGAGGCAGTCATCCAAGGGCAGTGCTCACTGCCACTCCAGTGTTAGGTTAGAAGGCTGGAGGCCCTGGACCCTCTGCAAGCTGAAAGATGAACAAATGGAACAGCACAACTCTGCAAAATAGCATGGAGTGAACATACCTTGCAGCATGAAGACAAGTAGTTACTTCTTGTTCTCTAGTGGGGATGGAAATGGGGCTCTTTGAGACCGTTTGTGGTTGGTAGAGGTGAAGACAACCAAGAATAATGAGGGTATATAACTTGCCTTTGTTCCAACCCAAAGACTGGAAATACGAACTCAACTCTTTCACCAAAGGGTCTACCATTGTGGTTCCCATCGTATTACTATTTAGGACTGGATGATTCAGCCTAGATGCCAGGCTAGGAATGGGATTGATACAAAGGCAAGACTAGCAAAGTGCGTGCGTGCGTGCGTGCGTGCGTGTGTGTGTGTGTGTGTGTGTGTGTCTTGAAGCAATTTGAGAGACTTCAGGAGTCAAGAGAGAGGAAAACTGAGAGCTGGAGGATAACTTTCGAGCGACTTTCTGGAATTATTTTTGTTTTTTCACTTCATGTCTATGTAGTGAAAAAAACATATACTCACTCATAGTCAGGATACTCACTACTATGTGAGTAGCCAGATTTAGTGCATGCTTTAATTTTAATTTTGTATTGGTTCCTTCTAATTATCTTAGAGATTTAGAAAGTGGATCCAAGCAGCGGTCTAACACTCTGGGGCCTCCAGGGGGCACTACAGTACAACACTCAGCCTGTCTAAGCTAGTCAGCCTAAAATCTCTCTTTTCTACAGTTTGGGGAGGGGTGTCTCTTTTGCTTAAAAAAGTATTGTCTTAATACCAAACTTCACAAAATAAAATTCTAAGTTTTTCAGCATGGCAGGCGAGGTTAACAGCATGATACCCAAGGTGCTGACGCCTTCCACTTTAAAAGCAAGTCGGTCAGTTACTCAGTTCTTCTGCAGGTTCATCCTTCTGCTCCATAAGTTCATTTCTGTTCTCAGGTCTCTTCCTGTGCTCGTCCCAGTACCCATCCCTGCTTGTACAGTCCAGCATACTCCAAGTGACACTGTGTGCTCATGAATCTACCATCACTGTGAACTTCCATAAGAGCTTATCTCTAGAACTAGGCACGTGACAAGAGCCTTGTCCTGGACATGAGCATGTAAGTCCATGAAAGAGAAGGGTGAGGTCAGAGACTTTGGCCTAGGGGTTCCAGACAAGTCCATGCCTGGATCAGAGGGGTGTGACATTTTTCTACAGGCTCAGACCAAGCTTCCTCTGTCTGTCACCATGCCTTCAGCACCTCTAAATTCTTGTCTATGGAGAAGTCACAATACGTAGAAAGGGGAACTCTTCCAAACAGAACAAGATAAATAATGCAAAATAAAAATGGAATTCCAAGAGAGAGTTGTAACTGGCTGAAAAAATACTCAACTCTGACCCTAGACTGACCTAAAATTTGTCCCAGAGAAATTCTAAGTTTTTTAAGGAATCAAAATCTTAGCTCAGCAGCTCTAACCCAGAATGAGGCCCTTAACTAAGCTGCAGGGTCTTTCAAGTCTCAAACATCATACTGGCTGGTTCTTCCTATTCCATGGGGTCAGACAGGATAGTGGAAGCCATATCAACCAGGAAAATCCCCCACTTATGACCCTGTGGCCCCCTTCCTAGGCCAACTGATTCCCCTGCTGCGGGAAGGGGTGGTGTGGACACACACGGAGATGAGCAGCCTTATAGAGACCAAACAGTGCCACTGAGCCCTAAGGGCAAAGCCGCTTGTGCAGGGACTCTCCCTGGAGACAGGCACTGCTTTCCTGCTCCTTAGTCCAGCCCAGCTCTGACTTTACCAGTTGATGGTAAAGCACAAACAGAAGCAAAAGAGAAGCCTGAGCCAGGATATGGTCTTCTCAAAGATGGTCTCTGGGACTGTGGTTAGCACCTGAGCTAAGAAAGGCAAAAGGAGCCAGACACAGCAGCCCAGCATGTTGTACTCAGAGGGTAGGAGGAGAAAACCACCACACTCTCTACCTTGGGGTAACTTCCTCAGACAGGTGGGAGGATGAAGCGTGATGAACTGATATTGCAAGATGTCAGAGGGCCCGAGACCCCAACAAAACCAACAGGGAGAGTGTGCCAGAACAGGGAGAGAATCAGACTGGGAGCCTCCAGATGCAGCTAGCTGAAGCTGGCAAAGCAGCCTTGGCTGCGGAATCCTGTGAACTTCCACAGAAGCAAGAGGGGCAGAGGTTGTAGGATGTAGGGGGAGTTTTTTAAGGAATCGAAATCTTAGGCAGACGTGGTGGTTCACTCAGCCTCTGATGCAGGTTCTGATTTGGCAGATCTGGGTGAAGCCTAAAATTTTGCATTTCTAACATGCTACTGATAATGTCAATGCTGCCTATCAGGGCCATACCATGAGGAGCAAGGCTTAGAGTCAGCTGAGAGGAGTCATGAAAGAATTCCTTCTAGAGACCTACTTTTAACAATTCCACTTGGGATAAAAGCTGAGACTAGGTGGAAGTGGCAGCATCCCTTCCTCTTTTCCACAGGTGATGAAGAGGTGGGTATGAAGAGGAAGGAATAGTAAAAACCAAAGAGGCCTAGCAGTGCCTCCTGGGTCAATGCCAGGCAGATTATTATGGGCTGACTCAGAGCATACCTTCCCCACAGAGGATGGAATTTGAGAGTGCAAGCAGCAGCAAAGGACCCTCACTCCTCTATGTCTCCCCTCCTACTGACCCCCTCCACTGTTCTGCGGGACACAGAGCTGGCTATGTCCCAGGGTCAAAGGCCAAGGATTTTTGTGCAGAAATAAAAGAGGAATGAAATCAGAAAGAGGAGATGGCTGAGGAAAAAGGAGGTGAACTAGACTCTGAACCCCAACCCTGAGTCCTACTTGCAATCAAAATCAAGAGGTTTCTGAAAGGTTGAGGAGGGAAATGGAAACGTAAGTTTAGGCAGGCCGAAGAGGGGAGATGCAGGACTACAGTCGGTTCAGTTAGGGCCCATCCTAGCACACAAGAAGAAATCTCTGAGCCCTAGGCGGCAGAGGTTAAGCCGAAGTCGGGGTCGCAGAGGGATGTGCGGGAAGGGCGGCTAGCCTAGCAAAGCTCCAGACAAAGGCTAGGAGACATCGAATGAGTCCAGGAAACCAGCATTATCTGAAGAGAGTGCGGCGCGTACTTGGGGGATGGAGATGAGGCCACAAAGATGCTGGAGCTTCGTCAGGTGGCGACGGGGAGGCCGCGGAGGTTCCCGAGCGCGGCGTGCTGAGCTCCGCGGCGGAGGCCCGGCTTTCCCGCCGCGCAGCCCCACATCTCCTCCGTCCTCTCCTCCTAGGCCCCGACCGGCTCCCGCCACGGCCTCCCGCAGGCCGCAACCCCCAGCCCCAGCGACCAACTCGCCTGATTCCGCCCCGCCGCGGCGGCCCGAGCCGGGCCGCTCCTCCCCCGATGATGTCACGTCCCCGGCCGCCCCTCGGCCAGCCGCGCCGCCCCGCCCCCGCCTCCCCTGGCCCCAAGTCCCCTGGGCCCACCCGCTCCTGACTTCCCACCTCCTGCCCGTGCTCCCGCCCTTCGGCTCCCGCTCCCCCGGGAGCTCGGCGGCGGCGGGATGGCCCGGGCCCGCAGCCAGGCCCCGGGGAACGGCGGGCGGCGGCGGCCGCGGCGGGGCGGCGCGGGGACCGGGCCCCGGGGGGAGTCAGCCGGGCTGCTGCTGCTCCTGCTGCAGGTGCTGCCGCCCGGGGCCGCCGCAGGCCCGGGGCGCCGGGGCACTCGGGGCGCCGGCAGCGTCTGCTGGTCCGCCGCTGGCCCGGCCTTTCCCCGGGACGCACGGCTGCTGCTGCTTCTGCCACCCCTGCAGCCACGGTCGCCGAGCTCCGCAGCCGCAGCCTCCGCCTCTCGGATGGTAATCAGCGCCCCGCGCGGGGCGCCGCGGGCGGGCGGGCGGGCGGGGGGGACGAGGGGGAAAGGGCGGGTAGTTCGCAGGGCGCTCGTCCCCTCCTCCCCCCCTCCCCGACGACCGCGGCCCCGGGCAGCCGCCAGAGCGCGCCTCTGGGCGCCTCGGTGCGCACCGGGCTTGGCTTGGCTGCACACCCTCCCAGCCCTGCCCGCTGTGCGCCCGCCAGCGCTCAGGCCGCGGGGGAATCCCTACATCTCCCCGCCCCGCGCCCCGGGAGGGGAGGGGACCGCGCCGGCGCCCGCGGACCCGCTTTCTCCGAGGGAGCACCCTAGAGGCGAGCGTGCACTAAGCCACCCGGACTCTGCACCGCTGCGCTCCCGGTGCCGTCGGGTCGGGCTGAGCTGAGGCGCCCACCGCCTAGTCCTGACAGGATCTGGGGCAGTGAGGGCGCCCACCCACCGTGCGCCCTTATGTTCCCTGCACAGGAAGTTCTGCCCCGTGGCGGGCTGAACCTGAAGGAGGAGCCGCTGCTGCCCTCCAGCCTGGGCTCAGTGCGCTCCTGGATGCAGAGCACCGGCATTCTGGACTCCAGCACCGCCGCACAGAGGTAAGCGCCCAACCCGACCCAGCAGTCTGGTTGGACCGCACGGTGCCGCCTTCGCTCTGCAGGCTTAGCTACTGAGAGGGGTGGAGAGAGTCCTAACTCTAGACGGTCCGGTCGATATCTCCTGTTCACCCGGTCCCGAGACGAGACGGTACTTCCTCCCGAGGATTTGGGGCGGGCCGGGGCGGGGCTTCTGTCGCCCCTGGGCGGTCTGGGCTCTGATTTCTGACGGTTGCTCATGATGATCCAAGGCTCTGGAGGAGGCATCGCCTTCCCCCTGCAGATCCTGAGCCTTGACCCACAGTTACCAGTGATCTAGCAATGTTCAGGCCCTTCTTCCGGGGGCAGTGCCTCCCTACCACTCTTCTTGTCCAATTCCACGGCTACCTTAAAAAAAATAAAAATAAAAAAGGCAAGAAACCTTGCCCACGTTTTTTCCTTTCCATGCCTCTAAGAGTTAGGAGATGGGGACTAGCAGGGCCAGAGATGTGTTTGGAGCTGAAAAGTGGCAAAGAGCTGATGGGCAGCTAGCCGGGGGGAATTGATTGGGGTTGAAAATGGGGGCAGACTCCATCTGAGGCAGGGTTTGGGGATAAGTAGGTTCTGAGGGAGGCAGGAAGCCCTTTGACTCTTGAGTCTAGGCAGGAGATCTAGGTAATGGGTGCACTACCAGATTTGATTGGAAACTTTAAATGTTCACTAATCCAGTCACTACATCACTGGAACTGGCTTTGTAACATTTAGCTCCCGACAGAAGTATGGGCTGGAGGTTAGACATTCTGTCAGCCTGTGGTAACTAAGAAGGGACTATCTGCAGACAACTAGGCAGGGTGGACACTGGACCTTCTAGAAATTTAAGCAGCTATTAGCCAGCAGCTGAAGGAAGTCCGATGGGTTGCCACGGAAGACCAGGCCTGGACAGCCCCATTCACATACTCAGACCTGTCCAGGTGACACCCCAACTTTACACAATAAGAGACATACAACCTGTTTTGTAGAGAAACTGAAACAACAGTTTTGCACACCTGTCTTCACAGCATGGGGAGAGAACACTGGACTCTCTGTTGGGTGACCTCTCTGGGTCAAGAAAGGGTATTAAAGTTGAGCCCAGTCCCATGAGTTTTAGGAGTAACTTAACTACATTCTAGAAATACTAGAATTTAAAGACAAGCAAGTCCCACCTTAACACAACCGCTGTTAGCATTTTAGTATATTTCCTTCCCAACATTCTTCCCTTTAACATTTTTCTTTTATTATGCTTACAACTCTGTATGTTTTCTTTTCCATTAGCTTTGGCTTTTTTCTTTAACTCGAGATGGTTGTGGAAAGTTATAGTGGAGTGTGTAAGATCAAAAGTTCCCATTTCTTTCTGATTTTCCTCTATGCCTGGGACAGGTTAGATGAGGGGGGAAGCAGGACTGAAAGAGATGGTGTCCTGAAGGTTGGGGAGGGGCAGGAAATCTGGGGATAAGGCTCTCAGCATCAGGGCCCAGTCACCAGCACAGCCATCTGCCCAGGGAAAAGTTCTTGAGTGGTGTTGAAGTGTCCATTCTAAGTCTTCAGGGCCACATCACTGAATGAAGCTCATGGGCTTTTGCAATTTGAAAGCAGCTTTCTTCAGGCCTGGACTTGCTTGGCCCCAAGTCCAGAAACCCCAGTTCTAGGATTATAGAGAGTCCTCAAACATTGGGTGATTCTTTTCCGACTTCCAGAGAGGAAAGCTAATTCTTGCTTTCCTCACTTTGCTTATCATTTCTCTTGTTTGTACCTTGTCCTTCAGCCAGTTTTCTACTCAAGTCTTTCCATCCCAAAAGAGCAAGAAGGAATAGCCATCTCCTGCACTCGCTTCCTCTTCATCCTCTGCCTGGTTTCACCGTCTGCAAGGCTGCTTGAAGTGAAGGGCTGCCATTCATGCCTTCCTCACCCACAGCCACTTGCTTTTCAAGGCTCTCTATCCCTGGTCTCAATCTCAGTGTCCCAGACACCACAATGAAACTTTGGTGTCCTTGATTTCATTCCTCTCTGGCCTAAAGAATAATTCAGACTCTGTCCCTGTACTCTGACTCACCACTTCCCCCAAACTACCTTCCATGAATTACAAACCAAAGCAATATTTTTCAGGGTTTTTGTTGTTGTTGTTGTTTGTTTGTTTGTTTGTTTTATTTTGAGGCAGGCTCTCATTGTGTGGCCCAGGCTGGCCTCAAACTCATGATCATGCTACCTCAGCCTCCCAAATGCTGGGATTACAAGTACATACCACCATACCTTGCTTTTAAATACTTTTTTCTGATAATGTCTCTGCCCTGATTAAAAATTATAAGAGAGTGACCCACCCCATCATAGCACCCACTCTTTTCGTGTCCTCCCACCCTGCCCAGCAGAACTGTTCTTAGACCTTACTAACAATGCTTACCTTAAACCAGAAGCTGCTATTGTCAGCAGGTCCCTGCTTCCTGGATAGTCAGCATTCAAGGCTCACCCCAGCCTTCCTTCCCAGCTTCTCTGTGATAGCTCATGCCGTATTAGAGAGTCGGCAAGACTGCCAGTAAAACCTGCTTTCTCTTACAACAGTGCCCATTGTCCTCAGCACCACATACCCACTGAATAAAGTCTCAGCAACCTTGAAGACCCCAACTCCACCTTAACATCGATTCTATTTGTGCCCTGCTCCCTTGACCATGGGAACAGTTCTCAGTGATATCTAAAGATGCTTACCAGAGGTGGGACTCTGTTGTTCTCTGCCTGCCCTCATCTTTCTGGCCCTGGGGCTTTCCTATAAGGCAAATATGATGACCCATTGACCCATGTTTCCACAGTACCTATAGGTTTAAGTAGTCCACAGGGAGATAATGAGTGCTTCAGAAGACAGCAAAGTGCATCTTAGGTGGCTTCAAAAGCCCTTTCTGTTGGGCTCCTCTCTTCACCTTGGTGTGATTCAGGAACCACTTTACATCCTTCAGCTGGCTCTCTCCAATTTCACAACTTGAACTTTACAAAGAAAAATCAAGGTTTTACAGAAAGTATACAGTATATAAGGGGGGAAATGCCTAGAAGCTTTGCTAAGGTCAGTGAGGGAGGCTCTGCCAACAGGAAGGAAAGTTCTGAGCATAGGAGGTAAGGAAAAAAGAGGAGCTGCATACCTCAGGGAAAGGAAAGCTGGTGGAGAGGCTGCTCAGGTGTCTCTGTCAGGGAAGTCTAGTCAAGGACCCTGGTACTTGCCCTGAACCATTAGAAGCTTACTTCTGAGACCCTCAAACCAAGCCCCAACCCACTCTTCGCCAGACAAGTCTTCCTGCTTGTAGATTCAGTAAATGTGTAGCTATTGTCTCCTTCTGATGTGCTTCCCAGGCTGAGAAGACTTCTGGAGGGCTAGGCAAAGCCCTATCCCTTCAGGAAATCCCTAGAGGATCCAGGCCTGCCCTCTTCCACAAGCCAGTCCTCATATACAAGCAAGACCCAGGAGAAGGAAGCCAGCTGGGGCTGCCTTTCCTGTAAGCAGCTGCAGGCCAGCCTCCCTGCTAGGAAATGCTTTTGTTTGCTTTAATAATTAATCGCTGCTCCTCAGCCTGGAACCTAGTTGGCAGGCAGGCCTGTTGGGTGCATGGTGTGAGAGTAGGCAGAAGAGAGACTGGGTGGGTAGCCTATAGGTGGATTTGAAAGCCAGGAGGAGAGTGCTAGAGCTTACTAGTGAGTTTTTCCCCCTCCCCACCATTTGGACACCGGGCACTCGGTGGATTTCCTAGGGCTGGCACTGGAGCATTGGAAGGGGAGATCTGGAGCTTCCACTGCCCCAAGTCACCTCCTCTGCAGCTCTGTCCATACACAGGTTCTGGGCAGCTGCCTAGCTACCAGGCCTTCCCTCAGCTGGAACCATTGAGATGCGGGTCCCACTGCTTTTATCTTCTTTGATCTGCAGCATTGCCAGGTTCTAGGCATGTTAGGGACTGGGCAAGCCTAGGGCCAAGAGCTCTTGGCTGAAAGCAGGCTCAGCATGATGATTACTAACAGTCCCAATCGCATAGGGATGCTTATTGGGGCTCATGGGCACCAAAGAAGTGCTTAAGGATGTGGAAAAAAGGAACAGAGGATTTATGATGCCATGGCAAGATGGGGATGAAAAGACTTGGATTACATAGAGAAGAACTTTAGGCATATCTGAAGCCACAGCTGAGATGTGGGAGGCATACTTTTTTGTGGTTCCTTTCACCTTGTGGTGGATGGAGAGGGTGGTCAGCTGATGACCTCAGTGTGTATCCATTATCCCAGTCTTGAAGATGAATCAGGCTCAAGCCAAAATACTGATCAGAACCTTGGGTTGTCAAAGTGAGCAAAAATTAAGATTTGGTGAAGAAAACAGAAGGCAGAAGTCCCCAGGGGGACGTTTTGGTCACTTGACTTATCCTTGGAGGATGGTGATAGTTATTGTTTAAAATTGCTCATATTTATAGTAAGCGTGTAATGAAACATTAAAGAGCCATGAGTATCTTGTGAATAGAGAAGGGAGACCACAATTGTCTGCAAGTGAACTTTGGCAGAGTCATAGATGCCAGGAGAATCCTGGAACAGCCCACTCACCCTTGCAAAGGAGCATCTCCAGGGACCTGATAGGTGATCTTATTGTTAGCAGCCAAATGTCTTACCATAGTAAGCCACTCTGTTGCCTTACCATGTCCTTCTAGCATCCCTACATGCACCGGAGTGCAGGTCACCTTAGTGGTCCAGGCTACGAAGTCAAGTTGTCTTTGCTGTCCATTTGACCTCAGAGTCCCAACACAGTGCTTAGTAAGCCTGGGCATAGTCAAGCTTGCTACAAGGTTGGGCTCTTCTGTCCAAAGTATATCTGTGCAAACTAAGTCTTTTCTGGTGTCACAGAATGTCTCCTTTAACTTTGATCTGTATGTAATAACAGAATATAGGACATATTGGAAATACTGAAGTGACTGCTCCCAAGTCTTGTTCTCTAGCACAAAAACAAAATCCCCACCACCTCAGAGCCCTCCAGGGTGAGAGGTAAGCATTTTGACATTGTTTTTAAAACAACTTTTCTGAGAAAGTGAAGAAATGTGTTATTCATTTTAGAGTCTTGCAAAAGTGGGTAATATGACAGTTTTTGTCACTCAGTTGCATTTGTCTGACAATAGTGCTTATGTCGTATGCTTTGTTTCTTCTGCTGCTAAGTGAATGAAATTACTCTGAATTTCGGACTCCAGTAGTACATGTGCTAGGTAGATCAGAGCTCACTCACATTTGTCATAAACTGGGAATCTGCCAAGCTCCCCTCAGGCCCTGCTGGCTGCCTTAATTCTCCATGCTTCTGAGTGGCTAACAGAACCCTCTCCTTGATAAAGGGCCTACTTCAGCTAGCATCTGCTTCCTAATGCTTGAAGACTTGCTTAGGAGGCCAGAGCTTCACTCACATTCGCACATGGCAGCTGGAAGTACAGGAGAAACAGCAACCAAGGGGTAGAGAGATGGCTCAGTGATAAAGAGCTTGGTCATGAGGATCCAAGTTCAAATCCCAGTGCCCATACCAGGCAGCTCACATCTGTAACTCTAGCTCCAAAGATTCTGACACCCTCTTCTGGCTTCCACAGGCTTCCCCTAGTCCCCACACCAATAAAATAAAAGAATCTTAGAAAAAGAAGAAAACACAGCAGTCCTAAAAGCTGGCAGTGACTGGAGTTGCCAGACAGACACTTAGTCCCTCACCCAGGGCTTGGGTGTGATAACTCTGAAATACAGTTCTATGTGTTCATAGCTCTCTTGGGGCTTGCGCTGTGGTTGCCCACAGTGATATCTTGTTGGAAATGCACTCTTGGTGGGCTGCCTTCCTGCCTTCGTCTCACCCCATCCTTGCAGTTCTTGGAATCAATCCAATAAACTGGTCCTTGAATATTTACCTCAGTGTCTTCTAGAAGAACTTAAATGAAAGACTTGGCTCAGCTTTCCCGTGCCTCCATCTTTCTTTCTTTTAGATAAAGAATATTCATCAGTAAACGTCTCTGAATTTCTACCCACGCTACAGTGGTTGTCTTGGACAAGTCCACTTTGGGTAACACATAACCAGACACATTGGCCCTCATCTTATCTTTCCGTCTTTAAGATGGAGCAGAGCACTCACCATCACCTGTTCTCCCGTGGGGGCTGTACAGACTCTCAGACCACTGGAATCCCCTTGGGTTGGATCACATCTTTGTTTCTTTCCATTCTTTAACTGTGGTTTGTTTTCTTATAATGAGTAGCAGCTACTCCCAAGGGAGGAAAGGCAAAAATCTCTCCTTTCTCATGCCCAGGGTTCTCCCTTTGGGGCTTGCAATTCCATTTAACAGGTGTTGATCAGTTGATTACCTACTGCAGTTACAGGTACGGTGGCCATTCGGACAGTCGGGGAAGAAAGACACAGTCCAGCCTGCTTTCTGTTCCTCCTTACAAGCTCTTCCTTGTGTCATTCTATATCTTGCACCTAAAAAATACTAGAAGGCCTTTGAAGCAAAATATTTTCTCATTTCACCTCAATCTTCTCAGTTATCCGGCAGGGCTATAACTGAGGTAAACTGGAGCCTTCCCAGGCCGGAAAGGAGGCTGCACCCAGCAGGCATCCTTCATTCCATTGGCCTCCCCTGGTCTGAAGGGAGGTGAGACCAGACCGTTAATAGGTAATATCATTCAATGGTTGTCCATGATAATGAACCCATCCTGGAAATGTCAACTGGCCAGTTCTGTCCCATGGAAGCTTGTGAGCCTGAGCTGGGGTGGAGGGTGGGGTGTTGCTCCAGGCTGTATCAGGAAAAATAGAGCTACACTAAGTGAGATCTTGCTGTGGCACTTGGGTATGGGCATGTGAAATGACTCAGCTCCTGCATGCCATGCCCTCCTCAGCACTGGATACTGGTCTATAACTCCTAGGAGATCCTGCTTTCCTCTTATCCTGTGTGCTCTCTCCTACCTCTCCCACCGGGAAGACAGGCCCAGTGTAGAGTTTGGCTTGGGGTTTATGCCCCATTTCCGGGGTCTGGATCTTAGGAGCCCACAGGAGCAGGGGATAGCCAGGACTCTGGACTGACTGACATTTGCCAAGAGGCATAGAGTGGGAAAGCAAATTCATGCCACCATCAATTTCCTCTGCACCAGTTTGGCATTTGGCCTGAGCAAAGCAAGAGCTTCCACATGGAAAGGGTGAGCTGAGCTGTCTGGGACTATTATTTCTCAGCATCCTCTTCTCTGCCAAGGCCTTTTTCTCTCTCCACTGCCCTTCCCCACAGTCTGAGAACCTCCCAGACTCAGAATGAAAGAATAAAGGGCATCTTTATCACTCCATATAAGGCCACCCTTTTTAGTCATTTTCCACTTCGTGGTCCTTGAAACCACCCCTGGTAGAGTTCAGACTATATTGGCCCTGGTAGCAGGAAGGCGGAGCTCAGAGTTGGTGTCTCATTAGCATATCCGTCCATAGTAATCAGAGACCTGCTGTGATCAAAAGCCCTCTTCAGGCTTCCCTGCCTCTCAACCAGGTTGAGCTGGGGACAGAGGGTGGTCAAGTCCTACACTTGAAAGGACTGCAGCCTATCAGGGAGGGGACAAACAGGAGGATGACAGCCCTGGGGAAAGGAACTTTGGGTAAGGAAAAGTGTTGGTGGCCCCTCCTTGTCGTCTTCATCTAGGGACAATAAGATCCATTGCTTCTGCCTCCTAAATCAGCCATTCACATGGCCACTGTGGCTCCCAAGAATGTATTCTGGGGGAATGCATTTTTTGTTCGTTTTTGTTTTATTATCTTCTATAATCTAAATGAGTAAAAACATAGCAAGCCTCTCATGTCCTGACAGCCCAGATACTGTGACTTAAAACCAAGGAAAACAGTATAAGCTAGTGTTTTATTATTTTATTTTGCATTTATTCATCTATTTGGTGTGTGTCAGGGGTGCTCATGTGTCCACGGTGCACACGTAGAGGTGAGAGGAAACTTGTGAGGTTGATTGGCAGCAAGCACCTTTTATTCACTGAACCATTCCGCTGGCTCCTGATTTTGAATAATATGGAATAAAACATTAAGTAGCAATTAATTTGGAAGTCATTGTCACAGTGGCATACCTGATGGGCATCTTTGTGTGTGTGTGTGTGTCTGTGTGTGTATGTTCATGTATGGGGGCACCTGTGTGACATGCATATGGAAGTCAATGAACAACCTCAGATGTTATTCCTCAAGCGCCTTCTACCTTTTGTTTGAGACAGGATCTGTCATTGACGTGGAACTTTGCCAAGTAGGCTAGGCTAGCTGGCCAGAAAGTTCCAGGGATTTCCCTTGTTTTTGCCTCCCATCTCACCATTGCTGAGATTACAAGTACATATTACCATTCTCAGCTTTTTATGTGAGTTCTGGGGACCAAAACTCAGGTCCTCGTGCTTATAAGGCAGGTACTTTACCAACTGAGCCACCCCCCTCCCAATTGGTTTGATTACCCTCTGAGTGATGATCCAAGAAAAAGAACAAGGTAGAGGCTACAATGTTTTTCTGATCTAGCATTGGAAGTCATATACTGTGATTTTTGTCATATTCTATTGGCCACACAGACCAACTGTAATACAATAGAACATGAGTTTCAAGAGGAGACTCCTTGGGAACCATCATCTTGAAGTCTAGATACCTAACACATGGAGAACACTAGCCTGAAGCAGGGTCTGTTCTTGCAGGTGTCCCAAGGCTTTCACAGACTCCTCTCTGTGCTGTGAATTACATTTCCCAGCAGTGTGGCCACAGCACTCTTTTCTAGGGGAGAGAATCAGGAGCCACGAGTCATGTAAGAAATATGCTTTGGAAGACCTGGCCCAAAGAAGACATCTAAACTTTTCCTAGTGTGTGTCTCTTCATGGACAGCAAGAACTTCAATGGAATCCTGTCTCTCCTTGCTTCACTTTTACTCCCAAGTGCATGTGTGGGGGGACACATGTATATGTGGGTACATGTGCATATATGTATACATGCATATAGAGGCCTGAGGTTGGTGTATAGAGTCTCCCTTGATTTCTCTTTATCATTTATTCATCGAGGTACAGTCTCTCAGTTGAACCTAGAGCTGGCAGTATTATTAGTCCAGCTAACCAGATTGTTAGGGGGTTCCTCTGTCCCTGCCTTCCAAGCTCTGAAATTATAGGTAGGCTGCCACATCCATCCGGTATCCTGGAGATCTGAAGTCTGTTCCTCACATTTGCATGACAAATGCTTTAATCACTGAGCCATCTCCCAACATGCCTTCCTTCCTTCCTTTCTTTTCTTCCTTCCTTTTCTTCCTTCTCTTTCTTTCTTTCTTCTTTCAAGTATCTCATGCTTACCTCCAACTCACTAGATAGCCAAAGATGTCCTTGAACCAATCCTCCTGCTTTCACTTCTGTAGTCCTGGAATTACAGTGAGCACCATGGTACTGGGGATTGAACCCAGGCCTTCCAGCAGTTCCAGCTCTTCCAATGCTACATCCTAGCCCATTGTTGGACTTTTTGAAATCTGTGATCCACTGACACTTGTCCTCACAGCCATTTCTTCGGCTATTTGTTCTGCTGTCTTGCTTGTTTGTTCTCCTCCATTTGTTGAGTTCATACTTTCTCCTGGGGGATCAGGAAAAGCCACAGCCTCCATGAAGTCTTCTCCTGTGCCCCACAAAAAGAATTATTATTCTTTTTCTTGCCAGGTGTGGTGACTCACATCACAATCCCAGCACTTGAGAGGCTGAGGTAGGAGGATCTCAGCAATTTCAAGGCCAGCCTGGACTACATAGTGAGTTCTAGGCCAACCTAGACTACAGAGTGAGACCCTATCTCAAAAAACAAACAAACAAAAAACAACACATACAAAACCACTAAGAACTAAGAGAGATTTTCCTTTTTCTTCTTTTGCTTCTGTTTTCTTTTTTGTGTGTTGACATTTAGGGGCAGGGTACCCACCACTCTGTCCCTTGTTCCAGCTCTTTGCCTGTGAATTTCCTCTCTTTCCAAACATTTAGTTCTGTCTAGCACCACCTGTTGCAGAGCTCTGTGCCCCACTGAAGTTTAGGAGCAATCTGGTGAATGAGGCCTCCTTCTCTTCCTCCTGCTCTTAGCCAGACTTGCGTCTGAGCAAGGTTTCTGATGAGCCAGGAGAAAGTCTTCTGTAAAGCCAATCTAGGAGGTCCTCCTGCCCAGGATCCATGTTGTACTTCTTGAAACTGGAGTTGTGTCTCTGTCTACAAGGAAGGATACTCTTCACCTTCAGCCATAGCCCAAGGTCCAGGCTGAGTAGATAGCCTGATGGACTTAATGTCCCACGCAATAAATACCATAGGCTCATGGAAATTACAGACTGGGGTTCAGTGAGAAATTGGTTGTAGAACTTCACAGGTGCCCTTTGATGCCCTAATACACAGTCAAAGAAGCCTCTGGGCAGTATAATGAATTGGTTTATACACTTGATTTTGGAAATAATGTGGGTCCCAGGGAAAAGCCTGCAGTGAGAAGAGATGGTCAGATGACTCCATGTAGTACCTTGTTCCCAAGGGAGCGAGCTGAGGTGGCTTCGGTGCTGGAACTGATACGGTCCTGGTCAGGGTGGTAGAGCCCATCTTGCCCAAACTCTTGACATGTCAAAGCCCAATCCTGGCTAGCCACCTAATCTGGCCAGAGTCATTGGTGTCTTTCTCACCCAAGAAAGCATCCAGTGGTTTTCCAGTTCCTTTCCTCCCACAGTGGCGTGGGCCTGGCACGAGCACATTTTGAAAAGCAGCCCCCTTCCAACCTCAGGAAGTCCAACTTCTTCCACTTCGTGCTGGCCATGTACGACCGGCAGGGGCAGCCCGTGGAGGTGGAACGCACAGCCTTCATCGACTTCGTGGAAAAGGATCGAGTGAGAGGCCTGTGGGCTGGCCTGGGACTAGCACTGGGAGTGATGGGAGGGCTTCAGGGACCCCAGTGCGCGCACACACACACACACACACACACACACACACACACACTGGGAAGATGCGTGGATAAACGATGAGTGGAAAAGGATGGGTGAAGGGTTGGAAAGTACAGAAGGATAGTAGGGTTGGGGAGGAGGGAATAGGTGAAGAAGGGGATGTGAGAAGGAGGTTGGAGGGTCCCCGAGCACCAGGACATCCTCCTATCTTGTCCTTGTAGGAGCCAGGGACAGAAAAGACCAACAACGGGATTCATTACCGCCTTCGGCTGGTGTATAACAATGGTAAGCAGTCTCTGTTCTTGACCTAGAAATTTGGGTACTGCAGCACCCTGAGGCACATAATGCCCTCATCAGGACTGGGGAGGGTAAGGCTGTGTTCATTCAGGCATCCCAGTGCTCCCGACAGCAAGCCCTCTCCTCCTTCCCACTGTAGGACTTCGGACAGAGCAAGACCTGTATGTGCGTCTCATTGACTCCATGTCGAAGCAGGTGAGCCAGGCTGGGGGATGCTCAGGCCTGTCCTCCACTTGGGTTGAGTGAATGTCCTTGATCCCATCCTGTCTCCCTTATGCCTTTTGTTCTCACTGGTCTAGCTCTCCCAGCTTGCTGCCTATGGCAGAAAGATTGTGCTCTTTCCTTCCAGTCTGGAAAAGAAAATATCTATACAAAGACTGGTTTCGGTCAGAGTCCCTAGCAACCTAACCTTAGAAAATCAGGCGCATGTAGTTTTATCGGGGCTCCACAGGAGGAGAGGAAGGGGAGCTGGACAGGAAGATACTCAGCAAGCAGGTGATTTCAGGTGGAGTCCAACCTCAGCCTGATCCACAGGGATCACTAGAAAAGGAAAGGCTCCATAGTTGGCTTCCTTCAAGTGAGGAAGCCAGCATTTTGTACTTGTATCAGCCAATCCTTGGCAGGGGACTTCTTCTTAGGCAAGTGTTCACAGTAAAGGCAGCTCCACTGAGAACAATTCTCCACAGTTATCACTAACTGCAGAAGGGGTTGCACTGGATCAGAAAAGAGACCTAGGCACAGTCCCAGAGCTCTCACTGCAGACTCATAACCCCCTGCTGCTTTGCTGATCCCAGGATGGGAGCTCAGGGCTAACAGAAGCATCTCAGGAAACTGAAACCTGATGGACTCTGAGAGGCAGGCCTAAGTCTCAGGGCTTTTCAGAAACATTGAACATGCTGGTCAGAAGGGGCTAGAGTCACAAATGGGCCAGATTAGTGGGCCTGGAATGAAATGTGACAACCTGCACACCCTTATAGGGACAGGAGTTTCTAGCAGCCTCCACTTAGTCCTAAGGAAGTCCAAAGGAAGAACAGTTTGTATCCAGAAGCTCTGTAGGGAAGGCAGCCCAAGCAATGACAAAATGAGAATTGGTGAGGGATGAGTGTAGAGCTCAGAGAGAAAAAGATCCACAAATGGAGGAGGGCTGGGAGGCCCAGAGGGCAACAGACTGGATGTGAGATTTGTAGTTTGGAAAGCTCACTTCTTACTCAGGGCAGGGGGACACTGGGAAACCAGGCAAGAGGGGATACACTAATGCAAGGTGACACACTGGCCTGAGGCAGGGAAGTGACGGGGAGGTGGAGAGTCAGCTGTGTGGCCTATGGATTCTATTACTTAGAAGGAATCACCTAGAGGACAGTATACATGAGCAGAGGCAGAGCCCACTAGGAGCACGGAACAGCTAGCACAGAGCCTGGGTGTTCCGGGGCGGGGGGGGGGGGGCGGGGGCGGGGAGCATGATACAGGGTGGGGCTAGGACCGTATCTGCCCCACCAGCAGGGTATCTGCAGACCTTGTGCCATTCTTGCCTCCATACTGATGGTCCTGGTTTGGGGAAGTGGGGGATCTTCCTGCTTTGTACCCCTGGGCTCCCCAGAGTAAAACAAAGAACATGATCTTCCCTGGGTAAAGCCTCCCCTGGGAGGTGCCAGTGCAGGGAGACACCAGTACAGACCCACAGGCCACCTCTGCTTGCCACCAGAGCTTGAGAGAAGCCTCCTCCCCTCCAGCCTGCACACTTCCCTCTCCCCTAGGCTATCATCTATGAGGGGCAGGACAAGAACCCTGAAATGTGCCGAGTGCTGCTCACTCATGAGATCATGTGCAGGTAAGATGGGCTGTGTCGCCTTTACCTTGCCTTTTGTCAAGGTGTAGCTCAGGTCCCCTTTTAGGCCCTGCCATATTTCACAGCATCCCCAGCTCCCTGAGGAAGCTTGGGCAGGGGATGGGTAAGGCTCCTGGGCACAGCATGGGCATAAAAGGATCCTTGAGGCCCCATTAGCCTGGCCTGTTTATGTGACTTCTCTGAGTGTTTTTGCAAAAGGTGCCTCCTGCTGCTCCTAGAAGCTTAACTAATAAAGCTCAGGGGACAAGCACACAGGAGGGGTGGGGGCAGGGCTGCGTCTGGCAACCTAGAGGCCTCCCAGATTTAGGAAGCCTCTCTGCCTTGGTGAGAGCTGCTGGCAGTTAGTTCAGGTAGGCTGCGTCCAGGAATAAGATACAGTTAGCTTCCCTTCCCCTACCCAGAGCTCTGCATTTCCTGAATGGCTGCCCTTGAGATGCCAGTTGTACAGGGCCTCTGAGGCAGCTCCAGATGCTTAGGAAAGAAAATAATATTTAAGAATTTGTGATTGAGACAGTGGCCACCCTTGGGAGGAGTGTGATAAGGAACAGCTCAAGAAGGCTGCCAGATTAATGGGCATGAAGCATGTCTGGGTCTGGAAACAGCTTACAGGGACAGGTTCACTTTGTGATCATTCGCAAGTCACATATTTACAATTTGAACACCCCCTTAACAGTGAGAACGACTATAGGTGACCTGCTGCCCGTCCTGTCCTCAGTGCTCCAGTAGCAGTGACTGGTGGCCTAAGGAGTTCGTGGCTGACCGCATCCCTACGACTAGGCAACCAAGACCCTCCCTGCTTTTCTCCCAAATCCCCGTGATTGAGCCCCAGCACACAGGAACTTCATACGCACAGACAGGACATCTGTCCCCTCCCTCCCGGGGGCTGCCCTCCCCACATTCTTACTCCTTTCTTTCACTGCCTCTTTCTTGGTCTCCTCTTTCCTTCAGCCGGTGCTGTGACCGCAAGAGCTGTGGTAATCGAAATGAGACACCTTCAGACCCAGTCATTATTGACAGGTACCGGCTTGGGAGGGGCCTGGATTGAGCATACAGCAGAGAAGGAGGTGCCAGCCATGGCCCGCTGAGGGAGGTTCCTGTGACAAGCTTTCTGGAGCTATAGTTCTGAAGCACAGAAGACCAAGGGTATTTCAGGAAGTAGGGGTGATCATGGGAGCCGGCAAAGCAGCATCCAGGGATCGCTGCAGACAGCTTGGGCTGCAGTGGGCGAATCTCTGGTGCTGTTTGACTTGGCTTCTCTGAATGTCCAAGTTTCCTTCTAAGGAAGTACAGTCTTAGGACTTACAGGGTGATGCATGGGAAAACATACTTTCCCACCATGATTCTTATTTTTTTAATTATATATATTTATTTTTTCTGGAAATGCATGCAAAATTCAAAAGATGCAAAAACACAGATGAAGAGTAAAGTCTGCTGTTTCCGTGAATACACCGTACAGACCCTTACACCTTGCTTTTTTAAAGCAATGTATCTTAAATATTATTCCATACAGAGACATAACCATTTCTCATTCTCTTTTTAGTAAATAAAACATTCACAAGATGCCAGAATTTAAAACGATCATGTTAAAAGGATGAACAAGAAGTATCTTCCGTCTGTCTCCCAGGCACTCCTTTCCCCTTCAAATAAGCAGCCGTGGTCACCAGTTTCTTCAGTGTCCTTTCCAAAATACTTTATGCATGTACAAGGAAAAACACATAGATGCTACATGCTTTTTGTGTCATTCCCTTCATCTTATGAAAACAATGGCATACTAAACATATTTTTCAGCACCTTTTTCTTCTTTCTCTTTTTTTGGTCTTTTTGAAATAGGATCTCCCTGTAGCTCCAGCTGGCCTGGAACTTGCTGTCCTTGAACCCACAGAGATCTGTCTGCCTCTGCCTTCCAAGTGCTAGGATTAAAGGTGTATGCCACCAGGCCTAGCCCGCCATCGTTTTCTTTAAAAAGCTTGTATCTGGGAACTTATATCGGGACAGAAGCAACCTCCTTCTTTTTTGCTTCTGCTAAAGACTCATTATATTATACACTGGAAGTTCATTTGTCTGCTGTTGCTGGATATTTGGGCTGTTTTCAGGGATTTAAAAATACCACACTTTCTTTATACATATGTTACTTCAAATATATGTAAACGTATGTGGAAGATCTTATTTCTTATTAGGATGGTTGCCAGGCCAAAGGACACATCACTCATACTTTCAGTCATTATTGCCTATTTTCCCTATGGAGATTATATCAATTGCATTCATATCAACAATTTTGGGAATACTTGTCTACCACCCTCCAACCAATTAAGTATTTATTTGTTCGATAATTTTTAAGCATCTTCTCCATGCTGGTCTCTTTTGTGTACTATGGATTAAGCAATAACAAACATAGTCAAAAACCTTTGTGTTTTGGGCTTATAGTTTGGTAAAGGAGGATAGATAATAAAGTGAGCAAAACATATAGCATGATAGATGATGACCACACTAAGGAGAAAATCAAAAACCATCAAGAAGGATCAAAGAGTACCTAGGAAGAGAGTACTACAATTTTAGAATAGTCAAGTCTTCACTGAAAATTTGTAATTTAAGCTGAGACCTGAAGGAAATAAAGGAGAAAACCATGTATATATCTAGAGGAAGAATGTTCTTAACAGAATTGTATCATATGTCCTTAAGGAAGAGCAGAGAGGCCCAAGTGGCTGCAGTCAGGGAACAGGTAAAGAACACTGTTTCAGAAGTGGCACATGGGGCAGTGGAAGGCTGAATCACACAGGGTTGCACTTGTAACATTTCAGGAACTTTGTTTTTTATTCTGAAGGACAGGGAAGCCTTGCATGGGAGGTGTTGAGAAGAATGTGAAAAGCCAATAAACTTTATTCATATCACTTTAACTGCTATGCTGATAAGTACTATAGAAAGCAGGTAAATGGGCTTGGAAACCTACAAGGCCATGATTATTATGTGAGAGATGATGATGGCTAAGACCAAGAAGTTTATATTGGGGTTGGGGTTGTAAGAAGTATTTGATTTTAGGGGGTTTGTTTGTTCATTTGTTTGTTTTGAGGCAGGGTCTCCTTATAGCCCCAACTGGCCTGAGACTTGCTATGTAGACCAGTCTGGCCTTGAACTCAGAAGTCCGTCAGCTACTGCTTCCTGAGTGCTGGGATTAAAGGAGGGCACCACCATACCTGGCCTAGAAGTATTTCATTTTTGTTTCGAGGTGTGTTTTTTTTAATTTTTATTTTGAGGTGTGGTTTTTGTTTCTAATGTGTATGAGTGTTATGCTTACATGCAGGACAGAAGAGGGTATTGGATCCTCTGAAACTGGAGTTACGGAGAGTTGTTAGTCGCCATGTATGTGTTGGGATTCAAGTTGGGTGTTCTGTAAGACCAACCAGTACTCTTAACTGTTGAGCCATCTCTCCAGCCCCAAGTTATTTTGTTTTGATTGAGACAGAGTCTTTCTGTATAGCTCAGGCTTGCCAAAAATTCATGATCTTCCTGCCTCAACCTCCTGAGTGTTAAGATTACAGGCATGCACTACCATAACTGGCTTAGTGTCTGGATTTTGTTATGCAGAGAGAGAAGGAAGATAATCAGTTTGACAGAGATAGAGAGATCACATTCAAAGATCTCTACAGGGTTTCAGATCTGATTGTTTAAAAGGTTGGAAGTCATTAAAACAAAGGAGAGTTTGGGTAGAGCAAGTTTGCAGGTTAAAAAATTGGGAGTTTGGTTTAAGCCATACTATGTTTAAGATACTTGCTAAACACACAGATAGGATGTTGAGAAGGAAGCTGGAAACACATGGGTAGATCCTAGGGAAACATGCAGGCTGCATACACATTTGGATAAATGAAATCATTGAGAGAATGAGTATTGATAGAAAACAGAAGATCTGGGGCTGGAGAGATGACTCAGCAGTTCAGAGTACTGACTGCTCTTGCAGAGGACTCCAGTTCAATTCCTAGTGCCCATATAGTGGCCAAAAACCATCTATAACTCCAGTTCCAATGGATCTGTTGTCCTCTTCTGACCTCCATCCATGAGCATTGCACGACAGAAGGGAATTACACGCATGCAGGCAATACACTCATAAAATTTAAAACAGAAAATCTTTAGAGTTGGATCCTGAGGTGTCCAGTATTTATACGTCATGGAGATGTGGGACCAGCAAAGGAGAATGAACAGATGCTGCCAGTGAGGTAGGAGGGAAACCAGTGCAGTACCATGTCTTAGAGCCTAGACTAGAAAATATCTAAGGAAGGCAGTAGGCAGCTGCATCAAAAACTGCCCAAGAATTGATCACTAGATTTTGCAATGTTTAGGACATTGGTGACCTCAACAAGAATGTGTCCAGTGGAGTTGAAGGACATAAGCCTGATAGAATTGTGTCTAAGAAAACAAGGGATAGGAAAGTTTAGAAACAACTGCAGAACAACTTTAAAGAGATCAGAGGGGGCTGGAGAGATGGCTGAGCAGATAAGAGCACTGGCTGTTGTTCAGAGAACCTAGGTTCAGTTCCCAGCACCCACATGGCAGCTAACAACTGTCTATAACTCCAGTTCCGGAGAACCTGATGCATTTTTGGATATTTCATAACCTAAACTTACATATATGCGCATAACAATACATAAAATATGCATAAAATAATAAATAAAATAAAGAAATCAGAGGAACTGATTTCTTGGAGTACAATATAGGGCAAGGAAAACTCTAGGTTGTTGATATATTGATGAGAGACATCCAGTGGGGAAGTGGACCGTGATGATGCAAGAAAAGAGAATTACTCCTGTAATGTCCTTCAGTTATCAAAAGAGACAGGCTCTCATGCACAGGTGGAGACACAGGTTTTAGTTGGGAGTACAGACCATTGATCCAGGGAAGCAGGGAAGCCAGAAAACGTGGACTCCAAAGTGGGTTAACATGGGAATCTGTTGACATCTTCTGATTGATTTTTGGTTTTATTTTAGTATTGCTTTGTTTTCTTTGTGAGATAGAAAGGTCAACAGTTGATGGGGAAGGACATGCTAGGAACATGAAATGGTTGTCTAGAAGAATGATCTGGGGAACTCTCATGTGGTTGCCAGGAAGTAGTAAAGTTCTATTAGAGGTTTGTGGTCATAAATTTAGTGAGAACTCTCTGGCCATTTTGGGCTATGCCAGACAGGTTTGTCATCCGAGCACCATGAACACTGGGAGGATAAAAGTGAAAAGCATGTATAAGGTAGAATTAACAAAGATGAAACAGGGGACTTAAGTTGACTAGGAGTGGAGTATGGGAAATGGATGTAGGTTCAGATGGGACCAAAGAATTGTTGGAGTCAGGTGACTAGACAGGAGTCGAGTTGAAAGTTAGAAGGAGTTAGAGAATGGGATACCTATAGGTGGGAATGGAGAGAGGAGGGTGCTGGAAAGATAGATATTGAAATCATCAAGAATTACGGCAGGTCCAGTATTCAAGCTCACATATAGTGATATAATTGTAAAAGTTTCAAGAATTGAAGGTGCATTGATAAATGACCACGACAGGTCACTAGATGTATCTCCATCCCTTTCTCCCTCCTGTGACAAAACCCTAGTACTCCCAATGACTTCCTTTTCTCTTACTTTGAGTGAGGTTGAGCACGCCTTCATGTTTCCCTTAAGTGTTCTTGTTATGTGCTAGTTTTCTATAAGGATTGGCTTTTCTTAGTGATTTATATGGAAGAAATTAGCCCCTTGTCATAAATTATATGTATTTCTTCTAGTTGGTTGTTATCTTTCATCTTTGCTTGTGGTGAAATTTACTCAGTTTTTCAATTTTTCAAGAACTCTGTAGTTTTGTTATATTTAGAAAGGTTTTTCTACGAAAATAACTTTATTTAATTCTGGGGAAGCTAGGGATAGAACCTAGGGCCTCATGAAGATGACTTACATACTCTACTACTAAACTACACCTTTTGCCTCAAAATGATGATTGCTGCTGCTGCTGATGATGATGGTGGTGGTGGTAGTCTTTGATTTTTTGAGATAGGGTTTCACTATATAGCCCTGGCTGTCCTGGAGCTCACAGAGATCTGCCTGCCTTTGTCTCCCAAGTACTGGCATTAAAAGCATGAACACCATTTCTGGCTCCCAAGATTATTCTTAAAAGTTCATCCTATGGTTTCTTCTACTACTTTGCTGGTTTCATCATTTATATTCAAATATGAGCTCCATTTGAAAAAAAAAATGCTTCCAGGTCCTATGTGACACATCAAGAAGAAAAGTATAGTAAAATAAAATTCACAAGACATTATAAGCAATATACAACTGTGTATCTATCAGTGACTGGAACATTAAAAATAAAACCACTGAATAGCCAGGCATAATGGTGCATGCTTGTAATCTCAGCAGTGAGGGGCCGGAGGGAGGAGGATCATCCATGCATTCAAGGTCAGCCAAGGCTACATATAGACCCTGTCAAATCAAAGCAACAGCAACAGCAAATCAAAACTGATGTCTGATCCTCATAATTTACACAGATTATGTAATCCCCAAATAATATGTTGGGTAGTTATGTCCAACTTTATAAAAATGATATATTGTAGTAGTCTTCTGCAGTGCTCTTTTATGTGTTTTGTTTTTGAGATAGAATCTCACTATTTGCCCTTGGCTAGCCTAGACCAGGTTGGTTTTGAGCTCACAGAGATCCCCCTGCCTCTGCCTCCCAAGTGCTGGGATTAAAGGTGTGCACCACCGCACCTGGTGCTGTAGTGCTCTTTTCAAGTTAAGCACTCTATTTTGAAGGCATATATGTTCATTGTGTTTAACTATAGTTTGTCCTATTTTGTTTTTGCTGTGATGAACAAAGCTTCAATGGGCATTCTTGTTTGTGTCTCCTGATTTGTAAAGGTACAAGAGTTTGTTTAGGATACTGGAATTGTCAGGCGATGGTGTGTATATTCTAGGAATCAATATCATGTTGTTTTCCAAAGCAGCTGTGTGGAAAAATGCTCCCACCCAGTGGTTGCATTTCTATTAGTCTACATTCTCACCAACACATGCCACTGTTAAACTTTTTTTGTTTACCAGTCTAGTGGCAGTGTGGGGAATTTTGTGTTGGCCTTAATTTACATTTTCCTGATCACTAATGAAGTCAAAGCTCTTTTGATTTCTAGGTATTTGCATTGCTTCAGTTAGGCATATGCTAAAGACTTTTGTTCATCTTTTCAATTATTGGGTTTTCCTCATTCATGTATTTATTTATCTGTCTATTGTTTTTTGACAAACTATATGGCCCAGGCTGAGCCTCCTGCCTCAGCTTTCTAAGTACAGTGAGATTTTAGGTGTGTTTCACCATATCCAGCTCCAGATTGGTTTTAATGATTGTCTTAGTTTGATTTCTGTTGTTGCGATAGAAATACTGACCAAGGGAACTTATAAAAGGAAGCTTATGGTTCCAAGGGGGCGAGAGTCCATCATGGTGGGAAGACATGACAGCAGAGGGGGTAGAGTAGGCGCAGAAGCTGAGGCTCACGTCCTCAAGGAAGCACGGGAAGCAGAGTGTGGAGATCCAGCAAACAGCTCTCTAAGCCCGCCCCCAGTGACGTGTTTCCTCCAGCGTGGCCACACCTTCTAAGACCTCCCAAAACAGCGCCACCAACTGGGGACAAAATGTTCAAATACTTAGAGCCTATGGGGGACATTCTCATTCAACTACCACAGTGATGTGATCCTTTATACATTGGAGACACTGATCTTTTCTCAGGGAATTATATTGTAAATATCTTAATACAGTTGAATTTATCATCATTTTCCTTGGAGTTTTTACTCTGTATTTTATTTAACATTTATCTACTGGGGTTACACAATACACTTCTGTATTCTCTTCTAACAGTTTCACAGCTTTTTCTTTCACATGTAAGTTTGTGATGTATGTAGAACTAACTGAGGGTGTGGATTAAGGAATCCGTGTAATTATTTTTCATTTATGAATCCTTTTCCACTGAGTTGGAGTACAAGTACAAGTTCTTTTCTATTTGTGAGTCTGTTTCTAGATTATTTTATTTCTTTGATCCATTTGATTATCCCTGCGCTAACATACTGTTTTAATCACTAAAGCCTTATAATAATAACAATAATAATAATAATAATATAGTGTATAAGACAAATCCATCACTTTCCCTAAATATATTTTCATAGAATCTACATATATAAATGTTCACAGGGGGTATGCACATAGCTCTCAGGGTTCTGAGTAATGTTACAATGAATCTACCCATCAATAAGCATGGGTTTTAGACTTAAACATCCTTGAAGCTGCGGGCAGGTTGTTCCAGCTGTATCAGAAACTAAGACACCAGGCCATTTTCCTACAGGTGGGAAAGGGTCTACATCCACAGCAGACCTGATGTCATTATAGTGTCACTTGCATTGTGGTTTTGACACCTTCCATTTGTGGGTTTTTCTAGAGGAACATGGGAACGAATACCCTAAAGGGGAGATTTGATCCTCCATGATTTAGGAGGGAAAAGGGTCACCCTATGCCATGAATATGCCACTTACCTCATGAATATTCATGAAAATTTCCCTTAAAATCCACAGTACAGAACCAACTAAACTGTTGTCTGCAGTGGGGCAGGCTACTACAATCTCCTTTTTGGAGTGTTTACTTTGCTTAGCTTTGCTAAATAAATTTCTGATTAAACTGCCTAAGTCTCTTGATTGAATTATTTCCCTCAAGAAGACAAAAACCAAGAGACTCCCATAGCAATTTTAGGATTTGGATAGACGAATAAACAAAGCAGACAAAAATACTTATCCTTTTAGAAGGAGTTAGGCTATAATTATTTTTTTCAAGAAAATATTGAACATTTTGACCTTTTGTGTTTTCATGTAAATTTTAGAATCTATGTGTATAGTTTAATTATATATTACTATAAGTTTGTTAGAATGAAATTGGAAAAAGGGACAAACAAAAATAATTAGAATAGGGAAGTGCAATTTTAAATGGAGTGGTCATAGGAGACTAATTTGGAAAGTTGGAGTTTGAGGAAGGACTGAAGAAATGAAGGAATGAGCCACTAAGGTGTGTGCATACCTTTTCAGTGTCATTTGTATATCTTATTGCCATTGTAAATGATATCTTTAAATTTCATACATGTATACAAGGAAATATGATTATTTATGCCCCCACTTTCCTCTCCAACTCCCCTGTATTCCCCTCAGCACACCCTCCCCCAACTTCATGGCTTTTTTTTTAATAACTCACTAAATCCAGCTGGTCCTCTCCATATGTGCATTATATGGGTATGGGGCCATCCACTGCAGCATGGGAATACTACCAGTGACCACATCCTCCAAAAAGAATGGGTCTCCCTTCCCCAGCAACCATCATCACACTAAGGAGCTCCTCAGTAAGTTGAAGTGCCTTGGAGATCATCTACTGCATCTGTGCCAGAATTTTTGCTTACTTGATCTTACGCAGATAACCACAGCTTCTGTGAGTTTATGAGTGCCATCACTGTGTCTTGTCCAGAAGACAGCATTCCACGGCACTCCTCCCCATCCTCCAACTTTTATATTCTTTCTCCTTTTCCAAGATGGTTTTTGAGCCTTGGTAGAGGCAGAGGGTTGATATAGATGTCCTTTCTAGGACCAAGCACTCAGTCTCTTAGTCTCAGCACTTTGACCAGTTATGTATTTCTGTACTGACTGCTGCCCAATGCAAAAAGAAACTTCTCTGACTAAAGGTGAGAGCAGCCCAAGTCTATGGGTATAAATATAAATGTTTAGAAGGCCCTTTGACAACATGACCATTTAGCATAATATTCTTGTTATAGCATTGTCTCCCCTAGGGCCTATATCCTCAGCCTTGGACTTTTGACCAGGATTACAGTATCAGGTATAGAAGTGTCTCCTGTGGAGCAGGCCTCAAATCCAACCCAAAAGTGTTTGGTTACCCTCTAACAGTTGTGCCACTATTGCACCAGGGGGCATGTCTTGTCTGGCAGGACCATATTGTCGCATACAACGCAAGGGTCAATGCTGGGTAACACTTATGATGTTTTCTCCCCCAGCAGACTAAATATCACCTCTGGCACTATAAAAGCTGGCCAGCAGAGAGATAAACAGTATATTTTGTTATGTTTTCTATGAGAAAAACAACTGATTTTTGCATATGATCTTTGTTTTTATATCTACTTTGTTTTGATTTTTCTGTGTACATGCCATCTTATACAAAAAACAGCTATTTGAACCATCTAGCTCTTTTATATGTGACTTCTCTTGCTTTATAGCTTTGAGTATAATAAACATTGCTTTCTTCCTCTCTCTTTTTGCTTTGGAGACATGGCCTCTCTATGTAGGCCACAATGGCCTCAAACTTGTAAGGCCTTCTTCCTGCCTTCAGCCTCCCAAGTGCTGGGATTATAGGAGTGAGCCACCATGCTTGACTTGTAATGGGTATTCTTTTTTGTTGTTGTTGTTGTTGTTTTTTTTGTTGTTTTTTTTTTTGAAATAGTGTCTCACTATATAGCCCTGACTGCCAGGTACTTGGCATGTAGATAATATATGTATTTGTTTGTTTGCATGTAGACAGTAGTTTGTTTGTTTGGTTGTTTGGTTGATTGGTTGGTTCTCTTTTTAGTGCTCTTCCCTCCTCTGCTACAGTGCTGAGTAAACTATGGCCTTGTACACAACTAGACCACGACTCACTCCCCATTTCCCTTTTTAACTTTTTATTTTAAAATAGGGTCTTACTAAATTGCTCAGGCTGGCCTTGAACTTGTGATGGATCCTCCTGCCTCAGCCTTCCAAGTAGCTGGGATCATAGTACTGTACCACTAAGCCCAGCTTTGTTCTTGATCTGAAAGAAATATTTTCAGTATTTTATCTCCAGCTTATAATAACACACACCTGCAATCCCAGCACTTGAAAGGTGGAAGCAGGAGGATCAGGAGTTCAAGGTAATTTTTGACTGCTTAGCAAGTTCAAGGTTAGTCTGGACTACCTGAGACCTTTCTCAAAACAACATAAGTCAGGCCTGGTGGTGTGTGTCTTTAATCACAGCTCTTGGAAGAGAGAGGCTGGCAGATCTACATAGAGTTCCAAGCTAGCCAGGGCTACACATTGAGACCTTATCTCAACAAAACAAAACAAAACATAGAACACACCCCACAATAACAAAAACACATAAAAGAATGTTGTTAACTCAGCTATTTTGTGATTATGCTTCATCAAGTTAAGAAACATTGTTTTCTGATTTAATCATGGATGAATGTTGACTTTTACATGTTACTGTTCTATACATGTATTGAATTGACCATCTAGATTTTCTCCTTTAATCTATTTATCTATTAGTGATAATAACATTTCTTAATTTTTTAAAGTTTTATTTTATGTGTTTTCCTGTATTGCTTGTGTGTAGGTAGGTGCATCTGTTGTGCCCAGGTTATAGAATCCTCTCAAAAGACCACCAGGGAGGTCAAATCTGATGCAAGAACAAAGGGTCTTTATTTACAGGCTCAAACTTGGTCCACAGTCTGACACACTGACGCAGTGGGTGATAAGACAGTGGAGGGTAAGGTGATGTTTTATAGGGTTAAAACAAAGAGAGGAGGGACAAGGGTTGGGATTGGTTAAGGAAGCCCCCTGGCGCGAAAAGCATCTTACTCATCTTAAGGTTACAGGGCCCGTGGAATGTGCTAACCAAAGGATGTTACAAGGTCTTGTTTATGTCTCTGATTTTAGCCTTGGTCAACCTGACCAGATCTCATGTAGTCCTAAGTAGGGTGTTTTTACAAAACCATCTGGTATTTGAAGGCTATGTCCTATGAGTGTGGGAAAGACTGTTTGTGGCCTTTCCTGGAGCTGGGAAATCAAGCTTACATAGCAGAGGTTTTTCTCTAACAAAATGGAGTCAGGTTTGCTGCAGCCTTCACTTTTCATTTCTGGGGGGTTCTTACACTCCCTTGTCATGCAATGCCCTTGGAGGTCAGAAGAGGGCCATGTGGGTGCTGATAATCGACCCAGGTCCTCTGCAAGAGCAGCCAGTGTTCTTAACCATTGAGCCATCTCTCTAGCCCCTTAATTACATTTACTAGAATTTCAATTTTTTTTAATTTATGTATATGCACACATACTCATGTATGTGTATGTACATAGAGTGTGTGTGTGTGTGTGTGTGTGTGTGTGTGTGTGTATTTCTGGAAGCCAGAGATCAAAGTCAGTGTCTTCCTTTACCTCTCTCCTTATCTTTTTTATTTTATTATTTTTTGTGTGTGTGTATTTTTTGGTTTTCTTGAGACAAGGTCTCACTGGGTAGCTCTGACTAATCTGGAACTCTCTCTGTATACCAGGCTGGTCTCAGACTTACAGAGATCCACCTGCCTCTGCCTCCTAAGTGCTGGGACTAAAGGCTTGCACAGCCGTGCCCAGCTTTCATCCTCTTTTGAGGCAGGGTAAACCTGGCATACACAAGCAGACCAGGCCAGCTGGCCAGCAAGCTCCCCGGATCTGCCTGTCTCCATCGCCTACATATAGTTACAGACGCTTGTGACCACCCCAGGCTTTTTTTGTGGGTTCTGTCATCAAACTCGGGTCTCGCTTGTGCAGCAGCAGGCCCTTTACCGGCTGAGCCATCTCTCCATCCGCATTAATGTTACTGGAGTTTTAAAATTCTGCATGGCTCAAACTATAGAATGAGAATGTGTTGTCTTTATCTGCTGCAGTATCTGTTTTGCCAGTCGTGTGTTTAAGGCTCTTGATTTTATGTTTATCAGTGATTCATAATTTGCTTATAATTGTGTGATTTTGACAATTATTGGTTTGCCAGCCTTTAGTAACTGGGGTCTCTCTTTTACTGTTTTTTTGAATGACTTTGGATTCATTCCTTGAAATTCTGTTAGAATTTGTCACAAGTTTGAAGGAATGCAAAGAGGGCATTGTTAAACCACTGACTTTGTTTTTTCCATGGGTCAGAAGACTACTTAGGTCTTCTGTTTCTTTTTCACTATTTTTCGTTGGTTTTGTGATGCTGGAGAGTGAGCCCAGGGCCGCATGCATACTAGGTAAGTGCTCATTTTTTGAGCTGTACCTCAAAACCTTTTACTCTATTTTGTTGAGCATTGCATTTAAAAGAATCCGTCTGTACATTGTACCTAGGTTTTCAGATTTGTTTCCAAACAGTTGTTTATAATGTTCTTTTTAAAAATTATTTTTTCTTTATTATGTTTGTTTTATGTGTATGAGTGTGTTGCCTGCATGTGTGTAAGTGCACTCATGTTGTGCAATGCCCGAGGAGGTAAGAAGAGGGCATCAGACCCCTGGAACTAGTTAGGGATGGTTATTAGCTGTCATGTGGGTCCTGGAAATCAAACCTGGGTCCTCTGCAAGAGCAGTCAGTGCTCTTAGGCACTAAACCAACTCTCCAGCCCCAGGTTTTTTTTGTTTGTTGTTATTTAATCTCTGCTGTGGGGGTTGGAGAGAGAGAGAGCGCTCAGCAGTTAAGAGCACACACTGCCCTTGCAGAGGACCTGGGTTGAGTTCATAGCACCCATATCAGGCAGCTCACAACTGCCTGTATCTCCAGCTCCAGGGGATCCAGTGCCTCTTTTCTCTGTAACCAGCACTTGCACCCACGTGCACATTACCCCAGACACACTCATAATTAAAAATGAAATTAATCTTTATAAAAAATTTTCTGCTATCTTTTTTTTTGGTCTTTTGAGATAGGGTTTCACTATATAGCCCTGACTATCCCCCAACTCACAGAGATCCACCTACCTCTGCTTCCTGAGTTCTAGGATTAAAGGTGTATTCTACCACACCTGGTAATCTCTGCTGTCTTTAGCTATGAATCTTTTGTGTATCCTTTTACCTGACATGTTTGTATCGTATCTTTGTCCTTAAATTTTATTAGCAAATTATCATTTTTATTATGTCCTTATTAATTCTTGTTATTTTTTTGTTTGAGACAAGGACTTGCTATGTAGTCCTGGCTAACCTGGTCCTCATTATGTAGCCCAGGCTGGCCTTAAACTTGCAACAGTCTTCATAAGTGCTGAAATTACAGAAGTACATTGCCATTGTGATTATTATTTCTAAAAGCTCTTAGCCTTGATGGTCTTTTCCTAATGCATATTGTTTTGCAGAACATTAATTTCTGGATTTATCTTTATTATCTCTCCTTTTTAAATTGGGTTTGTTTTGATCTTTTCCAATTTCACTTTTAAGAATATTTTATTTTATGTGTATGAGTGTATTGCCTGCGTGTGTATAAGTGCACCTATGTTGTACAATTCCCTCAGAGATCAGAAGAATGCATGTCAGATACCCCTGAAACTATAATTATGGATGGTTGTTAGCCACCATGTGGATGCTGGGAACCAAACCCAGGTCCCCTGCAAGAATAGTCCGTGCTCTTAACTGCTGAGCCCTCTCTTCAGCCCCTCTAGTTTCTTAAATTGGATGCTTAGTTTGTTATTTTTTATCATCTTCTATTAATATAATCATTTAAAGCTATGCCATTTAGTTAGAATACTTTTCCTGTATCTTACATTGTTATATTTTTATTACCATTTAGTTCCAAGGCTTTTTTTGTTTGATTGTTTGTCTTTGTTTTTGTTGCTGTTTTAAGACATGCTTTCACCATGTAACTCAGGCTGGCCTGCAGCTCACTGTCTAGCCTACACTAGACATGAACTCAGAATTTTGCCTATGCTTCCTGAGTGCTGAGATTACAGGTATGTACCACCACAATTCTAAGTATTGTTAAATTTATGTTATGATTTCTCTTTTGCTACATGGACATTAAAAATGTGTAAGTTCCTTATTCGTTATTTTTAAAATAGTTTTACTTAGATATAACTGGTGTACAATAAAATGCATATATGCAACTTACCACGTAAAGTGGCACACACCTATAATCTCAGAACTCAGGTGGCTGATGCAAGGAGAATTGCCTCAAGTTCAAAGCAAGTCTGGGGTACACAGTGCACTCCAGTCTAGTGTTGGCTATCATGTGAAGCCCTGTTTCAGTAAACCTCAATAAACAAATAAAGTGTGCAACTTGAACAGTTTTGACATATGCACGTGCTCATGAAACCATTCCCACAATCAAGATAACTGCCCCCAGACCTCACAAGTGTCCACGTGGCCCATTTGGAATCTCTCTTTCTCTCCTTTCCCCTTCATGCTCAGGTAACCACTGATCTGATTTCTGTCATTATTCTTTTTGTTTGCATTTCCTGAGGTTTTGTATAGATGGAACTGTGCAATATGTGCCCCTTTTTGTCTTGTTTATTTCACTTGCCACATTTTTTTGATATCTGTCCATTTAGTGGCATGCATCACTAGTTCATTTCCTTATGTTGTTTTTTATACTCCAATGTATGAATTTGGAGAATATTTGTCCATTCATCGCTTGATAGACTTTTGGATGGGGTTATTGCAAATAAAATTTCATAAGCATTTGTGTACAAATCTTTGTATTGACAAATATTTTTATTTCTCTTGGATAAACCACCTAAGAATAGAATGGGTGGATCACACGGCAAGCATATGTTTAACTTTTTAAAAATCTTTTTTAAAAATTTATTTATTATTTTTATTTTATGTGTATGAGGATAATGTCTGCATGTGTGCAAATGCACCTGTGTAATGCCCAAGGAAGTCAGAAAAAAAGCATCAGATTCCCCCAGAACTGGTGTTAATGACCATGTGGGTGCTGGGAATTGAACCCAGGTCTTCTGCAAGAACAGTCAAGACTCTTAACCAGTGAACCATTTCTCTAGCCTGCACATGTTTAACCTTTACAAGAAATTGTTTCCGAAGTGGCTGCGCTGTTTTACACACTTGTCAACAGTGATATATATATATAGTTGCTCTGCATTCCCGTCAACACTTACAATAACCTAGTTTTAATTTTAGCCATGCTAACAGGTGTTATACTTATTTATTTATTTATTTAGTCTTTTTAAGACAAGGTCTCCCTGTAGCCCTAGCTGGCCTGGAACTTGCTATGTAGACCAGGCTGACCTCAACCTCACAGAGATCCACCTGCCTCTGCTTCCCAAGTACTGGGATTAAAAACGTGTACCACCACGCCTGGCTGGACCTTTATTGTACTTTTAATTTGTGTATCTCTAGTACTAATGATGCTGAATATCCTGTGTCTTGGTAAAATACTTTCAAATCTTCATTACCACCATCGTTTTTAATTGGATGGTTTTCTTAATACTAAGTAATGGGAGTTCTTTACCTATTGTAGATACAAGTGCTTTATCGGATATATGCTTAGCCAGTGCTTTCTTCCAATCTTTTCAATCTCACGACGCTGTTTTGAAGAGCAGACTCGTTTTTCACTTTAACCAAGTTCAAGACATGTTCTTGAACTTTTCTGTTGTGACTTGTGTGTTTGCTACCCTAGTTGAGATCTTCCTTCTGTATTTTATAGTTTTAGGTCTTACATTTAGATACATGATCCATTTTATGTTGATTTTTAAAGATTTATTTCTTTTTATTTTATGTACATGAGTGTTTTGCTTGCATGCATCTTTATGTATGGGTACCACATATGTGCCTGGTGCCCAAAGAAACCAGAAGAGGACATCAGATACTCTGGGATTGGCATTATAGATGGTTGTGAGCCACCATGTGGTGCTGGAAACCGAACGCCAGGCCTTTGCGAGAGCAGTCAGTGCTGTTAACCACTGAGCCCCTCTCTAGCCCCACAGGACTATTTCTTTAAAAGACTATCCCTGCTCTGTTATATCACTTTTGCTTTTTTGTCCAAAAAATGTCATTTCTATATGTGTCATCTGTCCCATTGATCTATTACTCTGCCTTTTATGCCAATATCACACAATTTTGATTACTTTACAATAATTCTTTTGTCGTTTTGTTTTTATTCATTGAGACAAGGTCTCACTATATAGGCTTGCCTGGCATGGAACTAACTCACAATGATCTTCTTGCCTTTGCCTCACAAGTGTGAGACACCATGCTTAGCGCCCCCCCAAATATATATATATATATATATATATATATATATATTTATGTATATATATATGTATGTACATATATAAAATATATGTATATACACATATATATATGATAGATAGATAGATAGATAGATAGATAGATAGATAGATAGATAGATGATAGATAGATAGAGTCTCATGAATCCCAGGCTGCCCTTGAATTCCCTATGGACCCAGAGATGACTGGACTTCTAAGCCTCTATTTCCCAAGTGCTAGAATTGTAGGTGTGCACCACCAAACCAGTTTATACAGTGTTAAGGGTCGAACCTAAGATATCCCGCATGCCGAGCAAGCACCGAGCAAGCACCATGCCAACAGAGCTACATCCCTAGCTCATAATTCTTGAAATCAGGTAATGTAAGTTCTCTAACTTTGTTCTTTCTTTTTAAGTAATTTTATTGTATTTTATTTATTTATTCATGGGGGGGTGCATACCATTGTCATCCCTAGCTCATAATTCTTGAAATCAGGTAATGTAAGTTCTCTAACTTTGTTCTTTCTTTTTAAGTAATTTTATTGTATTTTATTTATTTATTCATGGGGGGGTGCATACCATTGTGTGCCTATGGAAATAAAAAACAGTTGTGAGAGTTGGTTCTCTTTTTCCATGATATGGGTCGTGGGTAGTAGACTCAGGTTGTCAAGCTTGGCAGCAAGCACCTTTTACCCATCTCACAAGCCCTCACTCTTTATTCTCATAATTTTTTGGCTATTCTCCATTCTTTGCTTTCCCATATGAGTTTGAAAATAATTTTCTCAATTTTTACTAAAATAAAAAGGCCCAGTGATCTTATTGGGATTACACTGGATTTCTACATCAATTTGGGAAAAAGGACAATCTTGACAATATTGAGTCTTCTAGTCTATGGACAAGGTATATTTCTTCATTTATTTAGATCTTCGTTATTCTCAACAATTTTGCAGTTTTCAGTATATTATACTTCAGATCCACTGTTTAACTTTGTTTCTATTTTATTATTTCCAAATGTTTCTAAATACAAATGATTTTTATATGTTATTCTAATGATCTACAGCTTTGCCAGAGTCACTCATTTAGTTCTGGTAGTTTATGGAAGATTCCATTAGATTCCCTACATAGACAGTCACATCGTTTGAAAATAAAAACACGCTTTGTAATCCAGATGCTTTTGATTTCTTTTTCTACTCTGATCGTACTGACTATATTTCCCTAGATAATGTTAACTAGTAATGGTGAGAATGGATACATATTGTTCCTGGTCTTGGGTGAAGAGTATTTAGACTTTCTCTGGTATCTATGATGCTAATTATACAAGTTTTTCTGAAAATGTCCTATATCAAATTGAAGGAGTTCCTTGCTATTTTTAGTTACTCAGAATTTTTGTAAGACTAGATATTGGATGTTGATGCATGCCTTTAATCCCAGTAGTTGGTAGGCAGAGACAGGCAGATCTCTGTGATATAGAGGCCAGCCTGGTCAAGTTCCAGGCCAGCTGGGGCTATAGGGACACCTTGTCTCCAAAAAAAGAAAAAAGGATGTTCATCCAGCAACGTAGCTCAGTGGGTAAAGGCACCTGCCACCAAGCCTTGATGACATAAATTAAATCCCCAGACCCTACTGGCAGAAGGAAAAAACCAATTGACATTTACAAGTTGTCTTCCTGACCTCCACATAAGTAAGCACTGTGCTATGCACACTGTGCTCCCCCCGGAACCTGCATCCCACCCCCGCCAAATGTAATAAAAGATGGAAGAAAAGCAAGAATAGATGTTAGGACTGGGCATGATGGCACACACCTGTAATCCTAGTACTCAGGAGGCAAAGGCAGGAGGATCACTGCAAGTTTGAGGCCAGCCAGGGTCATAGTGAGTTCCAGGCCAACCAGGGCTACACAGCAAGGCCCTGTTTCAAAAGCCCAAAAGTTCAAATGGATGTTAGATTTTGTCAGATGCTCTTTCTGCATCTATTGAGGATATCATATATTTTTATTATTTTGCTTTAATATAGTGAATTGAATTAGTTGGTTTTCCAATATTAAATTAATCCTACATTTCCTCCAGTAAAATCTGGTAATTATGTGTCACATTTTTAATATACTATTGGTTTCAATTTAAACTTTTGTTTAGAATTTGTATTTCATCTTTAAGATTTATTTTTAATGTGCTTTGTTCGTACCATATGTGTGCAGGCACCTCTGGAAGCCCGAAGAGGGCACCAGGTCCTCTGGAGCTGGATTACAGGCAACTGTCATCTCTCCAGCCTCTTTTTGGGGGGGGGGGGGGCGCAGGGGATTGGTGTATAGTTTTGTGTTGTGTTTTGTTTTATTTTGAGAAACGGTCTCATGTAGCTCAGGCTGACTTGAGCCCCTGTGTAGCCAAAGATGAATTTGAACTCCTGATCCTCTTGCCTCTACCTCTTACATGCTAGGATTATAGGTTTATGCTACCATACCTACTTTATATTCTGCTGGAGACTGAACCCAGAGCTATATGCTTGATAAGCAAGCACTTTACCAACTGAGCTACATCCCTAGCCTGTTTAGAATTTTCACATCCGTATTCATGATAGATATTTATAGTTTTCTTATAATTTTGGTATTAGGATGTTTGACCATCATTTGAATATTTAATGTCTCTTGAATTATCTGGAAAGTATTTTTCCTCTTTGATTTTTGTTTCTGTTTTTGGTCTCTCTGAGACAGGGTTTCCCTATAGCCCCAGCTAGCCTGGAACTTGCTGTGTAGACCAGGCAGGCCTCACAGAGATCCTCCTGTCTCTACTTCCTGAGTGCTGAGATTAAAGATGTATGCCACCACACCTGGCCTCTTTGATTTTGTGTGTGTGTGTGTGTGTGTGTGTGTGTGTGTGTGTGTGTGTGCTGGGAATTGAAATCTGGCAAGAGCTCTTTAACTGAGCTACATCCCAAGCTTATATTTCATTGATTTATACTTTAAGGAACATTTCCTTTCTTCTACTTCTTTTTGTTTAACTTCTGTACTTCTTCTAGCTTTTTGAAATTTATTTATTTTTATTGTATGAATGTTTTTGCCTGCTTGTATATAAGTGTACCATGTGTGTGCAATGCCTGTGAAGGCGAGCAGAGGGCAACAGATCCCATGAAACTGTAGTTATATGGTTTGTTAACCACCATGTGGATACTAGGAACTGAAGAGGCTCTTAACACCTGAGCCATTTCTTCATTTCTTCTAGTTTCTTAAGGTACAAGTGAAGTCATTGATTTAAAGTCTTTCATTTTGTCTAACATAGATCTCAGAGTTACGCATTTCTTCTTAAGCATTCCTTCGGGGCATATTATAAATTCTGGTGAGTTTAGTTTTCATTTTCATTCAACTTTGAATTTCTAATTTCCCTTTAGAGATTTTGATTCATGTATTGTCTAGTATCTAAAATCATAGTGGTGGCAAGATTGCTCAGTGGGTAAAGGCATTTATTTCCAAACCTGATGAGCAGAGTTTGATCACAAGACTCACAAGATTAAAGGAGAGAACCAACTCCCACAAGTTGTCTCTGGCTTCCACACATTTACTGTGACATGGGTGCACACACACACACATACACACACTCACTCACACACACATGTCATTTAAGGGGGACTGGAGATCGTTTCGAGGTTAAGAGCACTGGCTGCTCTTTGCATGTATGCTAATGGGTCACACATGTATGCTAATGTGTGCTCGGTGCCGTAGAGGCCAGAAGAGGGTATAATGTTTCCTAGAACTGGAGTTAAGAACAGGTGCTAGTCATCATGTGGGTGCTGGGAACTGATCCTGTGTCTTCTAAAGAGCAGTAAGTGCTCTTAACTGCTGAGCCATCCCCTGACTTGAATTCTTTTCAATTGATGGGGGCCAGAATATTGTATATCTTAAAGAATATATTGTGCATATGAAAACAATATGTTATGTTGTTAGGTGAAAACATGTGTAAATATTTAACAAATCGAAGTATATGATATGCACAAGGCTACCATATCCTGGGTGATTTTCTGTCTATTGTTATTGAGACCTATCATGCTTGAGGCCTTGAGTTCCATCCCACACACTGACTGCATAAACTGGGTGTGGTGGGACATGCCTGTAATCCCAGCACTCGGGAGGTGAAGGCAGGAGAATCAGAAGTTCAAAGTCATCTTCAGTAAATTCCAAGTCTAAGTTACATAATATCCTTATATAAACAGACAAGCAAACAAAATCACCACAAACTGATAAAGTCACTGACTATTACTGTGTGCTCTCAATTTCTTCTTGAGTTTCTGTCAGTTTTGTGTCATATAGATTGAAAATTTATTAGGATACATAGTTTGAGATTATTATGTCCTCTTGTTTCATCAGTTAATATCACAGAATCCACTTTGATACTAGTCTTATCAGCTTTCTTTTATTATGTTTAAGTTTTTATTTATGTGGTACATGCATGGGTGTGTGTGTATGTGTGTGTGTATGTGTGTGCACATGAGCACACACATGAGTGGGCAATCCTGTGGAGTCAGGAAAATTCTCAGGAGTTGGTTCTCTCCTACCACGTTGTGGAATCTAGGAATGAACTCACACAGTCAAGAGTGCACACAAGAACTTCTGCTCACTGAGCCATCTTGACAGCCCTAAAAAGTACATTTCTTGTAGGTAAAATTATGTATTTTTAAAAATCCGATATGATGATATCTGCCTTTTATTAATATTTTTTGTTTTGGTTTGGTTTCATTATGTAGCCTAGACTAGCCTTGAGTTCATAGTGATCCACCCTCACCCTTCTGAGTACCTATGTATAACACCATGCTCAGCAATATCTACCTTTTAATTTGGATATTTAAACCATTTATATTTGATGTAATTATTGACATGGCTGAGTTTGAGTCTACTGCCTTGATATTTGCTTCCCATTTGCTTAGTCTCTCCTGTTTCCCTCTGTATTAGTTACTTTTCTTGTTGTTATGACAAAACACCTGACAAAAGCAACTAAGGAAGAAAGGGTTTATTTTGGTTCCCAGTTTAAGGGTAAAGTCCATCATGGCAGGAGTTGGAATGGCTGGTCACCATTTTATGTGCAGTCAGGAGGCACAGAGACGTGAATGATTACGCTCATCTTTCTTTTTATTCATGAGGCCTCAGCCTGTGGAATGGTGCTGTCTACATTTAGGATGAATCTTCCACCTCAGTTAGCCTAATCTAGAAACTTCCTCAGGACAGTCCCAGAAGTTTATCTCCTAGGTGATTCTAGATCCTATCAGGTTGACAAGCAAGATTAACTACCACCTGCCCAGGGGCAACACCATCTACAGTGGGCTGAGCCCTCACGAAGTCAAGAAAATGTCTCACAGACAGGCCCACAGGCCAATCCAATAGAGGAAATTCCTCATCTTCCTCTTCTGGGTGTCAAGTTGACAACCAAAGCCAACCATGACACTTACTGATCCTTTTTTTTTTTTTTAATTCTTGAGATAAGGTCTTATTATGTAGCCTAGACAGGGCTTGAATTCGTGATCCTCCTACCTCAGCCTCCCAAATGCTAGATTTGCAGACATCCCCCCCACATGTGTATGTGCGTGTGTGTGTGCACGTGCATGCGTGTGTGTGAGTGTGTGTTTGTGTGTGTGTGTAGGCATCATTTCTTGAATGCCATATTGTCCTCGACTAAGTTTGATTCCTTCCAGTAGCTTTCCAAGAAAGGATGTGTGTGGTGGCATGGTGGTACACACCTATGATCCCAACATTTAGGAGGTAAAGAACCTGAGCTCTATTGTGACTTCAAACATAGCAATTTCAAGGCCAGCCTGGGCTGCATGAGGCCCTGTCTCAAAAAAAAGGAAGGACAAAGAAATAAAAAAAGGGTACATAGAAAAGGGTGTGTAATTCTTTCTTGGTAGTCTCATCTGTTAATCCCATTGTGCATATTTTTCCTTTCTTTTCTTTGTTTTTGTTCTGTTTTGCTTTGTTTTGTTTGTTTGAGGTAGGATTTTACTCGACAGTCCAGGCTGGCCTGGAACTCACTATGTAGCCCACAGGGAGCTCATAGTGCTCTCCCTGCTTCTGCCTCCCACATCCTGGGATTGCAGGTATATGCCACCACACCTGATTATCATGTATTATTTATTCATTTATAGACAGGGTCTCCTGGTACCCCTAGCTGGCCTGGAACTTGCTATGCAGACCAGACTGCCCTTGGTCTCACAGAAATCCACGTCCTCCCAAATGCTGTGTTAAAGGAATGCCCAACTTTTTTTTAATTTTTAAAAGAATATTTATTATTTTTATTTTATGTAAATGAATGTTTTGTCTACATGTAGGCAGGTGCACCTGTGTTGTGCAATGCCCTTGAAGGTCAGAAGGGGGCGTCGAATTCCCCTAGAACTGGAATTATGGACAGCTATTAGCTGCCATGTGGATGCTGGAAATCAAACCCCTGTCCTCTGCAAGAGCAGCCAGTGCTCTTAACTGCTTGAATCATCTCTCCAGTTCCATACTTTTTTTCAGTCTTAGTCATCGTAGTTTTCATCTCTGCAGGTTGAATTAGTGAGGTGTTTTCATGTGTCTCCCACATCTCCACTTAAGTTTATTTTCTCTTGTTTTCCTTTCCATCTTTATCTTGTTTTTTTTTTTCTTCTCTTCCCCTCTTACCACCTCTCCTCTCTTCTCCTTTGCCCCTCCTTGGCCTCCTGGGGTCTCATGTATACTAAATAAGTGCTCTGTGACTAAGCTATAATTGACATATATTTCCAGTCCTCTTTTTTTCAGTTTTTAAAAATTTGAGAGGATCTCACTAAGTTACCAGGCTGGCCTTGAACTCCATCTGTTTGTTTAGGCAAGCCTTAAAATTTTCAGTCTTTTCTTTGAGTAGCTGGGATTACAGGCCTACATCAAAAGGCCCAGTTTCTAATTAACTTTGAACAGAAAAAATATAGTTTTAACCTTTGGCTGAAGGATGGTTCAGTGATTAAGAGTACTGTTTGTACTTGCAGCAGACTCAGGTTCAGTTCCCAGCATTTACATGACAGCTAACAACTGTCTGAAACTCCAGTTCCAGGGAATCCAACGCCCTCTTCTGGCCTCTGCAGGCATCACATTCATAGGATGCATATACATGCAGACAAAACACTCAAACCCATAAAATAAAAATAAAAGTTTAAAAAATTCAAAAGTACAGTTGTAACTGATAACATCTGTTTCTACTGATGCTAAAATCTGTGTATTTTGGGGATCTGTGTTGGTTAATTATTATTCTTTTCATTATGGGTTTTGTTGTTATCTTATATTTTGGGATTTGCTGGTTTGTTGGAATCTGTAATAAGATGTCAGATATTGTTGATGTTTTCTTATTTGGTAATAATATTCTTACATTCCTGTAAATCTTGCACTTTAGTTTTGGTTATTGACTTTTTTGAGAGAGGATCTCTTGTAGCCAAGACTATCTTGATATGTAACTGAGGGTGACCTTGAACTCCTGATCTTCCTGCCTCCTCCCAAGTGCCGGGATTACAGGTGTGTACCACCATACCCAGTTTATGCAGTGTTGAAGATGGAACCCAGGGCCTCAGTCTTGAGCTCTGTTCTGGAATGCATTTTGGATGGTTTAGATGAATCCACAGTTAAAATCAGGCAGGGATTGTTTGGTTCCTCACTACTAAAAAGGGCAAGGCCTTCCTGAGCACTCTACCCTAACCCCGTAGGCTGTTACTTTTTTCAGTTTATTTGGTAGAAACAAGCAGTGTTCTTTCCATGTGCTTTCTCTTTTTTATTCCTTTGGTGTGATTCTTCCCCCCGACCTTGGGGTAGATTTCGTCACACCATACACTAGTGAGTGCTATGTTGGCTCCTCGGGAAGCATTCACAAATCTCTGACTTCCAGTCCAGGATTCTGGCACTTTGTTCTCCCTCAAACCCTGAATTCCTCTCCCTGTACTACTGAGTAGAAACTCTCAACCCACTGCACTCAGATATTTTGTTAGATCCAGCTTATTTATTTTCTCTTTCTCAGATTACTGTCCTCTATCTTGTGATACTTATTTTCTTTAAAAAAAAGTTATTTTGTTAGGTTGGGTTTTTTTTCCTGCTTTTTATTCCAAGTTTCAGATAAATGTAGAGGCAAATGTATGTTTCTTATTTTTTTTAATTTTTGATTTTTTTTATCTTTTTGAGACAGGGTCTCCCTGCAGCCCCAGCTGACCTAGAACTCACTATGTAGACCAGGCTGGCCTCTGTCTCACAGAAATCCACCTGCCTCTGCCTCCTGAGTGCTGGGATTGAAGGCATGCACCACCAAGCCCAGCTTTTGTGTTTCTTAATTTTTAAACATGTTATTTTGAGGCTGGAGAGATGGCTCAGCAGTTAAGAGCACTGGCTGTTTTTGCAAAGGACCCAGTTCAGTTCCCAGAACCCACATGGAGGCTAACAACCATCTATGATCCAGAACTGAAGGATCCGATGTCCTCTTCTGATTTCTGTGAGCATTGCATGATGAGGGTGCATTTACATAATGCAAGCAATGCATTCATACACATAAAAAATAATAAATAAAAATTTTAAAAATAAAAAAATTTAAAGGTGGTATTTTTCTAGTTATTACTCATTTCTTACCTAGTTATTGGTCTGTTTGTTCTATTATGTTCCTCAGGTGGCTCTTTCTCATTATTATCTGTTTGGTCTATTAAAAATTAAAAGATAAGGAATCATTTCCCACACCAACTTTTGACTTATCCCTGCTGTTCAATCAGTATATATTTTTAAATTTTTAGTGTGTGTGTGTGTGCGTGCATGTCACATGTGTGCAGGAACCCACAGAGACCAGAAGAGAGCATTTAATTCCCTGGAACTGGAGTTACAAGCAATTGAGCTACTCTGTATGGGTGCTGGGAACAGAATTGGGGTTCTCTGGAAGAGCAGCTGTAAGGACTCTTAACTGCTGAGCCATCTCTCCAGCCCACCCCACCTTTTTTTTTTTTTCCAAGACAAGGTCTCACTCTGCAGCTGAGGCTAACCTGTAACTCACTGCAGAGCCCAGGCTAGCCTTAAACCCGCAGTGGCCATCCTGCTGTGCCTGCTGAGTGCTGAGGCTAACCTGTAACTCACTGCAGAGCCCAGGCTAGCCTTAAACCCGCAGTGGCCATCCTGCTGTGCCTGCTGAGTGCTGAGGCTAACCTGTAACTCACTGCAGAGCCCAGGCTAGCCTTAAACCCGCAGTGGCCATCCTGCTGTGCCTGCTGAGTGCTGAGGCTAACCTGTAACTCACTGCAGAGCCCAGGCTAGCCTTAAACCCGCAGTGGCCATCCTGCTGTGCCTGCTGAGTGCTGAGGCTAACCTGTAACTCACTGCAGAGCCCAGGCTAGCCTTAAACCCGCAGTGGCCATCCTGCTGTGCCTGCTGAGTTCTGGAATTGCAGGTACGCAGTAGCATGCCAGGCCTGGCTGGTTAGGGTTTTAATATGCAGCTCTTCAGTTTTGTTGAGCACCTTTGTGTATACTTCTTCCCAATTATCATCATCTCTGTAAGTGTCCACGGGCTCTTTATATATTCTGGATAGTATCCCCTTATCAGATACGTGATTTGCAAATGTTTCACTGTATTTATTGTGTCTTTTTTATTGATGTCTAATTCAGATGAATGGAGGGGAAAATGAAATCCTTACGATGCCAAGTCTTGAAAGTGCTTTGTGAAATGTGTCTCACGCACTGTGTGTGCTGCACTGCAGAGGGTGCAAACAAAAGCAGCCTTACGCCTCAAATAGCTGCGTTCTCGGGGATGAAGGGAAAAAAGATCCCCTGGTCTCTGGGTAGTAAAGTATCCAGTGGGTCTAACATGGGAGCTCTGAAGATCCCCTCCGTTCCATGTGTGGTCCTGCCTTGGGCTTAGTGGTGGGGAAAGAGTTGGTAGAAAGCTGCTGTGTAACTTTCCCTGGGAAAATGTGATCAATCATGTGTTCACCTCAGATAGGAAACCAGTGACAGATCAAAGAATTCCACGGAAGTCAAGCTAGGAGAAGCAGTGAGCTTGTTGGGGTTACTTCAGGAGCACGGGTTACTCAAAGGCATCTGCGACACCAGAAAGCCGGCCCCAGACTGAGTGAAGACCTATGGCAGCCGCATCTCTGGAGTTCCCTGCCAAGCGCAGGCCGCGCTGCGGAAGAGGCCCTTACTTTAACAATCGCTTATTACTGATAGAGCCTCAGGGCGGGGTCTTGTGATCTGTGTACACTTCTGAGCTTCCTTAGTCTTTAAACTTTGTGAGCTTCCTTGCTATCGTGAGGGAAACAATGTTATACATAGGGCAAAAGCTCCTGTGTTCTGTTGCCTATTTTCTCTACCGAAGGAAACAATAAAGGTTTCCCTCCTCCCTCTGGGAGGGTGTGTTTCAATTCCCAGGAAGTAGCTACACTGCAAATGTTTCATTTCCTACGTTCTCTTTCACCATTTAATACCTGTAGTTTATAGCCAATGTCATGGTTGAGGAAGTGGAAGGGAGAAGAGGTTTAGGACAGAGAATATTCCTACAGTGACACAGGTATTCTTGTATTCCTGCGTTTGGATAGGATACCAAACTCTGTCTTTCTCCATCAATTTTTGCCATTTCCTCACCCCAGAGAACTTCTTTTATCCTTTACAGCTTCTATTATAAATTATTCATCCACTGTAAGAATTTTTTAATTTTTTAAAATTATTTTTAAATTTTTATTGCTTTAATTTTATTTTATGTGCATGACTGTGTTTGCCTGTGTGTATATAAGTGCACCCATGTCATGTGATGCCCACAAAGGTCAGAAGAGGGTATTGGATCTCCTGGAACTAGAATTGCGGACGATTGCTAGCTACCCTGTGGGTGCTAAGAATCAAACCTGGGTCCTCTGCAAGAGCAGCCAGTGCACTAATCTGCTGAATCATATCTCTAGCCCCTACGATTATTTTTATTTTATATGTATGAATGTATTGCCAGCATATATGTGATTGCACCCATGTCATGCAATGCCCATAGAGGTCAGATCTTCTGGTTCTGCAGTTATGAATGGTTGTTAGCCACCACGTAGGTGCTGGGAACTGAACCCAGTTCCTCTGCAAGAGTAGCCAGTTCTCCAGCCCCCACTGTAAGAATTCTTAACCTGAATTCTACATGAAACTCTATGGGCCCATAGACAAAATTCTGGGTAAACATGAATGGGAAAATTTCCTTCTTTAATTTACATAACCTCAGATTTGGGAAACCTTTATTGTTTCCTTCGGTAGAGAAAATAGGCAACAGAACACAGGAGCTTTTGCCCTATGTATAACATTGTTTCCAGAATAATTAATTTTTGTTTTTTATTGTTATCATTATCAGTGTGGGTGTGAACTGCAGTACCACAGCTTGTATGTGGAGGTCAGAGGCATCTTTCAGGAGTTGGTTTTACCTGCTGAGCTATCTTGATGGCCCCAGAATAGTTTTTCATGGCATAATAGGGCTGTTGTATTTTAAAATATCTATTGGGTGCTGCTTCAAAGTTACTATCATTGTTAGAACTGCTATTAGATCTTTAATGAATTAATACACTATTATATAGCCATACCACCATCCAAAATTTATTTTGATAATTGTATTTCAGTATACATAGATCCCTTTATATCTTGTATATTTTATCTTAGACCTATAGAAACATTCTGAGAATAGGCCTAGTGAGGGTCATAACACCAAAAATATGAAAAAGGTAAGAATTTAAGAACTCCTGGGGCTGGAGAGATGGTTCAATGCTTAAGTGCACTGGCCGCTCTTGCACAGAATCCAGGTTTGGTTCCCAGCAACCACGTGGCAGCTAACAACCATCTGTAACTCAGTTCCAGGGGATCTGTGCTGTCTTCTGGACTCCAAAGGTTCGCATGCATGGGTTCCCTTCCATACATGCAGGCAAAGCACTCATACACTAGAAAGAAGAGAGAGAGAGAGGGAGAGAGAGAGAGAGAGAGAGAGAGAGAGAGAGAGAGAGAGGGAGGAGTCTAAGAATTCTTAATTTAGAGTTATTCCACGCACTACTGGTACTGCTACTTCTAACATTTATTGTCTCTTTGATGTTTTAGTTGTTAGCCTTCACTCTTAACATCTCTGCTGTCTCTTCAGCCTAATGTGCATTCCCCCCGAGTGTGTTTTCTTGATATGTTACAGCTAGGCATCTTCAAAGAGTCTCTCTCTAGCTGATGGAAAGCAGACATGCTCCTTGTTCCAAAGAGCTCTGGAAAAGCATCTGCTCCCTAGCATGCCTCTAGCAAGGCCAACCTGCTCAGCTTGCCATCCCCCAGCCCCTTGTTAAACCTGACAGGTATGAGTTTGGGATCAGTTTCCTTGCTTCACCTTCTAAAGGACTCTTGTCAACTTCTCCACACAGTTTTTGGGAAGCTCCCCTGAGTTAGGATGGGGAACAGTGGCATCCTGAGAGTGCCTACTTTTCACTGTAAAGACAGATGATGGGCTTGGAGTCATGAGCCCATTTCATAGTTTGTTACCAAGTAACAAATAAAGGAGCTACTTACTCTGTTGTGTCTAGAAGTCAAACCTGAGACAGGGGATTCTTATGTTAGAGAAATGAAGCAGTGAGGTAGTAAACAGGAGAGTGGGACAAGCTGGAGTCTGGCCCCAGCCTGATCCCTCTGAAAGTTCTGGAGTGGTAGAGTGCTCATTCCTCCCTGAGTCAATGGGCTGGCCTTTGGCAGCTTGTGAGACTTGAGTGAGTTAGAGGCTACAAGCCAGACCTGGGATGGGAGAATTACGCTAGGCATTTCTAGTGGCTTCTTGTCTATCTAGAGGATTTGTAGCTGGGGATGACCCAGTGTATTAGCTTCTGAGGGCCATCATAACAAATTATCACAAACTTAGTGGCTGAAAAGGAATTTATTCTCTCACAGTTCTGGAAGCTAAAATATTGAAAGGACGGCATTTTAACAAAGCCAGGCTCCTTTCATGGCTCTAAGAGAGAATCTTTCCTGCCCCTCCAAGTTCTTGGTGTCTGTCAGCATTCCTCTGGCCCCTGCTTTCACAGTGCCTCCCTCTCCTCTTCTGTCTAATCTTCTGCCTTATTGTCATAAGGATCTTTGGCATTGAATTTAGGGCCAAACCAAGTAAGTCGTGTGATTTGATCTCAAGATCCTTAATGACAACTATACAGATTTTTTTTGAAATAAGATCACTGATTCTAGAATGTGAATCTGCGTTTTTCTTTTTGTTTTCTGGGGTGAGACATCCAACATACTTCATATTGAGAAAGGAACTGGACAAAGTGCCAGTGGCATCCGTAGCATAAGATCCTCATGCAGAATATCCAAGAGCAGCTCCGGGGGTCTGCTGACCCCTTAGCTACTTGTGAGACTCACCAGCACACAAACATGCTGAAGCTAGCCTGTTCAGCCTGCATGGGACACAGAGGGGCATGGAAGCCTTGCTGGTAGAAATCTTTGTCTGTGTATACCATCCTGTCATCCAGTACTCCAGTCAAAGTCCATTTCCTCTCTCTCCTTCTAGCCCCACGATTTCATGGCATTGCATAAATTAGGGTAACCCACTATAACAGAAATACTTAGTTCTCTCACAGAACAGTTCAGAAGTAGTCAGTCTGTGTGGTCATCCCAGACCAAGCTGGTTTGTCCCTAGCTCTCTCCTAAAGTAACACCCTCTCTTGCACAGTACAGGCAGGTTTAGAAATATATATTTTAGATATAACTAACATATCCAAAATTCACTATTTTAAAGTGTACAATTATATGGGGTTTAGTGTATTGACAGTCATACAACCACCAGCACCATATAAGTTTACAATATTTTTATTACTCTTAAAACAAAGTTCACATCCATTAGTGGTCATTCTTCATTCTCCCTGTCTACCTAACCCCCGGAAACCACTAATCTATGTTTAGTACTTATGGGTTCCTTATTCTGGACACTTCATGGAAATGGAATTATATAGTACATATGTGTGCACGTGGGCTCATATATATGCCCACAATGTGTATGTGCATGCCTGCCATGGTACACATTGCAGAAGTCAGAGGACAACTTGATGGAGTGAGTTCTCTTCTACCTTCATGTGCGTTCCAGGGATCAAACTCAGATATTCAGGCTTGTGTGGCAAGTACCTTTACTCCCTGGGCCATCTCACCAGCCCCAGTACTTGGTTTGTGACTGGCTTCTTTTACATAGCATAGTGTTTTCAGGGTTCATACCTATTGATTCATATTTGCATTTCATTCAGTTTTATTGCCAAATACTATTAAACTGTAAAATTTCATTTTTATTTGTCTGTTCGTCTGTTGACAGATTTCCAGGTTGTTTCTACTTGGGGCTCTTATGAATTATGTTAATATGAAGCTTCGTGTGCTAGGTTTTGTGATTAGGCTGCTTGTAAGGCTGAGGTAGGAAGAAGCAAAACTAAGAGGCTTTCTGTGGACAAGTAAATGTTTTTAACTGTGTGGGTATAAAGTGTTTTACTTGCATTTCCATGCTGTCTAGTGACACTGGCCATCTTTTCAAATGCATGTAGGCCATAGCTCTTTTAAAATTTTTCTTTTCTTTTTTTCTTTTGTCAGGGTTTCCCTGCAGCCCCAGATGGCCTGGAACTTGCTATGACTTGGTCTCACAGAGATCTGCCTGCCCCTGCCCCCCGAGTTCTGGAATTAAAGGCATATGCCACCCGGCCCAGCTCTTTTTAAATTTTTAAACTTCGTGTGTGTGTGTGTGTGTGTGTGTGTGTGTGTGTGTGTGTATCTGTGTCTGTGTCTGTCTGTCCATATGCACATGCATGCTAGGACATATAGAGAGTTCAGAGGGCAACCCGTGGGAGTTGGTTCTGTCCTTTCACCATACGGGTCTAGAGGATCAAACTCAGGTCATCAGCTTTAGAGGTAAAGGCCTTTACCTGCTGAGCCATCTTGCTAGTCCTAGGCCTCAGTTGATAAAATCCAATTAATCATATTTTTTTGGTGACAATATGTAAGTATTGCCTAATGCAAGTTCAGAAAGCCTTACTACTAGGTATTCTTTTAGAGTTATTTTAATTTTAGCTCTTACATTTTGTTTTGAAAAATAATTTATTTATTATTTTTATTTTATGTATATGAGTGTATTGCCTGCATGTATGTAAGTGCACCCATGTTATGCATTGCCCATGGAGATCAGAAGAAGGCAGCTCCCCCGGAACTGAAGTTATGGATGGTATAACCACCATGTGGATGCTGGGAATTGAACTTGGGTCTTCTGCAGGAGACATCTCTCCAGCCCTACATTTTATGTTTTTAGCTCATTTTGAGTTAATATTTGTATAGAATATGAGGTAGGAGTCCAACTTCTAGTTTTTGGAAGAACTGTAAAGGATTGATATTTTTCATTGAATATATGGTAGAATTTATCATTAATGCTATCAAACCCTGAGATTTGTGAAAAGTTTTCAGATTACTAATTCAGTCTCATCATAATTCTAATCTATTTTTATGCTGAGTTGTTTCCAGTATTTTTTCTTTAGAGGGACTTGTCCATTTCATCTGGATTATCTAGTATGCTAACATACTGCTGTTTATAATGTTTCCTTACAGTTCTCACTGTTGTAAGGTTGATTCTGATATTACTTCTTAATCATGATTTTGGTAGATTAGTTTTTTTCTTGTTGGTCTACCAAGTATTTGTCACTTTTGTTATTCTGTTTGTTTTTAAATTTTGCGTGTGTGTGTGTGTGTGTGTGTGTGTGTGTGTTTGTATGATCTTTGTACACAACTGTGCATATGCCATGGTACTTGAGTAGAGGTCAGAAGACAAATTTCTGTAATCATGTCTCTCCTTCCACTTCTACGTGGGTTCTAGATAGAATTAAGGTTCACAGTTTGCACAACAAGCACCTTTTCCTTATGCACCATCCCACCACCAGCCTTTGATCTTTAAGAAAGAAATGAAAACCTTTCATTTGATTAATTATCTCTCTTTTTATTCTCTTTTTTGTGTTAAATGGATATTTTCCAGTGAAGCATTTTAATCCTGTTGTAGTTATTGTTACTCTGTTGTTGAGGGTTTTTTTTTTAGTAATTGCTCTAGGAATTTTAATTAAATAGCTTAATATAGAGTAATCATATTTAGCCAAGACCAACTTAATTTAAATACTATATAAAATAATGTCCCTAATGTTCCAGGGTTGGTAAAATGGCTCACGCATGTGCATATACACAATAACTTAATTAAACTGTGTTTAGAATAATTAAAACAATATAATATAGTCTCATGCGCTCTCTTCCCTTGGTCTTATTGTCAGTAATGTAACATTATTTTTTCGATCTTTTTGAAACAGGGTCTTCTTGTAGCCCCAGCTGGCCTGAACTCGCTATGTAGATCAGGCTGGCCGTGAAGTCAGAGATCCTCCTGTCTCTACTTCCTGAATGCTGGGATTAAAGACATGTGCCACCACAAGTGGTACAACATAACATCTTGAGCTGCGTCTGGTACTGTAGGCCCATAATCTCAGTGACTCTAGAGGCTGTGGCAGGAGGACCACAAGTTCAAAGCTAGTCTAGGCAACATAGACTCTGTCTCAAAAAAGTAAAAAGTAAGTTGGGCATGGTGGGCATGCCTTGAACCCCAGCAGTAAGTCTCTTAGTCCTTATTCACGCTTCTTCATTCTTTTCCCGAATTTATAGTCACAATTAGCCTACATTCAGTTCAGTGACAGTTTTTCTTTCATCTGAGGTAGTTTTTCATTGACGTTAAGCTCCTTTCAACTCTAGAATTAATATTTTAAAAATAATTTATGTATCTTTTTTGATAACTCCTTTGGAGTAAAGCATCTTTCTCATACTTGCCTTGAATTTTTTATGCATGGTTTCCTTTAGTTCTAGAAACATTAAAAATAGCTGCTTTAAATAAATTCTTTGTCTAGAAAGTCTAACAAGGGCTTCCTTCAGGACAGTCCTACTGATTGTTTTTATTTTATTTCTTATGTTTTTGTTTCTTGTGTATGAGCTTCATTTTATGCATATCACAATTCTTTGTTAGAAAGTGGGCATTTTAAGCTGGGCCTGGTGGTACACACCTTTCATCCCAGCACTCTGGAGGCAGAGGGAGGTTAATCTTTATGAGTTCAAGGGCAGTCTTGTTTACATAGTGAGTTCCAGGCCAGCCAGAGCTACATAGTGAAACAAGAAGACTGGTTATTTGATTAGTATAATGGAGTACCTCTAGAACTCAGATCCCCTAATGTCTATTTTTGTTACTGTTGTTATTTGATATTGTGGTCATTTTTAGTAACTTTCCTAGACTACTTTTTAAATCTGTATTTCACAGGATGTATACTTAGTGAAGTTTCTGCCATTGGCTTAGTGATTAGCTCATGAACAGGCATTTTCTTAAATATCTTGAACCAAAAAGTCTTCATCCATTTATTGGAAGGCTCTGTATGTGTTGGGCACACCTTTATTGCCCTAGCAATTAACAACTCTGCCTTGAACTTCACCTTTTGCTTGGGCGGAAAGACAGGTGAGATTGGGCATTTCCAGACCCTTCCTGGCGTGTACCCTTCCCTACACATGTGTGTGGCTTTCTAGATCTCCCGAAATATATCAGAACCTTTCAGAATCCCTATAGATGTCTTTTTTCTTTAAATATGTTTAGCCAGATTCATCTTCCCCAAGTTGTGTTGCTGCCTCCCGCAGTTGTACTATTAAACAGCTGCCACTGTCTGTTTTTATCAAACATCCTGGGTGTAGGGATTTTCCTCCAGAACAAGCTCTGAGTCAAGTCAAATAACAAAGGTCTGTGAATAGGGCTGTCAGGGAGGCCACCAGACAGGCCAGTGATAGTTGTCTGGGAATACAGTTTGTCAAGGCATTTTAAACCCACTTTCCTCCTCTCCAGTGGTTGTCAGGCTGCTAGTTTTTACAACAACCATGGTTACAAGGCCACTAGTTTTCAGCAAGGCAGGCTGGGGAGAGGTGACTAGAAGAGGGAAATCTAAAATATTTATTATTTTTATGTGTATGAGTGTAAGTGAACTCATGTTGTGCAGTACCACAGAGGTCAGAAGAAGGTGTTGGATTCCTTTGGAACTGGAGTTAAGGGACAATTGTTAGCCACCATATGGGTACTGAGAAGCAAACCCAGCTCCAGTGCTTCTGCAACAGCAGCCAGTGCTTTTAACCACTGCATCTATCCAGCCCCAAGAGGGCAATTTAAAACACCACCAAGCTTTCTGTTTTTATAAAATTCAGACACTTTCCTTGAATAAGTGCTAGCTGGACATGGTAGCACATACCTATAATCTCAGCACTTAGGAGATAGAAGATCATCCTTGGTTATATAGTAAGTTCAAAGCCAGCTTGGGCTACCTGAGATCCTGTCTCAAACAAGAACAATAGGCTGGAGAGTGAGTCAGTAGTTAAGAGTGCTTACTGCTCACAAGTGCCTGTAATTCCAGCTCCAGGCACCTGATGCCCTCTTCTGACCTCTCTCTGCTGGCATCTATACACCTGTGCACATGACACACACAAACACATATACAACATAAATAAAAATAAATCTAAATAAAAAAGGACAACAAAATTCAGTTTTGAAAAAAGTTGGTTTGACCATTTCTGTCATTGTTTTTGTTGCTTTATGAAGAACAGGTCTTCAGGAGTCTTTAATCTACGATTCTGAAAGTCTTCTCCCTGAAGTTGACTTTTAATTAGTTAATTAATTTTTATTTTATATGTTGAGTGTTTTGCCTACACGTGTGTAAGAACATCATATTCATGCAATGCCCATGGAGGCCAGAGAGGGCGTCGGATCTCCTGGAACTGGAAGATCCCCTGAAATTACAGGTGATTGTTAGCCTCCATGTGGGTGCTAAGAACCGAACCAGGATCCTCTGCAGGAGCAGTCAGTGCTCTTAACAGCTGAGCCTTCTCTCTAGTGCATGCAATTGACATTGACTTTATGTTGTTTCTTATTAAAAATGATCGGGGATTTTGGATCAATATTTATCCTAACACAGTAATGTGTGTTAATGTGTGTGTGTGTGCACGCACACACTTGGAGACCAGAGGACAGCCTCAGGAGCCACCTTTTTGGGTTTTGTGGAGATTTTTAGACCAGTTCTTTCCTTGAGTTCTAGGGATCAAACTCAGGTCATCATGCTTACACAGAGCTTTATTAACTACCTCCTCTGTCTCCCATCACAGTAATTCTGATTAATTCCATCAGGAATTAGGGCTTCCTACTGTTGGTCAGACACTGTGATGAGTGTTTAGAAAAAAAGAGATTTAAACTAATGGTTCCTGCCCTCAGGGAGCTTACAGAGCACTTGGAGACAAAATATAATTACATAAACATTTCATAATAGTGAAAAAAATCAGTGAACATTAAGACAAGTTAGTTGAGACTGCATATACAATGATAAAAGGAAACAGAGGACATTGTAAGAATTTGAGATGACATTACTCAGGCTGGAGCAATGGCTCAGTAGTTAAGATCATATACTGCTCATCTGGAGGACCTGAGTTCAAGTCCCTGCAATCGTAACTACCTGGAACTCCAGCTCTGGGAACTGACGCCTCGGCTTCTGCGGGCACCTGTACCCACATGCCCCCTCCCTGCCACATATACACACAATTAAAAGTAAGTTTTCGAAAAGATGATTCTACCCAATACAGTAACTAGTGAATACATGTATATGCTGGGTACTTGAAATGTAGCTACTATGACTGGGAACTGAGTTTAATTGTATTTCATTAGAATTGTCAGATTTAAATAACCATAGATGGATACTTTATCAGACATCGCATCTCTAAGATGCTTGATTTATAATCCTGGATTGGAGCTGGGGACTCCCTCCCATGGGAGCCTTGGCTCTCCTCTTCTGGCTCCCATAGATGTATGGATTGTGGTCATTCCTCTTGTGTAGCTATGCCTGTTACACATGTTGAAACAGGCCGTATCTTAGCCACCTGATGGGTAAACCTTGCAAGGGGTGTATTTAGATCCCAACTCCTAGGTCAAGAACAATCTAAGAAGTAGAAGTTGATAAGAAAGGTTTGGGAAGCTCTGAAAGAATCAGTCATCTTCCTAATACAGGAGTAAGTATGATTTTCCTTGTCACACAGCTACAAAAGAAGCCCACAGTGATATCCATGGTCTTCTCTTCCAACAGAGCCTTTTTGTTGACATGATATAAACATAAACTTCTATCCAGAACCCATTCTGGGAATTCCCCCTGAGATCCCTGTTTGAGATGGTTTTCCCTTTACCTTCTGAATGACCTGTGCATTCTTTCCCTGCCTAACCCTATTCACAGCTCAGAGCATTTAAGGGAGGAAAAACAAAGGGATTGGAGGTGGGAGAAATTTCTCCCATCTGCACTGGGGGTCATATAGGTTGAGATATCAGTCATAGGGTCAAGGGTCTTGAAGGGACCCCTACTATAACAAGGACTTAGGGGGAGATCTCTGGTCAGCTAAAGGCAAGTTTAAGCCTGAATGGATTGGCCACATGCTGGAGTAGGAATGCATCCTTGGACAACTCTCCCAGTAGAATTTTCAGGAGGCCCGGGGACTTATAATTGATGGCTAGAGCATTAACTGCAACTTGAGTGCAAAGTTTTCTTATAGTGAAGAGTTATTTGGGGGGAGGCTCAAGCTATCCCCGGATGCCTGGCTGTGTGACTTGAAATTACATCTCTCTGGTTTGGGCTTCAGCCTCTTGGTAAAATAGAGTTGACTGATATCTTGCCTCTTAAGAATGTTAAAAAGGAGAGGGCTGGAGAAGATAACTCAATTGGTAAAGTGTTCACTATGAAAGCATAAGGAATTGAGTTCAATCTCCAAATCCCACACAAAAGAGCCAGGTGTGATGGTTCATAATTATAATCCCAGTTCTGGAGAAGCAGTGCAGATGTTTGGGGCTCTATGGCCAGCCAGCCTAACCTACTTCGTAAACTCTAGGCTAGTGAGAGATCTTGTCTTAATAAACAAGGTACATGGCACATAAAGGATGACATCCAGAGTCTCCACCTGCATGCACACATACACATGTACCCACACACACATAAATACATACATTAAAAAGAAGGAAAGAGATAGATGATGTGAAGAATAGGCTATGTGAAGCTAAGTGAGATGTATGTATGCTGTGCCCAACGGTGTCTGCCATACTGTCATTTCTTACCTTATCATGTTCCCTCCCACCCTGCCTCTAATGATAATCTTAGGCTGAAAGTGCTGCTGAGCCTAGACAGCAGCAAGCACATTCTGTCAAAGCCAAGGAAGAACTTCCTGACTCTATCCATGGTCCTGAGTGAAGAGACTATATACTTTGGGATGTTTTATTCTGGGAACAGGCCTTTCTCTAAATAGAGATGGGCTATATCCAGCCCTCTCTCTGTTCCTTCTACCCTAGGTTGCTTGATGCATTGTAGAAGATGCCTGGTCTTTCCACCAACACTCTACCTACCTCCCACTTAATTTGTAAATAGGAATTCCCAAGGTCTCTTACCTCAAGAGCCCAGCTCACCACCCCATGTTGAGGAACATGCCATATAAGTCCTCTCCTTCATGTCCCATCTTACCCATAAGCTCACCTTCCTTCTCTGTGAGGAGGAGTTGAAGTCCAATATTTTGCATTCACAGAAGACACCCCAGGCTGGGGGGACATGCGAAAGATCTGCATGGATGTACCTGTGTCATACAGTCACTAATAGGTTTAACGCCCAGGTCTCCCACTGTCGCTGCACCCTAGCTGGTCTCCAACTCCATATGAAGCATCCAGAGTATCCCATCATCAGCTTCTCTTTTCTTCCCTTCTCCTCAGGCCCAGTTTGCAAAACATGAAATCCCCACCACTCTTCATAGACAGCTGGGGACCCCTTAGCAGTCTTTCTACTCCCTCTCTCCTTTTCCTCAGGCCCCATGCCCAGCCCTGAGGTTTGGAGAGCCTAGTAAGTGCCCCATCAACATGTTAATCAAATTACTTAGGAGCTAAAATTGACGCTGTTCATTAATTATACAAGATTATGCTAATTGTGCATGCAAATGCATGCAAGGGAACAGAAGGTGTTCAGGCGCATGGTGGGCCATTAGCATAGAGGATGGGGTGTGGGAGCATTGGCATGCTAATGTATGCGCCCTGGCTATTTATAGTCTCCAAGCCCATCTGCACAGCAGCCACCTCTACCCTAGCTGGGGACCTGGTGGGAAGACTAGGTCCAGGCCTGTCAGGTGGCTATGACCCTGAGATACTCTGTCTTTACTACTGTACACCTCCACATGGCCCTGAACTGTTCAGGAACCTTCTCATTCACCTTCCCTACTCTAGCCTCATCTCTTTGGTGCTTGCTTCTCTCTGGAAGCAAACTGACTCTTCCAGGTGTCACCGTCAGTAAGGCACCCTGTATAGACTTCCCAGTGCCAACAGTGCCCAAATCCCTCATGAAGTAGTGCCAGTCTCAGTCTCAGGCACTTCCTTTTCAGACACCATTGGACAGGTGTGCCATTCGTGCTACCACTCTGCAAAGCTGATACTCCTTTTACTCCCTTTGCTTCCTGTGAAGTCCTCTAAGCCCCCGTGCCCAGGAACAAGTGCAAGCTATAGAAGAAGCTCATGTACCCTCTGGCAGGCAAAACAGGAAACTGCTGCAGGTAATGCTTGGCAAATTGTCCAGCCATATACCACTGTGCAATATTATTCCTTCCTCTTTATTTGAGTTTCTCCCTCCCTCCCCCCTCCCCTCCCTTCCCCCCCCTCCCTTCCTTCCTTCCTTCCTTCCTTCCTTCCTTCCTTCCTTTTTTTTGTCTCACTGTATAGCCCTGGCTGGAACTCACTATGTAGACCAACCGGGCTGGCCTCAAAGTCACGGAGCACCCCCTGCCTCTGCCTCCTGAATGCTGGGATTAAAAACATGTTCCCCCAGACCTGCTTGTCTTTCCTTTTTAGAAAAAGATTTTTTGTGTGTGTATGAGTGTTTTGTCTGTAAGAGGGCCTTGGAGTTATGGATAGTTGTTGGTCTCCGTGTGGATACTGGGAAGTGAACTTGGGTCCTCTGGAAGAGCAGCCAGGCTCTTAAACACTGATCAGTCTCTCCAGTCCCCATCTTTTTTATAGTAAGTTATTTAAAATCTTGTTCACACGCTGGGTCTATCAGCATAGGCCTATACTCTCTGCTACTTGAGAAACTGATGCAGGAGGATCATAAATTCAAGACCAGCCTGAGTAATTTAGTGAGACCCTGTCTCAGAAAAAATAAATAAATAAAAAGGGATGAATAGCTAGAACTTGAGCTCAGTGGTAGAACACTTGCCTAACATGCATAAGGCCCCAGATTAAATCCTTAGCACTGCCAACAGAAAAAGAAAAAAAGGAAGTACTCTTGTTCACGTCTAGATCCCTGTGCCTGACATACAGAATGCATCTCCCCAGGCTTTGGAATGAATGAATAATTGAGGGAACGAATGATTCATCTGTATAATGGTTCTGAGCTGAAAGGGTAGAGTGCAGCAGATACGAACACTGAGAGCTTTTCTGCTCCAAAAGGTGTTCTGTTTCTTTTGAGGTTGATGAGTTCAAATGCAAGCCTTTTAGATCAGAAATTAGCTGAGGACTCTACCTCATTTCCCAGTGCCAACCTCAGGCCTGGAGAGATGCATGCAGTTTTATTCTGCCCTTTGCTCCACTTCTGCTTTCCCAAGGTGTTCGTGAGATACACTGTTGTTTTGAATCCTCCACGCCAACTTGTACATCATTCATTACTCTCTCTTTCTAGATCTGCACAATCCAGTGTGGCAGCCATGAGCCATATGTGAATACTTAACTTTAAACCAATGAAAAGGAAGTAAGAGTTCAAATTTAAGTTCCAGTCACCACATTTCAAGAGCTCAGCAGCCATGTATGACTAGTGAATCATTCTGGAGGAAATGGGACAGCACTAAGATCTACATATTCTCTTTCTTAAGCCTGACTGTCTGGAAGTGAATTCCACTTGGGCTTTCATTTGAGTCCAGCTGTTTCAGTTAGTAACAGCTTTTCCCTTGAAAGTAGCCACTGTTTTTGTATCTATGAGTGTTTAGTCTGCATGTAAGTGCATAGAGTGCGCACAGAGGTCAGAAGAGAATGTTGAATCCCCTTAAATTGGAATTACAGGTGTTTGTAGCTGTCATGTGGGATACTGGGAACTGAACTCTATGCAAGAGGTGAAAGTGGGTTATTAGAGGAAAGATCTGGAAAGGAAAAAAAGAATAAAGGAGGCCTGATGGGGAAGTCAAACTTCCTAATACCTTGGGGTATTAGAGTATGAATGGCCTCAAGGATTGGTCTGTCTGGTGATGTCAAACTAACACTGGCTATGGCCTTCTGACTGGGAGATATACTTCTGGCTGGCGGTAATTCTCAGGCAGTGGAAGAGTAGCAGTGAGCCTTTTAACAGGCAAGACTCATGGCAGCCAAAAGATGCTGGGATCCAGGTAGGGCACTACCCAGCTGTGCCATCCCTGGACACTGACTTCAGAAAGGCAGCTGTTCTCATTCTGGGGTGAGCCAGTCCCATGTGAACTTCACATTTAATGGTAAATTCACATCAAGTTGTGCCTCCACATTTTCCTCATTTACTGAGTCTCTCTTTTGGGTAAAGACTGTGCTAAAGTAACTTTTCCTGATGCAGTGTTCCCTCTCGCCCCAGAGGTTATGTATGAGTCCAGTGTTTGCACTTGGCTTGTACTCAACCCAGTATTACTTTTTTAGAATATTCCATTGAAGAGGAAGACTTACTTTAATTTCATCTTGAGCTGTTTTTATTCAGAGGAATAAAAAGTCTTTATGGTGATGATTAGGAAGGCCAGGAAGGAGTAAGGTGTTCAGGTAAGCTACTTCGACCTGTCATTTAAATCACAGTCATCAATGTTCTGATGCATAATTACCTCCCTTTAAATGTTTTATTAACTGGATGAAAACTGTTCATAGATCTTCATCTTTTTTTTTCTTTTCTTACATTTTATGATATGGAAAATGTTAAACATAAAAGTAAAATAGATACTGAGCCTTAAAGCACTTTTTCTAAAAAATCAGGATCTCTTTATGTAGCCTGGCTAGCCTTGAACTCACTATGTAAACTAGGCTAGCCTTGAACTCACAGATATCCTCCTGACTCTGCCTCCTGTTCCCCTACCACACCTGATTTCAAAGAGCTTTAAGTAACCATCAATCTTAGCTCATCTTATTCAACTACCATTTAATCTTGAATGTTTGAAAGCAGTAGTCACAATATCCAAAGCCCCCAAACTAGAAGCAAATTTGTAACCTTGAGGAAATCTTTAGATAGGTGTACTGGTCCTTGCATAGTACTCCTGTTTTTTGAAGGACATGCCTGCAGAATTCTGCAGCACCACCTAGTGGCCGGACACAGTTGAACTCTTTCATCCCCAGAAGCACATGAAGAAAGTTGGTCTGACTTCAGATTTACTATACTGTATAACTTATTCTTGTTTAATCCAATTCATACCCAAAGTGGGAGCAATGATAGACTTGTACACTACCTCGGGGTTTTGAGAGGATGAAGCAAGATAATAACAAGTGATGAACTGAGCAGAGTCCCAGGCACTTACTAAGTGATTAGACCCAGTTCATTTTTGTTTTGCTTTGTTTTTTTGTATTGTTTGCCCTGACGAAGCACTTATTTTCAACTCATGCTGGCATTTATGGTATTTTCTTCTAGGAATTCTAGGGATAGGTCCTGGGAATTGGCCGTTCTCTTATAACTCTTTGTTGGAGATCAGGATGAATTGTATCTCCAGAGAAGTTCATTGCCACCAGTTGGCATTTGGCATAATCCTAACCTCACTCTGTTGGAACACAATGGGCTTGGCCTTGTCTCCCTTGTTTCCAGCCAGAGAAAGGGATTCTCTAAGCTCCTCTCCAGTCTGTCAAGCCACGGGCAAGGAAGGCTGATCAGAGGATACTTCCAGGTTCATCTGGGCTCCGGGAGTGAAGGGTCCTTCCTTAGTAATGAGCAGAGGTTCACAGATCCTCAACAGAGCATGCATACTTACTTGTTCCAGATCCATAATGGTGTCTCAGACCCTCAGGTTCCTGTCCACACGTGGATTTGTCTCTCTGCAGCTCTCCTCCCCTCTCCTAACTCCCACCCTCACATCCGACCTTCACACAAACGTTTCTTTCAGCACTTGCTTTGCTGTCTTCTTTCTCTTCTTTCACTGTTACCCTTCCCTGATTACTCAAGTGGAATATAACAACTCCCTTGGTCTTCCTGGCTCCCTGGGTGGAGAAAGGCCCTGAGCCCTACTCCAAGACTGGAGGCAGATACCCTAGTGCATTGGAGGAAGGGAGAGACATGCAGGTATTTTTCCTGGTTCTCCTAGATCTGATCAGAGGCCCTCTAATTTCAGGCCCAGCCTTTGCCGGCAGGAACACTACACAGCCCAGTCACTTTTACCAACACTCAATCTTCAGATACAAAAAGCATGATCCTCTTGACACCATGATTGTGAATATATTGATATTCTTTGTAACCAGTGGAATGATAAAACTGGTTCAAAGAACATTTAAGAAAAATTGATACATAAATATCAGGAGGAGGGGAAAGGCAGGGAAAGGCCGGAATGTGATGCCAAGTTAGATGCAAAGTTGGCAGTGTCCACAGGACAACAGAATTGTAAACTTTCATGCTGGTTTCTCTACCAAACAAAAATTATTTACTTTTCCCAACAAATATTATTTGCATCTTTTTTAACAGTTTTTTTTTTGCCAATTAGCCTCCAACCTTGCAGCAGATACCCTATTAGTAGGACTAGGAGTCATTTACCCCTAGAACAGTGGATATTTATATATATATATATATATATATATATATATATATATATCTACTGCATATATATATGTATGTATGTATATATAAATATAATACAGGCCACATGTAAGACTTTCTAGTAGTCACATTTTTTAAAGGAAGAAATAGATAAAACTAATTTTGTTTGGGTATTTTCTTCTTTTAATTTTTTTTATTTTTGGTCTTTTTGGGACAGGGTCTCCCCAAAGCCCCAGCTGGCTTGGAATTCAGTATGTTGACTAGCTGACCTTGAGCACACAGAGATCTGCCAGTCTCTGCCTCCCAACTGCTGGGTTTATAGACATGTGCCACCACACCTGGCTTATGTTTGGATATGTTCCTTAATCCAAGTTTTCTAAACTATTATTGTTCCAACATGAATCAAATTTTTAAAAAATTACAGAGTTATTTTGTGGGATTTTGAGAGAGAGAGAGAGAGAGAGAGAGAATATAGCCCAGGTTAACCTTGAACTCAGGTAGCTGGGGCTAGCCTCGAACTCCTGATTTTCAGCTTCTGCCTCCTGAGTGCTGGGCTTACAGGCATGCACTGCCATACCCAGCTAAGTCATGAGTTATTTTATAATCTTTTTCCAAAGTGTTTGAAATCCAATGTGTATTTCATACTTGCAGCACATTTCAGATTAGAACTGAACACATTTCAAGGGTTCAGTGCCAGGAAAGACAAGTAGTCACAGGCCCAGAGAACTTAGGAGAATGTCTGGGCCCTACCATAACTGGGGTTCGACAGGTATAGGGCAGGGTCTGTCCTTCTGAATTTCTGGCAGGTTCCCACCTGTTACTGCTGGTGGTCTGCATACTTTTTGAAAAATATTGTTTTAGGATGACTTTGAAAAGATACCCAGTGGCATTTTTGCACCCTTTCCAAGTTTCCAATAAGTAAGTTCATACCCCTCCAGCTGACAGAGTGCAGCAGTAACAATGGGCCATCTGGAAGGTGTTTGGATTGGTGTGGCCTCTGACTCCAGACAGCTTGTGGTAGTGGGTGATCGTAGCAGCTCCTCCAACATCCTCACCTGTATACTGGCTCTGAGCTAGAGTCTCAGAGAGAAGGGAAAGGAACTGATAGTTAACATCCCACAGTGGGTCCAGCCCTTGTGCTGGCTGCACTTTGTTATTCTGCAGGCTCAAAACCTGATGTTTCAGAACCAGCACACCTGAATGCAGGTAATGGCAGAGTCCTAGAGCTCTGAAACTTAGAGAGTGGCCACATAGGGCATGGGAATTGATGTAAACCAAGGCCCAAATGAATTCTATGTTAGAAACACAAAATGTAGGAGACCTGCCAGCAGAGGCTGTGGAAGGACCAGGGAGGTCAGGAGCCTACAGGAGACAGCAGTCCAACCCTGCTGCTGGAAGGGCTGGAAGGAGAAGATGCCTCAGAAGCAGGGCTGGAAGCTACGCAGCCATCAGATGCTGCTCCCTGGTCATCGATGTGGAGGACTTACCCTGTCACATAGTGAGCCCACCTCTTCCTAGTCCACATCTCTTCTACATCCCAGAAACCCTTCCTCTTGGTCCTGCAGGATTGGCATGGAGTACAGTACACAGGTATTGACACAAGGTATTGCCTGGTAGATCTGGGGTCAACCCCATGTTGACCAGTGATAGCTAAGAGTAAGCATTAATCTCCTCAAGACCGGGACTCTGTCCCATCCTGATATGTTTCCCTTTAGCCCCTGTTAAAGCATGCTGAAATTAAGTGAACCAGCCTGCACTCTATGTGCTTAGAGAGCTGATACTCTAAACATATGAATGTGGAATGTTCATATATAACATGTATGAACAGGTTATTACTAGGGCTCTTTAAGACATCACATAATGTCTTAACAAGTGTGAGAAGTGATTACTGTGGCATATAATGTGAGTGTCTACACTATGACTATACTGTTTGGGAGCACTTGGAGGTGTCTGCATTTTGGGTTGATCTCTAGGGGTATATGTGGCATCTACAACTCCATGGCTATTGTTTGGTGACTGCACTGCAAGATATCTTCTTGTAGGGGTAAATGGAGTATCTACACTGGAAGTGCATAGTTTGGGATCTTGTTTGCACCCTGATGTATTCTGTGTATATGTATAAAAGTATTTCTATGAGATAAGCTCTGTGGATGAGAAGGTATGATGTGGTATCTCTGGGAAAGGAAAGGGATTCCCTGAAGCACCCACTGAGGACACGACTGATGGGTGACACAAGCAGAGCAGGACCTTGGGGAGGTGCATCTCTAGGAAAGTACGTGGTGCCAGCTCTTCCTGGGGACACCTCTGACCAGTACTTGGTCACTTTTCTCAGTACTTGGGGACCTCCTTTTGGGATACTAAGTTTTCAGGGCCTGTAACAGGTCTTATTCTGAATATGAATTTTATGCTTGTGGATTTTGGAAACAACCTCTGATGAATTAAATGCTTTAATTCAGGTGTATGGATAATGTATAGATAGCTACTCTATGTAATAGTTAAGGGCCCGGCCCTGATTTTAGACCCTTATATTAGGAACACTGAATAGAGGAGCCTAACAGAGACCCAAGAGACTATATTATGTGCCAAGACCCACCACCAATTTAGCCCTGCCCTCCATTTCCCAAGATGCTCCCAGAGCCTCACAAGACCCAAGGCAGTCACTATGGACTTTGAGTTTACAGTGACTCGACTATTGCCATGGTTACCATACCTATGGTATCAAGGCCCACCTTTACTGCCGACTATCAGGAAGACTGAAGGATCAGTCCCTCTGTGTTTGTACATAAAATGACATCAATCACATTATATACTGTGATTTTCCCCCAATTGCTATATGTAGTATGTATATAGTATGTGTATGTACTCTGTTACTAGGTTTCCTATAATGGATCTAGAATTTATGAAAAATGGCTCTGCTACATGGGATGACTGGGCAATATTTTCAGTGACTATCTTTGGAGAAATTATATACAACACAAGCTGGCATATGAATGTACATTCTCTGTGTTCCACAGTCTTTCTGTGCATATACTCTATAGTATGGGCATCTAAAGCAAATGAAGTATAGACTTGTGGCCTGAACTACTGGTAATCTGTGTATGATGAGTATAGGCCATATGTGGAATATATACTTGTGCAATGACCATATCTTGTGATAGTAAATATTGCATATGCATCATCTATAATTGATACACTGTTTATGCTAAGTACATATGTGTAGGTAATGGATATCCTGTGGGGAAGAGATATGCTGTATGACAGATACACTGTATGTGATGGGCACAGACTGACAGATATGCATAAGAAGTTTATATTAGGTACTGAGCACATGTAATCATATACATTGTATGTGTGGGGCTACATAGTGTGAGTGTAATTCATGTGTAGTGAATACATACACACATATACATACATACTATAGAATATATAATCTGTGATGAATACACACTGTATAGGTGTGACTTTATGGACAAATAAGCACTTTCTAATGTGTCCATTGTGTGCATATGAAGATACCCTGTGTAGAAAGATCGTCTTTGTGATGCATTTGCTTGGTCCATTCTGTGTGTACACACCTTGTGATGGGAATATGGAATGTGCACTCTGGGGGAGCAAACAGGGGAGCCTGTGCTGGGAGGAGGTGTGGCGGGGAGCTGTGATCTTTATCTGTTTCTGAAACTCAAAGACCCTTGAGCCTCCCAACCTCACTATTGCAGGTTCTTCCTGAAATTCTTCCTCAAATGCAACCAGAATTGCCTGAAGAACGCAGGGAACCCCCGAGACATGCGCCGCTTCCAGGTCAGTTTGGGAAGAGTCTCTCAACTCCATGCAGACCCACCCTTTACTGATAGGTGAAGGGAGAGCTGTGGACCCTGCCAGGGTGGGTCTCTGCCCAGCCCTAGGCCTCAGGGCCTGTGCCTGCTGGGGGTGGGGCAGCTCCCTCACAGCTTATGCCGGCTGCCAAGGGAGGCTTCATTAGAGTCCCACTTAAGAAGATGCTAATTGTGACATTTTTACATGATTAACGACCCAGGTAATTTGCATAGTGTGAAGCGGAGAACAGCTGCCCTTAGCACATCCCCAACCTGCACATTCCTCCCAGTGCAGGGGTAGTGGGAGAAGCCAGACCCAATTTGCTGCCTAGAAAAAGGTGGGGGCTCCTTGTTGATGGGGTCTCTAGCTGATTCTGTACCCCAACATACTTAGTTGGGTGAATCTTGAAACTGGGTAGATACTGAATACTGTTCCTCTGTATGCAACAATGTTGGACACTGTGCTTAAGGAGCCAGAACTTTTTCAGGACTTTTGATTTCTCTGGCTCCTGAGGGTTTGGCTCATCCAGGGGTGTCACCTAATCTGACTGGCCCCAACTCTACCAGCACAGTTGCCACCCAGCAGGGACCCCCTCCCCCAATGATTCTCTGAATTCAGGCATCCAACCACCTACTTCAAGCTATTAGTTTTACATAACAGTCCCCACCTCAGGGTTGCAAGGGCCCTATCCAGACTAGTCTTGGCTGTCCCCACAGGTAGTGGTGTCCACGACAGTGAGTGTTGATGGACATGTACTGGCTGTGTCGGACAACATGTTTGTGCACAACAACTCCAAGCATGGCCGGAGGGCCCGCCGTCTGGACCCTTCAGAAGGTTAGGACGCCCAGCCCAGCCCTGGCTAGCCTCAATCCCCACAATGGTGAGGTTCCCTGACCTGGGTCCTCTCCTACCCTCAGCTGCCACCCCCTGCATCAAGGCCATCAGCCCTGGGGAGGGCTGGACAACGGGAGGCGCCACCATCATTATCATCGGCGACAACTTCTTCGACGGGTTGCAGGTCGTGTTTGGCAACGTGCTTGTATGGAGCGAGGTGGGCCACCCCTGCCAGTTTCTCTCCACACCTCAGGACTGGGCCCTCCCCCTGGGACCTGCAGGCCTCTCCTCTCCTCTCACAGCTCATCACCCCTCATGCCATCCGAGTGCAGACACCACCGAGACACATCCCTGGGGTGGTGGAAGTGACTCTCTCCTACAAGTCTAAGCAGTTTTGCAAAGGAGCCCCTGGCCGCTTTGTCTACACAGGTAAGGAATCGGGTAGCTGAAGCCAGCCTAAGGTCCACAGAGATAGATAGTCTAAGAGCTCAAGCATTTTCAACACCGTTGCCAGTATTCACAAAAAGTCTACAGGTTGCCACACTGCTGAGTGGCTCTGTCCCCTTACCAGAGTGGGGGTACTCCTCTGTCCTAAGTCTTCTCACCATGGAGGGAGGGCCTTAGCCCTGCCCATATCCTCCAAAGTTCAGAACTTCTCCCAGGGTATATTTTAATCTCAAAGATGTCGCCAAATGGGCTCACTACTCTCAAAATTGTTCCTGGACCTCTTGGGTCTCCCAGGCCTGACTCTTTTTTCACACACCCTTGGGTGAGAGCCCACAAACACACATCTCCCTGATGAGCAGTTAGCACAGGGTTCATGGAAATGCTGAGACTGCTTGGTTCAGTTTGACCACTAGCTAGAATTCATTCACCTCCTTCATCACATCTAGCCCCAGCTCAAGCCACTGAATTCTCCCCAGAGTCTCCCACGTCCCTCCCCCCAGATACTCCACACCCCAACAAAATGAGGGGAAGAGTTACAGAGTGGAGGGCTGGACAGCAGAAACCCACACCAATGGGTATGTGCTGAATTAGGCTAAGCTAAAACCGGAGGGCGAATAGAGAGGCGCTAGACAGCTGGAACAGAAGGAAAGTGCAAAGCCCAAGAATTAAGTGCATTATACTGTGTGGAAAACCCAGGGAATTTAACTAAACTCTGCCTTGAAAATTAAGAATGTAGAACTTGGAGACTGGTGGGTTAGGACCTGGTGCAGAGGTGGGACAAGGGGCCCAGGGGAAGGAGGAGGGAAGGAAGGAGGAATTAGTTGAGTCTTGTTTTGGATCCATGCAAACCTCTAATGACTGCATGCCACTTGCTCCATGATAAATGGAGATTGTTAGGTAATTTGTTTGTTGGAGACCAAATGCAAACAGAAAACTCCCTTGTGTCCTGCCCCTGAGAATATTAGACGTGTGTATGTGTATGTGTATTGTTTCCTACTTTTCCTCCCTAAGTGCGTATGTGTTGACACCGTGCTTGGCCCAGAGCCTGGCTCAGTAAATATTTGTTGAATGAATTCTGAACAAACATATGAAGGAACCGAGAAACCTCCCCGGAAGTTCGCTGATATGTGGGCCTGGGGTTGTCCGGGAGACTAGAGCTGGGGTTGGTGGAGGTGGCCGGCAGCGAGGTTTCTGAACTGTTGTGCCCTACGGTTGTTGTGCTTCTGTCTGGAAGCAATGTCCTCCAAATATCACCATTCTCCCCAGCTCTGAATGAGCCTACCATTGACTACGGATTCCAGAGGCTACAAAAAGTCATTCCTAGACATCCAGGAGACCCGGAGAGGCTGCCCAAGGTACTCAGAGGGAAGAGACCTGATGAGGGTGTCCCCTGGGCAAGGGAATGAGGAACCCACCCCGGCCCCTCAGCACCCGCAGGGGCTGCCCCACCGACCTGCTGCCTCCTCCCCTGCCCCTAGGAGGTGCTGCTGAAGCGGGCGGCCGACTTGGCGGAGGCCCTCTATGGAGTGCCCAGCAGTAACCAGGTATGGCGCCTCTGCCCACCTCCCGGTGCCGCGGGGCCAGGCGCGCCCTTCCTGCGCCTGCCGCTGCCCCGGCGGTGCCCTGCTCTTGTCTTCGCAGGAGCTCCTCCTGAAGCGAGCGGCAGATGTGGCCGAGGCCCTGTACAGCGCTCCACGAGCGCCCGCGCCGCTCGGACCCCTAGCCCCCAGCCACGCACACCCGGCCGTCGTGGGCATCAACGCCTTCAGCAGCCCGCTGGCCATCACCGTTGGGGACGCCACGCCGGAGCCGGGTGCGTGCGCCACCCTGCCCCGAGTTGCGGTGCGCTGGAGAGCCTGTCCCCCTAAATCACACCCCCCCCCCCCACAGCTGGGATAACCTCTACTCTCTCGCAGGCTATGCGCGCAGCTGCAGCAGCGCGTCCCCGCGCGGGTTCGCGCCCAGCCCCGGCTCTCAGCAGAGCAGCTACGGCAGTGGCCTTGGAGCTGGCCTTGGCAGCTACGGCGCACAGGGGGTGACCGGCCTCGGCGTGCCGGGGTCCCCTAGCTTCCTCAATGGCTCCACCGCCACCTCGCCCTTCGCCAGTGAGTGTCCCCTGCCCACAGAAAGGGGAGGGCCGGGGCCTGGGAATGCAGAATGGATTCGGGCCTTAAATCTATCCTGGGATGTGTGTTTCCAGTTCTCCACTTAGGAGGGTGGTGGACCCTGACCTTGCCCTGGGAATCAATCAGCCCTCTCTTATGGTTGCTCCCTGCTTTTGGACCTCAGCCTCACTCTTTGGGAAGTCCCGGAATCCTGGGGCCATACTTCATGCACCTTAAGCCCACTTTACTGACCCCAGTTGTACACATCAATTCCAGCCCTCTCATGGTTGTGGAGCCGTCTTTAATTGGGGGGGGGGCGGTAATGGCGGGTGGAGGGACCTGGGCAGAAACCTGATGGACAGCAACCTTTCAGTCAAACACCAGGACTTCGGGAGGAGTCTGGCGGCCCCTGCTGGAAGTCTAAGGAAACTCAGACTCCCAGCGGCCCTGTGGGCCAGGTGGGCGGTGGCATTATGCATGACTTTCAGTGGTATGATCAGGCAGAGCTAGAGAATTCTGAGTGATCAGAGCTGGATTCAGAGTTTGAGTGTCCCGGGTCAGGAGCTGTCTGACATTCACATGTTACTTCTGTGAACTTCAAGGGTCCTCTCAGTAAAATAAGATCGATATCACCTCCTTCCTGCCTCAGGTGGTTCTCTGATCTGAATCTGGCACTGGTCATAAAGGTCAGTCATAATTCAGAAAGAATGTATAAAATTTCACAGACCCAGCCCAGGCTGTAGGTGTTAACCAACTTCCCTTTGGCCTCTTGGGGTAGAGCAGTTCCCAGCTAGATGGACGGGCAGTATCTGATGTCCTGGGTGAGTGACATCCAGACCTGCTTTTGTGCTTTATTGTTTTGCATTGCCTGCTTCCTTCCACTGTCCAAGGCTACTCAGCAGACATTTATAATGCACCTATTGAGCTAAAACAGTGGGCTCAGGGGAATCCGGCCACCTTTTCTCACCAGCAAGAAACTTCTCTACCAATTACAGTAGAAGTTATCCCTCCAGGAAAGGACACTGCTGAATCTGAGAAACAACAACTGCCCAAGAAGGAACTTCTTGTGGTTTTGCCTGCAGTTTCCTTACCTCTGCCTTTTCCCCCGACTTGCCATTGCCGAAAACAACTGTCTATGCACCTGCCTGGCTTTCCTAACCAAGGATACTGTTCTTTCTGACTATGGATCTGGCCTGGCACAACTTATGGAATCCAGAGCCCACACAGGCCAGAGCCCTTTCGTGCCCTTTCCCAAGGCCTGTCTCTCCTGACTCTTCGCTTAGACCAGGTTCCTCTGATCTGCATTCCTTCCATTCTAGGACAGTAGCCTCTTTTGAGTTTCCTTTGGACTTAAATCTTTCTGACACAATTACAAAGGGTATCAATGCCCACCAAGGCATCCCTAAAATGTCATCAGAATTGTCCCAGCCAGAGGATCTGAGGCTGACTGTTTGGGTCTCTACTTGGTCTTAGTATTAGTTATCAACAATTCTAGAGTGAACCACAACTTTCAGTACTGTACAAGCTACATAATGTAGCTGTAAGCTCTCTGGACTTTGGGAAATACAGTGTATTTTCTAGCATTGATGTTAAGTACTTCACAATGTCCAAAACCTTACCAGCTAGGTCTCAAGGAGGTGGTGACCACTGAGTGAGGACATTTGAAATAGGGCAGCTGTTGAAGCCATTCTTGTATGAAAAGCTAGTGGGTGTGTGCCCTGATGTTAAAGCAGTCTTCTGTCCATTGCCTGCTGCTTGGACAATACTCAAACTTCTGCCTTACTGATATTTAGAAGAGAAAAGCAGGGAATTGGTTCAAATGAGACAGAGGTAAGATGCAGGAGTGCCCTGAACTGGAGTCCCCAGCAGATAACACTACAGAAAGAAGGGATGGGCAAAACTTGTGAGTAGGAAGCTTCCTCATATAGTACCATAAATGGCCATAAAACTGAAGAACAGAAAACTGTGAGGATATAGAACTCTCTTTAAAACTGACCAGCTGGGAGAAAGAGATACACAAGGCTTCTAGGGTCCAGACTGAAGATGACAGGGCCCTGCATTAAGGTAGAAAGAAGCAGTGCCAAGAGGAGAGTAGAGGAACAGCCAGAGCATGGTGCACATTGGAAAGGAATGCACATTTATAGAGGAAGTTAGGCCACTTGTGTGAATTGTGATTCTTGGCCAAGAAGCCTTATAACAGGACACTCTGTGTACACCCAAACTTTATTCCTTTTGATTTATCCCAATTCTCCTGTGACCCTTGAACTTTGACTTGAGTCTTGGCGGTCCAGGCCCATAAATATTTCTTAGCATTTCAGAATCCCAGTGATTTTCAGCAGGAATCCCAACAAATCTCTCATTTGGGGGATCTGTCCCACCGTTTGTTTTTTTTTGTTTTCATTGGGTCTGATCCTGTTATCTCCCGCCCTGAGAAACAGTGTCCAGAACCTCTAAAAAGGCAAGGGCTGGCCCAAGACCCAGAGGTTCCCAGTCCACCTCTAGATAATGCCTTGCCCTGGTCTTCCCGGGACTCTCACAGCCCTTAGGAGGGCGGAGCCTGCAGCCTGGTCAGCAGCAGCCCTGCTGCTCACTCTGGTGCTGTCTCCCTGTTGTGTCTCCCACTGCCTTCCCTGCTGCACCTGCCCCGTCCTTGCCCCGCCCCGGAGTCATGCCCTCCAGCCCCCCGCTGGCAGCTGCCTCCTCCATGTCCCTCCCGGCCACCGCCCCCTCCACCAGCGTCTTCTCCTTCTCGCCTGTCAACATGATCTCCGCTGTCAAACAGAGGAGCGCCTTCGCACCTGTGCTGCGCCCACCCAGCTCCCCATCCCAGGCCTGCCCCAGAGCACATGGAGAGGGGCTTCCAGGTGAGCAATTGAGGCCGCCTCACAGTGGCCTGAGGGAAGGGCTCTTATCCAGCCACTGGCTTAAGGAACCCACTCCATCAAAATCCCACCAGTGCCTCATGCAGTTGACCAGTTCTTTTTAGAGGGTGCCCAGCCGGAGGTTCTGCAGGGATCCGAGGAGGCCCACGTGGACTCCACTTCCCTGAGTCTTATAGTTAGAAGTACCCTGGACTCTGTCTAGACTCTGAACTGACCACTTGGCCAAGAAGATTGAAATCCCAGTTGGAAAAGATCCCAGTAGCCCAGCCCCATACAACTCTGTGAGCTGGAAGGATCCAGCGGATTTCATACCTTTTCCCCATCCAGAGCCACATACTGCTGTGAGATAGGGTCATTTAGTGAACAAGAGGGCCTAGCTTCCCCTTTCCCACCGTACAGATTAGGACTTGAGAACAAGTCACCCTCCCTAGGTCTTGATAATGAAACAACTGTTCTCTCATTTTACACACATACGCAGAAAACTTTTACTCACAGAACTTTCCCCACCCAAGTAGTAATTGGAACCTCAGTGTGCAAAGGGAGAGATTGGCTGTGAGGAAGAAAGTAGAAGCAATTGTGTGGGGGGTAGAGCCAAAACCTAGTTAGGAACAGAGCTAGATGAAGTTATCTTCCTCAAGAGACTTTTAGGTGAGGCTGCAGGGATGTCTCTAAGGAGATCCTGGGACCCAAGCCGGAGTTTAGCACTTAGCACCATACCTGGCTTAGCTTTCCTCACAGTAGGTGCTTAGTAACTAGAGGTTAAATTCGCAGAGGAGTGTTGGATCCCAGGGGCCCCCTTCAAGTGCAGAGGCCTCTAGAGGGCTTCATTACATTTTGCCAGACAACTGAGCTGAAAGAGGCTGCTAGGCTAGGACTGGAGTAGAATATACCCGATAGGATAGTTTCCCAGATGGTGATGGGTGTTCCTTACATAAGAATCATAGTTCAAATTAGGTAAGTGGAGATATTTATTTAGTTTTTAATAGAAGTGTGATATATTATGAATCTTCTAGGAAACAAACAAATTTATTGGAGCACATTTATTTCTCAAAGAGCATCTTATAATTAGTTCCTGTGGGTGTCGGAGACTAAGGAAGAAACATCCATGTTGTTTCCTAAATCTGATGGGGTTTACCAAAACCAAGATCAAAGACATGGAAGCAAGGCCATTATGTTGGGCCCTACAGTCATCCCTGAACCCAGTATAGTGACACTTGGGGGTCCCCATGACCAGACAGTAGAAAAACTATGAACAGTGTCCTGAGAGGCCTCTGCTCTAGAGTCTCTGTATGAGAGAGTTGGAGGACCTTGGAAGGGATGTGAAGCAAGCATGGAGCCTGCTAAGAAGATGATGAACACGCGTAGCAGCCGCAGGATTTCCCTGATCACAAGAAAACTGACGGTAGTGGGAGGTGATCCAGAAAGGCCTGTGTGCCTCTCCCTACTCTGAGGGCACCACGGGATCCTTTCCACCAGAGGCTTCTCATTTCGACAGTCCAGGCAGGCCCGGGATGATGATTTATCTAATTACAAATTTTTATGTAGAGCAAGAGGGCAAGGGGACCGGTTGGTAAAACATCCACAGGGCGAACTGTTGTCAGAAAAGGCCGTGCCCAAGCAGGGTTTGAAGAACAAATTTGTTTTCTAGCGGAGCCAAATCAGTGAGCTCTGGGTTTCATTGGGTGACTTTGCCTTGATGAATAAGGCAGAAAAGTAATCCAGGATGATTCCTAACATCAACCACATACACACACACACACACACAGAGAGAGAGAGAGAGAGAAACAAAACAGAAGAATGCATGGGAGAAGTCAGTGAAATAAAGAATGCTGAAATAAGGTTGCCAAGTGTAACCTGGTTCTACAGGGCAGTAAACCCTAACCTGCCTGCGGAAGATGTTCCTCCCTCCTTCCTCCTCCCTCCTCCCTCCTCCCTCCTCCCTCCTCCCTCCTCCCTCCCGTCCCTTACTTCTTAGGTTGTTGGCTTTTGAGACAGGGTCTCTCTGTAGCCCAAGGTGACCTCAAACTCATGATCCTTCTACCTCAGCTTCCTAAGAGATAAGATTATATCCGTGTTCCGCCCACCCCTGATATTACGTTCTCTATCAATTAGAAATCTCCTCCAAGATAACATCAACTTAACAAAGAGTAGAGTGACTTTTAAGCTGGACTTATTAGATACTATTCCTAGGTGACTTTAAAAGGGTATGAGGTCCTAGCTAGGCATAGTGGCTGTGGTGCCTATAAACCTCAGAACTCGGGGCTGAGATAGGAGGTTGTCCAATCAAAAGCTAACATGGGTTGCATAGTTAGACTCTGTCATTTCCCCTGCCTGCTCCCAAAGAAAAGATGCACTCTCCTTTTTCGCCTGATTTCCAACTTTTGTCTTAAGCTATGTGTATGTGCAGCTTAAAATGTGAAAGATGGGGAGGACAAAGGACCCGGCGTTTTGCCAGCACAGAGAAGGGGTTAGGCCGAGTGGAGTGGTGGAGTGATGTATCCCATACCTGCTGTGCATGCATAAAAGTGCTTCTGGAAACTGGCCTCTTTCCTCACTATCCTGATCCTTGTCCATCTGTTTCCTCACCTTGACACAGGCCCTCTGAAGTAGGTGAGTCTGGACTGAGGAGATGGCTTCATGAGCAAGTGTTTGCTGTGTAAGCACTAGTACCTGAGTTTAGACCCCCCAGCTTCCACATAAAAGTTGAGTGTGATGATGCACACCTATCACCACAGCCTTGGGGCAGAGATAGGCAAATACCCAAGGCTCCTTGGCCAGCCCATCTTACCAAAACCAGTGGCAAACTCCAGTTTCAGTGAGTGATCCTGACTCAAAAAATAAGGTGTAAGACTAAATACAGTAGCACACACCTTAAATCCTGGCATTCAGCAGGTGAATGGAGGCCAGCCTGGTCTACATGTCAGGCTTCAGGCCAGCTGGGCCTAGAGGAAGACCCCTTCTCAGGGAAAGAAGGTAGAAGCCAACACAGGAAGATACCCAAAGCCAACTTGTAGTCTTCACAGGTGTGCACACCACACCACACCCACACTTGGAGAAGGTGGATTTAGACAGAGGAGCCCAGAATCATGGAAGTGAGAAAATCAAGGATGTAGACTGCACATCTGAGGGTCTGAAGAGCACCCCTCACCTTTCCATCTTTGCTATTGACCCCAAACCAGGGGTTTGGCTAGGGGTGATGGGCAGCCTGTAGGAAGTACTGTATGCCCCGCCTGCTGTCTTCAGCCCAGAGAGGGACGGGCCGGTAAGGTCACCAGGCTATACAAGGCTTATTCCTCTCTCTCCTTGCTGACTATAGACCAGCCTTTTGAAGATACTGACAAGTTCCACTCTGCAGCCCGGGGGCTCCAGGGCCTTGCATACTCCTAATTATGGTAGGTGTCCATCTGAGTCTTGCTTCCTCCTCTGGCCCTGAAATGAATTCTGTCTCTAAAAGGCAGGGTTGGGGGGTCGGGGTCCAAGTCTTTCTTCCCCATGCCCATCTATGCAGCTGTCCAAGATATATGGCCATCTAAATGGCACAAGCTGAAAAGAAATGGCTTCCTATCTCTCTACAGCCAGCACTCTTCCAGGAATTTCTTTTCTCATCTCTCCCCACCAGGTCTGCAGGTGTTCACCAATGAGACAACTGGAGGTCCCTCTGGATTCATGTTCATGCACAGATGACAGCACAAGCAGATACAGGGTCAGGACTTTGGAAAGACCTCAATCCCTAGGCTAGACAGGGAGAGGCCTTCACCCTTGTCCTCAAGGCCCCTTCACACCTACAGACTTCTCTCAGCTCCCTTTCTCGGGTACATTAGCAGCCCCAGAACTGTGCTAATGCTCTTGGCAAGAGCATCATAGGGAGGTGTCGGGATTTCGGCCTCACTCACTGGGTCAGTTCCTCTGCAAGAGATGGATTTTGTGCAGATCAGGGATGCTGGTGAGAGATCGAGAAATGGGGACTATGGGAAAGAGGAAGCTCAGGGAGTGGTGACCTAAAGAAGTCCTGTTTGCATCTGAACCGTCTCGCCTGACCTAGCAGCCCATCTTCTCCCCAGTGAACAAGGTGGTGCCCAGAAGTCTCAGGAAGCCCACCCAGACTCCCATAGAGCTGCCCACAAGTCACTGGACCCCATGGCAGCCCCCACTTCTTTTGAGAGTTACACATTCATGCTGACCACATCATGCCTCCGTGTGGGAGTTTTAGGCTTGGAAGATATGAAAAGGAAGGGCCAGGCCTCCTGAATTTGAATCTTAATCCAATGGATGTTTGATGAGCTCTCTCTCTCTCTCTCTCTCTCTCTCTCTCTCTCTCTGTTTCTCTCTCTCATACACACACACATATACACACACACACTTATTGGCTCCATGGAACACCCTGGCTACTCCTCAGATGGCCTTACACTCTGCTTAACTTGGACAAAATGAAACAATAAACCAGATGCAGGTGGCCACATGGCCTCTCTCTTGCCTGCTTCTTTGATCTACTTTTTTCAGTGTTCTGTAGCATTCATGGGACCACTATGAAGCATGCCTCTAGGCATCCTTCTACCTTGGGCTTTTTAAATAGCCCCAGTGATCAAATGACCAAGTAGTCCCTGCTTCATGCCTGCCAGGAGATGAGCTCCGTCCCAACAGTGTTGGCTGCAGGTGTAATTAGTTGTCTGGCCGAGACCAAGATGAGGATTGTCAGACTTTGCTGGGTACTGGGGCAGAGCACGTTACATAGTAACTTAGATGTATAGAGGTCTGAAGTGAGATCCAACTTCAGAGACTGTAGTGTCTGCCTGAACTTGGTGGGCAGTTGTGGATTGCAGGATGTCCCTCTGAGCTGTACTTCAACCTCCCTTCTGTCCCTGGACTCAAGCCACCTCTGGCACTCCTGCTTCAGAGTCTTAACAAGAAAGGTGAAAAGTTTCCTAGGCTTATTCACCCACCCAGAGCCCCAGAATACTCCCAGTCCCTGAGAAGTACCCTCTGGGTGAAGGTCAGGTTTTCTTCCCCTGGAAGCCAGTTTTTTAAACCCACTCTCCAGTGAATCCAGTGTCCAACTTGGACCTCAAGCGTTTGGAAGCCCTGTCTTTGCCAACCCACATACCTAGCCATGCAGCCATGCAGGACTGGATTCTGGAATTCCTCTCATCTGGGATGCATGACAGAGTCATCCTGCCCTATTTTCAGTGCAAGCAGTTCTCACTGCACAGACCCCTCCAAGGCAAAGCCCTTGAAGATTCAAATCTGTACTAGAAATAAATGGTAACCGGATGGTGATTACACTCTGGTCCCCAAAATGGGTAAGGTGCCATAGTCAGTATAAACGGAGACAAGGATCCCTTAACAGTCACCATTTGTGCTTACACGCCCTCTTCACATTCACACACACGCATGCATGCACCAGTTCCAGGTGAATCATAGGTGAAGTCTAAAACGATAGTCTCATTCCGTGCAGACAGATGAGCATCCTTTGTCAGTGATCTTCAAACCAATTTCTATTACTATTATTGTGTGTGTAAAGAAGCAAGTGTTGGATATATCTGAGGTTCACAATGGACCCCAGCGTCTCTCTCTTCTCTAAGATGATTTTTCCAAATAGAGAGCATTCAGAGCCTGCAGCATCTTTCTCACCTTGAAGAGACTTTTCGCAGTTATTGAGTCTCTGAAGCTCTTAACTCCTTAGCCTGGAGTAGCCACCTTCCCCTGACCCATGCCGCCTCTGCACTTTGACCTTCAGTTGTCTTTCCTCTGCTATCACGTCAGGGGCAGTAACAACAAACTGTGGGCAGTGAAAGGAATGAGCCACCATCTTATAGCCACCAGCCTAGAAATCTGATGCCTCCAAGAAGACCGACCAAAAGAGAACCTGATGAGAATGAGGCATTGGCCATGAGTGTGGACCGTGTCTCTTACCACTTCTTCCCCACCCCCATCTTCGTCACTGACATAGTGAGATTTTTTTTTTTTTATGACTAGGACTTCTCAAACGAATGTGGTTTTATTCATTTCCATATGGTTAATACTTCTCTTATCTTTTTGAAAAATCTTACTCCCAAGTCAGGAAGACATTTTAGAATTTTTGGTTTTAGCTTTTTATATCAGCAGTCTAATTATAATTAACTTTTTGTGTGTGATATGACCAAAGGATCTAATTTAATTGTTTTTCAAATGAATAGTAAGTTGGCCAGCACAATTTATTCAACTTACTGGCTTCTACTTCACTGCAGTGGAAATTAATCATAAATCAAATGCCTATATATACAAGGATCTGTTCTACAGTCTATTCTGGTCTATTGATCATTTTGTCTGTCTTGTTAAGATACTACGATATCTTAACAACTTAGATTTACACTGTTTTAACATTTGGCACAGCAAGCTGTCTAACTTCAGTCCTACCAGAGTTTTTGTTGTTGTTGCTGTGATAAATACCATGAACAGAAGCAGTTTGTGGAGGGAAGGGCTCGTTTTGCTTATACATCCACCTTCAAGGAAAGGCAGACCAGGAGCTCAAGTATGACAGTAACAAAAACAAGACTGTCTTTGTCAGTTTTGTTCCTTGAGAGTAAAGAAACCAAGCATTTGAAAGGGGAAGCAAAAATGTCACTGCATAAGTGTGCTGCTCCATGGGGCCCACCATGTTAAAGGTTCATTTTATTTTGAATTATGTGTATATGTGCTGGGGGTATGTCCGTATATCCATAGAGGCCAGAAGTGTTGGGTCCCCCAGAGAGGAGTTAGAGCGGATTGTAAACCGCCCACCATGGGTATTCGGAATCAAACTCAGGGCCCTGCAAGAACAGTATACGCTCTACTGCTAAGCTAGTTCTCCAGTCTTGGAGCCAGAACTTTAGCATCTCAGTTCTCCAGAGTTTTTCGTACCCTCCTCAGCGAGTCCGATAATGAAAGCTACCCTGATGGGCCTGTAGCTGGGGTAACGGGAAATTCGGGCTGTCTAGAACCCCGGTAGCCATCATGATCATGGTTCCCGAAGGCTTGCCTCCGAACCAGCAAAAAAGTTTTTTGGTTCAGCCCCCTGCTCCAGTGCTTTCAAGGTTCCGCCTACCTGGGAACCTGCTCCCTGTCTGCACCCAGGCACTCAGCCAGAACTGAGTCCACTTTCAGGTGGATAAAGGAGGACCCAGCCACTTTGGGGCTGCCACTTATTCAAATCCAACCAGCTTTGGCTTCTGTGGTAAAAGCTGGTTTGTTTGGGCTGCTTCCCAGGTCCTTCTTGGAAGCTGGGCCTAGAAGGCCACATTGCCAAGACAAACTGTGGTTGCTGATGGAATGTGATGAAGTGGCTGCTGAACAGGCCCGAACTTGGCAGCCCTATGGGTAGTCTCCCAGCACGGGGCCCTTCGGAGCCAGACCAGGCCAGAGCAGTTACCATGAAGCTATTTGGCATTTCTCTAAGCCCTTGTTGAATGAGGCAAGGGAGAAACTTCTCTTGGTCTGAAAACCAAAATCCTATCGTCAAGCCTCAGGGCTGACAAAACTACTACCGATCCACTCCTCTGGGAACGGCGCAGTAGCAGAAGGAACTGGAGAGGGACGTGTAGCAGGGAGGCGTGGGCCAGGTTCGGGTGTGCAGTAGTAGAGCTCCAGCGAAGCCTCCGCTTCCCTCCACACGACCCGTATGATGGCGCTACATGGCCGGTAAATCCACAGTTCATTCAGCTGGAAGCAAAACCTGAAAAAGAGATTCGGATGCACATGAAAGTTCTCTCTAGAAGAAGAGGAGAAAGGGCAGCAGGTCAAAGCACAGGGATATTAGGCACGAATGCCATCCGCATGACAGGCTAGCATGGTCCAGGTTCTGGAGCCTGAAGGGTGCCAGTTTATGGAAGTGGAGGACTTTGTTATTCCTGTGCTGATGGTCATTGGCTGTAGGGCGCCAGAGTGATAGCCTGGGTAAGGCAGCTCCCATTTGGCCATGGGCAATACTTGGGAGAAGGGAGCAGCTTTCAGCCATTAACAGCCAACACTCACCATAGTGGAGGGATGAGTACAGTGGCTGGCAAAAGATCTGGTGAGGCACTCAGAACGCTCACTGTTCCTTAGAGCCTCCAGAACCGGGGCTAGCCCTCCAGAACCGGCGCTAGACCTCCAAGACCGGCGCTAGACCTCCAGGACTGGGGCTAGCCCTTCCTTTGTGCCACCCCTACTTCTTGAATAGCAGAGACTACTTCCACTTCAAGTGAAGCTTGTAGAATGAGTCCTGGACCATTGAAAAGGTACGTGGATTCTCATAGATCAGATGAGGCCGGCAGAGCTCTGTAGCAGAGGTGGACACAGAGTAAGTAGCTAGTGGACTCAAGTCGAGAGTAAGTAGAAAGTGGACTTGCTGGATGGTGATGGTGTCTACACTGGTTCTGTTGAACCAGAGCTCTTCAGTTGTTGCCACAGACACCTCAAAAGTTGGCCCAAGGCCTGTCCTTTCCCCGTTGCACTTCCTGCATAGGACGATCTCCCTTTCCCTTCCAAATTGAGCAATCCTCTGCCAGTCCCCAAGATAAGGTGAGGGTGGTAATTTTGCTGTCCCTTTGGTCTCATTGGAATCTCCTGGCATCAGCTTTTAATCTCCTTGTCCTTTGATACGCTAAGCAAAACAAAAAATATCAAACCTGCTGTTTCTTCCTTTGTACCACTGGGACTGTAGTCTTCACTCTATGCTAGGAGTTATGTGTTGGCACTACAGAATGACAGAGAAGAGGACATAAATGAGAGAACGGAGCACAGGGGCCATGGCACTGTGCCCACAGAACAAAGCTAGCAGGATGCTCTAGAAGGGTGAATCTGAGAAGAACACCCTCCACAGGAAAGCTGATGGAGAGGGGCTGTAGGGAAAATAAAGGGTGTGTGAGAAGCACTTTACACAGCAAAATCAAGAGGTGTAGAAACTTCCTAGAAGATGGAGGCTGTTGTTGTTCATATTCACTTTGCTAAATACAGCTTAAAGTTCACACATAATGTCAGGGACTTTAAGCTGTACTTAGCAAAGTGAATATGAGTGTGAAACAAACAGCAAATGGTTAGGAGGTGGAGAAAAGGAAGAGAGGTTATCTAGTAACCTGGCATCTAAGGAAAGACATGGCAGAAAGTTGCCTGGATTTTCTTTCTGTCTCCCATATATTCTACATTTGAAACTTTAAAAGCCAGAAACCCAGAAATGCCTATAGGCGCCTAAAACCTATATAGACTCAAATGAAAACTTACTCTCTCGCTTGGCATGGTAGTACACACCTGTAGTCTAGCCCAGCTCCTTGGAGGGCAGAGGTAAGAGGACTGATTGAGTTCAAGGAGTGTGAGACCAGCCTGAACAACAGAGCAAAATGCAGTATTAACAAAATAAATCCCAAACCCCTCCTCTCTCTAGCCAATTGGCCAAGTAAAGGAATCCTAGTGAAAAAACAATTGTCAAGGCTAACTCCACAGACAATTACCACTCCATTAGCAAAGGCCCACTAGGAGGCCTGAACTTCACCCTCCTAGGTGTAGAGAATACCAAGTAGAGAACCATGACATTCATCCAGGCCAGCCAGTAGAGTCGTGCTCCCAACCACATAGTCTTACTAACTCTTCAGTGAAGACCCAATGAGGATCTAGGATTTCCACCCCTGCTCAGCTGCTCAGCCTCCCTGCTGGGCTGGTGTCACAGGAAGCCTAGTGAAGGATCAGGATTTTCACCATGATCCAAAAGTTATTTTCTCCCTGACACCATGGTATCAGAGAAAATCACACTTAGAGCCAGCCCTGTACCCTTACGCATCAGTAAAAGGAAACGCTGCATAAAAAGAACAGCTCTACAGGAATCAGTACTGGTCAAGTAGGGAAGCTGGACTTTCTACCTATATCTGACAATACAACCCCGACGTTCTACCCCACCTTAACCTGACAGATGGATATCAGTAAAAAGCTAGTTAAAACACAAAGTTTAAATAAGGTCCAGACACTCATAATTATTTTTAAAGTTCATGTTTCAATTGAAAATTACCCATTGTGCCAAGAACCTGGAAGGTTTAAAATCAAATTTTAAAAGTCAGACATGGTGGCAACATGTGTTAGTCCTAGCACCCGGAGGCAGAGGCAGGTGGATCCCTGCAAGTTCCAGCCACTTTGTCTTACATAATGAGTTCCAGGTCAGCTTTTTTTGTGTTCTTTTTGTGGCAGGGTCTCCCCATAGCTCCAGCTGACCTAGAACTCACAGAGATCCACCTGCCTCTGCCTCTACCACACCCAGCACTCAAAGAAATATTTTTTGAAAGACTTGAATATAAAGATGATAGAAATATAATAATTAACAGGGAAGTTGTTCAAGCAATCGTAATAAAAGTACTTTGATAAATGAGTATGAATAGGCTTGGAACAAACTGAAAAGTAGCTTTAGTAAATAAATAAAGCCAGCAGGGCCTGGAGAGATGACTTGCTGGTTGAGAGCACCACTGCTCTTGCAGAGGACTCAGGCTTGCTTCCCAGCACCCATGTGGCAGTTAACAACAGTTTCAGGGGCTCGGATTCTGACGTCTGTGGACATTGCACAACATGGGTGCACTTACATACATGCAGGCAATACATTCATATACATTAAAATAAAAAACAACATAAAATATTTTTTAAAAATAATAAAGCAAGCAGAAAAACAGAAGATTTAATAACAAACAGCTGAAAACATTAGAACTGAAAGGTACAATAACAACAACAAAGAACCTCAATGGATAGATTCAACAGTGGAATGGAGGATATAAAGTAACCAAAATAAAAATCAGTGAACTCAGCAGACTAGTAGAAATTACCACATCTATACATAGACTAACCAGACTGGATATGGTGGCACACACCTGCAATTTCAACATTCAGGAGGCTAAGACTGAAAAAAATCACTGTAAGTTTGAGGCCAATCTGGACTACATAGCAAGATCCTGTCTCATCAATCAATTAAAAAAAAAAAAGAACACTCAGCAACTGTGGAACTATAACAAAAAGAGCTAACATTACTGTCACTAGAGTTGTAGAAGGAAAGGAGAAGGAGAAAGAAGTTAGGCTGCCAAAGTACTTGAAGAAACAGTGGCTGAAAACTTTCCATTTATCTCATATGTAGCAAGGACTCCCTACTGTTTGCAAAAAGGCCTCTTCTGGCTTGGCTTGAAGTAACAACTTAATTCCATACAGCTGACATTTTTATAAAGGTATAATTTTAAAAACATCTGTATCCAACACTGGAGAGGGGCTCAGCAGTTAAGATCACTGGTTCCAGAGGACCCAGATTTTGTTCTCAGCACCCACATGACAACTAGCCACCATCTATAACTCTAGTTCCAGGGGATCTGACTCCCGCTTCTGGCCTCTGTAAGCATTGAACATACAGGTACACTTAACATGCAGGCAAAGCACTCATACACATAAAATTTTTTAAAAAATCTGTACCTGCAAAGTTCACAGAAACCCAAGGAATCTGGTCACTATAATGGTGACCAGGTCACCTTCCTCCATGCAGATTTTAGTAGGTAATTTTTTTAGATTAAATTTGGAGCTATGGTCTTTATTTTCTTCAAAAACTTAAGGGTGTTTAGTTTGATACTTAACACCATAGGCAGAGACCACCTTTGTCACGTTCTCTGTTGGTAGCAAGTAGGTTTCATTTTGAGCACACTGCATATCAAGTCTCTGTATAAATTAGAAAAACACATTTGTTCCCTAAGCAAAAAAGTTAATATTTCTTAATAATATTCAGATAAGCATACAGAAGCACTTTTCATCCTCCCCCTCCATCAAAGCTGATACTCTGTGTCATCTGATACATGTCACGGAGGAGTACAGTTGTCACTCAAAATTCAAGGGGGATAAGTTCCACTTCTCCTGTGGATACCAGAATCTATATGTTCAAGTTCCTTACACATCCCTCTGTGTACTATTACATAATTTCTGTGTTTCTCAAAGTGTCTAATACAGTACAAATACTGTAGTAATGACAGAAATTAGCCTCTCATTTTGGAATAGATAGCCTGGCACTTTCCTCTGTAAAACTTTACCAAAATGACAGTACCTTGAATCTTCAGGGCTCATCTCTCACCATTGAGAACACATGTCTCACTACGATTTGCAGTGTTTAGCCGTGTTATGTTTATTCTACCCAGACAGCATGATGTCTGTAGTGCAGATCACTGTAGTGTTTTTCAGGCTGTATAGGTAGTGCAGATACCGTCAAACTATATATAACTATAAAAACTAACACAGCCCCAGAGTAGAACTCTTGTCTGTTCTATATGAATAAAAACTTTCTGATCTGTTCTAATCATAAAAAATCTAATATAGCGGCGCACACCTTTAATCCCAGCACTCAGGAGGCAGAGGCAGGTGGATCTCTGTGAGTTTAAGGCCTTCTTGGTCTACATAATGAGTTCCAGGCCAGCTGGAGCTACAGGGAGACCCTGTCTCAAAAAGAGCAAAAAAATTTTCTAATATAGAATTCACCATAATAACAAACAAAAAAGGACAATCATCTCAGTGAAAGCAGAAGAAGCATATAACTAACCTAATATTCAACATTAAAAAAATCCAGCAAACCAGGCTTGGAAGGAGACCAGGAGCATAATAAAGAGCTTCTGTGAAAACCTAACAACTAACATCAGGCTGAAGGCCTAAGTCAAGGAGAAGGCAAACATCACTCACACACCACTCTCCTGCCTGGTGTTTTCTGGGGGAAATTCCGTATGAAATGCTTTTGACCAAAGTTGAGGGATTTTTTTGCCATTGTCTCTTAGCTCATACTTGGTAAAATATTGGAAATCCTACAAGTGCAATAAGTCAAGCAAAACAAAACAAAAACCCTCAAATGCTTAGTAACAGCAGGGAGGAGAACAGTGCCCACTTCCACACACTGTGGTAACCTGCGTGGAAAATCTAAGAGAGGTTTTCTTTAAAGAGCTTTTGAGTGGCTGGTGAGATGGCTCAGCAGGCAAAAGTACTTCCCTCTCAAGCCAAATGACCTGAGTTGAGTTTGATCTCTGGAACCCACCATGGAAGGAGAGAGCCAGCTTCATACACATGCCATAACACACACCCCAACACTCATGTACACAAACGATATACACACAACAATAGTAAATTAAAATAAAAATGAAGGTTTTAAGTAAGTTTAGGGTCGTCACAATATTTAAGGGCAGCATTCAAAAAATCAACTGTATTTCAATATATAGCAATGAGCGATTGGAAAACGAAATTTTAAAATACCAGAATTCATTCGTTAGGACTGTCATAAAAATAACAGATAAAAGGGAATAACACAGATAAAACATGGAATTTTTTCACAGTTCTATATTTTTGTTTTACAGTACTGGGATCAAGACCAGGGTCTTGGATATGCCAGTTAAACATTGCATCACTGAGCTGATCTCCAGCTTTCCCACAGTTCTAGAGACTGAAGTCTCCTAATGAAAGCATTGACAGAAAGCTGAGAGTTTAACTCAGTGGTCAAATGCATGCTCAGCATGTGCAAGGCATGGGTTATACCCCAGCACTAAGGATGATAACAGCAATATTGAAAGTATCAGAAGATTAGGTTTCTCCTGAGACCTCTCTCCTCGACTTACAGATGCCCAATATCCCCATATCCTTAACATTGTGGAGATCTTGTGTGTGAGGGAGTGCCTCCTCCTCCTCCTCATCATCATCCTCCTCTTCCTCCTCATCTTCTTCTTCTTTTTAGTAGTGCTGGGAATTTGCCTGCGTATGCTAAGCAAGTGCTTTAGCTCTGAGCTATGTCCCCAGCCCTTTCCCTTTCTCAAAAAGACACCAGTCCTATTTAATCAGGGCCTAAGTGACTTCATTTAGCCTTTATTACCTTGGCTTTATCTCCAAATGCAGTCACATCCTGACATACTAGTGGTGGTTTTAACATGTAAATCTAGGGGGATACAATTCAGTCTATAATATTATAACTTATAAAAGAAAATAGAGAGAACCCTAATAAAATATATTCAAGATCTATAGCTGAAAACTATGAAGTTGTCAAAATAAATTTAATAAAATAATTTAATAAGAAGATGTATGCAATGATGTTCTCAACTGCCACTGTGCTCTTTAACATGAAAGTAATGTTTAAGTGTCACAAATTTAAAGAGAACTTATTTACTCTATTTTTTAGTTTGTACACAAAATAATGAGTTTCATTATGACAGTTCCATGCACATATGTCATTGCGTCGTGCTCATAGTCACCCTCACTGCCCTCCCCATGCCTCCTGCTCTCTATTTTTTTAAAAATGTATTATTTTTATTTTTTATGTGTTTGAGTGTATTGCCTGCATGTATGTAGGTGCACCCATGTCATGCAATGCCCGTGGAGGTCAGAAGTCATTGGTTTTCCTAGAACTGGAGTCATGGATGGTTATTAGCTGCCATGTGGGTGTTGAGAATCGAACTCAGGTCCCCTGTAAGAGCGGTCAGTGCTCTTAACCACTGAGCCTTCTCTCCAGCTCCTACTCTCTTTTTTTTATCCCCTTCCTCCCTACTAACAGTTCTCCTTTGGCTGTCACATATCTACAGAGAAAGAGAAAGAGAGAAAGATTAAATAGAGAGATGTATGTATCTGTATGTATTGTTATATATACATGTGTATAGTCATATCTAGATTCCACATATGTGAAAAGATGTGTGCCATTTTGTATTTCTTCCCCATCTGTCACCTTCTCTTGTTCTCATATCTTCTATGCATTCGGATCACCTGCCTTTCTGAACATTATGCTCTCACATTTCACGTACAAATGATTTTTGTATTTCTGAGTCTGACTTATTTGCTGAAGTAGGGCGATTCCATCTGTTTTCCTGCAAAGAGTAATACATTCTTCTTTACTACTAAATAAATATATCACTAAAAGGAAGAAAGATAGATATAACTCTAATAAAACATGTTCAGACAAATATCTGTTTGAGTCCCTGCTTTCAGGTATTTTGGATATATTCTGAGAAATGAAGTTTCTGGGCCATATGGAAAGTCTATGTTTAATATTTTAAGGAACAACTATTTCTTTTTAAAATTATTTTTTTATTTTACTTTATGTGTATGAATGTATCCCCAGCGTGTATGTAAGTGCCCCTGTATCACGCAGTGCCCTCAGAAGTTAGAAGAGGGCGTTGGATTCCTGGAACTGGAGTTATGGACAGTTGTTAGTTGCCATGTGTATACTGATATTCAAACCCAGGTCTTCTGCAAGAACAGCTAGTGTTCTTAACCACTGAACCATCTCTCCAACCCCAGAACAACTATTTCTATAGCTGTTGCATTTTACATTCTTATCAGTGATAAAAAGGGTTCAGAATTTTCCTTATCATTCAGTTTGTTTTATTTTGTTTATAAGACAGAATCTCATGTAGTCCAGGCTGGCCTCAAAGACCCTTTGTAGCCAAAGATGACCTTGAAATTCTGATCCTCCTGTCACACACTTGTGTGAGTATCCCATGTGCCAGGATTACTGGCATGTGCCACCACACCTGATTTTTAAAGTGCTGGGGATGAACTCAGGGTTTCTTACCTGTTAGGCAAACACTCTAGCCCAGCCTCTATCAGTTTTATTGATCATAGCCCCCTAATGGATGTGAAGTGGGCTCTTGCTGTGGTTTCAATTTTCATTTCCCTAATGATTAATGAAAATTAATATTTTTGTGTATTGTCCATTTATAGAAATAGCTTTCCAGGCCCTTTGTCTATTCTTGAATTAGGTTGGCTAGGTTTTATTTTTATTTTTTTTGCTGTTGTTTAATTGTAGGATATTATTTATATATTCTGAATATTTACATTTCTGTAAACATTTTCTACTATCCTATAAGATATCTTTTTAGTCTTTTGATGGTGTTCTTTGCACAGAAATTGGGGTATTTTAGGAGGGTCATGATGTACATGTGTTGTGTGCATGGTGTTTTGCGTGTGATATATGTACTTGTTAGTGTGGATGTACATACCAGAAGTAGATGTTGGGTGTCTCTCCCAATCCGTTTCCACCTTTTTTTTTAATTTTAAAATTATATTTATTTATCTACTTATTTGTGTTTGTGTGTGTGTGTGTGTGTGTGTGTGTGTGTGTCTGTGTCTGGGCGGGTGTTGGTGCCACAGTGTGCATGTGAAAGTCCAAGTGGAGGTCAGAGGACAGCTTGTGGGAGGTGGTTCTCTCCTTCTGCCATGTGGATCTGAGGGACTGAATTCAAGTCATTAGATTTGGCAGTAAGCACCTTCACACACTGAGCCATTTCACTGGCCTTTCACATGTACTTTTTGAGACAAGTCTCCCACTGATCCTCAAGCTTGTCATTTTACTAACTGGCTGGCCAATGAGTTTTAGGGATCCACCTGTGCATCCCCACCCTCCCTGCCCAATGCTGGGGGTATAGACAGGCGCCACCTTTTTATGTGGGTCCTTATACCTGAAGTCCGGGGGTTAGGATTTCAGCATATGAATGCGGGAGGGGGACACCTCAACCCCTCCCAGAGCTGCAAGTCTGCCCTAGAGAAGGCTGGGTAAGAGGCATATGGTATGTCTTTTTCTTTGTACTGTGTCACAGCTTCCTGTGAGATTATAATTATTTTCAAAATAAAAGGTTGAGTCATTGGCATAAGATTTGAAAAGACTCATATATGTGAATAGAAATGAACACAAGAAAAGATGTTCAACATCATTGGTAAGTAAGAGAAACAGAAATTAAAACTAAAATGAGCAACTATACATAGTACACTGACTAAAATAAAATGAAAATACTGTCAAAGGCACAGAGTACAGTTTTCATAATTTGCATCAGTACAGCATTCTTACCAAGGCTCTTGGAAAGTTACACACACAGCACATGGTGGCAATCCCACCTCCACCTCCTAAAGAGTGAAATGCGTTATATTCAAACAAAACCCTGTACGTGCTCACAGCAACAGTGTTCATAATGACCACCATTGCCCAAATGCCCTTCAGTGTGTGAATGGATAAACTTCACTAGAGATACACAGGGGAACATTGCTCAGACATAACAGGGACAAACATGTTCATGCAATAGCACTGATGCATCCCAAATGCATTTTGCTAGGTGGAAGGACCTAGTCTCAAAAGTTTGCATACTCAGTGGTTCTATTTGCACAACATTCTGGAAAAGGCAAAAATACAGCCTCTCTAACTCTCTTTTGGTTACTGTTTGCCTGGTATATCGTTTTTATCACACCTTCAGTCTGTGAGAGTGCCTGACTCTAAACCATACCAGTTGAGTCATGTGTTTTAAATCCACTTCATCAGTCTCTGCCAGACAGAGGGTTTAGCCCGTTTTCACTGAACCTGCTGGAAGATTCACACATGCTGTTTTCTATATTCTTTATTTGATTGCTACTTTTCTCATGTCAAAATGTTTCCTCCTGTATCATTTAAATTCCCATCTCTTTTTTACTATATATTTTGAGCTACTTTCTTATTGGTTATCATGGGGATTGTAACAACTAATAGTGTACAAAATTCTGCCTAACTTCAGTAATGTCCAAAACTTTGCCCCTATTTAGTTCCATTTCTTCTACATCTTTTCTGTGCTATTGTCAAACAAACGATGTTTTATGCAATGTATATCTACCAATGCAGCATTTTTATAACAGCATTGAGATAAAATTCACAGTTGTATGATTTATTCATTTAAATTGTACAATTCAATGCTTTTCAATATAGTTATAGGTATATATCACCAGCAACACAATTTTAGAACTAGGGAAGATAAAATAAAATCCACTAAAACAAACAAAAAGCAATCCCCAAAACCTTTTCTTTGTTTTCACATTCCTTCCCAATTATGGGCGGGTGTTGGTGCCACAGTGCACATGTGAAAGTCCAAGTGGAGGTCAGAGGACAGTGATTTGTTTTCTATCTCTATTGATTTGCTTACATTGAACGTTTCATATATAGAGAATCCTACACAGTCAAGTGCAGTCATGAAACTGGTAATCTCAGCCCTTGGGAGGTGGAGGCAGGAAGATCGAGACCTGAAGGCCAGCCTGGGCTGCATGAGACCCCTAGCCAAATGAGTGAATAAATGAATGGGGGGGGGAGGAAGAAAGGGGGGAGGTAGAAAGGAAGAGAGAGGAAGAAGGGAAGAGGGAAGGAGGGAAGGAGGGAGGAAAGGAGGGAGGGAGGGAGGAGGGACGGAGGAAGGGAGGAAGGGAGGGAGGAGGAAGGAAGGATCTTCCACTTAGCAGAAGGGTCTCAGGTTCATCTGTGTTGTACAACGCACTTCATTCTTTTCCTCTTTCACCTTTGTTCTCAGATATAATGGCTAAGCTTGTTTTAATATTTTTGTTTTGTTTTGGATTTTGGATTTTTTGAGACAGAGTCTTTCTGTAACCATAGGTGGCCTGGAGTTCACTGTGTAGACCAAGCTGGCCTACAACTCACAGAGATCTGCCTGCTTCTGTTTCCCAAGGGTTGGATTTGGATTAAAGGCACTCGCCACCCTGCCCGGTTAATTTTCTTCCTTTTTAATATGCCATTTTACATTCTCACATTTTGCCTGACTATTCTATCAACTAAATGTGGGTAAGTAACACAACAGATGTAGGTGTGCAGACATCTCTTCAAGATCCTGCTTTAATCACTTTTTCATTCTACCAAGTAGAACTGCTAGATCGTGTGGTAATTTCTGTGTTTAATTTCTCAAGAAACCATCACACTGTTTTCCCCAGTCAGCACCATTTACACTCCTACTACAGTACACAAGTGTTCCAGCTTCTTTGTCTCTTTGTCAAGACTTGCTATTTGGGGTTTTCTTAATTTATTTTATGTGTATAAATATTTTGCCCACATGCATGTAAGTGCACCACAGACCTGTCTGTGTAGGCCAGAAGACAGTGTCAGATGCCCCTGGAGTTAAGGACCTGTGTTAACCACCATATGGGTGCTGGGAACTGGACCAAGGTGCTCTGAAAGAACAGTTAATGCTCAACTGCTGCACCGTCTCTCCAGGCCCTATTTTGTTTCTGATGGTAGCCACTATAATGATTTTGAAATGATATCTCACTGTAGTTTTTATTTGCCCAGTTCTAATGACAAATAATGTTATGCATACTTCCATGTGCCCCTTTGACCATATATATGTATGTGTGATATATTTCATCTAAAGAAATGCCTATTCAGGGGCTGAAGAGATGACTCAGCAGCTAAGAGCACTGACTGCTCTTGCACAGAACCCAGGTGAGTTTCCCAGCAACACCACATAGCAGCTAACAGTAACCTGTAACTCCAGTTCCAGAGAATCCAACGCCCTCTTCTGACCTCCGGGGGCACTGCACGACACAGGTGCACTTACACATATGCAGGCAAAACCCCCACACAAATAATAAGTTAAAAAAAAAAGAAATGCCTATTCAAAGTCTTTGTCCTTTTAAAAATGTTTCCTAAATCTTTCCTTATTATTTGTTATTGATCGCAGTTTTATAGCTTAGATACAGTTTTCATCTACACTGAGTATAGATTTTTTAATTTAACTTATTTTCATTTTATATGTCTGTTTTGCCTGCATGTGTAATTCCTGTGGAAGTCAGAGGACAGTGTCAGACCTCTGGAACTGAAGCTGTGGAGGGCTGTCAGCTACCATGTGTGTCTGGGAACCAAACCCAGGTCCTCTGCAAGAGCAGCCAGGGCTCTTAAATGTGGAGTCATCTCTCCAGCCCCATTTATAGATTTTTGAATGAGGCACCTAGACATAAGTTACCAAAGTATAGAGCTTGTTTGGTGACTCCTCGTCCTCATTATGCTTTCTGGACAAACTCACATGGATGTGATATAGAATACCCCTTATTCCTTTGGCTCAGACAACTTTGTTGAGCCTGGCATCAATGTACACATCTGGAATCCCCATCTCTTCATGGCATGGCAAATTTCTAGATCTTTGATACCAGAGTGGACCCTTTGGGAACATTGATGATGCATTCTTGGCCACCACCTTGTCGATGACAGAATACCTCTTCTTTTTCTTGCCACTTTTCTTTACAGAAGACATTTTTCCTGGCCCACACTGGAAAAGAAACTCAGTTTATTTACTTGTTCTTGAGTTTTAAGAGCTCTCAGAAATGTGATTTGGAAATATTTTGTCCTAGTCTGTGAATTGTCTTTTACTATGTTGATAGTGCCCTTAGGTACAAAAAAGTTATTTTCATTTAAATTAGACCAATTTGTGTGTTTTTGCTTTATCGCTTATGACTTTCATGTGACATGAAGTGGTTTACCTGTATTTCTTCTAAGACTTGTGTAGTTTTATCTCTTATACTTGGGTCTTTGATACATTTGAATTTGTTTTTTTTTTTAATGGTACTACATAAGAACCGCTTCCAACTTATAGGTATTATGAATACACATGCTAGAACATTTGTATAGCTTACGCTATCTAGAGTAGATTCTATCATCTGCAACTAAAAACAGTTATATCCAGCGAAGTCAAATGGAATCTAAAAACAGACCAAACTCAGGAACACAACAGAAGATAATTTCTGCTCAAAAAAGCAGACAATTTGAAACTATGATGTTAGCAGCCAAGATAATGGTAATGCTTTGGTTTTTGCTGGAAGGGCACACTAGGGTGGGTTTCTGGGCTGTTGTTATTTTAAAAAAAATCTGGGTTACAGTTAGTTGAGTATGTAATCCATTTATGTGAATTTATCCAAAGGTGTTAAACTTAAACGAGCAAAAAAATTCAAGTGGCACTATGTAAGAGAAGCTGGAGACAGAAAGAAAAGACACAGGGAAATGTGCTATTAAATTTCTCATAACTAACTAAAGATACAGAAACAGGAGCTGGAGAGATGGCTCAGTGGTTAAGAACACTTACTTCTCTTCCGGAGGACCTGGGTTCGTAGCCCTCACATGGTGGCTAAAATCATCTTTAACTCCAGTTCCACAGGATCCGATGCCCTCTTCTGGCCTCTGACATACATGTGGTACACTTACATACACACGGGCAAAACACTAATACACATAGATAAAAATAAATAAATCCATCAAAAAGAAAGAAAACTGCAATAGCCAAGTTCTAGACAGTACTTACATAACAGAAGGCTGCTGTTACGATGCCTTTAGGTCATATTTTCTCTGTTACTATTTACCCTATTTCTGCCCCCCTGCTCAGTTTAGCAAATGGGCCAGACTGCACTGGACATTTCCTTGACAGCAAAGTTAGAAGAAAACAACAACAAACAAATAGCAGCAGCCACTATAGCAAGGTGCTACAGGGCTCTTCTTTCTGGGTGAATTCCCTTTTCCCCTTTTTTCTCATCCAGCTCTTCTCATACACGACTTCTAGCATTAAATTTTTCTGTCCTTGAAATAGCAATAATCAACTGTTTTCTTGGCAAGACAAAGGTTCACACAATTCCTCTTTTGGTAGAACAGAAACTAGCAGCTTCATCCTTGACTGTTGGAAACCCCTGAAGACCCGTACTTCCCATATGTATGAGCATACTGTCTACACACCCACATCAGTTGCCCTCCACCTTGGCATGCTTCATGGTGTGCAAAACTGTCCCTTCATAGCGACTGATCCCAGAAGCCTGGGTACAGGCACTGTTGATTCTTGGTTCTTTGCGTGCCTGGTACTCAGTAGGTGCTTACAGAATGTAATAGGAACTCACAGGCAGAAACAAGCTGTTCTGCTAAGCCCTGGGTGCAAGGCTCAGATGAGACCTTCTTTGTACACAAAACCCAGAAGTCAGCAGTGTGTGCAAGTGTGTGCAGGACAGGAACTGAGGCAGGCTGAGGACCACCCATGGGGAGGACCTGGGACACAGAGACAACAGAAATACTACGCACCAGGTAGCTTTAATAAGCTAGAGCACCTCTTCTTCCACCTTGTCCTCCCCTCCCTCCTCCCCTTCAGTTCTGGACAGGTCCAGCCTGTCCAAAGATCTGGCTGTCTTCAGTTGGAAGTGTTAATTCTTCTGTCCCCTCAGCCTCTCCAGCTTCCTGCGAAGGTCTGGGGGCACCTTGGCCCCTGCTGCCAGCAGTTCTCGAAGTCTCTGTTTCGGAGTCTTGGTGAGCAGAAAATTACAGGGAACAGGACCCTCTTCATAGGTGACCTGGCAGCTCCGTTTAACCGGATGATAGCCCTCAGCACTGGCCGTCACCACGTAGTCTCCAGGTGTCAGCAGGCGCCAGTAATCTCCGCTCCATGCTGAGAAGAATGAAGGGCCCAAGGATCTTAAACTTCTGATCCTGCCGAAAGCCCCCCAAGCCTCTCCTGCTGCCACGTACACACCTGTCGTAACATCATGGTTAATGCCCTCCACAGCAATGACAGCATCAGCAATCCCGAGTTCTGTGTCTTTGTCCCGTACAACTCCGGAAATGCCCATGCGCACCTGTGTAGAAAGTGTTCAGGATTTCTATTTGCTTCAAGACACGCCGCCCACATGCAGCCCAGACTTCTACTTCCCAAATGCTGAGATTACAGGTGGGGGTCACTTCAGTCTATGGAAAAGTTTATCAAAATTCTGATATGGATGTAAGATTTCAAGTTGGAGAGCAGTCTGGGTTATGCAGTGAGACGCTGTCTCAAAAGCAAAGAGCAAAAAATTTTTAAAGAGACACTTTCGCTTTTGCGTAAGTATGACCTTTACTAATTTTCTGGTTATGTTCCCTTGCAAAGGTGATAAAGGAGCCATTCACGGTGGTGCACACCTTGCACTTGGGAGGCAGAAACAGGTAGGTCTCTGTGAAACAGAGGCCAGTCTGATCTACACACCAAGTTTTAGGCCAGCTATAGCTACAGCGCAACCCTGCCAGGGAGGAGGGATAAGTCTACCATATTTCTAGGTGACAAAATTTTTGTTAATTATCTGCTCACACCTAGCCTGGGAGGAAGGCTTATCTTTGGCCTTTCCCAATATGGTGATGCTGTTATTGCACTTATCTTTCTGTGTGTAATGCTCATGAGTGTGCGGAGGCTAGAAGAGAACACTGGGTGTCCTTTCTATTACTCTCCACCATTTCTTTAATGCAAGGTCTCTCCCTGAACCTGGGACTCACACTTGGCTAGGTTGGAAGCCAGTACGCTCCCAATTCTCATTTCTGTCCCCCTTAGGGCTGGAGTTACAGGTGTTTGTGGGATACCTTCCTGGCTTGCTACACAGGTGCTGAGATCTGAACTCTGGTCCTAGGGTTAGGGTTAGGGTTAGGGTTAGGGTTAGGCAGAGCAAACACTCTTCTTGTGTGTGTGTGCACCTGTGTATGTGCATGAACACACATGTGCCATGGAGCATAAGGAAAAGTCAGAGGACAAACTGCAACTTGCAGGGGTCTCTTCTTCCACAACATGGGTCCCAGGGGTTGAACTCAGGTTGCCCTGCTTGGTAGCGGGCACCTTTACCGACTGACGGAGCTACCTCACTCTCTCTGGCCCTGAAACAAGCTTGCACTCTTAAACTGCGGATCCATCTCTCCCTCCCCTAACCTCACCCCGGGCTTGTCTCTTGTAAAATTCATAGATGTTATTCATATATATTCTTATGTATTCTGTCTCTTGTACAGATCTTAGTCCTTATAGAATACATGACATTTCTGTGTCATAGCAGTTTCCAAATCTGCCTAATGTCTTTTATAAGAAGAGCTCTCTTTACAACAGACAGATGTGTGATAGTTCTAAGGGACCTCTAGCTCTACTGGTTTGTAGCATCTGACACTACTGTAACTAGCACACTGCACTTTTTCTGTCCTAGATCATTCCAAGACAAGCTGATCCTAAGTATGGTCCATGGTATTATGGGAATGTGATGTTAGTTACACCACTGGTGGCCCCAGTTCTTTCAGATTCAAATGGCAGAGAGCAGATTGGCCAGGAGTGACTCACGAAGGTTAGGGACTGGGGATTAAGGTCCCACCTGCTCCAAGTAGGTGAGGAGGGCATCTCTGTTGTTCTCCCACTCCTGAGGCAGCTCATTCTCATGGGGGAACTTGTCACAGGACAGCTCCACAGTCACCTCAAAGCAATTGGTGTGTAGATAGCTGAAGTCATTCATGCCTGGAAGAACCGCAGACACTGAAGTGAGTTGGTGGATCAGGTCCCACTCTCCTGGTGCTCTTCCTTGAGAGGCACTCGGGGTGGGAATGGACATGAACACTGTATGTAAAACAGACTTTTATGAGGAAAGGATTTGGGGTGACAGGATTAACTCCCCCCTCAGACACGTACTCCCAGGGACCGTGTGCCAGTCAGCTCCGTTGATGACATTGCCATGCAAGGAGAAATCCTGGCTATGACAAGGTCGGCGATCTGTGTCTTGCATGGCTCGATTACTGCCAGCATAGACAATGCTAAGCCAACGAAAGACGGCATCATCCGGTGTGGGGGTGAGCTCACGGGCAGCCCATGGAGTCCGAGTCATGTCGAAAGGGTAGGACACCACAAGCTCACCACCATGGAGGTTGGCACTCAGCACAAAGGGAATACGCTTCATCCACTCAATCACTGCCCTAGTTTCCGGAGCCACCTGGACAGGGATAGCTCAGAATGGGCTGGACGCAACAGACAGAGGGCTCTAGGTGGCCCACCACCCCCACTCCCTGAATACTCACGGTTGCATTGGGCAGTGTATAGTAAGTAGGCAGTGGCAGGTGATGGTTGGGGACAGTGTGAGGCACCAACCCATTGTCCTCTGCATCCCATAGCGGTGTGTTGAGGTCAGCAAAATTGTGATTAAGGTCAATGCCCTGGTAGTTCCAGCGACCCTCTGCCCAGCCCACCAGCTCTGAGCCCTGCCAGGAAAGGGCCTGATTCAAGCCAAGTAGGCTCTGGGTACCACGGCAGAGGGGACAGGGTGGGCCCTCACGCCAGGCGGCCTTACCCGGCGGTAGGCAGTCTCATAGCCATCAGGGTTCATGGAGGGCAGCAGGTGAATCCGCATCTCAGTCAGCAGCCGAGTCACTCGTGGGTTCCCTCGCAGGAACTCATGGCATAAGTACTGCATCAAAAGCAGAAGTAGCTCCCGCCCCAGCGCCTCATTCCCATGCATACCAGCCACATAGCGAACCTCGGGCTCCCCTGGAAACACACAGATGTTCACCGCTGACTCACGTCCTGGCCCACCCTGTGCCTACCTCTTCCCACGCCACCCGACAGTACCGAGCTCGTGCTCCCCAGGCTGGTCTGACATTTCCATCACATACAGCTTCAAGCCCTGGTGGCTCTTCCCAATGCTGTAGATGCGGGTGATGTTGGGACACTGCTCATTCACCTGTTTCATCAGCTGGGAAGCAGAAGGGATCATGAGAGGGTTACGCACAAAAGTCAGATCGCATGTAATCCTGAAAGGACTAAAAGGAGCAGCAATAAGGGGCAGAACAGGGGAGGTGTCATGACAAGGACAACTGCAGCAGAACTTAGAGATCAGTAGGGAGAGAAGTGGGGGAAAGTGGGACATGGGCAGGAGACACATGGGATGTCACAGCAGGTTTTGTCCTGGTGGGAAGGAAATAGGTAGGTCTTCTTTCCTGGGTCATAGGGGTTGTATCTGACCTTCCTCATGGCCTTATAATTGTGATGCCGGAAGTCCAAAGGATCAAATGATCCAATTGCGTGGGCCTCAGGGAGTGGGTCATTAGAATCTGGTGGAAAGTGAGTTCTAGATAAAGGGTGTGATCACAGTGGAGGATGCCCCTGAAACCAGGCCCTGCCCATCCAGCCTTTGTCCAACTTCCCACCTGAGATTGGGCAGGCCAGGATCTCTGCTCGGAGGCAAGGTGCACCTTCTTGGAGCCAGGTCTGAGGCAGCAGGCGAATGAAGCGAGCCACTTGAGGCTCTGGCAGGAGGTTTAACACTGAGGTGTCTGGGTCTGAATTGGCAGGAAATACCTAGGGATGTGGAGTCCTTTGATGGGGCTGATCAAATCCAAGACCGGCCTAATATCCAGGACTGGAGTTCAAGTTCCCACACTCACTACCAAACCTTCCTTAGTGGGCTCAGCTGGAGATGTTGCACTCTGTTTCAAATACGGACCCCATCACAGCCCCTGCCAATAGGCAGCTCTGGGCAGCAGTGCTTTCTGGCATGGTCATAGCTCGCTAGAGCAACACACCCATCCTGTAGCCTAGTGTAACAGGAATTCATGAGATGGAAAACCAGAGGCACAAGCAGGTAGAAGTGATGCAAGCCACCATGACCAAAAGGGGTTCCCAGGCAGAAGCTGCAGTATGAGGCAGCACCTATCCCGTGGTAGTTACTGGGCACATCCCAGAGCAGACTGTGCTCTTGTTCTGGGAATGGTACAAGACCCTGGACCTCAGCCTTACCACTGCAAAAAAAAACCCAACTTTCTCCTGGGAGCCTAAATATTGCATCTGTTCTTTACTCTGTGAGAAGTCCCAAACCAGCCATGCAGCCCACTATAGAAAGGGTCCCAGCCATATGGCACCACTCACCGCGTCCACTCCACTGCTGTGATTCCTACTCCTCCACCAGGTCTGACTGTCATTGCTAAACTGAACCTTGAATGATGTGACCCAGTCGTACCTGGTCGGAGAGGTAAAAAAGAAACATTAGTGCCCCAGGAGTGCCACTGCAGTCCTTCTATGTCTGTCCCTTCTATGTCTGTCCACCCACAACTTCTTGGCTAGGAGTAGGCCTGCCTCACCTCCACACAGAGTTCCTGCCCTGCGTGACAATTCCCGAGAAGCGGATGGGCTTTTTAGCATCCACCTGAAACCAAGGCTCAGTGTCCTGCTGCTCAGCACACCAGGCCCCATCATACAAATCACCATCTTCCAGACCTGACTGTGAGCAAAGGGCATGGTGATCAAGTTCGGGTGGGCAAGCAGGGAAGGGTGAGGACGAGGGCAGATAGAGAGAAGGTCCAAGGGCATGCTGTCCCACCCCTTAGACCTAGGTTCTGAGCTACGGTTGCTAACCTGGATATTGAGCCGTCCTCGGTGTGGTCCAAGACCAAAGGATTGGCTGCTGGATGCCTCGAGCTGGCTATCTGAAACTCGCAGAGACTCGAGGCCCAAAGGGGGACATCCTGGGACAAGAAGAGAGCACTGAGATAGGACTAGAGAGAAGGTAATGAGGGCAGGTCAGAAGCTGAGCCTATGCTTGCTCCTGTGTTGGGTAGGCAGTGAGACAGCAAGCCTGGGCAGGGTCCTAGAGAAGCAATACCTGGTTCTTGTTTCTCAGGGAGATTGAGGGTCCCTGATGAGACGGTAGTCACCAAAGGCCTGGCAGTCACCAGAGGACTGGGGCGCACTAACTTCTTTCTCTTCTTGACAATGACCTTTTTCTTCTTGATGACTCGAAACTGAACATGCAGTCCTGAGGTCCCTAGCATAGGAGGCAAAGCACCGGGAAAGAAGGATGCTATGAAAATTCTGGTGGAAAGAAGGTCTAACAGCCCAGGAAGGCAGATAAGCCTGTGGAAAGCCCACTATACTCATCAAAAGCATTCAAGACCTGCAGTCTAACCCAATCTGCGTCTCTAGCCACTTCCTTGGTGCTTCTTCTTGACACAACTACATACTTGGCCAGCCTCACCTCTGACTCTCTGATCCACTGGAAAGCAATCTCCAGGCACTAGAAACTGGTCACTCCAAGGGGCCAAGTTTCCCTACTCCAGGCCTTTTCCTAGCTGTGCCTCTCCACTAACACCAACCACAGCCTCTGATTTTGCATTTCCTCCCACATCCCCCAAGCCACCCTTAGCTGTAGATTAGGCTTTATGAACAAAGTTCCCATGCTGCCTCCCATTGTTGGGTTTGCTCATCTGGGATGTCCTGTCCAGGCTTACCTAGCTGCTGAGGTTTTCTTATCCTTGGCTTACCTGCTGGCCCTCAGAGCTTCTGGCCTCCCAGTGTGGGAAGCTGGGAGGCCAGCTAGTCTGCCCATACCCCACTTCCTCCACACAGCTCCTCTCTTTCATTTTTCCCTCCAGCATAGGCTTACTGTGCATCTTTTAGTCTGGCATCTCTGCATTCCTTTCTCTCTCCTGGGCTCCTGAGGTTCTGGCTTGTTTCTTCATTTGTGAAAAGGGAAGCTTGGGGCTGGAGACTTCAGCATCCCACTGGGCCTGTCTTAGGGCTGCTGACTAGGTCTAGCGAGAACGGGGCTGCTGAGTCAGCAGCTACTCACAGGGTTCTGTGCATGCGCGCGCGCACCCGTGTGTGTGTGTGTGTGTGTGTGTGTGTGTGTGTGTGTGTGTGTTGGGGGGGTCTCTTCACAGGGAGGCCTGTGGGTCGGGGAGCTCTGCTTCACGGGGCTGGTGTGTGTGTGTGTGTGTGTGTGTGTGTGTATGTGTGTGCTCTGTGCTGTTGTTTTGTTTTGTTGTTGGAGGGGGTCCCCTCACAGTGTGGGGGTGTGGGTCCAGGAGCTCACCGTTTGCCTTCGCAGGCGTCTGTGCAAGGCTGCTACGTGGGGCCTGGGCTGCGCCTGGAGCCGTAGGGGTCGCGGGAGGCGCCAGGTCCAGGACTGAGGTGCTGGACGCCCCCGGACCCAGGCCGACCGGAGGCGCGAAAGCAGTCAGGGCGAGCAGGAGACCCCACATGGCGGGCGGGATGGCTGAGACGCTCGGTGGGTTCTCCTCTTCCTGCTCGCGGTGCGGAGGCCCCCTCCCCTTCCTGCCCGCCGCGCTGCCGCCCCACGCCCCTCCACAGCCTCGGCCCGCCCACAGCCACTCTGAACTCGGACCTCCTAGGAGCGGGAGGGCCAAGGTGGGGACAGCGCGTGGACCCCAGCGGCCGCCGCTTACAGACTGAACCTCGGGTCTCCGGGTCCCGGGTAACCATCCTTACATGCCCTGCCCCTCAGTCTGCACATCCACCCAACATTTCATTCGATGGTGAGCGCCCATTTCATTGCCGGCACCTACTCTGTACTGTGCAAGATGCCAGGCGCTGGGCACGAGGTCTGAATTTCCATCAGATCTAAAGTTTACAATCTGGTAAACTGAGGTTCAGAGCGGCGGCTTGTTGACGTGGCCAAGGTAGCAAAGGAGTGAGTTTGGGGGAGGAAACTACAACCTGAGAGGAAAACGCACCCAGAGCCACCGGCACCCTGCCGGGGCTGGTGAAACAGGAGGGAGAGGGCAAGAACACATCCTGGGGACCGGGAGCAGGGCGACGAGGGTCCTCCGCTAACTCGAACGACAACCCACGGAGCCCAAGAAAGGCGGCGCTTCCCGTCGTCACCACCACCCTGGACGCTGCCTCGCCTCTCCCCTCCCTCCCTCAGCCCTTCGTTCCCAGGGCTGCCACGTTCCGGGGTTACGTAACTGGAAGAGATCAGCTAGAGCTGATACCCAGAGGGCTGGAGCCAGGGATGGAGAGGCCGAAGCTTGACGCTCCTCCTGCCTTCCCTGCCCCATCCCTCACCCCTTCTCTTCCTCTCCTCCGGAGTTCTCTTCTGTCTCTGGTCTTCCCCAGGACCCCTTTGAGTTCCTTATACCTGAGTCACCTCCCCCAAAAGAAGAAAGAGCCTTCATTGTGCGCCTTTAGTTAGTGCTTTGCCTTAACTGCCAATGAGAAGCATTGCCCGGGTGGTGGCTGAGATGCCTCTGGAGTGCTTCAAGGTCTGAGCAAAACTGTTTTTGTTATGTTTTGTTGTTGTTTTTTTTATTTTGTGGTTTTGTTTTTGTTTCGTTATGCAGGGCCATGGCCTCTATAAACAAATTGAATAACCTCAAATCAGCATGTCTGTCAAATTCCAGCAGCCCAGATCGAATCCGAAGTGGGTGGGGAATGCATGCTGCCAGGTGTGGGGCTCCTGGAACTAAGACCCCAGGTAGGGACCCCTCCAAAGGAATGAGTTCGGCATCTGGTCCATCCCACGCTCTCAGCGAAGGGAGTATCACAAAGGATCAATGCATGGCCAAGTCCCTTCAGGGCGCTTCTGCCTAGACAGCACTGTCGAAGTCACAGAATCAGAGGCATAGAAAAGTTCATGGGAGTTCTCCGTTTTAGTTTCCTTCCGGTTGCCGTGACCAAAAGAAACTTAGGGAAGGAAAGGCTTTCTTTCCGCTCACACTGTCACTGCAGCTCACAGGTCGCACTCCATCACTGCGGAGCCACATCATGGAAGAGCTGGCTTTGGGCCCATGCTTAACCAGCTTTTTTTTTTTTTTTTTGGTCTTTTTGAGACAGGTGCTCCTGTAACCCTCCCAGCTGGTCTGGAACTCAGTATGTAGACTAGGTTGGCCTTTAATTCACAGGATCCCAAGATCTGCCTACCTCTGCCTAGGCAGCTAGCTTTCTTGTATAGCTCAGAGCCACCTATCTTGGAAGTTGTACAACCCACTGGGCTGAGTCCTCCCACATTAATTAACAATTATCAATTGCCCATAGGTCAATCTGATACAGGCAATCCCTCAGTGGCTTTCCTCTGAGATGGCTCCAAGTCTTGTCAAATCCACAATTAAAGCTAACTAGGACACTCTAAAGCAGGGACTTCCTGAACTCTGGGCAGGACTTGAGACTTTATGCTTCCTTGAGTGACAGGCCTCTATCTGAACAAAAGTTGTTGGGCCCCACCAAAAGCCCCACTCCACCCAAGTTTCCCAGAGAGCTATGAAAGGGAAGGGTGAAGACAATTGTACCAGAAACAGGACATCTCAGATTGCTAAGGCACCCACTCCCTCCTTCCAAACCCATCCTCAAAGCCTCTGAACCCCTCAGCATCTTCTCACATTCCTCCATACTCTCACTTGGCTACCACCTCTGGCCCGAGCCACTGTGCATTTGGAGCTGCAAAAGCAGGAAGGGTCAAGACAGATTGTGGAGATGATGATTCCAAGGACACAGAGGTAAGTTTGTGCCTGGTTACCTACACAGACAGGGCTCCATCTCCAGGAGCCAAGCGGAGGTTCTTCTGAGTCCCACAGGGAGAGGCACATGTTTCAGAAAACAACCTAGTAGGACTGCATGGAGCACCTGCCCAAAGATTTTAGTTTAAGTTATAGACTGGGATCGAGAGTTCAAGGCCAGCCTGAGCCAGACAGAAGCTCCTATCTCAAAAATAATCATAAAAATAAGTATAATAATTAAAAGTCTGATATCATTTTGCATCTTGGTACGTCATCTTTTCCTTTGTAAGAAGCTCCAGCCATTTGAATTTCATCATGTGCTGTAAATGACGGGAGAGTATGGGTTTTAGGTGGCCTGGGCTGGCCTCAAACTCATTCTGCAGTTGAGGATGACCTCTTGAACTCATTCTCCTATCTCTACCTCCAGAGTTCTAGAATTACAACTGTGCACAACCACCTCTCAGTTTATCAAAAGTTTTGTGATTTAGGGACTGGAGACATGACTCAGTAGTTAAGAGCTCTGGTTGCTTTTGCAGAGGACCCAGATTCTGTTCCCGTAACCCTCATAGCTACTAATAACTGACTATAACTGAAGTTCTAGGGGGTCTAACATCCTCTTCCGGCCTCTGTGGACACTGCACACATCTGGTGTACCTACATAGATGCAGGCAAAACACTAGTACACATAAAATAAAAATAAGTAAAAAATAAATAAAAATTTTAATAAGTTTCATGGTTTAAATTTTTTTCTACTTGAAGTTTCTAAAAGTAGCATTCAAATATTGATCCTCTATTTTTGTTAACTTTTTCTAGTTTCTCTATGGGCTTTGGTTATTATTCTATTTTCTGGATGATTTCTGAAACAATTCCTCTGCAGTTAGCTCTATCATTAATAAATTCCACTGATAACTTTTACCTCCAGCGCCTGATCACAGGGCAGCTGCATTTTCATACTGTGTGTGACTAAGTGGCCGTCCAGGAATCTAAGATTTGCCAGTCCTCACCTTCTTATCCTTTTCTCAAATCATGCTTTCACCATGTTTCAGTGAATCAGCATTGTCCTAGTGAATCCCATTTTGACACCAATGCTCTTCAGGACCATCTTCTGGATCAACAATTCATTAGAAGAACCCTCAATACAGCAAAGTGGTTATACTAATGGTAACAGCTTATCACAAAGAAAGGATGTAGATTAAAAGCAGCAAAGGAAAGGGTGTACAGGGCAGGGCACAAATAAGATGGGGTACAAGCTTCCAGCTGCTTACCTGAAAATGGAATCAGGCAGACAGTACTTAATCCTTCTGGAAGTATACGAGACAATATGTATCAAGTATTGCCAATGAAGAAAGCTCATTAGAGTCTTGGGGTCTAGAACTTTTGAAGATCAGCCATAGTTGTCTGTCCATGTTGGCTGACCTTACTCCAGCCCTTCCAGGAGTCAAAGTATTACTACAGTCTGGTCCAAGGCCCCCAACATAAGTCACATTGTTGGTATAAACTATCTTGTTGGTATAAACTCTCTGATGTGATCCATTACTTCCGTGTAAACAGCGACACTTTTACTGGGCCGGGATAACCCAAGGACTGAAAGGATACCTCCTGAGAGAGCCTAACAAGAGCCAAACAGTTTTTGTGAATGAATATGATGCAAATAATTCAGATTTGCTGAAGTAATTTTTTACTACACAAGACTGCCATATACTGTTGATTCCCTATGAGGTCTTCCTCACCAACAATGTTCTCATACCAACTATTGTTTGTTGTTCAGAAATCATAGCTGTTTGCTTTCTCCTCCAGGCAAATGCCCTCAGTTGATTGCTGTTGCTGCAGGCTGAAGGGTACAATTCTCCAGCCGCCACTTCCCCTCTTCCCCTTTTCTCCATTAGAAGCCTATCACCAATAACTGATATAGCAGTACACGATGAGATCAACACTGCAGCACCATTCACTTTTCAGAGCTATCTTCAGGTTCAGGCTGAGGCTAGACTCCAGTTAAGACTAAACCTTGGCTCAGCTCTTTCCCCTACCCTGTCATACTTCTCCTTTCTCACTTCCATCAAAATTTCCTTCTGATAACAACCCACACTTGTTAGTAAAATATTCATACAAGAACCCATACTTTGCTTTTAGAAATTATGACCCAGCATTAGGCACAAGGCCTGGGACATAGGGGTCACTCTGCAAACTATTGTTGAATGAAAAACAAGCTGAGAAAAAAAAATCACAAATAGAAATCCCTTATAAATACATGAAGTGCACCTTGCACACACTAAATCCTGAAGGAGCATAAGTCACCCCTATTCCCCAACCTGTTGCAATATCTAGTCACTTCTTGGTAGAACCATCAAGACATGATTCTTAATTCTGTATGTCTAGGAACACAGTTTTGTAGCTGCACCAAGAAGTGATCAGACTCATGGAACTGGCAATTCTAACCCTGAAGGCTAATTTGCTTGTTTACAAAGACAATCAAGACTTTTGAAAAAAGTTAGGATTCTCTGTTATATCCTATCTCCCTACAGATAAATGTATACCTAAAGCCCAGTTACTGGGCAAACAAAAGTCAAAGCAAAGATAATTGGTGAATGATCTCAAGTTCCAGTGTACCTTGTAGTCTCTCAAGTCATCAACATCAAACACGTTGAGGTCACCAGCCCTGAGTACTTGTGGGGGGCTTGCTGGAAAGCAGCCTATTTTTCATTCTATCATTCTCATCAATCGCCCCTTTTTCCTAGGGGTCAGTGTCTCCTCTGTCCCAACCCCTACAGCTTTCCTTCAAAGTATGAGTAATTTTAAAAAGTGTATGTCACTTCTACTGTTGTCTCTCAGGTCACCACACTGACCTCGTGCTCAGTAGCTTCATAGCCACTACCCATTACAGATTCAGGCAGAACAGGTGACCAATCTATTTACCGCATGTTCATTCCTTAATTTCATTCTTAGATGGCAGCTTGAACTTCCATTTTGGAGTTTATGTTGGACATGGTAGCACATGCCTGTAATCCTAGCTGTTAGGAGGAAGATAAGGCAGAGATCACCAAGAATTAGAGACCAGCCTGAGTTACATAGTGGATTGAAGCCTGGACTACATAGCAGGACCCTGTCTTGAAATAACGCTGCAATTTGAAGTTTCTTTTAGTTTTATAATCTCTATCTTCTTTTTCCAGGTAGCATCTCACTGTATGGTCCAGGCTGACCTTAAACTCATGGTCTTTCTGCCCCAGGCTTCTGAACACTGCAATTAACAGGTATGTGCCACTGTGCCCAACTTTCCAGCCTGGTTCTGAAACTGTAACACCTGCCATGAACTGTAGTGTTTAAAACATCCAAACAGCTTCTTCCTGCCCTACCCCTATTTAGCAGGTCACTTGGGAGCTCAGCCCCGCAAATCCTAGGTTGCACCCTGGCAGTGCCTAGTTCTTCATTTTAGAGCTGCAGTCCCAATGCTGCCCGCCACCACCGAAGTCCCCCAGGCATCAACCTACTCTCAAGGGGAGAAAACTGGAGACAGAGAAATTGAATGACTGAAGTTCTCAGACACGTAGCTCTGAGAACTTTCAGAAAGCAAGCAGCTCTCTTCCCTTGGGTAGATGCCGACGTAGTGGTGTCAGCAGGCTTTCCTGATAATCCAGGGTCCCACGGGAAGGCCCTGGGACAGAGAATTATTAGCAAAGAGTAGACATCAGTCTTAGTTCTCAGAAAACAATGACTTATTAACTCAGCCCCACCTAGGCCACCAGGGTTTATGAGGCCAGACCAGCTGTTGTTCCCTTCTTAACCCAAGGCCTTACCCGGCAATAGGTCACAATGCCCCAGATGTCCAAATTCAGAATGGTCAACCCAAGTAGGAGGAAGTGAGGAGGAGATCCCCAAGGACCCAGTCCCCTCCTCTCTAAGCTCACCCTTGAGCGTATGCCAAGGTCCTCCTCCCTCCCCCAGTTCCTAACCCCAGAGGTAGCTCCCCATTACCCGCCTCCTTCCATGATCCAGGCCTGCTTACCCAGGCCCCAAACCCGTACAAATCCCATCCTACGCCCTCCCAGTGGTCTGGGTGCTTGGAGAGGTTGAGTAGGTCAGTGTACCCATGTATGTCCCCCCAACCGGGACCAGCCAGGCCCAACTCCTAGACAGTGTCCTAGGGCTGGGAGCACTGGGACTGACAATTCGAGCAGTCTTTTCTACAGCTGGCTTAGCGCTGCTGCTACTGCTGCTGGTTAGCTTTCTTGCTTTTGACTTACTCCACAGGTAAGTGGGAGGCAGCCTGATAGGTGGGTGTTGTAGGCAGAAGGAAAATGGACAGTTTCCCCAAGCTGTCACCATCTCTCTCCACAGGCCCACAGGTCCCACCCTGCCACGATACAGACTTCTCTCAATGGGTCAGAGTCAGGGGGCTGGTGAAGGTCCAGGACAGTAGGCAGCAATCCTCTTCCCAACAGGGATGGTCTCAGGACTACTTAGCTTCCGGATGCACTGTTCTTGCTGTTCCCAGGCCTAGGGATGCTCTTCAAAGTCTGTGGCATGCCCTTAGCCTGTTGGGCCTAGCTTTCTGCCTCCATCTCTGGTCCTGACAGCCCTCCTGAAATACCAAATGCCTTCCAAAAATACAATGAAAAATAAAATTCCCCAGACTTCGTCTCTCCATCCTGGTATAAGGTTGAGGGGTATGGGAGGAATACCCCTTTCTTTTCAGCTTGAATCTTAGGGACCTCCGGTTCCATAATAATGGATATTGGATAACTGGGTCTGAGGTTTTAGACCAACAACAGAAGACAGGGAGAAGGGGAGATGTAGCAGTCAGCTCAGGCCCTGCACTTGGAGGCAGCCATTCTGAACCTCTTCTGTGGTTCTAGAGAATGAAAGACTTGCAAATAGGTTGGAGCATCAGCCATCAAGGAGGGACAGCGATGGGGAAAACTTCCTACAAGCAAGCAGGAGAGTGACATCTGGGGGCCTTGCTCAGCTCCCTGCTAGTCTGGAAGATCCTCAAGTGAGCCTCCCACCCTGTGGGTAGCTCCTCTCTGGACCCCACCCCAACCCGGGTCATAATGGGACTCCCCTGGGGATGGTGGGGTGGATAAGAGTGGAGGCCTGCATCTCGTTGCCAGGTCAGCCTGGGCACAGCAGGAAGCATCATGACTTAGGTGGCTCGGCCCAAAGGTGAGTCCTAGGCCCCAGTTCAAAGCCCCATCCTTCCCATGCTGGTATCCTCCTGACCCCTGCATCCCCACCCGTCTAGACGTCCTGGGCATCTCCAGGGTTGCTCCTGCAGCTGGCCTGGGCCTGTCCACAGGTGTACCAGCTGTGATGCAGCAGCCACGAGTGGAGACGGATATCATCGGGGCTGGCGAGGGGCCCCAGAGGGCAGTGCCCTGGTCGGCCTGGGTCACCCGCCAGGACTGGGTACGTTGGTGGGCATGCCACATGCCCCGGACCTGGGCCCAGTGGTGGACCACATCAGGCTGGCAGCAACCACTACGGCGCATGCTGTGGGGTCTAGAGGGGATAATTTACCTGCTGCTGACACTAATATTGTGTCATGCACTCTTCACCACCGGCTCCCACCTGCTGAGCTCCCTGTGGCCTGTGGTGGCTGTGGTATGGAGCCACCTGCTGCCAGCTGTCCTGCTGTTGTTACTTAGTGCCTTGCCTGCTCTACTCTTCACGGCCTCCTTCCTGCTGCTCTTCTCCACGTTGCTGAGCCTCGTGGGCCTCCTTACCTCCATGACTCACCCAGGCTATGCTCACGACCTGGACCAATAGAAGGGCAACCCCATCCTCCTGCCTGTGTCTGTTAAGCACTGGTCTAAGTAAGGCCTGAGCCCCGTGGAGAGGGAGAACAATGGAACTTTATCAGGCCCAAGGTCCCCAATAGCAACCACAAGTTGAAGCCTGGCCTCTGGGCATCTACCTATGTTGGTCTCAGGAACCAGAGGCTTTGAGAAGAAGGGACATGGCAGATGGCTTAGCCAAGTGCAAGAGCTTAGCCAAACCACTGAGAACACCTATGTGAATGTTGGAACACTGCTAGGTCTCCCTGGGAACATCTTTTTTGTCACACCTGCTCAGCCCTCTCAGCTTTAGAATTGTGAAAGTGTCCAGTTACACGGCCCTGGATATCTCATTCTTCCCACTGATCCGTTCTTTCTACTTCCAACAGGACCACAAAGGCTCTTGAATGGACCCTGATAGAAAGGTAGCTAGGGGGTGGTGTTGGTCTCAAAACCCTGAGACATCACCTCACTTACCTGCCAGAAATGGGAACTGGGTCAACCAGTTCCATTTTGTGTGCATGCATGTGTGCGTGTGTGTGCGCATGCGTGCGTGTGTGTGTGTGCTGAAAACTGAACCCAAGGCCCTGTGCATACTAAGCATACACTTCACTGCTATGCTATACCCATACCTTACATACTCATTTTTTAAGAATCTCCAGGTCTCTAAGGGAAAAATAAGTCCCATTTCAGCCACACACAATGTATGGCTTGTTCATTCTTTTCAACCTCAATGTTATGTGAGTCCCAACTGTTTTCAGGGTTGTTGTGATTCAAAGGCAATATCTATCTGCAAAGCACTTTTTTGTTTTGTTTTGCTTTGCTTTGTTTGACACAGGGTTTCATGCAACTCAGCCTGGCTTTGGATTCTTTGTGTAGCTAAGGATGACTGAATTTCTGATCCTACTGCCTCTCTCCAGAGTGCTGGGATGAAAACATGTATCACCATGACCATTTTAATGCAAAGTACTTTGTAAGGCCAAAATAGTTAAGATGTTTTGAGCTCCAGAAAGATTCTGCAAACTCAAAAGGCCTTTTGATCCAGAAGCTTAATGAAAGAGAAAGTTTTCCTAGGCTTTCAGATAAATTCTTAAAATGGTAAACACAGGATGGGTACTGTGAACAAGGTATAAAAAGTAGTGATGTCATGAAATCTCAAACTAGATAGATGTTGAACTGTACTAATTGTGAAATGATTGGGGTTGGGGCCTGGCACCAGGAAATGCTTGCAAGGCTGTTTGAGAGAGAAAAACATAGCTCAGGAATTTCTAAAATTGATCAAGTTGCTCACAGCCTAGGTTTTGTATCATCTTTGCTGCCTTGAGGTGTGGCCATTCACATATTTGCTGGCCTTTCTAAACAAACCTTTGAGTATCATTATCAAGTAAACAGACTATGATAGATGATTTGCCTGTAGCCTGGACCCACCTATCAGTCCCCCTCTTGATCCCTGCCTAATTCCTGGCACTTACCAACTCCTTATCCCTATTTTTATATTTTAACCCTAAAATCATTGCTTTTGAAGCTCTTGACCAAAGTCCCCCCCTCCTCTACACACACAAGCCCCTAGCAGGGTTCATTTTGGCCAAAGTCTGCTACAGTTTTGGAACCCTACACGATACTGATTAGATACCTATAGCTTCAGGGTCTAAAACCCAAGACCAGCCCTTCCTTCCTGTTGCTTTGTAGTTCCTTGTAGCTGATACAATCTTGTATCAAGGCGAGGTAAGACAGATGCTGAGGCTTCGTGATCACTGTGGTGGATCCTAGCACTGTCCCTTTCTTACTTCATGGCCATAGTGAATCAGTCTCTCTCTCCCTTCCTCCTTTCCTCTCCTCAAACTCACTATTTAGCTGAAGACGACCCTGAACTTCTGACCTCTGGCCTTTACTTCCCAAGCGTTGGGATTACAGGCATATGCTATGACACCTGATTTACAGGGTGCTAGTTTTACAGGGCGCTAGTATCAAACCCAGGGCTTCCCGCATCTTACACAAGCACTGGACCGAGTTATGTCTCCAGCCCTACTAAATCTTTCTGAACTTATTTTCCTCACGGAGTAAAACAAAGAGAAAGACACTGCCTTGGGGCTTCTGGCATGTAGGTAAAGTGCCTGGACTAGCTCTTAATGTCACAACTTACACCTGTGCTGTGACTTTTTTGCAAGGATCAGGACAGCTACTTGTCAGTGCCACAGCCAGGCTGTTTGAGTCTCAGATGACATTAACAGGCTTTGGAAAAGAAAGCCGTGTGGGCTGGAGGAAATAAAACCCAAGTGAAGATTTATAGCGCCTATCAGAGATGAACCAGGCCTTAGTGAGATCAAGAGTCAGCCCAGTCCAGATGTCCTGTGGGATGAGACATCAGGGTTGTGTGTGGTGGGAATGGAGACCAAGATGCCTGACCTGGGTCTTTCTCTGATTTGGCCATGCACTGCTTGCCAGGGACATCACTCTGGAGACCTGGAACCATTCCAGCTAAGGGGGAGAGGAGGTTTCGATCAAGACCATGTGCACAGGATGATGGGGGGATACAATGCAGGCAAGAACAAGAAGGCCTTCTTTTCCCTCACATAGCACCTGCTAACCCTCCTGCCCTGCGGTGTAAGGTGCAGTGCTGCAGACAGACTGGAAAGCAGATGATTGATTCTTACAAAGCTAGATGTACTCATGCCCAATGATCCAGCAACTCAGATGAGTCCTCACACAGGTCCACACAGGCCCTGCTCTTCAAAATGTGGCTCCAGGAACAGCAGTGTAGGTATCCCTTAGAAGCTGGTTGAAAATACAGACTCTTGGAGGCTGGGGATTTAGCTCAGTTGGTAGACTGCTTATCTAGCACGCAGTCCTGGGTTTGATCCCCAACACTGCATAAACCTGGCAGACCCCGTCCCAAAACAAAACTTTACATAACAACAACAACAAAACCCTAAGGGGCTTTTAAGCCCACCCTGAGCCTGCTGAGCCAGGGCTTGTGTTCTTGCAAGACTCCCAGACGACAAGTGTACACAGAAATGTTTGAGAAGTTCAGCATGAGGCATATGTTTGAGGATGTTACTGCACTGTTGTTGATGGGGGCAAAGAGATGGGAAGGGCAAAACTTGGAGATGGACACTTACAGAGAGGACGGCAGAAGTTAGAAGGAACAGAAACTACCTGGATCAGTCTTAAAATCTTAGCATAAAATACAATCCTTATTGCACAAATTTAAATGCATGACAGCAATACAATTTTGTTTTGCAAGAAAAAAGAAATTGGGATGGTTGACTAGAGGCTGGCAAATGAGAGTGGGATATGGTTGGATGAGAGACCTTGTAGAAAAGAAAAATGGTATCAATATAACTCCTAAAATTATTTTTAATGAATATAAAGTCATCATTTAGAGTTTAAATGATTTAAAAATGCAACCAATGGAGAATGGACCTACTGTTGAGCCAAGAGAGGATAGTTGTCACATTGACCTGGTGTCCTGGCTCACCAGATGGATGTCTTGGCTTCTCCTCCCTCACCTCTCCCAGCAGTCTGATAGGGTTGGATTGAGGGGCTGTGATTCACCAACCGTTTATACTAGCCAGAAAAACAGGTTAAGCAGGGTTTAAGGAACACAAGCAGAGATGTTAGCCACCTTGCATCTTAGTTGATCCACAGCGACGCACACACATATCTGATACCGAGAAGTGGGGACAACCCAAACAACCTTCCTCTGGCTCCGCCCGAACAGGGAGCAAGGAGAAACAGGCTGGACCCAGAAGGCCAGCCTCAAGAAGGCTTGTACGCTGCGGGGTGGGGAAACACTGGTTGAGATGGAGCATCCTGACTGGGGGTATCTGGTTGGGACAGGGATTCCTAGGAGGAGGAAGGTGAGCAGCACCTGGGAACTTAAAAAAGGCTCAGTTTGAGAAGACCAGAGGGTGCGCTCCTGGGGCAGAGTCCAAGCTGGTAGCGAGGTGAGACGCCCTAAGCACAGTGCAGTCAGAGGGCCAAAGTGAAAAGTGAGGAAGCAGGGTCATCCTGGAACGGAAGGCTGCCTGTGCAGTGCCCCGGAGGCAGGAGCGGGCCACCCTCGCACAGGTTTCACTGTGAGGGAGGGAAGTGGCTAGGGAAGGATCGCGTGCGTGTGTGCGTCTGTGTTCGCCGGGAACACCAGGCTGGGCGCTTGTGCGTGTGGCACCGGGAACACCAGCCTCCCGCAGCAGGACGCTGGGAACCCACCCCGGTTAAGACGAAGAAAAGGGTCAGCGAAAGCTAGTGGGCCCTGAGGGCAGTCTGACTGGGGGTGGAATGGGTGGGGGTGGGTAAAGGAGGATGCACAAAGACCTGAAATTGAAAAGGAAATCCGGAGTCCGGCCTGGGGGGCCAGCGGTATTCACAGAGGAAAGGTGCTGGCGATCCGATCCCGGAGCAGCGAGATCCCCAGAACTGCGTCGTGCAGATCCGGAGCAAAATACGCCCGGTGGGAGACCTGTGGCTCCTGCTCTGAGAGGTCGGGCTTGGCTAGAATCCCTGAAAGGAAGCGGAATTCCTTAACTTCCAAGGGGCTTGGAAGCCTGGGAAAAAGCCGGGCCCACCATCATCAGGGTAGCAGCTTGGTTGCCTTCTCGCCTCTGCAATCTTCAGCTTGGGTACCCTACCTAGCGAGATCTCAGGCTTGGAGGACATAGCTCAGGAGAATCTGGTCTGGTATTACCCTGTTTTTCCTGGGGAAAAAGGCTGTCTTGTGAGGTTCATTGAAAATCTGAATGCAATCAACTTTGTAAAATACCCCCTTTTTTTCTGCTGAGCCAACATCTCCATTTATATTTTTGGAATATAACCTTTATTTCCTTTAATTGACTCTTCGCCTTTCAAGTATTTTCAGTTTGGCTATAGTTGGCATATGCGATGTCCATAGTTTAATCATCAGTACTAAAACAAAATAGAAGAGCTTGATTTAACATCTATTGTTTTGATCATATTTCTGCCCTGTCTTCAAAAGCCCCTTCCCTCCCAAATCTATCCACGTTGATATATCAATAGTTCACTTTATGTGTTTAGTGGAGATCAGAGGACAATCCCAAGTGCCATCCTCAAGAACACTAACCACCTCCTCTGAGACTGGGTCTCTCACTGGCTTAAGCTCACCAATTAGACTAGATTAGCTGACCAGTCAGCCTCAGGGATCTGCCTATCTCTGCCTCCCCCCTAACTGGGCTTACAAGTGTGTATCACAGAATTTTAAGTAGGTTCTGGGGATCAAATTTAGGTCCTTATGCTTTAACAACTGGGCTATCCCTCCAGTTCAATATTATACTCATTTAAAAATAAATGAGGGACTGGAGAGATGGCTTAGTGGTTAAGAGCACTGGCTGTTCTTGTAAAGAACCTGGGTTTGATTCCCAGCACCCACATAGCAGCAGGGGATCCCATGACACTGCATGACAGGGGTGCATTTACATATATGCAGGCAATGCATTCATACACATTAAATAAATAAAAGCATTTAAAAATAAATGAGTATTCTGTTGTGTATAATATTTTATTGTGAACAATTATTTGTATGTACATGCTTTTATTTTTATTAAATAAAGATGAAATGGCTGGCTCATGTAGTATGGTATTTTTATTATTTTACTTATTTTTAAAGATTATTTTATGTGTGTGTAAACAAACATGCATGTGTTTATGTGCAACACATGAATATGGTGCTAGTAGTGGCCAGAAGAGGGTATCAGATCCCCTAAAGCTGGAATTACAAGCAGGTGTACATGAGTACTAATAACTAACCCTGAGTCCTCTGCAAGAGCAGTAAGTGCTCCATCACTGAGCACTATCTCCAGCCTCTGATGTTAATACTAGTCATTCCAACAGATGGCATTGTTATGGTTTGAATTTACATTTTGCTAATGACTAAAGATGTTGAACATCTTTTGAAGTATTTATTTGTAATCTATCTGTCCTAGATTAGTTTGTACACACACCCCACCTTAAACTTAATGAACTGTGAGAATTCTTTATTCTAAGTCAAAAAAGGGAGCTTTCTTTATTCTAGATATGTCTTTTATCAGCTATGATTTGAAAATACATTCTCCCAGTTTATAGCTTGCTTCTCTTTCTAACAGCCTTTTACATTTTAATCAAGTACAGCTATAATGTACATGTTATTTACAAATAGTCACATACTTTTGGGTTCAATGAAAAATGGATTCTGGAAGCTTAGTTCCTCCCCTTCACTTAAGACCCCAAACATGTTTGTTTCAAAGCGTCCTCCAAAGCTCCTTGTCTTAGGGTGGGTTGGCCCATCAAAGTCTGTGACAAGGAGGGAAAGGAACTGCAAAGCACTCCAAACAGTAAAAAGATTGCACCCTTGAGACTAACCTGAAGGCATTTCCAACAGATGACTATTATTTAAAACTTTTTAAAAATTTTATTTTATGTGTATGAGTATTTTGCCTGCATGTATATAAGTGCACTCGTGTTGTGAAATGGCCACAGAGACTAGAAGAGGATGTGGGCTCCCCTGAAACTGGAGTTATTGTCAGTTGTTAGCCATCCTGTGGGTGCTGGGTCCCTGGGAGAGCAGCTAGTCCTCTTAACTGCTGAGTCATCTCTCCTGCCCCAGATGTTACCAATGTTTCTCCCACAGTATAAAAGTGTCTACAGCAGGAAAGAGAAACTGAAGTCCAGTCATGCAAAGGGCATCTATAGAGAGAAAGCTTAACTGGACACTCAACTATCTCAACTTTCCAAGTTAGTTTCTGCTGGATGTTGTGAACACTCAATTTGATGTTAACTCTTATCTGTTGCTTTTACTTGGAAGACTCACCCAATGGGGCACTCTGCTCTTTCAGGACTCTAGGGAACTCAAGCTAGCTACTTTAATTACTTTCTCCATTCCTGCTGGATGTCTGTAAGCCCCTGATATTATGTTACCTTTCTGCTGTTATTTGTTCTTTTACTTGGAGGCTTCCCCCAAGGGGACTCAGCTCTGGCAGGGACTCTATTGGCAATTCTACCTGACTACCTTAAAAAGACTTCCCCAGTCAATTTGATGATTCACTCTTTTGTTTGCTATATAGTTAATAAACTGTCACTAAAAATAAAAAGTATAGCCATAGAAGCTCATTCTCTGGACCATATAGCACAATAATATATAAAATGTTCTCTTATGGATTATGGTTTTGGTGTTACATCTAAGACATCTTTGCCTAACAACATGTTACATTTTCTTGTTTTCCTCTAGATTTATCATTTGAGGTTTTACACTTTGGTTTATGACTTATTTCAAGCTAATTTGTGAGCGCTGGAATTACAAATTGGAATGCACTTTTGAAATGACTGTGCAGCCATTTCCTTGTTTGTTGAAGTCTCTCCTTTCTTCACTAAATTGCCTTTGCATTTTCCTTGAATTCTTTTCTTTTTAGATAGGGTCCCCAGCCCACCTGGAACTCACTATGTAGACTAGGCTAGACTTGATCTCACGAAGATCTGCCTGCCTCTGCCTCCTGAGTGCTGGGATTAAGACATGTGCCACCACACTTGACGGCCTTCACATTTTCATTGAAACTCACTGTCCATCTCTTTCATGACTCTACTTTGCTCAATTGATCTCTGTCTCTTTTTAAAATCTCTTATTAATGTGTATAAGTGTCTGGCTTGCATGGATGTAAGTGCATCCATGTTGTGCAATGCCAGAGAGGGTGTTAAGATTCCCTGAAACTGAAGTAATGGATGATTTTTACTGCTATGTGGGTGCTGGGAATTGAACCCCGGTCTTCTCCAAGAGCAGCCAGTGTTCCTAGCCACTGAGCCATCTCTTCAGCCCATTTATCTCTTTTCATGCTAACCAGCACACCCTGTAAATATTGGCTTTTCTAGATTAATTATGTTGCTATATGAATTTTATTTTTTGTCATATTTTGAGACATGGTGTCACTATGTAGCCCTGGCTGACCTGGAACTGGCTATGTATACCAAGCTGGTCTCGAACTCAGAGACAAGCTTGCCTTTAATTCCTCCTGGGTGCTGGGATTAAAGGTATGTAATACCATGCCTAACTTTGTATGAATTTTAGAATCAGCTTGTTAATTTCTGAAAATTAAGCAGGAGTTTGATTGTGATTATACAGAATATATAAGTCAACTTGAAGAAAATATTCTTTAAACATTTATTTTTGGTGTGTGTTTGAGTGTGTGCTATGGCATGCATATGGCAATCAGAGGACACTTTATGGGAGGCCATTCTTTCCTTCCACTATGTAGGTTCTGGAAATTCAACTCCAGTCATAAGGCTTGGTGGCAAGCACTTTTACCCAATGAGCCATCTCACTGTCATATACATATATTTTGAGACAAGGTCTGGCTGTATACATAGCAACTAACTTGCTAGTCACTTGTTAATACTGGTAACTTAAAAAAAAAAAAAAAAGATTTCCACTGGATTTTCTATGTAGAGAATCCTGTTATCTGCCAATAAAGTTTACTTCTTGCTTTCCAATTTGAATACCTTTTACTTATATTTCTTGCGTTACTGCCATGGTTAGGACTTTCAGTATAGTACTGAATAGAGATGGTGAAAGTGGACATACTAATTTCTGATCTTAGGGGGAAAAGTATTCAGTTTCATTATTTGCTGTTGGCTGGAAGTTGTTCATATATGTCCTTTATCAAGTTGAGAATATTTCCTTCTAATAGTAATTGCTGAGAGTTTTATTAGGAATCGACACTGGATTTTGCTGAATGCCTTTTCTACAACTATTGAATTGATCATATGCTTTTCAACATTTTTCATTTGATAATGTGGTTATTTACACTAGCTTTAAAAAAAAAAAAACTTGCTTTCCTGGCTGTAAAAAGGAAATTTTACAGCTTGATATAAAGATTTGATGATAAAGATGGTATTTTCTTCTCAGAAATCATGCAAGTAAGAAAAAGTAAAAATAAACAAAAGAAATACAAATACCATGTTGGATTAAATTAGGAGTAGAGATCTCAAATTAGGTGGATATGCTGGGGAAAAATGTGTAAATTGAAGGTATATTGGAAGAAGCACTTTGGAACTTATTGAAAGCATTTACTAAAGTTGAACACTTACATATTCAATGTCATTAACAATTGTATTCCAAGAAAAATGAGTACATCTGTCCACCAAGACTTGAAAAAGTCATAGATTAAAAACTAGTCATAGATGCTTTGTTCCTGTTAGCTCAAATCTAGAAACAACTCAAAGGTCTATCAACAGGAGAGTGGATAAATTGTTTCCTTTACATTCAATGAGATACTATACACTATCTCACAGAAGTATTCTGCAAAAAAAGCCAAACACAAAAGACCACTTTGTTCTGTGTGATTTCAAAAACAGGCAAAAATGTATAGTAATACTATTGATCAAAATAGTGGTTACTTTTAGTTGGGCAGTACTGATAGAGAAGCATAATGCAACTTTCTGGGATAATGAAAAAGTTCTATATCTTGACAGGGATGATGGGTACATAGATACACACGTGTAAAATTTCATGGAGACATACACATAAGATTTTTGCATTTTATCTGTAAAACGTCCATGGGAATTATATGTCAATAGGAGATCAGAATTTTTTCTGAGTAATATAACTGGTTCAATATACAAACATGAAAATGATTTAATGAAAAAAACAAAAATGTAATTCACTGTATATACACAACATAACACAGACTCACAATAGATACAGAAATTTTTTTTTTAATCATTTGACATGCATCCCTGATCAAAACTGTTCGTAAACTAAATATGGAAAGTTAAATAGGGTTGGAGAGACAGCTCAGTTGGTACAGAGCCTGCCATGCAAGCATAAGGGTATGTTTAGACCCCTAGCACCTATGTAAAAGCCTGGTGTAGTGACATGCACCTGTAACCCCAGCATGGGCTGGGGATGAAGGCTGGGAGGGGGCAGAGACAGGAGGATCCCTGGAGCTGTTGGGGAGGAGGGAGCCAGTTTAACTAATCAGTGAGCTCTGGATTCTGTGAGATTCTCAAAAAACAGGTGAAGAGCAATAAAGGAAGACACCTAACACTGACCACACACATACATTCATACACACACGTACACTATACACATTAAGAAAATTTAAAGATTCAGTTAAAGCTGACTAAACACAGAAATTTCACATCTACTGTCTAAGAATCCTTGCTGCACAGTAAGATAAGGACTACACAGAGCAAACTCCAATAGAGATGATGTGGTTTCCTTTGCACAGTTTTATAGCTTTCAGGTGTTACAAATTTTGAGTGTACAGTATCACACATCAATCTAAAAGTTGGAATGATTTAGGCTGAATGAAAAAGCCAGATTAAAAAGTGTCTATCACATGAATTTTTATATAAAAATCTCAGTAGATCAATCCTGATCACTGTTTGGGGACTGAAGCAGTAGAAGACGAGGAAGCTATAGGGAGGCGCAATTATTTTTATAAAGCTTATCTTTTTAAAACAAAAAAGTATTTATTTTATGTGTACGAGTGTTTTACCTACATGTATGTATGTGCACATACATGCATTGCCCACAGAGGCCAGAAAGTAGCATTGAATTTTCTGGAACTGGAGTCATGGAAAGTTGTTCACTGCCATGTGGATGCTGAGAACTGAAGCCAGGGCCTCTGCAAGATCAGCCAGTGCTCTTAACTGCTGAGCCATCTCTCCAGCCCTGTTTGGTATCCTGATGGCTTCACAGAAGTATAGTCATCAAATTATACACTTTAAATATATTAATCACATTCAATCAAGGTTTTAAAAAAATAATTAGGTTCAGATCCGGTGTGGTGACAGACGCCTTTAATCCTAGGCAGACGCAGAGATGCAGAGAGGCAGAGGCAGATGGGTGGATCTCAGAGTTCAAGGCCACTTAGGGCTATAGCTGTCTCAAAAAAAAAAAGTGGGGGGAGGGGCGGCTGGAGAGACTGCTCAGTGGTTAAGAGCACTGACTGCTCTTACAGAGACCCAGGTTCAATTCACAGCACCCACATGGCAGCTAACAGCTATCCATAATTTCAGTTACAGAGGATCCGACACCCTCTTCTGACCTCTGTGGGCATTGTACAACATGGGTGCACTTACCTACATGTAGGCAATCCAATTGTACACATAAAATAAAATAAGGAAAATATTAAAAAAAATAAAAAGAATTGGTTTAATTTCCTTCTAGTCAGAAAAAGTACAATTTCACTCTTACTGTTTCGTGTCTAGCTGTACTTCAACAGCAAGCAGCACATACAGTCTCTACAAGAAACTAGACAATGCAGCAGATGGTTGAGAAATTTCAAGTCCACATCAAATGCTTTGAAAAAAGAAAAAAAAACCTTTCTAGTTTTATTTTCCTCAAAAGAATTTTGGGCCAGAGAGATGGCTAGGTGGGTACCTTGCCGCACAAGCACAACAACCAGAATTCGATTCTTGGAACCCATATAAAGGTGAAAGAACTGACTCCACAAACTTGTCCTCTAGCTTCCACATATGTGCTGTGGCACATAACATCTCTCTCCTCATCATGTGTGTGTGTGTATATATATATATATATATATATATATATACACACACACACAATAATAAAGTTTAAAAAGTGATTTTTTTTCTTCCTGGAGAATACAGGCTGACATTAAAAGTACACATGTACCCTTTACTGCTTTTAGAATCTGTGTAATACTGTCAAACTGACTGACCTGCCAATGATCAGTTATAGATGGTTTTTGAGAAAATGAAATTTGAGTCTATTCTGATTAACTGGCCAATGGTGGGCCTTTATACTGAAGCAACAGAAGACTTTAATTATTTTTACATCTCAAAATGAAGTCCTGGAAGTATTTTAAATGCAAATGATGACATGTATAAAGCTATTTTTGTTTGTTTTACTTTTTTGAGATGATCTCACTGTACAGTCCTGGCTGGCCTGGAACCCACTAGGCAGACGAGGTGGCCTCAAACTCACAGAGATTTGCCTGTCTCTGTATTTCTAGCCATTTAAAGCTATTTTTAAGTCTCCTGTCTCCTGGTCAGGACTGAATAATATCTGTAAGTAAGGTAAAAAATAGCAAACTTTAACTTTTGAACTGCATGTTTACATGACAACCAAAAATAACTTCATTTTAAATAGAAAATTTAAATGTAAGATTAACTTATTTCACCAAAACTTAAAGGAATGCAAGAAAATTAGAACAATGCAAGGTCTGGGGCATTGAGTGTTTGTTACAGAGCACAAAAGGACTGAAATTGGGAAACAAACAACAGACATAGAGGACACTGAGTACATTAAACAGCCTCAAGTTGCTTATATAATGGAGTTCCAGAATTGAAAATTCTCAAGTTCAGAATTCAAGAAACAAGTAGAAAAGCCTTAGGAAGGTTCAGTAGGAAAGGTGACAAAGAATTTTTAGAGAACAATATGGCCAGCAACCAGAAAGGCCCAGTGAGGTGGGAAATGCACACTTTCCTGCCTATCAGTTCACCTGTAGTGTTCTCCAAGGACACTGCAGACCCAGAAATGCCAACAGTTCTTGACAGAGAAAAGCGTTTTAAGAAGGAAATGCTAAAAAAGTGAGAAGAGTCTGGGCAAGCTACGCAGTAAAAGGAGCAGTTTAAAAGATGGGTTTTGATGATGTAAAAGGAGAAATCAAAATTCACCAGGAAAATAATTAAAAACACTTTTTCTCTGTAAAAACGAACCAAAAAAGCCTTTACATTTTTGTTCCCTTCTATTTTTCATTACATGAAAGGATGTCAAACTTATTTGTCTTGGGTACTGTTAGGGGTACCTTTGCAGTCTTTTGGTTCCTCATAAGAGGGTTATTAACTGACCCTGACTCTTTCCTCAGCCCCAGAGTATGTTAACCACTTCCTTTAATAATCTACCAGATTGGTAACCAAATTCAACACTTCCCCGATCTGCTTTTCTGCTTCCTTTTGGATGAGACGTTGTCCCTTTTCAAGGTTATAGTAACAAGAGTGGAAAATTAGTGCAAGAATTCTGTCTAGCTTTCCAACCACTCTAGTTCAAATCTTTGTTACCTTGTTTTACTGTCCTCCCTCCCCTATTTCAAAGCTGAGATCCTGCACCTCTGCTTTACTCTGCGAACAGTTTAGCCCTGCCTCTCTACCCAGCTACCCTACACCAGCACTGGTGTCTTCTTATCAGCCCCTTTTATTTCCCCTAAAACATGAAGGCTGCAGCGTTTGCTTTGTTCTCTCACTGAATGCCATATTAAGTAAATAATGAGACTCTGATTGCACTTGTTTAGCTCTGACAACTTACCACATGCCTGCTATGTGCCCCAAATACATAAGATGTGTGTCCTTCTACCTCTAGGGTCAATGAATACTGAACATAGACATCACTACAAACACCTGGGGGGGGATAGGTTAAGAATTAGCCTATAGGGAATCTTTTTTCAGTGTATGTGTTCTTGTGAAGGTGGAAACAAGTATTACACTCATCTATTCGGTGATTTTTAAATAGTTTGCACCAAAAACCCAAGACAGGAGAGGACATAGAGGCAACTTCTTCAACCCTTAAGATCATGGTTTGGAAGACCCACTCCCTCAACACAGGAATGTCACTCTGTCCTTCCATGCCTTTATTGACAACAGCAATAGGTAAGAACATCCTGAACCAGCAGCTGGGGTATTAGGTAGGCCCTTCAGGGTCATTGGCACATCTAGCCCCAACCTAAGATCCAGTCTACCCAGGCCATGTCCCTGAATGGGCGTGTCTCCGTCTGTCTAGTTTGTATGTGTGGATCAATCTCTCTGAGTGTCTGAACCGCTGTCTACATGCTCCCCCGAATCTTGGCACGTGGTAGGGGTTGTTAGGAACACATCTTGGCATGCCCCGGTGGACCACTGGGCCCCGGTGCTGACCATGGGAGACAGGGCCGGGGACTGATGATGGCAGGGGGCCAGGCACAAAGTTCACTCCAGGGCCACAGCCTACAAAAGAACCAGTCATTATCAGAATGAGTTTCTTAACAGACAGTTCTGTTCCTCCAGGGTGAGTTTCCTTGGGCTTTCATTTCCCACCTGGAAAATGGGAGTTCTACTGCCCCCTAACTCCAGACTAGTAACTGTGACAATAAGTAGATTAATGAGGCTACAGATACTGTTTCCAAAAGGCTGTACTCAGCTCCTCACAGCTCATGTGAGCACAGGTGGCTGAGCTGGGAGACATGCAAAGGGAGGCTGAAAAAATTATGAGCAGAGGTTACAGAGGTACCTACCTACATTGGGTGGCATCGAGAAGTCTTCCACCGCATTGTATTTGAAGAATTCATAGGGTGGAAAGGGCTGGCCTTGGTAAAAGGAGGCATCCTGGGGCAGGGATGGGAACAATGGAGGTGGTGAGGGCTGAAGAAGTGGGTAAGGAAAAGACATGGGAGGGGATAAAAGGGAGGGTGGGAGTGGGGACAAGGCCAGCTGCTCCCTGAAGTCTGGGGGCTGCTTATGGCTTCCCTGGAATGGATGATCCGTCTCTGGCCAGTCCTCAATCCACGGGTCTAGGAATGGGATGATAGTTTCAGGTAGGCCTAGGAAGCCAAGCTGCCCCAAATGCTAGAATTCTTTCCTCTTGGAGAATAAAGCCAGAAGCTAGAACAGCCTGTGACTTCTACCAGCCTTCCTCATTCCCTGTTTTTTCAGGCCAAGCCCAAAGTTTGCTTCTTTCTTCCTCTCTTCCTTTTTCTCCTTCCTTCTTTTCTTTTTGCCACTCACATTTGCCTGTTTCCTTTGTTTGCCCAGTTCCCTCATCTTCAGCTTTTTCCTCCCCACAAGTCGTCCCCAAAGACCCATTAATAAGTCAAATAGAAAGATCTAGCTCTCCCTCCTCCCCTTAGTCTTCTTTTCCTTCTAAACTGTCACAAGTAATATTTTGTCACATGTTCGTCCCTTATCAACTGTTTATTGCCTCTTTTGACCCCATTTCAAGGCTTTAATGCTTTCCTATAAACTTAACAAAGCCTTTACTTTTCAAAGTCATATAACATCATCAAAAGAGCCTGTCTTCACTAAAAGCACCTCTCTATTCTCAAATCCTTGTTTCCCTATCCACCTCTGAGTGTGAGTACTGCTCAGCTCTTTCTAGGGTTCACACATTATGTAGTACTGGTTGGCCTGGAACTAACTATGTATACCAGGCTGGCCTTAAACTCATAAAGATTTGCCTGTCTCTGTCTTTGCCTCCTGAGTACTAAGATAACAGCCATGGTTCATCATGCCCGGTTTCATAGTTCTTAACTGGACTCAGAAGCCATGAGCCACCACAAACTAGCCTTACAGCTTTTAAAATGTTCCTTTCTTTTCTGGGGACCAATTCTCTCATTAAAAGCAGAACAGAGGGACTAGAGACTGGTTGCTCTTGCAGAGGACCTGAGTTCGGCTCCCAGGTGGCTAACAACCATTCATAACACCGGTTCCAAGGGATCCAATGTCCTCTTCTGACCTCTGTGGACATTGCATGATATGGGTACACTTACATACACTCATATACATAAAATTTAAAAAACCCAGAACAAAACAAAACAAACAAGGAACAGCAACCAGTACATAATTCAAATCCTAATTCATCTTTAAGTTCTGGCAGTCTGGCTCTATGATATCCTGGCCTGTGCTCTCCACACCTTCTATTGCTGCAACAGTCATGAACATGACTAATGCCTCCAATTCAACAAATACTATACTCTTAGTACTACGTACAGAACAACTGTATTGGAACTGGGCTGAAGGGAATTAATAGTCAGTAAGTGAGGCAGGATACCTGTCCTTTGGTACATGATGCAAATGTGGAAATAAGCAATGCTGCTCCCTTTGGGAGGCAGGGATTGAGAGCTTAACATGGAAATAAATGATCCATAGCATAGAGAACATCTCAGCTGGGATGCAATAAGTGCAACTCTCAGAGCCTACAGCAGTCATTAGAATGAGGCCAGTGGAGAACTTGCATTAAGCTGGGACCAGTAATGCTGGGACCAGTAATACTGGGACTATGAGGCTGAGTTAACGAGCATACGAGATGTTGTCTGCAAAGTCCATCACCATGAAACTGACATGCAAAGGTACTAAAGATTACATTATGTCTCTGCTCAACAACCTGCTAGCTGACCGTGCATCTCACCCCTCCAGATGATGTTTCTTGCTTCTGCCTGGACTACTCTTCCTCCATTTCTGTCTTCCCACCTCCCACACCTGGAACTACTTAGAAATATTCTCATTTCTTTCCTGTTCATCTACTGAGTGAGGTCTTTGACATTCTCTCTGCCTTATGCAATCAATGTTTGCATACACTCATTCAAGTACACAGACAAGACTGTACAGTTAGACTAAAGAACTAGAACTCGGGTTAAAATGCTGCTCCTGTGATCTAACCATCCCCAGGAAATGAAATAGCACTCTGGAACCACAATAGTACTTCAAGGGACCTCTATCCTCACTGAATACCTCTGATCCATTCAGTTTCTGATTCTTGTGCTCTGAGGTCTCTATCTGTATCACTACGCATCTCTCTGTGGCAGGCTTACCTGGGGGATGATTATGTTTGGGCAGCTCCACGCCCCAGGCATCGGCCACATGAGTCAGAAGCAGGTGTGAGAGGTGGCGGTGTGCATGCTGGTCCCAATGGACACCATCTCGGTGACGGTGACGTACAGCATGCCGAAAATGAAAGTGGAGATCTAGGACGTCGAAACAGTGGTCCCCAGCTAGTGTAGCACTGTAGAAGTTCCCCTCAACCACATCCTGACGCAGAGAGACTGCCAGGGGCTGGAGCTAATTGAGAAAGTGGAGCCTCTAAGAGGGTCCCCTACGTACCAGCCAGCCACCCTATCCCCTACCCAGAAGGGCCTCAGTCACTTACCTCTGGCAGGAGGAAACCCCCAGTAACACGTTCCCCCAGAGGCATTGCCATGTTCCACACCAGCAGACAGGAGTCTGGCAAAACCTGGTCCATGCGCACAAATACTCGTTCCAGGTTCTCCCGGTACCTCTCCATTGAACAGCGTCCATACCTGCTGGGTAACATTATAGGTGGGCAAGAGCACAGGAGTAGAGCCATACCTCCACCTCCAACCAGCAATTCCCTTTCCCCGCCTGAACCTGGACAGATCCCACAGGCAGGAGTTGATGATCACTAGGTCAGGAGCAGGTCCATACGTCAGTTCCTCCAGGACGTCCTCAAGGTACTCGGAGTAAACACGGGTGAGGAAGTAGAAGCGCACAAGGTGGTGGCCAGAACCCGAGCAGAACTGGCGGACCTCACGGTACTGTGTCCCGTTGTGCAGCTCGCCCAGCTGGCCCCCAGCCACCAGCTGATCCTGTTCAAAGCTCAGCTCCCCCTGCCCACCCACCCCCACCCCGCTGGTCAGATCCATGCCAGGCAGGTCCTTCATGGGCCAGGGTCTGCACCCACCCAAAACTGGCATGGCTGCCAAGCTTCTCTCACCTTGGCTTTCAATTGGGCAGCTGTGAGCAGTGTGTCTTTCTGGAGCAGAAGCACTAGGTCCTTATATACAGCTCTCTGGACTGCAGGGAGACAGGGTTCCTAAGGCTGGGGCAGGCCTGACCTCCTCCCACATCCTCCCAAGTCAAGGCGTTTGTCTACCTAGGTAGAGTTAGACTGCCCAACAGTAGCTCTATGGACTTACAAAACAAAAGATGAGTTTTAAAAGCCCTAGCACTACCTGTTCCTTACAGCTGTGTTCCTTGCCCTAACTTACATACAATGACAATTGAAAGAATTAAGTTGGCCAAGTCATCCAGGAGACATAGAACATAACCACAGCTCCTTAAGAGGGAATTATGGAAAGCTATGAGAAATAAAGATGTTAAACAAGCACAGGCTTAAAAAGCACACAAATGATGTCAGGACACCTGTGGAAGGTATGTGGGGAAGAGAGAAAAAGAGCAGTCTAGAACTGGGAAGGGAACTAAGTATGAAATGAAGACTGCGGGTATAGACAAAAAGAAGAGGCTGCAGATGTGGGGGCTATTAAATGTCATCCTAGAGGGGTCACTCACTGGAGTCCCCCAAGATGACCACGAACTTGTTGTGAAGCAGCTGCTGGACTTCTGAGGCCTGGAAGTGGACCATGGCGCTTCGCAGCAGGCGGTGCGGCACCTTGTTTTCCAGACAGAAGACCATGCTGCCACTGACACGGACTGCAGGGAGAGGCCACTAAGCCAATAGACAGGGCAAGGACTCAAGGTAGGTAGGTCCTGGGGCCACCCTTGAATAACAGATGTGCCCTGATCTCTCAGAGTTATAGTGAGGAGAGTGGCGATGCATGGTGGAATCCATGGCACCGCCAACCTTAGTTCACTTCGGCAGGGGAGGGAGAGTAACCTGGCCCAAGGTCTACACCCTAAGCACTTCGCACCCCACGACTCCCTTGAGCCCTGCCATGTGGCAGCCGGTGCCCCGCGCATGCGCACGCTCTCCCTCACCAATTACCAAGTGTTGATGCTCCAGGAATTCACCGGCCAACAGGGTAGGCCTGCACGACGCGCGCCTGGCCCGCAGCAGGCTCCTGGTCTAGCGTCATGTTCCCGCGCCCCTGGTCGGCAGTCGGTTCTGCAAAGACCCCTCCCCGCAGAGCCCGGGTGCCCTAGTTAGCCGTTGGTGCGCAGCTCGATGCCCAGTACTCTCCATGCGTGCGTCGAGGTGGCCAGGCCGACGCCTCCAGCATCGGCGCTGCGGGCGGAGACACTCATGGCTCCCACTTCCGGTCACCCATGTCCCGCCCTGCGCGATCCCCAACGCCTGAGGGGGCAGAAAGACAGCGAAGCTGACCGCCGCTGGGGGCAGGAATCAGGGCCAAGCCCACTCCAGTGGGCCCGAAGCCCGATACGGGTCGGGGGCTGAACGACGGCTCAATGCAGTTTGCCCACAGTGGTGATGGCCGCAATGGCGGCCTCGGCACATGACCCGGACGGGCGGAAGCGGAAGTGCAGCCCTGGAGCTGGCGCAAGGCGGCTGTCTCAGCGCTACCTAAACGCCGCTAGCAGTAGATATGGACTGCTACACTGCGAACTGGAATCCGCTCGGGGATTCTGCCTTTTACCGGTGAGCCCACCCGCCGTCCTACCCCCTCCTCCGCGCCGTCCTACCCCCCCCCGCGCCGTCCTACTCCACCCCCTCCCCCACCCCCCCACTCCGGCCCGCTGCCCAGCTTACGGTATTCGTCTGCTGGCTCGAGTCTCCCAGCTGAGCGGGCGGCGTTCGCCTCCGTCACTATAGGTGCTGGCGTTCGCCCTGCGGCGACTCTTCCGGAGCCACTGCCACTTTATGCCTAGGGACAGCAAGCTGGTCCTTACCTGCTGTAAAAAAGAGAACTGAGGCAAGCGCAGAAGCCACCCCAAAACCTAGGTCTGTCAGCCTCCGGAAGGATGCTCTGATCACGTTGAGGGAGGCCGCCCGCTGCGACAGTACCTAGTCTCCGGCCGGAAACTGCTGCTGAAGTCAGACCACCCGAGCTCTCGGAGGGGGGCGGGGTCGCCACATCTGGCAGAGTGACTGCACTGTCCAAAGCTGAGAGAAAGGGGTGAATTGCCAGTCTTATGTCTGACTGAGGACACCCAAGTAAGGGAGCTCTTTTATGGAGTTGGAGTACTCAGAACTATGAATCTTTCCCTAGTCCGAACCAATAACATGGCTACCCAGATTAGCATTTCGCGCTGGCTTCCCTTTGTAAGATAAAGTACAAAGTACTTGTAGAACATCATGTATAGGTCAGCCCCTATTTGTCTCCCCGAGCGGGTTCCAGTTCATCTCCAACCACCCTCCTTAAATCTTGTGTTCCAGGTGTACAGAATTACAGAACCCTATCACACTATGAAATTTCTTGGCTTTTCTGTGTTTGCATAGCCCTACAGACCCTTCTGTGCGCACTGCTGTTTCCCCCCTTTATCAATTAAGAATTGTTCAGCCCTCAGGATTTCCCTGGTCTTCCTACAATTGAATCCTTAGACTTTACAGAGTCCAATGATAGAGTCAGTTATATGTGGGACACGATGGCAATATTTGTATATGTTTCTTTTGCAAAGCTCCTTGAGGGCTAAGAATATCTTTTTATCTCCCATGCCTATTTTAGAACAGTGCCTGCTACCTAATAGCTGCCCAATAAAAACTGAAAAGAATGTTCTATTGGGACTGGAGAGATGACTTAGTAGGTAAGAGCACTGACTGCTCTTGTAGAGGACCTGGGTTCGGTTCTTGGCACCCACATGGCAGCTAAAAACTGTCAGTAACTCTAGTTCCAGGGAACCTGATGCCCTCTTCTGACCTCCATGGGCACAGCACAATGCACCTGTATACATGCAGGCAATACACTCATACATATTAAATAAAAATAATAAATATTTAAAGAAAGCATGTTCTATTGATTGCACCTAAAGATCACAAAGATACTGCGTTGATGTCTTATTTCAGTAGTTGACATTGTTTCTGCTAGTGAAATTATATACCATTCTAATATACAAAACTTAAAAAAAAATAATTTTATGTGTATGTGTGCCTGAGTGTCACACCTATAATCCCAGCACTTGGGATGCAGAGGTAGGAAAATCAGGAGTTCAAGTTGGATGCTAGATTGGGCAACATGAGACCCTGTCTCAAAAAAAAAAAAAAGTAGAAAAACTAAATATAACCATTATTTATTAATTTTTGATTTATTTATATTTTATGGTATGAATGTTCTGCTTGCATGTGTATAAGTGCACCACATTAGTGCAATAGGCTACAAGCAGGAATTAAAGTTTTTAGGCCACCATGTGGGTGCTGACCAAACCTAGACACTCTGCAAGAGCAGTCAGTCCTCTTAACCACTGAGCCGTCTTTCTAACCCTTTAACCACTATTTTTCAGAGTATCTGTTGCCTACCCAGGGTTGTAGAGAACAGAAGACAATGACCCCATCATCACAGAGCTCCTGTTTAAAAAGTTTCAAAAGATGTTTATTGACTGTTTATTGAGATATGTATTAAGTGAAGACCCAAACTTCAGTGCCTAACTTCCCTCTTCCTGTGCTATATCTCTGGAAATGATTAGGAGTCTAAGCCTTACTGTGGATAGTTATGTTCTAAGTTGCTAACAAATATTGAGACTTTCTAATGTGCATACTTTCTGTAGCATTTACTTGTTTAAGCATCACAACCACATATAGTAGGCATCATGATAAACAGGAGATGTTTTTCTTTGAGTCCTATCTGCAGGACAGGATTCTTTTGCATGGAAAATAGTGTTCTCAAGAACTTGCTGAATTTGAAAAAGTAAAGAGATGCAGTGATGACTGGTTTAATCCTAAAAATGAAACTTGAGTTCATCCCATTAATTAATCTGAGCCAACCTTTGCCTGACTCAGTATGTGTTGAATAGAACAGACGTGGATGCTGCCTTTTGACCCTCACAGGGCTTACAGTCAGCAGAGGAGACAGTGGATTAGAACTTAGTTTGATCATAGTCACTATAAGAAGTAATCACTAAAACAAAAGGTGGTTATGATTGCACATGGTGGGGAGGAAGAAAAGCAAGGAATCAAGGATGACTTGGATTGTTGGCTTAAAATCATGAAAAAGGAAAAAGGAGTTTGGCAGAAAACAAGGTGAACTTGTGTATATGGGCAGGAGTGTGTGCACCTGCATCAGCTTTAGATGTTGTTCCTCAGGAGCTGTTCACCTCATTTTTTGGAGACAAGGTCTCTCACTGGGATCTAGGGGTTGCTGATTAGTTCAGGCTTGTTGGGCAGCAAGCTCCATGAATTTACCAGCACTAGTATAACAAAGCATGTTCCATCATGTCTGACTTTTTGCAAGGATGTTAGACATCAAACCCAAATTCTCATGTTTGTGGGACACTTTACTGAATGAGCTATTGCCCCAGTCCTGCGGACTTGTTTTTTTTGTTGTTGTTATTTGTTTGTTCGTTTGTTTTTAACTCATTAAGTTTCAGACTCCTTGGAAATAGTTTCATTTTGTAAAAGAAAGAAGAGTGATGCTACATTTTACATACCCTGAAATTATTCTTACAAGGGAAGGAGACTTTTTTAGTTCTGTGGTTGTGTTTTGTTTTGCTTTTTTAATTTTTAAAACATTGTGGTTTGGGGGGTTGTTTTTTTTGTTTTGACTTTTCAGGTTATTGCATGAATTTACACTAGTTTAGGCCAAAAGCAGCTAAATGATTGCACTAAACAAGCTGTGAGGTTCTAAACTTGTGACAGGGGACAGAAGAGAAATTCTCATTGCAATAATACTATCACTTAAGCTTCAGAGAGCCACGAGCACTCAAAACCCACGAACCTTCAGCTGATTGTCCTTAACCATCTCTGTCATGAACTGGCATATGTTCTTGAGCTGGTCATCCTATAGCCAAATTACTTTTCCATATTCTGGATGCTCAGTTATAGCACCATTATGGGAAAATTTCCTCTTAAATGCCTTCACTAGTTTCTTTTTATTGTAATCATCAGTGATCCCTTGAATAGTAGTGAGGGTCTTCCTGCCATTTCTCTGTTGAATTCTTCTATGAACATAATCCTCAGTGTAATAATAATAATCATTCCTCTTGCAGAGCATCCAGGTCTGGTTCTCAGCATTTACATGGTGGCTAACAACCATCAGTAACTGCGGGTCCAAGGGATCCGACACCCTCTTCCGACCTCCACAGGCACTGCATGACACAGGTGTACTTATGTGCATGCAGGCAATATACACATATAAATAAAACAAGAATGTTTTAAGAGACCAATAAATACATAAAAATAAACAAATCTTTTTTTTAAAGTAGAGTTGTTTTGCTGTTGTATAGGAATTCAAACGTGTAAAAGGCTACATGTGAAAACTGAGTAGTCAAAGGAAGTCTCTGCCTATTATCAATTTATTTCCTCTGCTCTAAATTTACCCTTCAGTGCATTCTCTAGAGTGAGTTGGATGCTAAGCTTTGTCAATAGGAGGTGCTCTGGAGGCACTGCAGAAAGAAGGGGTGCTCCAGATGCTTCTAACAGTTGCACAGTATACAGGAAGAACTGGTTTAAGGGATGCCTGGTGATCTGCCTTAGTCGTGTGCCCATTATACACAGTTCTTGACATTATAGCCTTGGCCTGGGTTGGTGTCTACTATCCTGGGTCTCCTCCATTACATGTTTCAGGTCTTCTGCTCTCAGTACTAACATGTGGCAAGTCCACATACTTGGCCACCAGTGGCTCATGTGAAACCCATTTGTACCCAGAAGAGTGGCTTTCTGCTTTTCCAATAACTGTGGATCAGTTTTAACCAATACTCAAGGGACTCAAGCTCAGTTACAGGCTGAAGTATGCCCACTGCAATGAAAGGTATCACTGAGGACAGAGTGGTTAGACCAAAGTGAGTGGCCAGTGAGGAAAGAAAAGAGAAGTATAAACCAGGGTAAGAGACAGGAAGATAGGGAGAGAAGAACCTATGACAAGTCTGTTTCTGAGACAAGGTCTTGCTATGTAGCTCAGCCTAGTTCTGAACTCTCAGTCTTCCTGCCTTATCCTCAAATGCTGGGATTACAGGTGTGACCACCACACAGGCCTTCCTTTGTTAAGATGGAAGATTTGAATATGCTTGAAATTTCACAGAGAACACTTGGAGCAGTGATAATAAAAAGTAATACCGATGAGTGATCTTTAAATTTTTCTTGCAGCAAAGAAACATCTACATGCTTGTTAAAATATAAACTAAAGGGTGGGTATGGTAGCACAGGGCTTTAACCCCAGCACTCATGAAGCAGAAGCAAGCAGATCTCTTTTTATAATTAAAAAAATTTTTATGAGTATAATGCCTGCATGTATGGAAGGGCACTCATGTCATGCAGTGCTCATGGAGGTCAGAAGAGGGTGTCAGATTCCCTAGAACTGGAGTTACGGACAGTTGTTAGCTGCCATGTGATTCTGGGAACCCAACCTGGGTCCTCTGCAAGAACAGTCAGTGCTCTTAACCCGTGAGCTATCTCTCCAGCCCCAAAGAGGCAGATATCTGTAAGTTCAAAGCGTGGTCTACATAGTGAGACCCTGTCTCAAACCATCCCCACTGCCACCACCACCAAAACAAAAAAGAAGATTGTATTCCCAAGCCTCACCCCTGGTATAATGGAATAGATCTAGCCCAGGGTCCTGAATTTTGCCAGCATATCCAGTGATCCTGAATCAGAGGCCCTGGAGAAACACTGGCTTGGTAGAAGCAGGGTATGGTGCTGACTGGCATATGGTTTCTGAGAAGGCATGAGGCAGGAACATAGATAAACAGGAGAACATGTTTCTTCAGTGGGTCAGGAAAGAGCAAGTTTGATTAGAAGCCCAGGTCTTTCCATCCAAGGACTTCTAATTCTCTGGAAGGCATAAGGTGAAATCATGTGTTAGAAGAAAGCAGCAAGGAGACTATCATTTTCAATGTTTCCAGAGTATTTAAATTGTTCATGATTGGATCACCATGCAATCTTTTGCATATTGAGCCTTATGGTGAGTGTAGGATGACAACAGAACAAGATGACAAGAGGCCAGCTAAAGTTGTGAGCATGGATCTGTAGTAGTCCCAACGTGCCCGGTGTGTGACCCTTATGGTAGCACTCTGCAGCCCTGGAACAGGTAGAGAACTCGTGAAGACTAATATGTGGGGGGTGGTCCTATTTCAACCAGATGCAACCACAGGAAAAGAAGTGAGACTCAGAGAACAGACAAGAACAGAAGTGAAGTGATGAATTGCAGCTGTCCTTCTAGCTGGACAGAGAAAGATACTTACAGAAGAGGGTTCCATGTGCTTGAGAGGGGTTTGGAGCTGTGTGAATTTAATACTTCAGAGAAGAACAAGCAGTTCTGGATGTGCACTGGGGTGGAGTAAGATCTAGGTAAGAGGGGCTGGGGTAGATATAATCAGTCCAATAGAAAATGCTTAAGTATGAAGCCAAGTGGCCACTTAAGTTGCTCTAGAAAGTAGCAAGAGTTGGAATGCACAGGAAACCATCAGGCCAAAACCTCCAATCAGTGAGAAATGTGGTCCAGGAGCTCATTAGCAACACAGACCATGAGGGACGGAGGAAAGGCCAGGCGTAAAGGAACTGAAGGGCAGGGGTTAAGAGTCAGGGAGTGAAAAGCAACAATGGATCATCTCCCAGAGCCTTAAGACAAATAGTATTCTCAGAGACAGCAACTCATGCTGTTCCTCGTAGGTAGCTTCACAGGCAGAATGAAAGGCAGCCTCCGGGAATGCCTAAGGATGCTGAGATTTCTATTTCTGAGACCTGAGAATGGAGGAGAAAGATGTGGCTAGCTAGAAAGATCTCTGTTGAGGATACGGCCTGTCCTCATGAAATCTATACCCTCAGACTTTGCTGAGGCTGCTCTTCCTCTGCCCTTCATTCTGCCCATTTAGACCTCATGCCACCTACTAATGGAAGAACGAATAAGCAAAATGTAGTTATGTGCATACAATGGATATCTTTTAGACTTAAAAAATAAATTTCATATACGCCATAACACAAGTTAACTCTTTTATATTTTATTATTTGTACATTATGTGTATGAATGTATTGACTGCATATGGATAGGTGCACTCGTCATGCAATATATGCGGATGTCAGAAAAGGGTGTCAGATCCCCTAGAACTGGAGTTACAAATGGTTTTCAGCTGCCGTGTGGGTGCTGGGACTCAAACCCAAGTCCTCCGCAAGAGTAATTGGTGCTCTTAACCGCTGAGCCATCTCTCCAGCCCCAAGTTAACTCTTTTTTAAAAAAATTTTATTATTTTTATTTTATGTGTAAGATTGTTATTACCTGCATATATGTAAGTGCACCCATGTCATGTAAAGCTCTCGGAGACAGGAAGAGGATGTCGGATCCCCTGGGACTGGAGTTACAGATGGTTGTTAGCTGCCATGTGGGTGCTGGAAATTGAATCCAGGTCCTCTGTAAGAGCTTCCACTGCTCTTAAGCATTGAGCCATCTCTCCAGCCCACAGGTTACCTGTATTAAGTTAAATAAGTCAGTCACAAAAAGATAAATGCTAGATTTCATTTGTATGAAGCACCTAGAATAGTCAAATCCAGGGAAATGAGGCCTAGCTGTTTCATGGGGAGTTGTTGCATTGCATACAGGTACAGAATTTCAATTTTGTTAGATTAAAAAAATTTAAATTAGTTACACACTACTATAAATATAACATTATTGAACAGCAATTCAAAAGTGGTTGAGAAGGGTTGGGAATGTAGCCGAGGTGGTAGAAAAGCAGAAAGCCCTAGGTCGGATCCCTAGGACCACATAAACCAGAGACAGTGCCACATGCTTGTATTCCTAGCACTTGGAAGGTGGAAGCAAGAGGATGAGAGGTTCAAGGTCATCTTGGGCTACATGAGAGCCTGTCTCAATAAAACACAGCCGGCCCCATGCTGCGGAGGACTCAGCTGCCTCTCCCTTGAGTGCCCTCATTTCCCTCTCCCTTCCTTTCTCCCTTCACCGGGCCATTTCCATCGAGGAAAAGGAATATTATCATATGTCTGCAATCTAGAACCTTAATTCTTAACTCCTTTGCTGGTGAAAGTAAGGGTGATGACCTGCTTCCTATACAGGTCTCCTGTAGTTCCAGCTGGCCTCAGACTCACTATGTAGAGCAGGCTGGCCTTGGTCTCACAGAGATCTGCCTGCCTCTGCCTTCCGAATGCAAGTGCCATCACACCCAGCTCTTATTATTTTTATTTATGTGTATGTATGTGCCTGCATGAGTTTCTGTGTACTAAGTGTGTGCAGGTGCCTACAGAGGCCAGAGGGCCTTGGATTCCTTGAAACTGGAGTTCTAGGTAGCTGTGAACTGCCTAAAGTGGGTGCTGGAATTTGAACCTGGGTACTTTGTAAAAGCAAATATTCTTTAAAAAAATTATTTTTTAGATTATTTTATTTGTATGAGTGTTTTGCCTGCATATAAGTGCGCCATGTGAGTGCAGAGACCTGAAAAAGGTATTGGATCCCCTGGAACTGGAGTTACTGATGGTTGTTAGCTGCTATGTAGGTGCTGGGAACAGAACCTGGATTGTCTGGAAGATTAGCCAGTGCTCTTAACTGCTGAACCATCTCTCCAGCACAAGAGCAGTAAGAACTCTTAACCACTGAGCCATCTCTTCATCCCAACTCTACATTTCTTTTTTGTTTGTTTATTTTTTAAGGCTCTTCCTATAGCCCCAGCTAGCCCACATCTCACACAGATCCACCTGCTTCTGCCTCACTATTGCTGGGATTAATGACATGCACAACCAAGTCTGGCACCCAATTTTGCATTTCTTAACAAGATATTGCTGTCATTATGAGAAAAAAAATACTATTCTTTCCCAAACTAAGACCTTCCGTTTTAAGTTTTATTAACTACTCTTCAGATTGAGTCATGGTCACATTGATGTAAGGTTCGGGTTCGTGAGACGTAGCAGAAATCAACCAGAGACGGGAATGGACTGAACTGGTTTTATTGGGCATTGAACTGACTCCCACTCGGGAAGGGAAATCAGCGGGACTAGCTTTCTCCTGGGAGTGGAGAAGGAACTAGCCCATCCTTAGCTGGTCAGGTGGGCTTTTTATAGGGAAAAAGGTATCCCCTTGGCATCCGTTTGGTGTTAAGCCAGGAAGGAATTCCCTTTTTCGCATTCCTGGAGTCCGGAATGTTATCTGTTAAGGAAGCCCAGTTTCCTTGGAATTTGGGGTCTGGAGTTTTTTATCTGAGGTATTTGCAAGGTTTCGATCTCTGAGAGGTTGTAAAAGGTCAGTCTTTCTTCATTCCTCTTTTGCAAACTTCTGGCTCCAGATTTCTTCCTGAGTCTGAAACTGTTGGGGGTTTCATTCACACCTTACAATTGAAATATTTTATTATCTAAAAATTAAATTACAACATTAATAATTAGCAAGCTAGTATTTGCATAAACAGACACAAGTGTAGAGAAAATATGGAAAGTGACTCCATTTTCATATTTTGTAACTGGTCTAAGGTCGTAGATGATATCTACAACTGCATACCCCATTTCCTTGCCCTTAAGCCAGAATATCCTTTGCCCTTGGTTCCTTACCTGGGAGGGTGACTCAAGTCTTCATCCTTCAGCCATGCTGCCTTTTTTGTTGTTGCTATTGTTGTTCCTGATTTTCATTGATCTTTACTGTTGGACATGAAAATATTAAGAGATGCTTCAGTGGATTCTCTGGATTTGGGTATAATCCTTCTGGCTCCCATTGTATAGCACCAACTTAATTTCCCCTTTTATGCAGAATGGCTACTTTAGCAGGTAAATTAATCTCATTTTTTTATGCCTCTTGGCTCAGTGGCATAGCAGCCCAAGAAAGCAAGGTGACACTCTTACCTCCAGTTCAGTACATTCATTGTTGTGTCCCCTGGTGAAAGCATTTGCCCCTTGAAGACTCAGCTTTGCAAGGCAGAAGATCACAGAGTTCCTGGGATGAGAAGCACCATTTTCATAAGATAGTTCCAAGGTGTAATGGTGAGAGAGCCACAGTAGGAGAGCCGCTGGCCCTTTGATTCCGGGTCTCATGCATTTTGACTTTGGAGGAGACAATACCTTGTAATGGTTTCTGATTCAAAGCCTAAGACAGAACCCCATTCTTTTAAGGGTGTTTGATTTCTATTTAGTGCTATAATTGCCTTGTCAGATATCTTAGGTATTATGGTTTGAATATGAAATATTCCCTATAAGCTATATATTGGGGGATTGGTTGCTAGCTGATGGATTTGGGGCAAACAGTTTTTAGTCATGGGAATTCTGGCCTAATCAATGGTTTCATACATTGATGGATTCAAAATTGGAAGAACTGTGGTATGGGCCTCACTTGTAGGAAGTGGGTCACTGAAGGCATACCATAGAAAGAAATACTGTATTCCCAGCCTCTTCCTTTCTCTTCTCCCTGCTTCTTGGCTGTCATGAGGTGAGCAGCCATTACCACATGCTCTTGCTACTATGATCTGCTTTGTCTCGGGCCCAAAATCTGACCTTGGATAGAAGCCTCTGATACTGTGAGCCAGAGTAAATCTTTCTTCCTTTAAGTTTCTCTCAGGTATTTATTACAGCAACAAAAAGTCTGGCACACTTGGTCAGCTAAGCATCTAGATGTGCAGAAGAATTGGTGGACTGGTGTGGGCAGAAAGCTTGAAATACAGTGTCTTTGCTAAGAGCCCTGAAAAGGTGATTGGGACCAGGGTAGGGTTTTCCAGATGTGGGTATGACTGGGACTGAGCACCACCAGGTGTCCTTACCCTCCCTGCTGACTGACAGCCATTGCTGGCTTCAGCAGAAAGGCACTCAAGACTGTATGCTCTGTACAGTGTTCTTCTAGTGTCTTCTACTGAGAAAACTTAACACTGAACTCACTGTACAAAAAAAAAGGCGTGAAGAAGGAATGAATAATGGCCATTATTACAGAACATGTGATTTTGGAACTGAATGGCAGTCAGTTGATACTGGCATTCTAGGTCTGTGTGAAAAATTTATTTTTACTATGTTTTCATTCAGTGAATTTACTAACAAAATGTCAGGTGCGTATGGGCTGAAACAGGAGGGTCAACATGAGTTTGAGTCCAGCCTGAGCTATTTAGTGAGTTTCAAGTTGGTCTTGGCTACAGAGTAAGACTCAATCTCAAAAAATAGTAAGAAAAGAAAGAGAAAAATAACCCTGCAAACTTCAAAGTTTTAATTTCTAAAACTCACATAATAACAAAGTATATAATATAAAAATAAATGGTCTCTATCTATACCTTCCTATCCACCATCTTCTACAAAGGCAAACCACTGTCTTTAGCTTTGTGTATAAGCCTTTGAACATGTTTCTGCATATTCACATACAAATATGAATATGTGAAAATGTTTATCAAAAATGTGCTCAATTTTTTATTATATAAATGGGCTCAGTTAGGTATAGTGGCACATGTTTGTAATTCCAATACTTGGAAAGCAGAGGCAGGAGGAGTACCACAACTTCCAGGCCAGCCTGAATTACATAGAAAGTTTCAGGTCAGCCAGGGCTACATAGGGAGACTTTGTTTCTAAATACATAAATAAAAAAACTCTTATGGTTCATGCCAAATTACAGCTTCCTTGTTTTCTTAGCAAGATGTCTTAGAGGTCATTTTGTGTCAGTATCCACAAAGTCATATTAATGGCCAACAGAATATTCTCCAAAATGGGCATACTACTGTTTAACTAGTCTTGTTTTTAGTGGACATTTAGAGAACATTTTTCCAGATTTGAGCTAAGTCAGAGTATGTATATATTTAAATGCGAGATAGAGTGTGCTTCATTTTCTTCCATAACAACTGAACCAGAGGACAGGTAAGATGGCTCAGAAGGTAAAGGTGCATGCTGCCAAGCCTGATGACCTGTTCAGCCCTTGGAATCCACATGGTAGAAGGAGAGCACTGACTCCCAAAAGTTGTCCTCTGACTTCCACATGTATGTGTATGCACCCATACATATAGTAAATAAATAAATAAATGTTGGTGTTTTTTTTTTAAAGACACAAACCAGGCTGGTGGATGTAGCTCAGTTGATGTGCATGCCTTAGCAAACATGAAGCCCTGGTGCCTATATTGCAGCACTCAGGAAGTAGAAGCTACCAGTTCCCTTGGCTACATAAGGAGTTCAAGGCTAACATGGGATATACTTGAGCCTGACTCAAAAACAAAAACCAAGAACTGAACCAATTTATACTTCTAGCAATATATACATGTGTGTTTTCTACATCTCAATCAACACTAGATTTTATTAGCTTTTTCCCATCTAGATAACCAAAACATAAAAATAATTTTAAATTCCCATTTACCTAATAATTTAGATATGTCTTGTTTATATCCTTTGGCTATTCCATATTGTATTGTTTCTCTTTTCTACTGATTTATTAAAGAACTTTATTGTTCATATTAATCTTTAGTTATAAATCTTACACATATTTTTTTCCATAGTGGTCACTAGACTTTTATGTATTAATTAAAATTTTTTGTATGTATGTGTGGTATACCTGTTCGTGTTTGCACATAATGTTTGTGGTGTGTGCCTGTGAAGGCCAGAGGTCAATGTCAGATGTCTTTCTTAATTACTCTCCAACTTACGTGTTGACATGGAGTCTTTTTTTTTTTTTAATTCTGTGTATATGTGGGGGTGGATGGGTTGTGCATACAAGTGCAGTACTTAAGTTACAGGCTGCTATGGGCTGCCTGACATGGGTGCTGGAAATCAAACTCAGATCCTGTAGAAGAACGTGCTCCTAACTGCTGAGCCATCTCCTCTAGCCCAGATTTTTTTTCTTGATTATCTATGGGCTTTATATCTTGCTCTGAAAGGCCTTTCCATATATCAGTGTTTTGAAAGTATCACCCTATTTTTTTCCCAAGTTTTTAACTCTTCTTTTTTTTTAAATGGTACTGGAGATTGAACCCAGGGTTTGTGCATGCTAAGAAAGCACTGTGTCACTGAGCTACATCTCAAGCCCTTTTATATTTAACTTTTACATTTTTTTCACATAGAGTAGTATAATGGAGCTCCTGACCATTTTCTTTTAGCCTTATTTAAAAGTCCTTTGTATTTTAAGCAAAGTGTCCTTTTTCCTGTATACTACAGGTATTTTTTTCCTTTTGGGGGGGGGATTTTTTAAAAATTTTTTATTCAGGGGCTTTTTTTTATTGAGACATGGTCTCCTTATAGCCCCAGCTGGCCTAGAACTCTCTTTGTAGACCAGACTGGCCTTGATCTCAAAAAGATCTACCTGCTTCTAGAGTGCTAGGATTAAGGCATGTGCCACCATGTCCAGGATACTTTTCCTTTTTTTAAAAAAATTTTATTTTATGTGCATGAGTGTATTGTCTACAGGTGTGTAAGTGCACCTGTGTCATGCAGTGCCCATGGAGGTCAGAAGAGGGTGTCAGATCCCCTGGAACTGGAGTTACAGATGGTTGTTAGCTACCATGTGCGTGCTGGGAATTGAACCCAGGTCTTCTGCAAGAGCAGCCAGTGCTCTTAACCACTGAACCATCTCTCCAGCTCATTTTTCCTTTTTTATAGTTTGTGGTTAACTATCCATAACTCCAGTTCCAAGGGATCTAACTCCTTCTTATGGCTTCCATGGGCATTGCATGCACATGGGGCACTTATATACATTCAAGCAAAACACTCACACCCATAAAATAATTTTTTAAAAGTTATGGGGCTGTGGGGTCAGAGAGATGACTCAGTGGTTAAGAGCACTGGCAGAGAACCCAGATTAAATTCCCAGCACCCATATGGTAGCTAACAACCATCTGTAACTCCGGTCCCTAGAGATTTGATACCCTGTCCTAACCTTTGAGGGCATTGCACAACATGGGTGCACTTACATACATGCAGACAATATATATGTATTGAGTATACATAAAAAGTAAATAATATTTTTTTAAAAAGCTTTGTGACGGAGAAATGGCCTAGAGATTAAGAGCACTGGCTGCTCTTCTAGAGGACCCAGCTTTGATTCCCAGCACCCACATGGTAGCTGACAACCATTCATAACTTCATTTCCAGGGGATCTGATGCCCTCTTCTGGCTTTCACAGGCTTTGTACAACACAGGTACACTTACATACATGGAAGCAAAGCACTTATACACATAAAACTTAAAATTTTTAAGTTTTTTATGTCAAAATATATATATTTCTGATACCATTTTGAAATGCCATCTTTATTATATGCTCCAATTCCCAGGTCTTTTTGTGGACACTATTCTCTTTTGTTGGTTTTCTTTTTTAAAGATTTGTTTTTATTGTGTGGGAGGCAGAGGCAGGTGGATCTCTGTGAGTTCAAGGCCAGTCTGGTCTACATAGTGAGTTCCAGACCAGCTGGTGCTACAGGGAGACCCTGTCTGAACTGAACTCGGGTCCTCTGGAACAGTAGTACAAGCTCTTCACCAATGAGCCATCTTACCACTTCCTGACCTGTTTTCTTATTCCTATGCTTAAACAGTAGTTTAAATTAACTTTAGTTTATATAGTATATTTGATATCTAGTATATATGTGTGTTTTTATATTTTCAAAGTGCTTTTAAATATTTTCCACTGTTTTCTCTTTCAGATGATTCACTCCCCAACAATGAACTTTAGACTAAATCTATACATTTCTGTTAAAAAAAAAATCAGGGTAGGGGTCTTATCAGATTCTTGTACATTTATAGGTCATCTTACTATTTCTCCATGTCTTCTATATCCTTAAGGGATCTTTAGTTTGATTTTATTATATTTTTCATGAGGTTTATTCAGAAAGTTTTTTTGCTATCATGATTAGGGTTTTTTTTTAATTACATTTATTTTTGATGTATGCATGAATCACATGTGGAAGTTAAAGAACAACCTGCAGACCTCAGTTTTGTCCATCATGTGGGTCCCAGGGATCAAACTCAGATCATCAGGCTTGACCATAAGTGCCTTTATAAGCTGAGCCTTATCTCTGACCCAGCAGGGTTTTTTGTTTTGTTTTGTTTTGTTGAGACAGAATCTCCCTGTAGCCTCGGCTGACCTGGAACTTGCCATGCAGACCAGGCTGATCTGGCTCTCACAGAGATCCACCTCCTTGCCTCCCAGGTGCTGGGATTAAAACATGGTGAGCCACCATGTTTTTTGTTTTGTTTTATTTTAAAGGTTAAAATTTATAAACCAGGGACTAGAGAGATGGCTCAGTGGTTAAGAGCACTGGCCTGGCTGCTCTTGGAGAGGACCAGGGTTTGGTTCCCAGAACTCATATGGAAGTTAACAACCTCCAGTAACTCCAGTTCTAGGGGATCCAATACCCTCTTTTGACCTTGCAGGCATTGCATAACATGGGTGCACTTACATATATGCAGGGAATATACTCATATACATAAAAAATTATAAGCCAGATAGATGCATACTTCTAATCCTATCACCTTGGAGGCTGAGAAGAAGATAGCTGATAGAAGATAGGCTAGCCTGGGCTGCATAGTATGAACCAGGCCAGCAAGTAATGCCCTGTCTCAAAAACAAGTGCTTAGATTCATTTTAATTCATTCATATTCTTTCTTTCTTCCTCTCTCTCCCCCTCCCCCTGCCTCTGCCTCTGCCTCTACCTCTTCCTCTCCCTCACCTTCTCTCCCTTTTCCCCTATTTGCCTCCCTCTCTCCCTCCCTCCCTCCCTCCCTCCCTCCCTCCCTCCCTCCCTCCCTCCCTTTCAGTACTCCAGATCAGATCCAGGGTGTCACACATGATAGGCAAATACGTATTCCTAGCCCCCAAAGTTATATTTCTACAGGAGTCTTTCTATGGTTAGAAAATTTCTTGTGATAGAAAGTGTATTTTTTTTTTTTTTTTGACCATCCTATGGAGTTCTCTTACTGTCCCATAGACTGCTTTAGATTTCTTAGGTGCTGTCAGGGTACTTGCAAATACAGGTTGAGCTCCTTCATTCAAATGTTTGAAGTAAGAAATGTTTCAGATTTCAGAGTTCTTTGTAATTTAGGATCTTAAAGAACTAATTTAGTTCTTTGTAACCAGTTTAGGATCCCTAATCCAAAAATGCTCCCAAAATTTAAATGCTCCCAAATCTGAAACAATACTCAAGAAAATTCAGATTTCAAAGCATTTCAGATTTGGGGTGCTCGACTTGTAACAACTTTGTTTTTCTCCAACATATAAACCTGGGTTTTTGAGAGCAGGGATATGGGAAGGATTTGAGATAGTCTTATTATATAGTCCAGGCTTGGTCTGGAATTTATTTTGTAGCACAGGCTGGCCTTGAATTTTCAATAATCCTTCCTTAGCTTCTGAAGTATTGTAATTACTGGAGTGAGCCACCATACCTGGCTTAGTTGTTCCCCATCCCCCTAGTTATTTTGGCTAGAACCCCAAGGAGGATATCAGATGGAAGGTAATGGTGGTCATCTTCCTGATCACTAATTGGAAAAGCACTGACATACTAACCAAAATGTCCTCCTTTCTAATGTTTTCTTTGGTGTCCAGGAATAGCACCCACTCTTTCCCTAACCCTTTGCTTTTCCCTTTCCCCACCTCAAAACATCCAATGATAGCGTACTCCAAGCCTTAACTTGTAATGCAGCATACACTCAATGCACACATCAAGGATTGCAATCATCTCATACCCAATATTATCTCCTGTAAGCCAAGATTCACAAACTGACATCACTCTCTTAGCCCTGTCTCACTGAAAGGCTCTTCTTAGCTATCTCTCAGGTGCTATGAACTCAATACTTCTAAAATTGGCTTTATCACTAACCCTAGGTATAAAGCTCACATTAGAAGCAGGAATAGAAGAGGCTTCCTTCTCTAAGAGACCTCTAAAGGTCTCATTTTCTGCTGTTGCCTGCCCGAGCAGCACCTCACCTTAGCACTGTCTCTGTATTTTGCACATAACCTGCAAGGAGCTCCTGCCAACAATGGACACTTGTCTCAAAGCTGCATGCTTCCTTGCCAACACCTTGTGCTTCCTCACTTGTGGTCCCCAGGCCTACATATGGTCAGTTTCTAATTACCATTACCTTCCACCTCGGGTATGTAGGACCCTCCTCTGCTGCCTGCAGAGGACAAATAGATGCTCTAAGCATTCCTCTGGGACTTATTCTGTCTAGATACAGGATCATGAGGAAGCTAATCTCTGCTTGTCTCTATGGATAGGAAATATGAGCTGTATAGCATGGACTGGGACCTGAAGGAGGAACTCAAGGATTGCCTGGTGGCTGCTGCACCCTATGGGGGACCCATTGGTATGTTGCCCCTCTACTAGTACATGCTGTGGAATCCTGGGAGTCCTGGTGGTTTGCTGTCAGGTTTTTCTATGCCAATCCACAAAGGTGCTTTTAATTTTGGTTCTCATGAGGCTTGCTTCTCATGGGGTGGGCCTAAGGAACTACTGTAGGAAGCTTGCCTCACATGGAGCCTGAGGGTCTAGGACATGTTTCTTTTCAAACTGCAGCTCTTCTGAGAAACCCTTGGAGAAAAGAGAAAGCTGCCAGTGTGAGGCCAGTGCTTGAGGTCTATTCTGCTTCTGGCATACCGCTGGCCAGTCTGCTGGTGAGCACTGGGGCTTCCTGGGGTGTGTGCTGGACAGTGCTGACTGACTCGCAGTACAGCCACAGAAACCTCTCCTCCACAGTGGAAGAGCGGGCCTGTGGTGTCCTTAGGCTGGTCAGCAGAGGAGGAGCTGCTCTGCGTGCAGGAAGATGGTGCAGTGCTGGTTTATGGGCTTCATGGTGATTTCCGGAGACATTTCAGCATGGGCAATGTAGGGGCCACAGGAGCCTGGGGTGGGAAGATAGAGGTTATCAACCTGTGGAATCTTTAATCCTTGATCCCTTTTGCCAGGAGGTGCTTCAGAACCGAGTTCTAGATGCCCGAATCTTTCACACTGAGTTTGGTTCTGGGGTGGCCATCCTCACAGGGGCCTATCGCTTTACCCTGAGTGCCAATGTGGGTGATCTCAAACTCCGCCGGATGCCAGAGGTCCCAGGTAAGTTCTGATGTCCTTAAGAGACCCATTCATTACCAGAGATGTTTCTCCAGAGTGTGGGACCAGCAGAGGCAGAAGCTGTGGGCTCTGGTCATTCCAAAGTTGTCCCCTTTCCTGTTACAGGTCTACAGAGTGCACCCTCATGTTGGACTACACTGTGCCATGACCGAGTGACACACATTCTTCTGGCTGTAGGGCCCGATCTTTATATCCTGGATCATGCTACCTGCTCTACAGTGGTGAGAACCTGAATGGGAAGGCACTGGAGGGTCTGAGCAAGCAGTAGGAAGGCACTGAGAAGTCTGTCTGTCTGGTGTCTCTGTGGCCCTGCCCCAGACACCTGCTGGCCTAGACCCAGGAGTGAGCAGCTTCCTACAAATGGCTGTATCCTTCAACTACCGATACCTGGCGCTCTTCACAGACACAGGCAACATCTGGATGGGGACAGCATCCCTCAAGGTATGATCCAGGAATAAGGGACATCATCCTTTGTCCAGGGAAGATATGTTGTGGATAAGGGTCAGGGTTTTTCAGCCAGCAAGATGGCTGCTGGGACAGGGCCATGACACACTGTACCTTTTCAGGAGAAGCTGTGTGAGTTCAACTGCAATATCCGGGCACCCCCGAAGCAGATGGTTTGGTGAGGATAGAGGGTTCTTTAGGGGTTGTGGTAGGACTTCCTGGGATATTTTAATTGGTTCTGTATATTGAGCAGACTAAGTGGAACTTGGGTCTTCCATTCTCTGCCAGCACACACTTAAAGGAAACCACTGTCCTCTGTGGGCCAACTGACTAGCAGTGCAGGAGTGAGAGGGAAACTAATGGGTCCACATGTATCCAGAGAAATGGGCTAAGGGACACACTGTGTTTAGGGCTATCCCAAGGTAAAGGGGAGACACTGCTGCAGGCCTGCTGTCTTGAGACTATCTTACAAGTGCATATGGTGTTGCTCATAGGTGTAGCCGTCCTCGAAGCAAGGAAAGGGCTGTTGTGGTGGCCTGGGAGAGGCGGCTGATGGTGGTGGGCAATGCACCAGAAAGCATTCAGTATCCTTGGAAGGCCTCCTGTGTGGGTTGGGAGGCTGAAGGGAAGGGGGGTTGCCTACCCTACCCTGTCTTTGGATGCTCTTTGAAGCCTTAACTAAACTCAGGTTTGTGCTAGATGAGGACTCCTACCTGGTACCTGAGCTTGATGGGGTCCGTATCTTCTCCCGAAGCACCCATGAGTTCCTGCATGAGGTCCCAGGTGAGACTCCCACAAGGGAATACAGTGTTACCAGGGCAGGTGCTGCCTACTGCAGACTACCACAATCCTGAGCCGATGGCCCAAAGCAGGATCTGGGTATTACGGCAGAACTGAGGGTTTTCTTGCCTCCCCCAACAACTCCCTCCCCTAGTGGCCAGTGAAGAGATCTTCAAAATTGCCTCAATGGCCCCTGGAGCACTGCTGTTGGAGGCCCAGAAGGAATATGAGGTAAATCTCGGGGCTGCTTCTGAGGCTCCAAGATGTCTCCTCCTCCTTTCCCTAATTGGACCCTGCCCCTGTCTGAGCACTTTGGGAACAGCCATGCACCGCCTGTTAGGGGAGGGGTTTAGGCAGGATACTGGCCTGGGCTGGGAAGGCTGGCCCATGTGAACTGAACAGAAAGAGCAAGGCATTTCTTTTACATCCAGATTAAGTTGTTGCTACTATTAGGAGGTGTCAATCTTCACCCCTCCATACATAAGCAGTTGTGGGTACCTCCAGTGGGATTAGGCCTGTGTAGCCCTTCTAAACTATTCCATTTGAACTGTAGTCTAGAGAGTAGTGGCTGGAGTGTGGTGTTTTCCATCATTATGCCCCATCTCTGGGCCCCTCCCGCAGAAAGAGAGCCAGAAAGCAGATGAGTACCTTCGGGAGATCCAGGAGCTGGGACAGCTGACTCAGGCTGTACAGCAGTGCATTGAGGCTGCAGGACATGAGCACCGACCAGACATGCAGAAGAGTCTGCTCAGGGTTGGCCTGGAGGGAGTTTGTGGGGAGGGTATCCTGGGAATGGGGTGGGCTAGGCATCAAGAAAAATTTTTTTTCATTGCCCTTGGGTTCTTCTTAGGCGGCCTCCTTTGGAAAGTGTTTCCTTGACAGATTTCCACCTGACAGCTTTGTGCGCATGTGTCAGGACCTGAGAGTGCTCAATGCTGTTAGAGACTACCACATTGGAATCCCTCTGACCTATAACCAGTATCCTAATATATGATATATGCTATGAGGGTGTTTATAGCTGGACATGGCAAGGGAAAGGGCTGAAGATATGTTCTGCAGGTCCTTGGCAGACAGGGCTTAACCCAACTGGATCCTTAACCAAGGAAAATACAGATACAAGCAGCTCACCATCCAGGTGCTGCTGGACAGGTACAGAAGCCAGGGGTGCTATAAGACTAGGGTGGGTAGTTTTTACACTTTCTGTGGGGTCACTGTGCCTTCAAGATTTGGAAGGCCTAAGACAGAATGGGGCCATTCTGTCTCTTGGCCTCACTTCACCTCGTCTCTTGTGTCCCTTACTTCTTTCCCTACCAGGCTTGTACTGCGGAGGCTTTACCCCCTGGCTATCCAGATATGTGAGTACCTGCGCCTTCCTGAAGTGCAGGGCGTCAGCAGGATCCTGGCCCACTGGGCCTGTTACAAGGCAAGGACATGTGATAAGGTCTGGAACTTTTAGGTAATCCTAGGCTCTGGTGAAATGTAGGAAATATGGAGCATGGAGACAAAGAATGGGCTCTGATGGAGGTCCTGTGGGGGTGGGCAGATAAGGGATGACTTGTGACACCCACATACATACTTTGCAGGTGCAGCAGAAGGATGTGTCAGATGAGGATGTAGCACGGGCTATTAATCAGAAGCTGGGTGACACACCTGGTGTCTCATATTCTGACATTGCTGCACGAGCCTATGGCTGTGGTCGCACTGAACTGGCCATCAAGGTGTGAGCCCAAAGCCTTTTCCAAGTACCTCAGTGAAGGTGTGCAAGCCCCATATGTCAGTATCTTACTCTGCCTTCCACCCTACCCCACAGCTGTTAGAGTATGAGCCACGATCTGGAGAGCAGGTACCTCTTCTCCTAAAGATGAAGAGGAGCAAACTAGCACTGAGCAAGGCCATTGAAAGTGGGGACACTGACCTGGGTGAGTAGAGTTTGGGCTATACAACAGTTGGCTGAAAGGTAAGTGAGGTCTTGTGTTGAGCAGAACTGGGTTTGAGGCCCCACCCCCCTTATCTCTAGTGTTCACAGTATTGCTGCACCTAAAGAATGAACTGAACCGAGGAGACTTTTTCATGACTCTCAGGAACCAGCCCATGGCCCTGAGTTTGTACCGACAGGTGTGTGCACGTGTGTGTATGTGTGTGTGTTCATGTACATTTGGGCATGCATGAGGGAAGATCAGGGAGTTGGAGTCCTCTGAGCCCTTGGGTTGGCTTTACTGACTGACTGATCTTCTGCCCATGACCTAGTTCTGTAAGCATCAGGAGCTAGAGACACTGAAGGACCTTTACAATCAGGATGACAACCACCAGGAGTTGGGCAGCTTCCATATCCGAGCCAGCTATGCAGCAGAAGAGGTCTGAGGTCCAAAGGGAAGGTGGGGTCTGTGGGTCAGTTGCTGTTTGGTTTTTATCCAGGAACCTGGTGGGCCTCTGCATTTGGTTTACATTCCATATAATCCTCCCTGTTGGAGTCTGAGAACATGACGCGAGGATAGGGACTGGTCTCAGAGGAGCTAGCCATTCCTTTGTGACACCAGAGTGGTGTCCTTAGTAGACAAGACTCACTCTGAGCACAGAAATAGGGAAGAAAACTGACCTGGGTAGGGAGAGGCGAGGTTAATATGTTGTAAGCTCAGCACCCCTTTGTCTTTGTAGCGTATTGAAGGGCGAGTAGCAGCTTTGCAGACAGCAGTTGATGCCTTCTACAAAGCCAAGAATGAATTTGCAGCCAAGGTTTGACTGCCCTTTTTCAAGAGCTTCCTGTCCTCCCTTCCTGGTCTTCCTTATTCTTCATTCTCAACCTGCCTTATCCTGGTCCTCAGGCCACAGAGGATCAGATGAAGCTCCTGCGGCTACAGCGTCGTCTGGAAGATGAGCTGGGCGGCCAGTTTCTAGACCTGTCTTTACATGACACAGTCACCACTCTCATTCTTGGAGGCCACAACAAGCGTGCCGAGCAGTTGGCACGTGACTTCCGCATCCCTGACAAGAGGTGGGTGAGGGCCCAACGCTCTCTAGTCCTAGGACCGCTTGCCTTTGCTGTGGCACCTTCTTAAGCCCAGTTTCCTTGCAGGCTCTGGTGGCTAAAGCTGACTGCCCTGGCAGATCTGGAAGATTGGGAGGAGCTGGAGAAGTTTTCCAAGAGCAAGAAATCACCTATTGGCTACCTGGTGAGGCAGGGATCCTTCTCAGCCTCCCACCAGTGGTCCCGGGCAGGAGCCGGGTGGAGGGGTGGTGAAGATGGCCTTCTTGCACTCATTCTCCTGCCTTACATTCTTAGCTAGTGCTTCCTGTGGTGTGTGAATATGGGTAGATGTCATGTATTGTGCTGGGAACCCCGGAGGATGGGCCCAAGTCTGAAGATATTAGTGGTGGGAGAATGAGCTGCTTTCCCCAGTGAGGGCTAATATGTACCTAAGGGAAAAGTCCTGCTTTAGTGGGGAGAAGGAGCAGGGAGGGTACCTCTATGAGGCAGTGGAAGATACTGAGGGGGTTTGTTTCCTGTAGTAGGTGGTTCAGAGGTATGGAGGACAGGTTTTATAATGTTGCCATGAGAGAAAACATGGGATCTGAAAGGACTTGGGCAGCAACACCTGCATTGGGGGTGAGGGTTAGTGGTGGTAGTGGTAGAATAGAAGCATGAACATAATTGGTCTCAAGTCTCCAACAGATCTTTGGTTCAGGTTGTTTCTGTTCTAAGAATGTTGAGATCACTACTGTTTTGCACAGGTGGGGAGGGACTGTACTTAATGTGTACAAAATACTTAAAGGATAATGTGTCCACTGGGCTTCTGCTCCTAAGAAAGAGAAAAAGTGTTATTTGTCTTCTCTCTCCTTCCCTTCCCTCTCTTACAAAGCCCTTTGTGGAGATCTGCATGAAACAACACAACAAATATGAAGCCAAGAAGTATGCTTCCCGTGTGGGTCCTGAGCAAAAAGTCAAGGCTTTGCTTCTTGTTGGGTAAGTCAAATGAGGGCCCTGTGTGTGTGCAAGGTGGATAAGCCAGTGGACTAAGAGGCAGGGCTGGTGCCCTTGGGCAGCCCTAAAATCATTTCCCCTTTTGCTCAAACCACAGGGATGTGGCTCAAGCTGCAGATGTGGCTATCGAGCACCGGAATGAGGCTGAGCTAAGCCTTGTATTGTCCCAGTGCACTGGAGCTACAGATGGGGCCACAGCTGACAAGATTCAGCGGGCCAGAGCACAAGCCCAGAAGAAGTGAAGAGCCCACCCTTTGGGGGACTCTTGTAGACCTAGGACTTCACAGAAGGCCCAGCTCTTCCCATGAGAGCAAAACTGAGAAGCTATGGGGTATAGAAGCCAGGAATGTCTAGTTGTAAATAAATTTGGAATACTAAAGTGGTTGTTGTATGAATGTAGCCTAAGTAAAGCAGAACCATCTAGATACTACAGCAGAACTCCCTCAGCAGCTCTCTCACAGTCTCTAGGAAGATGATGAGGAGAGGTGGCATAAATTCAAGGACCAATCCAGCAAGAACTTCATTGAAAAGCATTGTATCCATGTACATACATTCACAAGAACCATGCAATTACTTTATCATTAGTTCCTTCATTCCTTATGACAGTTCTGAGATAAGTAGGATCACCTCTGTCTATAGAAGAAATTGAAGACCAGAGAGATTGGTAACAGCAAATATGTAGTAAAGCATGGATTTGGGCCAGTGAAGTAGCTCAGAGAGATAAAGGCACTTGCCATCAAGCCTGTTAACCTGAGCTCAATCTCCAGGACCAACATGATAGAAGGAAAAAAACCAACTCCTCCATGTTGTCCTGTGACTTCCATAAATATACTGTGGCATGTGTGTACTCACACACAGACACACACAATAAATGAATAAGTAAATAAATATAATAAAAACAAATAGAAATAAACCAGGATTTGAAACCCAGGATGGGAAGCCTGTGGCTATCTAATTGTTGGGGTTGGAAGAAATGCTTTTCAAAGTCCTGGTTACTCAACAGTAGTGAGTCTCTTGAATGGTCTCCAGACTTCAAAAAAAAAAGGATGGAAGATCTCAGTTCTGCCTAAGAACTATGAACTGGAGACCCCTGATCCCACTCTATTTTACCTCCATTCATCCAGGGGACACGGCCCTCTGCTTTCTGTTCCCAACCTCCACTCTGTACTCTAGTGCACTATAGCATTCCCACTCATCAGTGAGGGCACTCCTTTTCCATGTGCCCTTCCTTTGTTAGAAACTAATGCCCAAAGGTAAAGGCACTAGAACTTAAGGCAGTTCCCTCTTTAGCACTCCTAGTCCTAACCTATATTCTTAAAAGGCAAGAGTCAGGGCTGGAAAGATGGCTCAATAGTTAAGAGCACTGGCTGCTCTTATAGAGGACCCAGGTTCTGGTCCAGTCCCAGTCCCAGCATCCACAGGATGGCTAGCAAATATGTGTAACTCCAGTTCCAAGGGATCAGACACCCTCTTTTGGCCTCCACTGGTACTGCACACACATACATGCAGGCAAAACACTCATAAATTAAAGGCAGGAAAAGTGGGTATGTTAGCACATACCTGTAACCCCAGTATTTGGAAGGCTGAGGCAAGAAAAGTGCTGTGTGTTCAAGGCCAGTATGGGCTTTAAAGCAAGATCCCATCTCAAAACAAACAAAAATGGATGTGGTGGTGCAAGATTAAAATCCCAGCACTTGGGAGGCAGAGGTAGGAGGGTTGCCACCAGCCTGGGCTACAGTATACAAGTTCCAGGCCAACCAGGGTTACATAGCAAGAAAGACCCTGTCTCAAAAAACAAAACAAAAAGTGAGGGACTCTGGGTCTGGTGAAGTATGTTTTTCTTTTCTTTATTCTCATCTGATTTGTAAATGTAAATTTGTGAAAATCTTTCAAAAGAACAAATCACATTTTGTAAAACAATCACTTACTATGATAATCATTTATTATATTAGTCAAAAATGTGGTTAGCAGTGATGCTTTATGTCTGGTCCACAAGGTCTGGACATCAGCTGAAGACTGAAAGACTAAGGGTGACTTGATAGCTGGGTAGTGAAATCACCTAGAGACTTGTTTACCTGTATGTCTGAAGCAGGTTGTAGACCAGGACCTTAGGGTTATGGACCATAACACCTCCAGTCTGGTGTACTGCACAACACTGCACATGGGTTCCAGGGGCAAGCATCCTCAGGTGTAGCCAGATGGGATCTGCTGCCTTTCCTAATCTAGCATTTGAAGTCCAGTGGTGTCCCACCTGCCACGTTCTGTTTGTGAAGGTGGTCTTAAAAACCTTCCTCACTAATTTCAAAGTGAAGTAGTGATAGGGAAGTATAAGACTCTACAAATTTGTGGTCAGTTTTGTGGTCAGTCAGTCCTTCGCCAACCCCCATCCTTTTCAGATAGTCCCAGCTGGCTTGGAATTTACTATGTCGACCAGGCTGGCCTCAATCTCACAGAGATTCACCTGCCTCTGCTGCCCGAGTGCTGGGATTAAAGGCATGTATCACCACCACACCCAGCCTCTTGGCTTTCCCTTTGGAATGAGCAAACACCTCCAATGAAAGCAAAGAAGCCCCAATACTAGGATTATTATTCTGGGAATTTTTCCTCTTTTGTTTTTGGCCTCACAGTTCCTCACTATAACATCTCTTTGAAAAGGTCGCCTCCACAACATTTTGAGTTTTCAGTGAGAGTTTGTTACTAGGAAGGAAGAGTTGGCCAGTGCCTTCAAAATGTACATGATAAATCACATCCCCAAAGTAACCTATTTCTTCATAAATGATGCTATCAGTAAATATTGTACACATGAGATTTTAGAAATATGTGAGAGATTACAACAGTGGCAAATGGACACAGTGATTACAACTACATGGAAAGTGTACCTGTGGAAAACACTTTGGAGATGGAACTCAGTGGTAGAGCACTTGCCTAGAATACCTAAAGCCCCTCGTTGGGTGTTTAGCACCACTAACCAAAAACAAAACAATGTTGTATACTTTTTACGAAGTTTATCACTAATCTCTGCTCCCCCAGCATTTTCTTATGAAACTTTCAAACATGCAACCAAATTGAAAAATAGTACAGTGAACACCTATATAATCATCATTTGGATTGATGTCATACTATATTTGAATTAAATATTTGTTCATGTACTCATTAATTAGTTCATTGTATTTTTGATGCATTTCAAAATAAGTCACATGCTGGATGGGGTGGTTTACACCTGTAATCTTAGCACGCTGGAGTCTAAAGTAGGAAGATCAAGAGTTTGAGGGCAGGAATCAGAGAAGTGGCTCAGCAATTAAGAGTGCTTACTACTCAATCCGGAGAGCTGGAGTTCAGAACCCAGCACCTACATCCAGACATAAACTCTTGCAACTCCAGCTCCAAGGGATCTAATGCCCTCTTCTGGCCTTTGTGGGTACCTGCACATATAAGCACATGCATCCACATAGACCTCACACACACACACACACACACACACACACACACACAATCTTTGTTTGTTTTTTGAGACAGGATTACCCCATAGCAATAGCTGGTCTGGAACTCATTAATGTAGACTAGGCTGGCCTCTGCATCTGCCTCTGGGGTGCTGGGATTAAAGGCATGCACCACCATACCCAGCTATAAATAAATCTTTAAAAAGTTTGACACAATCTGAGTAAAACTCTGTCTCAAAACAAAAAGAAGTAGTTGCAGACATCAAGATATTTCTCCCAAAATATCTGAGAGTAAATATTTTTTCAGGCAAAATCTACATACAATGAAATTCACAGATCTTAAGTGCACATTTACTGAGTCTTGACCAATGCATACACCTATAAATACTCATATCTAAAATTCATGACTGGGATTTGGGTCAGGAGGGTTAGCTCAATTGGTAGAATACTTCCTAGGTATGCATGAAGCTCAATCCAGGTTCAACCCTAGAACTGCAAAATAAAAGTCAGAAGTAGAACTTTTCTTTCTTTGAAATTCTTAATTGCTCAGTAGAAATTAGTATAAAATGTCTCTTCCCTTGAGCAGTTATATAAGCAGGCCTGTGCCTATAGTGTTGGGTGGGACTAAGTCCTATTTAATGGATTGGGCTAGAATTCAGGTGTGGGGCAGAGTATGTAAACATTTCTCCTAGACTGAGGTATCAGTAGTGGCTGTAGAGTAAGTCAGGGCAAAGACAGTATAGGGTAAAGAGCCTGCTTGGCCTGTCTTAGGTATCAAACTACAGCAAATGACCCTTACAAGACGAATAGTGGCCTGGAAAGGCACTTGGCTCTGATTTATTTCAACTTTCATATTTCCTTACTTTATTTTCATTTTTGCCCTTTAGAAAAAAATTTCTCATGTTTGTTTACTGTCTATCTCCACTCCTGAGAGCTGACACCACTTCTCTCTTATTCCGAGTTGTGTCCAGTACATAGTCTGCACTCAGAATTATTGAGAAGACAGCTCATTATTTCACTTACTAAATAGAGAAAGGTGGACTGGAGAGAGTAAATGACTTGCTTAAGGAAACCAGGCTCCTTTAATCATATACTATAGCCCTGCTTGTTCCTGTTCTTTGCTCATGAACCCTGTGACTACTGGGCACCTGTAGGGTGACTGGCAAGTTCTTACCTGTTGGTGTACCCCACTGATGGGTATAATGCAGTATGGAGCAGGAGGATTCCCAGTTCTCCCTCTCTCAATTCCTCTTATTTTTCCTCTTCTCTCAAGACAGCTCTTGATTGTACAGATGGGATATGGAGCTCTGGACACTTATCTAGAGTCAGGGAGGTGAATCACCCAAGACCTGGCCTCTCTTCGGTCTGAAGTTCTAAGTCACCTCTGCACAAATAACACACACACTCAGATATTATAGAAAGAAAAGGAACTTGAATTTTCTGATAATGTGTCACTTGCCAAACTGTATGTGCTAATTCTCAGCATAGCCCTAGGAGGTTCTAAAAGAATAAGAGGTAGACTCGGGTCACCCTGGAAACCCAGAGATATGACTAGCACAGCTGACTGCAAGTTTTCCTAAGTATGGTCAGATCTGGTAGGGTCCTTCACATAGTCTCAAAGGCAACCATTTATTTTAATAGCCATTTATTTTTATTATATTACCAAATATTAGTATGCCAAACCCTTTTATGATGCAAATTCAAATAAAAATAAAAGAAACAAGTTAGCTGTAAATAAGGTAAAACAGCTGGTGGAGTTTAAAGACCACAAGGCTGTCCTCTCAGCTCACCAAGAACTCCTGCATTGGTGGTCCCCCACCTTCACCCCACCCCCACACTCTAAATTCCAGTGCCCGGCCAGAAGGAAACCAGCACTTGGGAGAACCAGTCCTCATTGGCTGGAGTCTGACATTTAGGAGAGTAGATAGAGGTCTTGGGTTGGCTATCTCAGTGATACCACCTCTGGGATGGCCCTCCTGAGGGAGATTAAGAGTCACAAATCTTCCTACCCAGGAGAAGGTCTGAAGGAGGCCCACGTTCCCAGACTGGCTCTGGTCAGCATGCACTTACTGCTCCAGTACGGGAAGGGGTGGTATATATGCACAGAGTTCTAACCGGCGTTCTAGGCCTTGACAGCATACCTTGGTGCTGCCCCTGGGAACCGCTGCTGCCAGCACAGAAACAGATAAGCAGTGGACCGGTGCCCAGTCATGCGAAACCGAGCACGCCGCCCCCTACCCGGGTACACAAGGCTCTTTCATTCTCCCCTTCTTCACCGGGCATATAGAAAAAAGCTACCCCCGCCCGCCGCGGACTATCAGGTGCCATGCGTCCACCCAGTTCTGGAGGCAGACCCAGCATGAGCATCGGAGATCTTCCTCGGGTTCGGGTGGGGTTAGTTTATTTAAGATGGCACCCACAGAGTCAGACTCGTTCAAGTGATTCGGAAAGTTCCTCTCTCCCTGCAATTACACCCTTCGTCATTAAATACCGTACAACAGTTGGGGGAGGGGAACGAGGACGGGAAAAGCCGAACGGGTCACTTTTGGAGAGGAATGGAAAGATGGCTTTCGAGTTCCAGACCTCCCCAGTCAGTACATACTGGTGTACCTTGTGCCTGGTCTCAGTGCCCTCATCTGTAAACTGGGAGGAAAACCCTATGTCCCGGGCCTGGGACTGTACAAGCGGAAAGCTCCGGTGCCTCTCAGCCGGTGCTTCTGAGCCAGTAGCGCCGGGACCGACTCGGCACCCGGACTGCCGGCGCGGCGCGGCGCGCAGGGGCGGGGCCCGCGGGGCTGGAGACGCCCTCTCGGCGTCAGCGAACCAGCGCCAGTCTCTGAACGGCCAATGACGAGACGCCTTACAGTCAAGGCCGCGTCGGGAACGAGCCTGCGGCGAGAGGCGCTGACAGGGACTCGCGCGGAGATCCCGCTCAGACCCCTGGCCCACGCCGCCATCTGCGCCGCCCGCCCGGTCGTCTCTCTGCTGCTTCCCCTGGTCATGGAGGCGAGGCTGCCGCCGCCACCGCGGGGCTCCGGGCCGCGGACTGGGCGGCGGCCCTGAGGGCGAGTGGCGGGCCGAGCCGTCGCCGTGGTGCTTGTCCCCCGCGGTCCCGCCCAGCGCCGGCCACGGTGAGTGTTCGCCGCCGCCCGGGTGGGTTCCGGAAGAGGGGCCGCCCCGGCCGCGGACGGGAGGGTCCTCGCCGCCAGCCCTCCCGGAGTTCCTCGGGCTCGCGCATCCTGGCGCGGTGGACAGGGGGAGGGGGTCCCGGAAACGTGCGGGACCGGGGACGGGCCAGAGCTTGGCGGACGTCGTCCTGGGGCCCAGGCCCGGGCGCCGTCGTGGTTCATTCTGAAGGATGAAACTCGGAGCAGTGAGAACGGCGTTTGCTCAGGTCCATTTAGAAGGAGGGAAGAACAGAACTTCTGGCAGGGGGAAATCGGCTCTTGCAGTGTTCATTTTCCCTCCTAAGTCCTCTCCTGACCCTAGCCCAGGCCTCTCTTTTTGCTGCCCATTCCCAACTCTTGAGGATACTTAAGGAAAATAGGGGTTCAGAACTGCCCAAACGAGTCAATTGGGGATGCACGTCTTCTTTACTTTCAGCAAACACAATTTTTAAATACTTTTTTAAAAAATTAATTCTTTACTGTATTTCTTAAAAATAAAAACCAGTGGTAGACCTACGTGTGATATGTTGATGTTTCTGTTGTCAGTGATGCTATTTGTAAGACAGGAAAACAAGGAATGTTTCAAATCCACTTAGGCCGGGTAATGCTGGCAGAAGCCTTTGGCTAGGATAGGGATCCCTGCTGAAAACCAGTTCCATTTTCCTGGAGATTACTTGCTACACGCTAACTATTGAGGAGGTTAGAGAACCAAAAAATGGTGGTTGAGGGAAGGATTGACTGGGAAAGGATGCACATCTCTATGTCTGGACACTCCTTTCAAAAACAGACCTGATGCTGTCATTTGCTTATTTAAAAACTCACTTGCTCACTTTGTTTTCCCATGAGATGAATGAAGTCCTAAATTCCTCATCACAAGGCTCTTGACAGTCTAGCCTAAACTTACTCTTTTATAGTTATGGTCAACCTGATCTTTGTATGGAGAACTCCTTCAGTCCCATGGTTAACCATTTAGAGCTCCTTGACCCTTCATATTTTGGGAGGTTTTTGCTTTCTGTGTCCACTTTCCTTCCACCTTTACTTACCAAGTCCCAAGACTTCCTTTGAAGCTCTTTTAATGTGAGAAGCTTCTTGAAGAGAGTGGCTGTCTTATTTAATTTTTCTGTTAGCGAATTCTTCCAAGTTATCTTGTAGGTTTCTATCCACTTCCCAAGAGAAATTTTCAGCAGTGTTTCCTGAAGGACTGCTTGGAGTACATGCTAGAGGCCTTAGTACTCTGATTTACTATCTCTCCATGTCTGTCACACTCAGTTCCCATAAGTAGTCACAGGAAGAAACTAGTAGGTTTCATAGCCACTGGGCTCTAGTCTGCTCGACAGTCCCCTAAAGGCCAGAAGCTCCTCTGCTTCTTTTCACCTTTGCACCAAATGGGCTCACTGATGATGTTCACTGTAAGGCATGGTGTGATCCAGGAGGCTGTTCACTGGGTACCTGTTAGCCACTGATTCAGCATGTGAGTGAGTAAAGAACCAGAAAAGCAAACCCTTTGATTGGTCTGTTTGCCATACAAAGTGCTTGGGATACATAATGAAAATGAGAAAGTCATATCCTTATTTGAGAAGCTCACAAACCAATGCAGGACAAGTGGATATAAACAATTGCATCATAGATGCTATTAGAGTAATAATAATTGTTGTTTTCTGTTTGCCTGTGACAGGATTAGAGGAGGAATAAAACCTTATACGATTGTTGAAATGCTTTACATGCATTATCTCATTTAATCTTTTCTACAATTGTATAAGGGCATATTTCTCCACTGCAGGGCTGGAAATTGAAGTTGAGTGGACAGATGAGAGAATAGTCAGAATTTGAATCCTGACAGTCTTATTTGCAGTCTCTACCTGCTGGTCTGGGAAAGGCTGTCTTCAGATCCTACGGGACATTTGTGTATGGTGGACTACACATCAACACAAGCAGTCTTGAGGGAAGAAAGACCCTCTGTCTTGGAGCATTAGGAAGGGCAATTACAAAGCTGGATTGGGTAGCTTGAAGAAGGGTGGGAGATGAGATTAGGATCAACATGAAGGATTATATTGTTCAGTTAGGGTTTTGACAAAATAGAGGCCTGGAAGGAGTCAGAGATTTGGAAAGGTCATCTGGGAGCATTATAGGACCACATGCTGATTGATACCTGTGCAGTTTAGGAGGCCATGACACAGACCCACAGACGTATCCATTTATCTGTTCTCTACCCACTGTGGCACTTACCTGTTCATCCTTATTCCTTTTAAATTAGCAGATGTTTAGGAAATCATTCCATAGTAGAACAAAGTATTGTTTTCTCTTTGTATTGACATTTCTTATTTCATTGTACAGCTATAAAATGAGATAAGTTGTTTTATCTGTGTATAGGACTGCTATATATAACTAGTTTTTGTGCTTAGCATATGTTTTTAGGTTTTTCTTTTACTGGAAAATAGTGAATATCCTTCTACATACTTTGCTATATGTTTATGTATTCAATCATCTAAACAGTGTATTTTAAGGAATGGAAATACTGGGTCAAAACACCTGTATGCATTTTACAGCCAAATTAGCACCTCTCTGAAGTAGTTGTACCAACTTATCCTCTCTCCTAAAGCTAAGCTCAATAAATGTAAATTAAAATATCCAGCAGAATCACCTGGGATGCTTTTTAACTGTCATATACCTGCTTTTTTCCCTTCCCTCCTCTGTCTCAGTTTACAAAGGAGTACATTGAAGTTCATAAGGATTCAGGTGACTTGTGCAAGAAAACCAGTGTTGAATGGTGGTGATTTAATTTTTGCAGCTCTGATACTTGTCCAGTACTTTTCATGGAGACCCGCAGCATCAGTTTGTTAGCATTGTTGCATTATTTTTTCCCAACTTCATTTAGAAAATAACATGCAGACTTGAGTTCTAAACAGGAAGCTGGCCAGATACAGAATCTTGTTTTTTTACTTTCACTACAGGCACTAATAAGTGTTCTAAGTTCCAAAGATAGAGAAAAAAATTTGGAAGGGGGGTTCTGGGTGCAACTAGAATAGCAGTAGTATAACATAATAAGCTGAGCAGTGAACTAACAACCCATTTGCAGTTTATTTTACCACATTCCCTTTAAAAAGAAAACACTAAATATAAAACTATATTTACTTTACTCAGAATTCACATCTGTTGTGTCAGTGTACTGACATAGATTTTCATTGTTTGCAGTCAAGTACATACAGAATATGATTTTGAAATTTTAATATTTTACATTTTCTCTTGTATCTGTTTAAGACATGGTATAATATTCCATGTATCAACAGATGTAGTTTGTGCAGTCTGTTTTATTCTTTCCTTGTTTTCCTTTATACGGTTACTTTTGGATGATTTTATTGGACCCTTAGTCCTCAAGTGGTCTTATGGAGTCAGAGGATTTGTTTATTGCTGAATTGATACCTGTGAAAGTTGAACTATTTACAATACCATCAGTGTATGTAGTGCTATTTCTTGGCATTCTAGCAGGGCTATCACCAACAAAACCTAGTCTTTATTAATTTAATAGAAATGCAGGGGATGGAGAAATGGCTCAGTGATTAAGAACATGTCGTGCTCTTGCGGAGGATCCCAGTTTGGTTCCTGGCACCCACTTCAAGCGACTCAGCCACCTGTAACTCCAATTCTAGGGGATACCTCTGGTCTCTAAGGGCACCTGCATACCCACAGACAGACACACATATGATAAAAGTAGCTGGTCATGGTGGTACAAGTTTTTAATCCCAGCACTCCAAGACAATGGCAGATGGATCTCTGAATTTGAGACCAGCCTGATCTACATATTGAGTTCCAGCCCTGCTAGGGTGTAGTGAAACCCTGTCTCAAAAAACACAAATTAATTTAAAAAATGTATAATGGTAATTAAACAATAAAAATATTGTTTAATTTACATTTAATGAGGCATATATTGAGTTAGGTTTAATGTGTATTTCTTTTAGTGAGATACAGTGTTCAAATTTGGAATGAAATCATTTTTATGTGAAATCTATGACTATATGCTATTCGATTGAACATACATATTGAACATTGTGCCAGGAACAGGGACACCCAGAGTAACATGAACACGATGTCTGTCATATCATTTGTGGGGTAGTAGACAGACATTAATTACCTCAGAGTAATTATAGATGTGAGTGATTTGATCAAAAGAGAGGAATTGAGTGTCTTGAGAGTGCCAAAGAAATCCAGTGGTTAAAGGTAATTTGGAAAGGGTCTGAGCAAGGACAGGATTTGGTAGCTCAGGACAGCATTTGTCTAACTTGAATGTTCACATGAACCATTTGAAAATCCTGTTAAAATGCCAAGTTCTGAGCTGGAGAGATGCCTCAGGGGTTAAGAGCACTTGCTGTTTTTGCAGAAGACCCAGGTTCAAATCCTAGCACCCACATGGTGACTAACAGCCATCCGTAATTCCAGTTCCAGGTGATCTGATACCCTTTCCTGTCTTCTGAGGGCAGTGCACAACATGGGTGAAAAAAATTTTTTTTAAATTCCAAGTTCTGATTTAGTAGGTCTGGGGTGGATTTTGCATTGCTTGAGATACTGAGGTACTGCTTATTGACGGATCGAACTTGGTGCAGCAAGACCTGAGAGCTTGGTGAGCAGTTGGGGTCGGGGTAGGAATTGAGGACGTGTATATATTTTAATTTGCCGGGTGATTCTAGTCTGAGATCAGTGCTGAGAACCACCATTTGGGGAGAGGCAGAGGACAGTTGAGGGCCCAATATGCACACACAGATTTTGGATTTTATCTTGATTGCAGAGCTGAGCCTCACCTCTACCCCTACCCATGTAGACCAGGCTGGCCTGGATCTCACAGAGATCCACCAGCCTCTGCCTCCCTAGTGCTGGAAAGGCATGTGCCACCAGGCCCAGGCCCCAAGAACTCTCGATGAGCTGTTAAATCATATTAGATAAGCCAGTTCTTCTTAAAATAGAAAATATCATACTTACCTAGCAAAGAAGATATCCTGATCAGGAAGGTGATTTTCTCTGGGCAAGTTTCATCCATTCTACTCTGGATGTGCTGACCCCTGTGATTTCCCCAAATGTGGGAAACTAACTGCATAAGTGGAGGACTTCACTCTTTCCCTGAGTATCATTTTTTTTAACCTAAAGATAGTAAATGGCAAAATAGGATTCTGCACCAATATAAAAAAATGTGAAAACTAAACATCTGTAGTATAATGAGAACTTCTAGCATTACCTTTGTTCCTCAGTGTTCAGACTGAACCCAGGGCTAGGCAAGCACTCTACCATTGAACCACACCCTGGCTGCTCCCTTTTTCCCCCAATGATGTTTGGACAGTTGCAGACTGTCCAATCTATTACACATTTTTATTTATGTTAATTATTAAAATTTATATGTTGAGGTTTCTGATTCTTATAAAAGGCAGATACCATTGGCAGGTTCTTCCCATTGTCAAGAGCCTGGAGACATAAACAAAGACTTGATAGAATACATAGAAGATAATATGTAAAGGAACCAAAATATATTCCTTTGTCAGCAAATAATTTTGGAAACTGCATATAAAATATTGCTGAATTTGTGAATAAATATATTAGAATAAAGCTTGCCATGTAAATGTGTGCTTATGACCATAGATACTCTGGGAGGCCTAAGCTTAAATTCTAGGCCAGCCTTGGAAACTTAATAAACAAATGACATTAAACAAATATTGCCATGTGGGAAGTTTTATAACTGGCCAGAGTTGTGGGTTTAACTTAGTATTATAGTACTTGTCTAGCATGCATGAAGCCCTAGGTTTAATCACCAGTTCTGCCAAAGTACCAAACAAACAATCTAGGAGCTTCTCACTTGTTCCAGTATTACTAAGTTTATCACCTCCTCTCTACTTTTTTTCAGGCAAGATCTTACTGTGGAGCCCAGGTCCACCTCAAACTTTTTTTCTGGCATGGGTGGCACCTAAGATCTTGCTATTTAGCACCTCAGATTCTCAGCAATCTTTCTGCCTCATTCTCCCAAGTACTGGGATTATAGAGTGTAAGCTACCATTCCTAGCTTCACCTCCAACTCTTAATTTTTCTTGCCTTAACCTCCTACATACTGGTATTATAGATATGTCTTACTGTGGCCAGTTATATTCTCTTTTATTTATGTTTATATTTACATGTATGTATGTATATGTGAGTGTTTATGTAGGTGCCTACAGAGACCAGAAGAGCATATCTGATCCCTTGGAGTTGATGTTATAAACAGTTGTGATCTGCCATATGGATGCAGGGAACTGAACTCAGGTCCTCAGCCAAAGTAGTATGTGCTCTTAAATGCTGAGTCATCTCTCCAGCCCTAAATTTTCTTAATAGTTAAATTCAAGATGATGGCACATACTGCAGAATTGGAGACAGGTGCAGCCCTGGGACTCCAAGGCCAACCTAGCCTGGCCTACTTGGTGAACTCCAGGCCTTTGAGAAACCTTTGATGACACCTGAGAAGTGACACTCAGGGTTGTTGTCTAGCCTCCATACTCTTGGGCATCTGTGCATTTCTACACTCCTGCACATACATGTATAAATACATGTACAATACACAAAGAATAGATGACAGTTCATTCCTTGCCCGCTTTGTAGACAAACTGCTGAGTAAGGTTATTATTCACTGGTTATCTTGTGGTAGAGCTGTTGATGATTTAGGATTTTTCTTTTAGTGTGGTAGTATACACCTGCAATCTTAACATCCCAGAGGTTGAGGAAAAAAGGCTATAAATTCAAGCCCAGCCTGGGCTATAATATGAGACCCTGTGTTAAAAACAAAACAAACAAAAAGCCAACTGTTTCTGCTAAGCATAGCTATCCAAAACATAGTATGAGAAAATATAATGTCTATAATCTGTCCCTTCAAATAAGGATATTATTTTGCCAGTGAATGATAAGGTAACTGCTTTTAAAATGTTTTATTTATATTTTGAGAGAGGTTCTCACTGTGTAGCCCCGGCTGGCCTGGAACTCATAGAAGTCTTCCTGCTTCTTTCTGAGTGCTGGGATTAAAGGCACGTGCTCCTATGCCTGGCTTATTATAAAAAGTGTGTTATGGACCCAGACTGACCTTGAACTGGCTGTGTTGCCGAGGGTGACCTTCCTTCTCAATACTGAAATTAACAGGCATGTACTACCATACCTGGTTTATGCAGTACTGGAAATTAGTGGTAGAGATTAAACCCTGGTCTTCATAATACTCTACCAACTGAGCCACATCCCCTGCCCAAAATTCTCCTTTTTAAATGTACAGTACATTTAAATACATGTAAATGTGATTTTAGTATATTGCTAGAGTTGGGTAACCATTACCATCATCTAGTTTAAAAACATTCTTATCTCCCCAGGAAGAAACCCTGTATAATGTCTTTGCGATTCACTCATGTTTTCTGTACCTCATTCCTCATTTTTCTTTATTTTAATTTGTGTGTACGTGTGTGTGCATATTTTTGCATGTGTCTGAGTATAAATGCACATGTGTACATACACATGTCAAGGACTAGAGTTGATATTAATACTCTATTTTATTTATTTAGGTTCTCTCTTCCTCCAAACCCAGAGCTCACTGATGTGGCTAGTCTGAGGCATTTGTGTTAGTTTCAGGGAATCCAAACTTCAGTCCTCTATCTATCTATCTATCTATCTATCTATCTATCTATCTGTGTGTGTGTGTGTGTCTGCATGTGTGTGAATGTGCAAGTGCATGTGCCTGTGTGCATACACAGAACAGATGAGGACATTCCTTGAAACTGGAGTTAATAGGTATTTGCCGGATGTCCATCTTGGGATCTAAAACTCCCATCCTCATGATAGAGCAGCAAGTGCTCTTAATCACTGGGCTATCTCTCTAGCCCCTGCATCTTTTTTTTTCTTCCCCCCCTCCCCTTATTTTTTTAGACCAAGCTGACCTCAGTCTCACAGAGATCTGCCTTCTGAATGCTGGGATTAAAGCCATGTGCCACCGTGCCCAGCTCCTAACATCACATCTTTTTTTTTTTTTAAACTTTTGAAGTTTATTACTCTTCATCCATCTAAAATATCTATAAGTATTAGTTACAGTGTTGTTTTAACAACCTGTTGAAATAGCATGTCTGTTTGAATAGAAATAATTTGTATTTCTCCTACAGTTATGTTATCAGCAAAAGCTTAAAGATAAGTAGCAACAAAGATTTCTATCATCTGATGTCTTAATTCTTTTTTGTTGTTTTGATTCACTTTTTTTTTTGTAAATTTTTAAATTGGATTTTTGTGTATTTCATACATAACATCGTAATCATCTTTATACCTCTGACAATTTTCAGAGTTGGTTCTTTTCTTCCACAGGAATCTATTAAACTCAGGTTGTCAAGCTTGGCAGCAAGTGCTTTTACCTACTCAACCTTCTCACTAACCCCTACCTTTGTGATTGAATTTAAAGCTCCCTTCACAAGATGGACCCATACCTTGTCACAAACCATAGGGGAGAACCTTTCTTTTTTTTTTTTTCTTTAATGGAGGTGGGATATCCGCACGTGAGTCAGGTGCCCACAAAGGCCAGAAGAGGACATTGGATCCTTTGGAGCTTGAATTACAGGCATTATGAGCCAACCCAACATGGGTGCTGGGAACCAAAGTTGGGTCCTCTGCAAAAGCAGTATTCAATCTTAACAGCTGAGCCATCTCTAGCTTCTACCATCACACCTTGTTTTTTGAAATGGTCTTTCACTGACCTTGACTTCACTACATAGGCTAGACTGGCTGGTTAGTGAACCCCAGGAATTCTCCTGTTTCCACTTCCCCTCATTAAGATTACAATCACGCTCCACCATGCCAGCTTTTTTACTGGGTTCTAGGGACTGTGTTGAGGTTCTCATACCTGCCTGGCAGGCATCTTACCCCCTAGAGTTAACGGTTTATAATGTCCTCTCTACTGTTGTGTATGTGCCGAAATACCTGTAGTAAAAAGTAAAAAAAAAAGACCAGGATGAAAAGTTTAAGCAAATTTCAAACCTATTTGTTAGAAATACAAAAATGTACCATCTTCCAGTTTTAAAGAGTAATTGCATCAAAAAGATAGACATTTACTCCAGTTTGTAAAGAGAGAGAAAGGAAGGTAGGTTTTTCAACCATAATGAAAATATTTAATTTTGTGAATCACACGAAAGTATTTTCAAAACATTATTATTGTGTGTATATATAATGGGGGATGAGTGGTACATGTATTGGAAGTTAGAAGACAACTTTGCAGAGTTGACTCTCTCCTTCCACCTTTCCATGGATTCCAGGATCAAACTCAGATCATTAGGCTTGTGCAGAGCACACTTTGCTGAATCATCTCACCAGCCCACATCAAAAATATTTTTTAAGATTTATTTTTATTTCATGGATATGTATGTCTGCATATATTTATATGTACCACATGTGTTGTGGAGCCCATGGAGGTCAGAAGAGGGTGTTAGATTGCATGGAATTGGAATTACAGGCAATTGTGAACTAGGAACTGGCCAGGTAGACAAGCTGGCCTCATTCTCACAGAGATCCACCTGCTTCTGCCTCCCAAGTGCTGAGATTAAAGACCTGCACCACCACGCCCAACTTTTTTTTTTTTTTTTTAAAGACAGTTTTAACTATGTGGCATTGGCAATAGAAATATTAGAGTTCTGAATTTTTGACTTTTGGAAGAGAGGATTGTTGGTGAATGGAGCTTCTGTGTGTAAGAAGTTGAAATCCAGTTGTAAACTGTGCATGTAGTTTTCAAACATTGACTGACAAGTAGCTTAATACAATATTGTTAAAGAATCATTATAGCCTCTCAATAGAGTACCTTTCACCAGTGTGTCACAGCACTACCATTATAGTAGTGTTGAAATAGTTCTAGAACCATTGTTGTTTTCAAAGGAACTGGGGGACCTGGATGCTTCTACTCCCCAGGTCTTTTTATAATGTGAATGTTTCTCCCACCTTGCAGGGAATGAGGCCTGTTCCAAATTTAGTGTTTTTGTCTATGCCTGTGAGATGGCTGCCTCCCAGTGTGCCCTTTCTGCATAGGTGTACTCATTTTGTGTTTTGTCGTTGGCCCCCATGTGAGTGGTAGCTAGAATGGTCCTCGAAAGTCCTCAGGTCCCAAACTCTTCTAAGTGAGAAGCAGCAGCAGCCCAGATAAGTCTGAGATCTTGCTTCTAGTTTGTGGAGGTCATGGAAGGCCCTTTTGTTGCTGCCAGCAAGCATTTCTGAACTTCTGAGGCAGCTGTCACTAGTGAGTGACTAAAATGAGTAGCAGTATTCAAAACAAAACAAAACAAAAATAACATGGTTTTGGTACTATTTTTATTGTTTGCTTTTTAAAGTTTTGTTTGAGTAATTAATACTTGAGCATGTTTTAAAATATATAGAAAACTAAAGGTGACAACTTCCCCCCTTCCAACTTCCTTTTTCCAGAAACATCTATAGGCATTTGGGAAGAAAGCTCAGTTGGTAAAGTTCAGACCTCAGTTCAATTCCTCTGAACCCATGTAAAAAAACCAGGCATGGTATCACATGCTTATAATCCCGGGGCTGGGGAGGCAGAGACAGATAGATAGATCCCTGCTGGTGTAGCCTACTTCCAGAACTCAGGTTACATAGAGACCCTGTCTCAAAAAATAAGGTGAATGGCTCTTGAGGGACAACACACATATGTACACATTGTGTACCCCCCAACACCCATCATTGTAACACACACAAGCATCCATAGATGCTATGAACAATATTTGTGAAGCTTTTCAGAACTACTACATACCTGCAGAGTAAAATGTTGCTTAAGTTGATACTTTAGGTAACAATAAAGAACTATAGGAGAGTTGATAAGCCCTTCCTGTCTTTGGTGCTAGTTTTAATTTAGCTTCCCAGTGTTGCTAGGAGAGATTGTTTACCATCATTCACACTTCCTCAGTTTCCAGAAGTTCTACTCTGAGGAGAGCTTTTGTAGAGCACATAGTAGTCAGCAGAACAGCCCAGTTATGTGTGTGACTTTTTAATATTGGAAGGGCCTTTTGTGTATAGAAAGGTCTAGTTAAAATTAATTGGCTTTCAAATTAATGTTTAATTTATTGAAGTGGCAGTAAAAACCTACTTTTCCTTTTGTTTTCTTATAATTGTAAACATAGTAATTTTGTATAGAAATTTTAAAAACTCATTTTTCTGTATTTTTATCTTCAATCTTTTAAGTAAATGTTAAAGTTTCACAAATGAAAATCTTCCAAACAAATTCAGATTGTGGAATTGCATTTCCTAAGTTGTTTAAAATATATTTATATGATCAGGTCCATTAAACATAGTAAGTCCTTGACAGGTCAGAGTCAACTGCCTTAACACATAGAATCCCCTTAAGCATTGAGCAGTCTGTCATGGTAAGAAGTTAAACTTGCAAAAGCAGTAAAGCAGGTTCTCATAAGACCAGTGCTTTTCATGGGCTCAATCCAGGCTACCAACATTGAAAACAAAAACAACCCATATATCCTAAACTTTAAAGTATTAATACATAACTTGTTATACTTCATTTTGTTGTTCACATCTTGTCTTCCAGGGTTATAATGTCACTCAGTTATGGAGGACAAGCTTTAAAATCTCAGAGAATCAAGACTGTATTAAAAATATAGGACTATGGTAAGAATAATTTACTAGTTAGAAGTTCAAGATTGGAAAAAGAAAACTAAAAGATCTATGTGTCTAATATAATTTATTCTAAAGGTGGCCTTCTATATAATAGAGTCTTGAATGTGGCAACAGTGGGGGAATCCATATCTGTAACTGGTTTTGCCACCTTGAAGGGTTCATAGACAATGCTCACATACTTTGTGAACTTTGGTAAGATATTTAACACTTCTAGAACTCAAGTTTTCTCAATTAGTAAATGAGTTCAGTAGCGTGTAGTAAACCCTGAAGACTGAATGTTAGAAAATGAAATATTTGTTACTTATGTTTTTCCTCCCTAGAGGTTGAATTGGATTTAGCTTTTGAATGATCACAGATTGCCTTTTTTTACCTTCCTAGTTTTAACAGAGGAAAATGTAGAAAGGATCAAGAAAGGAAGAAAGGGAAAGGAATGGGGTAAATCAGTAAATTATAGCCTTTACTTCCTGGTCTGTCTTCCCTTTTGTGGCATACTTTCCTGGCTTATCTCTACCTCTTTGGCTTCTCCTTTTCCCTAAACCCCTTTTCTTTGAGCATTCTCTGACTTACGAAAGATTCCATTCTTAACCTCATGTTTTACCCAACACATTATAGGAAAGACATGATTATGTTCATGGTTTCACGTTTCTTTCGAATTAGGAGAAAAATTGTCCTCAGAGTAGATAGCCAACAACCTGCTTGTTTTCTCCATTGAACTATTTCCCAGACAGCTACATCAGCCTCAGAGCTGATCTTATCTTCCCTTTAGCCTCCTGTTTTTCTAATTCTTGTCTTGATGGAATGGAGCAACCAAGCAACTACACCAGAAAGTGAAATGCTGTTCATGTGATTGGTATTCTTGTCTGTTTGATGTCTTTAATTTCTCTGATTTATCTGCTTTTGTCCATCTCTGTCTGTCCTTTGCATTTGCAGTCTGCTTCTCTAAGTTCTACATACTTTCTTATTCCAAGTTGCTAATCACTTGCTACCTGGAGAGAGCTTTTTGACTTCCTGATCTAATATCATAACACTTCGTGATTTAAAATCCAACCTCCTTAATAGCGCAGGCTTTTTTGATTCTACTTTTTCTTTAAAACTCTTTAAACAGTTTTATTAGGTATGCCTGGTATGTATTAAAATGTATATATTATGTGTAGATTTGACGAGTGTTGACATGGGTACAAACCTGTAGAGCCATCACCACAGTAATTGTAGACATGTCCATCATGTTTAAAAGTTTTCTTATATTTTGTTTTTTGTTTTAGTTTTGTTTTTATGTCAAGAACACATAATATGGGATCTATCCACCTAAATTTTTAACCACATCATGTGGTATTTTTAAAAAAATTTTATATTTTTATTTTATGTGTGTGAGTACAGGCAATAGTATGTGTGTAAGTGCACCTGTGTTGTGCATAGGCAAGAAGAGGGCATTGGATTCCCTGGACAGTTGTTAGCTTCCATGTAGGTACTGAAAATTGAACCTGGGTCCTGTGCAAGAGCAATCAGTGCTCTTAACTGCTGAGCCATCTCTCCCCCTCCACATTATGTGGTATTATTGACTATAGGGATTATGCTGTACAGCAGCTCTCTAAAATCAGTTGGTACTATAAAGTTTCAATGATGGGACCAGAGAGCTAGCTCAGTGGTTAAGAGTACTGGCTGCTCTTGGAGAGGACCTGAGTTTGTTCCCCAGCACCCACATTGGGGCTGACAACCATCCATAATTCCAGTTCCAGGTGGATCTTGCACGCCCCCCCCCCTTCTTCAGACATTGCACAACATCGGTGCACTTAAATACATGCAGGCACAACACTCATACACATAAAACAATTAAGTTAAAAAAATTTTTAATTTCAATGAAAGATAAATTAATCCGAGACCAGAATCTAGCATTCAACAAAAACAGATAATAAGACTGAAATCTTGAATTCAGGTCTACCCATCTCCAGAATTTTACACATTCTACTGTACCAGGCCTTCTACAAGTGAACTGAGTAGTGGTCCTTGAAAGGAAATTTATTTGGAAAAAGGAAACTTGCAGATGTGGTAAAGAATGTGGAGATGGAGTCATTCTGAATAATTCTGGTGGGCCTAATTCTGATGACAAATGTCCTTATAACAGACATACAGTGAGCTAGGCATGGTGGTGCACACCTTTAATTCCAGCATTTAGGAGAGAGAGGCAAGTGGATCTTTGAGTTCAAGGCCAGCATAATCTACATAGAGAATCCCAGGTCAGCTGGGGCTACAGTGCAACCCTGTCTCAAAAATACAAAAGAAAGAGACAGACAGAGAGTGAAGACGCACAGGGGATATGAAAAAGGAAGTGATATTAGTGTTGTGTAAATGTTTTTTGCGTTTGTTTGTTTGTTTGAACAAATGATCTTGCTATGTAGCCCAGATGGGCTTCAAACTCTGTCCTCTTGCCTCTGCTTCCCAAATGCTGGAATCACAGGTGTGTATCACAATGCCCAGAGATCCCTTTTTAACTTCCTTTATAGCTTTATCTTTTCCTGCGCCCTTCTTTGTGTTCTCTGTTTTGTGTTCTTTGCCTCTGGCTGGACTGCCTATCTCCTTCCTTCTTATATGGCATTATAATTTCTTAGAGACCAGCTCTTTCATTTCTGGTTCTCTTAGGTTTTTGTTGTGCTTTTGATATGAGTCTTGCTCTGTAGTGGAATTCACTATGTAGCTATGTAGACTTGTCTTTGAACTAACAGCAGTCTTCTTGCCTCAGCCTCCCAAATGTAGGGACTATAGGCATGAACCACTACACCCGGCTTTAGTTAGCATTACTTCACTGCCCCAAGTCTGATCTCAGTGTTGATTCTGTGCTTATTTTTCTCAGATTGTATGATAATCCATATACTTGTATGATAAGCTGTACATCAACATTTGCAGACTAAAAATTTATAGTCTCAGAAGGATCTTTATGGTCTGTTTTCTGATACATAATTTTACTGAGGATAGATTGACATTTCTTGTGCATTGAGTTTGGTGGCATTGAGTTTGGTGGCAGCAGAACTGAATTCCCTTAGCTATTCAGTGAGCCTCTGTAGTTTATTCAGTATTCAGTTCTGCTATTAAAAAATAAATTCCATTGGCCACAACTGTCATGAAGGAATTAAAACTTTCAGTATAAAAATATTTAAAAAGAAGCCATCCAGAGCTTCCCATACTGGGTCATGCCTGCGATTCCAGCTCTTGAGAGACTAAGGCAGGATGGGTGCCATGGGTTAAAGGCTGCTCTGGGCTATAAAGTGAGACCTTGTCTTAAAAAAAAAAAAAAAAAGCCACTCTTTAATTCTATTTGTATATAGTCATCAAGATTTGAAGTTTGAAACCAGGCCTGATGACATAGGCCTTTTAAACCTACTTGCTCAGTAGGCTAAGACTAGATGATTGAAAGTTCAAAGCCTCCCTGGCTACGTAGTAAGTTTAAGGCCAATCTGGGCAACTTAATGAGACCTTTTTTCAAAACAAAAATTAAAAAGGGAGCTAGTGATTAAATGTCTAAGGAAAAAAGAAAAGAATATATTGAAAGGACTCTATTGTCAGACTAAATCTAAGTCATAAATGCCATCCAATTTTGGCTTTCAATTTTATTTTTTATTAATTAAAAAAATTATTTATTGGTACTGGAGAGATGGCTTAGCAGTTAAGAGCACTGACTGCTCTTGTAGAGGGCCCAGGTTCAATTCCCAGCACTCACATAGTGGCTAATAACCATCAGTAACTCCGGTTCCAGAGAATCCAACTCCCTCTTCTGACCTCCGTGAGCATTGCACAACACAGGTTCACCTACCTATATACAAGCAATATATTTGTACACATTAAAAAAAATTTAAAAATTGTTCATTAAAAAAATTTTGAAACAGGGTCTTACTATATAGCTCTGGCTAGCCTGAAACTGCCTATATAAACCAGGCTGGCCTTGAACTCACAAAGATCCACCTGCCTCTGCCCTGCCTCCTGAGTGCTGCCTGGATTTTTAAATTTTAAACTAAGGTCTTTCTTCCTGTGTAATCCAGGCTGGCCTCAGACTTGCAGTCTCAGCCTTCTGAGAGCTGAGGTTACAGGTATGTGCCACCTAAACTGAACTGTTCTCTAAAGACAGAGACTATGGATGTCCTATTTTGCTTTCAATTGTTGTGATAAAATACTGACCAAACCAACTTGGGGAGGAAAGGGTTTATTTGACTTACAGTTCACAGACTATTATCAAGGGAATCCAAGGTAGGAATTCAGGGCAGGGACCTGGAGGCAGGAGCTGAAACACAGACCATGGAGAAACTGGCTTGCTTCCCTGGCCTGTGCCCAGCCTTCTTTCTTGCTTAACCGAGAACCACCTGCCCCAGGGTAAGCACCACCTATGGAGGATGGGGCCCTCCCACATCACTCAACAGTTGAAAATTTGCCCCACAGACATGGCCACAGGGCCATCCAGTGGAAGAAATTTCTCAATTGAGGTTCCCTCTACCCAGGTGTGTCAAGTTGACAAATGAAGCTGTCTAGCAGAATGGATCTTACTTTTTTATGATTTTCTTTATCTCCAACTCTAATATGGTGTCTAGTAAGTAAGAATGAGGGATTTACTTCAGTATTGAGGCCCCTCCCCAAATTGACATTATAAGGTAAATTGAACTGATATCTCCTCCCCACACCTTTTTGAAGTATGTGTTTATTCGGTAGCCAAGGCTGCCCTAGAATTCATGATCTTCATAATCTTCCTGCCTCAGCTTCTGAGTGCTGTGGTTACAAATGTGAGCCACCATACCAGGCATGAACTGATACTGATACTTCTTCCAAAAGAAAATGAGTCTAGTCCAGGTATATGGCTCTAGCAGGAACACTGTGGGTCTTTCAAAGTAGTCAGACAGCATGGCCATAAAATGAAGTTTTGCATACTAGGTGGGCATTTTTCTGCCTCCACATCTGATCCCAAGGATCAAACCCATAAATTTTTCCAACATTGAGCTATACCGGTATCTTTAACTGGACACTTTAGATAGCTATGGATTTCTTACATTTTGGTGACATTTTAAATGAGAAATGTTTAATCTTAGCTGTATTTAATATGTCATACATAAATGTACTTATGCTGTATCATATTTAACCATTTAGCTTTATTTAATCTTCAGCTTTTATTTATTTGTTATCTATTTGTGTATGTTAGTGGAGGTCAGAGGACAACTTTGAGGGGTCAGTTTCCTCCTTCTACTGCAGGTTTAGGGATTGAACTCAGGGTGTCAGGCTTGTACAACAAGAATTTTCCTTGCTCAGCTATCTTGCCAACCCTTTGATTTTTTTTTTTTTTTTTTTTTTTTTTAAACAGGGTCTCAATACTGTACCCTTAGCTGATCTGGAGCTTTCTTTGTAGCCCAGGCTAGCCCTGAATTTGTGGCAGTCCTCCTGCCTGAGTATCCCAAATGCTGGCATTAGAGTTGTGAGCTACCTCACCTGACTTTAGTTTTATATTTAATTTATAAATTTGTTTTTTGTTGTTGTTATGTCTTCACGAATAGGTTAATGTCATGCCCTCTAGAGTTCAGTTATATTACAAGAGTGAGTTATTGATAAAAGAGTAAGTTCAGTCCCCATTCCTCTTCCATCCCTATTTGTTTCTGTCTCTGTCTTTCACACATACCCTCATGTGTTCCATCACTGGGAGACCAGCCAGGAGGTCTTCACCAGATGCCAGCCCTCAGGGTTTTGTTGTTGTTTTGGGATAGGGTCTCATTATATAACCTTTGCTGGCCTGGAACTCACTATGTAATCCAGGCTGGCCTCTAACTCACAGAGGTCTGCTTGCCTGTGCCTTTGCCTCTGCTTCCTGAGTGCCAGGATTAAAGGCATCAGATGCCAGCACTTTGATATTGAACTTTGCAGCCTCCAAAACGGAAAAGCCTTTTTCCCTTTCTGTTTCTCCCTTCCTTCCCCTGTCTTCACCTTCCCGTCCATCTCTCCTCACCCTATAATATTCTGTAAATGCACAAAATGTAAGACAGTTTCTGTAGCTGTATAACGACATAATTTTATGATTCCATGTATTGTGTTCCTTATAAATTATTTAACAGCATTAGATTTGTATCCGAATTTTGTTTTCTCTTAAAAGAGAATTACATCCCTCTTACTTTTGTGAAACCCTGTGATTTTGTTGTAGATTCCTCATTCTCAGTAGATTTTACAATGCCCATATGAGAAGCAGTTTTCTGTGTATCACTTCTCATAATTGATTTTGTTTAAAGGTAGGATAAAGAGATCCTGGGGTTATAGCTCAGTTGGTAGAATGTTCACCCAGCTTTCACAAAGCTCTAGGTTTGATCCCCAGCACCACTTAGAATTAGGCACAGTGGTGTACACTTGTAATCTCGGGACTTGGGAAGTAGAAATAAAATCAGAAAGTTAAGGTCGTCTTACAGTGGAGTCAAGGCTAGCATGTGCTACATGAGACCCTGACTCAAAAAAAAAAAAAAAATTAGAAAAGGAACTTTGAAATTTGCTAGCTGGCCATGGTGGCACATATCTTTAATCCCAGCACTCAGGAGGCAGAGGCAGGCAGATCTCTGTGAGTTCAAGGCTACCCTGGTCTAGGTGGTAAATTCCAGGCTAGCTGTGACAACAGGGAGACCCTCTCTCAAATACACACACACACACACACACACACACACACACACACACACGCTGATTAAGTACAGATCCAACTTATTTTGACAGTGTTCTTTTTAAAAGGATATTATTTTTTATTTATATTTTATTTCGTTTGTGTGTTTTGCCTGCATGTATGTAAGTGCATCCATGTTGTACAATGCTCACAAAGGTCAGAAGAGGGCATTGGATCCCCTGAAACTGGAGTTATGGGCAGTTGTTGCCTGCCATGTGGGTGCTAGGACCCAAACCTGGGTCCTATGGAAGAGTAGCCAGTGCTCTTAACCACTGAGCCATCTCTCCAGCCCCAAGACAATACTCTCTTAAATAGGTGGACATTTTCTTCTCAGTCTGCAGGGAGCATTTGTGGACATGATCAGATGGTTACCAAACAAGAATTTGAAGATAAGACCTTGTCTCATCCACCTCCCCCCTCCCCCATATAGTTTGGCAACTTTAATCCACAAGTAATGAGAATGCCAGGCTCAGGCTCTATCCTCCTCAATTAACAGATCAAGACTTGAGTGAGTTTGATCTGAAAAACATCATAGTCTTTAAAATATTTATTTTATGTGTGTGAGTGTATTGCCTGCATGTGTGTAAGTGCACCCATGTTATGCAGTGCCCATAGGTCAGAAGAGGTGTTAGATTCCTGTGGAACTGGAGTTATAGACAGTTGTTAGCTGCCATGTGGGTGCTGGGAAGTAAACCTGGGTCCTTTGCAAGAGCAGCCAGTGGTCTTAACTGCTGAGCCATCTCTCCAGCTCTAAACGATACTTTAAGGAACCATTTTCTTAGCTGAGTGATGGCTCACCCCTATAATCCTAGCTCTTAGAAGGCTGGGAAAGAGGACTATTGCAAGTTTGAAGCTAGCCTGGACAGCATAGCAAGTACTAGGCCATTCAGTGCTGCATAGTAAGAAACTGTTTCAAAAAGAAAAACAAGTGTGATTTTGTTGTTTGTTTTGTTTGTTTTTGCAACAAGGCCTCATTCTGTAGTTCCGATAGCATTCAAATGGTTAGATATTAACTTGCTGCAAAAATGATTTTGATTTTAAAGTTCTTCATTCTAACGCATTTTTTTTCACATTCTAACTGGAGTACCATTTTTCTTTTGTGGTCATTGTTAGCATTTGGCATCAAAATAGTATTTATCTATACAAAGGAGATAAATTTTTTCTTGGTATAAGTGTATTTCACCCTATCTGTCTGATTCTTAGGGAAATTTGGCAGTAGGCACAATTTATTAAATTAAAGAAGTTCTCTTTCATTCCTGTCTGAGATGAATTGGATTTTTAAATTTTTTTATTATCATTACTATTGTTAGTGTGTGTAGTGTTGAGTGTGGTCATATGCATGCCACAGCATATAGAGGTCACAGGACAGCCTTTGGGAATCAGTTCTCCCTTTCCACCATGGGATCCAGGGATCAAATGCAAGCCATCAGGCTTACTAGGTCATCAGGCTTGCATAGCAAGTGCTTTTACCTGTTGAGCCCTCTCACCAGTCCTCAGTGATGCCCTTCCAAGGATCCAAGTTCATTTCCTAGCACCAACTTCAGATGACTGTAACTCCAACTCAGGGAATTCAGCTGCTTTTATTCCCTGAGGGTACCCACACACATATGGCATACACACACATAAAATTTTTAAAATAATAGATAATTTTTAAAAGAACAGATATTTAATTATATTCTGTGCTTTCTTTGCATCTATTAGTATTCATATGATTTTTCTTTATGTTGTCAGTACAATGAGAAAATGCTATCTTACTATTTTTTCTTTGAAAGATAATACTTTTTCTTTGTTATTGTTGTTTTATTGGTCATATATATAAACAAAAAAATTACCATTTTAATATATACATTTTTGTGTCACCATTATTTCCAAACCTGCTTTATCACCCCAAGATGAGAGTGTATACCTATTAAATAGTAACTTCTTATTTCTCCCTTCCCTTAACTCTTGGCTGCCACTTTTCATTAGTCAAGCATTTTCTTTGGGTTTGGGGGTTTTTGGAGGCAAAGTCTCAGGCTGGCTTATGACTCGTGATCTTCCTATCTTAAGCCTCACAAATGCTGAGGTTTTTAGTTTTACCTGGTTCTTACTAGTTTTTTTTTTTTTTCAAAGAAAGGGTTTTTCCTTTTTTGTAATGGGTTTAAGTGCTTTGTGGTTAAAGATTATTATCCATATACTCCCAGTAGTTTGGAAATTATTAATATTTACTTGCTATTTGGTTTACTTTTCAACAAGATTACACAATTGTTAAACATTTTACCATGATTGCTTTTTCACTCTCACTTTATCCATCTATTGACATTTTTCTGAATCATTTGAGAAATAAGACATAGACATAATATCCCATAACCCCTAATCAATGTGCCTTTTTTTTCTTTCTTGTTTTTTTTGAAACAGGGTCTCCCTGTAGCCCCAGCTGACCTGAAACTAACTGTATAGACCAGGCTGGCCTCAATGTCATAGGGCTCTGACTGCCTCTGCCTCCAAAATGCTGGCATTAAGGTCTTCCTATAACCCCAGCTGACTTGGAATTCACCATGTAGACCAGGCTGGCTTCTATCTCAAGGAAATCTGGGATAAAGGCATGGCATAACACCACTGTGCCCAGCCATTGTGCATTTCTTAAAATCAAGGCCACTCTCCAGCATGGCCATAGCCCTCCCATTAAAACCAGTAGGTAAATATTAATAAAATGTATTTAATTTATTAGACCCCATGTGCTGATCAATTTTTTTGTCACTGTGAGGAAATTACCTGAACTTGTAGCTCACCCTTTCAGAGGCTTCAGTCCTTTGATCATTTGATTCCATTGCTATAGATATATGGTAAGATACAGTCTTGGAGGCTGCTTACCTCAGAACAGCCAGGAAGCGGAGAGGGAGTGAGAGTGACCGAGATACAGAGATAGAGGCAGAGACAGCGATGGCACATCTGTTCTAGTAGTATTTCTTCCCCTTTTGTTTCATCTGGAATTTTTGCCCATTAGATGGTGCCATCAACATTTAGGATGAATCTTTCTTCCTTGGTTGCTGTCCCACATTACACTGATTTTGGAAATGCTCTTACAGACACACCTAGAATTGTGCTTTACTAATCTCCTAGGTGTCTGTTTCTCAGTCTAATCAGCTCTTAATAGTCAAGTTTAACACACCCCCCTCGACTTTCACTGATCTCTCAATCATATCTTTTGCAGCACAAACAAAAACTGGAAAACTCATTACCCCTTTACTTTTACTTCTGATTTAAGGACCATTTACTATCTTGTACTTAATTGTCTTGTTTCTTCAGTCTCTTTCAAACAGGAATAGTTCTTCAGTCTTCTTTTAGTGATTTTACATTTTTTAAAAGTAGTGTAATCACACTGTGAAATATTCCTAAATCTGAGTTAGTTTCCTCATGAATAGATCTAAAAATTTATTTTATTGAGCTGGGTGTGGTGGCACACACCTTTAATCCCAGCACTCAGGAGGCAGAGGCAGATGGATTTCTGTGAGATTCAGGCCAGCCTGGTCTACATAGGGAGACATTTTTTTTAAATTTTAGATTATATGTATATGTGTGCATATGTATGTGGGTTTGTACATGTGTAAGTGCAAGTGCTTATGGAGTCCAGAAGAGGGCACTGAATCCCCTAGAGCTGGGGTTATAAGCTGTTGTGAGTCACCTGATGTGGGTGCTGAAAGTCAAATTCAGATCCTCTACAAAGAAATATTTGCTCGTAACCACTCAGTCATCTCTCCAGCCCCTCATGAGTAGTTTTAGATTATGCATTTAGGGCAAGAATACCACAGACATGATAGTATGTTATCACTGCATTATATCGTGGGGGACATATCATGCCATTGTAGGTTATATTCAATTTTATCACATGATCAAGATGTTACCTGACAGGCTTTTGAAAATTTAGTTGAGAAGTATTTTTGTTCTTGTTTGTAAGTAAATAATACTCATTTTGTGTGAGTGACAATTTGAGACTATGTAAATAGCCCATTTCAAATTTTCACCAAGTTTTAGTATTCATCTATGATTAGTGCCTGAATCCATTATTATTATAATAGTGACCAGATGGTCAATGTTTTAAACATTTTAAACATTTCTTCTTCACCTGACATCTCATTACAAGAAAAAGCTTTCTTTTTAAAAGCTGTTAAATACTCATCATAGATTCATTGTTTCCTATTGTATTTCTTTTGCACTTAGTTTGATGTTCAAGTTGTCCCAGATTTAGCCAGTGGTAACCCTTTCAAGGTGGCTACTGTGTCCTTTTTTCATCATTTTTTTTCTTTTTGGCATAACATGATTTTTCATTCTCATTTTGTACTGTAGCTATTACAGTCCTAGAATCAACTTTTTTTTTTTTTTTCAAGGAACTCTAGTTCTTTTGAGAGAATATAATTAGGCATCAAGATCCAAGTGCTAGATGTGCTACTTGCACTGAGGTGGATCTTATGCTCCAAGGTCTGAATTATGTTGTTATTTTTGAGGCAGAGTCTTACTCTGTAGCCTAGACTGGCCTAGGACTTGTATCAGTCCTCCTGCTTCAGCCTTCCAAGCACTGGGGTTAAAAGGTGTGAGTCACCACACCTGGCTACAAAACTGTTTTATTATATTTCTGGGACCTAATTATAGCATAGGATCTGAGTAACAGCACAGGCTAATACCATTAAAAGTTTATTACTCTATAGTTTTCCAGAAGCAGGATACATACCATACCATGCTTTGTGGGAAAACCACAAGGATGGTCACAAGTCAAGTAATCAGAGGAAGACAAGAGAGAAAGCCATCTTTACTCCAGTGATGAAAAGTTTGTTATATAGATACATCTTATCAGGCAGAAAGCAAAACACAGATATCAGGGTCTGGGGGTCGGGAGTGGTTTAAAAACATCTAGGGATGGTATGAATATAAGTAATATTTGCTATAATTTTTATACATAATTTTAAGATGCCAAATCATCAGTTATACAATATTAAGAATGATAATTACAGATACATAACATGTCTGAACATGCATGTGAGTGTAAATAAATACAAACATCTAAAAACCATTTTTCACAATGATACCCCTAATTTCATTCTAACCCAATGGAGTTGTTTTGTTACTGATGTTTTTGTTTTGTTTATCTTTCCCCCTTTTCTAACTTGGACAAATACAGTTCTCATTATCTCCTTGTCCCCACTTCAGAGAGTATTAGTATTATTTACTTTACATGGTCCCAAAATGCAAGCATTTCTGGTATCATTGTTTAATTAAATATCACTGGTCCTGTTGTGAGATACTTCACTAGAGAAGACCACTCAGACACAAGATATTATCAAAAGAAAGTCTTTTATAGCCAGCTGGCAAATCAGCCTTATATACATGAGGAAAGGGGGAAAAGACATATCCAGAGGTGAAAAGTTTAATTTCCCAAGCCTTGCGGGTGGGAAGCCCCTCAGACAGTTCCTGTTCTATAAGAGCAAGCCCAGTGGCAAGTACAGAAGCCATAAACCTGCCGTTAGCCATAGCAGTCAGGTGCATGCTGACCTGTTCTCAAACTCTTCTACTCCCACACTTTTAGTCAACTGTTTTCTAGCTTTAACTGCTGGGTTTAGCTAGGACATGGCATAACTTTGGCCAGTTTTGAGGTGCTTCACCACAGCCCCCAGTATTAATGAAATGCAAAATGATTTGTGGGGGCTATGGTTGAAGATTAGTTGGTAGAGTGCTTGCCTAATATGCAGGAAGCTCTACATAAAATTCCAAGCACCACATAAAACTAGGTATGGTGGCAATCCCAGCACTCAGGAGGCAGAGGCAGGCGGATCTCTGAGTTCAAGGCCAGCCTGGTCTACATAGTGAGTTCCAGGTCAGGGGGCTACAGGGAGACCCTGTCTCAAAAAAAAAAAAAACGGCTAGGTATGGTGGTATATGCCTATAATCCCAGTACAGTACTGTGATAGAGGGGAGGGAAGGAATTGGAAGCAGGAGGATTAGGAGCTCAAAGGCGTCTCAGCTACATGAGACTTTGTCTCAAAAAACAAGAACAGAATACAATTTTTGGTCAGATACAACTCCAATTTTTAAAAATTTTCTCTGATCCTATAGTAGTTAATGTCTTCTTAAACATTATCTGTTTGGAGCTAGTCTGATTCTTTGAAAGTTAGGAAAATTACAATTTGCACTGTTCTCAACTGAACTTTTTTATACATTTCTGCATTTTCTCAAAAACAAAACCAAAAGCTCACATCTTCCTGTTTAACATCTTCTGTTCTAGAGGGTATGGATAGAGGATGATATAAAGGTGAGGATGACATGTTCTGTCAAAACTGAATTCTTTTTGTTATTGTTTATTGTTGAAACAGTCTTGCTTTGTAGTCTAGGTTGACCTCGATACTCCTGTCTCAGCCTCCTGAATGCTAGGATTACAAGCATCTGCCATCATATGTGGCATATAAGACATATTTGTCTTTGCTAGGTAGAATTCTAAGCTGACCGTGATGATCCCTACTGGTCCTTTTGTTCTGCCCAAATAGAAATCATGGGTAGGTAAGGGGAAGTATTTCAAGTGCTGGTCTTTGACAACTTTTGATTCTCACGGATGCCATGACAGTAGACATTTGGGAGCAGCAGCAGCACAGTATATCCTATAGTTCTTATATAGGTGTTGGTTATCAGGACCCTTCAGCCCTACAGATGTTAGAGCTTTTGTATAGGCCTAGGAGTTAGGATTCCTTAGCCCTTGACACCAGCCAGTGAATGTTACAGCTCTTGGCCCAGGGTCATAGCACTTCTAGTGCCCAAAGAGTGCTGTTTCTCTTCGCTGGCTGCTAATAGCTTTTATCCTTCTTCAGTCTCAACTGTCTCTTGTCTTTGCTTCAGCCACCCTCCTTCCTTCCCTGGCCATCCTTGAACTGTTCAGCTGCTGTTGCTTTATAACTCTCAAGTAGATATTGCCTTGCCACTTTTGCAGCTTGTCTTGCTTACTGAACTGCTCAACTATTACTGCTTCTACTATCACCAGTTCTTTACTGTGTTTATTTCTTCCTCCATGGTCACAAATCTGCCCATACTACTTAAAGTAGAACCCTATTGTTGGGTGGAGAACCCTTTTATTGGGCAGAATGTTGCAATACCATGAAAATGCTTACCAGCTGATTTAAGTGAGCCTGAGGAGTTAAAGAAGGTCTTTTTGGACCAGTCACAGCTATGTCCCTCCCTTCTGTGTGTGTGTGTGTGTGTGTTTCTGGCAACTGAACTTAGGACTTCACAAATACTAAGAAAGTGCTCCAACACTGAACTGTCCCTCCTAACTCTGTTTTTTTAAAAAGTGTGTTAGTGTTGTGCTTGTGTGTATGTCAGCACACCACATGAATACTGGGGCCAGAACAGGATAGTGGATCCCTGGAACTGGAGTTATTAGCCATCATGTGGGAGAGAGAACCAAACCCAGGTCCTTTATGAGAGTAGTCAGTGCTATTAATCACCAAGTCATCTCTCTAGCTCCACCTTTTACTTTTTATTTTGAGACAGGATCCAGCTAGGTTGCCTAGACTTGCCTTGAATTCACTCTTGTAGCTCAGGTAGGCCTTGAACTTGGGATCCTGCCCCAGCCTTGCAAGTAGTCAGAATCATAGGCACGTGCCACCCAGCACAGCCTGGACTCTTTAGCACCAGTTACAGTAGTCCTTCTGCTAGGCCACCAGAGGAAGTACTCTCCCTTTTACCTAGGTGGAAATGGTTGCTGTGTCATCTAGAGTTCATCAAGCCTTGTGACAGCAAAGGGTCTGGTAGGAACTGTTTGAAATAGCCCTGCATGTGCCTTTGGGATGTGTCCATGGTCTGTTCATGATGACTGGTGTTGGTATAACAGTAGTCCAACTGTCTGTTTGACTGATAGTTTTTTTCCTCAGCAATAAGGGAGAGTCCAGTAGCTGCCATAGTTAGACTGCTCCCATTCTCACTATCTTGACTTATTGACGGGAGAATGAATATCAGAAGGAAGTCCTTATAATAAGAACTTAAAGAACTTACCGTTAACACTAATAGTGATTTTTAACACTTAGCACTGCCCAGAGATGTGTATATAGATGGGTCTGATCTAATCACAGGAGCCTCTTTAAATATAGGTCCAGAAGTCAGAATCATGAGAAGTAAAATAATTTGAAACATGGGATGAATTTGGTGAAAGGGAGATTTTCCATTCCTAGCTTTGAAGATGGAGACTACATGTGAAGGGACTGTGGACTTCCTAGGAATTGAGACTGGCCTCAGGCTGAAAAACATAGAAACAGGGACTTTATCCTATAGCATCAAAGAAGTGGCACTGGAAGAGCATAGCAAGACATGTTGAATTTATCTTGTGAGAGCCTAGCAGAGAATCCAGCTGTGCTATATTTGGACGTTTGACATTAAATTTTATGGTAACTTATGCATTGTGTGAAATTAATATTCTAGCTTGAATATAAAATTTTTCTCTTATGCATTCTTATATTTTAGCTTTTGCATTTAGATATCTTTTCATATTAATATTTGTGTGTTGCATGAGGTTAAGAGTAAAAGGTTTGAGTTAAATTTGCGGGGGGTTCCCCCGTTTCCAGTTGTCTAGAACTATTTATGGAAAAGGCTGTTCAGCCATATAATTGCCTTGGTGTCTTTATAGAAAAATCAGTTTATGTATGGCTCTATGAACTACACTCTCTGTATTTGTGTTTGTGCTTTTACTCAGAGCATACTATTTTGTTCACTGTCCAGGACCCTCTAACTTTCCTTCGCTAAAATTTTAACTGGCATTCTCATGTATATTTTAGAAGCAGCTTATCTATTTACACACAGAGATCTGCTGAAAATCTAATTGGGATTACATTTAATATGCTGATTGGTTTGGAGTTATTACCTTTGCAATAATTGGAGGGTGTGTGTGTGTGTGTGTGTGTGTGTGTGTTGGAGGTAAGATCTCTCCGTACAGTCCAGGCTGGCCTAGAACACACAGTTCTCTTTTGCCTTAACCTCCTGAATCCTGGGATTATAGTCGGAACCACCATGTGTGGTTTAATATTGAGTCATTTGATCCATGTAGAGGTTATGAGTTGCTGTTTACTTAAGTCTTTAAGTTCAGCAGAGTTGCAGTTTTCCACATATAGGTTTGCATGTCTGCTGTCAAATTTTATCCCTAAATAGGTTTTTGATATTTGCTTTTTTTTTTTTTTTTTTAACATATGGTACTTTAAAATTTTTCATTTCTGGGACTGGAGAGGTGACTCAGCAGTTAAGAGCATTGGCTGCTCTTGCAGAGGTTAAGTTCTGAGCACCTACATGGTGAACAACCACCTATAACTCCAGTTTGAGAGGATCTGACACCCTTTGGACTCCATGGGCATTGCATGTACATGTTGCGCCTACATACGTGCAGGCAAAATACTTGTACACATCAAATAAAAATAAATTTAAAAGATTTCTGACTGATCACTGTTAATATATGTGCAGTTGATTTTGTGTATAGTTACATGTTTCACCTTGTATTTTTTAATAAGCCTATTCTGTCAAATTTCCTTTTTTTCTTTTAAGATTTCTTAAGGTTTTTAAAAAAATATATGTGTGGTGTATATACGTGTGTGTGTGTGTGTAGACCAGAGGTTGGATGTCAGGTGTCATTCTCTACTATCCACCTTTTTTCAGACAAGGTCTCTTTACTAACCCAGAGCTTTTGGATTCTGCTAGACTGACTAGCCAGCAAGCTCCTGGGGTCTGCCTGTCTCCCTCCACCCTAACACCAGCGTTGCAGATGCATGTCACTGTGTCCAGCCTCTCCCTGCATGTTGGGGATCTAAACTCAGGTCCTCATGTTTATACATCATACATTACACAGCAAGCACTGAACCCTCTCCCTCACCTCAATTTTATTTTCTAATCAGAATGCCTCTTATTTTTCTTAAATTAATGTACTACCCAGAACCTAATAAGACTTAATATTAAATTTAAGTGATGAGAACACGTATCTTTGCTTTGTTTTTTATTTTAAGGTAGGGAATTAATATTACCATTAAATATAATATTGGCTTTAAGTTTTTCACAAACAGCTTTTTTTATTCATGTCAACAAACTTTCTTATATGTCCTAATTTTCTGAGGGTTTTTTTGTTTTTTGCTTTTTGTTTTTAGATTATTTGGATTATAAGAAGGGAAGGGACAAAGTGACCTTGGGTTTTGAACCTAGATGTTTGTAAATTTGAATGCTAACTTATTTTCAGCATCAAGACATGCTTCTTTATTTCTCTGTATAGCATATTAGGTGGTTTTTCAGATTTTACTAGTTCATTCCTTTGCCAGTTAGTCTCCAGCAGTTAACTCATCTGTGGAGTTTTAGGTTTCAGTGACTTATATTTTCTTTCTGGACGTTCCAGTTGATCTCCTTTTGTTGTTGTTGTTTTGGGTCTTTTTAAGACAGCGTCTCCCTGCAGCCCCAGCTGGCCTGGAACTTGCTATGTAGACCAGGCTGACCTGGAACTCACAAAGATCTGACATCTGCCTCCGAATTAAAGGCATGCACCACCATGCCTGGCTCTCTCCTTTTAAAAAAAACTGGTTTATTCTGGTTGATTCTTTTGTCTTTTAACCATTGTTAATCACAATTATTTTGTAGTGTTCATGGGACTTTATTTTCTGTATTTTGTCTTGAGAGCTTGTCTTTTCATAATAGCTTTTGTTTTATTTCTGTTAGACATCCAAGGGCTTTGTGGGCCTGGTCCGCTTGGTGCCTTTGGTGTGCTCACTGAGGCACCGAAAGCCCATCTCTGGCTTGAGATCCACAGGGGAAGTATATTCCTTCCTTTATCCTTCAAACTGAGCAGACAGACATAGTGGTCTCGTATTCTTGCAGGTAGATCTTTTCTAATCTGGTTTTATTGAAAGTATAGGCTTTTGAAGAGTTTGTATCCAAATCTTTATGTTCCTGAGAACTACTTTTCTCAGAATCTACTTTTCTCTTGCTTCCCCTCGCCTTTATTTCACCTCCTTGGTTATCCATTTGTCATAACAAATGCTGCTGGGGTCTACACTAGTAACTCTGGGTTTTGATTCACATTTTGTTTCATGCTGATGGTGGTTATCTCTATTTTCCCCAAAATTTAAGCTTTTCAGAGTATATTAGCATTTATCCAGCATATCAAGATTTTAATAGCTGAAGACTTTTAATTCATTTCCTATACTGATGTATTATTAGATAGAAAAAAATTAAACTGTGTGCTTTAATGAGTAAGTTTTAAAATATTTATTTTTACGTGTATATATGAGTGTTTTGCCTGCATGTTAAGTGTATACATGCATGTAATGACCCTGGAAGCCAGAAGATGGCATCAGATCCCCTGGAACTGAAGTTGTTAACTGCCATGTGGATGCTGGGATTCAAACCCAGGTCTTCTGTAAGAACAGCCAGTGCTCCTAACCCCTGAACCATCTCTTCAGCCCATGGTTACATAAAGTTTTTTTTTTTTTTTTAATGTATGTATGTGTGTGTGTGCATGCTCATGAATTCATGAATAATATATGAAGTTCAGAGAACAACTTTCAGGAGTTACCTCTCTCCTTCCACCATGGGTTCCAGAGATCAAGTTCAGGTCTTTGTGTTACTGTCTAGGGGTCTTTATTGGGTTGTTTTCTCTACCGATTAAAAAGCAGGAAAAATCTCAAGATACAGCAGAAAGCAATAGGTAACCTTATTAAAAGTAAAGAGACACACAGAGACAAAAAGTCTTCCATAAGTAGAAAGGGGATTTGGAAACTGAAAAATCTAAAGCCCCCAGGAGGCCTTGAGCCTTTCAAGTATTCTTGGTATTATGGTCCCTCTCCCCTAATTTTGGATTGGTCATCTTAAACAAAACAGAGACATTTCATAGGTCACAGCTCTAAACTGATCTGGATTGATCAGCCAGAAGGGGGCCCCTGCTGGATTGTGTGGTGGAGAAATCCCCAGGCCTTTGTCTCAGACCAAGAAGCTGGAAGTATGACGTATTTATTACTTACCAGAGTCCTGTCTGCCTGTTAGGGATTTGGTCTCTCAATCAGACTTGCACAGCACTGACAGAATCACCCTGCTGGCACCTAGAGCTTGAGTTTAATATACAGAAATATTGACTATTAGCCAAAGTATAAAACTTTTATACTTTTAACATAGTCATTTATTTAAAATTCTATTTTTAAATGGTAGCTCCTGTTCAACAAATAGATCAAAAACCTAATTTTCCCATTTCCTGAAAAAGCAAAAACTGCAGAAAGTTTTTGAAGAGCTTGGAGCTTCCTGTCAATGATTCTGTTGACTATAGGAGATGGAACCTTAGTAGTGTAGCTATGATTTGTTACAAAGTTTTCTTTTCCTTCCTTCTGATCAGTGGCTCTGCAGAGTCAACAAACTGGTTCTTCCATTTGTTTTATTCAAGTAATAATTGGAAAACCTTACTAGCTGTGTATATACTTTGTAATAATGTAACACTTACAATATATTTTAAATAGTACTTTGGAACTTTACATTCAGCTCCTTTTGGAAAAAGCCCTTTAAGGCATATGACTTACTGACCTGCCTGGGTTTTAGTCTTTTATATAGTTAGTGAATGACAACATGAATTTTGTAGTTGATTTGATACTTGGATTTAAGTCCAGTCTTGCCACTTACCAGTTGTTTATGAACAATTCTGCTCTGTAGTGAAGGATCTTATTTCTTGTTTTGAAGAGAAGGCTGAATGATGTGTATTACATTGTTTGACAGAATACTTAATAAGTGTTAGAGTTATTACAATTATTACTGTTGAGACTTCTTTTTGATATGTTCTGATTATCTCTGCTTGATAATTAGCTACACTTTTTTGGCATCTTCAAGATTTAGCCAGGTCTCAAAATTCCAACAGAAGCAGCAGCCAGAAAACAGAAAACGAAAAAGCATTTCATAGCAATGACTACTATTACCTGTGCTTACTAAGGGATGTGCTCCATTTCTGCCTCAGCCTTTGTTTGATATATTTAAAATTTTACTATTTCTCCTGGGTGTGGTGAGTGGTTCATACCTATAATCTCAACACTTGAAGACTGAAATGGGCTGGTCTAGGCTAGCCTAGACTCCATAGTGAGACCCTGACTCAAAAAAAGAACTGCTGTTTCTCTTCTCCTTTTAAACCTTACTACACTAAAAAGAACCCAACATCCAAAAGATTAAAATTGATGATTTACCGAACACCCACATAAAAACTGAACTTAGTGGCACACTAAGATCTTTAATCTTAGTGGTGGAAGGGGGGATGTGAGTGAGGGATAAAGATGAATCCTGGGAGCTTGCAGGCCATTCTAGCCAGTCCATGAGCTCTGGTTCTGTGAGAGATTCTGTCTTAGAAAATAAATTTAGAGATCTCCACAGGTATCACACTACGTGCACTATACACATACACAACCCTTCCCTGATTTTTTAATTTAAAATTATATATATGTGTGTATATATATATATATATATAGTCATTTGTATTTCTTTAAGAACTGTCTGTTCTGTTCATTAACCCATTTTGTTGTTGTTCTTCACATACTTAGTTATAAGTCATTCTGTCTGGGTCATTGGTCTCATTAGTGAATACAGGAGAATTAGCTGAGTGGGAATCTATTATTGCTTCTAGAAGTCTTTAAGCCAGTATAGCTCCTTGTGAGACAGATGAAGAAATGTCTGTGAATCCCATTGCCCCATCTGGGCATATGTTTGGTTTGAACATTAACAGGTTGCTTATGATTCACTTTTCCATATATTTGGGCTCTGTGTTGGTTAATCTTGATTGTTACTTGAAGGGATTTAGAATCACCATGTAAGCAAATCTTTGAGCATGCCTGTAGGGGATTCTCACGTGGGTTAATTAAGGTGGTAAACCCCACACCAAATCTGAGTGATAGGGTTTCATGGCCCGGAGTCCTAGACTGAATAAAAAGGAAAAAGTGAGCTGAGCAAAAATCTGCCCCCAGACTGTGGGTACAAAGTGACTGTCTGCCTCCTTCTGCCACCACACTTTCCCTGCCACGATAAACAGTTCCTTGAGAACTTCTAGCCACAATGAATCCTTCCTTCCTTTTTTTGTCAGGTATTTTGTCACAGCAACAAGACAAGTAACTAATATGGGCAATTATATATAAAATATACCAACTTAGCTTGCTACTTAGAACATTTCAAGAGAAAATACTAGCTTGATTTTTTTTTTTTCCAAGACAGGGTCTCATGTAGCTTGGCTACAAACTCCCTATGTAGCCAAGGGTGATCTTGAATTTGATCCTCCTGCCTTCACTTCCAGAGTAATGGGATTATAGGCATGCACCACCATGCCTAGTTTACCCTGTGCTGGAAATCAAACCCAGGACTTTTTGCATGCTAGGCAAGTACTTTACCAGCTGAACTGCATCCCCAGCACCCTGTAATTTACAATCTTGTTTTAATGCTTTTGTTGTTGTTATGTATAAGTAGCAGGTGGTCCTTATGGAATACTTAGTGCAGAAGTCTAACTAGAATTGCTAACATTTTAGTTTATTAATTATGAATCTTTTTTCCCAAGTGTTTTTTATTTCTCTACTACTGTACATATTCTTAGTTTATGTGGTAGTTAGGGTCCACAAGAACAGAGACTGAGGTGATATTGGAGGAAAAAAGGACTTAATTGGCAGTACTGTGTGTGAAGAAAAAGGAAGGAAAGCAGATGTGAGGACAGGGAGCCATCCAGACTGCAGTGTACACCTGGCAAAGTGCCTACTCAGATTGCCAGGATGAAAATGAGTGGGCCCTCCTTCCATTGCATTGGCCAGTCATTAATTAAGGGCAATGCTGAAGAAAGGGTGTCCTCTGCTTCAAAGCTGACGCAGATTCTATAGAACCCAACAGCAGAGTGCTCTCAAACTAACCACTTTCCTAACAGCTGACAGTGAGCCCTGTTTGTGTGTGTGTTAGAGGGCATGGATACATATATGGGTACATAGGTATGGAGGCCAGAGGTCAGCCTTGGGTATTATTCCTTTGGAGCCATCCACTTGGTTTTTTGAGATGTGGTCTTTCTCTCATTGACCTAGAGCTTACCTAATAGGCTTATCTAGCTTAGGGTATCCAGACAGGATCCACCTGTCTCCACTTTTCTAGCACTGGGATTATAAATACACCACCACACCCATCTGTTTTACATGGGTTCTGGGCGATTGAAGTCAGGTTGCCAAGCTTTTGAGACAAGCACTTTACCAACTGACCTCCAAGCACCCATGAGTCCTTTTGAAGAGGAATGTATTTGCTATATCTTTATGTCTCCCAGACACTAAATTTTGTGTCCTACATTTTCTGCTAACATATGTCAGTTACTTTGAGGTCTTCATAACCTTTAAAATGTATATATAATCGAACAAGTGCTTAGTTCATATGTCTATCCCCTCGTTTTCTAAAGTTTCCATGTTAATAAAAATACAGCAGTAAACATAATTATATAAAGTTGTTTGGGGAGGTATTTTGTTTTGATTTTGATTTGAGACAGTTTTCCCTGTAGCCCCTGGCTCCAGAGCTTTGTGTAGACTAGGCTTGGCATACCTGTAAGATCAAGGCCTTTGATCTTACAAATGTGCCCAGCCTTTATAAAGTTTTTAAGGGAAATAAAATAGATTGAAGAATGTGAATATTCTTAAGACTTTTCATGTGGAAAAGGGTTGATATTTATAGTGCCCATGTGTCAAAACAAGGAATAAGCTATTTAAGGCATCAGGTCTTCAATAGTGCCTCCCTCCCTTCCTTTTTTTTTTTTTTATTTTCACTTTGAGACAGGGTCTCTAGCCCAGGCTGGCCTTGAACTCTCTATGTAGCCAAGATTGACCTTCATTCTTATCCTCCTGCTTCCACCTATTGAGTGTGAATTCACAGGTGTGAATCATCAAGTAGTGCTGGGTATTGAACCAAGGTGTTATGGTAAATTATGTCCCAAGCCCCCTCAGTAACATTTGATCTATGGTCTTATGGTGTTTAGTGGTCTGTGAATTAAAAGATGTATTAATTCAGTGCTCTGTCCAAAGAGCTGGGAGAAGGAGATGGTAAGAATTAAAGATTTGAGAATCAGACTCCCTATATTCAAATTTTCTGTATGCTATTTCCCTGTTTGTGACTGTGGGTAAGTCTCAGGGCATCAGTTAATTCATCTGTATACTAGGAGTAATAGTTTCTGTCTTTGTTTTAGTTTGTCTGTTTATTTATTTAATGTGTGAGTGTACCCATGCTTTGCAGTGCCCACAGAGGTCAGAAGAGGGCATTGGAACCCCTGGAACTGGAGTTCAGATGGTCGTTAGACACCATGTAGGTGCTAAGAGTCAAGCCTGGCTCCTCTACAAGAGCAGCCAGTGCTCTTAACCTCTGAGCCATCTCTCCAGCCCTCTTTGTTTTTGAGACAGGTTCTTCTGTAGACCTGGCTGGCCTGGAACTCACAGAGCTCTGCCTGCCTCTGCCTTCCGAGTGGCATGTGCCATTACACATGACTAATGGTCTCTCTTACAAGTCTGTTAAAAATTAGTTAAATGAAATGGAACATGTAAAAATACTTAAATATGAGGGTACGGCTCATTGCGTATGTTTTAATGGGGGATTATTGTTATTTCTGGGTTGTTTTTATTTGAGACAGGTCTTGCTGTGTATGCCAGTCTCATCTTGAACTTGTGATCCTCCTGCCCAGTCTTCCAAGCACTGTCATTACCTACACTACTCCACCTGACCAAGTATTATTTTATTGGCTATTTGGTTATATTAGTTACCTATGAATTGAAAAAATTAAATTCAAACTTTGGTTTGAATATTCTTATTCTATTTTATGTATATGAATGTATTGCCTGCATATATGTATGTAAGTGCACCTGCGATGTGCAGTGTTCATGGAGATCAGAAGAGGGCGAAATATCCCCTGGAACTGGAGTTATGGATAGTTGTTAGCTGCCACATAGGTGCTGGGAACTGAACCTGTGTCCTCTGCAAGAGCAACCAGTGCTCTTAATCACTGAGCCATCTCTCCAGCCTGTAATTCAATTTTGGAAGAAAAAAAAATTAACATTTATAGAGATACATAGATTTACCTGGGTCACTTCCAGTAGATTACACAACTCAGAACTGAAAATGAGTTCTGCCTAATGCAAATCTGGAAAGCCTAGACATTTCAAGATTGGAAATTCTTTGTTCTAAGTGCCTGTGATTTGTAAGATGTTTAATAGGACTCCTGGCCTGGACCCTTAATACCCATAACACAATCCCCATGCCTTCATTTATGGCAAGCAAAACCGGTTTCAGCTGAGTGTGGTGGCGTACACTTTTAGTCCCAGCATGCCGGAAGCCAAGGGAGGGCAGATCTCTGTGAATTCAAGGCCAACCTGGTCAACATCAAGTTCCAAACCAACCAAAGCTAGGTAGAGACACCTTGTCTTGGGGAAGGAAAAAAAAAAAAACAAAAAAACACCTTCAGATATTGCCCAGTGTCACTGGGGGTAGGTAATAGAATGTAATTGACTACAGTACAAGGTTTTGCCCAAGCAGGCAGTGTCAAAGGCCTTATTTCTTGTTGAATTCAGTTTTCACAAGCTTTTTAGGAATCTAGATATAAAGATGGAGCTTTGTTTTGTAGCTTCTGGAATTTTTACAAGGGTACAGGCCTCTCTCCAGAATTGTCCATAATGTTTAAATAAGGCTATTTTATGTTTCTAAAGTTTCCTCCTTTTGGTTGCAGGTGGCACAACTGGGAAAAAAAGATATTTATGGAATTCCAATGAGTAGTAATGGATAATGCAGTTTGAATAACTAAGGTAAGAGAAATAAAACCAAAATGGAGGAAATTTTATTAGCCAAATAGTGTCCTCTACAATACGCCTAAAACCAAGTTCTTTTCCATTCTATTTCATTTCATTTCATTTCCAAGCTATAGATTAGCTTATTTTTTATGATTCAAAACAATTATTAGGCTTGCAAGCTGGCTTAGTGTGTAAGGGCACTTGCCACACTGCCCTGACAACCTAAGTTCAGTCCCTAGAACCCAGTGGAGAAGGAGAGAATTGACTCCCTAAAGTTATCCTTTGGCACACATATAGCCACACTCAGACATCTCATAAACACCCATAATAATAATATCAAATAGAATTTAAGTGTAAAAAAAAATCCTTTAAGATGATGATTCTCAACCTGGGCATGAATCATAATTCTTTAAAGAGGTTTACAGAAGGAGAAAAAGGATCAGCAGTTGTGAGGCAGAGACAGGAGGATTACAAATTCTAGGCCAGTCTGGGTTCTGTAATGAGTTAAGAGGCCAGTTAAGAGACTCTGTCTCCAATCCCCTCTAGCTGCCAAAAGAAGACCAAAGTAAATGACTTTGTTGAATTAAAACTTCTATGGGGACTTCACATGAGCTCCAACTTTTAAGATTAAGAAAACTATTTGGCAGTATCCACTAAAGTTAAATATATATGTATCTAAGTATCCCAGGAACTTTACTCCTAGACTACCCTTAAAAAATAAAAACATGTATCTACATAAAGACATACACACAAACATACACACACACACACACACACACACATATATAGATGCTTTGTTATTATAGCTGGAAAAAGTAGAAATCATTCAATGTCCAAAGATATGTGAGTAGTTAAATAAATTGTGATATATTCCTGCAGTTGAATTCTACTAAACAGTAGAAAGGAACAAATTAGGGGCTGGAGAGATGACTCAGTGGTTAAGCTGTTCTTGCAGAAAACCTAGGTTCAAATCATACCACCTGCATGGCGGCTAAAAACTGTAACTCCAGTTCTGGGGAGTCCAACGCCCTCTTCTGTCCTCCTCGGACATTGCACAACACAGGTGCACTTAAACATATGCAAGCAGGCGTAACACTCATACACATAAAATAAAAATAAATAAATAAATACATTTTTTTAAAAAGAAAGAAACAAACTAACAGTGCACACGATAAGGATATGTCTTACTAATAAAGCAGAAACAAAGAGTAGATGTAGTTCATGACCAGATATAACTAAATTATGGTGATAACAGAGATAGCTCTTCTGGCAGGAGTCTGTAGCTAGAAGGTATGAGAAAACCTTTGTAGCACTGGAAAGGTTTTCATTATAATATGATTTCTGTGATTTTTTTTCCTTGTAAAATATACTAACATAAAACCCTTTTGACCATTTTTAAGTGTACAGTTAATTCATTGACATTAAGCACATTCACATTGCAGAAACATCACCACTATCCATCTCCAGAATTGTCTCTTCCTCAGCTGAAACTATACCTTTAAATGACAGCTCCCAGGGCTGGGGAAATGGCTCAGTGAGTGGGTAAAGGTACTTGCTGTGTAAGCATGAGGAACCTGAGTTTGAATCCCCAGGACCCATGTAAAAGCTGGACACTATTCTGCATGCCTATAGCCCTAGAAACCCGTGGGCCATACACAGCCAAACAGCAATATAAGAGACCCTGTCTTGAATAAAGTAGAAGACAAGAACTGACACAAGAGGTTGTCCTCTGACCTACACGCCTGCCTTAGCACATGTGCACTTGCACCCTCATGCACACATCACACACACACACACACAATTTCCACTAACTTTTTTTTAATGACAACTCACAATTCCTCCCTTTCCTCAGCCTCTAGCCACCACCATTCTTCTTCTGTGAATTTTACCACTCTGAGTGCCTCATTTGTAAATGAGTCATAGAATATTTGTCCTTTTGTGTCTAGCTTATTTCATTGAGCATAGCATTTTCAAGGGTCTTTGTGTTTCAGAATTCATCTTGAGGAGTGAACCTTAAGTCCAATCAGAAAGCAATCGGTTACTCCTATGATATTTATGCCACTCACAGTAAGCGTGTCTTGTCAGGCCAGTTATTGTAATTCACTGGGTAAGATTGATGATTACCTTTTTCCTCTAGTAGCATGCATAGCACCTTCCAGCATTATAAAAGCTCGCCAGTAGGAATGAAGCTTCTGGATCAGTACCAGCTTGATTTCTCCACATTCTGTGATTCAGTTGTGTGGGTCTTCAGCAATAGGATCTTAAACATCACATTCTGAAGGGTAATCAAGAGCATTGGTAATGGCCTGCAGTGTTTACTGGAGAGGGTCTATGGTGCCACACTTGACAGTATGGTAACTCGTTCCTGGCCTTGGGCTTTTTAATCATGTCAGCCTGGGGTAGCTAGCATTATTGCCCAGTTATATGGTAACTCCATTTAAACTCTTTTTATATATCTGTATATTAGTATTTTAGGAAGTTTATAGGTAGGTTTCTCTATTACTTTTTCAAAAGGTCTTTAGTATTAGTTAACCCTTTTTAATAACCTTCATAATTCTAAATTATATTCTTTTTGGTTTGGTGTTTGGGGAGGCAGCTTATATTTTTTATGAACCATTTTTAAAGGTTCAGTTTCGTCTCTTGTGAATTTGTACATTTCTAATTTTTTTTAATTTATTTTGTTTTTATATGTACAGGTGTTTTGCCTGCATGTAAGTACACCCATGTCATGTAATATCCATGGAGGCCAGAAGAGAGCATCTGGAGTTACGTGGTTGTTAGCCACCATGTAGGTGCTAAGAACCAAACTCAGATCCTCTGCAAAAGCAGCCAGTGCTCTTAACCACTGAATCATCTCCCCAGCTCTGAATTTCTACATTTTTAACACAGTTTTGCCAGCCATTATGACAGATGAAGATGTATCTCACATACTCTACATTTAATATAATTTTCCTACCTTAGCCTCTTGAATGCTGAGATTACAGGTATGCATTATCATGCCCAGTTTATTGAATATTTTAATAAAAGTAAAAAAGATAGTTGTATATCGCTACCCAGAATTTTAAAGTAGAAAAAAGATCTAATTAAGATAAGTCAGAGACTATCTGTAAATCTAAATATTTGTTTTAAGAAACTGACTTGTGATCAGGCAGGCATGCAGGTAGGAGATCCAAGAAGGAGTTATAGCTCAATTCCAAAAGCAGTCTGAGAAAGCCCTCTTTGAAGACAGCCTTTGTTCTACGTAGATGTTCAGAAGACTTGAAGGATCTGCTTTATTCAAAGTTTACCAGTGCAGGGCTGGAGAGATGGCTCAACAGAGAAAGGCTCATGCCACCAAGCCTAAAGACTTGAATTTACTTTCTAGCATTTGCTTTCCAGTACCCTCATAGTGGAAGGAGAGAACTGGCTTCAACAGGTTGTTCTTTTACTGTTGCAGTGCACATATAGACAAACACAAATAAATAAATATAATTTTAAAAAAAAGTTCAGCCAGATATAATGCCACTCCCCTTTAATCTTAGCACTCAGGAGGCAGAGGCAGGTAAATTTCTGAAGTTCACCAATTTAAATGTAAGTCTTATCCAAAGCACCCTCATAGACTCATCCAAGATAATATTTAACCAACTGTCAAAACAGTGGCCTGGTGAAATTGACACATAAAATTAACCATCACAAGTCCCACCCATTGTGAGCTTGGTACCAATATACATCTCTTTAAACCATTCTTAATCTCTAAATAAAGAGAATAGAAATGTCATATCTCTGACTAATATGATGGAACTACCTTATATACAACCAAAACACTCTTTCTTTAGATGAGGATACAAGGTCTTTAGATCTTTATTATGTATTCCAATGAGGTGGTGGCTAAAGTCCTTTTACTCTACCTGGATAGGAATCAAAGGTAGGCAAGGAGAAACTCTTTCAGTGGTGGCAGTCTTATGCCAAAGCCCAAAGCCTTGGGACTAGACTAGGAGACTTGGAGTCTTACAGCTTGGGACTTACAAGTCTTACAGCTCCAAATCTTGAGAGCGAGGGGCTTGCTGATCTAGATTTTAGAAGCCGGAGACTTACAGCTCTAACTACTCACATTGGAGATTATTACTCTAAGGCTTTAACCTGTGCAGTATGTAATCCTTGGCTTCTGGCAGTAGTAAGCAGCAGTAGCAGAAGCAAGCAGTAATAGGTGGTACCTTCTAATGCTAGAGCTCTTATACCAGCCTCAGGTGTTGGGGTCACCAGTCCTTGACAGTGGCAAGTGTTAAACTCTGAGACCTCAGATGTCTAAGAATCTTGGTCTTCTTGCAGCTCCTTGGAAACTCTTCCATGACCAGTTGCAGGTGCTGTGTGCAGAGAAGTGATACCAATGTGTTTCTTTCCAGGAAACAGTTTCTTCATGCCAACACTTGACTCACGCAGCTTTGTACTCAAAAAGAGGGAGCCCTGAACAAAGCAAAAACTGAGCTCTTTATAACCCCTGTTATTGACAGTTCAGTTTTTTGTCTCTTGTATATGATAATACATTCTAATTGAGTATGCCATGCTACAGAGTTGTGACAGGCAAAATTGTGTGTGCGCACTCAGGCACAGGCCAAGCTATATTTCTTTTTCTTTATTTGGAGGATTCCTGTCACATTCCCCGCTTTGATGCTCAGAACCCCATTAGGGTCAAAGAGCATCATCTTGGTTTAGTAGTTTATAGATGAGGAAAAAACTAATGCTACAAATTGCAATTCACATATTAAGATACAAATACATCAAAGTGTATATTAGATCTATAGCAAGGGTACTGAAGAGAAAGATAAGTAGTTTAAAATGTTTTGGATATATTTCATTCATTTTAAAATTTTTATTAATATTTCCTGATTTTCTTTTCTGAGGTACTCATAAGCAGTATATTACAAAGAGATGTAGCTATGTTCCCAGTTATTGTTAATTACTAAATTGTTGAATTAGCCCTTGTATACAATAGTCCATTATAATTATGACTCCTAAGACTGTAACAAATGAACTCCCTCTTTTTTAAAAAAAGATCTTATTAATTTTTAATTTTATGTGTGTGAGTGTTTTGCCTTCATATATGTAAGTATATCTATCATGGAATGCAGTTCCTGGAGAAACCAGAGGTTGGGGGTTTCCCCTAGAACTGGATTTACAGGCACTGGTGAAATGCCATGTGAGTACTAGGAACCAAACCTAAATCTTCTAGAAGAGCAGTAAATGCTTTTAATCACTGAGCCATTTCTCCAACTCCTCCTACTCCTTTTTATTTTTTGAACCATAGCTTCATAAGACTAAAGAAAGGTCATTTATTCCTGAATTTTTAGCTAACTCATTTGACAAAGTAGTTCCTGAAGAACTTTTGTAATGGTTCCATTAGGACCTGTATTATTGGGAGTAAAAATATAACATCTTCCATCAAATATAATTCACATACCTTTTCTGCTAGCCTTAAGTGTGAACCTATTCTCCCAAGTCACCAACTGGTGACATCCAGCTCACTAGATGTTCTTCAAAGGCATTCTTGGTATAACTGATAAATCTTTGTTGATTATATTCTTGTTTTTTGTTGACTGTCAGAATGCAGTCTGCTGAAACATGCAGCTATTTGATTTCTACTCTTAAATACATTGTGAACTCCTCTGGGAACTGACTCCTATAGAGCCAACATGGACATTAACGGACCCAAGTAATGACCCAAGCCCTGGGATTAGCTTCCCTAAGAGGAGGAGACTTGAAGACCAGAGTAAAGGGCGTAGCCAGTTGAATCAGCATGCTGTTTCTCATCTCAGGTTTTCATGGTCCTTGTCTCTTATTACTTCTGCTCTCCACATCTCTTTGGCTCCCCTCTCATTGCTATTACTGCTTTTGTAGCCTTGCAGCTACCAGGATAGTAGCTGTATTGCCACATTTTTTTATGTTACCAACTCAGTCAACTCTAAAGATGATGAAGATTAAAAGTATGCCTCCAGAAGACCCCTAGAGTAAAGCCTTTATTGACCTAATATTGCAGTACCAGGGCACAGCCCAGTAGAATGTTTCCTGACTGGCTTCTCAGATGAACTGAATAGCCTACTGACAACTTTTTAGTTGTCATGCCAACTGGGACTGTAGGGAAACCCTGTCTCCAAAACATTGATTAATTAAAAACAGCAACTTTTTAAAACTTACCTTCCTTCTTTTCTTTCCTTCCTTATTATTTATTCATTCATTCATTCATTTATTTCAAGTGAATGCAAACATATCAAATCGCACATGTGGAGGTTAGAGGACAACTTGCAGAATTGAGTTCTCTCCTTCCACCATGTAGGTAGTAGGGATCAAACTCACATTGTCAGGCATGGGGGCAAATGTTTTTACCCACTGAGCCATCTTACTGGCCCAACCTGCCTATATAGTCAGGAAAGTGAGTATAACAAGGGTATCTTCACCAGTCATAGCAGTTCTGTATTCACTATGTTTGCATCAGTTATTGCTCAGTCCTCATGCAAATGAGAGGCTGCCCTTGGATCAATCATTAATCCGTGTTTGTACCAATCACTGGTGGCCTACTAAGCCATCAGGGAAAGTGTTCCCTCTGGCTGAGTGAGTCGTCTTGAGTTCACTGAGACTTGTGATGGCAAAAGTCTGCCTTGAGCTGTTTGAAACAATTATGGCTTAGACAGTGTTTTCAAGAGCCAGATTGTGCTTCAACAACAAGCAGCTATTGTTACCATGTAGCTTCCTCAAGTCCTCTGTCAAATAGTCATAATAACCCTAACTGGCCTGAGGGTAGTCTGATTGGATGCTTGGCAGTAGGGAAGAATTGAATAGCTGTCAATTATGGATTGAAAACATTCTGGCCCCCAACATCATAGTTTATTTACAGGAAAAATAGGCATTAAAGGGATGGCTTACAATAAAGGCCTATTGTTAACTTCAACAGTATTTAACAGTGGTCTAACAATTCTTTTGCTCTTTGAGACAGGGTCTTCCTATAGCCCCAGCTGGCCTGGAACTCACTATGTAGACCAGGTTGGCCTTGATCTCACAGAGATCTACCTGCCAAGTGCTGAAATCTTAACAGTTTCTGCCTAGTGTCTCAGAGTGAGGTGGGGCTTCTCTAATCTGCCTCACCCAATAATGACACTCAAGCTTTAGAATCAGCTGCTAATCTCATTGCTTTTCCTTGAAGAAAATACTTCTGTATCTGTTTTCTATTGCTCCATGACAAAACACCAAAAAAAAAAAAAAATCATTTAATTGGATCGTAATACTTCTACATGCTGTGGTATTTGTCTGTCCTAACTGGAGTTATTACGCAGCTGTAGTTAGCACGTAGTTCTTCTGGGCCTGAGATTGCACAAGTCTGACAGTAAAGCTGTTGGCTGGACCTCTCTCATCATGGAGTGATATAAATCAAGGTTTCTTAAACATTGTTGGGTTGGGTATAGTGGTGCATGCCTTTAGTTCCAATTCTCAAATGGCAGAGGCTGGCAAATCTCTGTGAGTTTAAAGCCGGCCTGGAATGGTCTACATAACCAGTTCCAGGCCAGGTGGAGCTACATAGTAAGACCCCCATGTCTTACAAATAAAACAAAATAAAATCAAAGAGCATTGTTTCTGGGGGGCAGGGAGGGATAAAAACACCTGCAAGGCTTCCTGACATGTCAATTTGTAAATCATACCATCACTTCTGTATTTTGTTGGTTTATGGAAGTCATAATTAAAGGAATGGAGAAGTAAACTTCATATTTCTATAGGAAGAATGACAGTGTCTCACTTAAAAGTACATATATAAGAATGACTATAGCCATCTTTGCAAACCATCTACCACTGTATCTCTTTTTCCCTTCTAGCTTAATTTTTTTTTAATAATTCTTTGGTTTTTAGAAGTCTTTTCTTTTATTTTTCTGTTTAGAAATTCTTGGGTCTTCTTAAATTGGTGGTTTGATGTCTTTAGTCAATCCTGGAAGATTTTCTCTGATTATCATTAATATTTGTCTGTCCCATTCCTCTCTTTCCTTTTATCTTAGAATTGACTTAAATATAGATTAGATTATCTCATTGTACCCTCAATACCCTTAGCCCATTGTACTTCATTCTAAATATTTCCGTTACTGGGGTCTGGGGGTGAGGGGTAGCCATCCCCGTAGGATCTGCTGAGTTTATTCCATGGGATGAATGTCTGGGAAAGGCAGAAGACCAGCACCCAGAAAAAGTAAAAGTATACAGCAAGAAGAGCAGGGTAGCTGAAAATACAGCTTGACAAATGTGAGTACTAAGCAAAGGAGAACAAGGAAGCCACCACTGCAGAAGGGGCTCGCAGGAGGGATGGAGTTGACAGGTGGGAAGGGTGAGGTGGAAAAGCTGGGAAGCCTGAGGGGTAGAACCCCAAGGGGTAGAACCCGGAGGAACTTCACACCTGTTCAAGCCACTACCACAGCAACTGCCTGTGAGCCACCACGGGGGAGGGGGATGGCTAGGAGGTTGACAGAGTGACAGAAGAGACTGGGAACAGGCAATGAAAGATCCCCAGAGGTAAAGAGTACTGTAACAGGTGCCAGAGATTGGAGGTCAGACAGATGGAGTAAGAAGAGTCACAGACACAGAGAGTGGGAAGCAATAGCCACAGAGAGAAAGAAAAGAATAAAAAAGACTTTACTATAGAATGGGGGCTCAGAGCTGGGTGTCCCCAGCTAGAGCTCTAGATCGCTGGAGCCCTCCCCTTTCCTTTACTCGCTCCCCTTCTTCCCCAGTGGTGCTCTGGGAGAGTGGGGGAGGAGTCAGATCTGGCCGGGGGGGCACATCTTTCCCACACAGCCTAAGTTTGCGGAACTCTCCATTGCCTTTCTTTTAGTGTGTCGATTCTCTGAAGCTGGGTTTTGGTGGGGTTTTTGCTTGATTGGTTTTTGTTTTTGTTTTGTTTTTGAGACAGGGTCTCCCTGTATCTGAAGGTGGAACTCGCTTTTCTTTCCTTTTAGACAGGGTCTCACTATGCAACTTCAGTTGACCTAGAACTGGCTATGTGTACAGGCGGACCTTAGACTCACCTGTCTGCCTTCCAAGTGCTGGGATTAAAGACACGTGTCACCGTGCCCAACTAGAATTTCTTCATTTTGTGCAGTGCTGCAGGTCAGACTTGGGACCCTCATGTAACTAAGCAAGTGCTCGACTATTAACCTTCATCCAACCCTCTAGAACTTCTTCCCCTTATCTTAGATCTGCTGTTAGGTTAGTTTTGTTTTGTTTGAGGGACTGTTTTGTTTTGTTTTATTTTGTTTTGTTTTTAGATAGGTTCTTCCCTTGTAGCCCCAAATGGTCTCAAATTTATGTTCTTGCCTCTGCCACCCAAGTACTGTTATAGGCAAATACCACCTTGCCATGCCATTCTTTTTCTGTAGTACTGATTGTTGGCTAAAATTCTAATCTATTTTCCATTGATCCCCATGTTGTCTCTTCTTGGACATTTTCAAAATTATTTGCAGAATTTATCATGGCGACACATTCCTATAATCCCAACATTTGGGAGCTGATATGGGGCAGGAGGATTAATGGTTTAAGGCCATCCTAGGCTACATATTGAAACTGTAAGACTCCTTCCCAAAAACAACAACCAAAAATTGTTTAGAAAACTACATGACATCCTAAAAGTCTGTGTGTTGGAGTGGAAGCAGAAGAAAGGGACAGAGTGGGAAGTAGTTTGAGAGTGACTTACAGAGATAATTGATGAGCTCTGGGACAACCCCCACCCCCATTTTTCTTCCATTTCCCTTAAAAAGAAAACTTGATCTATCTATGCTCTGAATTTAGTTTCATTCAGAGTGAAATGGAAGAGAAGGAGGAAGAGGGCAGGTACAAAAATTGAATAGGAAAGAAGAAAGGAAGTACATGGAGACTGTCAGGTTTCTTATGTTCATAGTGTTGATACTGTTCGATACTTACAGTAAAAACATTGTACAAGTACCTATTGATTTAATAGGCAAGAACAAATCAAATAATTTTTTTTATCACTAAAGAAAAGGTGAGAGCCCTGGAAAGATGGCTAGTGGTTAAGAGCAGTGGCTATTCTTCCAGAGGACCAAGTTTCAACTCCCAGGACCCACATGGCAGCTAAAACCTTGCCTTATCTCCAGTTCCAGGGAATCTGTCATCCTCTTCTGGCCTCTGGACACAAAGAATGTATACATGCAGGCAAAACATTCATAACATGTAAAATAAAATCTTTTTTTTAAAAAAAAGATGAAGTAGGTAAGAATTTTTCATGTTTCTTTGTTTAAAAAGAAAGATTAGGGAACTGGAGAAATGGGTCACTTGCTCCTCTTGCAGAGGACCTGGGTTCAGTTCCCAGCACCCATGTGATGATTCACAACTTCAGTTCCAGGGGATCTGACATCTTCTTCTGGCCTCCTCAGGCACCAGGTACCCATTCAATATAGGTTCATACATGTAGGCAAAACACTCGTCATGCACATAAGATAAAAATAAATCTTAAAAGAAAGGAAGGGGAGGGGCGAAAGAGAAGATAAAAATAAGACAGAGAAAGAAAGGCAGAAAGGAAAGAAAGAAGGAGTAGCCAGCTGCTGAGGCAGGAGGATTGATGCAAGTCTGAGGCCAGTCTAGTTACATCATAAGACCTTATCTCAAAAAAACCTAATTAATTAATAATTAAACAGTAAAAGAAAGAGTAAATGAATCAAAATGAAGAAAAGCTGCATTCATTCTTGTCTCCTGAATGAAAAGAATTTTATTTACTAACATGAAATGTTTTGGGCAGCATGAGAAAGGGAGATGAGAAAATGTCTGAAATGTGAGCCCTCGGGTTGCCTTTCCTTTGTATCCACAGCCAGATGTTAACATTGTACTTTCACTAAACAAATGAGTAAATGAGTATTTCCCTGCTTTGAAATAGCTTGGACTGTCATTGCCAAATTTACCATTTATTTTATATGCATATCCAGAAAGAAAGTATTTTCTTTCATGATATTCCTAGCCCAAATCTAGTCTGATTGATTATAGAATTTAAATTTCTCAGGGCCAGCACAAACATGATGACCCGAGTTATCCCATGCAACTCACATGGTGGAAGGAGAGGACCGGCTCTTCCACATTAGTGCTGTGGCTTGTACACCACACACACACACACACACACACACACACACACACACACACACACACACACACAAACGAATGAATGAATGAAAAAAATTAATTTCCTTAGAGCCTATTTTACATTCAAATAAAGGGCCTATTCAGAGCCTTGTAAGTATTTTCTGGTCCCTACAACTTGAGCCAGTGGTTGAAAAGGAAAGATTAGAATTAGTAGAGTTGTACCTCCTATAGCTTAATTTTCCAATTATTGTTATAACATTTTCTTTTTCTAGAAAGAGACTAATCTGGAATGAGAATGGATTCTCACCAGTAAAAGCAGAGCTTTAAGTAGATCATCTGACTTTGCTTTTGTGCTCCTGTTCACCCTGATTATAAAAGGGCCTTTCATGCGTTTTCTAGGCTTTCATCACTGTCAGATTCTCCACAGGCATTGTGAGCTGCATGCTCCTCCTCCATGCTGGTCTCATGGACTCTTTCAGGAGGTATTTACAGACTGTGTTTAGCTCAGCAGGAACTCTGCTAACACTGAATCTATGAACAGCCCCTTCCATATTAGTGTCATAAGCACTGAAATTAATGTTTGCCAATGTCTATTGGAATGACTTCCAGCCTAATTTTCACCAAATTATTAAGCCACTTTAAGTGTTTATATTAAAATTACATATAATATTTGTCTAGAGATAATTTTTGTCAATTCAGTTGGATAAGAAGTTGATGAAAATTTCAAATAATCTAGATATATACTCATAACTTTTTCTTATTTTCTTTTAATTTCTTTTTATGTGTATAAGTTTTTTGCCTGTGTGTATGTAAGTGCATCACATACATGTAGTGTCCATGGAGGCCAGAAGTGGGCCTCAGATCCCTTGGAACTGGAATTACAGATGGTTGTGATCTGCCATGTGGGTGCTAGAAACTGAATCCTGGTCCTCTGCAATAGCAGCAGTTGCTCTTAACCATCAAGTCATCTCTCCAGCCTATACTCAAAACTTTTTAAAAGAAGCTGGTCTGCTGGGTAAGAGGGTAGACATCTATAATATTAGCGCTTAAGAGAGAGAGGCAGAATGATCAGGAGCACAAGATTGTCCAGGGCTATATAGTGACACCTTGTCACAAAGTAAGGAAAAAGAAGGAGCTGTAGCAGCTTATTAGTTAGCACTGAAATACAGTTGTTTTTTGTTCTTGTTGTTTTTTTATTTTAGTTTCAATTACAGAGATGGAGGTATCAAGGAAGTATAGAATTTAAAGGGGATATGTGAGGCTCAAGAAGGTGGCACAAGCCTTTAGTCCCAGCACTTTTGGGAGGCAGAGGCAGAGGTAGGCGAATCTCTGTAAGTTCAAGGCTAGCCTAGTCTACATAGTGAGACTCTCTCTCAAAAATAAAATAAAAGGAATATTTGGTAAGATCCTTGTGACATAATCTAATAGTAAAGTAGTAGTAAAGGATTTACATGTTATTGGCATCTGAATTCTACTGGGTAACATATACAGTTAGCCATACTTAATGATTTTTTTAAGAGAATTAGTTAAAATAGGTTCCAAGTATATGTGGTAAAATTAGTCCTAGGGGCCTCCCTGTTTATGTACTGTACATTGTTTCCACAGTCAAATATTCTCTACCATCTTTTGTGTCTTAATCACTTAACTCTTTTGTACTCCAAATCATTTCTACCATCTATCTTCCTTTCCTTTATCAGTTCAACCCTGATTCAGCAACCCAGTCATTCTTTTGTCAGTGCTCAATCCTCACTGCTTAAAGTTTTCTTACAGTTATCTGGCAAAACCATAAATCTATGTTCTCAAAACCAATGATTTTTTTCTCAAAACCAAGCATTTTTCTAAAGAACCCTAGGAAAAAATAGGTCTCATCTATCTAAAGTCAGCAATTCCTGTCTTTGTCTAGACCATCATTGTTAATCTTATCACTTCTGGAAACCTCTCTCTCTCCCACCCTTTTAGCATTTGACCTTACTGCACATAGCACAAAGAAATCTTGAAGGTGTCCAACTGTACCTCCCTCAGTTTTCTGCTTGCCTTACCTCTTTCCACCTCTCTTACACACTTTCTCACCCTTCCCATCTGATTCCCTTTTTATTTGTGTGTGTATGTGTGCGTACACGTTTGTGTGTATATGTGTGAATTTATGCATGCACATAGATCTGTGGAGGCCAAAGATTGACACTGAGTATCTTCCTCCATTCCTCTCTGCCTTATTTTTTGAGACAGCTGTCTCCGTTAACCTGGAGCTCGCTTGATTACAGACACAGGTACTGCCTGCCTTGCTTTTTATATGCATGTTGGAGATCTAAACTCAGGTCCTCAAGCTTGTACAGCAGGCTTTTTACTGACTGAGTCATTTCCCAAGCTGAGAGAAAGAGAGAAACAGATAGACACTGATTCTTACCCCAGCCCTCTTAATTGTTCCTCCCGCCCTGTTTTTTCTAATAATTCTTGTGGATTTTTCTGTCAGCAATCATAATTTATGCACATAAAACTATTCTAATTTTTCAACTCTAATTTCTTACTATAAAGGCAAGGCCTTCTCATATTTGCTAGAAGTGAACAGAAGCACTTTATGTTATTCCTGATTCTCAAAGGAATATTTTCAGTGTTTCCCTATTGAGGATAATTACATATTATTGTTATAAAATAATAACTTTGGGACAGGGTGCTTGGTGTGGTAGTAAATGGTTATAATCCAAGTAATCAGGAAGTGGGGGCAGGAGAAGCAAGAAGCCAGCCTGGGCTACTCTAAAAGGCCCGGTCTATAAATAAATAAATAACCTTTTATTTAGTACATTTTCTACATCTATTAAAAACATATGATCTTCTTTAACATTGATAAATTTTATTGTGTTAGTTTTATTTCTGTTTCTGTGACAAAATACTCTAACAAAAGCAAGTTTGGAGAGAAAGGCTTTTATTTCAGATTACAATTCTAGGTTATAGTCCATTGTTATGGGGAAGTCAAGGGCTGGAACTTCAAACAGCTAGTCACATCATGTCCACAGGCAAGAGGAGGGAAAGAGGAACACAACAGACATGCTCTCTTACTTGCTTTTGCTCAGCTCAGGTTCTCTACTCTGAAACAATTTAAACCAATACCCCACCCACACCCCCACCTCCCTCCAACAGGCATGCCCATGGGCCAACTCCATGTAGACAATTCCCCAATTCTAGATTGTGTCAAAGTGAAAATTAAAGATAACCATTACATGTATTTATAGCTTCTATATTAAAATATCTTTTTAAACATCCTTGGGGGGCTGGAGAGGTGGCTTAGTGGTTAAGAACATTGGTTGTTCTTGTAGAGGACCCAGGTTCAGTTCCTAGCACCCGCACGGCAGCTAGCAACCATCTGTTGCATGCACGTGATGCACTTACATGCTTGCAGGCAAAACACTTGTACACACAAAAATAAATTTTAAACAAGTTAAGTCCTTGGATATCTTAGATAACTTAAATTGATCATGATTTATCGTTTTTGTATGTTAGATTCAATTTAAGTTTTTAAATTATTTGCCTTAGTTGTTGTTTAATACTAGTTTTTCCATCTATGTGTCTGGTTATTTCTACTTTGCATTCATAATATTAATTTGTACTCTGTTTTTCAATAAATTTATTCATTTATTTTATTACTGCAATTTTGGAGATCAAATCCAGGGTTTCACACATACTAGGAAAGAGGTGTACCATTGAGCTACACCTCCAGCTTTGTTAATATATCAAAGAACTATTTAACATTTTTATTGTTTATGTGTTCTTTTATTGTCCTTTTTATCATTGATTATTCTTATACTTTTAAAGGAACTGTGACTTGATGTGCAATAAATTATTATTATTGGGGAGCAGGACAGGGTCTTATTATTATATTTGGGGAGGGGGTCAGGGTCTCCCTGTAGCCTCAACTGGCCTGGAACTCACTATGTAAAACAGACTAGCCATATATCACAGAGATCACCTCAAGAGTTGGGACTAAAAGTGTATACCACCATACCTGGCTATTCAGAATCACAGCTTCAAAAGACATGTTATTTAAATTTACTTTTATTTGTATGAAGACATAATTAATAGCTGAACTTCTAGGGAAAGCAGCTATCAAGCTCTCAAAAGATCATCATTGAGGGATGGAGAGATGACTTTGTGGTTCAAAGTACTGGTTACTCTAGCAGAAGACCTGGATTCAATTCCCAGCCCTACATGGCAGCTGGCAACCATCCGATTCCAAGGGATGTTGACACTCTCTTGGGACCTCTTCAGGCATTGTACAACATGGGTACATTTATATGCATGCAGGCAATATACTCATAACACAAAAAGTAAAAATCATTTAAAAACATTTCTTTTAATCCTTTGGGGGCTGGAAAGATGGCTCAGCAGTTAAGAGCACTGGCTGCTCTTGCAGTGGACCCAGGTTCAAATCCCAGCACCCACATTGTGGTCAACAACCATCCATAGCTCCAGTTACAGGGGGATCTAATGCCCTCTTCTGTCATTCAAGGGCACTGTAAGAGCAGCCATGTGTATATTATAAAAATAAATTTTTTAAAGATTCAGAAATATTCTTTGGTTCTCTGCACATATTTTAATATCTAAGGAAGATGCTACCCAAATTAACTTTTCGTATTCTGAGTCATTGGGACATAGTTATAATAAGATTAAACTTCATCTAATGTGACTCCCTATTTTCCAGGTCAACATGGATTCCTGGTTTATTCTTGTTCTGCTTGGCAGTGGTCTAATACATGTTAATGCCAACAATGCTACCACAGGTAAAAATTGTCATCTGGGAAGGCTGATTTTTGAAATAAAGTTTTTACTTCACATATAATATCCCAAATTTGATGGCATTGGTATTATTAGTGAAAAAAAAAACTATCTTAATAATATTCAGTGCTCAGCATTGTTCCATGTTCTGTCTTAAATATACCAGAGAGACCTTGTATTCTTTCATTGAAAAGTAAAAGAAATGAATTTATGTCTCTACATATTGATTCTGAGGAAATAAGTGAAAAGGCCTTTTTTCCTTCATGCTTTTGAAGGAAGTGGGAAAGATCCAGCATTAAATGGGTCTGGTTTGGGTGTCTGTCTGGTCTTTGCTTGATGTTTAGATGTTTGAGATGTTTATTAATGTTCAAGTACTTCGTATCTTTAACTTTTGAGCTTCATGTTCTCTATGTGATGTTTATTTTTTGATGTTTGTAGTTTCACCTTCTTTAGGAATTACAAGAATAATTAAAGCATCAACCACAGAATCAATTAAGGAAGAGAATAAAACTTCACATCCAACCTCTTCAGTAACTTCTGAGGCACCAACATTCAACCCAAATCTAACTCTGGAACCTACTTATGTAACTACTGTTAATTCTTCACACTTTGACAATGGGACCAGGCAGGCAGCAAGCACTGATTTTGGAGGTACTACCATTTCACCAAATGGAACATGGCTTCCAGATAACCAGTTCACAGATGCCAGAACAGAATCCTGGGAAGGGAATTCCAGCACTGCAGCAACCACTCCAGAAACCTTCCCTCCTTCAGGTACCAGAGATGTTTTCTGCTTGTTCTGTTCTGTTCTTTGAGTTTATTTACTTTTTTATTATCTTCGTGTTTTCTATCCATAAAATTCTTGAAATAAGTAAGTTTACCTAAAGAAAGTAATGAAACCTGTATAAAGAATATAAGGAATTCTTTTTTTTTTTCAAGATTATTTTATTTTTAATTATGTGGGTCTCTGTGTGTGGGTATGTGCATGTAAGTGAGGGTACCCATGGGAGGCCAGAAGAGGGCATAGTGTTAGATTTTTAGCAGTGGAGAAAAGGAATAGAATTTAGAGTTAAGAAATAAGAACCAGAGCCAGATCTGCAACAGGCAAGGACTATGTCCATGTATTTGGAGAACATAGTAAAGGGCTGCGCCCTCTGCATGCAGAGAAGGCACCTGCATCCAAGGGAAGGGTGAAGAGGACTTTTATTGGAACTCTGTTGGACACAGCTGCAAGAGTTTTAAGTTGGTGCCAGGTCTGGTGTGCTTCGGTGATAGAGGGGTCTCTCTCCCAAGGTTATTTTCTCAGACAGGGCAAGCAACTATCTTAAGGCACTACGGGCACAGGTTGGCTCCATAAACAGTCTCACTCAGTCCAGGGAGCAACCAGTTGATAAGGCTTGAGCAAGGCCAGACTGCCAGTTTGCCACTTTAAGGAATTTATGGCTTTTCCTAACGAGGCTTGTGGCTCTTCTGTAATCTACACATTGTATCACATAGGATCCCCTGGAGTGAGAGTTAACAGCAGTTGTGAGCTACCTGACATGGGGGCTGAGAACCAAACTCAGGCTTTCTGGAAGAGCACAAGTGCTCTTGACTGCTGAGTCATCTCTCCAGCCCCTGATAGAAAGAATTCTTAATATCTAATTAGTATAGGATTTTCTGGAGGATATCTTTTTAATAGGTGAGGTCCTGATTAGATTGGAGACACTCAAGTATGTTTAAAGTTATTGGGAGGAGGGGGTTGAACTAGCTGATGGTGCAACATACTAAATATGAAAAATAAAGACTGGGTAATAGGATTGACCTTGAGAAAGAAGAGGTTCCTGGAGACCACAAGAATGAGGATGACAGTGCATGTCCCATAACAGTAGCAAACTAGTGTCTAACAGTAGAGTGAGGAAGAAGGATTACATGAAGAAGATTTACTGATGAGAGTTGAGAGATACATTAATATTCTCTCTAACCCCTGTTCCACTATGTTCTGTGAGCCTTAGATTTAGAAATTCCATTGTAGATGTGTCACTTAGGGCTGGACTTCTCACAGGCACTTATTCTCTGTTTGACCAGTTGTGGAACTCTGTAATACTCTCCATCTGAAGCTTTGATGAGTGGTGAGAGGTATACTTGTCTGTAAATATCAGGATCCATATTTAGCTTACAGTAAGAAATTATGTTTGTCTAGGGATATGTCAGATGTAGGGTTTTCTCTAGGATCTGTGGCCTCTCCAGCTATATGTATTTGGCTATATTTATAGTACAACACATGAGTTCCCACCCATTGAGTAGGCTTTAAGTCCAATTAGATACCTGTTGATTTACCTCAGGAGGGAGTGTCTAAATATGATGAAGATGCAATACATTGTATGAAATACACAAAAATTCAATAAAAAATATGTATTGAAAAATAAAAGAAGGGTTCAGGGAAGCTGTGATATTTCACAGTCAGCTGTTCAGGACTTCAGCCCAAACCTTTGTCTCCTTGAATCTGAATAACTAGATTCAAGTGAAAGTAGTCCAGAGAATAGAATCAGAGCTCTGGGTCTGAGACCTGGTAGGGTAGGGCAGGTTCCTGACTTACTTGATCAGGTTTCTGATCTATAAATGACAATTAGACAGGTGTGGTAGTACATGCCTTTAATCTCAGCAGAAATCTTTGAGTTTGTGTCTAGCCAAACTCACTATAGACATAGTGAGTTCCTTGCCAGACAGAGATACACAGTAAGACTCTGTCTCAAAAAACGACAATAATTAGAGGATCACTTAAGGAGCTTCTGTGTGAAGTAAAGGAATTTTTCCCTGGTTGCTATGTAAATGGTTTATTTTCTAGCAAAATCACTGTTCTTTCTTCTGTGGTAATATCTCTTTGACTCGAATTTCTTCTGTTTTGTGGATTCGTTTAGATGAATGCATGTCTGGTTTATGACATCGTTCAGAAAGTACTTTTGAGATTTAATCCCATTTGATACTAAAGATAACATCTTTCAGTTAGACCTTACAGCACAAACCTTAAACCTGCCTACTTTAATCTCATTTTTTTCTTAGTTTGCATACCTGTTCAATTGTTCAATTTTCCTCTAAGCCAGCTGTGTAACTATAGGCAACTTTACTTAATATACTCTCTGTACCTCAATTCCTTCATATATAAAATTGAAATTAATTATGTTGATAGTTCATACCCCATAGAGAAGTTATTCAGATTAAATGAATTGACATGAGTCAACTTTTTATTATGGTACATGCACATGGTAATAAGCATTCCTTCTTTTTTTTTTTTTTTTAAGTGTCATCTGTTACTGTTACAACTATTGCTCTGTTAGTTTTCAATAAAATACATGGAGAGTCAAGGTGGTACATGACTGCAATCCCAGAACTCAGGAAGCTAAAGTAGAAGGATCTCTAGTTCCAAGCCAGCCTGGGCTACATAACCAGATCCTTTCTCAAAAAAGGATGGGGATATAGCTCAATTGAGGCATTTCCCTACCATGCATGAGGCCCTGGATTTAATTTGTTACTGCAAAATAAATAAATAGAGGTATGTTGAATCTATATGGCATATCACTGTTCTTGATTAGGTAGGGAACTGTAGACAATTTTGCTTTGTGCTTTAAAGTCGATTATGATCCATTCATGAAATCAGTTTAATGGGCCTCCAGTACTAGTGTTTGTTTTTTCCAGTGGTCAGTACTGTTCCATTTATATTCATGTTATACATATATAATTTTTGAAGCTTTTGTTTTATGCACAAATACGTATACTGAATAACAACATAAAATGTATTTTTAACTATGTTGTAGTTATTGCATAGGAAACAAAGGCAGAATAACCTGTACAAAATGAAGGAGTAAATAAAAGGTAGGACTGTAACTTAAGCACTGTTGATTTCATAGCCTGGATTTCATTTGGTACTATCTTTCATTAAACATTTCTGTGAAGTAACCATGGATAATTATCTCTGACATGCTTAATTTAAGACTATTAGAGTAAGATATATATACATATATATATATATATATGCCTATATTAATTTATTCAGGTGCTGAAGATCAAACCCTGGACCTCATACTTGCCATACAGAAACTTTAGCACTAACAGCTAGCCTTGTTTTATATTATATGACTAAGAGATACTACTCACTGCCAAACTATAAGTATGATTTGTTTTTTTTCTTGTGCAATTTTTTTCCCCAGATATAATTACTATATTGTTTAGTTTAGTTTGGTTTTCTAATTAGTTATTGGTGGCCAGTCCTTTCCACATCCTGCAGAGCTTCTTATCAGTATTTTACAAAGTCAAGCCTATTAGATAGTATGGGTTTTGTGGGTGCTTTTTTTTTTATTTTTTATTTTTATAACCTGAAGAAATTCCTCTTGAGCCCTCCTTTGTCTTACTGCAGCTTAGGCTTATTGATTGCTAGGATTCTACCACGGGTGTCAGCCTAGGCTATCCCTTTTCAGTCTTTCTGGGGATTTCCCCATGCTGTATACAGGCTTCCATGTTGTTACTTTTCTTCTCTTAATCCACATCCTTTAGTAATGTTAGAAAGCTTTTCGTGGCTTGACATGTCTAAAAGTATCTTTAGGGGGCTGGAGAGATAGCTCTTCAGTTAAGAGCATTTGCAGAGGAACCAGGTTCAATTCCCAGCACCCACATAGGCACTAACAACTGTCCGTAACTCCAGTTCCAGGGAATCCGATGCCCTCTTCTGTCCTCTGGGCATTGTACAGCATGGGTATACTTACACACATCCAGGCAATACACTCATACACATAAAATTTAAAAATAATAAATAAAAAAAATTTTTTTAAAGCAAGGCGTAGTGGCACACATCTTTAATCCCAGCATTTAGAGTCAGAAGCAGATGAATCTCTGAGTTCCAGGCCAGCTGCATCTACAGAGAGACCCTGTCTCAAAAAAAAAGAGTATCTTTAAAGTTGTTATAGTCTCAGAGTCAGGATCCAATTAGGTCAGAGATGGACATGTAGCAAGGCAAGAAATTTATTACAATTGCAGTTGGGCCTACTTACTCTCCACAAGAGTAGGAGAGGAAAGCGGCCCTGAACTGAAGCAACAGGGTCTTTTTATAGGTCTTTCAGGACTTTCTGCAAGCAAGCAAAGCAGAGTACAAAAGCAAGAATTTGCAGTTAATCATTAGCACAAACTTATTTCAATAGTGTAATGGTCGATCAGCTCTGACAGGCCTCTATGGTCTACTCATTGGAATACCCTTTGTTAATTTAACATGAAGAACACAGACGTCAAAACTCAGAAAAACATCTTTACCTTTAGTAAGAACAGTAAAACTAATGATTCAACTTATATCAAAAACAAAGCTACAGAAATAGGGAATTAACAGACCTCAGAATGAGGTCAGCAAAGTCCAGTCTCTAACAGCTGTGTATGGAACTTGAGGAAATAAGGGCTAGAGATCCAGCTCAGTTGATAGTTTTAACTATCATTTATTTAGTATAACTTAAGGTGAACCCAACTTCCAAGGGATGGTCCTATGATCAGATGATTAACCAGTGAAACTGGAAATGTGTCTTTCAACAGATAATATAGAGAATTTATAGACTATCTCAGTTAAATAGATACTATTTGCTATCTAACAATTCATGTAGGCAAGTACTAGACAGAACAACTTTAGGATTCCTTTTTTTTTTCTGGAACTCACTATGTAGACCACGCTGGCCTGAAACTCACGGAGATCTGCTTGCCCATGACAGAACAACTTTTAAAAAGGAAAGATTTTTAAAAGAAAAGATTTGGAACTGGAGAGATGACTCAGTGGGTAAGAGCACTGGCTGTTCTTGCAGAAGACCTGGGTTTGATTCCCAGCACCCACATGGCAGCTAACAGCTACCCCAGTTCTCGGGGAGTCTTATACCCTGTTCTGACCTCCACTGGCATTACATGACATAGGTACACTTACATGCAGGTAATACACTCATACACCTAAAATTAATAAAATTTTTTTAAAAAAAGGAAAATTATTTTGGCTTAGGTTTTAAAGGGTTCAGTCCATGGTTACTTTGCTGTGCACTGAGATAGAACATACAGAGGTCAGAGATAATATAACCCAAGCATCCACTCTACAACCTACTTCCTGGTTTCTACCTCTTAAAGTTTTCAGAACTTCCCAAGACATCCACACCAGGCAGGAACCATCCCTTAGACACATGAGCCTAATAGGGTATATTCCATATTCACACCGTAACAATATATGTTTAGCTTTCCATTTGTACTTAAAGTATTTGGGGCATTCGCTGTATTTTCTACAGATCTTTTCCTTTAACGATTTATAAAGCTCCGCTGCTTTAATAATTGTAACTTCATAAAATCTCAAATAGCTAGTAGTATAAATCCTTGTTAATCTTTTTTAAAATTAAAAAAAGTATTTTTCTTTTACGTGCATGAATATTTTGCCTAAATGTAAGTGTACTATGTGCTTGCGATGCCCATAGAAGCCAAGAGAGGATGCTGTATCCCCTGGAACCTAGAGTTAAAGGACATTGTTATCTACCATGTGGGTGCTGGGAACTAAACCTAGGTCCTCTGCAAGAGCAGCCTGTGCTCTTAACTGCTGAGCTATCTCTCTAAGCCCAAGACAGGATTTGAGACAGAGTTTCACTATAGCCCAAGTTGGCCTTGAATTCACAATCCTCCTAATCTCCATCTCCTATGTGCTGAATTTATAGCCATGTACCTGGCTCCTTGCTAAAGAGTTGGTTTTTTTTAATTAGGATTTTTTTTTTTGTTTGTTTGTTTTGTTTTTTTTGAGACAGGGTCTCCCTTTAGCCCCAAGCGCCATATAACCTGAAACTTGCTATTTAGACTAGGCTAGCCTTGAACTCAGAGATTAGCCTGCCTTTACCTCCTGAGTGCTGGGATTAAAGGTGTGTGCCACCACGCCCAGCTCTTTATTTTTTACCTTACATATTTTTTTGTCATACCAGGGATTAAACAGCCTTTCACATGCTGAGCAAACAAGCACTCTACCACTGAGCTACATCCTCAGCCCTAGTTTTTTTGTTTTTTTTTAGTGAGCATTAGAATCATCTTGTCTAAGTAGAACATTTATTGCTTGTGTTCAATGTGTGGATTAACAGTGAGAGTTGGGCATATTTAAAATATGGAGTCAGGGCTGTGGAAATGGCCCAGTAGGTAAAGTACTTGCTGTGCAGGCATGAAGACCTGAGTTCAGATCTCAAGCACCCATGAAAAGCCAGGCATGGTGGTTGCATGTCTATAACCCCAGTGCTGGGACAGAGACAGGCAGATTCTACTGAGCTTCAGGGTTAATGAAAGACACTGTCTCTAAAACTAAGATGGGGATGGGGATGGGGATGTAGCTTAGTTGGTAGAATGCTTGCCTGACATACACAAAGCCCTGAGTTTGAGTCTCCCGCACTACATAAACTAGGTATGGTGACACAGGCCTGTAATTCCATTACTCAGGAGGTAGAGATAGGAGGATCAGAAGTCCAGGGTCATCCCCTGCTATAAAGGGGCTTTGAGACCAGCTTAGGCTACTTGAAACCCTTTCTGAAATAAATAAATAAATTGATAAATAAGGCAAGCAATAGTGGAAGATACCCAAGGTTGACCTTGGGCCTCCACACATGCATGCACAATAAAGTATCTATACACATGCATACAGTACATACAGAAAGAAATAAAATTTAAAGTAGAATATGATGTCTTCCTGTCTAAGGAATACAATTTGCTCAAATCTCATTTTCTGTCTTTTTGTTTTAGTATAAATTGAATATTTGCTTCCATTATATCTTCTAACTGGCTGCTTTGGGAGGGCTTATTCATTTACTTTGGGGACTACGGATTTCTGAAGCTGAAGATCTGTCCTTCATGTGTAAGCTAATTTTCTTCAGTTATTATGTTATTATGTCACCTTAGCGATAAATATCTTCAGATTTTTATTATTTTCTTTCTTCTGTGTAATTGTCGTGGTGAATACCACCAGAACAGACCTAGGTGACACTGATAAAAGCAGGCAGTTATCTGTTGTACCTAACTGCAAGGGAAACATTGTAGTGATTTTCACATGGTGCTGACTCTGGTTAAGATGAACATATTTTATCATGTTCTATATATGTTAGTTTATTCTTGAGCATGCCCAAAACTAAAATATAAATAATATATTTTGATCATCTTCACCCCCTTCTCCATCTTGCCTTGACTTCCTCTTTCCTGCTGTTCTGTTTTCAACTTTCATAACTTTTTGTTTATTTTATGATCCAATGAATTGTTATTTCTTAAAGGAATGTGATTGAGGGGTAGTTATGGGAATGATTTTCATAAAATGGATATAGTCTGGACTAATAATTTCTAATTAACCTCAGCAAAGCCATGTGCTCTTGTATCTTGTGATCTGGCACTCTCAATTTGGTTCTCCACTCCAAAAGGCAATGAATGAATATTGGTATTCTTGAGAATTAACATATCAAAACACTGAAAGCAAATACACCCATCTTTGTTGCACACAGTGAAATTGGGAAGGATGTGTGACCATGGGTGAATGAGATATTCTAGAACTATGGATGAAAAGACCAGATGGGGGGCTGAAGAGATAGCTCAGTGGTTAAGAAGAATGGCTGTTCTTGCAGAGAACCTGGGTTTGATTCTCAGCACCCACATGGCAGCTAACAACCATCAATAACTCCAGTTCCAGGAGATCCAGTGCCCTCTTCTGACCTCCGCAGGCATTGCACACATGGGTTTACTTACATACATGCAGGCAATACATTGATACAAGTAAAGTAAAAATAATAAAGAAAAAATTTTAAAGGGTGGGTTGGAAAGATGGCTCAACAGTTAAGAGCACTGGTTGCTCTTGTAGAGTACCTGGGTTTGATTCCCAGCACTCACATGATGGCAGACAACCATCCATAGCTCCAGTTCCAAGGAATCTAATGCCTTCTTCTAACCTCCTCGGGCGTTGTATAACATAAGTGAACTTACATACATGTAGGCAATACACTCATACACATAAAATAAAAATATTTCTAAGAGAAGACCAGATGGTCTGTTATATTAGGTTGGAGCCAAGCTTTTACTTCCCCAATTGAAACTGAAGAAACCATTTTGAATAAAATTATGAGTGGGACCTAACTCTGAGACACAGTTCTAGAGGTAATTCCAGGGACATTTCCAACATCATAGTTCCAGGAGACAGGTGGTTCCAAGAGATGTGTAGGGCAATGGATGTCCTCTGAGTTCCAGCCCACTTTTAAAAACTAAACTTAAGAGCCAGGCTTTTGTTCAAGTGATTATAATGTTAACCTAGTAACACCACAGACAGTGATATTATTTAGGATTTTTTTTTCAATTGCTATTTGCAAGCGATTTTTTGTTCTTATTTTGTTTTTCAATTTCTGGGCATTAAAACCAGGGCCTTATGCATTCTAGACAGGCATTCTACCCCCTAGCGCTGAAAGTTATTTCTAAATGAACTTGGTCATCTCGTAATTGTGAATAGTTCTCATCTTATTTTTATTTATTTGTTTGTTTGGAGCCAGAGTCTGTAGTCCCTGCTGGCCTGTGAAATCCACCTGCCTCTGCCTCCCCGTGCTAGGAGTAAAGGCATGCACTATCACCACCATGCCCTGCTCTCTTTTTTATTCTTACTCTTTCTGGCTTCTTTTAGATTTTTTTTTTTTTTTTTTTTGGTCCTTTTGAGACAGTCTCCCTGTAGCCCCAGCTGGCCTGGAACTCACTATGGAGACCAGGCTGACCTTGAACTCACGGAGACCTGCCTGCCTCTGCCTCCCAGTGCTGGAATTAAAGGTTTGTGCCACCATGCCTGGCTTAGATTTATTTTTACCTACTTACTTATTTCTTCTTGAATTCAAGACTTTATTTTTTTCATCTTTATTAATATTTAATGCTTTGAATTTTATACAGTATAGCTTTCAGCATAACTGCATGTATTCCCGTAGGTCACTTTAATAGTTATGATGCAGTCTAAACTACTCTGAAAAAGACCAAAGAATCTCCCCTCTCTCTAGAAGTGGGTGGAAAGCTTTTACCTCATCAAGGATCAAGACATTCTTATGTAGTCCTGCCATCACAACAGTAGCCTACATGATTATATGTTCTCATCACTGGACTCAAATTCCAGCCCCTGAAAACAGGAAGGGAAGCTTTTTTTCAAAATGATGTGACCCACGTAGTTTTTTCTCATATCTCATTAACTGGAATTACCATATAACTATACCTAGTAAAAATCAGTCTTAGAAATGTAGTTTTTAATTGAATAACTTTGTGCTTGATTTAAAAAACAAAACCACAAATCTTTACCAAAAGCACAAAAAGATGTTTTCATTATTCGTTTTTATATTAATTTTCAAATCTTGTCTTATTCTGTTAATTTCCAATTTTATTATATTATGATAAAGAAAATAATTGTACTATTAGGAATTTGTTTGGGTTTGTAGATATCTCATAGGTTTTAAAAAATTATTATTACATTTATTTACTGGGGGGAGGCGGGAATGGATCTTGCCACAGCACAGGTATGATGGTCAGAGGACAACTTGCAGGAGTCAGTTCTCTTCCTTCCATCAGGCACATCCTGAGGATCAAAATTAGGTCATAAGGCCTTGAGGCAAGTACCTTTTACCCAATGAACCATCTCACTAGCCCTCCACAGGCTTTTGAAAAAGCAAGCTATTCTCTGGTAGTGTAGAGAGTTGGATCTATACCAGTCAGATTTTTTTTTTTTTTTAATCTTTTTGAGACAGGATCTCCCAGTAGCCCCAACTGGCCTGGAACTCTCTAAGTAGACCATGCTGGCCTTAAACTCACAGAGATCTACCTGCCTCTGCCTCCAGAATACTGGGACTAACGGGGTACGCCACAACACCAGGCCTAGATTTTTTTTTTCACCTTAACATTTAGATCTTTTAGATCTTGAATTTTGTCCTTTTGCATTTTAATAGTCCAAAAGATGCAATGTCCTATAGTAGCTTATATTTGTGTTTTTCTTTGCATTGTTAGACTTTTAATAAATATTGATGCTGCATTGTGTGTACTGAAGAAGGTGACCACTGACTAAAGTTTAGTGAACCTGGATAACCTTGTTTCCCAGTTACTGAAAGATACTGAATATGGAGAAAATTACCTATATTCCTGGAGCTTTTTGTTTGTTTTACCTTAAATTGAATAGTAGTGTTTTCCATTAACCTGAGTGAATGTTTCTATTTTTCACTTACTACACAGGTAATTCTGACTCAAAGGACAGAAGAGGTGAGCCAGTCACCTTTTGTCTATTGTCCCTTTTACACAGTGTACACTGTACTGTTCATACATGTTTTCTTTGCTCAGTGTGTGGTACCTTTGTGCAACTATTGCCATGCTGTTTACTGTCCCTTAAATTGTTTTAAGAAAGGTAAAAAAAAAAATACGTAAATTTTATTTTTTTTTATTTTATGCGTATGGTTGTTACGCCTGCATATGTGTAAATGCACCCATGTTATGCAGTGTCCAAGGAGAACGGAGAGGGCATCAGATTCCCTGGAACGGAGTTACAAACAGTTGTAAGCTTCCATGTGGGTACTGGTTTCGAATCCCTGCCATCTGCAGTAACAGCCAGTGCTCTTAACCACTGAGCCATCTCTCCGGCCCCATAAAATTTTGTTTTTATAATATTTTATTATTTTATGTGTATAACTGTAGTGCTTATATGCATTAAATGTGGCCATGTCGTGCAGTGCCTGTAGAGGTCAGAATAGGGCATCTGCTCCTCTGGAACTGGAGTTATGGACGGTTGTTAGCTGCCATATTGGTGCTGGGAATCGAAGCCTGGTTCTCTGCTTGAACAGCCACTGCTGTTAACCACTAAGCCATCTCTCTAGCCCCGATAATTCTTAACATAGCCAAATATTGTTATCTCATTAAAAGAGAAACAATAATTCGTTAGTATCATCCAATACTCAAGTACTGTTTAAATTTCTGATTGTCTCATAAATGCCTGTCTGGTTTGGTTAGAGTTGGCATCCAGACAAGGACTACATGTTATACAACTGTTGGATATACTAGATCCACAGGTCTCCTGGTTGGGCCCTCAAGAGCACTTGCCCAGTACTTGCAAGGCCCTGGAACGGATGATTCTCCCATGCTACAATAAACCAAAAACTATTAAAAAAAGAACTTATATCCAGTATATACACAGTAGTAAGTCAAGAGAATTCAGCAGTAACAAAACTTTGCCTTTATGAAGCTCATATTTTAGTGAAGAACAAATTAAGCAAGGAAATACAAAGCATGCCATTAAGAGTGGAGGACAGACCCAGCATGGCTTCGCATACCTTTAATCCTAGCACTCAGAAGGCAGAAGCAGGTGATTTCTATGAGACTGAAGCCAGTCTGGTCTAGGCCAGCTGCGGCTGCAGGGAGACACTGTCTCAAATAAAAACAAACATAACCCCTCCCCCAACCACCACCACCAAAAAGCAAAACCAACCCACTAAATATACAAAAGAGTGAAAGACAGAATGGGGTAGAAGTGTTCTATTTAAGGCAGAGTGGTCAGAAAAGTTCCCAAATGAATAAATCAGTGATTGTACCAGTTCTCAGGAGAACAGTACTGTTCATGATAAATACATAAGCAGTATGGGAATTAGGAAGGCAACTTTCCAACTAACATAGAAATTAAATAATCCACAGAAAGAAAGATGGTTACTAGGGGTGAAGGGAGGAAGAAATGGAAGCTCTCATTTAACAGTTACAAAGTTCCAGTTTGGGATGATTAAAGCAAAGCTCTGCCTCCTAGCAGAGATTGCTCAGTGGGTAAAAGTGCTTGCTGACCAAGTCTGATGACCTTAATGTATTTTTAAGAAGTTGTAAAACACCCAATGTAGTAGCAGCACTTTGGAGACTAAGGCAGGAAGATTGCTGTCTGTTCTAGGCCAGTCAGGGCTACATACTAAGCTCTGTCACAAAAGCCACCACCACTACCAAAAGTTCTGAAGATGAATGGTTACATAGTGACATGAGCACTTCTAATGTCACTGCACACGTTAAAACAGAACAGTCAGTTTTATGTCAGGCACTTATTTGTTTATTTCTGTGTAAGCACTTGGCCTGCATGTATGTAGGTACACCATGTGTGTGCTTTGGAGTGCCTGTGGAGGCAAGAAGAGGGCAGGAAGATACCCTAGAACTAGAGTTACAGTTAGCCACCATGTGAGTGCTGGGAATTGAACTCAAGTCCTATCCATGCACAGTCAGTGTTCTTACTGCTAAGCCATCTCTCCAGGCAATGACCCCTGATTCCCAGTTCTATCAAAGTGATTTGGAATACATTTAAAAACAAGACACATTAATAATAATAATAATAACCAATTTCTTGAGCTTTAAAAGATAGGAAGTTGTCTGTCTTCTCTCCCTAGTTTTTTCATTTCTTTCTCCTTTAACAATCAAAATACCAGCCATGAAGCAAGTGGTAATGCACACCCTTAATTCCAGCACTTCAGAGGTAGTGAGGACTAACCTGGGTTACACAGAGAGCTCTAGGCCAACCAAAGCTACACAGTGAGACCCTGTCTCAAAAAAATCACCAAAGGTAAAATATTAGCAAAAGGACATGACAGAGATGCAGTTATTTTATTGTTAGAATACATTCAAATCTGTTAGACTCTGTAATCTACATTTTAAAAAATTGAGGGGCTGGAGAGATGGCTCAGCAGTTAAGAGCACTAACTGCTTTTGCAGAATTTGGTTCCTAGCATCCACATGGTAGCTAATAACCATCTGTAGCTCCAGTTTCAGGGAATCCCAGTGCCCTCTTCTGAATTTTGGGGGCTGGCAAGATGGCTCAGCTAGTAAAGGTGCTTGTTGCCAAGCCTAACAACCCGAGTTCAATCTCTGGCATTTACAGGATAGAAGAAGAGAACCAACTCCCACAAGTTGGCCTCTAACCTCCATATGCATATTGAAAATAAGAACTGGATGATTAAGAATGAACTAGGCAAAGAATTGGGGGAGGGGTGTCAGATGAATCAGAAACATACATGTTCAAAAGCATAAGGATGATGAATACTCTCAGCATAGAGGAATGTCAGTGTTGAAAGTTTAGTGATCAAAGGAAAAGTGACAGAAGAAGGTATACTAACTTAGGGGAGTTTCTACGAGCCAGGACAGGGTGAGATTTCATCCTAAAGGGTCAGGGAAAAGGTTGCAGTAAGAGGCATGGCCTGACCGCTTTCTAAGGCTCACTCTGCTTTTTGGAGGATTTCAAGTACAGAATTGTGAAAGTCAAAAGAGAGAATAGAGTTTGGGGCTAGAATGGTTAGTGACAATAGAGGGTGAGAAGGGCAAACACATTTGAGCTATTTGTTCTAGCCCTAAAGTATATTAGTCAGCAGGTAGGTTGGATATAGAAGATACACATGAGGAAGAATTCAAAGGAATTTTCACATTTCTTACTTGAACAACAGCAAGAATGGGTATGCCAGCTTGTGAATGGTAAGAAATATATCATTTATGTTGCCTGTGATATTGAAAATGGAAGTGGCCAGTCAGTAGCTGAGAACCTGAAGTTCAAAAAAGGGTGATCAGTCTAAGCAGTACAAATGTGGAATTGTTGTCTTATCATTTATAGTTACAGGTATCTGATCAGATAGCTAGATGGAGCATAAGGAAGGATACAACCCTCAGAAGTTCCGACAGTTAGAGAGCTGGTATTGTAAGAGAAACAACTAGCAATGGAGACAGTAAAACAGTCGGGAGATAGAAAGACAATCCAAAGACTTTGTCAGGGAACGGAAGAGAATGCTTCAAGAGAGAATTGTCATCTAGCATGAATGCTCATTTAAAGATGAGAGCTGCATATTGCAATGTTTGAAAATTGCCATCAACAGAGAGATGGCATAACATCTTTTCCTTTAGACTGGGCATAGTGGTGGTATACACCTGTAATCCTAGTCCTCAGGAGATAAGGATTGTGAACTCTGGACCAACCTGTCCCTATTTCAGGACCCTCCCACCCCATCAAATAAAATTCTCCATCTCACATTTCTCCCCAATGTATATGAGTGGCTGTACCGTCTCCCTTCTTTGTATCCTTCTTTCATTCCATTTAGGCTTTCTCACATGTAGTCTAATGAAGCTACTTGAAAAGGTCACCAGTGTCTGCCATCTTGTCAATCCAGTTTCACTTCTCTATCTTCATCCTGCGTAACCTCTTAGCAGTATTTGAGTTCATTTCTCCTTCCTTGAAAGACTCTGTTCTTGATATCTGTGATCCTACTTTCTGCCAAGATTGCTTCTTATCTAATGGCTATTGCTATTTATAATTCAATTTATCAGAGCTTTTAAATGAATGCAAATTCATTTAGACATGTTCTCTGTCAGAGACCTCCAATAATGTTTCTCATCATAATCAAAATTAAAGCCATATTCACTGCTGTGGCCTGTAATGTAAGTTTTCTGGCCCCCACCCACCTCATTTCACCTTGTACTACACTGGTCTTTGTGATGATTCTTGAACCTGCCAAGCCCATAAGAGCTGTTATGCTTGTTATTTTCTGTGCTATTCTCAGAGTTCTTCATCCAGATCTTTGCATGGTTCACTTTGCCCTACTCTTTAGTGCTCTGCCCAGATACAACCTGGAGAGAGGAGAGAGGGAGAGAATATATGCTTCCCAGCCATTTCACTACTGCCTTTCTGTTTGTCTTTTTGTTGTTGATTCTTCCAGATCTTTTGCCCTTGTCTGAAGTTAGGTGTTTGTGAGCTACACCCTCCTTCCCCACAGACTGTCTTTCTGTCTCTGGTCTGTGAGGGTGCTCCACCACTCTTGTGTCCCAAACAGTGCCTGGCATGCAGATGCTGCTCTGTGAATACATATTAAATGAATTCTGGCTAAAGAGTGAATCAGATGAAAATGGGACTGTTTGCATTAGATTTGGTCATTTACATGTGTGTAATGAGCGTGTCAGTGTGTGTGCGCACGCATGTGTGTGCGTGTCTATGTGTGTCTGTTTGTGTGTCTCTGCTGAGCAGTTTCAGAGAAGCACTGAGAGTAGGAATCAGAAAAAATAGATTATGGAGAACCTGGAGATAGGAAATTGAAAAAAGAAGCTCAGTGACTATTGTGAGAGGTTAGCTGAGAAGGGAGCTGTTCTCTGGGCCATCTCTGAGGTAACAGTAATGGACATAGTTCAGAGACCAAATGACTGGAATAGCCTTTACCTGAAAGAGACACATATCCTCCCATGGCAAAGAAACTCAGGCTGGTTATGTAGTATAAAATGTGGAGTAGAAGTGGAGTCCTGACCTGGTCAGCTGAGTGAGAAGTAGGTCTAGGTACTGAGATAGCCCTGTGGGATGGAGGGAAGACTTTACCATCTATTCCAGCCAGACGTTGTTGTGGTTGGGGTCCTGGTAAAAGGTAGCTAAGGGAGCAGAATACAGAAAGACATAGAAGGAAATAGGAACCCGCCTGGCTGTTTTTTTGATACATAGTGTGTAAGGATATAATAGTGTCATCTTGTTTTAATTAGAAACCATATTCCTTGTGCCAAGAAATCACTTGGGTTTGTGATAGAAAAAAATTTTTTCTTCCCTCTCTTGTTTTCTTCTACATGGGCCCATTGAGACTGGGAAGGAATATAAGTCAGTCCTACATTCCCAGCTTGCCATCACAATTGGATGTGTTTTTACCTTTAAATATTCGAGAACTTTTTGGTGTTGAGTATTGTTTTAAACACAAAGGCTAGAACAGTGAAAGGATAAATTTTATTCCAATGCTGGGAGTCACAGAGTAATGAATGTGTAATATATCAGAGGTAAGTTGGGCCCCATTCCATCTCCCACCCAGTAGACTTGAGGTGTCAGGAGGAAGTGCTCTTTTTCTCATGTGCTCTAGCACATATATATCTGCTCTTTTATGTACATCCCCACACCCTATTCCTGTCTGTCATTTTGCATTCTTGCTGTGTGTGTGTGTTTCATACATCTGCCATCTGCAGAAACATTAAATAAGCCCTTCTCCCCTCATCAACATGTCTAACTGAGCTTCCAACTTGACTGACATGTTCCAGCTGTTAGAACCTGATCTTTTCTCTTGGTTTCAGATGAGACACCAATTATTGCAGTGATGGTGGCCCTGTCTTCTCTGCTAGTGATCGTATTTATTATCATTGTTCTGTACATGTTAAGGTATGTATGTTAATGGTTTTTTACATTTGCTTCAACTATTCTAATACCCCAATGTCTCAGTAAGCTCACACAATCCAGAAGATGGTAGGGTAAGGACAATGAATAGAATAAAGAGGCAATGATTCATGATAGTGCTAAAATTAAAATACTGTTTAGAATTGGTTTCTAAACTATAGGTTTACTTAAGACCTAGCTTCTGCAAGCTCTTTGCTTTATCTGTCCAAACCCAGTTTCCTAATTCTAGTTTGCCCTAAAGCCCAGAATAGAATACTGGTTTGGAAGTTGGGGGCTTTCATACTGTCTGTTAGTGGCAGGTATTTCGAGATTGTCAGCTCTTATCCTATTGTAGCAACCCCCAAAAGGACCCTGATGAGATTATACGTGTAACAGAAGCCAACTTTATTTCTAGTTGAGGCTTTGTCCCTCAAACCCTCTGGAATTCCTGGCCCTTATGTGCTAGACTGAGCCATAGGGATTAAAGTGTTCATCTTCTGGATATCTGGTATGTCTAGAAGCCTCTAGATATTACCTCCTCAAATAGTGACCAGATGCAGACAGGGGAACCCAATGGAAAAAGAACAAGGTACATTTCTTCTCTTTCTGCTGAAGCTACTGCCCTTACTACCTGAGTTTAACTCCCCTATCCTTGAGCTGGCCTACTCTGTGCCTCCTTTGTTCTTATGCAAGAATCAAGTGAAGAGGGCTTGTATGCTCTGCACAGTTGGGCACATGCCTCCATTTTTTAGACCTGTGCTCATACATCTTGGACCTTTAGCCTCTCACCTTGGCTCCCAGATTGCATGGGGGAACACCAGGATTTTTATTCCATAAAAATCTTACTGTCCCACCCTATGTGATTTAGCCCATCACCCTCACCCCACCACAACTACTGCTAATTGCACTTACCCTTTCCTCTGTCTGGTATGGCTGTGCTCTCAAGTGTGTTCTGGAACTGAGCTGCAGGAAGTCCTGTAGTCTAGAATATGGTATTTCCTAAGTTGTATCCTATGGTTCCAAGAGTATCAGCAAGACCATCCAAAGGCAGTCACCACACAGTGGAGCTGCCTCAGATGTGACTGACCTATGCGTCTTTTTTTAAAAGTCTGATTATTTGACAGAAGAGATTTAGAAAGGCAAAATCAATAATGGGAATACAAAGACAGTGACTGACCTCTGTGCCTAGTTTTTCATTACAGATATTTTCTCTTTAGGTTTAAGAAATATAAGCAAGCTGGGAGCCATTCCAATTCCTTCCGCTTATCAAATGGCCGCACTGAAGATGTGGGTAAGATAAAGGGAACCTTCATGGAAAAGAAAACAAAGAAATTAGAATTTTCCCCATCCTTTTTATTTGTTTATGTTTTTATTTCATTTGTGCATGTGTGCACACATGTGTTACGTCGTGAGTGTGGAGGTCAAAGATCAACTTGGAGGAGTTGGTGCTCTCCTTTTACCATACAGGTTCTGGGGATCCAATGAAGGTCTTCGGGCTTGGTAGCAATCTCCCCTGACCCCTTCCCCCATCATTTCAAAGGAATGAGACCGTTTCCACAGAAGGGACTGTATCCATCTCCAGGATACCTGACTGACCTTCCCCTTTGTACCTTGCAGAGCCTCAAAGTGTGCCACTTCTGGCCAGGTCCCCAAGCACCAACAGGAAGTACCCACCCCTGCCTGTGGACAAGCTAGAAGAGGAAATTAATCGAAGAATGGCTGATGACAATAAACTCTTCAGAGAGGAATTCAATGTGAGTTCTTTGTTGTCAGCAAAGAGTAAAGGAGACCTAAAGTCTGGCCTTTGAGTCATGGACATAAAATGGGCTTCTAATGGCTATTTTTTTTTTTTTTTTTTTTTTGCCAAGTTCATCTCACTCCTTTCCTGGGTGATCATAGACAGAAAATTAAAAAGGAGATTGCTTCAGCTTCCCTCATCTAACCATCCATTCATTAATGATTAATGCATTCATCACATCTATTATTTCATTTATTTAATACTACAAGCATCTTAGGTGTGCCAAGTAGTATTCATGATGCCAGAGATATGATAAGGAGCAGAAAGAAAATCCAGTCCCTGATTTCAAAGAATTCTCCTCCCACTAGGGAAACTCTACTAACAAGAACAAAAATAACAATTCAATATCAATTCAATATCAATTCAAACAGCAAAGCAAAACACAGAGGACTAGTAAGTAAAGTTGATAGCAAGGATCCAAAGTGTCTGTAGCATATAGTATATTTAGAAAGTGGAGACTACATCAAACTGAAGAGTACTGAGATTTGTATTTTTTATAACCTTCATTGAAACTGAACCAAGAGTAAACCAACAGTTGGTAATCCCAGGTCAAAAGAGCTTCTTTGCTGAAGATGTAGCTTAGTGGTAGCATGCTTAACTAGTATACACGAGGCTCCAGGTTCATTCCCCAGTATTGTAGAAAACAGTTGGCAGGGGGAGGGGTGACTTTAGCCAAGCCTAGTGGTGCAGCCCTCTTAGTCTAGCTTCTTCAGATACAGAGGCAGGAGAATCATAAGTTCAGTGCCAGCCTGGGGAACTTAGTAAGACTGCCTCAATAAATGGATGGATGGATGGATGTGAGAAGCAAGGGCAAATTATCAAGCAGGCAGGAAAAGGCACATTCAGAAAACTTTAAAAGGGCAACATGGCCAGAGAGCAGTGCATGAACAGAGAGCAGTGTTACATAGTTCTTTCCTCCAGTTTGAAATATTCTCTCATTGAGAGAGGAGGCAAGATTGACTCAGGAAGTAAACAAATTTTACAAGTCTCAGGTCCCTCTCCCAAGGTTCTATAAATAGAATAACCCTCCCTAGGGAGGGAGACTGATCCAGCCCAGCTGCTTGTGCTCCTATAGGGAGCTCTAGGGATGCAGCTTTCCTCTAGGGGATGCATCCTTCCTAAGTGCTCACTGATGTTGCAGTTGGCTTTTCAGTAATAGAGTTGCTTTTGAACCACTCATACTCCCATTAATACAGAAATTCTGTATGGTAGAGGTGGTCTATTGCTGGTAAAGCCAAGCCTGCTGCTCCAGCTAATAATTGATTCAGTTTACCAAAATCCAATATTGACTTGACTTACTTTCTTACTAAGTAGCCCAGACTAGCCTGAAATATAGTAGTGTAGTTTAGACTACTCAGGAACTCAAGATCTTTCTACCTCTGTTTCCCGAGTACTAGAAGAGTCTCAAGTACTAGGATTACAGGCATGTACCATCACATCCAGCTTCCATGGACTTTCTTAAAAACCATATGTCCTTAATATTTGTCTGTTTGGTTCTCTCCCTTTCTCCTTTCTCCCTCCCTCTCTTCGCCTCCCAGTTCCCTCCCTCCCTTTCTATCTCTCTCTCTCTCTCCCCCACCTTCTCCCTCACTTTATATTTCCCAGACTCGCTTCAAACTCCTGGCTTTAAGAAGTCCTCCTACCTTAGCCTCCTGAGTACCTGGGACTATAAGCATGCACCGCTGTAACTGGATCTCCTACAAGTTTTTAAATCTTCAGTAGCACATAAGGTCTCTGTTTATCTAGTGACTTATCCTTTGGTGAAAATAGATCACTGCTCCAGGTGCTTACGCGTGCTTTTTCTATAACAGTCTATGTCTGGTAGGTTAGGGAATTAGTATGGATATTCTACTGCTTAATAGATATCCCCGAATGTAAGGTCAATTCATGTAAAAGACCTTTCTTTACCTGGCCTACTAGGTACTCCATTGTGATATTCTAAGTTCCCAGAAATGACTTAGTTCAAGGCCAGAGACCAATGAACCCTAAAATATGTGTTTCCCTTTGCCCACTGCATAGTTCCTACAGGAAATGCAATACAGGTTCTTTAGCTGAGGAGAGTCATCATGGGGTATAAATGTTGATGTCCATTCTTCACAGGATTCTTCACAAATACCTGGCCTCCTCTTGATTAAAAGGATAAAATGACCCAAGCTTCAATGTCAGATGAGAAGGGGCCCTTTCTCTAAGAGGATGATCTAGTGGGTCCCCTGAATTGACCTGAGTTAGCTGCCTCCCATTTCTATATCATTCAGAAAGATTTCGCTGTTTTCCTTACCAGTATTTATCCTACACCAAGGGCCATGCTAAAGAGCCCACTGACTGGGGTGGTAGTTCTGTTAATGAAATGTTTGCGGACCTAAATTCAATCCCTAGAACCTATACAAAGAGGCCCAGAACACTTGTGACCCTGGTGCTGAGGAAGTAGTGACAGGTGAATCTGTGAAACTGTCTGGCCAGCCAGTCTGAAGAGCAAGGTGGACAGCTTCTGAAGAATGATACCCAAAGGTGTCCTGTGGCCTGCACACATGTGAAGGCACACACGAAAATTTATCAAGAAGTCAACTAAGTTGATGGGTGGGAGGCAGCAAAAAAACCTTAGCGCTAGCTCTTAGACAGCACAGAGTAGGCAGAGTTGAAAAATGAGTTGGAGTACCAAGCCATGAACAGAACAGGCCCTGCCTTGGGTTCTGGGGTCCTCCTAGGAAAGCCAAATGCTTCTTCCCAGTTCACAAAATCCTAGGAAAGAGAATCGAGCCCAGTGTTGTTTTGTGTCATTGCTTGGATTAGTCAGCCGAGGGAGGGAAGAGGAGCAACAAATAACATATGGAACAAACATACCAGTTTGTGTCTACTATCATAGAATAACGTGCAGGATCCAGAAACTAAGATGGAAAAGACATATATTAAAATGTTTAAAAAGGGTGCTAGAGAGATGGCTCAGCAGTTAAGAGCTTTTGCAGAGGACCAAGTTTGATTTCCAGCACCCATATGGCAGCTAAGAACAGTCATTACTCCAGTTCCAGGGGATCCAACACCCTCTTCTGACCTCCTCAGACATTGAACAACATGGGTGCTTACATACATGCTGGCAATACATTCATACACATAAAATAAAAATAATAAATAAAAATTTTAAATAGAGGCTAAATATTCTACTGGAAAATTGTCAGTTCACAAGGAAAAAATCCAGGGGGATCTGGAAAAATGAAAAAAAAAAAAAAGATTAACTATTTCTAGTAATCCATCAAGTACATGTAAAACTATCCATTATTTTGTGTGTATCTTTAGAAAGATTAATAAGTTTGGGCAAAAGTAGGAAATTGCAATAGGTGGGGACATTTAAATTGGTATAGCATTGGGAAAATGATTTACTAATGTCAACGAAAACTTAAATGCTTGTGCTGTTGTATCTAACTTCGGAGACTATAGAACAACCTTCATGTGAGGAAGCATATTTGTAAAAGATGTTTTAGTACAACATTATAACAGCAAATAAGGCTGGTGTGTTTGTTTCTTTGGTGGGGGAGTTGTTGTTGTTCTTAAGTATCGGGTCAACAAGATGACTCAACAGATAGAGGTGCTTACTATCAAGCTTCATGATAACCTGAGTTTGATCCCTGTGACCTACATGATGGAAAGAGAGAACCAACCCCGTCAAGTTGGCCCCCTGACTTCCACATTCATGCATGGTACAAGAGTGTACATGAATTCATGTGTACACATGCATTCACACACACACACAAATAAATAGTATCTGCCAAGTAGCTGACCAACTTGCTGATAAATACATTGGCATAGCAAGGTATATTGTGTTGGGGTTTTGTTTTCTTACAGGGTCTCCCTAAACCCAGCTTCCCTGGAACTCACTATGTAGACCAGGCTGGCCTCAATCTCTCAGAGATCTGTCTGCCTCTGCCTCCCAAGGACTGGGATTAAAGGCACATACCACCATGCCCAGTTGAAGGTATATTATATGAAGAAGCATATTTCGAATGAATATAGATATTAAAATCCCAGTTTTGTTTTTAAAAATATCATGAATACCTGTGTATATGTTCTCAAATATATTAATGCAAGTCTGAGAGAAACTGAACTGTTAACAGTTGGTTCCTATGAGAGGTGTGGAAAATAGAAGAGGTATGACAGGAGCCTCCCCTTTCTACTAAGTAACTAGACTTTTATAAGCATATTCTTCTTTAAAAATGAGTTATTTTTAACCTGAGAAGTAAAGTTAATGGACCGTAGTACGCTATGGTGGATGATATATTGCATCTGAAATGAAGGAGTTACTTTTAAACTATGTCAGATGGGGGCTGAAGAGATGACTCAATAGTTAAGAGCACTGGCTACTCCTCACAGAGGACCCAGGTTCCATTCCCAGCACCCACATGGTAGCTAACAACCATCTAGACCTCTTTTGATCTCCGTGTGCATTACATACACATGGTATATTTACATACATGCAGGCCAAACACTGCACTCATACACATTTTTTAAAATTAAGTCAAAAATAAAAATTTTTAAAAACGTGTAAACTATGCCAGGAAGCCCACAGTCAGATCGCTGTGAAAAGGCATACCACCAAGTGGGTTATTCTGGAAAGAAACTGGCCCAGAGAGTAACTACCTGAAGGAACAATGGATGTAGAACTTGATGGCTGTCTTCAAGTATTTCATAGACTGAAGTGTAGCACTCCTGTGAGATGCCTCCTATATCCAGGCCATGTCTTTCATCTAGGTTACATACTAGAACTTTTTTATTCACCAGCATTTATCTTAGGAAAAAACATTGACTTTGTGTAATTAGAAACACTTTAAAGACACTTCCATGATTTCCTAAAACATGCTCGAGGGTTAGAAGAGAAAAGAAAAGAAAAATAAAAAAAGATAAAATTTAGTCATTCCTGAGAAAGGAGATGGAGAACAAAGAGAGAAAGAGAGAGCAGGGAGATAGCCAGAATTTGTGTATGGTGAGCTTAGTCTTTCATCAGGAGCTCCTATTTAGTAATACAACTTAATCTTTAGCCTACAAGGCAAAGAAGACATGTATATGTCTTGTGATAGGACTGAGGAGACATCTGAGTTAAGAGTGGATGACCCACTACCTTGAGTTGTCTCTAAGTAAATCAGCCAGAGTCCTATGGAAATTAACAAGAATTGTGGCAAGTGTTTGGGTATTCAACATGGCTGCACCCTGGAAGGAGTACAGAGAAGGCACCAGCTGTCATCTGGGTTTTTACCACTTAGTGCAGGGGAAACAGAAAAGAAATTATGTATCTGTTGTGTTCTTTTAAGTAGAATGTTCTAAACTAACTTAAAGAGTATTACCTTTTCCATTACCACAGAGTATTTAGGTACTGGTTACTATTAGGTGAGTGTACTTAAAAGAGTATTCAGACCTAAAAGTGAATAGAAAGAAAAATTACAACACCAGATATAAAATATGGATTTTTGCTAAGAATATTATCCTTAGAAAAATTCAGACTTAGATAAATTATCAGATATATAAGTAGCATAGTGGTGTACACCTTTAATCCCAGCTCTCTGGAGGCAAAGCCAGGCTTTGATTTAATAGGAGCTTTGCCAACTGAGGCTACAGAAAGACACAAACAAACAAAAAATTAATACATTTCTGTACGTAGGCCACAAAAAAATCTAATACGTTAAAAAGAAACCATTTATGTTAGTATCCAAAATGTGAAGTACCTAAGAATAAATTTTACAAAATCTTCAGAAAAAAACATTTGAGCATATTAAAAGGAAAACAGCTTAATTTAGTGATGAGATACAATCAATGGAATAGAAAGCTCAGGATTGTAAAATGTCAATTCTTCCCAAACTGTTACATAGATTCAATGCAATTCCAATAAAAATCCCAACAGGTTTTTTGTGGAACTTGACAAGCTGATTCTAAAATTTTTATGGAGGAACAAAGATCCAAGACTAGCCAAGACATTCCCGAAGAAGAAGAACAAGGTGAGGAGAACCGCCTTACCAGAGATAATGAGCTCTTATAAAATTTAGTTGTTAAGACTGTCTACATTGTCACTGGGGTAGTCAGATTGACTAGTAGTGTAGAGTAGCCCAAGAGCAGATCCCAAGCATAAATGGAAACCAGTGCCTTTTGATTGGGGATAGAATGGCCTGTACAATAAATAGCACTAGGACAATTGGGCAGCCCTATGGGAGTAAATGAATGGGATTTCTGTCTCATACAAGGCACAAATATCAGCTCCATTTGCTATAGTTTAAAGAACAGAACCATAAATTACAAAGGTAATAACTGGAAAATAATGCCTATGACCTCACAGTAGGAAAGGATTTCTTAAGCTTGAAAATATGGTAAAGGGAAGACTGATGAATTTGACTACATGAGATGCAAAAATTCTGTACATAATAAACACCGTAGAAGAAAATAAAGGAGCAGACTGAAAACTTAGTAAAAAATTCTTTGGAACACAGAAAGCTGATTTAAAAAGAAGAATCCAGAATGTATATAAAGAACTAATAAGAAAATAAGCAATCCAGTAAAACAATGGAGAAAAACTAGACTAGGTATTTTGTAGAAGAGAAAACCCTTTTGACAATAAACTGGAAAAATTATGAACCCCTTTAGTATCATAGAAATGTAAGTTAAAACTATATGTAATACATTTAAAGTATGGCAGCAAATGTGAATAAAGTTACAGAACAGGAACTCTTACACAGTGGTACAATTACATTGAAAAACAATCTAGGGCAGGCATGGTGGCACATGCCTTTAATCCCAGCACTCAGGAGGCAGAGGCAGGTGAATCTCTGTGAATTTAAAGCCAGCCTGATCTCCATAGTGTGTTCCAGACCAGCAGAGGCTACAGGAATAGACCCTGTCTCAAAAAAGACAAGAAGGGAGGGAGGGAGGGAGGGAAGGAAGGGAGGTAGCAGGAGAGAGGAAGAAAGAGAAAAGAAAAACAGTCTGGCCTTGTATGGAAGGATAAAAATGCTCACAAACAAAATTTGTGTATATGTGCTTAAGAGAAACATACAACATGCTCAGAGCAAAACTGTGTGACACAGACATAATCTATCAGTAGTCGGATGGAAAAATAAAGTCTGATATGGCCTCACAATGGAGCATTATATAGTAAAGAGAGCAGTGCCAGCACTAGAAAGATGGCGCAGCAGGTAAGAGTGCAGACAATTCCAGGGGACCTGAGCTTGATTCCCAGCACCCATGTTTAGGCAGCTCACAGCCACCTGTAACAGCAGCTCCAGGGGATCATCCAGTGCCCTATTTTGGTCTCTGCATGCACCTGCATACACGTGGCATACACTCAGACACATACGCATAAATAAAAATAAAGTTTTTTCAGAAAAGGAAAAAAACTGAAGCAAAACAATACCTTTCATCATTTAAGAAGAACAAATGTCAGTTAAACGACAGTCCGAATGAGTCTCAAGAATATGTTGAGCTGTAAACAAGTGATCACTTTATTATGATTCCTTTTTCATCGCAAAATACACTAAGCAATAATTATAAAGATGCAAAAATATATGGGACAGGAATTATAGTAAGATAACGGTAAAATCCCAGATTTCCCTGTGAAAAGGAGTGAAAAAAAACAGGAAAAAACTTCTAGTTAAAATGGATGACAGATGTACTTTTTTAAAGAAACAAATTTGAAAAATAATTTTTTCATTTTTTTTAAATGTTGAGGTAATTAGCCTGGATTGCACTTAAGGTTGAGGGAGAAAAAAAATAGTCTTCAATACCACCTAGTGTTTCTAGAGAATTTAATGTGTTCTAGGCTTCCTGTTCTGTTACTCCTTTCAGGAGCTACACTGGCTGTTTCTCAGAGTAGATACGAAACTCAGTGTCAGGCTCCCTTTGTTTTCATTCCTGACTTAGGTTCTTCATTCCTAACCATTGTATCTAACACCATGTTCTACAGAACAAGTCTTTTCTTTTCTTCTTTAAATAATGACTTCTGTTTCTTCCAGCCTTTCCTTTTAGGAGCCTTAGCCCACTTGTAGAGCTAGTTTTTTCTTCATCATAACTGGGCATTTTTGATAGGACTATGAGGTAGTGATCATTGTCATTCCTTACCCTTCTGTATTGAAGATTGTTTTCTCTTGGGGCTGAGGATATAATAGCACAGTTGGGAGACTGCTTACTTAGCATGCACAAAGCCCCGGCGCTACATAAAAGGGAGCATGGTAGCACATATCTATACTCTTAGCACTCAGGAAGTGAAGACAAGAGAATCAGAAGTTCAAAGTCATCCTCAGCTACATAGCATGTTCAGGGCCAGCCTTTCTTTAAACAGAGTCTTCTTCTTTCTCCTTATCACATCCTGTTCTCATTACCTCAGTTTTACATCCTTTAAGGAAAGGAATATCAAACCAGATGAGGTAGTACACACCTTTAATCCCAACACTCTTGAGGCAGAGAAAGGTGGATCTCTCTGAGATCAAGACCAGCCTCATGTACATAGAGAGTTCCAGGCCACCTGGGACTTCAGGGAGACCATGTCTCAAAAAAAATTTTTTTAAAGGCTAGTATTTCATCCTGCCCAGTGTCAGGATAGAAACATAGCTCATGTGAAAGGACGGAAAGAAAGAATAAGGGAATTGGGAATTCCAGTCTTGAGTAGTCTCTGTTTCATATGCAAGAGTCCAGCACAAAAGAAAAGAGGTAATATTTCTCCTCTTTATGTACTGACAGCACAGAGGCAAAGAATTGCCCCTCTTAGTAAAGTAGCATGCAAGATCTCCAGGACTGTAACTCTAAAATCTTTAGAGTTAGATAAGAGCAGACTGTAAGACTGATTTTCCTTGGTCTTTCTGTGCAACTCTATCATGCTGATTCCCAGGAAATGTTTGCTCCTTTCTATGTGGCAAAATGAGCCTTTTATGTGGCAAAATTAGTTCCTATCTGGCTAGCATTTCCTTCATTTTATCAACTTGTTTTCATTTCAAAGCTTGAAACCTGGGAGCCAGTCTTCATTTCTCTTTTCTTCTCACCAATCTATCCTTCATGTCCAAATCCAGTGATTCTAACTCTAGCATTTATCTCAGATGTATCCATTTCCTTGTGCTGTGATCTTTCAAAGTTCCCACTCACTCCATGCTTTAGTTCTTTATCATGTAAATCAGGTCACATTTTTAAATCCTTCAGTGAGTTTCCTTAGGTACTTAGAATCTAAACTCCCTATTTTACTAGGAATCTGACCTTACTAGGGTCTTCCCTTTCCTCCTGCCATCTCCACCAACCTCTTGTATATGACACTCACAGACCTTTCAGGTCCTCGTGTAGGAGAGGCTTCTGCCTCTGGGTTTTCACAGGTACAGTTTGTGCCTGGAATAGTATCTTCTACATTCATCCTTCCACATAAACACCTACCTTTGATCTAAGTTTGGCCCTTTCTAATTCTTTTTCTAACAGTATTCTGCTCTTTCATTGCATTTATAATGGTATGTAATTATACATTTGTATTATTTATTTAATGTCTTGTTACCCACTAGTTTATTTTGTACATGAGTACAAGAACTGTGACTGTATTTTCTTTCCACTGTTTGCTGTGGACCTAGCCTAATAGGTACACAGTATATATCTTTGTTGAAAGAATGAATGAAATGAGCCATAACGTAAGTACTGTAAGTTAACTTCCCATGTAGCTGAGGTGGTTCCCAGTATTGGATCATCCTAAACATGATGAAGCAAATGAGTTATCATAGGCATTTTTGTTTCCTTAGGTTCTTAGAAGTACAGTTGCTAGGTCAAAAGATAATGGTTATTAACAATTATCCAATTTAGTTAATTAATTCTATTTGGTTGGTTTTTATTTCTTTCTCTGTTTTTCTTTGTTTTGAATGTATATACAAGAGGAAAACAGTTCAAATAAAATTTAGCATCATATTTTCATAAAACTGAATATTAGTTTTCTACTGTACGTGATATTATCTCATTTACTCCTCATGTGGCAAATATTATTATCTCAGTGTTGAAGATGAGGAACTGCAGGCTAAGAAAGTTAGTAGTTTAGCTCAGATTCGTACGACCAGGTTGTTTCACGTTAAGACATTTTATGCCTCTCCACATAACTCCCTGTGCTGTTACATTTGCTCTAAAGCTGCACATTCAGTGTCACCCTCATCAGCTCTTCTGTTTCCCGGCTGCTGCTCCGCCATGTGAACGCCCTGTACTGCCTACCGGTCCTTGCTCTCTTGCCACATGTTGAAGGCTGAGTACCTTGTCTTTCTGACACAAGCCTTAAAGAGGCACTAAATCTGCTGACTAGTCAGAGAGCCTCACTCCTAAATTGAAGTTCATCTTCTACATGATGGTTAACAAAAATAAATGGCCCTTTTTTTTTTTTTCCATTGTGGCCCCTACTCCCAATTTACAGGGTAGTCCATTTTGGCCCAGCATTGTAACAAGCCCCTAACTAAATAATACAAAGAGTATGGATTCCCACCTCCCACTTCCCTTGGGATTCTTGATGTTAAATTCTTAAGCTTGCAGCTATTTAGAGGAAAGGTGAATTCTGTGTTAGGCTTACAAGTATTCACCTGGATCTGTCTGTGTTTCTCTTCTCCTCTTTTTTGCCCCCATCCCAAGAAAGATAGCATTTACTGCTAGGTCAGGGTTTGGTGAAGCAGTCTGCATGTTTGTATTTATCCCTTTAATAACTCCTTTAATTTCTCTTAATCTTTCAGGCTCTCCCTGCTTGTCCTATCCAGGCCACCTGTGAGGCTGCCTCCAAAGAGGAAAACAAGGAAAAAAATCGATATGTAAACATCCTGCCTTGTGAGTTTTTGTAGGGTTTTGTGGAATGTAATCTGAAACTCCATCTCTGAATAGTCTCTGAGGATGCAAAGAATCTTGCAGTTGGTCACAGAGGGCAATAAGAAGAATATGGTCAGTGTTAGGGCTAAAAGCATATATGGCTCCCTCCAGGCAACCTCACATAGTCAGCTGGGGTGATGGATCCCAAATTTATTGCAGGATGTTTTTCTAGAGATCAGAGAAGGCAACTTTACAGGATCAGACAGGAAATAGGTTGTGTGTGTGTGTGTGTGTGTGTCTGTGTGTAATGTATGTAGTATATACTGAAAACTTAAAATAGACTGTTCTCTTTAAAACTTCTTTCCAGATTTAGCCAAGGCTGATCAGTTGATCTTATTTAACAGATATTTTTCTAATGGGATATGCATAATCCAGTGGGATGTAAGGCAGGTATTTGAACTTAATTTATATATTGGCCTTTAGAAAGTTCTTCCTTTTAATTGGTTTTAATCTTGTTACATTTCCAGGTTTGTTGGTACATGCCTTTAATCCCAACACTTGAGAGGCAGGGGCAGATAGATCTCTGTGAGACTGAGACCAGCCTCGTCTACATAGCAAGTTCTAGGCCAGCTGGGGCTACAGGGAGACCCTCTCTCAAACAAAAACAAGCAAACAAAAAAGTTACTACATTTATTTATTTGTGTGCATGCACATATGTAGGGGTCAGAAGACAAGCAGTAGGAGTTGGTTCTCTCCTTCTACCATGTTGATCCCAGGGATAGAACTCAAGTCAAGCATCTTAACCCATCGAGCCATCTCCAATTTTATCCTTTTAATTTTTTTTTTTTTTACTTTTTTATTTTAAGTGCATGAGTATTTTGCCTTCATGTATGTAAGTGCACCATGTGCTTACAGTGCCCACAGAGGCCAGAAGAGTGTATCAGATACCCTGGAACTGGAGTTACTGCTGGGTGTTAGCCACCATGTGGGTGCTGGGAATGAAACCCAGCCAGTACTTTTATCTGCTGAACCATGTCTCCAGTCCCGAAATTTTTATATTTTCTTCTGCATACTAAGTACATTAATACTTACAGCAATTTGTCAATAAATAAACATATATTAAAGATACCTACTCAGATGTTATTGGTGAGACAAAAAAATAATTAAAAACCACTCTTACAGACGTATAGTCTTATCTGTATGCATATGTTTAGGATTTATCTGTGTATACACATATAATTTCTATCTTAAATATAATTGGTATTTTGCACAATACTCATTGCTGTGACTTTAACGTCTTTTCAGTTCATTTGTCAAGAATCACTTTCCTTGCTGGACTTGGTTGCATGTGCTTTTAATCCCAGCACTTGAGAGGCAGAGACAGGTAAATCTCTGTGAGTTCAAGGCCAGCCTGTTTTACATGGCAAGTTCCAGACCAGCTAGTACTATTGGGCTCTGCCTCAAAAAAACCCACCCACTTTATTTTTTATCATGTTTAGTATTCCATGTTATAGAGATATAATGCTCTAATATAGTTGATGTTTGTAGATTTATGGTATTAAAGATAGCATTGGATAGCTCTATGAGCAAAGTGCTTGGCAACTTGTGTTCAATTCTTGGAACCCACATAAAGATGGAAGGAGAGAACTGACTCCTCAAAATTATCCTTTGACTGCCACGTGTATCCTATGTAACATAAGCCCACACATACATGTAGGTACATAAAATAATAACAGTAAATAATTTTTTAGAAAAAACAGTGTTGAGCCAGATATGGTGGCATACACCTTTAATCTCAGCACTCAGGAGTCAGAGATATGTAGATCTCTGAAATTAAGGCCAACATGGTCTACAAAGCAAGTTCCAGCTGGGGCTATAGGGAAACCCCATCTCAAAAAAATAAAATAATAAATATAATATAATAGTAAAATTAAAAAACAGCATCGAGAAGGTGGAGAGATAACTCAGTGGTTAAGAACACTTACTCCTCTGCCAGTGGCCCCAGGTTTGGTTCCCAGCATCCACATGGCCGCTAACACCCATCTTTAACTCCACTTCCAAGGGATCTGATGCCTTTGCAGACACAAGGCATACACATGCTGTACTTACATACATGCAGGTAAAAACACATGCACATAAAGTCAATCAGTTGATAAAAGATAAAAAATAAACAGAGTCTGCATGATATCTCAGTGCTAAAAACTCTTGCTGTCCAAGACTAACATCCTGAGTTTAATCCTCAGAACCCACAGTGGAAGGAGACAACTAATTCCTGGAAATTGTCCTCAGATCTCCACATATACACTCTGGTACAGGCATACTTGCCTATGCTCACATACATTGTACACAAACACACACACAATAATAGTAATTTATATATATACACACACATATGTAATTATTTTTGAAAAATAACATTGAAAAGCCAGGTGTAGTGGTTTACGCCTGGAAACCTAACATGTAGGAGGCTGAAGCTGAGGCATGAGGGTTGCCATGAGTTCAAGGCTAACCTGTGCTACAAAAGGGAGTTCCAGACTGGCCTGGGTGACAGAGTTTTGTCTCAAAAGAAAATAAAACAATAGCACTAGAGTGCCATCTTTATGTGTGTGTATCTTAGACATAGAAGTTTCCACTCATCCTATTACTTCAGGAACAATAAGAAACAAAGTTGGAGTTGCTGAAATATGAATTACTTACTGACTTTTTTTTTCTTGTAGATGACCACTCCAGAGTCCACCTGACACCTGTTGAAGGGGTTCCAGATTCTGATTACATTAATGCTTCATTTATCAATGTAAGGAACTTGTACTCTTCTTAGTTGCCCTCATGAAAAGTCATTAGCTACCACCTGCTGACTCCTTTCCTGCTGTATTTTAAGAGAGATACTACCATTGAGAGTTTTCCCTACAGTTTGATTTTTTTAAAAAAGATTAGGTCATTTAAAGTGTATGTGTTTATTCTTTCCTCATCCCCAAAGGTTTCCCCTGCTGAAATCTAAATCTAGATGTATGTTTCTGTGATCAGTTGAACCCTTTTTTGAACATTTTCAAATGCTACAGGCAAAAGCAAACCTTGCCCTCAATAATGAAAATAAGGGAGAAAAGCCAAGAAAGCCTGCCACCAAGTGAACCTGGTTAGTCATGTCTGCTGTGAGTCAAAGCCTGAGAGAGGGAAGTGATTCCAGGTACCCTCGAGTGGTGCTAACAGGCAAGGGTAGATGGAGTTTGGGGAACACAAAGATTATCTCACCTAATAATGATCTCAAGAATTTATGAATTAAAGCCATTGGCATAGTAGGAAGTAGATGTCTTACCTCACTCATGTCTAAGCGCATATGACATCTTTCAGAGTGTTTCTTTTTCTGGTAGGAGAGTCATTTCCACATAGAACCAGTTGGGATTCAGGTTTTAGAACCCAGAAACAACTCAGGAGCTAGGAAGCCACATTTCATCTTTTTCTTGAACATAATAACATAGGAACAATTAGTAGTTTTACCTCTTGTTATACTTTATTGGTTAATGATGCTACCTGTATCATCATGTAAGCATTCTTTCATGGGAGTGTGTGACCCACTTATGGTAAAAATAGAGTAGGAAACACTTTGAGGCTGGTCTTCCATATGTGAGTGTGTATGAGCTTGAGCACATGTGCACAAGTGAGTGTGTTCATGCATATGTGTGCATGCATGTGTGTTTGTGTGCATGTGTATGTGTGTATTCAGAATTTAACAACAGTTTTTCTTGGAGCCAGAGTGTGATGTGTTTAACATGTTCTTAAAAATGTATCAATTTTAATTACAAGTTTAAACTTAAAAATCATCCTGTGTTAGGCTGTCTCAATTTTCAAGTTGTAATTATTCAAATACAACTAAACCTAGATTCTCATTCTCAAGAAAGAATTTTTTAGCAGGTGTACTGTTGCTGACTTTAAAATTTTTTTTAATTATTTTTATTTTATGTGTATGAGTGTTTTGCCTGCATGTATGTAAGTGGACCCTTGTCTGCAATGCCCTCAAATGTCAGACCACGGTGTCACATCCCCTGGAACTAGAGTTACAGACAGTTGTTAGCTGCTGTGTAGATGCTAGGAATTGAACCTGGGTCCTCTGCAAGAGCAGCCAGTGCTCTTAACTGCTGAACCATCTCTTCAATCCCTGTTGCTGGCTTTAAATTATTTCTCCTCCTGTGTTGGGAAGCAACTCTGCCCTGCCCTTGTTTGAACTGGATTTATTTTGTCAGAACCTTAGTGTGAACTTGTGTCCCAGGAGGATGGCCTCCCTTTGCCCATCTTAATGTTGTCTGTATGTAGAGTAAATAGAAAGGCAGTTAATTTTCAGCGGCTCCTCATCTGTTAAATGGGATCTCCAGTTGTCTTTGCTTCTTGTATTCCTCCCACGGGCTCATTGTCAAACAGCGGCTATTTTCTGGAAAGTTTTTGCACCTGAGTAGAGCATCCCCAAGAAAATAACCTGGGACTAGAGAGATGACGCAGTAGTTAGGAGTACTTAATCCTCTTGTAGAGGACCCAGGTTTAGTTCCCAGAACCCACATGGCAGCATCCAACCATCCTTAGCTCCATTTCCAAGAGATATGATGCCCTCTTCTGGCCTCTTTGGGTTCTGCATGCATGTGGTACACTTAGATGCAGGCAAAATACTCATACACATAAAAGTTAGTAAATTTTTTATAAAAAGAAATGCAATCTTGAAAAAAAAAAAAAGAAAAGAATACTTTGTCCTTCTCGTTTCAGCCCAGTTCAATACCTGGAACCACTTGGTTTGCTCTGCCTTAGAAGGTTCTTACCCATTAACCCTGAAACCTACATTGTTGGTTTCAGTGCAGTCTATGCACTCCTTAAAGCATCAGAAACATCCACCCAGGAGTTGATCTTTGAATAATCTTATGCCACTATTCACCAATAATTCACCTCGACCATTTGAGTTTCGTGATCTTTGATTCTCATCTCCAAAGCTTTTAGAATTTCCTCTTGTTAATTACCTAGACCTTTTCACAGGGGGCCTTTGTTAACTGGTTGGGAGTCAGACTAGAGAACTTCATTCATTACTTTTGGTTTTCACCTTTCGTTTTCAACCCCCTTCTTCTTACCCCAGGGCTATCAAGAAAAGAACAAATTCATTGCTGCACAAGGTAATGACCACTTTTTTATTCTTGGGCTTAGCAGATTTGGGGTGGTTTTTTTTTTTTTTTTTTCCCCAAATGCTAAATAAAGGAGCTGGCAAGATGTAAAGGCTCTTGCTGCCAAACATGACAACCTGAGTTTGATGCCCAGGACCCATATGGTAGAAAGAGAACTGACTCCTACAAGTTGTCATCAGACCCACACATGTCATAGATACATGTGCCTGTACACATTCACTCACATAAATGACTAAATAAATGTAATTAAAACTTTTAATTAAAGTTTAGTTTCAGGGGCTAAAGAGATGACTCAGCAGTTAACAGCATGCACTGTTTTTAAAGAAGACTGGGGTTCAGTTCCCAGCACCCCACATTAGATGGCTTACAACTGCCTATAACTCCAGTTCCAGATCAGACACCCTCTTCTGACCTCCATAGGCACATGCACATATGTGGTGCACATAAACTCATGCAGAACACAAGCACATAAATAAAAAATAAATCTTTTTTTAAAAATTTCTATTGGGCAATACTGCCCTAGAGTTAAAATACGAATATATAAACTGAAATAGAGATAGTGAGAAAATAAGGTCCAGGAAAGCCTCAGCTCCTGCCTGTAGTCTCCACAGATCCTGATCACTGTAACTAGGCCCTGCTTTCTTTCCCTCTGTAGCTGCTATCCATCAATTCAGCTCCACCTTTGTGGTGTCTAACCCAGATACTACCTACCAGTATTGATTGTAGCACCACCAACTATGTGCAGTTTCTCCTCTTTATTTGCCCAGCTGTTGACAGTAAATATTCCTTAATTAAGATCACTTGCAACTTCCATCCTCTGAAACCTCCTTACAGTTCTTCAGACCCCTTCATTATTTACTGACATTTGATTTTCTTCATTGTTTTCACTTTGCTAAATATTATTTCTTTGGAGTTTTTCCTTCTCTCTGGCCTCACATATTATTTAATCACACACGCTCTGGTCTCCTCCCCTTCTGCCAGTTTATGGATGAGCCCTTCCCAGAAGTCCATGTCTATCTTTCCTGGCCCCATCTCTTCTCAATTCACCTATTCTCCATCTGCGCCTTCTCATTCCTTTTCAATATTTTAATGCAGGCTGAACTTGTATAATACTGAGGATCCCCAACATTCTTTGTTTGTCTTGCTAAGGTTTGAAGTTCAGTTTAGGGTTTTTAAGTTTCATTTAGGGTTTTTCAGTTCCATGATGAATCCAGTGTTCCTGCCTGTTGATAGAGTTAGTTAAAAAAAAAATTCTTTTTTTTTTTTTTTTTAAGATTTATTTATTATGTGTATGTATGTTTGCCTGTGTGAGTTAATGTACACCATAGCATTGGATCCTTTTGGTGGAATTGGAGTTACAGGAGGTTAATTAACTGCCTTATGTGGATGCTGGGAAGCAAACCCAGGTCCTCTGCAAGTAAGAAGTGATTACTCTTAACCTCTGAGCCTTCTCCTCAGCCCTTCGAAGATATATCTTAACCACACCCTGGGAATTCCATTAACCTCTCTACTGTTAGATCCTATTTCTTTCTCTCTTTGTACAATGCTTCATTTTTATTTAGAATCTTCTTACAGCTTCTTGAGAAAGGATGTATGGAAAGTAAATTTGAGTTCCCACCTGAGCAAGCCACTCAACCTTTCTGGGGCCAATAACAACTCACTTCAGAGTATGATAAGAAGGAATAAATGCCTTAACTAGCTCCTGTTTTATTGCCTGGACCATAACCTAGGTATTCAGTGAGCAGTCATGAATTCTAATGTTTTACTATCCTTGGAAAACCATTGTGTTCTGCCCTATCATTCGCTTCCTGTGCACAGCCCTACATGCGCATGTAGATACATGGGAAACATTCAGTTAGTCGGTGGATAGATGGGTCAATAGGATGGTATTCAGCTAGAGACAGAGAATTCCAAAAGCCAGGAATTTCCAATTTCTTCAAATCTTTTTTCCTTCTTAATGTGCCCTCTAATGTTTGCTCTTGGTTACTTTAGGACCAAAAGAAGAAACAGTGAATGATTTTTGGAGAATGATCTGGGAACAAAACACAGCCACCATTGTCATGGTGACTAATCTGAAAGAGAGAAAGGAGGTGAGTTGAAAATTTAGATAGCAGGCCATGATGCAAGATATCCAGCAGAGGGTCTGCTCTGCTGGAGCTCTAAGCTTGAGCCCGGCTTCCTTCTTTTTGTGGGTACTATACCAATAGATCATCCAGACAAATTAATGTGTCTTTTCTTATGGCCTGGAGATCTGAAATAAATCTCAGGGATGTCTAGGACACAATCAGTATCTGATAAGCAACTCATTCAAGTTCCAAAATAACTGGGAAGACTTGGGCCATTAGCTAAGAAAAAGACAGGGGAGCTTTTCTCCCCTGGCTTCTCTAGTCCCATTCTCTTGGTTTCCTTCCACCTCCTAAGGCCTTTGGTATATCCTTTAGTTAGTAGAGGGAGTTGTATGAACCAGCTGGAGCCCTAACACAGGTGTAGCCAACAGGCATACCAAGAAACTAAAGGCCTCAGCCAGATTCTACAGGCAGCTTCTTACAGCTCCTTTTTCCTTTGTGGCTGCCAAGTCATTTTTGGCGGGGCCAGTGCTGTCCCTGGGCCATAGCCAGGCCAACCCCAGATCCTAGATGATGCCACAGATAAGAATCCCCACTCATAAAAGTCTTTCTCAGGGATCGGCTTTACAGCACCTTTGTCACCATTCTCGTGTATTCAGCAGCAGCCTCACAGTGCTTAAAAGGGTAGTTTAGGGCTGTGTTTTAGGGTTACCAAGGACACCTCTGGCTCTTGGAAACTGTTCAAGCCCAGTCAACAGAGAAGACCTTGTGGGGCTGGAGAGATGACTCAGGGGTTAAGAGCACTGACTACTCTTGCAGAAGACCTAGGTTTGAATCCCAGCATTTACGTGGCAGCTAACTCTTTTTAGCTCCAGTTCAGGGAATCTGACACCCTCTTCTGTCCTCTACAGGCACTGCCTAACATTGGTGCACTTAATTACATGTAAGCATAACACTCATACACATAAAACAAATAAATATTTTTTTAGAAGAGCCAGCCTTGGGTTAATGGCAGATCTATAGTCTATAATATATAATATATAATAGTCTACTGCAATGGCCCTGTCATAGCACGTTGCTGACCTCAGGGGTTCAAATGGGTTTGCCCCTGAAGCCAGACTTGGGCTATTACAGAAATGCAGATTTTTCAGGTAAAGTGTTTTCTGATTTGCCTTGAACTGTGAGAAGTAGAAGTAGAAAGATAGAGAAGTATATGGCTAAGGCTGTAAAGACTTAGCTATAAACCTAAGAAATTTGATAAAAGGAAGTTACAGTAAATAAATCTTCAGCTGACTTAGGTGAGAGAGGAAATATAGGCTTTGTGGTTTTCAGGCTCTTTGCATCTGTCAGGGCAAGCTTGGTGAAGGGATGCATATCTGTTTTCTTTACAGTGTAAATGTGCCCAGTATTGGCCAGACCAAGGCTGCTGGACCTATGGGAATATCCGTGTGTCTGTAGAGGATGTGACTGTTCTGGTGGACTATACAGTACGAAAGTTCTGCATTCAGCAGGTATAATCTTCTGCCTCTTTTCCTAAAATTTATTTAGGATCTGCTGACCATAAGGAGGACAGGCTGGGTTGCCCCTCTTACTCAGGTTGTCAGGAGTTGCTGGGTATATAGTCTGTAGATTCTAAAACTAGGTATCTGATCTCCAAGAATGTCTCTGTCGAAGCTAAATGAGCAGTGCTTTTATGGCTAGTTGGAAAAGTACCTGTTCAGGTGAACTTTGATCACCTTGGATGTTACCAGTCCATGTGAAGAGAGAGCTTCAGAAGATGGGAATTTTCTAGATGCTGTGTTTACCTCTCCAGTGACTTCTAACAGCAAGGATGTAAAGGGCCTGTGATAAGCCCTTCAGGATAACCTTGGAGGCCTGATTTGGACTTCAAGATGGGAACTGCAGTAGAAAGAAGACTTATCAAAAATCAAGAGTCCTGCTAGGAATGATGGCACACACCTTCAATCCCAGCACTTGGGAGGCAGAGGCAGGCAGATCTCTTTTTCTTCCAGGCCAGCCAGGGCCACATAGTGAAACCCTGTGGAAAGAAAAGGAGAGTGGAGAGGAGGGAAGGGAAGGAGAAGAAAAGAAACAGGAGTCCTGCATTTTATCTCTAACGCTGCTGTTTATTTATAATAATTCTGAGGCTTCAACCACATCATTTAAACTCAGTTTCACTGTCATCTGTAAGCAGCTCTACTCAACTCTGGGGAAGATTCTCAGTTCATGACCAGAACTTTTCTAAGTGCCTTCCCTACGCTTTTGCTGCCCTCCGTCTAATATCTGAACAAACACAGAGAATCTCTTCATTTCACAGGTGGGCGACATGACCAACAGAAAACCACAGCGCCTCATCACTCAGTTCCATTTTACTAGTTGGCCAGACTTTGGGGTGCCTTTCACTCCAATTGGCATGCTCAAGTTCCTCAAGAAGGTGAAAGCCTGTAACCCTCAGTATGCAGGGGCTATTGTGGTCCACTGCAGGTCAGTATGGCCTGACCCTTGTCACTCATATTCTGTCCCCTTGGCCAAAGCAGAGAAGCAACACAGGGGCCCTGACCAAGATAGCTGACATAGAAGAGATATGTATCTGGGGCTCCAGGGCAGCAGCCAGAGAGAATCCTCACATTCTACTGTGGGCTGGGAATATGACTTGAGAGAAGAGGGAAGTTAACTCACTCTGGTTCCAAAATACCTGGGAAGGAAGACTTGGGCCATAACCTGTATTTTATTTCTCAGAGCAATAGTTGCAGTTATAGGAGGATTTGTTCCCAAAATACTGATTCCCATTTTCAGCATATACTCCTGATAGTACATGAGCTAAAATCTACTTTGCAATTAGATTTGTGGGAGTTAATATACTTTTCCTCTCAGAAGGACAATCCTCTAAGGTTGAGAGTGAGAGTGAAGAGACCCCTACCGTGAAGCTAAGAAACTGAGTCAAATATTGACACTGTAGTCTTGCCAACTTCAGACTCATAAGCATCAGGGTGCCCAGTCCTGATAACAAGAGATCAGGAATTAATAGCACAGTGGGATTGTGGGTCCCAGGAAAATGCCTGCTATGCTCCATTGGAAATTAGTTTAGACAGGTAGAGAAGCCTGAGACTGTAGCACTCTTCCCTGTGTGCTTCCACCAAGTCACACTGACACCCTCATGATCCCTTGCTCTCTGGCTACAGTGCAGGTGTGGGGCGCACTGGTACATTTGTTGTCATCGATGCCATGCTGGACATGATGCATTCAGAACGGAAAGTAGATGTCTACGGCTTTGTGAGCCGGATCCGAGCCCAGCGCTGCCAGATGGTACAAACAGATGTGAGTGACCCATGGGTTGATACAAGGGGAAGGCATTTCAGAGCCAAAACATCTGCCTACTTTGAGATCTCCCAGGTTGTTGTAAATGAACATCATATATTGTGATGAAGAGCCCTTATAAAATCAATTTTTAAAAAAATTTTCTCACGACATATATTTGTGTGTATGTGCACACACGCTATGGTGCACATGTGTTGGTTAGAGGACAACTTCCAATAATTGGTTCTTTCCTTCCACCATATATTTATTTAAAGAAACCAAGCACAGAGGAAGTTGTAGCTTTGTGCCTGGAGGAGACAGGAAGGCAGCTGTCATTTCCATTGGACCTTACCGATAAGAAAATAGTCCTTGATGGAAGCAAGCACTCCAGTGCCCACAGTCATGACGCAACCAAGTTCAGGAGCAGGAGTGTGATGGACTGTATGGTCATGACACAGCCTGATGATGGAAACTCGTTGGAGTCTAAAGTTCTGAAAACTGTCACAGCCTTTGTGTGTGTCCGGTTTCTGACAACCTCTTTAGACTATGGAATCTGGCAACTAGGACCCTGCCTTCCAGGCTAAGCACTCCCAGGGGAAATAATGCCTTTCAAGCCCTGCTTCACTGAATTGGAACAGTATGAGTAAATCATTTTATCCTTGCTAAAATCAAAGGAAAAGTAGACTGACTAATGGGTAGAAGGCATGAATTGGTGCCATGAAGATTGTGTTGTGAAACTGAGAACTCTGTACAATCTGTATTTCAGATGCAATATGTCTTCATATACCAAGCCCTTCTGGAGCATTATCTCTATGGGGATACAGAACTGGAAGTGACTTCTCTAGAAACCCACCTGCAGAAAATTTATAACAAAATCCCAGGGACCAGCAACAATGGATTAGAGGAAGAATTTAAGGTGAGTTGGACTGGGCAGCTGAAGGATCCACACTCTTGAGGAAAAGAAATCTGGGAATCTGGGTAAATGCTAACTCCATGTGTATTTACCAGCCAAGTGGTGGTTGAGTGTGTGTTAAACATGCTGTCCTACATGTTAAATTCACTTGAATTATCTTTAGGGAAAAAGAAAAATAGGGGAATGGGGGGACTGGAGAAATGACTCAGCAGTTAAGAGCACTGGTTACTCTTGCAGAGGACCCAGGTTCAGGTCCCAGCACCCACTTGGCAGCTAACAATCATCCATCACTCCAGTTCTAGGGTATCTGATGCCCTCTTCTGGCCTCCAAAGGCAGTTGTACACATGTGGTGTACTTACATACATGAAAGCAAAACACTTATGCACAAAAATAAATCAAAAAAATTATTGATTTTGCAGACCACACAGTGTCTGTTCTCACTACTGAATGCTGCCCTTATAGCACAAAAGTAACCATAGACCACAAGTCAACAGATTTTCTGGGATGTTCTTTTCAAAAAAATTATTGATTTTGCAGACCACACAGTGTCTGTTCTCACTACTGAATGCTGCCCTTATAGCACAAAAGTAACCATAGACCACAAGTCAACAGATTTTCTGGGATGTTCTTTTCAGCTAACAGGAAAGATTTGGCTTGTGAACCATAGCTTTCAGACCCACTACTACATGCCATTAGACAGTTACATAACACTTAAGGCCTGTATATGACTACAATTTAACTCAGTGATAGATTGTATGCTTAGTAAATAAATAAAACCCCAGGTCATACTCTCATCAACAGGAAGTACTTCTAAGCCAAGCCTGGGAGGATAAGCCTATAATTACAGCTATTGGGGGCGGAAGGGGGAGGGTTGAGGCAGGAGCATTACATGTTCAAGACCTGTCTGGGCTGCAAAGTGAGTTTGAGGACAGCCTAAGTAACTTAGCAAGACTGTATCTCAAAATTAAAAATGGAGTAGAGATATATAGAGTGGTAGCACTTGTCTAGTATTTATGAGACTCTTGGTTCAATCCCTGGTACAAAAATTGGGGGTCAGAGAGCTCTCAGAAGCAAGATTATAGATTGGGATGATAAGAACAATTCTCCTTAAAGCAGTTTTCACACTATAATGTATGCTTGATTCATTGTGATCCAGTCAGGATGCAGTCATGATTCAGTGTGTCTTGAGTTTAGCCTGATGCTGTGCATTTCTAATAATATGAAGCTAGTGCTGCTGCTGTGTGGACTACTTTAAATAGTAAGAATCGAGAACCTTGCGCAGCAAGGATCAACCTCAAGGGCCGGTGTGTTAAGTACCTACTATACAAGCATGTCAGCCTGAATTTGGATGCTCAGCACTCAAGTAAAAGCTGGACATGGCTAGATATACCTGTAACCCCTCTACTAGGGGAGCAGAGACAGGAGGATCCTGGTGCTTGCTGGCCAGCCAGCCCAGTTCGAACAGCGAGCTCCAGGTTCAATGAGAGGATCCTGTCTCAAAAAGGTAGAAAGTGGTAGAGTCAGACACCCAATGTTGACCTCTGACCTCCACGTGTGCACGCACAGAATGTATTCATACACACACACACAAGGAAACAACCTTGGAACCAAGAAGGACAGATATGCATTTGATTATTCTAAAGAGTCTAAGACCACTTCTACCCAGGCATGGTATTGCACACCTTTTATCCAAGCACTTGGGAGACAGAGGCAAGAGGCTCTCTATGAGTTTGAGGCCAGGCTGGTCTGTATAGCAAGTTCCAGGCCAGCTGGTGCATCAGGGAGCTCCTTTCTCAAAAAAAAAAAACAAATGACAAGAAGAGTCTAAGACCATTTGTGGAATGAAACAGCAGAGCATGGCCAGCAGAGAAGTGGCCAGCAGGCCCATAAAGTTCCAGGCCAGAAAAGTCTCAGAAGGGCCCACAGGAGCCTAGAAGGCTCTGTTTCTCAAATACTCTTTGACTTGTTACTAAACTAAAAAACAGTGTTCCAACAGTTCCATGTGGAGATGGAGATCAGGGTACTGCAGGGAAGACCCTGGAGGGGCAGTCCCAGTGACAGTCCTCACAGGCTCAGTTACAAGGAAAGTGTTTCCTTCTTATTCAGAAGTTAACTTCAATCAAAATCCAGAATGACAAGATGCGTACTGGAAACCTTCCAGCCAACATGAAGAAGAACCGGGTTTTACAGATCATTCCATGTAAGAACCCTCTCCTTATCCTGAAGTCTTACTGTCCGAGCCCCCAGTTTTCTCCACTCCTTCCACTTCTCATGTAATAATGATTGCCCTAGAAACAAGACTCACAGCATTGCCTCTTGCTCAGTTCTTTAGTAGCTTCAGGAAATAAAAGAGCATAAAAGCCAAAGGTACAGGCTAGACATGGTGGCACACCTTTAATCCCAGCGCTTGGAAGACAAAGGCAAGCAGATCTCTTGTGAGTTCAAAACTGGTCTACCTAGTGAGTTCCAGGCCAATGAGGGCTACATAGTAAGACCATGTCTCAAAAAAAAAATACATGGCGTTGGAGAGATGGCTTAGCAGTTAAGAGCCCTGGATGCTCTTGCAGAGGACCTAAGTTTGGTTCCCAGCACTCACATGATAACTATGATAAATAGTGGACATGGTAAATAGTCCACAACTCCAGCCCTCTTCTGGCCTCTGTGGGCATTGCACAACACAGGTGCATTTACACACATGCAGAAAAATACACTCATACAAATAAAATAAAAATAAGAAAATATCAAAAAGGTGGTGGGGGGGGCATGCATATTTTGGCCCAGCTAGATTGTGAGGTTGGTGAGGAAGTGAATGTTGGTGAGCTACAAGCCATTCATTATCCTTGCAGATGAATTCAACAGAGTGATCATTCCAGTTAAGAGAGGTGAGGAGAACACAGACTACGTGAATGCGTCCTTCATTGATGTAAGTAGTGGGTATGCCCCCTGAGCCTGACCTCTGGAGCTTCAGGTGCCTCCTTCACATATCTTCTTGAGAGGCACATCTTTGAGTCAATCAGCAGCTACTGTACTCATTCCCACCCACCACCCTTAGCACTAAGGCTTCTCTGCCCCACAGAACAGAACAGAGGAATATTGTGTACCAGTGCAGTGTCCAGAAGAGACGCTTCTGGAAACCAGAATCTGAAAAAGCTGCTTCAGTCTTTCCTATTCCTACTATCCTCATCCGTGCTCCGTCCCCTGCTTCCCTTCCCCAGGGTCTGATCCTTGATCAAAGAGAATGGGTGAACCTCAAGGCAGTCCCTGTCACTTCCTAGAGTCTTTTCTTATTGCCTTCTAGATGAGCCTGTCTTTTACACTCATCTTTTCTAAACCACCTCTGTGTTTCATCTACATAGGGCTACCGACAGAAGGACTCCTACATTGCCAGCCAGGGCCCTCTTCTCCACACAATTGAGGACTTCTGGCGAATGATCTGGGAATGGAAATCCTGTTCCATTGTGATGCTGACAGAACTGGAGGAGAGGGGCCAGGTGAGTTTAAAGGGTTCTGGGCTGTTAGAGATAAAGGAATCGTGAGAAGATTAGGTGAGGGGCTGTAAGTTTTATTTGCATATCACTCTGCCAGTTGGTATTGAAGCGGTCCCCAGGACTGGAAAAGCAGAATAGCCTGAATCTCCATTTGATTCTAGACGCAGTTTTCCCACTGCATCCAACATCCTCCCCCACCAAGCCTAGCCTTTGTGTACACTCTCTCCACCCCACTTCCCCAGCAGGACAGAGCCAACAAGAAGAGTTTCGAAGTTGGACCAGGGCTCTGAAATAGAAACATCTTAGTGTCCTTAAGACCTGTTTACCTTTTTGATGACTGCACAAAAGGAAATGACAGAATTTGAGAAATACAAGTGCTACAGAGATGTCTCAGCAGTTAAGTGCACTGGCTGCTCTTGCAGAGAACCCAGGTTCAGTCCTAGCACCCATATAGCAGCTAAAAAACATTTATAACTCCAGTTCCAGTGGCTCTAATGCCCTCTTATGGCCTCTATAGTCATTGCACAGCACAGGTACACTTATATACATACAGGCAAAACACTCCCCTATAAAATAAAAACAAATAAATCCCCAAAAATTATTAAAGAATTTGAGAGAAAAAAAAAGGAAAGCAAATCTATTTACAAGGTGGGGGGAGGGGGCATGGTAGCATGTGCCTGTAATCCCTGCTCTCATGAGGCAGAGCAGGCAGGTGAGTTAGAGGCCTGGTCTGTATAGTGCGTTCCAAGGCTACACAGTGAGACCCTATTTAAAAAAAAAATCATTAGCAAGGAATTTGCCTTTGTTGACAAGCAGGTTATCTTAGGGAAGAGAGAATGGCCCTAATTCTAGACCAGTAGTGCTTTACAGAGACTTAACAAGGAAATTTAAAAAAAAAACAAAACTCAAGATAATTAAAAGTAGTGATATTTGGGGGTTTGAACTATAAAGAGACTCCCTAGATCAGCTCCTCAGCATAAGAAATTGCTTGCCACTATTCCTAATCATGCAGCCTCTGTAGAGCATACCTCTTTCATTCCCATGTTCTAGGCTGTGTTTCTATAGTTCTTATTTTTTGAAACTGCTTTCCATGAAAGTTGTATACTATAATAAATAAGTGGTTCGTTAAGTGTGGAGAATCACTTAACAGGAATCGCAATAAATAGAGTGAGCCTGGAGAATCCATCATGGTCACAATAGCAATTTTACTAAGCTATAGTGAGGAGTTAGGCTTTTAACACAGTTGAGAGTACTGGTCTCTTTTGCAGAAGACCAGGGTTCAGTTCCCAGCACCCACATGGTGGCTGACAACTGCTCATAACTCCAGTTCCAAGGAATCTGACACCATCTTCTGGTCTCCACAAGCACCGTATGTACATGGTACATCTACATACATGGAAGCAAAACAGTCATACACATAAAATGCAAATAAAATAAAAATATTAAAAGCAGGTAGATTTCTGAGTTTTGGGCAAGCTAAGTCTCTGTAGCAAGTTCCAGGCCATCCAAGACCTGTATATCCAGGCCGTATACAGACCCTGTCTCAAAGAAAAAAGAGACACACTGTGGACTAGGCTGTCATGAAATACCATGGCTTGGCAGGTTTATGAGGATTCAGTATTTCTAGATTAGCAATCTGACATAGAAACAACTCTAAAGTGTGGAAGTACTGCATGGGGGAAAGAGAAAAGAATTACAACAAGACTCTCCCCTCCCATCCCCCCCATTGGAATGTTAATGCAGCCGGCATATTTATCAGAGCTCTTCGTAGACCCTGTCAAGGGTAGCTGGCATTTTGACATTGCAACAGAAAATTATCATCCATAAAGTTCATACTTGACACTGCAATAATGGAGTTATAAAATTAAAGTCACAAGCCAGGGGTAGTGGCATACGCCTTTAATTCCAGCACTTGGGAAACAGAGGCAAATGGCACTCTGTGAGCTCAAAGCCAGCCTGGTCTACACAGTGAGTTTCAGGCCAGCTGGGGCTACAGGAAGACTCTGTATCAAAAAGACCTAATAATAATAAAATCACAAAAATATTTATTGTTTCAAGCAAGCTTACAGTTTTGTGTACAGAAGCATTCACATATGTAGGTTGGATACATCTGTATGTAAACTAAGTGACACCAAATAGTTGATTGGAGTTAGTAGTTAATTCAAATGATATGAAATAGTGTGGTGATCTCCCAAGTTTTCAGTGCCTTGAAGACGAAGTGTCAGAAAAAAAAAGTTTTCTGTGCGGAAGGAGCCAGACTACATATGATTAGTGCTGCTTAGCTATGAGTAGTATTCCAGCCCCTTACCTCCCTTCTCTTTCCCATTTGCCCTACCAGGAGAAGTGTGCCCAGTACTGGCCATCTGATGGCCTGGTGTCCTATGGAGACATCACAGTAGAGCTGAAGAAAGAGGAAGAATGTGAAAGCTACACTGTCCGAGACCTCCTGGTCACCAACACCAGAGTAAGATGGGCAGTAGGTGGGGCTCCTCCTGTGGGAGAAGCAGGGCTCCCACTACCCTGATCCTTCTTTCTCCAAAGGAGAACAAGAGTCGGCAGATTCGACAGTTCCACTTTCACGGCTGGCCTGAAGTGGGCATCCCCAGTGATGGCAAAGGCATGATCAGCATCATTGCAGCAGTTCAGAAGCAGCAGCAGCAGTCGGGGAACCATCCCATCACCGTGCACTGCAGGTACTGCTCATCCTTATCTTTACATGGAGCAAAGAGTAAACCAGGAAAGGCAGATTGAAGGTCTGGGAGAGGATGGTGAGTGTTTGTCAGACTATGAGCAGAGCCGCACAAAACAGAATCTTGGTAAACACAAAGCAATTGAGTTTGATAATCAAGTCAGTTGGATATTCAGAGAGGATCTCAGAGTTTGAATTTGACACATTAAGTGCTAGGGAACTAGTAATGTTAAGGTATTGAACAGAGAACATGGAATAGTGATGGGATTCAGGAGAGCAACTAAGGAATAACATTAGAGAGACCAGCTGGGCAATGTGAAGGTGTGGGTCTGGCCTCCTTAAAGCATAGGAAAAGAGAAAAGAGTAATTATTTTGAAAATGGTTTGAGGAAAAAATGAATGAGACCAAAACCATAGAAGAGAAGTCAAGAATGCCTCCCAGGTTTGAGCTCAAATTAGTGGTAACTATTGATGGAACCAACCAAACAGAAGGCTTGTTTGGAGAGAAGGTGAGTAGTCTCTCAAAAGGTTTGTCTGTACTCTGAGGGTAGGGATGTAGCTTTGTGTGCCCACTACATAAAACCAGGCATGTGGTGGCACATACCTGTCATCTTGGAGACGATGGCCTTTTACTGTACCAGACACAGCCACTAAGCTCTCTGGCTTGCTCTCATAACTCCCCTCCTGGTTTTCATCCTTACACGCTTTTCTTTCTCTGTGCCTATGCTGATTCTCCATCTACGTCCCAGGGTCAGTCTTTGAATCCCAGACAGCGTCCCTAGGTAGTTCATCTAAACTCTTTTGGTCTTAATACCAACTGCTGAGTCTTGCTCACCAGTTTAAATTCTCCTTAAATTCCACGCTTATGTATGTAGTCCATACATTTCCACACAGGTCTCAATGCTTAGGGTTCTTCTAAGCCTTCCCCAAATCAGTGTCATTTCCCTTGCTTGTTTAACTATTTTCTTTTCTTTGTTTTTTTGAAACTGAGCCTCATTATGTAGCCATGGAAGGCTTGGTACTCACTATGTAGATAGGCTGGCCTCCTGAACTAATGAAGATCGATCAACAAATCCTATTCTACTTGCCCATCATCTCAGAATCCAAGTATTACTCACTGCTTCCCCCACAGCTCCCCAGTCCAAGCTATCTTCCTTCCTATAATCTTAGTCGCCTCTTGACTGGTCTCATGCTCCCAAATCCCAAGATATTCTATCCTTAACACAGCAACCTTAAGAAAATCTTTTGAAAGAAGTTGGAGCTGGGTGTAGTGGCAGAGACAGGTGGATCTCTTGATTCCTAGGCCAGCCTGAAGTGAGTTCCAGATCAGCCAAGGCTACACAGTGAAACCCTGTTTCAAATAAACTGAACAAAAGAAATCCACCCGAGACGTGAGGAAAATAGCTCAGCCAATAAAAGTACTTGCTGTGAAAGCTTGATGACCCTAATTTGATTTCCAGAACCCATATAAGAAGCTTTATATAAGTACTGGAGAGATGGCTCAGCGGTTAGGAACACTGGCTGTTCTTGCAGAGAACCCAGGTTCAGTTCTCAGCCTCCACATTGTGGCTAACAACCTGCCATAACTCCAGTTCTGGGGGATCCAGTGTCTTCCTGACCTCTGTGGACATTGCGTACATGGGTACACTTAAATACATGCAGGCAAAACACTTACACACACATGAAGTAAAAATAAATAATTTTTAGAACTGAGTTTGGTGGTGCATGCCTTTAGTCCTAGCACTCAAGAGGCAGACACAGGCAGATCTCTGTGAGATAAGGGCCATCCTGGTCTACATTGTGAGTTCTAAGCCAGCTAGGACTACAGGGGATGCTGTATCAAAACAAAACAAAAGATGGTGTGTTGTCTAGTATCTTTAATCCCAGCACTCATACAGTGAAATGGGAGACTGAGACAGAACTGGCCAGAAGCTCATGGGCCAGTTAACCTGAAGTTCACCACACAGTGACAGAAACAAGCAGAGACCATAAGGTGGAAGAACCAACTCCTGAAGGTTGTCTAGCTTTGACCTCCGCGCACACACAATGGCTTATATGTGCCCCCACCTTCTTGTCACGCAGTCACTCTCTTGGTCTTTCTCATAAATGATAGATAAATAGATAGGTAGATAGATAGATAGATAGATAGATAGATAATTTTTTAAAAGAATAAAGGCTGAAGAGATGGTTCCATGGTGAAGGGTGCTTGCTGCTTTTCCAGAGGACCCAAATTTGGTTCCCAGCACCTACATGGGAAGGCTCACACCTGCTCTAACTCCAGCTCCAAGAGATCTGATACCCTGTTCTAGTCTCCATGGACACCTGCACTCATATACACAAAAATAAATCGGGCTATAGCACTTTTTTACCTAGAGTCCCACAAGAGCCCAGTGTGATCTGAGGACTCCTTGCCAGCCCTATCAGCTGGGTGTGCCTGGCACTCTCCCTTCCCTCCTACATCAGATCCAGATACATGGTGTATCCATGGCCCATGACAGACTTCATCTCAGATAGCCACAGCGGTTCACTGTTACCTTGGTGTCTGTTCAGGCAACTCCTTTTCAGAGAGTCTTTTCCGGGCATCCTTTCTAGAGCTCTGTTCCTCCATTGTTTATTGTATATTTTATTGTCTGGGAGGACTGCTGGGTTCCACAGCCCTGTCATAGAGCTGGTATTCAGTATCAACTGGTAATATTAGACAGAGTGGATCATGTCAAGGTGGGAGTCTGGATTCCTTAGAAAGACTTGGAGAAGGGGCTGGAGAGATGGCTCAGTGGTTAAGAGCACTGACTGCTTTTGCAGAGGACCTGGGTTCAATTCCCAGCACCCGCATTGCATCTAACGACTGTCTGTAACTCCAGTTCCAAGGCTCTGATGCCCTCTTCTGACCTCTGTGAGCATTACATGACCTAGTGTACCTACCTACAGTATGCAAGCAATACTTTTGTACACATAAAATAAAAATAATAAATATTTCTAAAAATTGAAAAGAGGGCTGGAAATATGGCAAAGCAGTTAAGAGCACTGACCGCTCTTGCAGAGAACCCGGGTTCAATTCCCAGCACCTACATGCATCTAACAACTGTCTCTAATTCTAGTTCCAGGGGATCTAACACCCACTTCTGACCTCCTCAGGCTTTGCTTGACACAGGTTCACTTACACACATGCAGACAATACATTCATACACATAAAATAAAATAATAAAATATTTTTTAAAAACAGAAAATGAAAGACTGGAGAAGAATCAACAAAAATCAATGCAGAAAGTTCCAGCAGCTCCAGGACAACCCAGTCGTTATAGGTAGACAGCAGGGGGTAAGGTTGGCAGGATCTGTGAAGGGTGTCATTGAAGTCCCACAAGCAAGTCCTTCAGTGCACAAAGGAAGGGCAGCAGGGATCCATTGCCTTTCTAGAGCTATGCTCTCGAAGAACACCTCCAGAACAGGACGGCAGAGGGCAGTCTCCTGTCACACTGATGCCTTCCCCTACTGGCTCTGTGAATCACTCATTTTCCCAGCACCAGCTTCAGCGTGTATCTATTCCTCACCACATTTGCCTCTTAGGACAGAGGGCCACTGCAGATTTGTAAATGTACCTGCTCTATTTCAGTGCCGGGGCAGGACGGACAGGGACCTTCTGTGCCTTGAGCACAGTCCTGGAGCGTGTGAAAGCAGAAGGAATTTTGGATGTCTTCCAAACTGTCAAGAGCCTGCGACTGCAAAGGCCACACATGGTCCAGACACTGGTATGCTACACTTGCCACAGCCATATAGTCAGAAGACTGACCCCAGGCCCAACTTTCCCTACAGTTAGGTACCCCAAGAGACAGGAAGTGCTTTGGGAGGCAGGATCACGATGAAGCTTAGCCTGTCATCAGAGGGATATGCAAACCTGACCTCAAATCCCAAGCATCCACATAAAAAACTAGGTATGGATGTACAGGCCTGTAACTCCAGCATTAGGGGCAGACACAGCTAGATCCCAAGAGTTCACTTGCCAGCCAGCAAGTAAGGTGGAAAGCAATAGAAGAGATGTCCTACGTGCTCCTCTTGCCCTCACATGCCCACACACACACACACACACACACACACAAGAAGGGAATGTCCCACAGGATGTGGCTTGGCTGTACTTCATTTTCATTTTGGGGTCTAGTAGGAAGGAAGGGCAGACGCACCTGCCTTGGTTTCCTTCAGGTTCAGTATCCAGAGGTCTGACTCTTGATGGCCTGGACATCCACAAAGGTTTTCCTGAATCCCATAGAGCTAGAAGTATTGGAGGGGGAAAGTGAATTTTAGGAGGTTTGAAAGGAGATGAAGGTTTGAGAGTCAGGATTCATCTTAGCCTGGAAGCTACGATTAGGTGAGAGCCATACTATAGGTACACCATACCTCAGCCTAGCACACTCCCATCTGACTTTTCAGGGCCTAGGACTGTCATCATCTCTCCAGTCAGCTCTGTTGGGATAAGGGGTGGTGCAGTCCAGAGGGCAAAGCTTCCAGAACTCTGGGAGATAGGTTAGAGCTTAGATGAACTCCACAAGCATTCATTTCCTCTCAGTTTTTCATTTTTAAAAAGGGTCTGTTAAGAACTGGGCTTCAGCATTCTGTTTGGTAACCCTGGCTTCTTTCCCATCTCCACTTATTCTTCAGGAACAGTATGAGTTCTGCTACAAGGTGGTACAGGAGTACATTGATGCCTTCTCAGATTATGCCAACTTCAAGTAACAGGTGACAAGACCCACACGCACAGGAGATTTGCCTTTAATATTTTGTAATATTCTGTTTTGTTAATATACCCGAAATTGTATATATATCTTATAACAGTTTTAGAAATTGGTACATAGGCTTCTATTACCTATTATGTGGAGATTTTGTATGTAAATGTGTTAGCACTGATAGTCCGTTTTCCACTGTTTTATTGGGGAATTAAATAGTGTGATGTTTGGATTGATATTGTGAAATCCTCAGCCTGGAAACTGGGCTGGATTATTCTTTGCTTTAAACATCTTTTTCCTAAAGAAGATTAAATACAAAACCCATTCCAGGTAGCTCGGTGCCAACTAAGGAAACAAAGCACAAAGTTATCAGAGCTCTTGAGGAAATGGCTGCCCCACCAGCCCCATGGAGGCTTTTTCCCTCTCTACACTGTAAATACCCCGCCCCTCCATCCCACCATCTACATCTCAGCAATCCTATTCCACTCCCACCCCATGGGGAACAATGAGAACAGGGCAGTATCTCTGGCACCACACTAGGGATTATCAGGTAATAAAATCTTTGATTCCCTGAGGAAATGTCTGTCCCTTTGTCTGAGATGAGGCACCCATACTGGGCTGGGGCTTTCCTGGGTTGTTTCTAGCCCTGCTGTTGACTGCTGTCCTTCAGTTTCCTATTCTTCCTTTTCATCAGATATAGCCCTCCAGCTATGAGACCTGGGACCCTTTCTTTCTCAGTGGTTTCAGCCAGCTTTGCCCATAGCACAGATGACTAAGGTCTCAACTGAGTTCCCCTAAGGAAAAGGACACCTGGGAGAGAGTTGCTGGTGCTGGTTTGGGGCTGAAGCCAGGCTGATCTCTCTAATCTCTGGTGTTTTGCTTCAACACCATGTGCCTTGGCATTTTGTCCAGAACAAAAAATTTTTTTTTCGCACCCTAGATAATTTCTCTGTTTCTCTATGGCTCTCTCTCTCTCCCTCCCCCGCTTTCTCCCTGTCTCCTCTTCCCTCTCCTCTCCTCTCTCTGTGTCCAGCATGTAGAAGGCAAAAGACAACTTTTTAGGAGTCGGCTCTCTTCTTCAACCTTGTTTTGGTTGGTTGGTTGGTTGGTTGGTTGGTTGGTTGGTTGGTTGGTGTTTGAGATAAAGCTTGGAATAACTATGTAAACGAGGCTGGCCACTCACAGAGATCCTCCTGCCTTTGCCTCCCTCTGTGAGATTGAGGACATCCTGATCTACATAGTGAGTTCCAGATGGGCTGGGGCTAGGGAGACCCTGTTAAAAGAAAGTAGGGAACCAGAAGACATTCTGTCCTGTAAGGCAAAGGTCTAGAGTCTCCCAAAATTTCTGTTAGTACGGATAAGGTACTTAGGGACAAAGTGGGCGGACCAAAGGACACAACTCTGCAGGGCCTCCCGAAACAATTAGCAACAAAACATGGCCTGTTTATAGAGCAGAAAGTAGATGGGCACAGAACTGTGTGAATAAGGCTTAGTAGTTGTGTGTGTGTGTGTGTGTGTGTGTGTGTGTGTTTTGAAACAGTTAACCTGTAGCCCCAGCTGGCCTAGAGCTCACTATGTAGACCAGGCCAGCTTTAATCTCACAGAGATCCTCCTGCCACTGTATTTGGAGTACTGCAATTAAAGGCACCACACCTGGCCCAAGGCAAGCTTTCTTATCTGAACACCAGGGACTTTGTATATTTGGCTTTGTCATAACAGACATTCCTTACTGTGGTGCTCTGCATGTGTGCCAAGTGTACCTTTGCAGAGTTCAAACAGGACAGTGGTCTCCAGCATGGGAGGGGTTGATTTTTGTTTTCATTTTGTTGAAACTGGTCTTTTTTTTTTAACGGTTATTTATTTTGTGTGTGACTATTATGTTGCCTTGGAGGGCAAGGCTGGGGAGTTCTGTGCCTCTGCTCTTCAGAGGTAAGTGCTATTGGGATTCTTGGAGAAGAGGAGACTTAAATTAGACCATGGGATCATGAGAATTCAGATGAAAAGAAAAGAAGGCCTTCAGACAAAGTAGTTCTAAGTCGGAAGCCTACTTGTGCATCACATACTCAAAATAATGGTGTAAAAGAAGAGGTGAGCAGGAGGAAGCCCAGAAACCTGTGGGAGCAAAGATGTAACAACAGAACAGACCACCTCTGCGCATTTCAGGAGGTGAGTGTAAATCACTGGAGGCATTCTGTCCCTCTAAGAACTAGAGCTCCAAAAAGCTACTAAATTAGGAATTTTCCATGAGGGTGCCCTATTTGGGGAGGAGTTCCTGGCTTACCTTGTGCTCTAGTTTGCTTTCAATGGCTGTGACCAAACACTCTGACCAATACTAACTTGGGGAGGAAAGGGTCTGTTTAGCCTACATCTCCCAAGTCACAGTTCATCACTGAGGGAGCCCAAGGTAGGAACTCAGGCAGGAACCTGGAGGCAGCAGCCAAAGCACAAGCCATTGAGGAGACTGCTTACTGGCTTGCTCCCCTGGTCCATGCTCAGCCTGCTTTCTTACATAATACAGAGCAACCTGCTCAGGGGTGGCACCACCCACAGACATGGCCACAGGCCAGTCTAATGGTGGCAGTTCCCCAATTGATGCTCCAGTTGACCCTTTGTCAACTTGATATACAAACACATCACTATTAAATAATAAGCTTTCAATTTCTTATCCCCAAGGTATGATGTTAATATTAGTATCACAACGTAAGACATAACCTTAAAAGTCTCTTAACTGTGGGCTCCTGTAAAATCCAAAACAAGTACTGTCGTATTTCAAAGGGAAGAACTGGGCACACCTAAGCAAAACCTAAATCCAGCAAAGTAGCTCAAAGGTGGACATCCGGGAGTCATGCACGATCTTCTGGGCTCCAGATGGTTTCAGTAGCTCACCTTCTCTGGTTCTGCCATGCACAATACACACAGCTCGTCTCGCAGGCCCAGGCCAGCTCCATTCCACACCTGCTGCTGCCCTAGGTGGTCATCCCATTGTCCTGGCATCTCCAAAAAGCCGGGGTCTCCACTGAAATGGAGTCTGTACCTTCACCAGTGGGCTCTTCTGGCTTCCAGGGCACAAAGCCTCAGATTTTCTCCGTGACCCGGGCAATGCTGGGAGTCTTCACTGCAGCTGAGACCACACTTTCACCACTGGCCTTTCCTGACCTCTTTCAGTGCCAAAGCCTCAGCTGCTCTGAGACCCCTTCACACTTTCAACACCAAAACCATGTAGAAGACTCTCATACATTACCAAGTCCTGCTTCCAGCTTGAGATGGATGTTCGGGGCCCTGTGAGCCATAGCTTCTGTGTGCTGACCCTGAGGAAATACTTCCCAGAAGATTTTGCCATGGTGATGCTGGTCTCTTGTTATTTATAGCTGAATTTTCAGCCCCAGGTAACCAGCAGTTGTCCCAGCAAAACAAAGGTTCTGGTCTCTTCTTAATCACAGCTGATTCTTCAGCCCCAGCCAACCAAAACCCACAGATTTTCAGTTCAAAATATCACACAAACAGCCCCGATAGTCTCTACTATCCTTTGAAGCTTCACAAGGCAGGCCTCCATCGTTTTGAGGCTGTGTCAACTTGACAACTAAAGCTATCCACACCTTGCAAGCTACACCTTGGAGCATCTGTGTGACCAAGTCCAGAGGTGGAAGGGGTTAGGGCAGCTTTCCTTCTCCTTCCAAAGCTAGTCTCTCTCTTTTTGTGAGTTTTCTGTTGGTTGTTTTTAATTTTTTATTTTTTTGGTGAGGGGGGAGTTGGTTTTGTTTTCCAGGCACCCTGGCTGGCCTGGAACTCAGAGAGATCCACCTAGCCTCTCATGCTGAAATAAAGGCATGTACCACCACGACTGGCCTGCTAGGGCTAGCCTTTTTTTCTTATCTCCTTTTTTCTTTTCCTTCTTTTTTTTTCCTGAGACAGGCATGTGCTACCACACCCAAAAAGGGCAAGTCTTAAGCAGGTACACCATTGTCACCTGACCAGGATTCTGCTAGAGCCTGTATTGACTTCATCAGTAGCTGGCAGACGCTTTAAATATCACCTACTTGCTTAAAGAGCTGTTGACCCTGGGCCACTGATTGGGGTTTGTGCCTCAACACTTGAACTTGCCTTAGCCCTGCAACTCTGGCCAAAAATGACTTCAGCTGCAGTGATTTCATATCCTCAGAAACATTAGCAAAAACTCCATGGTGAGCAAGTGACTTTCCTGTTCTGCTGAATGGGACATAAGGGTGAGTTTTGAGTTGGTAGTCTAGAAAGGACAGCAGACAGTCCTTAAAAGCTAGATTACCAGAAAAAAAAGGAGTCAGAGCTTTCTCTGAAAAACTCAATTCTGGTTTGGAATTTAGGAGAAAAAAAAAACATAATCAACTTTTCATTCACCGTGGGGGGGCGGTGCTTTTTTTGAGACAGGCTCTCCATCTAACCCCAGCTGGCCTGGGACTTACCATGTAGACCAGGCTGGCCTTGATCTCACAGAGATCTACCTGCCTCTGCCCAGCTTACTGTACAAGCATTAGGACCTAAATTCAGATCTTCAGAACCCATGTAAAAAGCTGAGCATGGTCGCATGCACCTGTAACCCTAATGCTCTGGCAAGGCTAGATACAGGGGGATCACTAAGGACTTGCTGGCCACCAGCCTATCCCCAGATTCAGTGAGAGAGACCTGTCTCAAGAGAATAAGGTGGAGAGAGTGGTAGAGCAGGGAATCCTTTGTCTTCCTCTGGCCTCTATGTGTACATAGATATATTCACCCAAAGACACATGTACATTACACACAAACAAGAAAAACATAAGAAAAAAATAAACGCTGAGGACTTTGCTTGAAATGTTCTGAAGCTTAATTCAGAATACATCTAGTTCATTCAACTCAGAGTAGTTTTCACCAAATCGCAAAGCAAATGTCACCCAGTTAGTGGAGTCTACATTTCTCAAAATAATTTAACTGAACACACAGTTCCTCACATTCAGGTTCCTGCTAATAAGTCAGTGAGAAAGTCACAGTGGTGGTGTCCGTTCTGAAGCTCAAGGACCCAGCACGGACAGTGGTGCCGTGGTCACCATAATGTCAAGCCTCACGTTTGCTTTATGCCCAAATACAGAGATTAGCTATTAATCCTATGAGTATTTCTCAGACCCTCCAGAGGTTAATGACTGGTGATAGAAAGCAGAGCTGCTGGTGAAGGCAAAGACATGTTTCCAGCAACCCAAGCTGGTAATGTCCTAGATTTACAAAAGGTCATCGATTGAACACAGAATTGCTTGAGGGACAAAATTACTCCATATTGACAAGCCCTAGGAAGACTACAGGGTCTCTTCTGCAGGGTTACCCTCATAGATGAGGTCAAGCCTGAGTAGGCAGAGTACCTCACCCAAGCCTACCTCTGTCTGAAGTAGCCCAGCCCTGGTGCCACATATGTAGATACAAAGCCTGGATTCCAGCCTGTTTCTCAGGTAAGCAAGTGTGAACCCTTGTGGAAAATGATCTCTCTGTTGGGCATTTGTATGAGCTACAAGGCTCTTCCTTCCTAGACCCCTGGGAACTAGTTTTCCACTGGGTATGAGTCAGGGAATTCTTAAGCATTGCCCTTCTTCCAGGCCACAGTTTCCTTCTGAGGTCAGGAGGGTCATCAACAGGCTGAAAGGGCAAGAGCTTGGAAGAAGGTGAACAGTGAATGCAGAATATGGACTACCCTGAAACTTTGTAAATAAGGTTAAAGTGAAAGCAAAGACATCTGAGCCAATTGAGATGACTCAGCAGGTAAAGGAGCTTAATACCAACAACCTAAATTTGATCCCCCGAATCACATGGTGGAAGGAAAAAACTTGTCCTCAGACTTCCACACATATGACTGCATGAACATCTATTCAGATGCAGAGTAGATATGTAAATCATAAGCAGGTCCATTTAGACCTAACCAGTGTTCCACCAAGGAAGGTGAGCTTGAACATTCAGAACAAGGAGAGATGCACACATCTTAGAGATGTAAGCAGGATTGAGGCATGTTCTGCACATAGAAGGGGGGTCATAAGTTCGGTAAATTCATTGCAGTGTCCAGGTCGAGGGGCAAAGCTGGCACTGATACCTTTCAAAATGTACAGAGATTTAGACTGTGAACAATTGGGTTGGAAATGTTGCTCAGTTGGTAGAACACCTGATTAGCATGTGCAGAGCCCTGGGTTCAATCCCCAGCATTCAGGAAATGGAAGCAAGAGGACCAGACATTCATGACTGGCCTGAGCTGATCTTTTGAGTTCCTATCAATAATAATAGTAATAATAATAGATTCCAAAATTGCTCCCTCTGGTGGATTTAGTTCCCAACATGTTTATATGGTTGTATATTCAAGTCAGTAAACTTGAAAGGCTCAGAAAAATCCATGTAGTGCTCTGCTTTTGACTACTTTGTAACATTTGATTTTTGTTTCAACTTTAGGTCCCTGGGAAGGAGGTAGAGGGGCATTTGTTGTTGGCCCAAAGAGTCATCAACCTGGTATCTATTTATTAAAGTGGATACTGTGGGAAGAGGGTTTGTAGCAACCTGAACCCCCTGCTTCAAGGTGTCACTACCCTCCTCATGGCTGTGCACACCAATGATCCCAGTACTTAGGAAGCATTAGGACTATTGCTGCAAGTCAAGGTCAGCCTGTGTTACATCGTAAATATCATGTGAGGGAGTAAGATCCTGTTTTTTCGTTGTTATTGTTTGTTTGTTTGTTTTCAAAAGACATCATTGGAGTTAACACCAGTGCAGGAAATGGAGTTGCCTGGTCAGTAAAGCCTGAGGCCGCCCTTCTTCAGCTCTATCCCAAGTGCATAATGTGCTATCTCCACCTGCTGAACTGTACCTAGAAAAGTCCTTTTTTCCAGCTTTTCTCCTCAACAGCTCTATCCCTGTGCTTAACCACATTAGCATGGAGGGCAACAGGTGGAAGCGCTTGGCTCTCATCATTACCGCATACCAGTCCATAACTCAGCAAGCATAGAAGAAAGACAATAGGCCACGGAGAAAATAGGAAATAGAGTCTGCCCTCTGGTTCCTTGACACTAAGAATTCCAAATGGTTCCAAACCATCCATCCATCTCCTCATCCACTGGCTTACAGTTCCCTTCTGCAACCTTACACTTCTGGAATTCCCCCAAAGGAAGGATTGGTGGACCTGGCTAGCTGAGAGGGCCTCCAGAGCTAGCAAGGTTGGGGAGCCTATGGGGAATGGCTGGTCCCCTGGAATGCTCTCTTGACTCAGGCCAGGATTGTTAGCTCTTAAGTCCCTGAAGGCTAAGATGTGGAACAGTGGGAAAGGGGAAAGCACTGGGAGACACTGAAATTGCCTAAGGTGCCAGTTAGCCAGGATGATCCTGGAAAAAAAGGGTTTTATGTGGAGGCCAAGCTCCCTGTGTTTAAGAGCAGCCTTGCAGTGGCCAGCTCCACGCTAGGGTGGCAGTGGTGCTGTGCTGCTGACCATGCATCCTGAACCTTTAATGGAATTGGAGGAAGATGACACTCCAGTTCACCCTAGGACTCCCAGAATATCCTCAGACTCCATGTAGACTTGGGTCTTCAAGGCCTGGCTGGGAAGAAGAAGGTGCTGGCTGGAGCTCTTCCACCAACCTAGGCCTAGAAGTGGAGCCTCAGTTCACTTCTGAGAAAACATCCTGGGCATTTCAGCGGCAGCCATCCCAGACCACCTGTAACCTCCCAAGTTCCTCTCTGGTGGTGATATGAGAGGCCCACAGCACTCAAGACCCTCTTCTGATCACAAGTGGCCATTGTTCCCAGGGTTAGAGGCAAATGAGATACCACCTGCCCCTGATGGCACTCCAGCTACAGGAAACCCTATGCCCCCTCTGGCCTCAGCAGTCACCATGTGAAACCCCTATCTACATACATGCAGACAAAATACTCATAAGGTAAATCGGGACTGGAGGGATGCCTCAGCCGTTAAGAACACTGGCTGCTCTTGCAGAGGATTTAGGTTTAGTTTACAGCACCCTGTTCTGAGGCAAAACATACACATAAAAATAAAACGTTTTTTAAAACAAGTAAATAATGCCAGGTGTGGTGGCCATTGGCCCTTAGGAGGCAAGCACCACATAGTTCCAGGTGGGCTGGGACTAGGGAGACCCTATCAAAAAGAAGAAAAGTTTGTTGTTTTTTAAGATTTATTTTAAAACCCCATAAATAAGAGTAGCAGCTTGGATCCTCCAGGCTTCTTAACAGTCAAGTTTAGTAATGCCTCAGGGCAAGCAGACCTCTGGTCAGGTGCAAAGAGGACAAGGGACGTCTTACAGACTGCCAAGGTGGTCGCTGATGTTCACTCAACTCTGGCGACCACCAAGCCACCCAAGACCACAGCAGAGGGCATGGTTTCCAATTTGTGAATTGAAGTGTACCAGGAAAGTACACACTAAAAGGGGAGGTCTAGTTCCTACAAAGCAAAGCTCTGTATTAAGTGGATATGAGCTAAGGATTTTACACATCAGATTTACGGGGTAGGCAGGCCACCTGCCCCTGACAGTAGGAGCTCTCACCTTTCTACGGGATGCAAGGGCGGGGCGCGTCTGAGCGACCACTGGCTGGCGGACTACGTGGAGTAGGACTGGAGGAGACCGCGGAGGGGCCCGAGCGCTCCCAGACACAGACTATCAACGGGTTCGCGAAGCTATTTCCGCAGGTTCTCCTACGTCCTCTCCCAGTCCACGTGAGAGAGAAGAGACGCGCCGAGGGAGCTTGGGGGCGGGGCTCCGCCAGGGAGGGGAGAGGCGGGGCCGCAGGTCCCGTGGTGCCCTGCGGCCGCTTCCGGTCTGGGCGGGCCTCGCGGGGCCCGGCTGCCGTGACCCGTGGCTATGCTGCGCGCTCTGGGCCGGCTGGCCCCACGGCCCCCTTGCGGGCCCCCATCCCTGCTGCTCCTGTCTGCGCGTGGCCGCAAGAGCCGCCACGACCCGCCCGCTAAGTCCAAGGTGGGGCGCGTGAAGACGCCGCCCGCCGTGGACCCCGCGGAGTTTTTCGTGCTGACGGAGCGGTACCGACAGTACCGCGAGACCGTGCGCGCTCTCAGGTGTGTGACCGAGGGGCAGGGGGCCTTTAGCGCCCTCGGGGAAGTGTTGGGGCGGGCGGAGGGGTGCCGACTCGAAGCGCGTCCCCTCCCAGGCTAGAGTTCATGTCCGAGGTGCAGATGAAGAAGCACGAGGCCCGCGCCGGGGTCGCGGCGAAGCGCAAGGAGCTGGAGGACGCCGCCGAGCACCGAGACCTGATGGCCTGGAACGCAGCAGAGAACCGGCGGCTACAGGAGTTGCGGTGCGTGGGGCGTGAGGCGGGCTGGGTTGCAGGGAGAGGCCGGAGCCCCGCTCAGCCGGTTCTCTCGTCTCGCGCAGGCTAGCGCGGTTGCGGCAGAAAGCGCAGGAGCTGGAGGAGCGGCAGGCGGAGGAGCAGGCCCACCGAGCCCGGGAGGAGCAGGCTTGGGTGCAACTGAAAGAGCAAGAAGTGCTACGACTCCAGGTGGGCGGAGAAAGTGGGGATTGTGGCAAGGGAGGGTCTAGGGGAGAGGCTCGCAGGAAGGACCACGCGAGGGCCAGGCCAAGATTGACATGTAGAGCTTGAAAGCGGGGAAACCAGTTAAAAGTAACTCTGAGACTGTATGAGGCTTGAATTAAAAGCGTAACAGAGTTCCTTGAGAGATGATGAGGAGACCAGGTAGTTTTGACGGACTGAGTCCACATTCTGATTGGTTGTCACAGTTCCTGGGGTTTGGGCTGAGGGATCTAGTGGGTGATTGTCAAAGGAAAAGGAATATAAGGAAGTTGCTTAAATCTTATGCTGGAAGATTAGTAAGACACCTAAAGAGATCCTGGGCTCCCGACTGTCTTCTGTAGGAGACTTGGGACTTCAGTTTCAGTGGGCTGGAGACCTTAGGCTGTGCAGGCTGCCAGCTGGTATGGAGCCCCATGTAGCTGGTGTTTTCTCTTCCCGTAGGAGGAAGCGAAAAACTTCATCACCCCGGAAAACCTAGCAGCTCGGATAGAAGCAGCATTGGACTCCCCAAAGAACTATAACTGGGCCATTACCAGAGAAGGGCAGGTGGTCAGGTCTGAGAACAGAGGCTCCTAGAGACCCAAAACAAGAACAGTGCCTGCCCAGGGACCATGTGTATGGGGAAGATCAGCCTGATTTAGAGTAAAGCAGTTGGTGCTTCCTGAGAAGATGAGTCTGCATTTCCCCCCACCCCTCATACATTCTGTCCTCTGCATTCACCACTGGGTCAGCCACCCAGACATAGTGCCCTTTTCTGCCACCACATAGAACCTCAGGACATTAGACTCTAGGAAATTTCTGTCTCACAGAATATCAGATTGGTCTACATCTCCTTTGGTAGCCACGCTATCCCCTGAGTTTCATGGAGCACTTAAAACTAAATTCAGCCTGCTTTTATAAATAAAGTTTTATTGGAACCCAGCCTTGCCCATTCACTGATTATATTTAGACTAGATAACATAAGTAGTTGCATCAGAGGTTAAATGGTTTGTAAAATATAAAAGATTTGTTACATGATTTTTTTCATAGAATAAGTGTGCTTGTCCCTAATTTGGGACTTTCAGTTACCCCAACTGAGACATAATGGTTGCCTGCTGTGTTCTGTTGGCTACAGTCTGGTGTGTGCAAGATCCAGAAAGCAAGAAGAATACCCCTTTTGTCCCAGTATGGCTTCTGCTCATTAGGGAGGCCTAGTTGACCAAGGATGGCTTGGCATAGCCAAGCTGTTTGAATACCAGGAATACCTGAGGTTGAAGCACATCTGTCAGTTACAACCTGTAACAAAAAAGAAAATTAAGGAGGGTGTGGGGCTGGACACATGGCTCATTAGCTGAGAATACTGGATGCTCTTGCACAGGACCTAAGTTCACTTCCCAGCATTCACATGGTAACTAACAGCCTATAACTCCAGTTCCTGGGGGATCCAATGCCCTCTTCTGGCCTCTGTGGGGATTGTATACATAAATGCACTTACATGTGAGCGAAACACTTGTACATATAAAGTAAAACTAAAAGATTTTAAAATCTAACACTGTACCTGTGCCTGGTGTCCTTCTTTAAGGAATACCAGCTGGCAAGGGACCCTGAAAGATGTCTACAGGACTGTGCGGAAATACTGGTACTACACTAATGTTTTAGAAGCATAGTTTCTCCTAACCTGCAGTGTTTGCAGCAAGACAGAACTCCTTATTAGGGACTTCTTTCTGAGCTAGAGATGAAACCCAGAGCTTTGACACATGGTAGGCAAGTACTCTACTATGAAACTACACTCCACAACCTAGTCGGGGTATTTTTTAAGCAAGGCAAAATGAAACTTGTGATACTATATTTTAACAAGGCTTTATCCTTTCTGAAATTTTGGAAAAAAAAATGTAACTATGTATATGTAGCATACAATCAACTTCTTTACCCAAATACATTCTGATGCTCTAACATAATTTTATCTCAGCAAATATAATCCCAACTTTTAATAATATGTTGTATTTGTCAAAAAAGGGTTTTGAACTTAAGCGATGACTCAGTAATTAAGAATGTTTTGTTTTCTGCTCTTACAGAGGACCCAAGTCTGATTCCTATCACCCAGGTTGGGCAGCTCACAACGTCCCATAACTCCAGCTCCAGGAGATACAACACTTCTAGCCTCTGTGCACTCACATGTACATATCCACACACAATTTTAAGATACAGTAAGTCTTGAAAATAAAGAGTAAGGTTTTGTGGAGATGTGGTACTTGTTGCATAGCAACAGCATCTCCTTTCTGGCCTGAGCCCATCGAATCCTCTGCCAGGAGACCTGCTACACTATAATAGCCTGTGACCAAGAGACAGTGGTCAAAATGCATAGGTCAACAGACACCACAAGACTCAAAAAGTGGGCTGCTCAGGTGTTGGAAAAATAGAAATATAAAAAATAAAATAGAAAAGGACATTGTGGCCCATATCAAAGAGTTTGGCAAGAAGTCCAACCTCACCCTGCACTGCGCATGGGTAGAGCTTTGCTAGTTACCTGACACATGAAACCAAGCATTTCTGTCTGGATCAAATGGCAATTCTACTCAAACCTGGTTAAAAGCACAGACTACATCCAAGACTCAGTGATCCATCAAAAAACAAGATCTGCAGCCACATTTCCAAATGCTAGAAACTGAAAGCCTGAATGTTGCTAAGGGAACACTTAGTTTTCAGTCTTTCTACTTTGTATAGGGCATCCTCTGTGCTAGTTTGTGTGTAAAATACTTAGCATACTTAGTAAAACACAGCTGACATTTGTATTTATATTCTATTTCATACTTATGGACCATGTATTTTTTTTAATCCAGCCCTTAAAAAAATTAATTTGTTGGAATTGTGTAAAAAAAAAAGGGGGGGAGAGGGAGAGAGGGAGGGAGGGAGGGAGGGAGGGAGGGAGGGAGGTTCATATAAAGAACCTACTCTTCCAGAAGACATGGATTTGGTTGGTTCATATAAAGAACCTACTCTTCCAGAAGACATGTATTTGGTTCCTAACACCCACTTGGTGGTTAACAACCACCCATAACTCCAGGTCCAGGGTGTCTGACAACCTCTTGTGACCTCTGTGGGCATTGAATGACACAGGTGCACTTACATATATGCAGACAATACAATTCACATAAAATACCTCCAAGTTAATGTTTACAAAAGCCAAGTTTAAAGTGCATACTCTTGAAGAAAACAGTTTACAAAGAGCTATTCTGCATCATTTTGGGTTTTGTTTTTTTGGGGGGTTGGAGTTTTTTGACAGAGTCTCCCTGTTGCCCCGGCCTGAACTCACTGTGTGGACCATGCCTCAGTCTCACAAGATTTACCTGCCTTTGCCTCCCTAGTGCTGGGATTAAAGGTATATACCAGCATGCCCAGCTTCTCCATCATTTTTTAAAACCATACTTTTATGTATATTAATTTAGTTTACACATTAATAACACCATAACAATTATTTTATTTAGGTTTTTATATTTATTTTCTATTTTTATTTATGTATTTGTGTGCATATGTGTATGGGCACCTAAAGAAGCCAGAAAGAAGACTTCAGATGCCCTGGAGTTGGAGTTTTACAGGCCAGTATGAGTCACTCAATATGGGTGCTGAGATTTGAATTCAGATCCTCTGAAAGAATAATGTATGTTCTTAACTACTAAGCCCCTCCTTCAGCCCCAGACATGTTTTGTTTTGATTTTTAATTTTTCTATTTATGTGGGTTTTTGTATGTGCAAGAGTCCTGGGGGCCAAAAGAGCATTGAATCTCCTGGAACTGGAATTGTAGATGGTTGTTAGCCACCATGTCAGGGTTGGGAATGGACCCAGGTTCTCTACCAGAGCTCTTAGAACTGCTGAGCCATCTCTCCAGCCCCTAGTCTGCATCTTTTATCATATTTTTATCACTTCCTATGTGAGACATTTTGGATATTGTTGTTTATGACATTTGACACTTAAAAAAATGGTTTTATGGGCTGGAGAGATGGCTCAGCAGTTAAGAACACTGGCTGTTCTTGCAGAAGACCTGGGTTTGATTCCCAGCACCCACATGGCAGCTAACAACCATCTATAACTCCAGTTCCAAGGAATCTGACACCCTCTTCTGCCCTTGGGCATTGTGTGACACAGGTGCACTTATATACATGCAGGCAATACATAACATAAAAATAGTCAGGCATGATGGGACACACCTTTAATCCCAGCACTGTGAGTTCAAGGCCAGTCTGGTCTACATAGTGAATTCTAGGCCAGCTAGGGCTACAGGGAGACCCTGTCTCAAAAAGCCAAAAAAATAAAAATAAAATCCTTTTTAAAAAATAAAATTGTTTTATTAAGGTTTTAATAATAAATCTCCACAACTTCGGTTACTTCCTGAGCTCCTGAAACTTTCTGTTTTCTTGGGAATAATCCTTGTACATATATTAACAGTTATTAAGGGAGTTCTCTGAGTTTACAAAATAGAATAAGACTCTGGCCCAGGATGGTTGCTACCACCTACAATCCCAGCTTTTGGGAGGCTGTGGCAGAAGGATTGACTTGACCTCTAGGCCAGCCTGGGATACATAATGATATATAGGACAGCTTGAGCTATAGAATAAGACTCTGTCTATAAATAAATAAATATTTTGAAGAAAGAAAAGGGAAACCCTCCAAAAGAAACGAAAATGCAAAATCACCCTGTTGTTTACCTAGAAATCCACATCAGTAAGTCAGAAGTAAAAAAAAAAAAAAAAATGCCAAGAGTACTATTAACTAGCCTAGTACAACCTCCTTGGCTTTGTTTAGTGTGTGTGTGTGAGGCACAGAATGGCCTCAGATCTACAATCTACACCATGGATCTGCCGGAAAGTATCAAATTGGAAATGGAGTCCTGAAATACAAGATCTGCCTGCATCACCCCCTGTCACCACAAGGGGGCGTCTCAGCGGCGTAATGACAGGACCCTTAACATACCAAAGGAAGAAAGTTTAAAATTTGATTGCATTGTTTGAGAAACAAGAGAGAGAGGAGAGAGAGAAAGGAAGTGATTGGGACGCTACCCGGAGGCCAGTCCCTATCAGTCTGGAACCACACAACCTCACAGCTGCTCTCGTTCTCATCAGAAAATAAACCGCTGGCGTCGAAGAGCCGCCTGTGTACTCAGACCTTTCCTGAACAAGCTCTTGTCCGACATTATCACATTGTCACCATCTACCAAGAAATCAGACATTTAATCCCAACATTTTCTTCCTACAGTAATATTTATTATGAACTTGATTTCCCATACTGAGTTCTCATGGCACGCTCCCAGCACTTGAATCCCCATTCTCTCTCTCCCCTCAGTCCTTAAAGCAGTTTTACTCTATGAAATTTGACTGCTCCAGGGACCCCAATACTTTGTGATTCATTCCTGAGGGGTCATCCACATTGCAGTGGGTATCTAATTCCCTTTTAAAATCTTTTTAGTTTGTTGATTTGTGTGTGTGTGAGTGAGAGAGAGAGAGACAGAAGACAGACAGGATCTTCCTATAGCCCCAAGTGACTTGGAACTCACTATATAGACCTGGCTGGCCTCAAACTCACAGAGATCTGCCGGCCTCTGCCTCTGTTGGTATTAGAATTAAAGACATGTGCCACCCCACCCAACCAAATCTTTTTAAAGTTTTTATTTATGTATACATGTGTATATGCAAATATGTGCAGGTGTCCACAGAGGCCAGAAGAGCTATAGTTACAGGCTCCTATGCTAGGTGCTAGGAACTGAACTCTGGTCCTCTGTAAGAGCAGCAAGTGCTCCTAACTACTGAGCCATTTCTCCAGTTCCCCCACCCCCTTTTATATATATATAAACTTATGTGTGTGAATGTATAGCCTGCATGCATGTAAATGCACCCATGTCATGCAATGCCTGAGGAAGTCAGAAAGTGGTGTTGGATTCCCTGGAACTAGAGTCACATGTTAGCCTCCATGTGGGTGCTGGGAGTCCAACTCGGGTCTGCTGCAAGAGCAGTCGCTACTCTAACTGCTGAGCCGTCTCTCCAGCCCCCGCCCCCTTTTAAGCTGAATGATATTCCACTGTCTGTACAGACCATGTTTTCCTAACCCCTTCTTCCATTAACACGTGGCTTGCTTCTACTTTTTGGTTGTTGTGAATAATGCTGTTATATGGAGACATAGAGATGCGAACATCTATTGATTGGTTTGTGGGCTGGTTTGTTGGTTGGTTGTTGGGTACAGGGTCTCAGTATGTAGCCTAGGCTGACCTTGAACTTTTAACAATTCTGCCTCAGTTTCCGGAGTGCCAGAGGTAAAGGATTCACTGTCTCTTAAATATCCTGTTTGTTATTTTGGATACACCTAGAAGCAGAGATGCCACATCATGTGGAAATTTACTTCTTTTATTTTTTAAATTATTTATCTTTTGGGCTTTTTGAGACAGGGTCTCCCTGTAGCCACAGCTGGCCTGGAACTCTCAATGTAGACCATACTGACCTTGATCTCACAGAGATCTACCTGCCCTCTCTGCTGGATTGAAGGCTGCTACATTCTGCTCCTGTTACTCTTTATGGAAATACTGATGAATGTGAAGCAATAACTCATGGTGGTTTTGATTGAAATGCATAGTGAGCACCTCACACATTCAGTGCCCATGCTGAGCTCCTGGGCCTCCAGCCCACACCCATGCCCCTCAGCTGCCCTCACCACTTGAGGAGCTCCCTCCGTCCTGCTCAGGTCAGGGAGCAATGGAGTCGTGGCTCCTCTTTTTTTCTCCAACCCAATCCAACCTGCCAGCAAAGCACAGCTGAAGCATCCATCAAAGGACGCGATGGGACGCCACCACACCTGTGAGGCGGCCGCGGCTCCCCTGTGCCAGCTTCTGCTTCACCCTCTTTCCAGTATGGTGTCCAAAGCTGGTCTATACTGGCTCCAAACCCCACGTGTCTTCCATCTCATTCATCTGGGGTTCGAGTGTGACCCAAGCCCTCTGTCATCCAGGCCAGTAATACTTCTCTGACCTCAGGACTCATTTACTCTGTTCCAGAATCATCACCAGTCTTTAACATGGCTCTCTAGTCCTTAAATGGGGCTGTAGTTACTATTCTCCTTTTTGTGATAAATAGCTGACCAAGAAACTTAAGGAAAGATTTCTTTGGGCTCACAGCTTGAGGGTGCATCGTGACAGGAAATGCACAGCAGCAGGACCCAAAGGCAAGGGTTCACTTGTTTCTCCATTTTTCAGCGTGGGCCCCAGCCCAGGTGATGGTGCTGACTGCATTCAGGCTGGGTTAGTTAAACCTCTCTGGAAACACAACCACAGACATACCAGAGTTACATTTCCTAAGCAGTTCCAAATACTATCAAGTTAACAATCAAGATTAGCTGTTACAGAGACACGGACACCTTGGAAGAGTAGCTTGCAAGCCTTGCTGTGAGGAATTGTGGTGACCGTGGTGAATCCTTCACTGTGGATGTCACTGGTGGTGGTTTCGGAAGAAAAGACGAACCATTACAGCTGAGCATGGTGGCACACACCTTTGATCTCAGCACTCGGGAGGAAGATCTCTGTGAGTTCAAGGCTAGCCTGGGCTGCGATCCAGTTCCAGGCCAGCCATAAGACTTTTGCTCTTTCTATTTCCTCTGCTTAGAAATTGCCCCTCCATGGGAAGTAAAAAGCTAAAATGCTCTCTGTAAACCCAGTGCTCATGTCCACGCCTTTGTATAGTCTCTTCCTGTGGTATGTGAGTAGGACCCATAACTTTTCCTAACCAGAAGAAAAATACAGCAAGGAGGTTGACAAGGTACCAGATGTTTAAGCTAGAGGCCATGTGTGGTGAGATGATATATCTCCCTCCTGAGGTTAGGAGGCAGGGCAGGCAGATGGGATGGCCAGTTTGTTCAGTCGTTTGTCAGGCTGATTTTCCTTCAGATCCTAATCAAGTGAGCCATTTAAAAGAGACATTAGACTTTCTTCAAACATAGAGACCTTCTCCTCCTCCTCCCATCCAACCCCCAAGAAGCAAACTGTCCTGAGATCTGCAGCCACAAGAACGAGTTGTACCCACAGTCACCAGGTTCCAGTGAGGAATGCACCTTGCTGATACCTTGAACAGAGAAGGGAATTCAACCCTGCCCAGGCTCTGTTCCCCAAAACTGACATAATAAATAGGTGCTTGATTTAAGAGGCTACATTTGTGACCACTTGTTCACATCAGAACCACCCTCCTGTCTGCAGGAGGCTTCTCTCCTTGGTACTAAGAGGCCACCCAAAGCAGAATGACTCTACCTTTTCTTCCACAGCATTTACTGATCTACCACAATGTTTTTCTCTGCTGGGGATCTGGATGTAGGTCTATGAATATTAAGCCTGTGCTGAAACACTGAGCCATACTGCCAGCCCTTCTATCACATGTTCATTATTATTGGGATGTATCTATGGTTTACCTTAGTTCCCTGTGGTAGCGCTTAATTACTGTAACAAAAACCTCTGAGGTTATTAACTTATAAAGACAAAAGGCTTAATTTTGTGATTTATAGCTCTGAATTGCATTATGTGGCTGAGGTTGGTTTTGAACTCCTGATCCTCTTGCACACTTCCAAAGTGCTGGGATTACAGGTATGTGCCATCATGTCTAGAAGAAAAGGTTTGGTTTGGCTCACAGTTTCAGAGGCTCTGGTCTATCCTCTGCTGGCCTGTTGCTTACAGGTCTATGATTACAAGCACCCCCAATGACCAAAAGACCTCCCACTGGATCCCTGTCTTAAAAGAGCTCACCATCTCCCAATATGTCATCCTGGGGACCAACAACGTAACACCTTTGGAGTACACTCAGATCCAAACTAAAGCAATACTCCACTGGAACGTGTTTTACTACTTCACATCACCACCACCACCACCCCAACTGATGTATAAACCTTTCAATGGTAGGAATTATTCTTCTGGTGCTGGGCATCAAATGCAAGGCTTATTCTTGTGTGCTGCCTTACATATGCTAGATAAGTATTCTACCACTGAGCTACAGCCCTAACCTGAGGGCAAGGATTTTGTCTGCGCTGTTTACTGGTTCCCAAGCACCTATAAGGGAACCTGAGCATCCTCAGATAAGGAGCTGGTGAGCATATGAAGGCATGCTGGCCTCTTAGGAACATTATGTGACATTATGCTATGGTAATTTATGTGCATGGGTTAGCTTAAGATGAGATCAGCATGCCCATGGAGTATGTGGGAGGCCTCTCTGGGGCTGCTGCTGGGGTCAAGTTTTTGGCCTTCTAGGCCAGGAATGCCAATGAGCTAATCTGGATGAAAAATGAACTGATTTGTAATCCAGTTCGACCTGACCACCTTAGTGCTGGATAGTTTGCACCAGTGACTCAGAATCTGTGACTCAGGGTCAGGTGGGCTCTGGAACCTGCTTCACCCCACTGGCCTCAGCACCTTGTGGAAGAGGTTGAGTATGAGGTCATAAGAAGTTTAGAGGCTGTTCCATGTCCTCTCTGGGGATCGGGGCTGCAGGTGGTAAGCTGCTCTCTGGAAGACTGGTTGTCATTTCTTCCTGGATGCTGCAAGTAGTTCTCCAGGAAACAGCCTGAGACAGAGTTTAGCAAACAATTAATAACACAGGGCCCTGGGACCCACCTGTGTGGAAGAGAAGGGGTAGAAACAGAGCTGGAAAGAGAGGGAGCCACCATGCAAACCTCAGCTGACCTTCAGCTTAAAGCTGAAATGCTATCAGAAGTGCTCAGCATTTGGACAAAAATGGATCAACTATTAGATGTAACCATCTGGGAAGGGTATGACCCTGGGCCAAGTGACTCCGTGGACACGCTCCAGCAGCAGGGCGATGTTTTCTTAAACAGAAGTCCTTCCCCTGTATTATTCAAGCACTGACCAGTACCCCTTCAACACGGGACTTTTTTTTTTCTATTTTTATTTTATCCCCAGGATGATATATTGGGAGATGGTGAGAGCCTTAAGACAGGAACCCAGTGGGGCGTTTCAGTCATTGTGGGTATGCCTTTGAAGAGGGTGGTGAGACCTGGTCCCTCCTAGCTCTCTTTTTTGTCTCCCAGCCACAAAACAAAGGGGTTCATTCCTCCATATCCTGTTGTGATGCATACTTCATTTTAAATTATATTAAAACTGCAAAAAATGGAGGCTAGAGAGATGGCTCAACAGTTAAGAGCAGCACTTGGATTCAGTTTCTAGCACCTACAGTGGGCAGTTCACAACTGCCTTTAAGTCCAGTTCCAGGGAATCCAGTGCCCTCTGGTCTCAGGAGTACCTGCACATATGTGGTGCACATAATGAACTCATGGAGGCACACATGGAGGCACATACACTTTTAAAAATGTTTTGGGGGCTAGAGAGATGACTCAGTGGTTAAGAGCACTTACTTCTCTTCCAGAGGATCTGGGTTTGATTCCTAGCACCCACACAGCAGCTTGACATCCATCCTTAACTCCAGTTCAAGATGAGCTAGTGCCCTCTTCTGAGATCTGTGAGCACAAGGCACACACGTGATGCACTTACGTATTATGCATGCAAAACATTCATACACATAAAATAAATCTTAAAAATAAGAAATAAGGGTGCTGGAGAGATGGCTCAGCGGTTGAGAGCACTGGCTATTCTTGCAGAAGGCCTGGATTTGAATTCCAGTACCCACACGGGGCGGGGGGGCGGGGCTAATAACCTTCCATAACCCTAGTTCCATGGTATTTGATGCCCTCTTCTGTCCTCAGTGGGTACACACATGCAGGCGTAACATTTATACACAGAAAATAAAAATAAATAAATAACATTTTGGTTTTGGTCTTTTTGAGACAGAATCTCTCTGTAGCCTCAGCTGTCCTGGAACTCATTATGTAGTCCAGGCTGGCCTTGAACTCACAGAGATCCACCTGCCTTGGCCTCCCATGTGCTGGGATTAAAGGCATGCACCACCATGCCTGGCTCCAAATAAATCTTTTTAAAAATAAAAAGAAGTAAAAATGATTTTAAATGCAAAAATGGGGAGTAGAGAGATGGCTCAGTGGCTGAGAGTACATACTACTTGTATTAGAGTTCTCTGAAGGACAGAACTGACAAAATGAATATATATTAATAGAATTTATTCATCAGCTTATTTCAAAGTTGTAACAACAGCTGAGCCACACTGGGAGGCTGAGACCCTGGTAGTCTCTCAGTCCTTGACAGTGACTGTCTCACACCAGAGGTCAAGACCCCCAAAGTTGCTGAATGCTGGTCACCTCAGCAGTCTCAATCTGAGCTGAAAGCCTGAAGGGATCCTGAAGCACTGCTGAGCCTCCATCAACCACGGAGCCTGGAGACCCTGGTTCTGACATCGTGAAGGCATCAGCTGTAGCAACAGGATAAATCACCTCAGTGGAGAGGAAAAAGACCAAGCCCCTTTTTATTTCGCTTGCTACCAGAAGGTGCTTTCTGCTTTGTGGTGGCTCTTCTTCTATCAATTAAGGCAATCAAGACAATCCCTTAGTTGAGGCTCCCTACTCAGGGGATTCTAATTTGTGCCAGGTTGCTATTAAAACCAACCATCCAGTATGGTCTCGAGTTTGGTTCCCAGCACCCACCACTCACTCACAACTCCCTGTACCTCCAGCTTCAGGAGATGGAGTGCCCTCTTCTGGGCCCCAAGAACACCTACATACAGGTGTCAAACACACAGACACACAGACACATAAATTAGAATAAAAAAATTTTTAATATTTTTATAAGCTGGGTATGGTGGTGCACACCTTTAAATCTCAGCACTCAGGAGGCAGAGGCCTGCAGAGCTCTGTGAGTTCAAGGTCAGGCTGGTCTATGTAATGAGTTCCAGACCAACCAGGGTTACAAAATGAGACCTTATTTCAAATAAACAAACAAAAACAGAAATCAATTTTTAATTGCAAGAACTGTCCCCCAAGTTGTTGCCATCGTTGTTGCCATGCTAGGGAGTGAACCCAGGGCCTCCCACACATAGGCAAGCACTCTGCCATTGAGCTAAATCCAACACCCATCCCAAAGAGTCCTAAGTACATCAGACAAAAGACATATTTCCTTTTCTTCTCCCTGTTGTTGTTGCTGTGAAGTATTGTCTTACCTCCTAGTTGAAGGAAGGGCTGAGTTGCATTTAGAAACTGAAGGAAAACATGATCTTTCCCTCAATCCAAGCAAGTTTCAAGGATATGTAAAGACCCCACGTCCATGTTCCCTATTTTGCTCCATTCTGAGGTATTGGAGGTCTGGAAAAGTAGACCCTGGATGGGCTGAGTTCTCCACCCCCACCCAGTTCTATTTTCTTGTGGCCGCTCTCTTCCTGGGGCATCAACCATCTGTACTCCAGGCCATTAGCCAATGTGGTGACCTTGACCTTGGCCTAGACCCGGCTAATGAATGGGACTGCCTGGCGTTTGCCCTGGGTGACCTGCTGTGACCAGTCATGCAGTTGCCCTCTTAAGACCATGCTCCATCAAGGCAGCGTCCAGGCATAAAAAGGCAAGACTGGAAAGATCACCTCTGGTGGACCAGGGACGCAGATCACCAACGCCATGGCCTGCCCAAGTCTAGCTTGCTGCCTGCTTGGCCTGCTGGCTCTGACCTCGGCCTGCTACATCCAGAACTGTCCCCTGGGCGGCAAGAGGGCTGCGCTGGACCTCGACATTCGCAAGGTGAGCCTCTTGTCCCCTTCCAGCTCGCTGAAGGCCAGAGGGGACTCCCAGAAGGGCACCTCCCCTGCCTTCCCAGTCCTGCCCTGACCTGGGAGCCCAGGCTTTGACAGGGCTAGGCTCCTGCCCGGGACAGCTGCTGAGGCCGAGGCCGCGCCCCCGTGCCCACAGCCGGGTCAACCCCAACACTCTCCCAAAATGTGCGCGGCTCTGACCCTGTCTGGACCTCGCCCCGCAGTGCCTCCCCTGCGGCCCCGGCGGCAAGGGGCGCTGCTTCGGGCCCGGCATCTGCTGCGGGGACGAGCTGGGCTGCTTCCTGGGCACCGCCGAGGCGCTGCGCTGCCAGGAGGAGAACTACCTGCCTTCGCCCTGCCAGTCCGGCCAGAAGCAGTGCGGGAGCGACGGCCGCTGCGCCGCCGCGGGCATCTGCTGCAGCCCGGGTGAGCGGGGGAGACGCGAGACGGGCAGGCCCGGCGCCCCCGGGTGTGCACCCCAGGCTAATTGACTCGCTCTTCTTGCAGATGGCTGCCGCATGGATCCAGCCTGCGACCCTGAATCCGCCTTCTCCGAGCGCTGAGCCCACTTTGCGGATACCGTCGGAGCGCACCCTTTGTTCCCCATAGCCACTTCCAGAAGGAACGAAAAATAAAGCAGATTTGCCCCCCTTCAACTTGACTGGCGTCTGACTATCAGAAACGGAAGGGAGGGAAAAGTGGACAGTGGGGAGCGGCCACTCTGGCCTGGGCTTGAGTCCTGACCGAGCAATTCGGAGCAGGAGAAGGCAAGCAGGCTGCCCGGAGAGGTGCTGCAGAGGCTGCCACCATCTTAAGAGTCCATAGAGGAGGGATGGTTGTGGGTGGCTCAGGGAAGCCGACAGTCTAGTCTCCCGTTCGCAGTGGAGGCAAGCCTGCAGCAGACAGACTTAAGAGCAACACTGAACAGTTCTGGGTCTAACGGGTGACTGTGAAGGAGGGACCGGCAGGAGAGACCCACCCAGGCACTTCTGACCTGGAAGGAGACTTCAGCAACCTCAGAGAGGGAGGAGGCAGTCCTGACCTAGAAGTAGGGGCCTTGTGGAGGGGAGTATGGTTGCTGGGCCATCATGTTTCCAAGGCCCCAAGGAGACCACTGCACTGAGAACCAGCAGGACTCGCTAGGCCTGAGCCCAGGAGCCACTCCTGCGTGTGCAGTAACAGAACCTATTGGTATGCTCTGGGAAGGTTTGAATTCTGAAAGTCCAGGACCACAAATGACCACAAAAAAGGGCCCAAGGGCAAAGAGAGAACCCCCCAATCTATAATTATCTAATTGCTGTATTAAAGACCCTCTTACTCTGGCAAAGCATGCCTCATTGGGGATCCAGTGTTGCTGAAAGCCCATGCTTTCACACTACTCCTAAACATAGAAGCAACCAGATTTGTTGTCTGTTTAAATGTGGTGGAGGCATGGGGGAGGGGGCTGGAGAGATGGAGGGTGGGGGTTGGAGCCCAGAGGTGGAATTCTAGATTCACAGGGACAAGGTTCTAGGCCCTGTCTCTGTCACAGAAAGCAAACAAACATGGAGCAAATCAACCCAGATGTCCCCAACCCACTGCATATGCACTCACAGGGTCAAGGCAAAGAAGACACACCTCTTTGGACACTGCCAGGTTGAGTTATACCTATTTACTTGTTTGGTTCAGTATTGAAGATTTTCTTATTTAAAATTTTTATTTCATTTATTTAAATTTTTATTTGTGTGCGTATGCCTGTGTGAAGGTATATGTACTTGAGTGTAGGACCCATGGAGGCCAGAAGAGAGTGCTAGATCCCCCTGGAACTGGAGTTACAGGCAGTAGTGAGCTGCCCCACGTAGGTGCTGGGAACCAAATTCTGGTCCTCTGCAAGAGCAGCGTGTGCCTGTAAACACTGAGTCATTTCTCCAGCTCAATATTTTTCTTTTTACGTTTTCTTTCTTTCTTTCTTAATTAAAATTTTTTGTGTGTACGAGTATTTTTGCTGTGTGTATAAGTGCACTACATGTATGCAGTGCCCACAGAGGTCAGAAAAGAGTGTTGAATCCCCTGGAACTGGAGTTACAGATGATTGTTAGCCACTATGTGAATGCTGGGAACCAAATCCAGATCCTCTGGAAGAGCAGTCAGTGCTTTTAACTGCTGAGTCATCTCTCCAGCCACTATATTATTTATTTATTTATTGCTAGGGGTGGGTGCACACATGCCACAGCATACCTGTGGAAGTCTTGGCACTTCCTCACAGCAGCCCCTCTGTTTCTGGACACTGATTGGGGAGGCAAGAGTTTATTGTGACCTCTAAACTTGCCCTTAAATGGCTCTGCTGCCAGGTAAGGGTCTCGGGCAAAGGAGAGACAGTCCAGGTGGCAGAAGGTGGGGTGCAGACGCATTTCTCTCAGAAGAGGGAGCCTGACTTTTCTAAAGAGAGATGGGGTGAAGGGGGTTCCCAAGTCTCTACCTGTACAGAGCAAGTGTCTGAACATTCTGAAACTGCCAGATATCAGCCCTAAGGATTAAACAGAAAAACAACGTGACCAAGCCACTTGCCTCTCTCACCTCCCTCTGGCAGAAAGAATTTACAGATTCCTGTTGGATCTGGTCCTGCTCTGGCCCTACCACTTTGGTGGCAGTCCCTGAGAGGGCCACATAAGAAGGAGGCTGGAAGCCATGACCAAGGGTAGGAGCCTGCCTGGCTACCGTTCCACCTGGCTCGACCCCGTCATGCAGAGCACTACCAGTGCCACAGAGGCTGCCTGACCAGGTCAGGGATGAGACCCAAGGGTGCTGAGGATATGGGAAGAGACCTGGCGCTGAATGGGGCACTTCAGCTCTCTGCATACCTGACTATGCTGGGCCACCTCAGCCAGGGGCATTGCCCCAAGGTTTGGATAGAAGGTTATACTCAGAGTAACTTCTGTCCCTCTGCCCTTGCCCCCAACTTTAGAGTCTGCAAAAGATCCCAAAGGAGATGTAACATCTTGTGACCCCCGCCTCCAAACTTGAGTAAGACAGCCCGATGGAAAGGATGCCCAGGGCAAATGCTGCGGCAGAGAGAGAAGGTTGGGACCAAGGAGGAAAGGGAAGGATGGAAGGCCTGGGAGAGAAGCCAAAATACCAAGGTCTGGGAGGTCTGGGAAAGATAGTTCAGGGAGTTGGGGGAGGGTCTAAGGCGGACAGAGGCCAAGTGCTGCTGACATTTTTGTTCTAAAGCTACATGTGCCAAAGGGAAAGGAGTCCTATGTCTGGGAGCCAGTGTGACTGTGTGTGTCCGGTCATCAGAAGTGTGTGTGTGTGTGTGTGTGTGTGTTTCTCTGGGTCTCTACTTATGACTGAGGTCCAGCGTCATGGGTTGCACCCAGCAGTTATTACCTTGTCTTCACCGCCTCTCTCCCCGCCCGACTCCCTCAAATCCAGAATAGGGTGAAATGCAAGCACTCTAGTACCGAGCTACAACCCCAACCTATCTCGTCTGTTTTCCTGCCTGAGAATGGGTGTTGTAGTATGAAGTTGTGCTTGCGGAGGATTCGCCACTGGGTTCTCGGTGGGTTTTGCCTCTCGGTGGTTGAAGACCCTAATGGTAGGGACACCTGGAGACGCAGCAGGTGGCATTATCTTTGTAAGGTCTGGGTGATGTCCCTGCCCCTTTCCCACCCAAGCAGGGTTTTGAACAATTGGCACTATACTGGGAACCCCGGGACCTGAGTGAGTCCCTCAAGCTGTTTGTATCTTCACCTCCCGAGATGAAGCCAAGGTTACCCCAGGGCTTGACCTCTTCTTTCTCTGACACTCTGGTTCCTTCTGTCTCCTTATAGCCTTTGCTATCTCTGTCTGTCCCTCTTGTACCGCCAGTATATTGCCTCTCTCTGCCTTAATTTCCGTTTCAGTTAGAGAATCACCAACTCAGCCTCCACAGGGCTTCAGGCCTGTTCCCTCCCTGATTTTGGGTCACGATCCCAATTGTCCTGATTTGCTTTGTTTTGTTTATTTGTTTTTTTGAGACAGGATCTTTCTGCAGCCGGGAACTTGCTAAGTAGCCTCGATCTCACAAAGATTCACCTGCCTCTGCCGTCTGATGGCAGAGATCAAAGGCAGGTGCTCCCATGCTCAGCTGTTCTGGACTTTACCGAGGTATCTGGGTGCCCCAGATCGCTTCACTTACAGGTTCTGCCTCTCCGCTGGGGTGGATCTGTCCACGACTTTGGGTGCGGTGGGGCGGAGGGTTCGCTCCATCGCCCTCCCTTCCCCTCCCCGTTCCAGAGACAGAGACAAACACCGCTGTGCTTTTATAAAAGTTTATTTTCCATGTTGCAGAGGCGAGGCTGGGGCGGTGGCTCAGTAGACCTCTGGCTTAGCAGGCCTGGCTTCCCGCGCCCCCGCCAGCTGCGCCAGCCGCAGCAGCAGCGCCCCGGTCGGCCCGGCCAGCTGCGTCGTGTTGCTCCGGCCCCCGGCGCGAGTGGAGCGGAGAAAACCCTCGCGGCACTCGGGAACGGCCACGCAGCTCTCTGCGGGAAGAGTCGAGTGAGCCCGGCGCCCGGCGGGCCGAGCTCCAGGGGACTCCCCGCCCCGGGCCCCCCGCCCCCGGTCCCCGGCCCCGCCCCCGCCCCGGGCCCCCCGCCCCCGGCCCCGCCCCCCGCCCCGCCCCGGCCCCCCGCCCCGGGCCCCCCGCCCCGCCCCCGGCCCCGCCCCCCGCCCCGCCGCCCCGGCCCCCCGCCCCGCCGCCCCCCGCCCCGCCCCGCCCCCCCCGCCCCGCCCCGGGCCCCCCGCCCCGCCCCCGCCCCCGGTCCCCGGCCCCGCCCCCGGCCCCCCGCCCCCGGCCCCGCCCCCCGCCCCGCCGCCCCGCCCCGGGCCCCCCGCCCCGCCCCCGCCCCCCGCCCCCGGTCCCCGGCCCCGCCCCCCCGCCCCCCGCCCCGCCCCCCCGCCCCCCGCCCCGGGCGCGCACCGTCGCTGCAGCAGATGCCCGCGGCGGCGCAGCGGCCGTCGCTCCCGCACGGCTTCTGGCCGGACTGGCAGGGCGAAGGCAGGTAGTTCTCCTCCTGGCAGCGCAGCGCCTCGGCGGTGCCCAGGAAGCAGCCCAGCTCGTCCCCGCAGCAGATGCCGGGCCCGAAGCAGCGCCCCTTGCCGCCGGGGCCGCAGGGGAGGCACTGCGGGGGTGGACCGGTCAGCGCGAGGGGCCTCGCCAGCGCGGGGCCGTGCGGACCCCCGCGCTTCGGTGGAGGCCCCGAACGGGCCGAGAGAGGGCGCGGGCGGGAGCGCAGCTCTGAACTCCTCGGTCACCGGGCGACAGGACCAGTTCTCACTAAGGCTGCTCAACACTCACCGCAGCTGGGCTGCAGCACCGGAAGGCCTTCCTCAGCCCTGGGGGGTCACTGGTGTGCACCAGTCTCTCAGAGGCTCACCTTACCGATTTTCAGCCCTTCTCCAAGCACGTCCCTACATCCCTAGGTCATCTTTCCCTCCACCCCACCCCCACCCTCCGCTCCACCCCCACGCAGAGCACCCAGACCCAGGGAGAGCAGACTGTGGCCCTTCTTCTCATTTTCTGGTCTCGTTTTTCCCGGGGACCCAAGGTGGTAGGCCTTACCTGGGCCTCTACCTCCTGCCACCCACTATGGCCTACTAGGTAAGTGGCAGGGATCAAACAGAAGCGGGTAGGAAGGTACACCAACCCCTGGTGCCTCGGGCTTCCAAAGAAAACCTACTAAATTGAACCTGGTCATTAGATTGCCTTCAGTTCTGACAGAAGGGAAATAAAAGTGGATCGGCTGGACCTGTAGCATAAGAGAATGGGGCTGGGCACCTAGCATAGTCTCAGGTCATCTTCTGGTTGCAGAGAGAGACTGGCACTTGTGGCTAGAAATGGGGCCATGAAAGGCTGGGTCTGGGTAGAAGAGGTCTAGAATTTGTGCTAAGCTTTGTATACTCCAGTCAGTCCTGATGAATGGACCCCCGTGGATGAGGAGAGGCCTGATCACCCAGTTCTAACTGCTCCAGCCACGTCCAGTTACGGGGGAGTGTCTCTCATTCTCTAGCACCCCGTCCTCATGGAGACAGTGTCCTTCCTACCTCTTCCTCTGGGGGACCTGATCCTCCCTCTCTCTCCCATTTGAATAATCCGTCTGCTCTGCCGTACCACCTCCTTCCAGAAACCTCCCCTAGTCTGACTTCTCTGGTAGCCGCCGTCCCTCCCTGCCCCGACCCCATGGCGTCATTCCTAGGACACTGCCAGCAGAGATGGACCACAGTGGTACCTGTCTCAGCTCCATGTCCGACATGGCTCTCTTGCCGCCCCTTGGGCAGTTCTGGAAGTAGCAGGCAGAGGTGATGGCCAACAAGCCCAGGAAGTAGGCAGACAGCATGGTGCTGGGCATCCTGGTGAGCGCAGGCGGGACCTGTGTTCAGCTGGCTCTGCGTTGCTGCCTTGGCAGGCTATTTATGTATGTAGGTGTTCCCTAGGAGGCGACAACGTGGCTGCTGCCCCCCTCCCCAGTGACTCCCCAGGAACCCACAGCAGACAGGTCCCAAGCTGTCAGCAGTGATTCAGGCATCTGGGGACACACGTGGGCCTGTCTGTGCAGAGGATGGTGGAGGAGGGGGGCAGGCCAGCAGGCTGTCATCGGTCCCAGTGTGAGTGGAGCTGCTGCAACTGTGACTGTGGTGCTGTGTGCCGGGGAGATGAGACAACTTGGGGGTTACCTGGAGCATCTCGGCTACTCTAAACAGACTGGGGATCAATAAGCCACATCCACCAAGGGTGTGTTTGGAGCAGGATCAGGATCAGAAATGGTGGAGTAGGGACAGGCTTGTTAGTTGTGGGGGTGGATGGGTGACAGGAACCACACACACCTGGTGGGGGTGAGCACATCAGGTTTTGGGAAGAAAATTGCCACTTGCAGCTGTGTGGACAAAATCAGCCATAATCATGGAGTCAAGGCCAGAACACAGAATCATGGGGTATCACAAACTTCAGGGGAGACCTAAGATGCTCCTACCTCATGCACACCCCATGCACAAAGGCCTCAGGTTCTGAGACTGATGGCCTTGGGGATAACTCCTAACTGGTTTCCCATGACCTCTTCCTACTCAAGATTAAAATTAGGGGACTACTGTGGGAATAGAAACTCCAGGCCCAAGGAGGGCCTGGTGTCATAGGCCTCTGGGCTTAGCTACTTGAGAAGCTAAAGCAGGAAGATCAGAAATTCAAGTCCAGCCTGGGGTATAGAATAAATTCAAGGCCAGGCTGGGGAACTTAGTGAGACCTTGTCTCAACATTAAAAAATAAAAAGAGGGCAGAAGGCTGGGTTATAGCTCAGAAGAGTGTGCATGATTTCCTGGATTAAGTACTGAAAAAAAAAAAAAAACGTGGAGAGAGCGTTCCATGACCCTAGGCAGCTATCATCTCTGGCTTAGGGTAGGGATAGGGTGGACTGCTAGACCCAATCCAACAAAACAGGTTTTGATTTCTGACTTCAGGCCATAAGTCATTTGTTTTTTCAAATAGAGCCTGCTGTAGTCTAAGCTGACCTTGAACTCACTATGTAGCATAAGCTAGCCTTGAATTTCTGATCCTCCTATCTCCACCTCTAAAGCGCTAGGACTTAGACATGTACCAGCATACCCTGCTTCAGGCTGAACCTGAAAAAGGGTTGCAGTTTTCTTCCACTGGCCACCAGAGTCCCTCTATGGTCTTGGACCCAGGTTGGTCAGAGCTTGCCCTCTAGACCGTGCACATCCTTGGGTCTTCAGCTCCCACAGGCTCCGGCTGCCTCTTCAGGCATACATAATGCTTCAGGGAAGATCCAGGGGACGCAGTGGCCTCTTCCCCACCAAGAGCAGCTGGGTAAAGTGGCTAAGGTGGCCTCCAACACCTGCGACCTGAGACTTGACCTTTTAGGAGTGTCCCATTAGGCATTTGAGAACGCTTTAAAAGGCAGCTGTTATACAGGGATATTGAGTCCAGTGGCTTCTATGGCTTGGAGCTTCCTGACTTAGGCAGGTCACAGGACATCTCTATGCCCCACTTAACTCCAGGGCAAAGTAGGGAAAAGCAATAGCCATTGCCTAGGGCTAATCATTTAATATGCTAAAATTGTATGAAAGTGCATGCATGCACCACTGTATAGTTGATATTGGCAAGGTATTATTAATACCTTTGTTAAGAGCTAAAGAGATTTTTTTTCCAGAGAGAACAGCTTCCTTGGCCAGAAAGATTTTTTGGGGGGGTGGGGAGAGGTCTCACTAAGTAGACTAAGCAGACCTCAGTCTCACAGAGGTCTACTTGTCTCTGCCTTCTGAGTGCTGGGATTAAAGGTGTACACCACCATGCCTGGCTAAAAAGAAACTTTTTATTCCACTCTCCACTCATGGATGAAAAATAGCCCTGCTCAGTAGTGAGGCACCTGAAGAGGGGGATGCCCTGCCGGGCCTGCTACGGGGCCCTCCCTTCATTTAACTTTAGTTAAATGTACTTTAGTTCCTAGCGACCATCTGAAAACTGCTGGAGCCGGGTTGACTGAGAGACACTCTGTGGGACAGACCTGGGAAGGACCGTTGACCTGCCATGGCTGCCAGGACCATCCTCCTTAAGGCCCCTTGAAGACCTCTGCATAGATGTCTGAGGGTCCATGTTGTTCTTAATCACCTAAGTGTCTCCACTGCTGGGAAACGTCTCCTTAGTGTGGTGACCAGCTTTATTTCAAATATATTACCTCCGTGTGTCCTGAAGACCTTCAGTTCTTCCTGTATGTCCTTTTCTCAAAGAACTTTTTTGCATTGTCTTTAGATCCCCTACACCTCAGTGTGTGATTCTGATTCATGAATCAATTAAAAAAGGTAAGAGTTGGTTCTTTTTTGGTGGTATAGAATGAGTCAGTGTTTTACTCTGTAGTCCAGAAAGACCCACAACTTACTACATAGCCTAGGTTAGCCTTTTAAAACTTGGGGCAATCCTCTCGCCTTCTCTTTTACTTTTTTTCAGCCTTACCTGTTTTCAGCCTTCTCTTTTACTTTTTTTTTCTTTTTTGAGACAGGGTCCCAGTTGGCCTAGAACTACTCACTATGTAGACCAGGCTGGCCTCAGTCTCACAGAGATCTGTCTGCCTCTGCTTCCCAAATGCTGAGATTAAAGGTATGCACCACTATACCCAGCTATTTAAATATTTTTATTTTTTGATATTTTACTTATTTTTATTTTAGTGTATGAGTGTATTCCCTGCAGGAGTGAAAGTGCAGCCATGTGATGCAGTGCCTGAGAGGTCAGAAGAGGGCGTTGGATTCCCCTGGAACTGGAGTTATGGAGAGTTGCCAGCCACTATGTGGGTGCTGGGAACCAGACCCAGGTTCTCTGCAAGAGCAGCCAGTGCTCTTAACCACTGAGCCATCTCTCCAGCCCTGAGCTCTCACTTTTATCATTTTCTAATTTGGGTCCGTGTTAATGGGATACTCAGTTGCTTAGAACTTTAACTTGAGGTTATTTCTCTCTCGCTCTCCTTGATGTGTGAGTGAATGTGTATGTGTGCTGTACCCCCTCTAGAATGAAAGCCCAAGATGTGAATGAAAGCCCAAGATGTGAAAACTCTCCTGGGAGAGTTTTTGTGATAGAATGAGTTTTCAATAAATTATATAAGGCATGAACAGAGGAAGTCCCAGGAGCCGCCTTAGAGCTCCAGGGAATTACCAGACGACCTTTGGGAAGTCAAACCTGTTTTCAAGGTTACTTATTTGATGTGCCAACCCCACTTACTATCTCATTGTAGTCTTGTTTGTTTGAGGCGGGATTCATGTAGCCTACTCTGTCTTTGAACTTGCTATGTATCTGGCATCAAGTTCCTGATTCTCTTGCCCCTATCTCCCAAATGCAGAGACTTCAGGCATATGCAATCATGTCCAACTTCACTAGGGTGTTTAAACTATTTTAATCTGGGGGATTTTCATACGATAGTTTCATGGTATTTGCATCTCCCCTTACTACTCCCTGCTCAATTTAGTGTACACTATACACACACACATGCATATATATATATATATATATATATATATATATAGCCTGTAGAGTCTAAAATGCATCCCCAGACGTCCTTCAGTGTGGGTCCATCCACTGGAGCCTGGTTAATCTATCAAGAGTTGCACCCTTAAAAGAAATTGACTCTGCCCCTCCCAGCAGCAGCCATAGGTTGCATAGTTCCTTAGGCAGGGTTGGGGTTTCTTACCCACTTCCTCATGTCTATGCTGGGATTTTTGTGTGGTTTGATCTTTCATGGGTCTTGTGCATGTTGTCACTATTGCTGTGAGTTCATATGAGTAACTGACCAGTTCTCTGGAAAACTCTCTTTCCTTGTGGTTTTCCACGCTAGCTCTTACGATCTTTCCACCCCTCTTCCACAGCGATCCCTGAGCCTTGGGAGGTTGATATATATCCCTATTCCGGGATAAATGCTCTGCAGCCTCTTGTTCTCTGCACATTGGCCAATTGTGGGTTCTGTGTCAATCACTTCTGCTGCATAAGGAAGCCTCTCTGATGAGAGTTGAGAGATGCATTAATCTATGGGTGTAACAATAAGTTATTAGGAGTCAGTTTAATACTATAACCATTTAGTAGAAATCTAGTATTAGGTTCTTCCCTAGGCCCTGTGACCCATCTAACCTTAGGTTCCTAGGCCTGATATCAGTGTCAGGTAAGGTCCAGCTTATGAAGTGGACCCTAACTCCAATTAGAGATGGGTTGCTTACTCCCATATTTGTGCCCCTGTTGCACTGATGGACAGGTGTTGCCAGGTCAGTTGTTCTATTTCACAGGAGTCACAGCTGGGTAAGATTGATGATTGTTTTTTCCATCCAGCACTATGAAAGCTAGACGGTAGAGATGAGGCTTTGAAGTCAGCACCAGCTTGACTGCTCCTTGTTTGTTCTACAGCTCACGTTATGTAGTGTCTTCAACAATAGGGTCTTACTGTGTAAACTCTCGCGTGAACAAAAACAAGCAAAAAGCATTGATCGGGGATAACAAACATCTGTGAAAATCCTGAGCCTTGGGCTCATAGGAAACAGATCCACGTCTGTCAAAGCACACCTCAGATGGATTGAAAGGCTGAATAAAATCCAATCGGGTGTGTGTGTGTGTGTGTGTGTGTGTGTGTGTGTGTGTGTGTTCTGGGGAGCCTGTCTATTCATCAGACTCTAAAGCACGTAACCACCAAGAGATTAGGAGTGAAACTGCCTCATAGAATTCTTGTTTTGCAAAAATAGTATAAGTAAAAAGGAAAATGTTTTTAACAAATCTTGTTCTTGTTTTGTTTTTGGAAAAGGCCTCACTCTGAGTGTGAGTTCATCGAACTCGCAGATATCTGCCTGCTTCTGTCTCTGTTGGAATTAAAGGCTAGTGCCACAAACCTTTATTAAAACCCAGCAGGTGATAGGTTGAGTGAATTCACATCTGGAGCTTCTCACAGGTAGCTCTGGGTCCCTGGCCAGGCCTGCTGCAGTGCTCGGCCCCTGCGGGGAGTTGCAAGCTCTTCCCTTAGTTGGCCAAGGGAAGAGCCAGGACTGTCAACAGGCCTCCCTAGAAGGAGCCAGACATTCAGGGAAGCCCGCTGTGCAGGGGGATGGGAAGAGGAAACTCAGGAAAGACAAAAAAACTTAAGGACCCCGGGGACTTAGGGGGCGGAAGCGCTGAGCCTGGATCCGACACAAATTGGCCAGCGCGGCTGGGATGCACGGAGCGGATGCCCCTGTGGCCCCGCTGCGGCACGCTGTGCCCTGACTGCTAAGGGCCACGTGAGGCTGCGCTCGGAATCACTCAGCGCCATCACCGGGTCCCAGGGGCCCCGCAGGGAAACGTGCACGGAGTGGCGCCCTCGCGCCTGCAGCTCCAGGCCGGCACCGGAGAGCCCGGTGAGCCTCGCTGGGGTCCTCCCTGCGTCCTCTGGGGCACAGTCTCTGCCTAGGGCGCTTGAGGGAAAGGGTAGACCACCGTGCAGAGAAAGAGCCGGAGGGCACAACTCACAGCACAGTTTTGCAAGGTAGTGAAGCAAGACCCAGCGTGTGTATGTGTGCATTCGTGAGGGCCTGACTGTATGTGCATACTTGAGTGCTTGCACGAGTCTGTGTGTGCATGCATGTGTGCATGCTTGTGTGTGTCTGCATGCCTTTGTGCGCACACGTTTTTGTGGTGTGTGTGTGCGTGTGTGTGCGTCCTCCTGTGTCTCACCAAGTGCTGGGATTAAAGACATGCGCCGTACTGGCTTCATCACGGATTTTCACACCAGGGTTTCATTAGAGTATGTAGCAGTCTTCTGCCCAGTTTACATTTCTTCCTACTGAGTTACAGAAAATCCCATGAGGAGGGGCTGGAGAGATGGTTTGGTGGTTAAGAGCATTGTCTGTTCTTACAGGGGATCTGGGTTCGATTCCCAGGGCACACCTAGTGGCTAACAACCATCTGTAATTCCAGTTCCGGGGGATCTGGTGCCTTCTTCTGGACTCCATGGGCACTGCTTGTACAGATGCACTGACATACATGCAGGTTTATACACTTACACACATTAAAAAATAAATAAAATACATTGGTGGAAACATCTGGAAGGTAGGAGATCTGATGACATTCTAAGCTTTTGGTTTAGTGAAAACTAGAAGGAATGAATGTTCCAGAAAACAAGGCAGCTGTGACATCTTATTTGATATGATAGCTTCAGAAATCACACAGAGCAAATTCTACCATACTTTATTGGCTAAAATAGACTCTGGGCTACATAGCCAGACCTTGTCTCAAAAATCAAAGTAACCAAAAAATGAGAGAGAGAGGAGAGAGACTGAATAGAGGCTAGGAAGACATGCTAGAAAACTGGGAAATAATCATTTAAAATAATCACAGTGGCTTGAAGTCAGGAAAGAAGATTGTTTTTTGGGACAGATTTTTCCCAGCAAGTGTTGCTAAGGGGAGGGGCAGGGCAGCTGGAGGAGACGTTAAGCCTGGCTTACAACACCAGGGTCTTCTACAGCAGAGCTCGAGCAGCCGTCAGGCCACACCCCCAACCTCTCCCACTGATTTCTGAACTTTGAGGGTTCAGGCCACTGAGCTTATTTCCATCATCTCATTACAGGTCACCTCTCTGAAGCCACTGCATGCATATAAGCGCATGTCCTTTTGTCTCATCCCCTTGTCGCTCATGGTCCTTTTCCTGTTCCATCCCAGCTGCGGAGCTCATCCTGTGTGTGGGAAGGAGGAAGGCAGGTGAAAGGGGTTCTCTCTAGAGGCTCCCAGCTTGTGAGACAGGCTAATTACAGACTTCCTAATGGCTGAGCCATGGGATTGCATTTCATCAACCAAGTTAGAGCTAATGTCTGGGCCTTGGGCTCCAGGAAAAGGCATCAACAATCTGCAGGGACCTGGAGGGGCAGGGGGAAGGAGAGGCCAGCTTGGGACTGCTGTCCTCCCCATCTGATTTTCTGCCCTTCCCTCTAAAAACCTTTTTACAAAATACTTTTTAAACTTTATTTATTTTATGTGTATGAGTGTTACGCCTGCATGTAAATACATCTGTGCTGTGCATTGCCCGAGGGCGTCAGAAGAGAAAAAAAGGACATGGAACTGGAGTTAAAGACAGTTGTTTGTGGCCATGTGGGTGCTGGGATTTGAACCCAGGTCTCCTGCAAGAGCAGCCAGTGCTCTTAACTTCTGAATCTCTCCAGCCCCACAAAATATTTTTAAATTACGTGGGTGTGGATATGAAGGGTTTTGTGCAGGAAAGTGCAGATGTCCTCCAAAGGCACCGGATATGGCTGCTGAGAACACAGTTCAGGTTCTCTAGAAGAGCAGTATACATACCTGTCTTTAGATTATAAGTTGTGTGTGTGTGTGTGTGTGTGTGTGTGTGTGTTTATGTGTGGGTACTGGTGCCCAAGGAGTCCAGAAAAGGGCATCAGATCCTCCTGGAGCTGGAGTTACAGGTGGTTGTGGGCTGCCTGACATGGGTACTGGGAACCAAATTCAGGTTCTGGAAAAGCAATATGGACTCTTAGCCATGAGCCACCTCTTCAGGTCCCTGCCCTTCCCTTTTAAAATATTTTATTTATTTATTATTTTTATTTTATGTGTATGAGTATATTACTGTATGTGTGTTAGTGCACCCATGTCATACAGTGCCCACAGACATCAGAAGAGGACATTGGATCCCCTGGAACTGGAGTTAAGAGTGGTTGTTAGCCACCATGTGGGTGGGAACTGAACTGCCTCCTTTGCAGGAACAGTGAGCTCTCTTGAACTGGGCCATCTCTCCAGACTCCTGCCTTCCCTTTCAAAGCCCGTTTTCTCCCCAGGGGTAGGAAATGCACCCATTTTCATAAGGCCAACTCTGTTGAGTGCTTATCTGGTAACACAGCCTTTAATTTGGCACCTACAGGTATAATGTTGAGGTTCTCAAAGCTGTGCTGTAGGTAGGTCATGTAGCTAGTATGCTCTACTTAATCTCTACTGGGATTCTGGTTCTTCATGGAGGGCTTGGATCCAAGTGGAGGTTCCTGAAGTGTGGTCAGTGGTCTTACCACATCAGTGAGAGAGGTACCCATGGAATCTGTGGGAGACTATCCAACTCCAGAACCACAGCCAGTCATATTAATGGCTCACATAACTGAATCTTCTTTTCCTCCTAATCCCACAGTTGTGTGAATTAAACAGTTCATGTAAAGCACTTAGCACAATGCACAGAATATTGCCCTCAATACATTCCTGCTCCTCTCCCTCCCCGCCCCTCCCCACCCCTCCCCACTCCATGTGTGTGTGCTTCACCTCCTGAGTGTTGGGATTAAAGGTATGTGCTACCACACCTAGTTTATGTGGTTCGGGGATCAGACCCAGCACTGATTTTTTTTTTTTTTTTTTTTTTTTTGAGGCAGGGTCTCCCTGTAGCCCCAGCTAGCCTGAAACTCACAGAGATGGACCTGCTCTGTCTCTAGGTGCTGGGACTGAAGGTATGCACTGCCATTCCTGGCTCATTAGAGCTTCTTACCTAGTGAGCAAAAAGTTTGCGCGCTGAGCCACATCTCAGCGCCATTCCTTTGTGATGTCACCAACACTAAATTCCCATATGTAGCTGGACTTACTTCTGGATTTTGTTTTCTTGATTTGTCATGGGTTAGCTCTTCTAAAGACACTCAAACCAAGCCTCCCATCCCCTGTTTATTGAGTTCACTGAAGGGGGTAATCGGCTGAGCAGTAACTAGTGTTAGGTGAGCTCTTGACCACTGAGCTACACCCCAGGCCCCAAACTGTTCCTTTTATTCTGCCTTTTTCCAATGAGCTTTATAGGAAGACTAGTACCTAATGACCAGACAAATGCACATGGCATAGATATTAAGGGAAGTAGCACGTGGCAGAAACACACACTGCATACATAAAAATACTTTTGGGGGGCTAGAGAGATGATTCGGTTGTTAAGTATGGTTTCTGCTCTTTCGGAGGACTGGAGTGTGGTTCCCAGCACTCATGCTAAGTGGTTCATAACCATCTGTAACTCCATTTCCAGAGGATCAGACACCATCTCCTGGCCTCCATGGGCATGCACATGTTCATACTCTACATACACACAAGGAAAAAAATACTTTATTGGATGAAGATGTGGCTCAGTGGTAGAGTTTGCCTAATGTGCTCGAGGCCTGGGCTTGACCCCCCAGAACAGCCCTACAGTGGGAACGACTTTCTTTATAGAAAAAGTATTGAAAAAGATAAAATGTTTCTGGTGATCATGTCTTGTTAGTGCGGAGAAAGGAAACACTGTCTTGTTACGGCTCCAAACCTTAACGAAAAACACTAACCAGTCATCAGCTGTCTGCTCCTCCTCCTTTGCTTTCCAGTCTCTAAGTATGCATTTGTGCCTAACACTGTGACTACATTAGTTAGAACCAGTCTGTATCATGTTGTATTGTCCAATCCAGTAGTCACCAAAATGTGGCTGGCTGGTGGCACTAGGAACTTAAATTCTATTTACTTTCTTTGAGAGTCTTTCTCCATAGTCCAGGTAAGCCTAGAACTCACTAAGTAGTCCAGGCAGGCATCGATTCATAATGGATTCATAATGGTTGGGATTATAGGTATGAGCCACTGCACCCCCACCTTTTATTTATCTTCAGTGTAAATAATCACAGGCTGGATAAAAGAGACTATACCAGACAGCCCAGTTTTAGCCAGTTCCCAACCTGGACTCTGTTTTTCACTCAGAACCCGAGGGAAGACACTGCACATGCAAATGGCAAGGAGGCCAGGTGAGGAGACAGAAGGCCTGCGCAGGGAGCGGAGTGGGGGGAAGCTGTGGGCTAAGCCCTGCGCATAGAACACCCATGGGGGCTCTGTGGTAGGAGGTCAGCCCACAGCAGCCCCACCCTACCCCAGTCGCCATCACAATGGCATTCAGGCCAGCATCACAATACAACTGGCGGTGGGAAGCTGGTCTCTTTGTCTGAAGACCTAGTTACAGAAACTCTGGTGTCAGAGGACCGTTTCCCAGGGGATGGAAAGGGGCCCAGCAGCCAAGTGGCCTCAAGATGGAGATCTATAGGAAGGAGCGGTACGGGTGTGGGGCTGGGTAAGCCTCTCAGCCCCGAGACCCAGGGCCTGCAGGGCCCAGCTGCCCAGCTGCAGGGGGCAGGGATTCTCTGAGCAGCGAGCTCAGAGTTCCTGTTGTTCCTGGCCATTTGGTTCTTTTATTTCTTCTACCTTCAGGACTAATTCTGACAGAGCCTCCCCTCTACCTGCTCAGGAGCTAGAGGGGTGACTGAAGGTGGTTGATAGAAGCTGACATGGCCCAGTTCCGGCGAGTAAGGTCAGGGAGGGGTCAAGAGCTAGATTCTTGGCCCCACAGGGCAGCTGGTCAGGCTTCAGCTATGTACCCAGGAAATGAAGATCTGGAGCCTGGAGTCCCTTTGCTCCATCAAGCTACCACCTCCTGTCCCCAGTGCTGCATGTCAATAGGAGTCTCTTGCCTCCTTTGAGTACATGATGCAAGAAGGCAGAGTCTAGCAGACCCTGTGACCAGGCCAGGGACAAGAAGGTTGCAGAAAAGGCGAGGTTGTGGGGTGTGAGTCTTCTCAGTGGAGCTGAGCTCTGTATGTTTGCTGGGAAGTTGTTCTGTGTCTGGCCCCAGGCTCTGAGGTGAAACAAAATGCCATTGGGACAAAGTAACATCAACTTTTTATTTCCTGGTGTCTTTGAGGCAAGAGCTTGCTATGTAGTCTAGGCTGGCCTTGAACTCACAGAACTCCTCCTACCTCTGCCTCCCACCTGCTTTGATTTGCAGGCCTGTACCAGCTCACCTGGCTTTCATTCCTCTTTTCTAAGGGGAAAAAGTGGCAGGGATTCTGGCAAAAGTGGAGAAAAGAGTACTTCCTTCTGGGGAGAATCTTGAAGATAAACAGTTCTAAGCCTCCCTCTGGACAAGACTAGGTCCTGGCTACCCCAGGGCCCCCAGGTCTACTTATCTAGCAGAGTTGTGCAGGCACCTCTAGCACAGCTGCTGGGAGGCAGCTCTGGGCACTTGGCTGATGTTGACTCCACACTGGTTCCCAGGAATGGGTGGGCAGGGCATCCCTAAGAATGGTTTCCAGCAGTCAGCAATGAGATATAATGGCTAACTGGGAAGCAGGCTGCTCCCGAGATGACAAAAGGATAGGAATTCAAGCCCCAAACCAAGGCCTCTGTAGGTACAGGGGTGGTCTACACAGCACCCAGACAGGTTAGCGGAGGGCTGTGCAGGAGCCACCGGCTAGTGGCAGGGCAGCCTATCCGCGCGGACCAGTCTCACGTGAAGGCTGTAATCAGTAGTGGCACACAGAGGGAGAGAAGCGAGAAGTTCCTAAGGCCCGCCTGTGTAATGATTTCCCTAGACTCAAAGCACACACGAAGAAATCTCTCGGCTCTGGACGGAGTCCCAGGCAGCCAGGATGAACATGTGGTTCCGGAGGATCATGTCAGGGGCTCCTTCCTCACTGTGCTTGCAAAGGAATGGGGACAGCATGGAGTATCTCTGCACTGATACTCTTCTAGAGACTAGAAACTACTTGACAGGAAACGAGAGAGAGAGAGAGAGAGAGAGAGAGAGAGAGAGAGAGAGAGAGAGAGAGAGAGAGATTTTTCCTTTGGGACTCCATAAAGAATTTAATTTTTTTCTTTCGGTCTTTCTGAGACAGGGTCTCCCTGTAGCCCCAGCTGGCCTGGAACTTGCTATATACACCAGGCTTGCCTTGAACTCAGAGATCTGCCTGCGTCTGCCTCCTGAGTGCTGGGACTCAAGGCATACGCCACCATGCCCAATCAGGCTTAATTTTTAAAGAAAAAAAGAAGAGGGGAGCCAGTGAGTGGCTCTGAGGGAAGAGGCGTCTGTGGCCAAATACTGACGAGCCCTCTTTCATCCTTAGGACTCACATGGTGGGAAAAAGCTGACTCCTACCGGCTGTCCTCTAACTTCCACAGGTACACCGTGGCACGCCTTCACGTGGCCTACACACATATAGGAACAAAATATTTTAAAAAGGCATCGTAGAAACAAGTATATTTCCTACAGTAACCTGCATATGGAACAGGTGTCTCCTCGGAGGGTAGCTCCAGGAGCAGCTATGTACACTAGCACACACAGCAAGCCCATGGTTCTGGGCCCTCACACTGGATGGATTTGAAACCAGCTTTTGCTCTTTCAGGCTATTTGCAAAAATCACAGCCTGAGAGGTTGCAGTGACTGCTCATGGCTACCTGTGTTCCAGGAGGAAGCCCACAGCAGATGTCAACTATCTTTTTTATTAAGGCTCCAAGTGTCTGCAGAGATGGGGGTGCAGGTCTCTGGGGCGTGTGCTCTACAACCCTACTACAGTCCACTGCTAAGTGACCCGAGGCAGAGAAGGCTGTGGGAGGTCCCAAGTCACAGTCTACTGAGCTCTACCCACAAACTCCTGCTAGAAAGGTGTGAGTCTAGAAAACTTGGGAGCTCTCAGGAAGGGTGCTTCTGCCCAGGTGGGGTTGGCTCTAGTTGGGGAATGGCAAGGGAGGACAAGGGAGAGCATGGATCACTCCCCGAGCCCAGCCTATGGCTTCATTATCCTGTTGCTGCTTGAGCAGGAACAGAGTGTCCCAACCCATCCCTATATTACAACTATGAGGTGCTACGGCCCAGGAGGGAAGAGGCACTGGGGTCCTCTTGCTCTCCACCCTTGAGTCCTCCCCAGCAATGGGGCTCCTCTGGTTGAGGCTGGTCACTCAAAAGTGGACCCGTAGCACATCCTGGCTGACAACTGGCTGCTGGCAAGCCGTGCATGTCATGGGCAGGGAGCGCTGCTTCTCACTCAGGCAGGGTCGGCACAGAAGGTGGCTGCAGGGCAGCTGGTACACAGGCTCCTTTCTGAAGTAGGGAGAGAATGCTCTTCTGCAGGAGGCGCACACTGGGCCAGGAACACTCCCGGGCTGCTCTGGTGAATCAGAAGAACAAGCCAAGGTTAGGTGAGGCTGCTCCTCAGTCCAGGCTTTGTCTCTCTGGCTGACACGCAGGATAGGCAATAACTGGAAACCTGAAAGGCCTCCCCTCTACACCTTTATCAATCTTGGTGCTAGCTATGAATATTTAGGGGAACTGGCCTCTGAGGGCAGTGGACAGGGCCAGGCCCTTCGCTGAGTCCCCCAAAGAAGGTGTACATTTCCTTGCCAAAGCCACAGCAAGGCATAAGCTTATCCTGGCAACATAAAAAGAGAAAAGGGAAAAGCAGAGTGAGGTCTCAATACCAGGGTCAGGGCGGCTCGGTAAAGGGAAGTCTCCAAAGGGGCAGCTACCACTCTCAGCCCCTCCCTGAGCTGTCCCTAGCCTCCTGGACAGGCGCTGTCCTCAAGGATTCCCCTGGGGCCCTCTGAGTGAGAACAATTCCTGTCTCACCCCAAAGCCATACCAGCGGCTCTTCCTTCTCTGTGGCCTTTACTTGAGGTAGCTGATCTTTCTCCTCATCCCTAGGGAGAATAAAGGCTGGGTTGGCCTGTCCTTCACAGTGTCTAATTCCCCAATCTTAGCTAGCACTCCGGGGGCCCCAAAGACACCTCAAACCAATCTGCTTTGCAAAGTGTTTCTTGCTGTTATTTTAAATGTTGTCATTAGTGTTGGGGAGTGTTATATGCCACAGCATATCTGTAGTCAGAGAACAATTCTGTGGAGTCCGTTTTCTCCTAGCCCTACATGGGTTCTAAGGCCAACCTTCATGATTTTCTCCTAGCCCTACATGGGTTCAGGTGCTAACCTTCCTGCAAGTACCTTACCCACTCAGCCATTTCACCAAGAATGTGTTTTATTGAGAGGCATGGTCATCTTATATAGCTCAGGCTGGTCCTGAAATTAAGATCTTCCTATCTAAGCCTCATGAGTGCTTGGGACTACAGGTATGAGTCACCATGCCTGACTGAGATTAAAAAAATTTATGGGACTGGAGAGATGGCTCAGTGGTTATGAGCATTGTCCTCTTGGAGAGGACTGGGTTCAATTCCCAATATCCACATGGTGTCTGTAAGAGGCCATCTGACCCCCTCTCTGACCTCTGCGGGCGTTGCATGACATGGGTGCACTTACATACATACAGGTAATACATGCATACATGTAAGTGCAATGCCCATGGAGGACAGAAGAGGGTGTCAGGTCCCCTGGAACTGGAATTACACACAGTTGTTAGCTACCATGTGGATGGTGGGAACCGAATCTGGGTCCTCTTCAAGAAAGCTAGCTTAACCATTGAGCCATCTCTCCAGCCCCGGACTCAGAAATTCTTAATCCTAGCCCCAATCTGTTTCTTTTTAGTCTTTGTGAGTGTAGGTGCGCATGTGCCGCAGCACCAGTGTGGAGGTCAAAGTTGCTTCTACCTTGGTTTCACACACAGGGCGTACACAAGGCTAGCTGGTCTACAAGCATCTAGGGATTCTTCTGTTTCTACCATAATCTCCATGGATTATGGATGTGTGTTACCATGCTTGGCTTTTTACATGGGCTCTAGGGATCTAAAACTCAGGTTCTCGTGTTCGCATGGCAAGCACTTTATCAAATAAGCACTCTCCCCAGCCTTCCAGTCCGTTCCCTCTACTTCCACCATTGTAATTCACTTTCTGTCTGTCTGTCTTCCTCTCCTCCAATCTTATCTCTCCTGGGAGCCGCCACATAGCTGCCCGGCCCTCAGTCACTTCCAGGAGCGCCTCCTCACATTCTAGCACACTTCAGAGGTCCTTCCATGGTCCACCCAGTCGCATCTTTTGCTTCACCAGTTTCAATCAGCTCTGTTCTGCACTTTGCTGCTGTCACCCTCCTGACGCTGGGACTGCTGCTCCTCATTTGGGGACATGCCTGAGATCACACCCTTTGCATGCAGACTGCCCCTTTCCTGTGCTTCTGGAGCTCCCCAGCTCTTCTCATAGCACCAGATCACATGCCTCGTGTCCTTCTCGAGGTCTGGAAGCCCCTCAATGGTAAGGGCCACACCTAAGCTGCTCTGTCCATCCATGGGTGCAAGCAAAGAGCTCAGTCAGAACATGAGTAAGTCTGACTTCTGTACAGACAGGCTCCTAAGAAAGCCCCGCTGCAAGACCCTGAGGCTGCGGCACAGAAAGAGGACTGGCTTCAGGTGTGTTCTTTGAGACAAACGTGAAGCAGCCTAAAAGCACGAGGTGTCTCTCACACACAGGCCGAGAGTCATACTGAAAGACTCTTACTGCTGACCGTCTAAGTGAAGGGGAGGAAGGAGGGAAAGTGAGATGAATGAGGGAGGCAGGGAGACAGAAGAGACGCTGCTGCTTACAGACGACTCCCTCCACGCAGCCTCCGTGCCACGACTCCCTCCACGCAGCCTCCGTGCCAGACACTTCCGAGATCTGTCTGAGCCACACATGTACCATAAGAATTCGTTTTCTCCTAGCCTGCCTTCCTTCCTTCCTTTCTCCCTTCCTTCCTTCTTCCGTCCTTTCTCTGTCTGTCTCTATGTCTCTCTCTCTCCTTTCTTTCGAGACGGTCTCACTCTGCAGCACGCCTGGCTTCAAACTCAGTGTCAGCCTTCCAAGAGCTGGGATGACAAATGTGCTATCTTGTCTTGCTAGCAGCTTTTCTTACTTTGAGACAGGATCTTGCTACCAGCCCTGCCTGGTCTGTCACGTGCTATGTAGCCCAGGCTAGCCTTGAACTTACAGTACTCCTCCTGCTTCAGCCTCCCCAGTTCTGGGACCTCAGGCGTGAACCTGCCTGAGCCATTAGTTTTTAATCTTCTTTTTTTTCTGGGTTATTCCAGCTGTCAGATGAAAGAGTAGGAAAATAAAAAACGAGAAGCAAACTCTTCAGGAGAGAATAACGAATATTATGTGGAGAAAACGAGGCAGCTGTGGTGGTATACCCTCGTAACCCCAGCTCTTGGAAATGAGAAAGTTTAAGGACAGCTTGAACATAATAGTTTCAGACCAGACCAGGCTACATAGCAAGACCTTGTCTCAAAATAACCAACAAAATACCTACAGCAAAGGATAGCCAGGCTGGAGTCTACAGAATGACAAGGCTGGCTCAAGGTCTTTCCTGAAGAGTCCCATCCCCAGGCAGACCCTCATCTCCCCAAGAGAAGGCAAGACAGCAGCCCTCTCCCCAAGAGAGGAGTTACAGTGAGGAGCCGACCCCGGAGGCCCGCAGAGCCCCGAGGGACTAGTCCTAGCTTCCTGCACAGGCACATTACTCATGCTAAGTCTCCAGGGAAAGGTTAGACCAAATTACCAGAGCTGGCGTCTGGCCTCCTAGAAGCACTGTTCCCTCTTGTGTCCAGCTGTTGGAGCTGCCCCCTGGTGAGCCGGGCTGTGAAGGAGGGCATGGAGCCAAGGGTGGAAGTCAAGGCAATTTCCAAGCTTTGCAACAGCTTCTGTTCATGGGACATTGGACCTGCTAAGAGATACACAGACCACAATATCCAGAAAGGTTTGGCAAAAGAGAAATAGTACAAGTCCTTAGAGAATTCAAAATAGTCCCTCTAACCCGACACACATGAATACAATGAAAATGTCCTATATCTCAGGATTGTGGCAGCCGCTCACGGGGTCCCTGTCCTGGGAGCTCTGACAGCGGCTCCCCATCCCTACTGCCTCTGGTTCTGTCTTTTCCCTGGACAAAGTACAGGACAGAGGACGGCCACCTGGGGCTCCACTGCAGAACTGCACGTGTCTTTTCTCCTCCCTCCTTTCTCTCTTTTTAAAAAAAGATTTATTATTATGTTTTATGTGTATGAGTGTTGTGCCTGCGTGTGTGTGTGCACCATCACATTTATACTTGGTTCCGGCAGAGGCCTTAAGAAGAGGTCAGGTTCCCCTGGAACTGAGTTACAGATAGTTGTTGGCTGCCATGTGGGTGATGGAAACCCAACCAGGTCCTGTCAGTGTTCCTAACCACTGAGCCATCTCCTCAGCACTTCCTCCTCGTCTCCTCTGTGATGCTGGGGACGGAGCCCAGGATCTGTGCCTTCTAGACAGTCATTCTACCTTTCACTGCATCCCAATCCCCTGTGCTAATTTTCTAAAGACCTTCCTCCTGGCCAAGGATATAACAAGACAAGACACCAGCTCTGAACAGCCTCCGCTTCCACCTTCTGCCTCATCTCACCTTCTCAGCAGGCACAGTCTCTCTCTACTCCTCCTGGGGGCTTTACTACCCTGGAGGGGAGGACTGCTCACCTGTACTTTCTAGGTATGGTGTCTTTCTTCTGGCCACTAAAGCAGAGTGGTCTGACCTGATCAGACCCCAGTCTAGGTAAGACATCACAGAAAGCTGAGCTATGGGACTATGGCAGGAAGGTGAATGACTCTGAGTCATAAAAACCCAGCAACCTGGATAAATTGTGTTAACCCTTCCAACATTCAGAAAAAAAAAAAAAAAATCAAACCACAACTAGAAAGTAAAACCCAATAGGTGATCCCTCTGGAGACACACATGTACATCACGGAAAAGATTGTCCCAAGTTGGCCCTTGGGATGCCATGAATCACTTAAGGGCTAACAAATATGGACAACTTCCCATGCATATGATTATAACAGATGATCACGGGGTGGAGCACAGTAAATACACTAAAAGCTCGAGATGTCAGTCACCTACATCAGTCAAAAATGACTCAACCCTTGAGAGAAACCCTCCCTTTTCTTTAGTAATCAAATGACCAGAAACAAGGAGGCTCTCAAGGTGTGCGCTTGACCCACTGGTGCTCTGTGGAGTGTGCTTCCTGCTTTTGCTTTCACGGGTAATAAATCTACACTTCTGCCATTACTTTTCTGTGTCTTGCTCAATTTTTGTTAGGAGACAAAAAGAATCTGGACACATTGTCATGGAAAACAACCTGAGACCCTTCCTCCCTCTGGTATCAGGATGAGAGGGGAGGCAGAATGGGTAAGGAGGGGTGTGGTGGTGAGAAGCCCATGAGGACCCGAGTTCAGATTCCCGCCACTCACTAAAAACCAGGCGTGGTGGCACATGTCTGTAGCCTCAGCACTGGGTGGAGGGTAGAGATGAGAAGATTCCTGGAGCTCACTGACCAGCCAGTGTGGCCAAGATACAAGGTCCAGGTTCAGTGAGTGTGAACTACATGCATACATACATACAAACTTTAGGAAAAAAGATAGGTGGATAGACAGCTGCTCAACGTAGGCTCCAAGGACCTCAGGAGAAGAGCACAGAACATCAGCTTAGGAGCAACTTTAAGAAGCACTGGCCCACGTGGCCCCAAGTTATCAAGTCTGCCAAGGCACACCATTGGGACCTCCAAAAAACACAGGGTCAGAACTTTCTTCAGAACCACCTCAGTCCACTGCACCTCAGATACCTTTAAAAGCTTCTTAAAACCAAACACACAAATTGGGTGTGATGGTAATGCCCATAATCCCAGCACTTGGGAAGGGAAAGGCAGCAAGATCAGGACCTCAAGGTCATCCTCAGGTAGCTGGTCACAGGCCAGCACATCTTAAAATTAAAAACAAAAAAAACAAAACAAAAAAAAAAAAAACAAGGACACAGATATAATCATTAGGTATAATATCTGCATAGCCTTTTATTGAAAAGAATTAAAAGAATGCTAAAATTGGACTGGAGAGATGACTCAGCAGTTAAGATCACTTGCCGTACAATCATGATCAAAGTTCCCACTCTTATAACAAGTCAGGCACCCTGTAAGCAACTTCAACTCCCAAGCTCTGAGGGTCTGATGCCCTCTTCTGGCCTGTGCATACACTCATATAGATGTTCACAAGCACACATAAATAAAATAAATCTTTTTTAAAGAAAAAAAGGCTGGATGTGGTGGTGCATTGTCTTTAATCCTAAAACTCGGGAAGCAGAGGCAGGTCTGTAAGTTCAAGGCCAGTCTGATTTACATAACAAGTTCTGGCTAGCCAGAGCTAGCTAGAAAAAAAAAAAGTTAAATTAATTTTCATAAGAAAAAAAAAAAGCTGTTAGAGGCTGAGGAGATAGCTCAGTGCATAACTGTTCTACAAGAATGAGGACCTGAGTTCAAATCCAGAATCCATATAAAAAGCGAGGCATAGCTGCATTATGCCTGTAAGCCCGGTACAAGCTGCTAATGAGTGATACTCCAAAAGTGTCTTGACAGTCAGCAGGGGAGTTTACCAAACACGTGAAGTTATATTAATTTGATACTATTAAATTGTTGAAGAGTATAGAAAAGTAAAATTTCTAAATGATTTTATTTGGTTTGTTTTTTGAGCCAGGGTCTCAATGAAATCAGCCTAGGCTGGTTTCACCATGTAACTGAGGATGGCCTTGAACTTCTGATCCTTCTGCCTTTCTCAAGTACAGGCACAGCCGATCACATCTGGTTTAAATGTTGCTGAGGTTAAATGCAGGGTTTTGTGTATGTCAGAAATACTCTACCCCATAAGCTACCCTTTGTGTTTGGGTGGTATATGTATGCTTGTCTGCAGTGTGTGTGTGCATATAGCCTTGCCTGTGAGTATGCATGTGGAGGCCAGAAGTCAATGTTCGGTAAGGCACTTGCCAAGCAAGCCTGGCAACCTGAGTTCAGTCTCCACAACCCACAGTGGAAGAAGAGAACCGACTCTGGAAAGCTTTCCTCTGACCTCTACACATACTGTGGCACAGGACCGCCCATACTTATATATCATGCACACAATAATAAACTTTTTAAAAAAGTAGACAGTGATTGAGTAAAAAATTAGAAACAGTCGAACTGACACTACAGGAGGATGAGGAGAGTGTATGTTTCACACACTGTGGGGTGTGTGTCTGTAATTCTAGTCTTTGGGGTGTGGAGGCAGAAGGATCAAGAATTCATGGTCATCCTAGCTATACAGAGTTCCAGGCCAGTCTGGCTCATGAGAACTCATCTAAAAAAAAGAAAGAAAGAAAAAAGAAAAAGAGTTATGAAACAACTTTTAATCCTCTTAATTTGAGCCAGGCATGACGGTGCATGCCTTTAGTCCCAGCGGTAGGCAGAAGCAGGTGAGCTCTGTGAGTTCAAGGCCAGCCTGGTCTACATAGTGAGTTCCAGGCTAGCCGAAGCTACAGGGAAACAGGGAGACACTATCTCAAAAATAAAACAAACAAAACTCTTAACCTAACCAGTGAGAAGGTTCAGTGGATGAAGGTGCTTGCTGCCACACCTGACAACCTGAGTTCCATCCTAGGCCAACAAGGAAAGAGGCAACTCCCACGAGTTGTTTTTTGACCCCCACATATGATGTATAACTTTGACCCTGGTACTTGGAGGCAGAGGCAGGACTGCCATGAATTTGAGCCCATCCTAGTCTACAAAATAAGTTTCATGCCATTTAATCAGGGTTACATAGTATGATCCTGTTTCCAAAAGGCAAAAGGGGAAGCCAAGAATCTTACTGATTTTGTTCTATTCTGTGTGGTGCATTTTTTGTTGTTTGTTTGGTTTTTTTTGTTGCTTTTTTTGTTTGTTTGTTTGCTTTTTAAAGAAGAGGATTCCATGTAGCTCAGGCCAGCAGCCAACTCACTATGTAGTGGAAGTTGGCTTTGGCTTTGAACTCTAGATCCTCCAACCTCTAGCTCCCAAGTGCTGGGATTATAGGCATGTACCACCATGCCTGACTTTTTTTTTTATTATGGTCTTTAAAACAGAGTCTTGTTATGTAGCTTTGGCTGGCCTGCAACTCACTGCATAGACCAGGATGGCCTTGAATTTGCAGTTTCTCTCCTGCTTCTGCCCCTGAATGCTGGGGTTACAGGCGTATGTCACCATATCCAGGCTCTAAGGTTTTGTGTGTGTGGTTTTGTTTGTTTGAAACAGGGTCTCCCTGTAGCCCCAGCTGGCTTGGAACTCTAGGTAGACCAGGCTGACCTTTATCTCCAAGACATCTGCCTGCCTCTGCCTCCAGAGCGCAGGGATTAAAGGCATTCACCACAACACCTGGCCCAGGCTCTAAATATTAAAGCAGTCTTTGCCTTGATTCATTCACTCTGATCCAAAGATAAATGTCCTAATTAAAGTACTAAATAACTGCTTAGGTTGTCCTTGGCTGAAATAATATACCTCTTATTTATAGACCTTTAATTCTCTCTTATGTATTTACAAGAATTAATATATTACTTTTGTCTTTTTAGAAATATTTTGTTATTTTTATTTTGTGTGTGTGAGTATATTGCCTGCATGTGGGTAAGCACACTGGTGATGTGCAGTGCCCACCGAGGTCAGAAAAGGCACCCAGTGCGCTAGAACTGGGGTTATGGGTGGTTGTTAACCACCATATGGGTGCTGAGAATCAAATGTGGGTCCTCTGCAAGACCAGCCAGTGCTCTTAACTCATCTCTCTAGCCCACTTACACATATTTAAATTTTAATTTATTTTTTAAAAGTATTTATTTATTATGTAGTTTTTAAATTGATTTTTTGTGTATTTCATACACAAAATCTTAGTGATCTTAATCACTTTTATATCCTCTTTCTCACACAACCCTCCCACCCCCAAAATTCATACACTCTTGTCATTAAGGCCTATTGTGTCAAGTTAGTGTCCTTGGACACTCCTCGGCACAAGTTCATCCACTGAGGTCTAAGAGTGCCTCACTTTAAGAAGATTAGCTTATCTTCACCCAATGGTAATCAGCTGCAACTACTTCTTTAGCAAAGGTGGGGTCTGCTGTCCACTCCCCCAGTTCCGTGCTGGATTTTTGTCTGCTTGAGTTTGCATAGGTCTTGAGCATGCTAACACCATGCTGTAAGTTCATACGAGCAGGGTCCCAGGAGCTTGTAGGATTCTATTTCCATATGGTCATGTACTCCTCCCTGACTCTTGTACAAGTCTTTCTGCCTCATCTTCTGCAATGGTCCTTGAGCCCTGGGTAAGAGAAGCTTAATCTAGGAGTCCTGTCCAGAGACCCACACTGCAGATTTCTAATCTCCATGCTTTAGCCATTCGTGACCTTTTGTGTTTTTGGCCCTCTGTTGAACGAGGAAGCTTCATTAATGAGAGTTGAGAGATGCATTAGTGTCCTCTAGCCCTGTTCTATGTTGTGTGAGCCTTACGTGTAGAGGTTGCATTGTAGATGTGTCACTTAGACTTGGGGTTAGTTTTTATTTTATGTGTATGAGTGTACTGCCTGCATGTATGGAAGTATACCCATGTCGTGCTATGCCCACGAGGTCTGAAGAGGGAGTTATGAGTCCCCTGGAACTGGAGTTATGGATGGTTGTTAGCCACCATGTGGGAACTGAACCTGGGTCTGCTACAAACACAGTCAGGTTCTTATCTGGTGGGCCATCTCTCCAGCTCCTACTTTTAGGTCTTAAAGCCACATAGTTGACCAAACATGTTCAGCTGCACAAGTCACTGAAGTAATCCAACGCTGCTCTACTTAGGAGGTAGAATTACTGCTTCAAGGGAAAGGCAGGAAGTCAGAAGACTTAAATCTCACACACAGAAATTCACTCACACATTAACTGATCATGTTTTCTTACTGGAAGGAGAGCGATCCAAACCCATGCTTTACCACTTTTCTATGTGTTACGGCACCTCATGGGAAAGTGAGGCAGGGGAGACCTTCAATGCGTTTCTACTCGGCGCTCCTCTGAGAAGACTAAACAGAACACCTCAGAGGAGTCCGCTGATACATGACATAAAGAAGTTCTTCTAGGGAGACGACACGTTCTGCTTTGAGGAACCTCGTGTCTCCTCCCAGCAGGTCTGAACGGTGAATTCAAGACAGGAAGATGTTGACCTGGGCAGGGAGCACAAGGGGATGAAAGCAGCACGCCTGCTGTGGGAGAGTCAGGATGAGACACGGAGCAGAAACTCAGGAATAGCTCAGACTGTGATCTCAGCACTCTGAAGGCTGAGACAGAAGGATTACCGCAATTCGATTCCAGTCAGGGATACATGGTGAGCTCCAGGCTAGCCTGAGCTCCAGAGTGAGACCCTAGTTTTTTTTTTTTAAAAAAAAAAAAAAAAAGAAAGAAAGAAAGAAAAGAAAGAAAAAGGAGAAAAACCTCAGAATAACAGAGAATACACAAAACCCTGAGAGGCTTCCAAAGTATCTGTAAGCTGTGGACAAAGCTGTGATGCCCTACAAGAATGAGAAGGAAGCAGCAAGGCCCCTAGCCTGACAAATCTAAGCTAGCAAAGAATAAAGCCGAGATAAAGGTGTCATCTCAGTAGAACGGCAAGGATGACAAAAGGCCATGGGCACAGGAAGTGAGTTACCTGCTGAACAGTCCATGTGCATCAGGCCGAGCTCGCTGGGAACTTTCGTTCTCTTTGCAGTGGGCTCTGAGGTAGTGGGTGAGACCAGAGGGCTTGTGGTCGAGAGAGAGGAAGCACTCACGCCAAGGCTGTTATCAGGAGTGTGTTCAGCCTGCTCTAGCTTCCTTTTCCTTGAAGGCAGGGTGATGATGGAAGGAGTCACTGTTGAAGCAGTTTGTGCTCTCCCAAGCAGGTGGCAGCCAGAAATAGAGTGCTGGAGCAGGAAATGGTCAATCCGGGCCTTCAGAGAAGGGTGGGGTAGGGGCTGAGACTGTGGAGTAAAGGCTACCCCAGTGAAAGGGTCACTAGGCACTCGGCCCCAAGCAGCTTCACTGTGGTTACACTTTTCCAGGGTGCTCTGGTCGATGACCTTGCCTGACGGCAGCAGCACGGGGCACGGCATAATCTCTAGGGTGATAGGATCCAGGAATTCCTCTGGCACATCATGAATCACCTCAGTCAACTCTTGCCTGATACAGGGAGCCTGCTGGCCCTCAGACTGACCCCCAGGGTCACAGTCACTCTCCATGGGCAAGGCTGGAGTGTGCAGACCCAAGTTCTGAGGCAGGCTCTCAGAAGCTACTAGCAAAACACTATTTATCACCTCCTGAGAGCAGGTCTTAGCTGGCTGACCCCATATCTCTAAATGCCTGATGCCAGAGATGCCACTGCCTGTCACATGGGTGATACAGACCTTGAGGTGGGCCACGTGGCTAAGGGAAAAAGCCCCTTTATTCCAGAGTTCCTGGGTCACAACAGTAGGGGAGGGGAGTGTGACTTCCATTGAGCTAAAAGGTGGCCTGGCCTTGAAGCCTCTGTGACTAAACAGCACTTGGCTCTGGTTTTTCAGTAAGACTTTGCCTACCAAGGTGAATGCCTCCTTCTCTGGGGCAGATGGCTCCATCAGGCCCATGGTCTGGCACTCTTGTGGGTCCCAAGAGGCCCTGCTAGATGAAGTAGATGTGTATATTTCAAGGCCAGTGACATTCTGGCCTCCCCGAGCGGTAAGGTCTATGTTAATCCTACAGATTTCCACATTAAAGGGAAAGGAAACTGTCACGTAGACTGGGGGTCTAATGAAATACTCTGTCCTAAAGCCACGGCTTCTCTTTATGATGTCTTCAGAGATGAGATTTTCTACTTCATAACCATCAGCTGACACCTAGATTTAATGACAAACAAGAGACACACTGATCCAAATGAAGACAAATGGTTTTCGAGAACTTTTCACTTATTAGAAGATTCTACTTTAAAGAACACCTTAAGTTCTTGATCTAAAATTTTTACATATTAAACTGGATTAAAAAAAATCTCAAGGATTTTTGAAGGCATTCAAGATCATGTCAAAGACTGAAGGTAAATGTCCCCTAGCATGGCCTGTTCTTAAAATATCAGCAATAAGCTAGGCATAGTGGTGCACATCTACAATTACAGCACTTGGGAAGTAGAGGCAGAAGGATCAGTTCAGGATAATAGTGAATTGGCTACATAGTGACTTGCAAGCCAGCCTGGACTACATGAGACCCTATTTCAATAAAACAAAACAAAGCTGAGCATAGTGGTGCACGCCTTTAATCCCAGCACTCAGGAGGCAAAGGCAGGTAGATCTCTGTGAGACTGAGGCCAGCAGGGTCTACATAGTGAATTCTAGGCCAGCTGGGGCTACAGGGAGACCCTGTCTCAAAAAGATCAAATCAAACCAAACAAATAAGTAAACAACAATAAAAACCTAAAACAAGAGAATGAGATTGATTTGCCTTGTTTTAACTGGATATATGTGAAATTAATTTTTCTAAGCGGGAAGAACACATTGAAGCTGATCCCACACAGAAAGAGTCATAGATTACCACATAACAGTGCTCTGTGACTCTAGTGATGAGCCTACCGGTTACTTACCCAAATGCTGTCTGGTGGAATCTAAGAGTGAAAGTAAGTAAGATGAAATCAAGGGCACGTATACAAGGCAGAAAATGGAGAAACATATAAAGCTACATTGCATATGTATGTGTATATAGTGTTTGGTTTACCTTGTTGCAGTGAATTCTTGGTCTGAATTGTGGGAGGCAAAGATTTATTACCATCTTTGTGGCTGAAATGATAGCTTCTGAGCATCAGAAACAGCCTTAAACAAAAAGTGAAACAGTATTAGACGGATGCATTAAAATTCAGTTTTAAACTTTCAGAAGTTGAACCTAAGAGAAAAGAATCAAATAAGGTAAAAGGAAAACTTAGCCTTTTTTAGCTAAGCAAAACACTCCCCCAGTCGATAGTTCTTTTCCTTGTGCCCTACACATGATGCTGGGGAAAAAAATAGTCACTTAAAAGTTATGAAGGTAATTTTTTGATCAAGCTCCCATAGGAAAGGGACAGTCAAAAGCAGCAAAACACGGAAAAACAACAGAGGTCTAATGGAAAGGTCACAGAAAAACAATCGTTGTGGTGCTACGTACTTTTGCCACTGAACACTTATCAGTGAAATTGTTTCCATACTAAGCAAAACACTCAGAGCTGGATGTGGCGGCGTATACCTTTAAGCCCAGCACTTGGGAGGTGGAGGTCTCTGAGTTTGAGACCATCCTGATTTATACATTGCAAGTTCCAGGCCAGCTAGGGCTATATACTGAGACCCTGTCTCAAACAAACAAAAAACCTTTAAGAGTCAACAACATTTCTGAGAAGGCTTACTTAAACTGAACAGCAGTTCTAGAGGACCCATCAAGGCATCTTTATGGAATCTTCATGAGCTTAGAATTTCTGCTCATTTATTTAGGAGTACCAGATTCCCACCCCCCCCCACAGCCATACACAATAAATAAATATAATATAAAAAACTTAAAATAAAAAAAGGGGGAATCTGGAAGTTAATGATATTGCTCAGAGAGTAATGGCACTTGTAGTACAAGCCTGGGTCTGATCCCTGGACCCCCCAGAAAGATGGAAGGAATGAATAGACTCTGCTAAGTTGTCCTCTGACCTCCACCCATGTGCTGTGGCACATGAACCCCCACCCCAACATCATATGTGCACAAAACAATATATTTTTAAGATTTATTTTTCTTTTATCGTATGAATATTTTTGCCTGCAAGTATGTATATGTACATTCGTGCCAGAGGCAAGAAGAGGGTATCAGATCCCCTGGAACTGGACTTATGGGGTGCTGGGAACTGAACCTAGTCCTCTGTAAGAACATTAAGTGCTCTTAATCACTGAGCCATCTTACCTACCTCCAGAATTCTTCTTTATTATCTTAAGCAGAAGATGTTTATAGAGTGCCTTATCAGACCTTATGCTAAATGTGTGATGTGTATAATGTATCTCACTTAGCCCTCACAACAACCCTAAGGAGGCACTAATATCCTCTTCTGGTGAGGAAGACACTGAAGTTCAAACAGAGGCTGCTCCCTTACACATTCTGCTTATACAGATCCCACTTGAAGGGTTTACCAGGAAGTTATACAGCTAAGAATTATATGTTCTATGGACACCTTACAAATTTTTTCTTGTTACACAGGCATTAGTCACTTAACAAATAATTTTTCTGGGGCTGGAGAGATGGCTCAGTGGTGAAGAGTACTGACTGCACTTGCAGAGGACCCAGGTTCGGTTCCCAGCACCCACATGGCAGTTAAGAACTGTCTGCAACTCCAGTTCTAGGGGATTTGATGCCCTCTTCTGACCTCCTTGGGCATTGCACAACACTACCTACATGCAAACAATACACTCATACACCTAAAATAAAAATAATAAAATATTTTAAAAATAGTAATTTTTCCAGGGCTGGAGATATAGCTCAGTTGGTAGTGTTTGCCTAGCACACATGATGCCCCTGGGTTTGAGTCCCAGTGCTACATAAATTAAGCATGGTGGCACACACCTGTCATCCTGGCACTCAAGAGGTCAAGGCAAGAGTTCAAGCTAATACTCTTCTATAAAGCAAGCTTGAGGCCAGTGTGGGCTACTTGAAATTCTGTCTTTAAAAAAAGTTTTTCCAGACACAAAATTAATTGTAATTATGTTCTATGATGTACAAATATTTTTGTTTGGGGGTTTTGTTGTTTTTGAGATAGGGTTTCACATAGCCCAGGCTAGCCCTGAATTTCTGGTCCTCCTGCCTCTATCTCCCAAGTGCTGGGATTAGAGGTATGTACCACCACACTCAGTTTATGTGGTTCTGGGGATGAAACCAAGGGCCTCCTGCATGCTAGGGAAGCATTCGACCAAATGAGCTAGAGCTGCAGCCCCTGAAACATCTTGATAACTATTTTCTATGGAAAACCAAATGGCCCTGCCCATATTACTGCCTCTTCCCACCTGTGATGGAGAGCCTTCTGGTCAAAAATCTCACCCTCTCATGAAGTTGTTTCAACTTGATCAATGGTCGCCAACTTCACTAATAAATTACTAAACAATCTAGACCTAAACCAAACCATACAGACTTCCCACTCTTGACAGCACTTACTGAAATTTATAACCTGAGGGAATATCCACAGAGGTAGTAGTTCAGTCCATCCACATTAAATTCTCTTCAGTGTCAGCCTAAGCGCCACCTCTTGCCTCCTGCTTTGACTCTGTGGCAACTGCTTCAGATCACACTGCATGGACCCACTTGGCAAATTTCTCAGCAGTCTGGGTAGATTTTCACCTATAGCAAAAGAAAAAAAAGGGGGGGCGGGGCTGGAAATATAACTCAGTAGTAGAGAGCTTACCTAGCATCTGTAAGACCCAGCACTACAAAATAAATAGTAATTTAATAGTCAATTTGTGAAGACTCATAGGACACCAAGGTAGCAGGGCACATTAGCTGACAACCACAATGTATCTAATATATATCCTTCCTCAAAGAGACTCTCTGGGCAGTGCACTGGCCTACCTCCAGACCATGCCAGCCATCACCATTACCACCACTCTGCTAACTGCTCTGTGTCATTATGTCTAAAACACAGTTTGTAAGGTGGGATGCTGTTTTCTTAGGTTGTCAAAATAGTCATTCTCTACCTTTACCTAATAGTCTCTTTTTGGGACCCATGAGAAAAAATTTCCTTTGTTCTCTTTATTAAAATAATTATGTTTCTTCAGCAACTCAATGTCTTGTGGCATGACCATGGATCCTTCTCTGTCTGCTCTAAAGCAGGAGAAAAATCTGTACGTGTAAGAGTAAAGGTACTTTAAAACAGTGTTCAGATGGGCTAGAAGCCAGGCCCAGCGGTGCACATCTTTAGCCGCACCCCTGGGAGAGAGAGGCAGATCTCTGGGGTTCTAGGCCAGCCTCGTCTACACGGTGAGATCCAGGCCAATCAGTGCCACACAGTGAGACCTCAACTCAAAACAAGCAAAAACAGGATGGGGATGGGGTATAGCTCAATAATAAATTATCTCCTTTTGGTAGATATTCAAGTACACAGCAATCTTTTACTCATATAGTCCAGCTGGCCTCAAAGCTGCTGGGCAGTGAAGATGGACTTGACTCCTCATCCTCCTGCCCCCGCCTGCCGAGTGCCGGGATTATATATGTGTACTACCAACACTAGACCTAAGATAAACATCTCGAGTAGATTTATATTATTTCCGCTTTAGTCTTAATTTAAGTGGCGTTGTTGTTAATAGACTCTATTAATAAATTAATAATAAATTGGATCTTCTCACCCCATTAAATTTTTGGTTTTGTTGTCCTCATGTAGCTCAGGCTAGTCTCAAACTTAATATGTAGGCAAAGCTAGCCTTGAACTCCTGATCTTCCTGTCTCCACTTCCCTAGTGGCAGGACTACAGGCTCAGCTTCCATTAATTTTTTAAAGCCAGTTATTGCTATATATGGGAAAACTTGCACTTCAGGGCCTTTACATGTGCTCGGTTGAGTGGTTTTTCCTTGAGGGGGGAGATATGGAGTTAGTGGTGTTGAGAGTTGAGCCCTTATACATTTTAGGCATTCTACTACTGATCTACAGCTCTAGTGTCTGAATTCACTGATTTTGGGGTTTTATAATCTCAATTAACAGTAAGAATTCCTTTTTGAAATTATATATATATATATATATATATATATATATATATTTTTTTTTTTTTTTTTTTTTTTTTTTTTTTTGGTCTTTTTGAGCCAGTCTCCCTGTAGCTCTTGCTGGCCTGAAACTAGGATGTAGACTAGGTTCTCAACATACTACATTAACTAGAGCTTTCAGAATTACAATAGAGTTGCATTTCTTGCTTGTTCCCATTGGAAAATGCCTCTTCAGACTGCAAGATGGTTCAGTGGGTAAAGGAACTTACTGTTAAGCTTAATGACTTGAGTTTGATCTCAAGGACTCACAGGGAAGGAGAGAACTGGACTTCTGACCTCTGACCTCTCAATGGAAACTGTGGCACACCCTACCAAAATAAATGTAATAAACATTGTTTTAAAAAGAATGTTTTTAAAAAGAATCAACCAGGTGTGGTGGCACACACCTGTAATCTCAGCACCTGGGAGGTAGAAGCAGGCAGATCTCTTGAGATCAAGGCCAGTTTGGTTTACATAGACCTTGTCTCTATAAAAAAAAAAGAAATTTCTTGAAACATGATGCTGTTAGACTGATGATTGTTTATTAATAAACATTTTAATTTTTGTACTTTTTGAAAATTCTGAATTCAGAATTATATGTAAACAGAATAAAAATAAAGCAAAAATATATGCACACACATATATGTGTATATAATGTTATATATATTTATTTGATGGACTGGGGTGCATCAACTAACTTCGACTTTTAAACTATCCTTTTAAAAATATCTCATTTATTATTTTTATGTGTATAAGTGTAGTGCCTGCATGTATGTAAAAGTGCCCATGTCATGGAATGCCTGTGGAGGTCAGAAGAGGGTGTTGAACTCCCTGGAACTAGAGTTACAGATGGTTGTTAGCCACCATGTGGGCGCTGGGAACCAAACCTGGGACCTCTGCAAGACCAGCCAGTGCTCTTAACTGTTGAGTCATCTCTCTAGCCCCTAAACCATCCTTTTATTCTCTAGATAGGCTGAGATCTTGCTTCACTCTGTAGCCCAGGCCTAACCCTAACCCTAACCCCTTCCTTAGCCTCCTCAGTGCTGGAATTACAGTCATGTGCCACCATCATACACAGCCAAATGGTTCTTTTTTCTTTGTTGTTCTTGTTTTGTTTTTTATTTTGGGTCTTCCTGTAGCCCCAGTTGGCATGGAACTCGATATACATACTAGGCTAGCTTCAACTCAGTCTCACAGAGATCTGCCTGCCTCTGCTTCCTGAGTCCTGGAATTAAATGTGTGCACCATCACGCCAGGCTGGTTTCTGTGTTTTTTTTTTTTTTGTGTGTGTGTGTGTGTGTGTGTTTGAATATTTATTTTTATGTGTATGATGTATTGCCTACATGTATGTAAGTGCACCCGTGTCGTGCAATGTCTGAGGAGGTGAGAAGGTGTCAGATTCCCTGGAACTGGAGTTACAGAGATTGTTAGTTGCCATTTGGGTCCTGGGAATCGAACTCAAGTCCTTTGTAAGAGAAGTCAATGCTCTTAACTGCTGAGCCATCTCTCTAGCCCCCTTGTTTCTATTTTCCTTGTTTTTGAAACAGGGTCTCACTATGCAGTCCTGACTGGTCAGGCACTTACTATGTAGACCAAACTGTCTTGGAACTCAGAATTCCACCTGCCTCTGCTTCAAGAGTGCTGGGATTAAAGGCTCCATCAAAGGGTCCTTTAAATGCACTACTGAAATTGATTTGCATCCATTTCAAGTTTTATAGGATACTACTGCACTTTCATACACTTACAAGTCCTTTACACAGCACAGGGTTACATAAATGAAGTACCCAGGTGGTAAAATTATTGTGTACTATGTTGTCACGATAGAGACCCTCCTGCCTCGACCTAGCAGGCGCTGTCACCGCCTCGACCTAGCAGGCGCTGTCACCGCCTCGACCTAGCAGGCGCTGTCACTACAGTCTGTGCACTGCTGGACCTATTAAAGTCTTTAACTGGTATAATCTTATCGTCTGTGTAATTCCAACTCCTTGTCTGCCTTAATGCTTAATCCAGGGGAAAAAAGCCTCAACACACATCCTAACTCAGGAAAAAAAGCATTCCCAGCCCTGCCAAGCCTTTCAACCTAAGTATATTGCAAATGCTCTTCAGGAAAATACTTAAAATTATAGCTTTCTCCAAATACAGTATCAAAGCACACACTGAGAATCTCAGATCAGCTAAAGGAGTTGGCTGTCCAGAGAAATAGCTTGAAGCCAGATCATAGTGGAAGCCTGATGACCCCAGTTCAATTCTTGGAACCAACATGGTGACAGGAGAGAATGGACTCCTACAAGTTGTCCTCTGACCTTCACACATCTACCGTGGCAAGTGTGTACCTCCTCCAAATAAATGTGTTTTGTTTTTTTTTTTCTTTAAAGAATGAAATAGTAACTGGAAGAGAATACAAAATAACCAAGTACAAAGAGAATGGGTACTGTCATGAAACTTGTTTCAAAATATATTTAAAAGTGGCCTGGAGAAATGGCTCAGTAGTTTGAGGACACCATTTACTTCCCGCACCCACGTGGAAACTAACAATCACCCATAACTCCAGTTCCAAAGGGTCCGATGCCCTCTTCTGACCTCTGCAGGTATTACATGCGTGGGTGCACTTACATGAAGGCAAAACACGTATATAATAAAACTATACATAAATTTAAAAATACTTAACACTAGCACAAGAGGTAGAGGCAGGAGGACCCAAAGTTCAAGACTATATAGTGAGTTTAAGGCTAGCCTACACTATATGAGACAAATGAACAAAAAAAAAGAGTTGATGGGGGCCAGGTGATGGCACAGGCCTTTAATCCCAACACTTGGGAGACAGAGGCAGAAGTATCTCTGTGAGTTCGAGGCCAGTCTAGTCTACAGAGTGAGTTCCAGGCTACAGAGTGAGACCCTGTCTCAAAAAAGAAGAAACAAACAAAAGCATCAGGGCAGAACAGCGAGGCAGCTTCGGAAGAGATGCACATGCACCTTAAATGGCTGGGATTAAATGAGCGGGGTGCTTGCTTTTTGAGATGGGTCTAAATATGTTATCTAAGCTACTTCCACACTTTGTTCATGTGATCCTTTAACCACCTCCTGAGTAGCTGGGCCTGAGTAATTGGGAGATGCAACATGCACAGGGCTTAAATTGCCACACCATGCATTGATTTTTAAAAACCTTTTATTTATTTTTATTTTATGTATATGAGAGATTTGCTTGCATGTATGTAAGTGCACATGTGCTGTGCAATGCCCAGGAAAGTCAGAAAAAGGTGTCAGATTCTCTGGAACTGGAGTTACTGATGGTTGTTAGCTGTCATGTATGTACTGGGTATTAACTCAGGTCCTCTGCAAGAACAGTCAGTGCTCTTAACTGCTGAGCCATCACTCCAGGCTCTCAAACTTTTTTTTTTTTTAATTAAGTAGATTGGAAAGGAAACATCAGAATGTAATACAAGGGTGAGCACTGTTTTCTGAAACTTTTGTTTGATTATGTATGTGTGTGTGTGTGTGTGTGTGTGTGTGTGTGTGTGTGTGTGTGCACATACACATATGCTCGGTTGAGTTGGAGATGTAGCTCAGCTGGTACAGTGCTTGCCTAGTATGCACGAAGCCCTGAACTCTCCCATGACTCCCAGCACTGGAGAAGTGGAGACAGGGAGATCAGGAGTTCACCATCATGTTTGTCTACATAGGGAGCTTGAGGCCAGTATAAGATACCTGAGACCGTGTTTCAAACAAACATACATAGGGCCAAGTGAGATGGCTCAGTGGGTAAAAGTGCTGCCTAATTCTAACTTAGTCTGACTGCCAGAACTCACAGAGGAAGGAGAGAACTGACTCCTAAAAGTTGTCCTCTGTATTGTGGCATGCACAATGGATTTAATGAAAAATAATTTAAACCATATATACTCAATCCATTCACAGTCTGGATGTAAAAGGTATGTCTTTCTAAGGGCTGTAAGAAAGGAAACAACAGGGTTGGAGAAATGGCTTAGTTGGTAAAATGCTTACCCTGCAAGCAGTCTGGATAAAAAGTCAGGTGTGGCTTCCTGTATCTGTAATCTACCCATGCTGAAGAGGCAGACATAGAAGGATCCCTGAGACTTAATGGTCAGCCAATCTATTAGTGAGCTCTAGGTTCAGTGAGAGACCCTGTCTCAAAAAATAAAGTGGAGCTCTTCTTGTAAGCAGTCTGAGGTGACCTATGAAAATGATTCACTACTGTCTTGACCCAGAAAACCCTATTAAGTCATGCAAATCAAGAGGTTCCAATCTTTGTGTTCACTTTAAGAACAGCTGTGAAAGTGCCCAGGCCATCAAAGGTATGTGTATTGGAAAAGTCACTAAGTATCTGAAAGACATCACTTTAAGGAAGAAATATCTCAGAAGAAACTGAAGAAACAAACTCACGGCACAGGAATAAATTGGGCATAAAATAAATGAAGATAAAGGTTTTAAAATATAGATAAACAATAAATAAATAAAGTGAAGAGTGACTGAGGAAGACACCTGATGTCCACCTTTGGCTTCGACATGCACCTACACTACAGAGACACAGATAGACACACATACAAAGAGCCAGCGATGTAGCTCAGTGGTAGAGAACTTGCCTGTTATTCACAAGGTCCTATGTTTAATCTCTAGAGTAAAAAAACAAAATACCAAAATATAATAAATCTCCAAATTTTTGGGTTGGGGATGTAGCTCAGTTTGTGCTTGCCTACCATACAGAAGGCCCTGGGTTCGATCTCCAGCACCATATAAAGCTGGAGTGGTGGTACATGTCTGTAATCCTAGTACTCAGGAGATGGAGACAGGAGGGTCAGAACTTTGAAGTCATCCCTGGCTGTAGAGAGAGTTCAAAGTCAATCTGAATTATAAAGACCCTATTTCAAAAAAGAAAAAGTTTGAAAGCTACTGGTCAGGGGGAAGTCACAGAAATCTTATAACCAGGGAGATAAATGACATTAATGAAATTGGTCATTAACTTTCTGGATGGCAAAAGCAATTCTGAGCCACTTAGAGGCAATTCACCCTTCAAAGGGCCCCTTTCCTCTGGCTGACAGGTTCCCACAATCTTTCTGCTCTACTGGGGCTTGAAGATAGCAAGATGAGCATCAAGGGACAGACTACTTAGAAAGAAAGCCTTTAGTTTCAGACTTTCCCTTGACATTTTCCCTTTAATTTTTTTCAGGGAAAGATATTTAAAAGGAGGAAAGAGGAAAATGGATTATGTAAGTTACTACTGAGTATAACAATTTCAAAACTACTTTCTAAGAAACTGGTTGGGTTTGTTTTATTTCTAAGACAGTCTTACTCTGTCCCCCAGGCTTGCCTGCCAAGTGCTGGGATTACAGATATAAATTACTATAACCAGAAAAATTGTTCATTTATTTTTAAATGTAGATTTATTTAGGGAGACATGCACCTGCCATATTACATGTGTGGAGGTCAAAGGATAATTTGTGAGAGTCAGCTCTCTTTCCTTCAACTACATGAATTCTGGGGAATGTAACTCTGGCTTGGCAGCAAGCACCAGCTGAGCCATCTCCCAGGCCATTGTTTTTTGAGTCAGTGTCTCATATAGTTCAGGCTGGCCTCAGGTTTATTTATCAGAGGATGGCCTTGGACTCTTGATCCTCCTGCCTCTACTTTCCAAGTGCTCGGATTACAGGTGTGTGCTACTTATCCCCAGCTAAAATAGTTTATTTTTAAAAGATTTAATGAAACCTTTTAAGATTATTTTAAACTTGGCATGGTGACTCACAACTGTAATCCTAGAACTCAGAAAGCTGAGGCAGGAGGATCTCTGCAAGTTTCACGTCAGCCTAGGATACAGGCTAAGACTTCTCTCAAGAAAAATAAGGTTCATATATAGTTGTAAGAAATGATCCATCTCAGGCTGGAGAGATGGCTCAGTGATTAAGAGCACTGAATACTCTTGCAGAAGACCGGGATTTGAATCCTAGCACTTACATGGTAGCTAACAACCATCTGTAACTCCAGTTCCAGGGGATCTGATGACCTCTTCTGACCTCCTCAGGCACTGCACAATGCACTTAAACACATACAGGCAATACACTCAGACACATTTAAAAAAAAAAAAAAAAGATGGGTCTCAGACACTCTGTATAGTTTTCCCCAATGGTTTTGTTTTGTTTTTTGAGACAGGGTCTCAGCATAGCACTAGCTGACCTAGAACTCTCTACATAAACCAGGTTGGCCTTGAACTCAGAGACCTGCCTGTCTCTGCCTCCCAAGTTCTGAGATTAAAGGTGTGCACCACCACACTGGTTAGTTTTCCCCAGTGATAATCTTTTCAAAGCTAGAATACAAAAATCCCAAGTAGGACATTAATGGTAACAATCCACTCATTTCAGATTTTGTTTTACAAACATAAATTTGTATAGTTATTCAGTTCTAGCTATTGATTCTGTGTAGATTTGCGGAAACACTAGACAAGACACAAAACAGCTCAATCACCACAAGATCCCCTATGCTATCTCTATTTAGTAATCTGCTCATTTTATAAATCCAAATCCTTTATGTCTTGGTGGGTACTGGAAAGCATATCCAGTCTACTCAAGGTCCTACCACTGAGCTACAGCCCTTGGCCCCCATCATGGGAATCCTTTAGTTCACCAGTTCTAAGCCCTTTGACCCAGATTTCAATTAAACTACCCACAAAGAAACAAACATGAGTGTCACTTTTGTGTTAATTTTTTAACATTTATTTATTTATTTTGTGAAGGGCGGTGCAGGGTGGAGTGGCTGTATGAGTGAAGGCCAGGACAACTTGTGGAGGTAGGTTTTTTTCCCTTCCACCATGTGGGCTCTAGGGATGAGTTCACTTAGGTCTTCAGGCTTTGTGGCAAGCACCTTACTTGCTAAGCCTTCTCACTGACCCTTGTTTTGCCTTGAGACAAGGTATTTGAGACAAGGCTGGTCCTGAACTCACTATATAGCCCAGACTGGCTTCAAACTCATGATCCTCCTGCCTCAGCTTCCCAAGGGTTGGAATTATAGGTGTTCACTGCCATACTCGGCTTTGAATGATAAATGACTTTACAGGAAAATGAAAAAGTACATATGTTATATAATATGCCAGGCACAGTGGCCCATACCTGTAATCCCAGCACTTGGGAGGCTGAAGCAGGAGGATTCAGAGTTCAAGGCCAGCCTGGGCTACAGTGAAGCTGTCTCCAAAAAAAAATAATAATTGCACGGCACAGGTGCATTTACACACATGCAAGCAGTACATTCATACACATAAAAATAATAATAAATTTTTAAAAATTAAATTTTTTTTTTTAAAGTTAGGGGTTTGGAGGTATTGGGTTTGATACCTAGCACTGCCAAAACAAAACAAAAACTTTATATCTGGGAAGTCGATACTTTGGGAATAATGGACATGTAGAAATTAAAACACACAATGCCCTAGAATGGTAAGTTAAGCTTTTCTTTTATGCATTTAAAGTTAAACACCTGGACTGGATTCCTCAGGTCTTGGACATGACAGGAAGGACTGAGCATCCCTGTCCATACTCTAATGTCTTGTAGCTGACAGTCTCATAGGTCCTTGTGGAGACAAACCTTTCTCCTCTGCCTTCCTGTACTAAGGCTCAGGAAGGGAAAGGACAAAGTACATGATCTGTACTGGTCACCTAGGACCAAGGGATTTTCCAGAACATAGAACTTTCAGTGCTAAAGTTGGGATCCTGGGCAAACTGGGATGAGTTGGTCACCTTCTCTAAAAGGCAAATCTCTTATATTGTTGAGGTTCAAAACCTGGGCGTGAGTGGAGAGGAGAGTCTAGAGATAATTTGGAAGAGAATAGGGTGACCATGACACTTTGAGCACTTGAGCAGCCATTCTGGGCCTACAAGGAAGTTGCCATAGCTGATTTATACAATCTGATTTTTAGTTTCATAAGAATGTAATGGAAAGTGCTTTTGGCAGATATATATAAAAACTAGGTCCAAACAAATTACAGGGGCAGGGGGAAGGGAAGAAAAAATTACCTGTCAAATAAGAGAAAAGCATTTAAACTCAAAGAGTTGGTGGAATACCAATATAGTGAGCAATTTTGGAAATTGGGCACTTTAGCTTTTAAAGACACATAGTACTTCTTATAATTTCTAAGTTGAGTTACCTGTCTATCCAAGAGAAGTATGACTTATTTCATTTTTCAGAGCTGGTTAAAAGGAAAGACACCTCGCCTCTCTTATTCCACACAGACTCCTACCAGTGAGAGGTACATGTGTTCTTAAGTTTCTCCCAAATCTTCGACTTAGCTCTGTCTATGGAACCCTAACTTAAACACAAACTCATTCAGAATACTGTTTTGATGCTGCATATAAGGGTGGTCAGACTTACAGAGCTTACTTAAACTGAGTTTCAGATAAACAATGATTTTTATTTTTTTTAGACAAAAGAATATACAGGGGGCCTGGAGAGGTGGCTCAGTGGTTAAGAGTACTGACTGTTCTTGCAGAGGACCTGGGTTCGAATCTCAGCACCTACACGGCAGCTAACAACCATCCATAATTCCAGCTCCAGGGAATCCAATGCTCTCTTCTGACCTCCACAGGCATTGCATGACACAGGTGCACTTACATCTATGCAGGCAATACACTCACACACATAAAACAATAATAATAAATAAAATATCTTTAAAAAGAATACACACTGACTAGAAAAATATTACTTACTGGATACGCAACAAACTAGGAACAAAAAGCCTTCCTCAGAAAGATCAAACCCACTGCTGCCATCACACTAAAGACTAAAAGCATTCCAAAGAGGTGAGACAAGATGTCCTACTTTCATTACTTCTATTCAGTATCTTGTTAGAATTTTTACTAGAGTCAGTTAGGTATGAAGAACAAGTAAAAAGAAACACAAAGTGGAAGGAAAACAAAACTATCTATACCTGCACATAACAGGAACTTTATAGAAAATCCTAATCCACACCACAACTAAAAAACTGTGAGTTAACAGATGAATTAAGCAAATGGCAGGTTTTGCTAGATAATGATCAAAGGCCATAAATTACTTTTAGTTGGCATGGTCAGGGGAAGTCCTCTAAGGAAGCAACCTTTGAGAGGGCACTGAATAATAGTGAAAAGAATTCCTTTTGAAAGAAATTCTCAGACTCCCGTGTTTACAAATGACTTGTAGTGTTACTTACGCGTGTATAATCATGTCAGTGTGTGGGTACGTGCACATGAATGCAGGTTCTTGGAGAGGCCAGAGGAGTGTGCTGGATCCTCTGAAGCTGGAGTTATAAGCAGTTGTGAGCCACCCAATGTGGGTGCTAGGAACTGAACTCAGGTCCTCTGAATGAGCAGGAAGCACTCTTAATGGCTGAGTATTCTAGATTCAGTTTTAAGATGATGGGGCTGGAAAGATGACTCAGTGGTCAAGAACACATGCTGTTCTTGCAGAAGACCAAAGTTTGGTTCCCAACACTCACATCAGGTGGCTCACAACAGCTTGTAACTCTAGCTTCAGATGTGACACCTCTAGGCTCCACAGGGGCAGCCACACTCACATGTACATATCCATACACATGTATACACATGCATACACATAAATTTTTTAAAACCCTCAAGATAACTGTAACTTAAGGCTAACAAACAGATAAGGAAAAAATGCAGTAAGACTTTCCGGACCAAGCACATTTTAAACATGCTTATTTATTCTGGGTAAAATATACAAACTAGCAGCAACTTGCTAATGGTATAAGCTACACATTACTTTCAGTAACATACAATAGGCACAATCTGCCACAAACAAGAGTATATTTGCATCTACTTAACAGTTTTGTTATCCAATTTATACTCTGGCTTTTATAATTATTTGAAAGGTTGAGAATCCTTATCTGGAATTAGAAGTGTTTCAGCTTTCAAGTTTGAGATGTTTACATTGACACCTATTTGAATATCCCTAATCTGAAATCTGTCAGTGCTCTAAAGTTTCAGGTTTTGGGACACTTCTGACTTTGATTTTCTGATTGGAGATCCTCAACCTAGAGGTGTATTGTGTATGCCTATAATTTTTATGAGCACAATGCCCATGAGGGCCCTTCAGAGAGCAGAGGTGAACACTTTCTCATGGAGGTATGCCAGCTTTTCTAAGCGAGTTCGTTTTAGTAGTGGAAGCCACTCCCAATAGGGTAATTCTACCACACGGTACCCAGTTCGAATCAGCTGCCGCCTCTTCATATTGTGCAGTCCAAGCAGATCCCGGGAACCATAGCAATACTGGTTCTTGTTTGTCAACTGAATAGCTAGCTTCACTACAGGACATGAACCAGTCATTTCCATAGCCCCAGATCTATCCATCATATTATAAGAAGAGCCCACCAAGGGTGTGGCTGCCTTCTTTTCTAACTCCATGGGAGGCTGGCCAGTCTCAACTTCTCCCTGGGAATACCCCTTTGCTTTCCCCTTTAGCAACTGAGTCATCAAATGATCTGTAAGGCTGACTCCCACACGCTTAACCCTTAGTTCAGCTACGTCTTCAGTGGGTGTCACTTCGCTGTTAAATGGTAATGGCTTCATGTCAGCACTGAGCTGGACCTCTAGGTCAGAAGATCGGGTATGAGGCAAAATCATATGGTGCTTGACGTACTGAGGGCCACCTAACATGGTCTCAAGTAAATAGAGAGCTTCAAGGAATTCAGGCTTTGCTCTCATATCCCTCCTTGCTAAGTCCCAAAGCTTTGAAGACACCTCTTGCTGAAAGTGGGAATTAAGACGACTCCCTCTGTAGTCTGGACACTCAATGCCAACTGTTCCATCAAGAGTATACAGTTCCTTACTGAGTTCAAACTTACTTCTCTCCTGAGCTAACCTGACAAATCCTGGACTCAGAGCCACACTGATGAACTCAGTTGGAAAGTACTCAGAAAATGCCAAGCCTAGCAGGCAGGTAAGCAGATGTTCTGGATATTGAGTGAATTCAGGCATCTTTCTGTGAATTTCACTTATCAGGCTGGAATAAAATTCTTCTGTGTTGGGTGGCTTATAATTCAGCGTTCCAAATGACCACAGAAATTTGGCAATATCTTTACTCCGACAGTGTGCTACCCTAGCGGGCAAAGACGCGGCTACTGCATTCATTATTCTTTCATCCAGGATACGTAAGGCTGAGCAGGCAAGAGTCAGGTGCATAACACCCTGAACCCCCAGGGAAGGAATTCGCTGAGGAGCAATCTCTCCAAACTGCCTCATGAAATTTACATGATCTACATGAGTGAAACGGAACATTTTGAGAATGTGAACCAAGGCGTGACTACTCAGATGCTGCATATCAGCACAAGCCAAATCTCCAATTTTCCGCATGACAAATTCAGAGAGACAGCTACTTGACTTAAAAAACCCCAAACAGATTGTACCAACCTCCTCTAAATTGATCAAATCTATATATTTAAGGATCATTGATTCTAGTTTTTGCATTAGGTCCTGTGGTACCTGACGATTTTCACCTATAATATAAATTAAGTGAATCAGCTGGGACAAGGATAGATCTTTCCAGTGCAAATTAAGATAACTAAAAAAAAGGTTTAAAAACCGAGGAACTCGGCGGCCTAAGTTCCGCCAAAGATCAGCCACCAGGAGAAGCTGATCCAGACTCATCTTCCATACCTGATGGCAAAATCTGGCCTCATACGCATCTACCATTGAAGAGGAGTGAGGGATTCTTAAATCAACAAAAGCTTTCAAAATACTGATCAGATGTGAGGTATCAAAAATCTGTATGGTTTTCACACTCAGCTGGCAGAGCAGAGCAAACTTGGTACTGGACAGCAAAGTGGGGTGCTGCTCTGCTGGCAAGGAGCTCAGTTTACAAAAATAATTAGTAATGACTTCAGGCTGGAGGTTATTTTGATAAACTATGACTTTATGCAAAAGTAGTTCACCTTCAGAAACAGACAGGGGATGCTGAGTCTCAGATCTGTTATAGCTGTGAAGCTGGTACTCTGGCCTAAGCTTTAAGAAAATTCGAGTGCCTTCAAAGGAATCAAAAACTTCTACGTCTTCTTCATCAAGTTTTATGGCACTGGGTGAGTCCGGGTGTGACCTGTTGGCCTTAAAGGTAGAAGCTTTGTTGGATTCCAAGGCCAGGAGGGCACTGCTGGTTCTGAAGGCTCTCTGAGATGAGGTGGCGTCACCAGCGTCCTTAACTTTCCTGGCCGGATGGCAGAGACTACCGTGTTCAGGACACGTGTTCAGCACGTGTCCCCCGTGCTGCGTGCTGTTCTCCACATTCCAAAATGCCATACTTTGGGTTGCAATGTAGGCAAAAGGATTGCAAAATGCTTGGTATTTTAAAGGTTTTAACAACTTGAGAGTGGCTGCCATTCTGGTGTCAGTATTGATCTTTTTGGCAGTCAGAGCACAGTCCTTACATGTCTGATCAAGCAACTTCTTGTTTCTATGGTGCCTGATTAGAGCTGGACAGGGAGGTGTTCCACAGAAACTGCCTGGGAATCTTCGGCAGATCACAAGAGCCATGGACCACAATGACAGGGCCAGAATTGGTGCCAGATACTGAAAAAAGGGCAGATGAAAAGTGAGTGGGTTCTGTCACAACACCAAAGCTATGCATTACAAGAAGCAGATGCAGCCGGTCTGGCGGTGCATGCCTTTAATCCCAGCACCCGGGGGCAGAGGCTGGAGGATCTCTGTGTTCAAGGTCAGTCTGGTCTACACAGCGAGACTCCCATCTCAAAAACAAAAGAAAATTATGTAGAAGGTACCGCTGTCCATGTATGTAACTTCAATGTCAGTGAATGCGCAGAGCACAAGCCAGAATGTCTGAAGGACAAATTTACATAAAAGCACAAGAAAACCTCAGACCCAGGGAACCAGTGGTTAGTTTCTAGACTGCTGCTTGATACAAACTTACTTCCTTGTAGTAGGGAAGGACTGACGGAGAAGACACAGCTGGTAGCTCACTATTATTAAACAGGAGGAGGACAAATTTCCAAAAGAATGCTAGGGAAAGGCGAGCAGCTCCTTTATTATCAGCCTAAGAGCCACCCAGAAAGTAAGAAAGTCTGTATAAGTTGTGACGTCTCTAAAGCCTCTAATTGCAGTACTCAGGAGGCAGGGGCAGGCAGATCTCTGTGAGCTAGAGAAGAGTCTGGTCTACATAGTGAGTTTCAAGTCATCCAGGGGTCAATAGTGAGACTGTTTAAAAAAAAAAGGAAAAAAATCAAGAGTCCTGCATTTATCCCTAACCCTGCTATTGACTATAATACGCCAAAAAAAGGCCACGCTAACGGTATAATGGAAATGGTAGGATTTTTTTTTTTTGGTCATTTTTGAGACAGGGTCTCCCTATAGCCCCAGCTGTCCTGGAAATCCCTATGTAGGCTGGCCTTGAACTCACAGAGATCTGCCTGCCTCTGCCTCCCAAGTGCTGGGAAGTAGGATATTTTAAGTTTGATTTTTAATTATGTATATGTGTATGTGTCTTTATATAGGTTTGTACATGTGAGTGCAGGGGTCTGGGGAAGTCCGAAGAGGGCTTTGGATCCTCTGGAGCTAGAGTTACAAGCAGCTGTTAGCCACCCGTCATGGGTCCACGGTAGGAACTCAACTCAAGTCTGCTGAAAGAACAGTAATTGCTCTTAACTACTGAGTCATCTCTCCAGTCCTTCAACAGGCATTTCAGGATTCTATTCTCCTAGGTCTGGTTTTAAGATGACAACACAGGGAGGGCTGGGACACGGCTGTTTAAAAGTAGAGATGTGGGTGACAGAACTAAGTAAAAGACAGCAACTCTAATTCTGAAAAGACTCTTTAAAATAAAAAGACTCAGCAACTCAGGATGGCCAACAAATACTTTCATTCTGGAGACTAAGAAGAAAACACACATGAGGGGAAAATCCTGAAATTCAAAAAGTGCTTTGGAAGATTCTTCCTTTAATGCTGGCATGACTGTTGCCTCTGCTACTTTAGAAGTCTGAGCCATCTCTCCAGTCCCTTAATTTACTTTAAAGTGGGTGTAAGCTTTAATTAATTATAACTATAGCAATCCCCAAGATTAATTATAGAATCCTGTCATTTTAGTGATGTTCCTCTTAGAAAAAGGCCAACTATCCTCTCCAGGTTGCTTTCTTTTCTGAGCAGTTTTATATGTAGCCTAGGTTGGCTGCAAACTCATGACCTTGCCTTCTCTGTTAGATGCAGGGTTACTCTGGGGCGCCCCCATATCCAGCTTCCAGAAGGTTTAAGAGAATTTCAGTTGCAAGTGTAGGTAGTCAAGCAACAGGGAAGATTACCCAAGAACGTGCTCCTGGTGATAGAGAAAAACAAAGTCAGGAGCCTGTTCATTGTGGCTCCACGGGTTCAAAGAAAGAGCCACTCAAAGCTGGGCTTCCAGGTAAAAGGAGCACAGGTTCACACACGTGCCCTGCTGACAAGCCTAGGGGACAGTGTATGTTTCCTCAGGAGAGGGCAAATCAGCAATGCTACCACCGAGTCAGCCACTGATTCCATTCTCACTCTCCCTGGAAGCAGTACAACTTCCATTTTTCTCCCATGGAAGAAAACATGAGAGGCTAGAAACCATCTCTGCTGTTCTCTTCCTTTCTTTAATGCCTATTTTCTGTGTATATGTTGGCTCTCCTACCATACGAGAAGAACTGAGTAACTACCACAGAGATTGCATGCCCATAAAACATTAAGTGACCAGGTGTGGTGATGCACACCTTTAGTCCCAGCAGAGGCAGGCAGATCTCTGTAAGATTGAGGCCAGCCTGGTCTACATAGTGAGTTCCAGGCCTGCTGGGACTGCAGGGAGACCCAGGCTCAAAAAGACCAAACAAACAAATAAAAAACAACAAAAATTAAGTGTTTATTATTTAGCTTTATGGAAAATGTTCACAGTCTCCTGCCATAAACCAACTAGTTGAGTTAGCTGAGATTAAAATTGTTAACATGGGGGCTGGAGACATGGCTCAGTGATTAAGAGCACTGGCTGCTCTTACAGAGGACCCAGGTTCAATTCCCAGCACCCACATAATAACTAACAACCACCTGTAACTCCAGTTCCAGGGGATCCAGTGTCCTCTTCTGACCTCCTTGGGCACTGCACGACATGGGTGCACTCTCACATGTGTAGGCAATACACTCATACACATAAACTAAAAATAAAAAATAAAATATTTTTTAGAAACTGTTAATATGAGGCTGGCCATGGTAGTAAATCCCTTTAACCTCAGTGTCCAAGAGGCAGAGGCTGGTGGCTCTCTGTGAGTTCCAGGCCAGTCTAGTATACATAGTGAGTTCTAGACCTGCATAGTGAGACCCTGTCTTTTTTTTTTAATAAATTTTTAATTGAATTTTTGTGTACTTCATACATAACATCTTAATGAACTTTACAGCCCCCCCCACCACTGGAATTCATACATTCTGTAATTTGTGTTAAAACCTATCATGTCAAGTTAGTGTCCCCAGACATCTCTCAGTGCAGGTTCATCCACTGGGGTCTAGTCAGCCTATCCAGAGTCCCTCCCTTTAAGAATATCAACTCTTCCTCACCCAGCAGTAATCAGCTCCCAATAATTCTTCAACTTTGACTGGGGCCTGCTGTCCACTTCCACAGTTCTGGGCTGGGTTTTTGTCTGCTTGAGATGCACGGGTCCTGTGCATGATGATAACATTGTTGCAGGTTCTTATGAGCAAGGTCCCAGGGGCCTTTAGCATTCTATTTCCATACAGTCATGCACCTCCTCCCTGGCTCTTAAAATCTTTCTGCCCCCTCTTCCACAATGATTCCTGAGCCCTAAGACCCTCACTTTAAAAAAAAAAAAAATCCACTATAAATAAATAGCAAAATAAATAGTCATTTTGTTTGTTTGTTCTCTGCTAGGGTTTCATATAATTCAGGTTGATCTCAAGCTCATGATTTTCCTTTATCCACCTCCCAAAAACTGGGACTATAAGAATATACCACCATAACTAGTTTATAAATATTTATAGCGGTTTTTTTTGTTGTTGTTTTTTGCTTTGCTTTCCCTTTTGAGATCAAGTGATATAGCTTAGGCTAGCATCAAACTCATTATGTAGCTAAGGATGTTTTTGAACTCCTGAGCCTCCTGCCCCCGCTCTCCTGAGTGCTTGGATTACAGGTGTGTGCCACCACATTCAGTTTATGAAGTCTTGGAGACTGAACCCAAGCTCCCTGTATACTAGACAAGCACACCTGTAAGCAGTAATTTTTAAAAATTACCTCTGTAATACCAGCACTCAGAAAGTTGAGTACATGCTTTTAGTCCCAGCACTCCAGAGGCAGAGGTAGGCAGCTCTCTGTCTCTGTGAGATCAAGGCTAGCCTGGTCTACATAGTAAGTTCCAGGCCGTCTAGGGCTATACAGGGAGATCCTGTCTCAAAAACTAAAAATAAATAAACAAAATAAATAGAAAAAAAAGACAACACAATTTAAGTTCTAAGAGAACAGAAGCCTAAATGTCTTAAAGGGGCCTCCTGCACCAATGCTTAAACATTTTCTCTTTAAAAAATTATTTTTGTTAGCCAGGCATACTGTTGCATGCTTTAATCCCCGGGAGGCAGAGGCAGGTGGATCTCTGTGAGTTCAAGGCCAGCCTGGTATACATAGCGGGTTCCAGGCCAGCTGGGACTACAAGGAGACCCTGCCTCAAAAAGACAAAATAAATAAATAAATAAATTTTTTGTTAGTGTACAAATTTTAAAAAATATTTTTCTTTACAATCATTTGTGTTTGTGAGTACATGCGGGGATATACATGCCATGGCACAAGTGTGGAGGTCAAAAAACAACTTGGAGGAATCAGTTCTCTTCTACTATGTGGATCCCAGGGATTGAACTCATGCTGTCAGGCTTGGCATCAGGTGCATTTACCAGATGAGTCATCTCAGCTAACCCAAAATAATGGGTTTTATTTATGACATTTTCTTTTTTTATTTATTAATTATGTGTATGATTGTATTGCCTGCATGGGTGTGAGTACACCTGTGCCGTACAATGCACCCAGAGGTCAGAAGAGGGTGTCGGATCCCCTGGAACTGGAGTTAAGGACAGCTGTTAGTTGCTATGTGGAACTGAATCCCAGAACAGCCAGTGCTCTTAACTACTGAGCCAACTCTCCAGCTCCTATTTATGACATTTTCATATATGTACAACACCGTACATAGATAGGGTCTATGTAGCCCTAGCTGGCCTGAAACTTGCTATGTAGATAAGCCCTTAATTTCAGAGAGATCTACATGCCTCTGCCCCGAGTGCTGGGATCAGAGGCCTGTGCCACGCCTCCCTCTGGCATCCAGTTTCTTACCTAGGTGCTGGAGATGGAAACTAAAATCCGCATACTTCTGGGACAAGCACTTTACCCAAGCACCACCAGGTACTTTCATGTTTGGTTTAGATTATGTATAACATCAAACATTTATTATCCATTCTTGTTACCTCCTCCGGTGTTTAAATCCCTTCCCCCCTCCAAATAGTCTTCCTTCGAGGCTCAGAGCCTGTATGAACCAAAATCTGCATTAATTCTAACACTTACAACCTTTAAGGTAACATTTAATTTCTCTATATTATTTCTGAGGAAGGATTGAATGGGGCTTGACAGCAAAGACTTGGTGACTCCAAAACCCACATTACTGGTATATCGAGGTCACAATGGAAGTCTGAAGTAGGGTTCCAGACTTAAAGATAGGGTTGAAAAATCTATAAAATTCCAGTTTTCAGATGCCAAGGAGCTGGAAGATTAATACTGGATAAGCACAAAATTTCTTCTGCTTTTAATACTTTAGTATTCTAGATATCACTATAGTTAGCTACTTACAAAAAGAAGACTCGAGAAGGAAAATCTGTATTTTTTTTTTTTTTCAGCATGTCCTAGGATCACTGAGACTACTACAACTCAAACTAGAAAGTTAGCGGGAGAGGTACAGATGGAAAAACTTAAGTTTTAAATTCAGAGAGGTAGCACATGCCTCTAAATCCCATTACCTAGTTGAAGTAGGGTCCAGGCCGACACTAAACAGACTCTGTTTCCAAAATAATAAAACTAAGAAACAAATGAAAACTAGAGTTCAACACAGAAAACAAGGAGAACTCTTAAAGGAAGATTCCATGACAAGAACTGTGAGCAGACTCTGGAAAAGACAGACAGACAGTACATGGGAAAAGAGAAGATCAGTTCTAACAGATAATCTAGGGAGGACAGGCAGACAGAAAACCAAGCCAGTAACAACACTAACAAAAATTACTGTCAGGATGAGGCTGGAGAGGTGGCTCCGCGATTAAGTGCACTGGCTGCTCTTGCAGAGGACCCAGGTTTGATTCCCAGCACCCATATGGTGGCTGATAGCTGCCCATAACTGCAGTTCCAGGGGAATCTTCTGATATCCAAGGGAACTGCATGACACTGACATGGGTATACTTACACACATACAAGCAATACACTCATACACATAAAGTAAAAAACATATATATTTTTAAATTGCTGTCAGGCTTAGTGGGGCATGTCTGTACTCCCAATACTCTAGAGACCGAAGCAGAAAGAGTCTGGGTCTGAAGCCAGCTTGGGCTACAGTGAAATCCTGTTTCCAACTGAGAAAAAAAAAAAAATCTGGGAATGGTGGCATATGCTTTTAATCCCAGCCCTTGGAAGGCAGAGGCAGGTATAGCTCTGAGTTCAAGGACAGTCAGGTCTACATAGTGAGACTCTGTCTCAAAAAGACCAAAAAATTAAAATAAATAAATAAATAAGAAAGGGAGGGGCACATGAGGCCCTACTCTTAGCTGAGGAGCTGTTGGTAAAGGAGGCTGGGAGGGGAGGAATTATTTTTCTTCAGGGGTGTAATCAGACATGAAAGGAGGAAAGTATATTGAGTAAGGTTCTAGAGAGAGTGGGAGGCCTGAGGGGAAGGAGGATGAATGTGTTAAAACTGTCAAAGAATAAATAAAATTTCTTTAAAAATACATTCAAAAAATATTTTTTAAAAAATATTTTGTTTTGGGGGAGGGAAAAAAATTAAAAAAATATTTTTTAGATTTTATGTGTATGAGTATACTGCCCACCTGTGTATAAGTGCACCTAGTCAGGTTCCCCCAGAACTGGAGCTGGAGAGCCCAGGTCCTCTTCGAGAGCAACCAGTGCTCTTAACTACTCAGTCATCTCTCCGGCCCCCATAAAAAAAAAATTCTTAAAAATATGATCAAAGAATGAAAAGGACATGAATAAACTGGAGAACTCCCAGATGCGGACAGCTGAGCAAAATTAGAACTCAACACAGGATGTGAAGACAGAGTTCAACAGAGACAGAAACATTGGAAAAGGGACTGGAGAGGTGGCTCAGCAGTTAAGAGCACTGGCTGCTCCTGTAGAGGACCCAGATAACAGCTAACAACCTTCCATAATTCTAGTTCCAGAAGATCCAATGTCTTCTTCTGGCCTCTAAGAGCACTGCATGCAGTGATGCACTTTCACACACGTAGGCATAACATTTATACATGTAAAATAAAAATAGTTTTTAAAAATTAAAATAATAAATATAATAATAAAAGTTAAAAAAAGAAATACTGAAGAAAAGCCAAACTGGAAATAAAACAATTGAGTAAACTGAATTAAAGAATGACTGGGAGGACAGAACATCAGAGGTGGAAGACAAGGTGGAGAAATTGAAACATTCACTCAAGGACAAGAAATATTTTGAGAAAATAAAAAGGAAGAAGAGAAGCAGCAGAGTAGGATGGCTGGAAGGAAAAGCAAGTGAGAGGAACTGGGGTTCGCTGCCCAGATAGAGCAAATACACCTGAGAGAGCTCACTCCTCCTTACTCCAGGCGGCCAGAGAAGGTACAAGAAAGTTGACAAGAGAACACTATGAAGAGTTCAGTTAACTTCTAGCTCTGTCACTAAAGGATCAAAGATAACTGATATCATTGCACAAAATGCCTTTCTTTAAATTCCCCAAATATACCCTAAGTATCTCCTTTTTTAGGGGTCTTAATGGACTGGAACAGAGTTTTAGAGCCCTGGCATTCCCAAAAGAAACTGCTCAACACCTTGAATGAAGAAGCCAGCAATCTTACCTTTCCATCTTCAAGGTACATGCCTGAGCAAGGCCAAACTGCTTCATTTAAAACTATGGACCAGGCCAGGCCTTGCGGCAAATGCCTTTAATCCCAGCATTTGGGATGAAGAGGCAGGAGTATTTCTGTGAGTTCCAGGCCAGCTGGAGCTACAGGGAGACCCTGTCTCAAAAAGATCAAAAACAAACAAACAAACAAAACAACAACAAAAAAACCTATGGTCCAGAAATTAAATAACAGAAGCTAGGCAGAAGCCAGTAGCCAAGCTAACTGTAAGATTAAGTATATGACTCTTAGTGAACACCAGGTGGTTACCAGGTACCAGATCTCACATTGTCTTTTTTTTTTTTTTTTTTTGCAGTGCTGGGAATTAAAGTCAGGGCCTCAAACATGCTAGGCTTTACTACAGCCCTGGTGTCTAAATTTTTCTAGGTGCTAAAGTCTCCAGCTGGGACACTTTAAAGTCTCAAAGGCTTAGAGACTGATAGTAATGACCCTTAACTATTAGTGAGGCTATTACCTACAAAGACATTTCTTGGCTTCTGTTTCCATTTAGGTTCAGAGTCCATCAAAATACACTTGGAAAGTTAAACACAAGTGCAAAAGTCACAGTAAGCATGCACAGAACAAAGCCAAAACAAAATTAAGTCCAGCCCAAATCCCTTCCCCTCTTCTCCACATGCTCCCCTCCCCAATTTAGTGGGGGGTTTTGTTTTTTTTTGTTTTGAGACAGGGTCTCATGTAGTTCAGGATGGTCTCAAGCTCACTATGTAGCCAACAGAGGCAGGTCATGAACTCCTAATCCTGTCTCCTGAGTGCTAGGATTACAGGCAATGCCACCATGCCCAGCCTCTGTTCCTTATTCTAGTTTTAGCTTGCAGAAAAGAAAATAGAACATCACAATCATCTGCTGAGTTTCTTCAGCTTACAAAGCCTTCACCCTCATTCTAAGACTCTACTATTCCTTTATCTGAATGGCAAAAAGGATATGGGGAGGTACTTGTCTGAAAAGCCCCATGAGGAAGTTTTTGTTTGAGACAAGGTGTTACTTTCAGTATAGGGTCTCACTTTATGTAGCCCAGGCTGGCCTGGTAGTTGCAATTGTCTGTTTCAGCCTACCAAGTGCTGGGATTATAAGTGTGTATCACTACTATGAGAGGGAACAACTGCTTTTAAAGGGTTTGCTAAAATCATCTTTAGAAAAGTTTCTCGGGGTTAGAGAGATATCTCAGTGGTTAAGAGCACTGGCTGCTCTTGCAGAGGACTTAGGTTCGATTCCCAGCACTCTTATGGCAACTACCAGCCATCTGTAACTCCAGTTCCAGGGGATCTGACACCATCTTCTGATCCCCCGAGAGCAGTGCATGACATGGGTGCACTTACATACATACAGGGAATACATTCATACACATAAAATTTTAAATATATATGTTTAAAAAAAGAAGTTTCTCCATATAACCACAGGGTCCTCTCAGCTCATCTAAATGGAAGTATTGAAGTCAGTGACAAAAGCCAGGCAGTATGCCCACCCATATTGTCATGAGAGAAAATTCACAAACAGTCCCAGTAAAATGCAACAAAACACACGTTTTCTGTTAACTTGCTTTTTCCAATTTGCAAGGTTTGCACAGTAAAGATGGAATTTCAGATTTCTTTTTTTAATATTTTATTATTTTTACTTTTATGTGTATGAGTGTATTGGCTGCACTTATGTAAGTGCTCTCTTGTGGTGTAATGCCGTTGGAGGTCAGAAGAGGGTATGTTGGATCCCCTGGAACTGGAGATATAAATGGTTGTCAGCATGTGGGTGCTGGGAACTGAATCCGGGTTTTCTGCAAGAGCAGCTAGTTTTCTTAATCACTGAGCCATCTCTCCAGCCTTTTATTGTTTCTTAAGACAGGGTCTTACTATGAAGCCCTGGTTGGTCTATAATTTGCTACATAGACCAGGCAGGATGCCCTCCATCTCACAGAGACCTGCCTACCTCAGCATCCTGAGTGCTAGGATTAAAGGTGTGTGTCACCATGCCCAGCCAGAATTGTTTTATATAAAAGACCTTTTCACCTGATAAATGATAAGGCCTTTGTTGGGGACCAGGAAAAAATAAATCACTAAATGTGGAAAAAGAAACCACACTGACATTATCCCTAATAACTGCCAAGGGCCTCACTTCCCCAGGTGTAGGGTAGCAATATGCAGATTTTATTTTCATCTACCAAACAGGACTAAATCATCTAGGGCTTGACCAAAGTGGTTCTGGGCGATAAACTGCAGAACCTACTAGCTCTGGAAAGGCAATGTACTTAGTACTTACAGAGTGTAAGTACTGCGCAAAGTGCAGAAAACATGACCGGACCACAAAATACCCATCATCTTCGACTCTAAAGCACCACGGTGGGTCTGAGACCCACAGGTGAAGCAATGCCCAGATGTCCACACTGAGTAAGCAAGGAAGCCACCTAAGATCCATTAATGTACCTAGTATATGGGTGCTTATCCAAAGTTCGGAACCAGAGCAAAGAGCTGTGTCATGATCTACACAGAAAAAGGGCAATTATTTCCCACCCCTGAAGAGAAAAAGGAGAGGTGGGAAACAGTACCCCGAGTTGGGCTTATATAACCGGAAACTACTAAAAACGAGTAAAAGGTAGGTACATGTCATGTTGATATCTAGTAGGACTCCTTCCCAAGTCCTTAACTGCTACTCAAAGTGCTACCTGAGAGAAGGTGGTTAAGAACACCTACTCTTGCGGCGTTGCGATCCCTTCACAAGGGGGTTAAAAACAAACAAAACCATGTTCTGGTAAGTCTCTTGGTCACGGTCATAGAAGTCCCCAATGGAGGAGGTGGCCGAGGTTCTTCTGGTTGCAGCAGCGGCGCCTGGGACGCGGCCGGGCAGCAGGACGGCCTCGGCGCACGCCGGCCCTCCGGGCGGTGCCACTCACCTGAGCCCCACGAACTCCGCGGCGGAACTGGCAGCCGGGGACCGACAAGGCTACGGCCACACGCAGACTCCTGCAGCAACCCGATTCACCGCCTCACTTCCGGCTAGCGGCCTCCTACTTCCGCTTGCTGGACTACCTACGGATGAGACCGAGGCTCAAAAATCTTCTCAACGTTTTTTCAATGATATTTTCCGCCGAAAGATATTAATAGAGGAAATTAGACCTTTAGAGGGAGAACTGCTACTCTGGATGGATCGCTTGCGAGTAATTGAGCAGCCTAGAAATAAGTTCGAATTCTAGGATTGCCATCAGTGTTTCGTGTCTGGGAAAGTTACGTAAACTTCCCAAGCCTCATCATCTATACAATAAAGTTAATCATGCGTTTCTAATAGCGATATAAAGTGGTCTCAGAATAGGAGCTAGCAATGAATAGATGAAAAATGGGTGTGGAGTCCTGAAGAGATGGCTTAGTGATTAAGAGCACTAGCTGTTCTTGCGGAAACTTGGGTTCGGTACCAGTACCCACATGGCGGTTCAACATTCGTAACTTCGGTTCCAGTTTCAGGGTAGCAGATGCCCTTTTCTGGCCTCCGCAGGAACTGCATGCATGTGTTGCACTTATGCAGGCAAAATACTCAAATACATAAAATAAACAAAATTTTCTTTTTAGCAAATAAAAATAGGGGCTGGAGAAATGGCTCAGTGGTTAAGAGCAGTGGCTGCTTTTGCAGAGGACCCAGGTTTGGTTCCCAGCACCCACATGGCAGCTAACAACTGTCCTTAACTCCAGTGCCAGGGGACCCCAATACTCTCTTCTGACCTCCGTGGGCATTGCAATACGCTGGTGCACTTACATATGTGAAGGCAATACACTAATACACATATATTTTTTTAAATTTTTTTAAAAAGAAAAGAAAAATAGATGTAAGAAGTTGGAACTGGACGAGGCCAGGGCTGTGATGGATAAGTCAGGGTGGTCTTGTACCTCCCTTAGTAGGGCCTCAAACCGAGGTCAGTTTGGGTACCAAGGCAAGGAAGAGAGCCCTCTATTAAAGCCCTCTATTAATTGGGATGACTGATTGTAGGCTGGAGACTGGTCAGTGCCTAAACAGTCTTCGGTCTTGTCAGTGTCATCTGTTTTAAAAGCTGTGAAGGGGATTTGAGAAATCATGCTGTCTCCAGGGCACCATATTGGGAAGACAAAGACAATGTTCGAGTATCTGACCTTACAAGGACGGAGAAACCCAGTGTCCCAATTTCTCAGTTCTATACAGGGATGTTTGCCTGGGTGCAAACATCTGGTGCCCCAGACCACTGATACCACTACTTACAGTGGGTCTATCTCTGTCAGCAGAACCCAGAAATGAGAACGCCCATACCTGGGGGCAAACTACATTGCTCATAGGCAGTCATGACAGTTCTGCTCTGTCAAATACTGTTTCAGTCTCCCTTGAAATGAGAGTAGCTTATGACTCAAGTCTAGCCAACAAGACTTAGACTTAAAGGAAAGAGTGATAGCTTGGTTCTGAGAATGCTTGTGTATGTGTGCGGTGTTTGTGTAGGCCAGAAGTCAACATCAAGTGTTTCCTCAATCACTCTACTTTAGTTTCTGAGACAGGGTCTTTCAGTGAACCTGAAGCTCATAGATTCTGGCTAGACTGATTAGCCAATGAGCTCTAGGGATCCATCTGTCAGCTCCACTCCCGATCTCTGATGCTTGGGTTAAAGACACAGGCTGTGCAGCACACTTTTATGTTGGGGCTGGGAATCCAAACTCAGGTTCACATGCCTGTATGACAGACACTTTATTGGTGGAGCCATTTCCTCAGGCCCCAGAAAAACTTTTAATATGATAAAGTTATACAAATCATCATAGAGCTGTGGCAGTCGCTTTGTGGCAAAGAGGAAACAAACTAGGATGGAAGAGTGGGAGGATGAAAAGTCTTGGTCCACAGAGAATCAACATCAGTGACACCTACACCTAGACTTCTCGTCAGGTGAGAGAGAAATGAACCACTTGTTAAAGTGTAAATCCAGTTGTGATGTTTACAGAAAATTGCATTCATGATTGTAGGACTTCATGAGGACAGAAGGAACTACCATAAAAGACCACGGTATAGCACACTGGGGTCCCTTTTGCCACTAATTGAAAACCCATTCTGTGCTAAGCACCATGAGGTGGTTTAAGTGTCTATAGGCTGCATCCAATTGTCCTGTATCCTGCCTTCTGGACAGTAGCCTAGTGTCTAGAGCCTGAATCAGAACCAGCTGGAAACCCTGCTAACAACTGAAGAGAAAGCCCCATTGGAAGGAAAGGGGGAGCTATGACTCCCCCTGTGCAAACATGAAAGAGCTTGGGCTTTGAGCCAGTCCCCTTGCACAGCCCCATGAGCACCTCTAGAGATTGTTTATTCCAGGTTTACCCTGCTCCCCAAACCTTACCTCCCATACCTTCAAAGATACAAGTCACTAAAATGCCAGTCAAGAGGCTTTCTCCATTTTATTTCTTTGGGAAAGGAAAATGAAATCTTTCCATCACATATGGTAGAGATATATATTTATATATAATTTATTTTGTGGTTGGACATCCCAAAGCTGAATTTGTTCATATTTTTTCTCCCTCCCTCTCTCTCTTTTCTATTAAAGCCTTCTCGCAGCCCCTGTGGCACAGGCTCAGGTTCTGGAGCAGGTGTAGTGAGGAATTAGTGGAATGGGCAGTGGTTGCCAGAGTGGCCTCTAATTCAGGTCAAAAACCTGCAGGGGACCACCCAGAAGGTGCTGTGCAAGGTTGGAGGCTACAAAGAGGGCACTCCTGCTTTTGTAGTGGATGCACAGCTCGTTAAACAGTCACCAGTCATGGGAAGAGGCTGGTCAGGGGCTGGGGGACTTGCTCACAGTACTTGTCAACTCTCGCCATTCTGTCCCCCAAAATTCATTCTTAGGGGTGGAAGAGAGTGAAAAAGAGAAATACAAGGACTGAGGGTCAAGTCTCCTCGGATTGTTATTGCTGGTGAATTGGAAATTTACTTTCTTAGAAGAGGAATTGGAATTTCCCTTCCAGTCTTGGGGAGATAGAATCTGAGAGACCCCAAAGACAGGAGTGACATGGACTGTCCCAACCCGCACTGATGATCACACCAGGCCTCCCTGGAAAAATGAGCCAACTCGGAGCTTGGCAAGCAACCAAAGGGTCAGTGGTCCTTTCAGGTCAGCCTTGTTCTTCAAGGGCAATCACATCCAACCCTGCCCAGCCCCTCCAGGCCTCAGGCTCAGTTCTGGGTCAGTGGAGCTGGAAAGTGAGCAGTACACTGAAGGTCAAGCAGAACTTTCTACTGGAAGAAAAGGTGAAACTTTGAAAAAAAGGCAGCTTGGGAAGATGATGTGAGCATGAAAGCAGGAGGCCGGGGGAGGACAGTGAGGGGAACACAGGAAGACATCAGACACCCATCTGACCTCAGAAATAGGGTAAGCCGAGTGTCTAAGAGGCAGGTAGCACTTAATAGCTATAGTTAGAGCTGAACAGTGGCCCTTGGTATGGTGGGGTCAACTAAGCATCAGGGACTGTTGCCCTGTAGGATCCTGGCTAGAAGGGTGAGGGTAGAGCTGAGAAGCCTCCAGGTAACTATTCCCAAGAACAGGAAGTCAGATTCCCTCTGGGTGCTGAGCTTTCAGTCCCAACTCTCTCCTCCCTCAACATATGTAGTGGGACACATGCTTAGGACCACTCCAGGCTCTGCGGCCTGAGCCCAAGATACCCTAGCGGGAGAGGCTGGGCAGGTAGCTCTCAACCACAGGCATACCATCTGTTCCCACTTGTCCTGCCAATCTGCTTGAGGAGGAAGAATACCACATAAAGGAGAGAGCCCAGAAGCCCAGGGTCTGTCAGCATTGGCAGACCGGTACAGGCCACTTCAGGCTGGGCAGCCTAGGATGAGACAGACAGTAGCACTGGACACAAGGCGGCCAACAGTCCAAAGCCCCGGAGAGTCGGGCACTTCCTGACACTGCAAGCCTGCTGCTTCCAGTGCTCCTTTCACCTGGGACCTCATCCCCATGCACTCCATCCTTCCCCACTCTCTCCTTGGCAGGAAGTGCTGGAGTAGCCGTCCACAAAGGCAGTGCTAGAGCTGCGTGGACTAGGGGTGAGGTGTTGGTCACAGCTGCTTTGAGAACCTCTTTGGTCTGGGGAAATGCGGCAATATGGGGAAGGGAAATGGACAGAGGGGATACTAGGGACTCCCACCTTCGGACAAGGTATTTGTCAGAAGGCTGTGCACACAGATGGAGGATCAGATTTCTGTGGACTCGATGCGCTCGAGGCGAGAGGGGGTCCAGGCCTTCTTCTCCTCCCCATGCTGGGGAGTAGGTGTGCTGGCACCTCCTGCCGCCCCACGTTCCCGAAGTCGCCGTTCCAGCTGCTGGTTGCGCTGATACATCTCCACATAACTCAGCTGGAGCTGCTTTTGGTACTCGATGACCTTCTCCTTCTCCTCCAGCCACACACGGCGCTCCTCTGCAAAGCTGGCACCTTGGCGCTCTCTGGCCCGCCTCTCAGCCGCCAGCTCAGCCTGCAGTCGCCCCACCTCTCGTCGCAGGGCTCGTGTCCCACTCTCCCCGCCAGCATCCACCTCCCCATCCATGGAAACCAGGGAGGCAGCAGCTGTCACCCCAGCCTGTCGGCGCATCTTGGCCTCATCGCTCTCACAGGAGGCCAGCGCCTCCTGGGGCTCGGCCAGGTCCACAGGGGTCAGTGCAGGCTTGAGGCAGGCAGCGGGCACTTCGCCGTCACCCAGCTCCAGGCTGGCCTGTTTGCTGCTGAAGGAGTCCCTCAAGCTGAGCAGCTGTTCCTCCTTCTCCCGCAGTGAGGCCCGACCCTCCCGCAGTTGTGAACGCAGCCCCACGATCTCACTGAGCTTCTGTGACACGTCGGCCTGCGAGTCCTTCAGCTGCTGCTTCAGGAGGGAAATCTCACCAGCCTTCTGGCACACCTGGGCAGGGACAGGTGGAAGCAGAAGCCAGGGTAAAGGCAGAGCCGAGGTAATGAAGGCTCACCTCAACCCAACTCCCAGATCCAGCGCCAGAGGCCCAAGTGGGCTCAGATTCAGCCCCTCGGGGGCTCCCGGCCTGACTCAGGACAGGCTTAGCTCATCTAGCCCAGGGTCAGCCTCTTTTCTCGGTCACTCTGATTTGGTGGTCCTACTCCTTTCACAACCCCCTCCCCACTTCATCATGGCAAACTGCTGCTCTGAGGTCTCCAGAGGAACAGAAGTTGAAAGAGAGCTAGAGAGGGAAGGCCTAAGCCCCCAGCCCGCACCTCCCACTTAGTTTCCTCCATCCGGGGCAGGAAGTCGGCCTGCTCCTTCTGGCAGGCGGCCACCTTGTCCTCTAGCTCCTCCCGCTGCCTCATCAGCTGGGCTGCCTCCTCCTGCAGCTGTTTTTTGTCCTGCTGCAGCCGCAGCACCTGCAGCTGCAGGCCTTGCTGGGCGCGCTGGGCCCTGCGGGCCACCTGCTGCAGCTTCCCGCTGCAACCCTGCCGGAGCTCGGCGAGCTCACGCTCCCATGCCTTCTGCCGCTCTTCCAGCGCCTGGGCCACTGCTGCCTCGCTCTGTTCCAAGCTGCGCCGCAGAGCTACCACCTCCTGCTCTTTCTCCCACAGCCGCTCCTCCAGCTCCTGGATCAGTGCACTGGGCGAGGGTGGTGAACAGGCTGCAAATGGCAGGCCCCCACTTCCGCCCTCCCCAGATCCCAGGTGGCCTGACCGCCCCATGGATGATGACCCACTCTTACTGGAGGCACGCCCACTGTCAGAGGTCCCCAGATCCTGGTAGCCCGACGCCCCCCCGCTGCTACCACTGCCATAGCTGGCAGTGCCGATACGGTTGATATGGCTGGTGGAAGCACTGAGGGGTGCCAGATGCTGGCTGTAGCTAGAGCTATAGGTGGGCAAGCTTGTGAGTGAATTCCGACCTGAGTCTGAGAGGCCTCCCCCACTCCCACCCGCTGGGGTCATGGTCCGAGATTTATCCAGTGCGCCCTTGAGGCCAGCAGGGCCCTGTCGTCCCTCAGGGGTCCCACTGGTCTGTGGAGGACACAAGTTCTGCATGGAATGGAAGTTCTTGGGTACAACAGGCTTGAAGGCTGATGGCCGCACTAGTGGCTCTGAGCACTGCGTAAAAGCAAGGAAGAGGGAGTGGCGTCAGACTGAGGCCTTAGCCTGGGTCCCTCCTCTCCCTCATGTCCAAGGCTTGTTCAAGAACCACCCACCCCTATTAGATCTCCACTTTGAGGCTCCCCATCTGGGTCTCCACCTCCTGTCTCTCACAAGCCATCTCTCTGTCCTGGATCCAGCAATGAGACAGCCCCAGGGTCCCACTCCACAGCTTTCCACCCTGGCCTCCACCTTCCCGGCGAAGAAGTCCCATCTCACTCCTCCTCTCTGGGTCACCTCCCACCCTAGACCAAAGCTATGATGCACTCATGCCCTGGGGACTGACCTGGTCTAGCTTGCCAGAGGTGGCCAGAAGCTTGGGTGGGTGACTGGGCTCACGATACTGTGGTGGAGCCTTGTCGCTGCCCCCACTGCTGCTGCTGCCACCACTGCTGCCCACCACATTGCCGCAGACATCTGTGTGATCGCTGCCCCGAAGCTCGCCATTGAGGTAGAGAGAGTTGGCGAGAACCTTGTCCTCTGAGGGGTAGCGGCCAGGTCTCTCCCTACTGGCCCCACTACCACTGCTTCGGGGACCAGGGAAACTGCCCTGGCTGCCCCCAGCCCCTGTGCGGGTGCCCACACTTTTCATGGGAAACTCCTGGGCATGGGCCACCCCACTGCCCACACTGCTCAAGGCCAGGCGGGGATCTGGGGGTCCAAGCTCAGAAGGCCGGGGGGCAAAGGCCAGGAGAGGATCCCTCCCTGGATCAGCACGCACAGGTAGTGTCTCCAGCTTCGCCATGACTAAGCCAGAAGGGCACTGTGGGCACAGGTAGGAAGGCAGAGAGGTCAGAATCCATCCCACCCACTCACCCAGTCAGGTCAGTCCTGGCCCCACTTTGTCTCTCAGAGTCCTCTACATCAGGCACAAGGGTTTCCAGATTCCCAAAGTGATGGCATAGAGCTAAGAGCTTCGGGGCACCATGCCCCTTTCCAGCTGGGTTCACTCTTTAACCCCACCCCATCCAGGAGCCTCCCAGACTCAGTGACCCTTTCAACTCTTTGCTGCAACTGACAATTTAGTTTTCCCTAAATTTACCCTGGGTGATGGCACCTATAGTCAAGCCTCATGGGCTGGGAAGATGGGTGGTAGCAGAAAGCAGTACCTGAATACAAAAGAGAGCCTCAGAAGTTAATAACCCCTATATAAAAATTGACAGTGGGCGTCTTTCCCAGCCTCCTGATCTATGGTTTTGCAATAAACTGCAGAAGTGAAAGCTCACTACAAGTGCGAACTTCTCTCCTTACCTTTCCAAGGGTTTGGGGGACCGAAGGGTCCTCAAGCTTGGGACCCTCCCAGGCCAGGTCTGCAGAGGCCATGTGGCTCACTCTTGCAGTCGGGGCTTGGCCCGAACCAGCTGCGCAACCTTGGACGTGCCGACGGAGCCATCCCGGACTATAGTTTTCGCCTCTGTAAAATGAGAGGAATGAAAAATCCAGCTGCCTAAGCGCCAGGGGCCCTGAAGCGACCAGCAAGCGAAAGACTCCGGTGGGTGGGCGGAGCTGCTCTGTGGACTGCTCCAAGGTTGCAGGTGGGCACAGACTAACGCACCCTGGTTGTGGCTGCAGCCGGTGGCAAAGGAGCTCTCCCAGAGATCTTCCTAACCCGACCTCACGTGGGCCTGGCCTCAGTACCCCACTCTCTGCGGTCCCCACAGCAGGGCCAGCTGCCTGCGCTTTCCTGGAAGAGTTTCTCATAGGTAGGCGGAGGGGCGGGGCTTGCACAACCAGCAAGGACCCCTGAAGATCCCATGCCTGCCCAACCCTGCTAAGAATGCAGTACCACCAGGAAGAGTTCTTGGATTGGCCATTCCTCCACCCCTTCCATCCTCCACCCCTTTCCTTTGGACCTTGACCCTGCTTGGTTGACTGGAGCTCTCCCTCCCTCAAAGCTGGCTCACAGAAGGGGGAGCAAGGCCTTGGGTTACCTGTGCTCTAAGAGGCTTTGCTTGCTTCCTGGTTCTTTTGTCTCAAGTCAGCACCCTGAAACACCTGCCCGAGATCTGCATAATCCAGGTAGGCAGGGGTACAAGGCAGTCACTTTAGCCACTGGCTAAAGGCTCAAATAGCTCAAATACACACGTGTGCCAGAGTTAAAAGTGGAGCAGCCTTGAGGCCTTTAACCCCTAATCTTCCCAGAAACCAGAAAGGCACCCTTCTTCCCTGTTAAGGTTAAGCGGTCCGGTCCGTGGCATCCCCTTGAATGCTCTGCAGACTTACTTCTACTCAGATACCTAGCTCTAATGCTGTGTCCTTTCTATCAGGCTCACTCCCTGGGAGGCTGTTTGTAACTTCTCCTTCATTAACTTCTGGATACACAATGCATTATGGCTCTAGGTGATGGATAAATTCACTATCAAGCTGGTCCACTGCCACTGTAGAAATCCATTCTCTCAGTGTATGTCCCCACATGTGTAGAGAACAGTACAGTTGCCACCCCCCTTCTTCTGGCCAGTCTGTGCACATATTAGCACTAATCTGGGGCACAAGAGGCACCTAGGGAAAAACTGAAGTGCAGGATGGACAGGTGTGCCACTCTGAGAGCAAGGCCTCCTTAAATTTTGTGTCTTCAGCCTCTCTTGTTCCTGCTCTGCCCACTACCATAGCATACTTCAGCCTACTAGCTCTCAGCCTTGAAAGTCCCTCCTCCCCTCAGCATAGCATCCTTCTCTCATCCTCATTGTGTGCAAGGTGACAAACAGCTGGGACCAGCAGGGTATAGATTGAATGGCCAGAGGGTTGGAACTAGCAGGAGGCCTGAGTAGGGTTACAGGAAGAACTGGTAAAACCTCATGCAGCAGGAGTTCAAGTGGACAGAATTTGAGAAAAGGCTAGTGCACCAGTGTGAGCTGACATCCTTACATGACCAGGGCTGTTTGGAAGAAATGGGAGTGTTTAAGAAGACCAAAAAGATATCTCTTATCAGTGGAAAGACTGGGATTGTGAGCATCCAAGAATGGTATGGGTGAACCTAGCATCAAACAAAGGTGGTAGATGCCCAGAAGTCTTAGAGGTAGTGTAGGAGTCAGGGAAAAGTCCAAGAGAAACTGGGCCTTGACGACCAAAAAGCAAGGGTTAGGGTTCGAGAATGCGGGGGCTGGGCTGGAGAGATGGCTCAGCCATGAATAGCACTGGCTGCTCTTCCAGAGGACCTGGGTTTGGTTTCCAGCACCCACATGGCAGCTAACAACCATTTGAAATTCCAGTTCCAGGGGACCCAATGCCCTCCTCTGGCCTCCATGGATATTTCAGGACACAGATGCACTTACATACATGTAGGCAAAACATGCATACACATTAAATAAATAAAATTTAAAAGTCGGGGATTGGAGATATGGCTTAGCAGTTAAGGGTGCTCTTGCAGAGGATCTGGGTTTGAATCCCAGCACCTATATAGCCCTAACAGACACCCATAACTCCAGTTCCAGGGGACCTTTTAACCTCTTTGAATACAACATAGGTACACTTACATACATGCGGGCAATACATTCGCACACACACACAAAAATGAAAATAATAAATAAAATTAAGAGGGGGAAAAAAAAAAGGATGTAGAGTCTAACTGGCCTGGTACACAGGCCTATAATCCCAGCTACCTGGAATGCTGAAACAAAAGGGTCCAAGTCAAGACCAATGTGGGGAACTTAATGAGACCCTGTCTTAATAAATAAAAAAGAGCTCAGTAGTTGAGTACTTCCTACAAGTACAAGACCCTAAATTCAATCCCTAATACAAAAAAGGGAGGAGAAAAGGAAGAGGAGGAGGAGGAAGAGAAGAGAAGGCAGTGGTAACAGCAGGTTGCATCAAGTATTTGGAAGAATCATTTGAGTTCAGGAATTTGATACAACTCTGAGAACATAGTGAGACTCTGTCTCAAAAAAAAAAAAAGAAAAGAAGAGAGGGTTGGAGGGAGGGAGGGAGAGGGGGAGGAAGAAACAGAGGGAGGAAGGGAAGAAAAAGAATGCAAGGGTAGTTCCTAGTATTGAAAAGAATAAGAAAGGGGCCAAAGAAAACTGGAAAAATGTGGCCTGGATTTTGCAACTGAGGACATCATTAGTATCTATGTAAATGGTTTTAGAAAGTGGTGAAAAGCAAAAGAAGACTATAGGAATGGAAGGGTACAGAGAGACAGCAGAGTTCTCTGTTAAGAGACCAGAGAAGGTCTTTACTTTAATTTTAGAATCAAATGGCTCTTTTTATTTTTAAAGACTGGGTCTCCCTGCATAGCCTTGGTTGGTCTGGATTTTGCTATGTAGACCAGGCTGGCCTCAAACTGAAAGAGATTCACCTGCCTTTGCCTCTGGAGTGTTGGGATTAAAAGCATGTGCCACGCTCAGCCTCAAAGGGTTTTTTAAGTTTTAAAATTAACCCTGATTGCTGGTCTTGGTGGCATGGAAACGGAGGCAGGAGGATCAAGAATACCTACCTTGAGTGTATATTAGCCAGGATTGGAGAGTGAGATCCTGTCTCAACAAACAAACAATCAGAGGCTATGCAGATGGCTTAATAAGAGTGCTTGCTTCAAGAGCCTGAAGACCTGAGTTTGAATTCAATCCATAGCAGCCACATAAAAAGCCAGTTACCGCTGTGCTAGTGCCTGTATAGGGAGCAGAGACTAGAAGATCACTAAGGCTTGCTGGCTGTCAGCCTAGTTACAGGGTCAGTGAGAGATCCTGTCTTAATGAGGCAGATAGTGATATAGCAGAATATCCAATGTCCTTCTCTGTACACACAGGCGCACACACACACACACCATGCCTGCACATGTACACACACAAAACTCACTAAGACACATACAAAAAAATTAGTAGCAACTTGACTGTTGAAACACTAAAAGTAGACTCCACTAGTGAGACGACATAGGCAAAGGAGCCGCCAGAAGACTAGGTGGGGCAGGAAAACCCCAGAAGCTGTCATGTTAATTGTGAGTGACAGGGAATAACATGATGTTTGAAAAGATGCTTTATAAACTATAAAGTACACGACTGCCCTTTCTGAGGTCCAGGAAAGGTGAATCACACCACAGATTGGATGTGGTCATACATATATCACTCTGCCTAATTCTTTCTCTAGCGTGTTGAGTCCTTGCCAAGTTCAGATGCTCAGAGTCCTGGATAGTGTCTTGATCTCTTGATCTTCCTTCTCATGGTCCACATGGGGAATGCTTTGCAGTCAAGGTATAGGTGATCCCCTTGCCATAACCCTAACCTGCCCCTTACTTCCCCCAAACTTGGGCTACTGCAGATTCTTTCCTGAAAACCCTGGCAGAGACTTGGAAGGACAAGTAGTGGGTTGTATTTCCCCAGTTAATGGGAATTAAGGTGAGAGGAAGGGCTGAGCGTCAGGCTCTCCCACTGGTCCAGGTAACCAAGTGTGATCTACAAAGGCAGCCTCACAGCGTGGCTCTGGGATGACAGCCTATTTCCCGAGTCTGCTTCTATCTCTGTCCCATCAACCTTCAACGCTTGTGACATTACAGTACTAGAGGTCAGAAGGGGTCAAATGAATTCTACCTGGGGAGTTACACATTCAGGTCCCTCCATCCCACAATGACCATCCAGGATTTCTCCAAAAGCCAAACAACTGAGGTCACAGGCCCCAATCCCAGCACATTCTACCTCCTAGAGGTCTCCAGTCCCCCCTTCGCCCCCCAGCAAATACCGTGCAGGGTTCCTCCTGCTTCCATCCTCCCGCAGCCTTTCCCCAGCGGCACCAGGAGACTATTTCTAAGGGGCAAAGCCAATTTTGATCCCGCTCTAGCCAAGTTCATCCATGAGCAGGGTCAAGTGCAATCACTCCAGCAACATCAGCTCCAAGTGTAAAATCACAGCTCAGCTGATCAGGAGTGGACCCTCATGCAAGTTATTCCACCTCAGATTCTCACACCCACCTTACTGGAGTCCTAAGATGTATACAGATTATGTATAAAATGCCTGGTATTCCTTTCAACCCCACAACCAAACAGAGCTTGTAGCAGGGTACTTAAGGCCTCTCCTGATGACCATTCTATATTTCCTGTGACATGATCTCTACTCCACACACAACCTGTTCTCAGTGCTCTGCACATCCTGTATTCTTCTGCCAAAATCTGCCTCAGGATGAATCTCTGATACCTACGGGTTCAGGAGCCCCAGGGAGATTTCACTGAAGGCTTCTCCAATATACAAATGATATCTTAGGTCTCTGGGCCCTGGATTAAAAAAAAGCAAGACAAACGCATGTGGGAATGTTGGTCATGAGCGATGCAAATAGGCAATGAATACACAGAGAGAAACCAGGAAGAAGGACTGAGGAACGGATTCAGGGGCAGAACTTCTTGGTTGGGATGTATGGGGAGATCCATCTTCCCTTCGAGGCGTGGGCACCTGCAGGGGAAGACGCTCACCCCTTAGATCCTAGCTCTGACGAAGCGGGTGCTTCTAGGCTGAGGAGACGGACAGCACACCCCCACCCACCTACCCACCCCAGCACACACACGCGCGCACTCGAGCCCCTGCCGTGCACGCGCGCGCACGGGTGTGTGTGTGTGTGTGTGTGTGTGTGTGTGCGCGCGCGCGCGTGTGTGCATGGCCATTCGCCAGCAGATAGAGACCCCGACTACGAACCATCGGCGAAAGTGCCACCGGGGTCTCTGTGGTGGGGGAAATTGCGCCCGAACCTCTCGGTTCCCCACCAACGCGCGTGGCCCCGGGGGGCGGGGTGCAGAAGGATGAGGTGACATAATCCGGGCCGCACCCCCTCCGGCCACCACCTCCTCCCAGGTCGGGTGAAGCATCCATGACATCATCGGCCTCATTCCCTAGTCCCCCGGACCCCGCAGAGGGACGCGCCCCTTCCCCGGCTCCGGACCCGCTAGAAGGACCGCGCGGTGCAGCGGACATGGTGGTCAGGGGAGAGCCCGGAGGGGCTCCCCTTAGGCCTGCATCACTTACTCACTGCCTCGGGGTCCGGCGCAGGGGCTCAGACACAGGCGCCAGATGCCCGGCTCGCTGGCGCAGCCCGAAGCCCGCCCCGTTGGGCGCCGGCGCGCGCTCGGCTCGGCTCTCGGCCCCTCCCGCTCCCCGCCCCGCCAGCCCACCAGCGGCTGCGGCAAACGCGGGCCCGCCCTCCGACCACGCCTCCCGGGGCCGCCAATCCCGGGCCGGGGGCGGAACGCGGCTTCTTAACCCCGTGGTCGCTGCACCGCGGCTGGCCTTTGGGACCCCTCGTCTCCCCAGCTCTGTGGCACCGATCATTTGTATGACTTCCTGGCATCCGCTCTCCCGTGTCTTGGGCTCAACCGCGAGTTTCTGTTCTCCAAGTCCAAGCAGGATCCCACCCTCCTGAACCCCATATCTTTGGCAAGGGGGATGAGCCCATCTGGCTTGGGGACCCTCCACTCTCGGCTCAGCCCCGAGCTTGGTCATCTCCAGCATCGGCTCTTCCAGAACACAGCTGCAAGGTGCGGCCGGGATGTGCTGTCGCCAGTGAATCTGACCTCGCCAGAGGAAAGACCCAACAAACCCGAACAGTTTTAAACTTGCTGTCGAAGTGCGGAGGAAACATATATGGTTTTTTTTTGTTGTTGTTATTTTGTTTTTTTTTTTACCTTGTGCTCTTTTGCCTGGCGTAAAGCCAATTCTCCATCACCATCCAGGGAGCGAGCCAACGACTATCTGGCCTCGGCTCGCCTCAGAGGCAGGCTTCAAGGTTTCACTGCGGGGACTGCCAGCCGCCCAGAAAAACTTCCTGAAGGAAGCAGTCAGCCCTGAACTATGGCCTTGACCTACTTAGGGTGGGTAAGCAAGCGAGGCCCAGATTTCAGCATTTGAAGAGTGGTGGTGCCTGAGTCTGTCTTAAAAACACAGCATTTCCATGCTAGCTGAGATTTAACCCCTGTAATAACTTAATAACTGACGTTTCTGGCCTTCAGTCATCCCATTTTAGTTTCCTTTCTTTCTTTCTTTTTTGTTTTTTAAAGAATTTTGTTGGAATCCCTTTTTCGTTTCTTTTTTTGTTTGGTCTTTTTGAGACAGGGTCTCCCTGTAGCCTCAGCTGGCCTGGAACTTGCTATGTAGACCAGGCTGGCCTTTGGAGATCCTCTGTCTCCCAAGTGCTGGGATTAAAGGTGTGCACTCCCAGGCCCAGCTATTTTACAGTTTTTAATTCCTACTCTTTTCTAATTTCGCCCTACAATTGCTTTTAAAGCCTTTGTTTTTAGTTCTAATGATGGCCCTTAAAAATATTAAATAAAATATTTCTATTTCACAATTATCAGTCAATGACAAATCATTTTTACATTCTGGAACTCTGTGAACTGGGCACACTCAAACTTGCAGTAATTCTCCTGGCCTATGCCACCATGTCCTGAGAGAAAAATAATTTTTTTTCACATGAGATGGTTAATGTGTCAACATTGTAAAAAGTTTGTGGAAGGCACCAGTCACACAATGACATGAACACCTCATCATGCTTACAAACCAAAAAGAATCCATCCCCAATATTTTTTTTCTTGAGACAGGGTCTCCCTGTAGCACCAGCCTGGCCATCATTGCACAGAGATCAGCCTGCCTCTGTCTCACCAGCACTCCCTTTAAAGGCGTTTTCCAGACTATGAGTGTTTGCTTTCACAGCTATTTATATTTGTCTACTTTATCCTGGACTAGCTTTGATTTACATTTTTTAATATCAAAAACTGTTTCCAACCTGCCCCCAGCAAAAGATGGTTTTGTAATTCAATGACAGAGTGCTTACCTAGTGTATATGAATTCCTGGGTGGCCATCCAGGACACACACACAAAACCTCTTTTTTAAAAAATTATTCTTATTTTGTGTATGAGTGTTATGCTTGCATATATGTAAGTGTGCCTGTGTTATGCAGTGCCCTCGCAGGACAGAAGAGGGTGTCAGACCTCCTGGACCTGGAGTTGCAGATGGTTGTTAGCCACCATATGGGTGCTAGGATTTGAACCCAGGTTGTTTGCTATTAACTGCCAAGTTGTCATTCCAGCCCCCCTATCCTCTTAAGTCATTTTTTGGCTTTTGCCAACTCTATGTGTCTGGTGCTTTAAAATTGTTTTAAATACAATTTTTTAATGTGTACGAGTGTGCCTGCATGTATGTAAGTGCACCTCCATCATGCAATGCCTGTGGAGAAGACCTTGGATTACCCTGGAACTGGAGTTACAGATGATTTGTTAGCTGCCATGTGGGTGCTAGGAATTGAACCTGTCCTCTGCAAGAGCAGTCAGTGTCCTTAACCACTGAACCATCTCTCCAACCCCTTTGCCTGGTCCGTCTAAGAGTTAGTTTTTCTTATTCTTTTTAAAAGAATTTATTATTGTGTGTGTATTTGAGAGTGAGCAGAAGGAGACAGAGCGAGTGAGAACCCTAATTTATCAGAAGGAGGTGAAGTTAAGTTTCAGGATTATGTGCTACCTTGACTTGGTAAAATTAGGAGGGTTTAAGTGGTCATAGGACAAGTTGCCCTCCCATTCTGGATGTGTGAATAAAGCCCCTTAGCCAAGCAATCGTCTTAGCAAATGGAGCAGGTGCAGGTGCTACTTCTTTCTCAGGAGGTTTTAGTTTTCCTTGCCCAGCTCTAGGAATGACTCAAAGAGGCCAGTTACATCCACTGCCAGAGACAGAGGGCACCCGATCCTCTAGCTCCTGTAAAACCTGCTCCCACAGCTTCTAGTTGTTTATTTTATTCCCAAGTGCAACTGCAATGTGGCCTTGGCAGGCCTGTGGCATCATCTGCCTTCAAGTTGTGATTTCATTTAATGAATATATGCTGTCAATCTCACTTGTCCAGTGTCAGGTGTCTTGTTTGTCCACTCCTATAACTTTAGGGTTAGGGATCCCTCCCTTTAACAACGGGATAAAGAGAAGTCATTTAAAATAAAGTCAGAAGGCTGGTGATATTTTCTATGTTAGTGAGGCATCAGAGAGCTGAACCTATAGCTTGATGCATGCTAGGCAAATCTACCACTGAGCCACATTTCTAGACCCTAGATAGTTTTACCCAACTTGTAAGGAGGATATTAATTCCAAATCATAGGAAAAGAAGAAAGCTCCCCTATTCATTTTATACAGGTAGACAAATCTTAATGCCAACTAATCATTTGTCTTCCTTTCTAGTTTCCTTTTTATGTGGGTTGTGCTACTGCTCCTCTTCCCCTCTCTCTCGACTACTGTTGGGAATTGAACCTCACATATGCCACTAAGTTATAGTCCAAGCCCCTAGGATCTTTTGTTGTTTGGTTTTGAGATAGGGTTTCCCTACCTGGCCTGAAGCTCACTATATAGACCAGGCTGGTCTTGATCTCACATAGATCTGTCCGCTTCTGCCTCCTGAGTGTTGGGATTAAAGGTGTATACCACTATGCCTGGCCCCGAGGATCTTTAAAAAAATTCTTTATCTCTACCTTAATTCTCTAGTAGGCATACTGCCCACTCCACAGATGTCTAGAACCTGTGAATGTTGGCTTACATGGCAAGGGAAATTAAGCTTGTAAAGACCTGAAGGCTTGACCAACTGACCGTAAAATAGCCTGGATAATCCAGATGGGCCACTCTAGTCACTCTGCAGTCCAGACAGGTCTTTAACCTCCAGTTCCCCTGCTCAGCCTGCAGAGTAGCTGGGTATAAAGGCCTCCAGCACCAGGCTGGCATAGTGTAATCATATGGGTCCTTAAAAGTCAAAGAAAAGCAGAAAGAAAGCTAATGTGACTACAGAAATGGTTAGATGTGACACGTCTGGCTTTGCAGATGAAGAAGGGCCACAAGCGTAGAAAAGGAATACCCTCTGGAAACTTGAAAATCTGAAAAGAACTCAGTCCTACTTGATCTTAACTCTGTAAAACCTATGTTGGAATTCTAAGGTACCAAACTGTAAGGTAAAAATCTGTTGGGCTGGGGATGTGGTCAGTTGATAAGAGTGCTTGCCTAGCGGGTATGAAATCCTAGATTTGATCCCCAGCACAACATAAAACTGGGAAGGTGGAGCATACCTGTAATCCTAGCACTTGGGAAGTAAAAAAGAGAATTAGAAGTTCCATGTCATCCTCAGGTATATGGTGAACTCAAGGCTAACCAGAGATATATGAGACTATATCAAATTAAATAAATCTGTATTATTTCATAGTACTAAGTTTGTGCTGTTGTGGCAGCATTAGAAAACACATAACAGATGAACATTCATTTATTGAATGATTAATAAAATCACAAAAACCCTAGGTCTACAGATGAAGAGGCAATGACAGATTACTCACATAATCCAAATAACCACTAGGACGTTGAAAATACTTTTAGCCTCAAAGGGAAACCTGGAGCTGCTTCTGAGGGATGACTGTGCCCCTGAACACCAAGTTGGAGTAGATGATGAACTTGAATTCATATTTATGTTTCGACGTTTATACTAAAGCTTGTGTGTGTGTATGTGTGTGTGCGCACGCGTGCGCTATATGTACATGACCTTGTAGGTTTATGAACATGTACACAAGGAAGTCCAGAGGTTTACATCAGACAGCAGATGTCTTCCTTGATTGATTTCTACCTTCATCACTCTCCACCCTATTTTTTGAGACATGGATCTTAGTAAAACTCAGAGACTCAGTTAGGCCAACGAGCTACAGGGATCTACTTGTCTCTGACTCCCTCCCTCCACCCCCATGTCTCAGTTACAGATATATTCTGGTACTTGGCATTTATGTTGGTACTGAGGATCTGAACTTAGGTCCTTGAACTCCTGATCTTCCTGTCTGTACCTCCAAAGTGATGGGACTACAGAGTTTCAATCAATTTCATGGAAACATGCAAACTCAAAAAATAAGGTACCAGATTTAATTTTTGTAAAAGTTATGATAAATTAATCTGGCTCCAAGTTTTCTTTGTAAATATTTTTACACGATCACTGTATACAGACATGGTGATGACTTAATGGCACTTTTATCGTCTGCCCTTGTATCCTTCACTTTCATATGCCAACCTGTCCTTTCCTGAGTTGCTGTCACCTGGTAGAGACAATAACTGACAGGAGGAAAAATGACAATCTCCTGATGATAATGAGCAATATGTTCAATATTTCACTTATGATATTTGCATTTGTATCTGCACTATTTTGATATGAGACAATATGCACAAAATAAAAGGACATTAAGGTGGTTAGATATAGTACTGTATACCTACAATCCCAGCATTTGGGGGACAGAGGCACAACAAATTCATGGCCAAGTATGGTCTACCTAAGTCCCAGGCCAGCCTGGGCTAGAAAGACTGAAAAAACAAAAGTAAGGACTGGTAGTGTTGGTACAGTGTTTTGCCTGAATGTGTGAAGCTTTAGGTTCAATTCCCAGCACCACAGAAACTAGACATGTGGCCCACACCTGTAATTCCAGCACTTGGGTAGAAAATAGGAAGACTAAGTTCAAGGTCATCTTTAGTTTTATAGCAAGTTTGGGGCCAACTTGGACTATATGAGACTGTCTCAAAAAACAAACAAAACTAAACAACAAATACATTACATTACAACTGCCAGTTGATATGGTGGTTTATGCCTGCAATCCTAGAATGTTCAAGGCCAGCCGGTGCTACAGAGTAAGACTCTAGTCTCAACATACAAAAATCAACAGCAACAACTAGCCTGCTAAACTAGCCATTATGCTGATGTCCACACAACTATACTGCCCCATCAACAGACACAGAACTATGGCGTTTAGCTGAAAGTAATGGATCTTGGGAAAAAAAATCAAAATCTGTTAAAATAAGAGATATATTAAATTTCAGTCACTCAATTCTGGTATGTTAGGACCACTACTAGCTAAGTGTTTTCTTTTGTGTGTGGGGATCAAGCTCAGGACTGTGTGCATCTATCTATGCAAGTGCTCCACCACTGAGCCCACCTCCAGCCCTACTTTTATTCTTATTATGGATGTTTTTGTATAACATTAGAAATGTAATTCAAACTCTAAAATCATTTAAGAAAGTTGAAAGCACTAAAAACTCTCAGTCTATTAAAAAAAATTAGCAGACAAAACCCAAAAGTTTATATTTGAATAATTTTAATGTTACAGTATCAGTATTTGTGAGATTCTTTTTAAGGTTCTTATATCCAGAATTGAGCTACTAGTGTAAGCCTGTAATCCCAAATATTCAGAAGGCTGAGGCAGGAGGATTGAAAGTTTAAGACCTGTTAGATTTCAAATACTGTATTAACTAGCTGAAAAATTATGTAAAATCAGTATAAATCAAACCAAGTCAAAGTGCAACTTTTTTTTTGGACAGGGTCTCACCAAGTACCCCTGGCTGGCTTAGAACTCATTATATAGACCATGGTGGTCTTGAACTCACAGAGATCGACCTGCCTCTACTTTCCAAAACCAAGTGCTGGGATTAAAGGCATGCACCACCTAGCCTGGCAATGTCATTTCTTTAGTCTAATTGCTTCTAGTATAACTTGATGGCTATCAAAAGCTGCACATGGAAGGGCTGGGAGATAGCTCAGTCAGTAAAGTGCTTCCCTTGCAAGCATGAGGGGGCCTGAGTTCTATCCCAGAGTCCACATACACAAATAAAACCAGATGTGGTGGCACATGCTTATAATCCTGGTGCTGAGGAGATAAGAGATAATTAGACCCCTGAGGCTCAATGACCAGCCAGCCTAGCCTACTTGGCAAGTTCCAGGACAGTGAAAGAACTTGTCTCAAAAAAATAAGGTGTATGGTGCCTAAGGAATGATACCTGAGGTCTTTGTGTGTCATACAGAATTGTGTATGGAGCTGGTCATATAGCTTATTGGTAGCCCAGTACCATAAAAACACACACACACAAGTGCCCCATCCAAAACCCCCAACAGTTACATACATTATGCTTTACCTTGGCCTCATTCTCAATATAAAAGGAACAAGGATCTTGAGGACTCCTTTTCCTTTCTTTCTTTTCTTTAGGTGCTGCACACAGAACCCAGGCCCTCACATTTAAGTATTCTACCACTGAATTACATTCCTATATCTATAGGTCAAAGATCTGTTTATGGAGTCAGGTATGGTAGTACACACCTGTAATCTCAGAACTTGGAAGGAAGAGGCAGGAAGACTGAAAGTTCAAGGCCAGTCTAGGCTATATATTAAAACAAAAAATAGAACTATTCATGGACCACGGGGGTACTGAAAATGTAGCCACCATTGACAATGAAATACAATAAAGAAACAAATACCATGCACCGACCCAGGGAAGGGCGCACTACGGACTTTTGCTTCTCCTGCTTCTGTGTGTACTTGCACTTATAGAAACCGAACCCTTTATATGAAATATTTCTCTTTTTACATTTAAAAATATTTGAATTTTCTGCGTCTGTGCATGCATGTCACATGTGTACAAGTACCCAAAGAGGCCAGAAGAGGGTGTTGGATACTCTAGAGCTGGAGTTATAGGTGGGTACTGAGAACTGAACTTGGGCCCTCTGGAAGAGCAGCAAGCACTCTGAACCCGAGCCATATCTCCAGTCTCCAAAATGCATTTCCTACTATACAATACTGGCTAAAAGAGTTTTGACTATCACAGCCTTAGAGGAGCAACTGTCTCCAGTGTTGAGGATGTACATCCACAGACACTTGAGGAGATCTGTTCAATAGCCCAATTATTGGTGTAGAGGGAGAAAATTTGTAAGATACAATGCTTGTATAGGTTTAAGAAAGGAGTTACTAAGTCAAAATATTGATTAAACATTTCCCTTTTCCTCAACTTATCTAAATTTATCGCAGAGCTCTAAGCTCAACATATACTTCCTTTTGGAGTTTCTCTGTCTTTCATTTGCCTTGCCTTTCTCCTTCTATGTAATACTCCACACTCTGCTCCACGGTCCCTCTCCTCAGTCTGAAAGATCTGTCCTTTTTACCACCTGCCTCTCATCTCCTCCAGCAGCTGGTCACACACTTGCTAGCTGGTAGTCAGCTTTTTTATGTTAATTCTACTATAACTTCCCCTAGGTGTGGACAGGGTCCTGTTTTGCTCTTTATATCTCCCTGGGTGCTTGGGGGTCCTGTTTTGTACTCAGCAGGCTCTCTACAGATTTTGATTTTTCTCTTTCTTTTCTGACATGGTTTCATGTAGCCCAAAATGGCCTTGAACTCCCTATGTAGCCAAGTACTCTGAACTTCTCATCCTCCTGCCTCACCCTCCGAAGTACCAAGACTACAGGAGCATACCATCTTGACTTGTTTATGTGGTTCTAGGGACAGAACCCAGGGGCTCATGTAAGCATGCATGCATACTCAGTCTACCAACTGGGCATGTTACAGCCCCAGCCCCTTAAACTTTGTTATTATGAAATTGTAAACATCTGTGGAAACAGATAACTTTCATGTATTCACTACCTAGTTTCAATAATTTTTCAACTAATGGCTAATATTGCAAATTGTCAAATTCTTTTTGTTGTTGTTGATCCTGGGGGATCCAATGCTTCTGGCTTCAAAGGGATCCTACACCCACATGAAAATATAGACATATACATATACACACATAACTTAGAAAAGAAGAAAATATAATGGTAATAAAATGTAGCTACTAGTATTACATGTACATTACAGATCAGGAATGTAATCATTACACAACTATGTGAGAACCTGGCATATGCTTCCAATCTTAGCACCTGGGAGGCAGAGACAGCAGATCACAAGTTCAAGTCCAGCCTATTATGTAGCAAGTTTAACTCGAGCCAGGAATATATAGCAAGACCCTAACTCAAAGCAAAACAAAACATACTGTACACCTGCTGTCTGGTCTTTTTTTTTTTTTTAGACAGATTCTTGTGATGTAGCCCTGGCTAGCCTGGAACTCTATATAGTCCAGGCTGGCTTTGAACTCAGAGATCCTCTTCTCATGAGTGCTAGGGTTAAAAGTATTCGGCACTATGCCTGGCTGGTCTACTTTTTAAGATATAAAAATATTTAATAGTTGGGGATATAGCTCAGTTGGCAGAGGTTTTGCCTAGCATATATGAGGCCCTGGGTTCTTCAAGCATCAGTATAAACTGGGCATGGTGATACATGCCTGAAATTCCAGCACTAAGCAAGTAGACACAGGAAGGTTAGCCTCATAACACAGCAAGTTCAAAGGCAGCTCAAAACTCTACTAAAAACTAAAAAATAAACAGATTTTTAAAAAGGTATTTAAGGTATTTATGCATTAATTTATAGATGTGTGGTTCCAGGGATTGAACACCGGACTCTACCACTGAGCTACATCTCCAGCCCTGGGGGTTTTAACTAAATGCTTGGAAATTCTTAGTATTTTATGTTTAAAAAAATTATAAGTTGTTTATCTCTTAAGTTTTAAATGAATAGTTGTGAAAGTAATATCTATATATTTAGCAAAATGTTATTTACTATTTAGTGAACTATTATTTTAATGTTTATTAGATTAATAGAGTAAGTACTAAATAATGAACAAATAACACACAAAGGATCATAGGCTCTTTCTTCTATACCAAGTCCTTGGACATCAAAATCACAAAGGCTGGGGACAGAAGGAGGGTGGCAGTACCTACCTATAATCCAGGTATTTTGGAGGCTGAGGCTAGAGCACCCTGAATTTGAGGCCAGCCTGCACTGTATAGCAAGTCCCATGCTAGTAACACTAGGCAGTGAGACTCTACTTAAAAAATAGGCCGAGTCTGTGGTGCATACCTCTAAGCCTAGCACTTGGGAGGCAGAAGCAGAAGTAGACTGTCTACATGTCAAGTTCCAATCGTGAGACCCCATCTCATGCCCCTCAAAAACAGAATAAAATAGGGGACTGGAAAGATGCCTCAGCACTTGAAAGTACTGCCTGCTCTTGCAGAGGGCCCAGGTTCTGTTCCCACATGACAGCTGACAACCGTCGGTAACTCCAGTTCCAGACGCCCTCTTCAGACTTCCACGGTCACTGCACAAAACTTATACACATGCAGTTTAAACAAAAGTTTAATATATAAAAAATAGCAAATAAACAACAGAATTTTAGAATAATTCAAAGATATGCTTTTACCCCACTTTGGGCACTCAGGGTCCTGATGATGTCTACCAAGGCTGGAGCATGAAGCACTGTGCTACGCTGCTGGCACTGGGAGCAGATGCCGAGGGGTGAGGGTCAGGTGAGGGTAGGGTCCTAGAGCTACTGTCTTGGTCTGAGATACCTCACCCAGCGGAGATTTTATTTGTTACTATTTGTGTGTGAATGAATGTGGGCACATCTGTGCCATGGTACATATGTGGAAGTCAGAGGACAACTTTCTGCATCGGTTCTTGACTTACGCCTTGCTGAGGCAGAGTCTCTAGCTTCTGCTGTTATGCTGCATTATCCAGGGTAGCTAGCTCACCAGTTACTGACCTCCCACCTCACTGTAGGAGTTCTGGGATCACAGATGCACGCTATCATATCTAGATTTTTATGTGGGTTCAGGGACTGAACTTGGGTTGTCAGGCTTGAATGGCTAGCACTCTGACCTGATGAACAATCTCCCTGGCCCCCACTGGAGATTCAATCATTGCCACTTTTGTTGCTTACCTCTCTATCTGCTTCATCTGTTCCTGGGCTTTCAGTTTTGCTGTCCTTGGCAATCTCCTACTGATGTTCTTGAGATTTGGATTTAATTGGCAGCAGCTACTAAAAACTCCATAGGTAGTTCTAATGAATAACCAGAACTGAAAACCACTGATTTGCCTCCACATCATTTAAGCCTTTCCCTTTATAACTTTATATTCTTACATGACACTGTAGTTATCTGTGTATTTCTTACCTCTCCTACTATGACTATGCTACTATGACTATGACATTGTTTGTAAGGTTGTAAGATGACCTTACAAACAATGCACGTAGCTCTTATTAACTGACCTTGTCTAAACTTCAAATAAACAAAAAATGTGCTGCACTAGCAGCACAGTGTGATGTTCACATGATGAACAGCCCACAGGAATCAGAAAGAATGACCCTACGGGAGATGCACATCTTCCATCTCACGCCCACCTCTGAGCATATGCTCCTCATATCCTCCAGTGGGTGCAATCACCCACACCACTTAAAACTACTTTTTTGTCAAGGACGCAGAGCTGAATTCATGTGATAAATGTCAGAACAATTACATCAAACCCAAGTGGGCCCTCCTCTTCCTTTCTTTGCCCCATAAGCAGCTGGCCAGGCTCTCTTTCAATGACTTCCCTCTGCTACATACGACTCTATCTTTGGCATTTCTCATTAACTCTTCTTCCCATGGCTCTTGGTCCTACTCAGAACTCCTGAGTCTTTATATAAAATGGTGAAACTTCCTTACTTACTTAGGGGAGATGTGGCCTGAGGCATTCCCTTACATTCACTCTGAGGGAGGCTGGGCAAAGAAAGAATTCATATAGGGAGCTGGGCTTATAGGGCACAAAAGACCACAAGAAATATGCAATGTTTTTTATGAATGAATGAATGCATAAGAATGGAACTTCTGCCAGTTTGCAAGGGACCCTCCCTGCATCTAAAATATATCCCAAAGCCTAGATTTCACTGCTCATCTTCGATCCCATGCCAGGCCTTCTTCTACACCAAGCCATAAAAAGCTCAGTAGTGATCACTTTAATCCAGGCCTTTAATTCACAACTTCCTATCACATTCCATCCCTGCCCCAGGATATCAGGGAAGGATGATGATGTATGAAGGCAACATCATGCATCCAAGAAGGAAGGGCTGGAGTCAGACTGAGGTCTGGGCAGAGAGGTCCTGGCCCCATGCGATGAGGGAGTTGCTGGCCTGAGCAAGCTCAGTGATGGACACCCGGCCCCGCTGTCGGATGAAATTGGCCACAGCAGCCAGTTCCTCTGGGGTTATGTAGATGAACTTGCCCCGGTCGTCAATCACACCTGTGGGGACATGCAGGTTGTGGGGTTGAGTTCTCCTGGGCTCTCCCCACCTAGTTTGAGAGAATGCCCACCTATTCCTTCAGAGCTGGCTTGGAGCCTTCCAGTTATTCTGTTGGCCTGGCCTTCTCTGAGTACATCCATTTTCCTAGCTAGGCAAGTCATATCAATCTTCCCTTCTTTCTCACCCCACAGTCAGACCCAGGCTTCCATGTGTCTTCCTTATAACTAAGTCCAATTCCTTGGTGGCCCGTGCTACATACCCTTCTCTAACCTGGAATGGCCAATTTGCCCTTGCAACAAGTTCCTATGCTAACACTTCCCAAGGCCAGAGCCTATTGTGACTAATTCTTATTCTCTTACCTGTCAGAGTTCCCTCAGCCAGCAGGTCCTGGATTCGGTTTATAGTGTCCTATGAGGAAAACAATCCTAAGCAGAGACTGGTGGTTCCCATCTCCCACAAACACTTGTAATCCCTCTCCTGCTGCAGTCAAATTTCCTCCTCTACCAATCATGCCTGTGACTCTATGTTTCTCCTCAGAGGGACTCAGTGGAAGAGGCTCTGGTCCTAGGCCCTGCCAGACCAACACAGGGTTTCTTCTAGTTGGGAAAGGAATAGTGGAGATCTTTGGTCACAAAAAACTGTTTGCAAGAGCTGTCAAGGTAAATGGATCCGGGCTGTTCTGAGGTATGGATCTGAATTTTCCTTTTCTTTCCTAACCATTCTCTTTATCTAGTAGAAACACAGGATTCCTAGGGTACCAAGAGATTCCTGCATCCTCTTCATTCTTGGCTGTGGACATGCTGGAGGGGCTCACTATCTTGAGGGCACCCCCTCCCCTCCTGGCCACACAGATCATGTAGCTACACTCCACACACCAATCCACTTTCCAGGGCTTACCTGAGTCCGCAGGCCCACCTGGGAAGCTAGATCTTCCAAAAGCACAACCTTGGACTGCTACAAAGGAGGAGAAGGGAGAGGCTGAGCCAACCTACACACAGAGACCTTGTCTCAAGAAACAGCAGTAGCCAGGTGTGGCACAAGCCTTTAATCCCAGTGCTTGGGAGGCAGAGGCAGGCAGATCTCTTTGAGTTCAAGGCCAACCTTGTCTACATAGTGAGTTCCAGGCCAGCTGGGTCTATAGTGAGACCCTGTCTCAAACACATACACACACACACACACACACACACACACACACTCAGAAGCAGTAACAACCACCACCCCCGATCATAAGGTAGATGGTGCCTGAAAAAGACACCTAATGCTGCCTTCTGGCTTCCATATGCATGTGTATGTGTGTGTGTGTGTGCGCATATATATATATGAACACAATTTTTTAACACTTTTTTACGTTTATTTATTGTATGTATATGCACATGCACCTCTGCTACAACACACATGTGGAGGTCAGAGGACAACTCTCAAGAGTTTTCCTTTCATAATGTGAATCCTGGGGCTTGAACTCAGGTCTTCAGGCTTAGCACCAAGCACCTTACTTAACCTGTTGAACCATCTCGCCAACCCAAAAGTTTGCTCTTTTAAAAAGATTTGTGTGTTGACTGCATGCTTAAAAGTGCATCATGTTTGTGTTGCATCTGTGATGGACAAAAGAGGGCATTGGATTCCTGGAACTGGAGTTACCAATGGTTGTCAGCCACCATGTGGTGCTAGAAACCAAACTTGGGTCCTCTAGAAGAGCAGTAAGTGATCTTAATTGTTGAACCACCTCTGTAGCCCCAAGGTTGTTCTTTTCTTGAGACAGTATTTTACTGGTTAGAATGGACTATGTAGACCAGGCTGGCCTTGAACTCAAGAGCTCTGCCTGCCTCTGCCTCCCAAACACTGGGATTACAGGGGTACACTATTATATCCAGCTTAAAGTTAAAAACAAACAAACACCAAAAACCTTTTCACCTAAGCCAGGTGGTGCATGCCTATAATCCCAGCATTTGGGAGGTTGAAGCAGGAAGGTCAGGAATTCAAGGCCATCTAAGGCCTGCCTGACCTACATAGAACTCTATTTCAAAAAGTCAAAAAAACAAAGAAAATCTGTCACCTAGACTTGTGTTTGCTGAGGACCTATGAGGACAAGATATTAAGAAGGTGCAGGGGACAGAATAATAATTAAGATATAGCTCCTCCTCTTGAGCTATGAGTATATCTGACAAGACACAAGTATGTGGAGAAGGAGAGAAGAGATAAAAGGCTCCTTTGCTGGTTAGTTTTTGTCAACTTGACGTAAAATAGAGCCACATCGGAAGAGAAAACCTTAATTAAGGAATGTTCTCCATTGTGGTCCTGTGAGGCACTTTCTTAATTGCTAATTGATATGACAGAGCCCAGCCTACCTCAGACATGCCATTCCTGGACAGGTGGGCCTGAGCTGTATAAGAAAGCAAACTGAGCAAGTCACAGAAGCAGGCCTGTAAGCAGTGCTCCTTCAAGGTTCTGCTTCAGTTCCTGCCTCCAAGGTCCTGCTTGAACTTCTGTCCTGGTTTTCCTCAAAGATGGACTGTAACTTGCAAACCAAATCAATCCTTTCCTTCCCTCCCTCCCTTCCTTGTAAGATTTATGGGGTTTTTTTGGTCTTTTTGAGACAGGGTCTCCCTGTAGGCACAGACTGGCCTGGAACTCACTATGTAGACAAGGCTGGCCTTGATCTCCACCTGCCTCTGCCTCCTAAATATTGAGATTAAAGGCATTCACCATCACACCCAATGGTAAGATTTTTATTATTTTATTTATGTATACATTTGTGTACTGGATGCGTGTACCTGTGAAGACCAGAGGAGAAGTCTGATCCTCTGAATCTGGAGTTATGAGCCTGCCTATCATGGGTGCTGGGAACCAAACTCAGGTCTTCTGGGAGGTCAGTAAGTGCTCTTACTCTCTGAGCCATCTCTCTTAGCCCCTTAGTTGGTCTTTTATCACAGCAAACTAGAACAAGTGCCCATAAACTGAGGTCTTTCATCACATCAAGAGAGACCTGCTCCTGTCTTGTCTTTGTTCTCCACTCCCTCAGCCTAGAGCTCCACAGTCCTAGCATGCCCACACCTATTTTTCATCTATCCTCTTTACACTGAGGCATACCCACTTGGAATGACCAAATAACTGTCAACGGAGCTGGGGATACGCTCAGCAGGTAAATGCTCAAATGTTTGCAAAAATCTGAGTTCAATCACCAGAATCCACATAAGGAAGTTGAGTATGGTAGCATGCCTTGTAATCTCAGTTGGGGAACAGAGACAGGCAGATTCCTGGGGCTCACTGGCTAGCCAGTCGAGTCTACTTTCCTATCTCAAAAAAAAAGGTGAGCTGCACCCAAGGCTGTCTTCTGGCCTCTACGTACACATAAACACATATAGGTACAGACAGATTAGCACTCACACATATGCAAACACACACACACACACTGCATGAAGTGAAGAGTGCTTTCCAGATGTAGTCCTGTGCCATGTTTCATATGCTTTCTTCACATTCTCAGTAGAAACTTTAGTTCCCAGCAGTTCAGTCAAGGAGCCACAGCTGGGGCTACACACGCATCTGCCTCGCTTTCTTCACATATAGCACATGATTTGAGAGAAGGCGGTCCTTTGCATTTCCATGAATCTTCCACAGCAAATGAACTGGGGGAGGAATGAAATCGTGACGCCTCCCCGGGTACATATGGCATGTGACTTGTTGAAATGCCAAACTGCATGTGCAAGTGGGGGTGAGGGGTGGATGTGGTAGTGGAGAAGACGCAGTCAAGAGACAGAGGGACCAGGGAGCAAGCACAAGGTGTTCTGACCAGCAGCCTCTGTCTGTAAAAAGGCTTCAGGTCCTGAGCTCTCAGTGGCAGCTGAGAGCAGGACTAGAGTTACAGTCACCCCTGTGGTCTCTGAGCTGCTGCTAGGGCCAAAAATGTATTTAAATAAAGAGAAACTTAGCCATGATCCCAAGTGGAGCAGATAGACAAGAACAAGCTATCCTTACGGCTCTCATAAACTGGGCTACATGTAGAAACCTTCCTCCAGCTCTAAACTTCTGTGTCTAAAGGGCCTGATCTCATGGGGTGAGAAGAAGGCAGGGAGTGAACTGCAGAAGTTCTCCTCTTTCCTGCAAGCTAGCAACTCCAAGAAAACCAGCCAGCAGAGGCTGAAGAAACCTCTAAGCTTCAAGAATCTGGAGACTATCAAGAATGGAGTCTCACTAGAGCAAGAGCCAGCGTCGCCCTAGGCTTCTGCAAAGAAAGAGGAAAACGCTGAAGCTGATTTCTTCTGAATTCACCTGTTAAAGCTTCCTGAAGGAGGCACTTTAGGATCATGTTGCTGCCCACTGGGTAGGGAAGGACAGCAAATTCCAAACAGCAGCAGGACAGTGTAAGAAATTCTCCCTGGGGCAGGGTGCCAGGGTGGAGAATGGGCTTCACCAAAGAATGCTCACGACCAAAGGGAAAAGGACCCTCTGGAAGATGATACCGCTCCTCCCTCTTAGGTTCCTTGGACCCCAGGCCATGAGCCCAGCCCCTCACTGCGGCTGGGAGACATCTAAACCCTGCTCTCTTATGAGAGGTGGGAGGATTATGCAAGCCCCAGCTTCTTGGCAGCCCCGGTACCACCCCACCATCGCCCCCGCTCCCTCTGCACTCCTTCCCCCAGCTGCCTCTGCACCTCTGAGCTGCACTTGAAAACCTCTCCCCTCTCCCAGCCTTCGTGGGAGAGGGAAGTTGCTTAGCAGCAAAGCAGATCAGGATGCGCTTACGCAACCCAAAGCAGAATCAAGGTGGCCGGTGATGGAGCTGCGGATGGACAAACACACTGCTGCCCTGCCACAGGCTATATCAGCAACACCACCCGCTTCTCCTGGAAGACCAAGTTCTCAGGGAGGAGCACATCACACGGGACTTTTTTTCAAATTCAGTGGAACCTCGCGGAGATGAAACTGACAGAAAACACATGTGAACTGACTTGAAAACACAGTGACTCACAGAGCGTGGGGTCTGCAGATAGAGGAACTGTCAAGCCAAGTATTAGAAATCCATCAGAGGTGTGAGCTTCCCACACAGACCTAGGTCCTTCTCTACTTTCTGGGTCTTGGGGAAAGAGACTTTCCTGGCCAAGACCCAGTACTCAGTCTCTCTGGACTCCATGCCTACTCCCCTCCAAGACTGAATAAACCATTCATAGCATCTATTTGAGCCTGCCCTTCTTGGCCCTGAGGGGACACACAAAACACAAATATACATGCACACTCACATGGCAGGGGAAGACACTAGTTTCAATCTCTTACCTTAATGTGGTTGATGAATTCTGTCAGGAAGCTGTGGGACTAGAGGGCAGAGAAGCCAGGATGAGCACCTGCAGGGCTCTGGGCCCGCCCCAGCTATTTATGCTCCCTAGTCACTTGCGCACTGCCTGTCTGCATTCCCACTGGCTTATAGGAACAACAGAGCTTCCCAGAATGTGGGATAACCAGGAAGCCTTTCTCCATTGAGGCCAAGATTCTGCTCACAAGGGCAACCATTTACTTCTCAATATTCCACAGGAGTGTCTGAGATGGAGTGGCAAGCTTTGGGCTCAACACAGTCTACCCTGTGGCATAGGTTTCCCAGGAGAGCTGAGCCCACCTGCTCCTCAGTCATGGTTTCGCTCACACCTTCCTCTTCTATCACAAAGGCTTCCTTCAGTTTCAGGTACTCTTCATGCTCCTGCCGGGCCTGTTCCTCCCGGGCCTTTCTCTCCTCCTCCTCCTGTGGAAAACAAAAGAACAAGAGTCAGGTATTTGGGACAGCCACCCACTGACATCTGTTCTGGTCCTGCTGTCTCTGAAGGACACGAGTATAAACAGCGTAGCCTGTTCTTACAGACAATGATTCTTCAAGACTTCAAGACCTAGCAGCCAACTATACACTCGCAGAGCCCCCGCTTGCCATCAGCCCCATCACCACCCAGACAACTGCTGCTCAGGACCTTCCCCTGCCTCCGTGCTCAGGAGATCAACTTAGGAAAAACCTCACACTCTTTCTAGTCACGTCCAAATATCATGAAGAAACATCAGATTCCACTTCCTCAGCACTGCCCATGCGCCTAGCCAGCCCACTAGTCTGCTCACTGTGTTCTGGTTCCGGTTACCTCAGTTCTACCAAAACATCTGTTCCTGCCTCAGCCATGCCCTCTGCCTCACAGATCCAAAGGGAACCCCTGCCTCGCAGCGGTGTTTGGCACAGCCGTCATCTCTTTCATTCACTAGCTCTTATACTTTCTTCCGTCTGCTGCTTGAGACACCGTTCCCCACGTCCATCATTCAGTTCCACCTAGTTCTTTCCCCTACAGTCTCTCTGGATTACCTCACTGGGGCCCCGTTACACCATCAACAATCACTTCCTTCCCAGTGACTGCCATAGTTTTATCCCTATCCACATCTTTCCTCTCAGTTACACTGCTCCACAGATGATCTACTGCCCGGGCCATCTCACAGGCATCAAACAGATCTTGTGACGTAATTCCCACATGCTTGGTCTTCCTGTAGGGTCTCTGGCTCAGTGAATCAGGCCAGCTGCCCCAGTCAGAAACAAGGTCCCATCTACCAATTCATTCTCCAACTTCTGCAAAGTCCTCAGTCCGCTCATGTTGCCCTCCGCACTACTACTCAGTAAAACAGTCTTCTCCTGATGTGATTTATCTGTAAATCACTCAGAGAAATGCTCGTAAAAGAAGTTAAAGCAAAGACAGATAATGTGCCCTCAAAACACCAACATGAGCCTGGAGTACCTAACAATGACAGAAAGTATACAGCAACAACAAAAACAAACAAACCCAAAAACCCAAACCCAACCCTTAAAACAACAAGACAATGACAAAGGTATACAGGAGCCATAGAGTCAAAGCAGGAATAATTTAAGCAGTATCATTCTGCTAACATGACATTAGAGCCAGGTGAGGTGGCTCATACTTACAGTCTCAACACCTCCAGAGGCAGAGGGAAGGAGTATTGATATGAGGAGTCATGGGGCTACATAGTAAGTTCTGGGCCAGTCTGTGCTACGAGGAGGATCCTGCCTAAAAACAAAACAAAACAAAACAAACAAAACAAAAGAGTAACAAAAAGCTACCTGGGTACAGTGACTTATATTGGTAATTACAGCACTGGGAAACTGAGGTACAAGGATCACCATGACTTTGAGCCCAGCCAGGGTTACATAATTAAGTTCTGAGTAAGTTTTGGTCACAGAATATGATATCCTATCTCTAAAAAAATGAGAGACAGCCAGGTGGCTTTAATTCCAGCACTTGGGAGGCAGATCTATGCGAGACTGAGGCCAGCCTGGTTTGCAAGACCCTAGGTTCAGTCTCCAGTACTGCAAAAGCAAACAGACCAGAAACAACTGAGTAAACAGAGAAGAGAGAAATCTTGTGTTTAAAAGCTTTCTAGTTTGTGGAGGCATCTCCTGACAGGGAGATAGACTGTAATTCTATTTATTTTATTGAGGTGGGAACTCACTATATAGGCCTGGAACTTACTACATAGACCAGGATGGCTTTGAACTCAGAGATCTGCCTGTTTCTGCTTCCCAAGTGCTGAAACTAAAGGTGTGGGCCTACAACACATGGCTTAAAAAAAATTTTTTTTAATATTTTTATTTTATGCATAGGAGTGTTTTGCCTACATGTACATATGTACATCTGTGTCAGGTAATGCTTGAGGGGGCCAGAGAGTTCTCCTGGAACCAGAATTATGAATGGTTGTTAGTTGCCATGTGGATGCTGGGAATCCAACCTGGGTCCTCTACAAGAGCAGCCAGTACTCTTAACTGCTGTGCCATTTCTCCAGTCCCCAAGATCCACTTTTGTGTGTGTGTGTGTGTGTGTGTGTGTGTGTGTGTGTGTGTGTGAGAGAGAGTGAGAGAGAGACTGGATCTCACAATGTAGCCCTGGCTGGCCTGGAACTCACTTTGAAGACTCAAGAGATCTGCCTGCCCCTACCTCTAAGTGCTGAGATTAAATGCATGCACTGTCATGACCCGCTTGCTCTCTCCTTAAATGTCGCTAGATAGAGCAGCTTCTTTCCAAAGTATGAGAAGATGTGGAAAACAGTAATGTAGACGGGAGAGTCAATGAGACGGCAGAGCACTTCCCTAGTGTGCACAAGACCCTGGCTTTAATCTTTAGTACTAGGGAAAAAAAATCTTATAATCCCAGACTAACCATAAGATAAACTTTAGTCATTCTAGTACCCAGTAGGCTGAGGCAAGGAGATTGCCACAAATTCAAGGCCAGCCTGGGCTACAAAGTGAGGTTAGCCTCTATACAGTAAGACTGTCTCAAACAAACAAAAAGCAAACAAACAAACAAAAAATCAGTCAATTCAAATTGAGTTACATTCTATAAACTATTTTCCTAATAACCTTTCAAAACTGTCAACATCATCAGCAAAGCTTCCTCATGAAACAGGGGGCAATTAACACAGAAAGCCACAACTGGCCAAAATGTAGAGAATAAGAAACAGAGTTTGTATCCCTGAATAGGACTCCTATAATATACCTCTGCCACCCATGGCTCACAGACCATTGCAGAAGAGGGAGTGGAATGACTGTAAGAGCCAGGGGTAGTGGATGATCACAAGGAAGCAAGAGTTTTCCAGGTGGCTGGGAACTTGCTCATATGAACTTACAGCAATGGTGACAGCATGCATAAGATTTATGCAAACTCAAACCAGGCAAAAACCCAGCACAGAACCAGGAAGTAGGTAAGAAGCCCCAACTTTAGCTGAAGAACTATTGGCAGTTGATCACCGTTGGGTGACAGTGAGCTGACACCAGATAGGCTGATCAGGCTCCAGTAGATGAACTCACACTGACAGACATCAGGGGACACAAATGTGATAGGCCTTAACATATATGACAGAATGTGTGAAATCCAGTGGAGGGGGCCATAGGAGGTGCAGATAGAGCAGGGGGTCTAAATATGATTAAGATGTACTGAATGAAATACACAAAAATTCAATAAAAATGTATCTTGAAAAAAAAATCATCAAGATCATGATAAACGAGGACAATACTACAGTCAAAGTCCAAAGAAGTCTAAGCTGTGACAAGTAAACAGAACAGAGGATGTAGTTCAGTTGGCAGAGTGCTTGCCCCAGCATGCATAAAGCCCTGGGTTCAATCCCCAGCCAAACTAGGCAAGATGGTGGGTGCCTGCAATTCGAGCATGGGGGAGTGGGCACAGGGAGACCCTGTCTCAAAAAGATTTAAAAAAAGTTCAAGATCGTTGACCATATAGTATGTTCAAGACTAGCCTGTTGTCTCAAAAAAAAAAAAAAAAAGAAAGAAAAAGGAAAGAGAAACCTGAATGTAACATTTATTAACTAATAAGTATTTATTAATATTGTGTTGTGAGAAATGTATCAATAAGGGAAGTTGCTCAGAATAGGAAAAGCCAGAATACTGAAGGTCTATTAGTCATGATCACTATTCAGAAAGGTGAAGAATTTTGTTTGAGCATGCCCCCCTAACTGCCACTCCTACCATGTCCACAGGAAGGCTTCCTGTCAAACAGGGTTCTAGGATTAAGCCCAGCCAGAGGTTCTATTTTATTTTATATACCCCATATCTTTGCACTGTTGCTTGGAAACCTAGTTTTAGAAGAATGACAAACAAATGTTCATTAGCCACCCTTAAAATTTCTTAATTTTTGCGTATGTATATCTCTGTGAGTAATGTGCTACATATGTTCAGGTGCCCAGAGAAGCCAGAAGATGTCACTGGATCTCCCAGAGCTGTAGTTACAGGCAGTTAATAAGTCTGAAAACTGAACTTGGATCCTGTGGAGAGCAGCAAGCATTCCTAATTGCTAAGCCATCTCTCCAGCCCGTCATTAACTACCTTTATAAGGTGGCTCCAATTCTCCGAGCACCAGCTCTATGACAGGACCTAGATGGATTCATCATTTCTCCGGGCCACAATAGCCTCAAGGCATTCAGGTTCTAGAATTGCCTTCCTTCTCTGTCTCCTTTGCTCCTCTCTGCTCCAGATGCTCGAGCTCAATGTTCTCAAACATTCTAGGCATACTCTACAGCTAATATCCACAACAAACCCCACCTCAAACTCTGCTTCGCAGTGGCAGCTTCCACAGGCAGCATTTTGGAACCAGGGACTAAATAAACCAGAACAGGCCCTTGTTCAGCATCCATGGCCATCTAGTACTTTGTTTTGGAGACATTTAGCTCTGTAGCCCAGGCTAACTTTGATCTCACAGAGATCTGCCAGCCTCGGTTTCCCAAGTGCTGAGATTACAGGTATGAGCCACCATACCCAGTGCCATGGCCCATCTTGCAGGATGGAGGCACTGGGGAGCTGTACGGAAGCAAAGCTAGCTTATCAGACAAAGTCTGGAGTCAATCTCACCTTTTGCTCCTCCTTCAGGCGAAGTCGCTCCTCCTCCTTCTTCCACTCTGCCTCACGCTGGGATTCTAGACGTTTACGCTCCTCACGTTCAGCTTCCTCTGCCTGGACAGAAATTTTCATAGACATAGATCCCCTATTCCTAGCTAGTATGTCCAACTCCCCAGACAGCCTGGAGAAAGCAAATCCTGGGCCAGGGCACAGACTAAGGCTACAACAGACAAAGCCAGACACAGAAAATACCAGCCCAGAATAAAGGGCAAAGTCGGTCACGGGAACTGGGACAGTGGCCTTCCCCTTCTCACACACAGTCCCATCCTTGCTTGCCTCACGCTGGGCTTTTCGAGCCTGCTTCTCCTCTAGCTTCCGCAGTTTCTTGGCTCCAATTTTCCCTGTTGGGTGAGTTTCCACTGGCTTTTCAACACCTTCTTCCTCCTGGGCTGGGTATGGTTGGAGAAAAATAGCTCAAGTCCTAGCCAGAGAGGACCCACCAGCCCCCTTGTCACTATCTTCAAAGGGACACGCCTTCCAGAGGCATCTGTCATAAATGTGCATGCATGTACCAGTATGAGTGAGTACATATGTGCTTGGGCGGTTGAGAAGCACCGCACAGATGAGACTTCAGTTTCTACACAAGTTTGAGGAGATGTCAGGGCCGGTGAGATGGCTTAGTGGGTAAGGGTGCTTGCCACTAAGCCTGAAGACCTGAGTTTGATCCCCAGAATCCACATGGTAGATGTAGAGAATTGACTCTTGAGAGTTGTCCCTTGACCTCCACAAGTGCACTGTGGCATATGTGCATGTACAAACATGCACAAATACCACCCCCTCAAGAAATAAAAATGCAATTAAAAAAAAAAAAAAGGCAGACATAATGGCACATGCCTTTAATCCCAGCACTGGGGAGACAGAGACAGATGGATCTCTGTGAGTTCCAGGCCAACCTGGTCTATATAGTGAGTTTCAGGCCAGCCACATCAATATCTGGATGTCTGAGGATCACAGGATAGTGTCTCAACTTGCAGATGGCCCTGGTTTCTCTCTCTGTGCCAAACCTCCTGGGAAGCATGGCCCTGTGGGGAAATCTATCCCAGCCTTCAATCCAGCATTCTCCCTAGTCAGCAACTGATGAATGCCCTGTGCTCAGCCTCTGCCCATGCCTTTATTTAACCAGAGCCAGAATGAAAAAATAACCCTAATCTCAGGACTACTCCAGAGCTGGCTGAAAGTTAAAGATATGCTGATGCCTGACCAAGAGGAGGATGTGATGCCAAATTTAGACTGGAGAGAGAGATGGTGCAGGAGAGGGAGACAGTCTTGCTATATTGCCCAGGCTGGCCTGAAACACCATGCTCCTGCCTCAGTCTTCTGAGCCCTGAGATTACAAGCATGCCCCACTTGTAAAAGGCCTCTTTTTAAACCAAAGGTGCCATAATAATCTCAAGGCAAAAGTCCCAAATGTCAGTATGGTCCAGACATTTGTTCTTCAGATTCAAGCCAGCCTTCAAGTACTGGAGAAGAGAAATTCTTCACCACAACCCCAAGGGTTTTGTATACATACACAGTATAGGTACATGAGGTCTAGGTGTCAACAGAAATGTCTTGATCCCCAAAAGCTTATTCTAGGGTTATGGGTAATCCCAGAGCCAAAATGAAGAGGAGACTTGCCCAGCAAAATAGGGATCAGGGTCCATAACTGTTGCTTCCCCAAGACCAAAGTCCAGGACCAAGTTTCTAGATGTCTCTCTTACATTGTGGCTTCATGTTCCTTGCCTCTGTCTAGTTTGGGGGACTCATTAACCCCCACAATCCAGCTTTTTTCCTCATTAGGCTGTTCCTGCTCACCTGGGATAGCAGCTTCTTCCACCGTCTCATCCACTTCTGCCCAGGCCACCCGTTGGGCTCGCCGCTGGGCCTGTAGGCGGCTGCCTAGGTCTCTCCGGCGCCGGGGCCTGCCTCCAGGTTTCTGCTCCTCAGACTCCAGAGGCCAAGACTGGGCCACTTGGCCTGCTGCAACTGGTTCTTCATTGTGCACTGGTTCTTGACGACCTTCAGGGAGGGAGGAACCATGATGATATCATGCAGCCTACCCTCCTAGCAGTAGAGGAAGAACATTCAGGACTCATCCTCCTAGACTATTGCTGCCCGCAGCACAAATTTCTAACTTCAATCTGTCAAGGTCTGTATAACTAACACTCTGGCCTAATGCAGCAGGCATACTCTTTCTCTTTTGCCTGTTTGAATACTTTTCTCTCCCTTCAACACCCCACCTTTCCAGGCGACCTGTGACGGTCCTTTCACACTGAGGTGTCTACACCTCACTCAATGCCCACTGTAGAAATACACTTCTTACTTGCTTAATACCTTTCTAGGGCACCCCAACCAGAGAAAGTACATTTCACAGGCAGTGGTTGAATTCCATCCCAGGAATTTTTGTTGGCTACCTGCTTCTTTCTCCTCTGCTCCTGGGGCACAGAGGTGTTCTGAAGAAGCTTATGAGTTAAGGACGCTGAGAGAGGAATAGACACCCCTATAATGACAAGAACTGTGAGGAAGGAGAGCTAATATAATAAAGGGTATCTCTTCTGTGCCCCGTCAATGACAAAGTCTTCTGATCCTGGTGGAGGGAGGCCAAGGCAGCACAGTTGCCCTCGCTGGCCAGGTGTCAGAGGCCTTCAGAGTTTCCTGAAGCCGCCTCAGGAAACTTCCAACTCCGGGTAAGCAGAGCACACTGGGAGGAACTGGAAACCCTGCAGTCTCTCCGACTGCTGCAGAGCGGTCCGGCAGATGGTGGTGAACTGCGAGTGTGTCTGCGAAGGCCGGGCACCTCTAAGCAAGTCGTGTCAGGAAGGGAAGGGTGGGTGAGGCCCTCACTTAGAGAGAGAATAAAGACGTAAGGGCTTTGCCTCCGCAGCCCTACGGCTCTGACCTAGTCCGGGTCGCGTATACGTATGCGTGACGTGCGCACAGCGTATTTCCTATCCGGCCGAAGCTCCTAAACCCAGCCAGTGGCTGCGCACAAGCCGCGGTGAGCCGGCCTACGAAGGCCCCGGAGCCCTGGGAGTTGGACCCCGCGGGACCTGGCCCAGAGGCACCTCCTACCTGCTGCCGCCCGATCCCGGCTGCGAGTCAGGAAGAGGATGAGACCGATCAGCAGAACCGCGGCCGCCAAGTATACCAACGGGCCCACCATGTCGACAGCCTCAAGCACCGCCAGCGGTTCCCGGAGACCCGGATCGCCCAGGCCCCGCCCACTACCCATACGGCCTTTCCCTGCGCCAGACGCTCCGCCCCCTACCCAGGCTCTGCTTCCCTAGAGGTCTTAATTTTCTTTCTTTTTTTTTTTTTCTTTTGAGACAGGGTCTCCCTATAGCCCCAGCTGGCCTGGAACTCACTATGTTCAGGCCCCTACTTTTGTTGTTGTTTTGTTTTCTTGAGACAAGGTTTCATGTAGTCCAGGTTGGCCTCAGATTTGCTATGTAGCTGAAGATGACTGAGCTGCTGATCCTCCATAGGCATGCGCCATCATACCCAGCTGCTCTTGTATTTTTAAATTAAAATTTAAACAAGCAGAAATGGCAGATTAAGTAAAAACAGATGTTGGTAATTATTGGAAATTTGTTTTTGGATATTAAATGTTCATAATAGTGTTCTAGTTTTTTGTAAGTTTTAAAATTTTGAAATACAACTATTTTGGCTCATTTTTATATTTCTGTCAATAGCCACTGCATAAATGCTTAGATTTTCTAAATTCTGATTTAAATGAACATGATCAGGTACATCTTGACAATGATGCTCATGGCAAATACACAGTTCCCGTTTGAAGATCAAACACTGATTACCAATTAATTGTTTCTAGTGGGGTGGGTTTTTTTTTGTTTTGTTGTTGTTCTTTGTTTTGAGACAGGGTCTCCCCAAAACTCAACTAGCTTGGAACTATGTAAACCAGGCTATCCTAGATCTCACAGAGATCCGCCTGCCTCTGCCTCTGCCTCCCAAGGGCTGGGATTAAAGGGATGCGCTATTACACATGGCTATTTTTCTTTTTTGATGGCTTGAAGAAATTTAATTTTTATGATAGTCAAACAATCCTTTGTGTAATCTATCCCGAACTTCCATCCAGCTGCCTTTAAAAAAGTATTGATGTATGTCCCTTGCTGATATGGGAGTCCTTGAACTTTTCAAGAGAAGGGTCTATCTGCTTGAAGATGAAAAGTGTTTCATTAGCAAGAAATGCCCTTACTGTTTACCTTATTATCATTAAGGCTTTACACTTTTCTTTAGGTGGTAAAGTTATCACTAGCCTTGAACTGGCCTTGAACTCAAAAGCAATCGCCTTACCTCAGATTCCTGTGCTGGGATTATAGGTGTCAACCACACCTCAGAAACTTTGTATTCTTTCGTATTCACTACAATAAAAATTGCCCTACCAGGTTTGGTAAATCAGTGGTAGAAAACATGAGGCATTGTTTTTTTTTTCTTTATTCATTTATTTTTATTTTGTATATAAGCAATACCTGTGGAGGCCAGAAGTGGGCGTTGAACTCCCTGGAACTGGAGTTCTGAATGATTATTAGCCATGGGTTGTGGGAATTGAACCTTAGTCCTCTGCAAGAGTAGCCAAGTGTGCTTAACTATTGAACCATCTCTCCAATCTTGTATTTTTATTGTTTTTGATTGTGTGTATGCATGTGTCTGTGCATAGGTATGTGCATTCGAATGCAGTTCCCCTTGGAGGCCATAGGCTTTAGATCCCTCTGGAGCTGAAGTTTCAGGCAATTGTGAGCTGTCTAAAGTGGGTGCTAGGAACCAAACCCAGGTCCCCTGCAAGAGCAGTATGCACTCTTAACTGCTGAACCATCTTTCTAGGCCCCAGATTATTATAATTTCTATCTTCTGATACTCTAAATTGTTTGTAGAGTCGTTGTTGGTTCATTGTGTGTTTGTATGTATGCATGTGTGCATGTTTGTGTGTGGATTAACTACATGCACATGGTGCATTCACATACATGTAAGCAAAACATTCATACTCATAAAAATAAAATTACATGTATGTGTGTGCACACATGAATATAGTGCCAATAGAGGCAAGAAGAGGGCATCGATCCTTTGGAGCTGGATTTATAGGCATCTGTGTGCCACTAGACATGGGTGTTGGCAACTGAACTCCAGTCCTCTGCAAGAGCAGTATGTGCTCTTAAATGCTGAGCCATCTCTCTAGCCCCATACCCTGGACTTTTTATGTGGGTTTGTTGTGGGAAAAATCAGGCAGGACACCAGAGGTGTACAGCAGATATTTTATTTAGGCTTCAAGCATGGTCCAGTGGGTTAAGTTCCAAAATCTAGATCCCAAAGGAAAGTAGCACATAGCTTTTATAACTTAGGCAATGAGTTACAATGAGAAGAAAACTTACATATTGATTGGCTATTGGTACAAAATTAGGCAAATAATTATAAATTTAGAAAGAAAACAAGTGCTAAAAAATCCTGTCTGAAAATTATTGCAGAAGTTTCCAAACAGAATTGTGGAAGTTTCAAGACACAAGGCCAGTGGTTCTAGCTAGCTGTATTCCTGTTCTAACCACAAACTCATCAGCCGAACTTTGCTGACAGAGACAGAGAAAACAAGGATTAAAATATCTATTTTTCTTCAATATTTCATCAGGCTCTATGTCAATTTCTGAAGATCAAACTGAGGTCCTCATGCTTGCATGGGAAACATTTTTATTGACTGAACTGTCTCCTCAGTCCTTGCTGGTTCTCCTTTTAGGGTAATTTTATGGGATACGGTTGGAGATTGTAACTAGAGTCATATTAAATTCCTTTACAGACAGACAGGTAAAGCACCGAAATTGTCTTAGCTATTTTGTGGCCACCAGTTTGAGAAGAAAAATGTTTTTTTCAATATTTCAAACTTTTCTGCCTCCACACACTTGCATGTGTAGTGAGCTGGAGTAATCCTAACCTAAAAACTTATACTAATCTAGAAACATATAACTGGCAACTTTCTGGTCTTAAAAGCATAAATCATTTCAATAGCATGCACAGGGTTGATATAAACAGAAATCCCCCAGAAAACATGTGTTGTTTCTACCTGATAGCTATCCTATGTGTACACACATCAGCTGGCCCTAAAGTTCTGCGGTTGGTACACAAGTCACAGACTTAAATATGGGATACACAAACAGGCAGGTGGGAAGAGAGGGATTGTACCCCAAGGCAGATTACTTAGATCTGCCTCAGAGGCACTGGAAGCCTAGACTCTTGGTAAGTAGTAACCCAAAGTTCTAACAGAATTCCTCAGAAGCAAACATGGTAATACCATAAAAATGCAGAGGAGAGTGAACATACAGTCCACTTGCAAACAAGAGTTACCTTCCAGGACTCCTATTTTATTTTAACAGTTTATATGGCTCAATATTTTATTCTATAATGTTTATTTTATATAAAAAGTAAGGTTATTCCTGACTTCAAACCATTTGTTAAGAAAAATGGATGTTCCAAGGAAGACTTGTATGTGCAGTTCTGTTATCCCCGGAGCACATTACTGTTTCGTTGGGGTGAAGAGTTTGGTTGTGAGAAACTGTGAATTGACTGGGAAAAAGCCAAGAAATCCAGCTTTTGGTTTATCTGTTCATGTTACTGCTTAAGAGGGGGAAACCAGGGTGCTGTGGGGGAGAGAGAGTGCCAAGGGAGAGATTCCAGATGTAGTACACGGGGAAGGATGGGGCTGAACTCAAGCCTTGTAGTGGCCAGAATCCTCACAGTGCACTGAGGCAGGATTAGACTAACCCCGGGAGTGGGGCTGGAAAAAAATCCCATAGCAAAAACTCCTACTTCAATCTACATTCCATTCTTCCATGTTGTGACAAGCAAGCCCATGAAATCTGTGGCATTCACCCAATAAGTCGGCTTTCATCACATGCTTTAGTGACTATTTTGGAAACAGGCAATTTGAATTCAGAAATATTGGTTTCACGTTTTAGTCAAATTTATTTGCTCCTCTCTCCCCTCTGGAGTAATTGCCTTTTTACATTTTTGATCTTTTTTATTTCCATAGCACAGAATAATAGACGTGAGCCCTAGATAACATGGGATACTAAAAATATTTATATCTATTTAGCTTTTAACTTTTTTTCTTTTGAGATAGAGTCACATTATGTAGCCTTGGCTGGCCTGGGACTATGTAGATGGGGATGGCCTCAAACTCACAAAGATCCACCTGCCTCTGCCACCCAAGTGCTGGGATTAAAAGTGTGCACCACTATGCCAGGCATCTTAAAAAAAAATAATGTGTATGTATCTGTGTGGGTATGTGCATGAGCAGAGGTGTCTGAGGGGACCAGAGGGGTCAGCCTCCCTGCAGGCGGAGTTACAGGTGGTTGTGAGCCACCCAGCATAGATGCTGGGAACTGAACTCTGGTTCTCTGCAGGAGCAGTATGTACTCCTAACCACCAAGCCACTTTTCCAGGCCCAGCTTTTAACTCTTTCTTCAGCCATATTTTCAAGTCAGCTTCTTCATTCATTTCAATAGACAGAATCAGACTCTGAGACCTTTTGCAGGAATCAGTCTGGCCCTACTTTGCCCTCATTTTCCTCACGCGTCGATATAAACAAAGCCGATTTTTTGTTTGCATGTAGGCAAAAACAAACCACCAACAAAAGACTCTTCTGACTCCTTTCCAGATATCCCAGATCCTTCCTAATGAAATACTTTTGAGTTATAGTACATTATTATAGGGGCTGGATGTCCTGAGTAAATTCAAAGCAGCTATTGAAGAATTACCTGAGGAGACCATGAGGTTGACCAAAGGGGTTCTTTCCTTGACAACAAGAGTAGGAGAAACAAACAAGAAACATAGAACTGATTGTCCTGGGTTGTCAAGCTGGCTCAGTGGCAGAAGGTGCTTGTCCCACATGTCTGACAACCTGACTTCAATCCCTGGAACTCATGTAAAGGTGGAAGGAGAAACCTGATGTCATAAAGTTGTCCTCTGACCTCCACACATGCCCACACATCATGCCTCCATATAGAAATCTACAAAAATTATGCATTAAAGTGTAAAATCAAAATAAATCTGTATATAATTTGCAGGTGCACAATTATCTGGAAGGATAAAACAACAACCTGCCAATAATGATAACTTCTTTTTAAAAACTTTTATTTTTATGTTACATGTATGGGTGTTTTGCTTGCATATTTGAAAGTGTTGCCATGTCCTGCAGTGCCCACAGAAGCCAGAAGAGGGTATTGGATCCCCCAGAACTGGAGTTACAGGTGGTAGCTGCCTTGTGGGTGCTGGGAACCAAACCTGGGTCTTCTGCAAGAGCAGCTAGTGTTTTTAACTGATGAGCCATCTCTCCAGCCCAGTGACAACTTCTTTACTGCCTAAAATTATATAATTTTCATAGCTTTCATTTAGAGTCTTTGGATTTTCAAAGTCCTAGATCCCAAGCTTGTCACTTAAGATTTGGGAGTGGACCAGAGGGAACGGATATTGACAGGGACACTCAAGAGACAGCTGTTGCTCTGATCCAGGAAGAACAGAATAGAGCTGGGTGTGGTAGTTGTGCCTTTTGTCTCAGCACTTGGTAGACAGAGGCAGGTGGATCTCTGGGAGATCAAGGTCAGCCTGGTCTACAGAGTGAATTTCAGGCCTGCTGGGGCTACAGGAGGCCCTATTTAAAAAAAAAAAAAAAAAAAAAAGATACAGCTCAGGGGACTGGAGAGATGGCTCAGCAGTTGAGAGCACTGGCTGTTCCTGCAGAGAACCTGGATCAGTTCTCAGCACCCACGTTGTGGCTGACACCATTCCTAACTCCATTTGCAGGGGATCTGACTCCCTCTTCTAGCTTCCATTGTGCACTTTAATATCTATGCATGTGCAGGTAAAACACACATATAAAATAAAAATACATTTCCGAAAGAAATACAACTGACATAAAAAGTTATTTAATAGCTTTCTAAAGCTAAGGAATGGATCTTTCAAGATAAAGGTCAACTTCTATTCAGATAACAGACCAAATGGAACTGCCTTTTTTTATATGGTGGCCAAGGCCTTTGTAATTTTTGTATTTCTTTATTTATTTTTCTTAAGACAGGCTCTCATTACTGGAACTTGCTATTTGGCCTTGAACTCACAGAGATCCACTTGGCTCTACCTCCTCGATACTGGGAGTAAGGTGTGCTCCACCACACCTGACTCTGCAATGCTTCTTGAGTTAGTCTTCTCTCTACTTCCATTGCTACTTTCTGAGTTCAACACTGTACATTTTTTTTGAGACAGGGTCTCCCTGTAGTCCCAGCTGTCCTGGAACACTATGTGTGCCTCTCAAGTGGTGGGATTAAAGGCATGCACCACCAGGACTGGCTATCAACTGTATTGTTAACAGACCACTTGCTATATGCTATGCTCTGGGGGTGAAGGGTGAGATGGTGAGCAAAAAACATGCAGCTTTTCCATCATGACTTGTAGAGGAAGAAAGAAAATCATCACACAAATGAATATAATCTCGGGAATATTGATATTCCTAGGGAAGACCAGTGCTGTAAAGTGGTCAGAGAAAGTTGCCTTGGGGGAGCTGGTGCTTGAACTAGCTAAGAGAGATCCCAAGGAAACTGTCCAGATAGTATAAAGACTTGTTCTTATCAGGATCCTCTGGGTAACTTATCCTGCAAGACTTCTTTCTCCAGAATTCCCATGGCCGCTCCTCCAAAGGTTTTGCAGGGAATATATGGTGTTTCTGGATCAATAACAAAAACAAGTCACCACTTTGGTGAGCATTGTTAAGAACACAAATCTTGGGACTGGAAACAGGGCTCAGCAGTTAAAAGCACGTACTGCTCTTGCAGAAGACCTGGATTCAGTTCCCAGCATCCACATGGTGACTCACAACAACCAGTATCTCCAGTTCCAGGGGATCTGATGCCGTCTTCTGGCTTTCATAGGCTCCTGAAGGCATGTGGTGCACATAAACTCATGCAGGCAGACACACATTAAAAACAAAATAAAATGCCCCAGAGTTTCTGAGTCCCTGGAGGAGAAATACAGATGGCTTGCTCGATGAGGCTGTCAGTTGAAGGGCAAGGCCCGACTCACTTGTGGGTCAGAATTGCAAAGATGGGCTGAAGAAATGCCCACGTTGAAGGAATGAGATTTGATAGAGACAGAGAAAATGAGTGGAAACACTGAGCTCCCAAGCTTAGGAGCTGGGTAAAGGATGACTTGGAAAGGCTGTGAGTTCACAGTCTGTAAATCAGAGCTGGCCGGCAAGGTGTGTAGGGCTGAAGGTGAAGGGGGGTCAGGAAGACATTTAGGCTTAGGAGCCCTTGCCTGGGAGGTAGTACTCCATGACAGCACTGGAGAAGGCCAGGGGGCGCAAACCGCCTTCCTCCCTGTCCAGGTCCCTGAAGAAGGTAAGCCGCGAGACGAACGGCTTCTTCTCGTCCTGGAGCAGAGCGCGCATCCCTTGCACCTGGCTCTCCGGGGAGGCCCCGCCACGACGGGTGTCGCGCCTCCGTCACCGCCCGGCGTGAGCGACGTCTGCGGGAGACCGCGTCGCAGCGCTGAGCGGCAGCAACCTCAGACTCCCGTCAGGCGTGGCTGCAAGCTCCAAGCGGCCCGAGCGTCCCAGGGGCTGCAGGAGGCTCACGTCCACCTCCAGCCGGAAGTGTCCTACCTCTCGGGGAGAAGCGCTTCCGGGGCTTCTGGGTGGTGCCCGGCATTAGCCATGGCTGCCTCCTTGGCCGGGAAGAAGATCGTGTTCGTGACGGGAAACGCCAAGAAGTTGGAGGAGGTGTGCGGAGATGGGGATGCCTTTGGAAGGCTGATGGAGAGAGGACTGCTGGGTGGGGGTCTCTGGAAGGAGATGGAGGAAGGGGTTGCTGGGCGGGGGTCTCTCCGAGGAGAATGGAGAGAGGGCTGCAGGGTTGGGGGGAAGGGGTCCTTGAGAGGCTGATGGAAAGAGCTATTGTGGGGATTTCCTAACCAAGGGAGCGTAGGAGTAGAAGCATGGGGAGGGAGAACCAAGAGCTGGACCCCCCTGGAAAGCTGCGTTAGGACTGTGAGCCACGGGCTGCCTTGCAGAGGGACAGACGTGAAGTGCGACGCCTTTTAGGGTCAAGAGGTTCTTTTTCTTTGATCTTTGTGTTTTAATAGCTCAGGTTGGCCTGACCCTGCTATGCAGACGAGACAAACCGTGAACTATTGACCCTCCTGTTTCCAAAAATTTGAGATTACACGGGGTTTGGGATGAGGGTCTTGATATATCCAGTCTTGGAGCTGGTAAGGTCAGCCGGCTCTGGGAACCCGAGGAGTGGCATCTGTGACAAAGATCACCTCTTAAACCCTAAACTTCAAACCCGAGTTCTTACACCTCTCTGCCACCTCCCCCCACCCCAAGTGATGGTGGCCAGAAAGATCCAAACTGAGCAGTCCTCACCCCATCATGTACCATCCACCCTTAACCACTTTCCATATCTGTGCAGTGTGTAATAACTTTCCATAAGGGTCATGAATGACCACTATATAACAAAAGACAGATTAGCAAAAGAAAATTGTAACAGTTTTGTCAACAGTTTTGCATATACTACAGCTTTGAATTTCTGATATATGTCAGATAATTTTTGTTTTTTGTTGGTTTTGAAACAGGGTCTTGATTTGTAGATATGTATCCCTAGTTGGCTTGGAATTCACTAAGTAGATGACCAGGTTGATCTCCAACTTCAGTGATTGTTGTGCCTGTCTGGGATTACAAGTTTGTACCAACATGCCTGGAGTGTTTTTGTTTGTTTTGTTTTTTAAAGACAATTTTACTGTATAACTCAGGCTTGCCTGTAACTTGGAACTTGCTGTGTACATGTGTGTGTATGTGTGTGACATATGCATGTGAGATGTGTGTGTGATGTATGCCTCTGTGCATGTACATGTGTATGTGTAGGTGTGCAAATGGAGACCAGAGGAGGCCATTGAGTTTCTTTCTGTGTTCCACCTTACTCCCTTGAGATGAGAGGAGCCTCACTGAACCAAGAGTATGCTATTTTTCAGCGAGGTTGACTCATGAGCTCGTGCAAACCCTAACAGTGCTCCTGTTCCCTGACTCCACCAGTGCTGAGGTAGTAGCTAGTCGCATGGCTACACCCGGGTTTTACGTGGGTACTGGGAGATTGGAACTTAGGACCTCATACCTAAGTTCCTTACCTGTGCTCTTACCTGTGCTAGCGCCCAGCACCCCCCACACACCTGTTTTTTATTATCATTTTAATATTTCAAATTCTATGTGTATTTTTCCTGCAAGTATGCAAGTGCACATGGGTGCACAATGCCCACGGAGGCCAGAAGAAGGCATTGGATCCCCTGGAATTGGAATTACAGACAGTTGTTTGCTGCCAGATCCTCTTGAAGAGCAGCCAGTGCTCTTAACCACTGAGCTTATCTCTCTAGCTCCTTATTTTCAATTAAAAAAAATATTTGTTTATTTTTAGTTTGTGTGTATGAGTTTTGCCTGCATGTACCACCTGTGTGCATTTCCCATGGAAGCCAGAAGAGGGCATTGGATCCCCTGGAACTGGCGTTCAGGATGGTCGTTAGCCACATGTGGGTGCTGAGAACCAAACCTGGGTCCTCTACAAGAGCAGCCAGTGTTCTTAACTGCTGAGCCACCTTATTTTTAATCTCTCCAGCTCCCTTATTTTTAATTTTTGAGATGAGATCTCACTAGCCCCCCGACCTTGAACTTGTGATCTTCCTGCCTCTACCTCTAGTGTCGGGTATGCAGTCACAGGGGCAAGCTGCTCCTGCTATGTGCTCTCTCAGAAAAGTAGTTTCCTTCTACCTCTTTTTTGAAATATTTTTTCTTTATTATTATTGTGTGTAAGAGAGAGAGAGAGGAAGAGGAAGAGGAAGAAAGGAAGATAGGTAGAGGAGAAGGCTTGAGGCCAGAGGATAACTTTTAGGAGTTGGTTGTCTTCTTTGACCTTGAGTCCCATGGATCAAATTCAGGTTGACAGGCTTTTCAGAAATTGCTTTCACTGGCAGAGCCACCTTGATGGCCTCCTTTCTCCTTTACTTTCTAAGATAGGGTCTTGCTATATAGCCTTGGATGGCTTTTCCTGTCAAATGTACAAAATGAGTGGGGTGTGGTGACACAGGCCTTTAATCTCAGCACTTGGGAAGCAAAGGAAGGTGGATCTCTGTCAGTTCAAGGCCAGCTTGGTCTATATAGTGAGTTCCAGAGGCTACAGAGAGACCTTGTCTTTAAAAGACCCCCCCCCAAAAAAAAAACCCACACAAAAAAAAAACAAAAACAAAATAAGCTGGATATGGTGGCACATGCTTGCAATCTCAGCACTCTGGAGAGTGAGGCAGACAGATATTGAATTCTAAGTCTGCTTAAGACATAGTGAGACCCTGTCTCACAGAATGTGGGGAAGAGACATACTTTAGTGATAGAACACTTACCTAGTGTGTGTGAGGCCCTGGGTTCATTCCCCAGTATTACAATACAAATTAGATTACAAAGGAAATAAACTATATTGAGTTATAACTTTCAAAATAATAGCTGTGCATGGTGTCACACACCTGTAATCTCAGCACTTAGAAGGCTGAGGTAGGATGCTCTCAAGTTTGAGGCTAGTTTGGGCTATGTAGCAAGACTGTCTCAAAAAAAAAGATTTGAATTATGTATACCTATTAATGCATTAAAGGAGTCATTCCACCACTGTGTAATTTCTTTAATTTTAAAATGATGAGGATTGTGTATTTTGGGGATGGGCCAAACTGCTGGACTGCCTCCCTAGATCAGAGAAACTACAACCAGGGAAGTCAGATATCTTTTATAGACAGTTAGGGGCTTGGGTAACTTTTCCATGATGTAGACTGGGCAGCATAGCCAAGGATTGGTTGGTCTCCCTGCTAAGCAGAGGGACTTACCTTAGCTAACTTGGACCTGTCATTTTAGAGTGTGTGGAGCTGCACTGTCATTTAGGTGTCTCCTGGCAACCTAACATTCCAGCTTTTTGTTGATGATAAGGGGTGACGGTGGTCTTCTTTAGCTACTTCCTGCTGGACAGGACATTGGCAAAGAGGGGTAGTCTCAAAAGGCTGGAACATTGGTCTGAAGTGCAGAGGTGGGCAGGCAGTGGTAGGAGACCTAATGGAATTTAGTTAAGAGCATCTGGTTCACTGACTGTTGGGTCATCTCATCGATTCTGTCCTGAACTCTGTCAGAGGGCGAGCAGGAAAGTAGTTGAAAAGATGGACTTGAATGGCAGAGCGGGCAGAGGCAAGATAGTCTGAATCACAGGAGTATCCAGTCAGCAGTTTGGTTCGGGAGGAGGGATTGGATCCTGGGAGACCCAGGAGTCCCTCCTGGGTTCTCAGCACCATCTGTATAAAGGGGTCAGTGAAGACCAGTGACCAACACAACTCCATGGGAACAGCAGTTTGTGGGGGGTGGTGGTCAAACTGCTGAACTGCCTCTAGGAGTCAGAGTCAGTGGGTGGTGAAGGTTGTAAACTTAAATCGTTTTTTTTTTTCTTTGAGATAGTGTCTCCCCGTAGTACCAGCTGGTCTGGAACTCGCTCTGGAGACCAGGCTGGCCTCGAACTCACAGAGATCCGCAACACCATGCCCAGCTCATAAATAACTTAAAAAATATTTTTAGAAAAGATTTATTTTTAAAAATATTTATTATTTTTATTTTATGTGTATAAAGTGTGTGCTTACATGTAGGTAGGTGCATCTGTGATGCCCACAGAAGTTAGAAGAGGGTGTCAGATGTCCTGGAGCTGGAGTTACTGATGGCTGTCAGCTGCCATATGGGTGCTGGGAATTGAACCTGGGTCTTCTGCAAGAGCAGTCAGTGCTCCCAATCATTGAGCCATCTCTCCAGCCCATTTTTAAAGATTTATTTAAGTGTTCCATGTGTATGCAATGCCTTTGGAGGCCAGAAGAGGGTGTCAGGTCCCCTGGAACTGGAGTTACAGATGACTGTAAGCTGCCTTGTGGGTGCTGGGAACTGAAAGCAGACAGTGCTCTTAACTGCTAAACCATCTTCTCTCCAGCCCCAGGATTGTAATACTTTTTTTCTTACTCCTCCTATGTTATTTTGAGGTATAGGCAATGATTAGAAAGAGATATGAGAAATCTCTGGTTTTAATAGGTTTGTAAGTCAGTGGGAAGGAGTCAGGAAATAGCCACAAGTTTCAGCCCAACCAGGGCTACATGGTGAAATCTTGTCTAAAAAAAGAAAGAAAGATGATTACTGGAACTAGTCATACAATTTTGTTTTGTTATTCATAATTGAAAAGGGTACAAAATTTCAACTAGAGGTTAGTAAAAAAAAAAAAGAACAAGTTTCTTTCTGGGAGGTTACTCTGGCTAATCCTTGATAGAGAATTAACAGTGTAGGAGGACAAGTAGGTTTTTCAGACTGCTGAGAAAGAAAATAAGGGTTCTAGATGGAAGGGGTGATGGTACCAAAACCAGAAGTTGGCAGCAGAGTGTGGTGGTGCACACCTTTAGTCCCAGCACTTGGGAAACAGAGGCAATCAGATTTCTGTGCCAGGCTAGATGGGGCTACAGGGAGACCCTGTCTCAAAAAGACCAAAAAAAGAAGTTGGAAGGGATGGAGCAGTGAGGACGTGGGGTACAGCTTGCAGAGGTGGGTCTCTGAAAGTTAGGGTGAGGCTTATGGGCCTAATTTGGTGAACTTTAGGAGGCTGGTGGGAGACTGATGAGGAAGTGGATGCCAGCTCATACAGTAATGAGGAATTGTTAGCAGATGATGTGACAAATGTTCTTTCATTTTGGAACAGGTCATTCAGATTCTAGGAGATAAGTTTCCATGTACTTTGGTGGCACAGAAAATTGACCGTATGTTTCTGTTTTGTTTCATTTAAAAAAGTATTTTGATGTCTCTGTCTTCTTGCAACCTGATATGTGTCTGTGTCTGTTTCCCTGAAAAGTGCCTGAGTACCAAGGAGAACCGGATGAAATTTCCATACAGAAGTGTCAGGAGGCAGCTCGCCAGGTACTTACCTATTTTGTCCCCCATTCAGACTTTTTGTGGGTTTCTGGAGCTTGTATCATATGGGAACAGGCAGAGAATAATTGAGGGGCCCAGTTTGTTGTGACCTGACAACCTCGCCAAGCCCAGTTACATTGGTACCTCTTCATGTGACTTTGGAATATTGCCTTCCTGTTCCAGCTCCCATCATTTTAATTCTCACACACGTACATTCCAGCCCTACATTTTCCCTCCACACATCCATCCCTGCTTTCACATGTTTAACACAACTGGGAAGGAGCACATTATGGAGAGTCAAGCTGCCTGGCTGATCCTGCCACTTCCGTCGCTGTGTGCAGTAGGCTGCTTCATCTTACTCTGGTGTCCCTATCGCTAAGTCGAAGATCATCGATCTTTGAGAGCTGAGCTGTGTGACTCTCGATGACCCTGTAACTGCAGATCTCACTGTTACCTAGTTGTGGGCTAGGCCCAGGCTGATTGATCTGGGCGCCTAGGATTGGGATTAAGCCTACTTCTGAAACAGGTCTCAGATCGTATGTCTTTGTGTCACAGGTGCAGGGTCCTGTACTTGTGGAGGATACCTGTCTGTGCTTCAATGCCCTCGGGGGACTCCCTGGCCCCTACATGTGAGTACTCCACTCCTACCCCCAGGACTCCAGCCATTAACTACTGTAACTACAAAATGACCAGTTACCTGATATTGTGGGTCATTCATAAGACTATCTGAAATGGAGAGATCTGAGCATCTGGAGAGATGCTCAGGGATTAAGAATGCTTGCCTCTCAATCAGGAGGACTAGAGTTTGGATCCTAGCACCTGTGACTAGGTGGCTCACAAATGCCTGTAACTCTATCTTCAAGGGATCCAGTGGCCTCCTTGGGTACCTGCACACACATATGAACATACACTTAAACACACAGAAACATGCACACATACATGAATAAAATAAAACAAAATAATACTGAATATCAGTGATAGGTAGGGATGTAGCTCAGTTGGTATAGCGCTGGCCTAGCATATGTAAAGCCCTGGGTTTAACTCCTAGCCCCACATATACCAGGTGAGCTGGTATGAAAGAAATGCCTATAATTCTAGACTCTGGGAGGTGAAGGCAGGCAGATCACAATTTCAGGGTCATCTTCAGTTACAAAGGGAGTTCTAGGCTTGAGTATGTCACATGAGAGTCTGTCTCAAAAACAAAACAAACAAACACAGAGAGACATTACTTTCTTTTATAAGAAGTGAGAATGTGATTGTATAAATCAAGATGGAAAAGGATAACCTTCCCATTTCAGAGGTGATATGATATCCTATCTCAAAAATAAGAAACAAAAAACCAAAACTGGGCGTGGTGGTGCTTTAATCCAAGCACTCAAGAAACAGGCAGAGGCAGAGGCAGAGGCAGGTCCATCTCTGTGAGCTCAAGACCAGCCTGGTCTACTTAGTGAGTTTCAGGCCAGCTGGGGCTATCTCAAACAAAGCAAAACAAAACAACCCATCAAATCCACACAGAAGACAAAAATCCCATCAAAAAAAAAAGAAAAAGAATTAAAACTTTCCTGAGCCTTGTGGCTCATGCCTTTAGTCCCAGGACTCAGAGACAGGCAGATCTCTGAAATCAAGGCCAGCCTGGTCTATATAGTGAGTTCCAAGTCAGCTGGAGCTATAGGGAGACCCTTCCTCAAAAGAACCAAACCAAACCAAAACAACAACAACAAAAACAAACCTGGGGCTGGAGAGATGACTGAGCTGTTAACTCTACTGGCTGCTCTTGCAGAGGACCAGGATTCAGTTCCCAGCACGCCCATGGGGGCTAATAACCTCTGTAACTCCCAGTTCTAAGGGATCTGATGTGTTCCTCTGACCTCCACAGGCGCTGCATGACACAGGTGCGCTTACGTACATACTCATATGCATAATATGAGTATAAATAAAATAATAAATATATTAAATAATATAAATATATTGAAATTTTTAAAAATATTAATAAATATATTAAATAATAAAAATAATAAATTAAATATAAAAAGCCCAAAACAAAACAATAGCAACAAAACAGAACCTTCATGACTAGCTGGCTGAAAGCAGTAGCACACATGAGTCACATCTGCAGTGCATACTGCCCCACAATTCCACTAGCAGTATTGTGACCTAAAAGATTTATTTATGTGTATGAGCATTTGCCTGCATGTATGTATGTGTACCACATGTGTGCCTGGTGTCCACAGAGGTCAGAAGAGGGTATCAGATCCCCTAGAACTGGAGTTGATATGAGCTGCCATGTGGGTGCTGGGAACCAAACTGGGTCCTGTGCAAGAGCAACATGTGCTTTTAACTACCAGGCCATCTCCCCAGTCTCATAGTGTGACTTTACTATTTTGTAATTTTAGGAAATATGAAATGTTATCCACATACTTTTTGTTTGGCTTGATTTTGGTTTGTTTTATTGAGAAAGAGAGTCTCACTCTAGCGAATGCTGGCCTGGAAGTGCTGTGTAGCCTGGTCTGATCTGGAACTCAGGGTCGTCCTCCTTCCTCAGCCTCTGCAGTGCCTATTTGTCTCCATTTTTCCTATTAGATTCATGTTTCTCTTTCCTTCCGGCCCCCACATCAGCCCTTTCCCCTGGTCTTTACTGTTATGGGAAAATTCTTCCAACAGCTAAGAGATCAAGGGTTTACCCAGGAGGGAGTCATTCTCATGCATGAGGTTCCAGATTTAGCAACAAATGCTTTAAGATTTTCTGGGCCCCAAACAGAAGTACAGGTGGGAATTAAATAGGGTTTTTACATCATCATCTTATGGCTGACACCTGGCTTTATGTTTCTTTTCATGATGGGCCGTGTTAGGAAAATTCCTTCCTGAGTTTATTTGGTCATCATAGCTTACAAAGTAGGTTTCTCAGGCATGGGCCAGGATGTCTGTTGCTTTTTGATCTATAATTAGGACAGGCTAATTGGGCTAGGGATTGGTCAAAAGGTCATTTCAGTTTACAGAAACAGTTATCACTGGGAGGAGTTTAGATACCATCACGTTGATTACACTTTTCCTGGACTAATTGGACTGTTTGGTGAACTTTCCATTCTTTTAGTTTCACATCTTTATCAATAATTAGACATAGTGAGTGGAAAGTATCACAGAGCTTCAAGGCATTACAGAGTAAGAAAACACCTCAGGCTAGTGAAAACATCATAGAGCAATAAAAGGCATTCCAGAGAACCATTTCAAGGGATTTACCCAGTAAGTAAAACAAAAAGAAACTTAAATGGTCCAAGATTACAAGGCCATTTTATAAGAATACAGTTAGTTATAAGAGAATAACTTTTCCTTATCACTACTACTGAGGTAACCCCCAGCCTGTGGATTACTTGTCTCAGCTTTGGCAGCTGTTAGAATCTGTCTGCTGCAAGCACCTGACTTTCCTTTCTTTCTTTTGCAGAAAATGGTTTCTGGAGAAATTAAAGCCTGAAGGTATAGTCCTCATTGTTTTGTCTCACGGATCTTTTGGGAATTGAGAATCTCGGAATAGTTCCCACTTAGTAATTGAGAACTCCAGGTAGCCGCCCTGCCACCAACTCTGCCTTCCTTCCATTTGCTCACTGTAGCCTTAGCCTACTGCCTGTGCTTCAGAGAATACAGATGGGGGGAATTAGTAACAGGTGACTAAAGCTGTGACCCTGAGGGACAAGGGACTTTAGTCGATTCTGGGACTAATGACTTACGGGTCTTTGCTTCAGCTGTGACCTGGCCTGCATGGATGGACTATCCCCTAGCCTAGCAAACTCTACCTCATCACCCTGAGTGTATACCAAAACGTTCCTTTTTAGGCACTTAAAAAACATACTTTTAGCCAGGAATGGTAGTGTATACCTATAATCCCAACATTCAGGAGCTGAGGGAGGAAGATCCAGAGTTCAAGACCAGCTTGGGCTACATAGTAAGACCCTATCTCAAAACAAACAAACCAAAAAACCCAACAAAACAAACAAAATCCAACCAAACGAAAACTCAAGCAAACAAGCAAAACTTTCTATGTTGGAACATGCCAAACATATGCAGTGCTAGAATAGAATAATGGCCAAAAATTGCATGCAATTTGTCAGTAAAGAATGGAGGGCTAAGGCATGGTGGTGCATGCCTTTAGTTCCAGAGAGGCAGGCAGATCTCACAGGCCAGCCTGGTCTACATAGCGAGTGTCACATACATCTTCCTCAACATGAGAAAGAGCTGAGCTTGCTAGTGTATGTCTGTCCCAGCACTAGGGCAGGGGTCTGAGGCGTGTGCAAGTGTCAACAATTTGTGGCCCGCCTGAGCTTCCTAGCAAGCTTGAGGCCAACTTTATGTACTGTATTGTGTTTATTTTAATTTTAATTTTATTTTTGTTATGTGAGTGTATTGCCTGCTTGTATGTAGGGTGTTGGATCCCCTGGAACTGGAGTTACAGATGGTTGTTAGCTGCCATGTGGATGCTGGGAACAGAACATAGGTCCTCTGCAAGAGCAGCTAGTGCTCTTAACCGCTGAGCTATCTCTCCAGCCCCTGAACCCAAATTTAAAAACAACAAAAACTAGGTATTATGGCTCCAGGTTGTAATCTTAGCACTTGGGAGGCTGAGGCAGGAGGATTGCCTTGAGTTAAAGGCTAGCCTAGGTGACAGAGTGAAATCCTGTCTGAGAAAACCAAAATAAATAAATAAATTTAGGAATTCAAGTATGCTAAACACATTTTTTTTCTTTTTTAAATTAAAAATAATTATGTATATGAGTGTTTTGCCTATCTGTGTAATGTACCTACCATGTGCTTGTAATGTAGAGACTAGAAAAGGGCGCTGGATCCCCTGGAATGAGTTCCAGATGGTTGTGAGCTGCCTTGTGGGTGCTGGGAACCAAACCTGGGTCCTCTAGAAGAGCAGCCAGTGCTCTTAGGCACTGAGTTGTTTCTGCAACCCCCTGAACAAATATTTGATCACTGAGCTGGAACTCCATCTGCTTTAATTTTTTTTAACAAAACACTTTTTTTCTGAGGTAGTGTCTTGCCTTACTACCTAGGCTAGCCTAGAACTTGTGTTATGTAGCCCCAGGCTGGCCTTGAACTCTCAATCCTCCTGCCTTCTGAGTAGAGATTACAGGCATGTGCCACCAGGCCTGGCTAAAAGAACATCCTTTTTTTTTCCAGTCTGTGCCAGGGAAGGAACTCAAGGCCTTGTGCCTGCTAGACAAGTGTTCTACCTCTGAGCTACATTTCTGTCCTTATCTATCATCTATTTTTTTCTTTCTTTGGTTTTTATTTGTGTATGTGTGTGTGTGTGTGTGTGTGTGTGTGTATAGGCTGGAGATAGACTTTAGGAATCTTCCTCAATCTCTTTCTTTCAATGTGTTTATATCTACCTGTCTGTCTATCTATCTATCTATCTATCTATCTATCTATCTATCATCTATCTATCTATCTATCTATTAACTATGTAGCCTGGTTGGCCTGGAATTTATTATGCAGACCAGGCTGCCCTCACACTCACAGAGTCCTCTTGCCTCTGTCTCCTGAATGCTGGGATTAAAGGTGGTTTGCATCAGTACACATGGGCACATGCTATGGAGACCAGAGGACCACTTGTAGGAACTGATTTTCCTTCCATCATATGGGTCCTGGTAATCTAACTCAAGTCATCATACTTTCTTATTTTATTTTTTATTTAATTATTTGTTTGTTTGTTTATTTTTGGGTTTTAAGACCAGGTCTTCCTATAGCTCCAGGCTGGCCTTGATCTTACAGAGAACTGCCTGTCTGCCTTTGCCTCTGGAGTGCTGGGATTAAAGGCATGTGTCACCATTCCCAGCCTTACCACACCCAGTCTCACCACACCCAACTTCACACTCATTTTCTGACTTAACAGAATCTTATATGAGTAGGTTGTGGAGATACATACCTGTGATCTCAGTACTAGATTGAATCTCAAGTTCCAGCTTTGGCTACATAGAGAAAGCCAGTCCCCTCAAACAAAAACAGAACCAGGTATGATGGCCTGAGCCTCCATGATCTAAGATCATCCTCAATTATGTGACAGGTTGAAGAGTAGCCTAGACTACATGAGACTGGTCTCAAAAAAGAAAGGTGGTGATTATAGCCCAGTTGGCAGTGTTTGCTCATTGTACACAGAGCTCTGGATTCAGTCCCCAGCACCACATAAATCAGGTGCACACCTGTAATTCTAGTATTCAAGTTGGGAGATCTTACGTTCCAGTACAGTCTTGGTTACATTGTGAGTTCAAGGCCAATTTTCAACAAACAAGCAAAAAGCCTTCATCAGTTTGTACCAGAGGGAAACCAGTATCCTAAACCTTGAATTTCAAGAGGACTTCATTTCCCTCTTGAAGGTTATAATGTAACCCATACAGCCTCCTACCCGCAACAATCCAATTTGGAGAATTATTCCCCACCCTTGGGCTGGGATAAGGATGGGCATCGCACTGTGTGAATTCACTGCACTCTCACCGCGCCTGCCTGCAGGTCTCCACCAGCTCCTGGCCGGCTTCGAGGACAAGTCAGCGTATGCACTCTGCACATTTGCTCTCAGCAGTGGGGACCCCAGCCAGCCAGTGCTCCTGTTCCGGGGACAGACCTCGGTGTGTACTCACCTGGACTGTTCTCCTGTGCGTCACCAGAGGGCGCTGTGACTGAGCATATGGTCCACGGTCTTCTACAGGACAAAGCAAGAAAAGGCCAGAGTTATCAGGGTGTGCTGTGCTGAAGTATGCTATGCTTGCTGTGATTCGAACCTGGAATTAATCCTCAAACCTATTTGACACCTAGCCTTATGCACTCAGATCTCATTAATGTAGGTCCTGGGTAAGATGCAAATTTACCAGCAGGTAACTGCTCAAAGTTGTGTCTACCAGCCAGATCTCCCACTCAGATTGCCTTATCCCTCTGCTCGGAATATAGACTTCTCCCCACTTGGTTTTTGTCTTTTTCTTTTTTTTGAAACAGGGTCTCACTATGTAGCCTTGGCTGGCCTGGATCTTGCCATATAGACTACGCTGGCCTTGAATTTAGAGATTTTCCTGCCTCTGCTCCCCAAGTACTGGGATTAAAGACATGGGCTACTGTACCTGACTCTCTCTAGAACATTTTTGGCTTAAAATCTGAAACCACCTATTGAACAACCCCCTTCCTCTCTTCACTGAGCTCCTAGCAACTTACTACTTGTACTTACTACACACACACACACATATATATACACTTTTTAAAATTATCTTTCATTTTATGTGTATGAATGTAATACCTGTATGTCCATAGGTGCATCCTTGTCATGCAGTGCCCCAGGAAGTCAGAAGAAGGAGTTAGATCCCTTGGAACAGGAGTTACAGATGGTTGTTAGCTGCCATATGGGTGCTGGGAATTGAACCCAGGTCCTCTGTAAGAGCAGCCACTGCTCTTAACCACTGAGCCATTTCTCCAGCCTCTCTACTTACTACTTCTTAAGAGTTTGGTTTCTTTAGCTAGCTCATGAATGATGTAGGATTCAATTTTTGTGGGTTTCTTTTTAAGGTTTATTTTTATTTTATGTATCTGAGTGTTTCCTTGCATGTATATGCACACTGTATGCATGCCTAGTGCCTATACAAGCCAGAAGAGGGTTCTGATCCCCTGAAACTGGAGCTACATGCAGTTGTGAGCCACCATGTGGGTGCTGGGAACTGAACTGTGTCGACTGTAAGAGCATCCAGTACTCTTAACTACTGAGCTGTCTCTTAGGCTGCCCTTCTCCCCACCTGTTTTTGAGACATGGTCTTACTCGGTAGCTCAACCTGGTCTCAAATTTGCAGCAGTCCTCCTGCCTCGGCTTCCTGAGTCCTGGGATTTCAAGTGTGGATCCCTACTCCCTATTCAGTGTTTGATTTTTTTGTGACTGGCTTATTTCATTTAGCATGGTGTTCTCAAATACACCCATGTTGCGTGTGACAGAGCTCATGTGGTTTGAAGGCTGAAGAATATTTTGTTATACATATAGACTGCATTTTCTTTTGTTTTCTTTAGCCAGGATCTCATCTATCTATCCCTGTGCTGGTTCCAACTTACTGTGTACCTGCGGGTACCTCAAACTCTTCAAACTCCTGTCTCCACTTCCCAAGAGCTAGGATTACAGCGTGTGCCCCATGTCTGCCCCACATTTTCTTCAGTAGTTTATTTCTTGAGCTCTAGGTTGCTCCTACATCTGGCTTTTGTGAATAATGATAGGGTGACTCATAGCGCAGATGTGTCAAGATCCTATTTTCTGTTCTTTAGGCTCAACATGTAGTGGTTGGTTGCTGGATTATACAGCTAGTTTAAATACAACAGTTATATTGTTGGTTGCTTTCCCAGAAGTCTCCACTTAGCCACAGGCCCATTTCCTACAGTGACTTAAGTAGCAGCTGCCTTGTTGACTGGGCCCAGGCCACGGCAGGCCCTGTCACTCTGTTCTCAGCTTTGGCTGCCTCATGTACCTCCGTGCTTTAGATGTGTGTGGTGCTGGTGGTGCCGTCTTCATGGCATACTATCCTTGAGCTACCTGTCTAATCCTAGTTGTACTTGATAACATGGCATTTCATGACAGTAGACTACATTTCTTATCTTTATGATATTTTCATATTGGAATTTTCCTGTCACAGTATTTCTTGAACTTACGGATATTTTGGGCACTGCTAAATACTCTTTTTTTTTTTTTTTTTTTTTGAGATCAAATTCCACAAAACTTAGGTTAGCCTTGAACTCTTGATCCTTATGCTGTCACCTCCCAAGTACTCCATTGCAGGTGTAAGTACTTATTTGTTTCTTTTGAGACAGCCTCATGCAGTTCAGGCAGTCCTCATACTTACAGCCAAGGATGGTCTTGAACTTCTGGTCCTCCTGCCTGTACGTCTCAAGTGCTGGGATCATAAACCTGTGCTGCCACACCTGGTTTATGTAGTTCTGGGTACTGAACCCAGGACTTCATGCATGGGAGACAAGCATTGGACCAACAATTGCATCCCCAGCCCCCCTAAGTACTTTCTGTCAGGGTGTTCCACTTACTTGTTAAGAATGTCCTTCTTTCTTTCCTTATTACTGTTTTGTTTCTTATGTTGTTGGGATCAGACCCAGGGCTTTGCTATGCTAGGTGGGCACTTTTACCATGGAGCCACGTCCTCGTCCCCTTCCACGTATTAATTACTGTAAACAAAGACTTATGGGCCCTTAACTTTCTGTTAGGAATAAGTTTAAAAAAAATTCTTATTACTGTGTGTATGCAAGTATGGGCACATACATGCCATGTTGCATGTACGGAAGTCAGAGGACAGCTTTGGGGAATTAATTCTCTCTTTCCACTGTGAGATCTGGGCATGGAACTTGGCTCATCAGGTTTGTGCACGCATACCCACTGAGCCATCCTGCCAGCCCACTTCTGTTTTCTGTCATATTTTTAAAATTGGCTCAACTTTTCTTCAGCCAGCCAAGTTAGTTTATCAAAAGTGTAGAATGGGTGGGTGTGGTGGCTTGTGTCTTAAATTCTAGCCTTTGGGAGGCAGAGGCAGGTGAATTTCCATGGGAGCGAAGCCAGCCTTCTGCATCCTTTTTTGTTGCTGTGTGTATATGTTTCTATGTGCATATGTGTGCAGATGTGTTTGCTTTCATGTGTATGAATGTGTGCGGAGGCCAGAGACAACCTCAGATGTTGTTCCTCAGGATACTGTTCATCTTTAAAAAAAAAAACAAAAACTTGTCGTACGTGGTAATGCGTACCTTTCTTCCTAGGAGGGACAGGCAGATCTCTGAGTTCAAGGCCAGCTGGGGCTACAGGGAGACCTGTCTCAAAAAGCCCCCCCCTCCCCCAGTTTATTTTTATATTATGTGTATGAGTGTATTGACTACTTGTATGTAAATTCACCCATGTCATACTATGCCTGCAGAGGTCAGAAGAGGGCATTGGATTCCCCTGCAACTGGAGTTACAGATAGCCAACAAGTGGGTGCTAGTAACCGAACCTGGGTTCTCTGCAAGAGTAGCCAGTGATCTTAACTGCTGAACCATTACTCCAGGTCTGTCCTTCTTTGTTTTTTTTTTTAAAGATAGGATCTTGCTTTGTAGTCTTAGCTGTCCTGGTAACTCAACAACCCTTCCAAGGGCTGGAATTACAGACTCATTCAGTCACACCCAGATGCTACTCTACATCTTACTGAGGTATTCAACAAAAGCTTGTAGGTACCATGGAACTGTTGAGCAATTACAGATTTTGATTAGGTCAAATTTATAAGCTAACTAAACTCAGACTGGCCTAAAATATCTCCAGTTGTATACCTGCTCTCCCTAGAATGTCTCCAGTTTACACATGTTCTTCCTTCCTGTGGCAGGGCCAGATTGTGGTGCCGCGAGGCTGCCGGGACTTTGGCTGGGACCCCTGCTTTCAGCCTGATGGATATGAGCAAACGTAAGGAGTCAGTTTCTTCCCTGGGCACAGGCTTGCGTGCGGATATGAGAGAGACATGCTCTGTTTCAGCTGAGGCATTTTTTCTGGGGTGGATCAAGGAATCTGGTGGCCTAGTCCATGTTGGTGAAACACAGGTGTCTTGGGTTCTGCTCTCAGCTCACCCGAGAGCAGCTGTGTGGCCAGAGGTTCCCATCATCGGGGCTTGGCCTATCAAGATGTGTAAGCATGGTTGTTTGTAGGATGAGCTGGAAAATTAGACACACTTCTGCAGCCTCTGGTGGACATGTGAAAACCCCACAGTAGCTCATACTCTCAAGAATTCAGCATTAACCCTTACCCATATTTATATATCATTTATACATTGTCATTATTTGGATTAGGCTTTCCAGGGTAGAGGGCTCCCCCTGCCCAGTAGCTGTGCAGGACTGAGGACTCCAGCACTCTACAGGAATGCTTAGGGTCTGGAAGCGTCTGTGTGCTGTCTTGGGTTTAACACAGAGCACTTGAAATATAGTTAGACTGAGGAGTTCATTTTACTTTTATTGAGCTGTAATTGACTTGAACAGCCACATTATCTGGTGGCTATGTACAGGACAGGCTCTGAAGCCCACAGGCAGGATGGTAGTGTGTGCTACCTCACACAGATGGGCCCCTAGCTAGCTTCCAGACCCTCCGACCCCCACACTAGTGCATCAGCGGAGACTGCTGTGTTTGATCTGTCAGGCTCTACTGCTTCCTGTCAACAGATGACAACAGTGATCAAACATGCAGCTCATCCCTGTCCTCAGCTTCCCTGAAGGACTTTTAGTCCCACCAGAGAAAGTTTAATATCTCTCCAAGCCCATTAATATGTCTTTCTAGCTAGAGAGGAACTTAAAAACTATCCAATTAAATTTCACAGATTCCCAGGCCTTGCCCTGATCTCCTGGCTATCTCCGGGTGGGAGGGTATTTGTTTGGGCTCAGACATGGAGTGCTGAGGGCCTATCTGCCTGTGGTTCTGGATATTGCTTTTACCTGCAGGGAATGCTGAAGCCACTGAGGAAAGGGACCTCCAAATACAGTCCTTGAGCTTTGGGCCCCAGGGTGGTGGAGAGGTGCGTATCTTCCCAGTATCTGGGCTTCCTGTCCTCTAAGCTGCTTCTGTTGCCTGCCAGATATGCGGAGATGCCCAAGACTGAGAAGAATGCCATTTCTCACCGCTTCCGAGCCCTACGCAAGCTGCAAGAGTACTTTGGCGAGACTCCTGAGGCTGTTGGTGTCCATGTCAGCCGTGGGTGTTGGGACAACTAGCACAGCTCATCTGCAGGCAGGCACTCTGCCTGTTTCTCTGCGTCTACTCTCGGGGTAGCTAGGCAGCTTCAACAACCAGGTTTGGAAGAGCAGCTGGCTCTGCTTAGAGAAACTGGCACATTGATGCTAATCTCTTGCCCTTGGGGAGTCAGAGGTTGTTGCTTCTCCAGCCTGTGGCCTTCTGATCCTGAGGGAACCTAGGATGTTAAAGCTAGTCTTGGCAGAGTTAAGAGTTTGGGGGAGAACCCCATAACCTTTGATGTTTTTAGGATGCAGCAGATGTAAATTTTGGAAGGCACTTGTTTTCAGAATAAATGATGTATCTGTTTTGAGCCCTGCCTCTTGCTGATGTCTGTGTCTTGAGTTCCCTTTAACAGGTAGGAACCTATCTTGGCAAGGCAGTCCGAGAGGCAGTGCTATAGGGGATGGTCACCTGCCCTTGCTAACTACAATCTACCTAATGTTTTGTTTTTGGAGTTGTGTATCATCAGCCATCCTTTCCATGTCAGATTCCTGCTGGGGTTGGGTGGCAAGCACAGAATGTCTTACTTTATGTTCTTATACATTATGGACCAGCAAGATGGCTCAGCACATGTAGGCTTGCCACTGAGCCTGAAGACATGAGTTCAGTTGGAGATGACTGAGCCCACATGGTGGAGGGAGAGAACCGACTCCTACAGGCCGTCCTCTGCCCTCCACATGCACCCTTCCCTGAATAGAAGAAGAGAACAATGTTTGTTTAGTGTCATCTATGTGCTGTTAAATGTTGGTTTGTGTTTATAATACCACATAATTTTTTCAGAGAAGAGGATGGAGTTCTTGATCAGTCAACATGGCAGAGTTCAAGCTGGCAGCTAGAGGCCCCACAGGAGGCCTGGCGGCTCAACTTTATTTAGATCATCATTGTGTACCCCATCCGCATGCCATTCCCTGGGAAAGACTTCAGGGACCAGGTGCCTGTGTTGTCAGTTCTTGATGAGGAAGGGTTCAGGAAACATGGGAGAAGCAAGCAGATCAGGGTGGTGCATTACTTTAAGTTTAACTCCTGTGCTAGGAGTTTTTGGCCCCGAGAATTGGCAAGGTGGCTCTGGGCCTGTGATAGCCATTCTAAGAAAGGTGTCTCTCCCTTGATCTGAGGCAGGTCATGTGGGCGAGTACAGAGCATCATTCTGCCCACTCTTGCCTGAGAGTCCCAGTACCCTACCAGCCTTTGGAAGGTGGGAGGGTATCTGTCTGGGCTCAGATATAGGGTGCTGAGGGCCTGTTGCCCCTTGCTCTGATTCTGGATATGGCTCTCCCTCCAAGGTTTACTGAGGAAAGGCCCCTCAAGTTTAATCACAGGCTGTGTAGGTGAGGGGAGGTGGATATATGGGCACCTTGGTGCTCGCTGTTCAGTTCCTTCCTAAATTCTCCCTTTTCACATTATTCATCCCCAAAGCAGAATCCTATCTATGTCGACACCCTGTGTCCATTCGCATGGACACCTCATTCCAGGCTGCTCAGCCTTCGGACTTGCCAGCCCATCAAGTCTAAGGTGTTTCTGCTGATTAGGCACCAAAATTTGGGGGGGGCATTTATTCTTTTTGTGGTACTGGTAGTCAAACTTGGGGCCTCGTGCATGCTGGGCAGATGTTCTGTTGAGCCATACTCCCAGATCTGTGAAGAGGTTTGAGTATTTCTTGCCATTCCTGTTATCCTTTCCTTCTTACAGGTTTGCAGGATCTCTGTGTGTAAACACTCGGCCACTGAGCTACATCTATAGCCCTTTGTATATTTTATTATTATTGGTTTTTTTTGAAAGGGTCTTCGGTAGCCCAGGCTTGTCTTGGAAGTCACTGTGTGGCTGGCTTTGAATTATCCTGCCTCCATCCCAAGTGCTAGAATCACAGGTGTACACTGCTATGGTGTGCAGTATGTTGGTGTGTGTACGAGTGTTTTGCTTGTGCGTATGTAAGCGGACTCATGTTGTGCAATTCCTGTGGAAGCCAAGAAGAGTGCCTTGTATCCCCTGGAACTGGAGTTCTTAGCTGCCATGTGGGTGCTGGTTACCAAACCCAGATCCTCTGCAAGAGCAACCAGTGCTCTTAAACCACTGAGCTATCTCTCCATCTTGAAGAAGCTGGCTGTAAGTAGGCTGTACCTTTCTCCCATTTCAGACCTAGCATGTTTGTCTCAGTGTCCTCCAAACCCCTTGTTTGGGGCTGGGCTGGCCCCTCTAACTCTGACAGTGAGGGCAAACAGACCAAGTAAAAAACACAGTGTTGAGAACAGATAGAAAGTAAACTGTTTCCAGCAGACGCTATTACTCCTTACGCCATGATATGAAAGTGCCCGCAGTGAGAAAGAAGCCTGAAGGTCAGCTGCGGGAAACTCGTCTGGAGAGAGCTCAATCAGGAGCCAGAGCTGACTGCCTCAACCTCCTGACTCAGTTTCTGCTGGATGTTGTGAGTGACTGATTTGAAGATGTCATCTCTATTGCGATTTGTTCTATTTGGAAGCCTCACCCTAGGGGACACTGCTCTGCTTGGACTCTCCATTGAGAACTCCAGCTGGCTGTCTCAACAGGGCTCCCCAGTCAGTTTCTGCTGGATGATCTGAGCACCCAGTTTGATTTTTTTTTTTTCTCCTTTTACTTTGGCTTGCTAGATTCTTAATAACTCATACAAAACCACAAGCATGGCTTTTCTCTGGACTGTAGAGAAGCACCACAATTCTAGCCCAGGCTGGCCTCTGATCTTGGTGATCTTCCTGTGTTAGCTTCCCGAATGTGTGAGCCACTTCCAGTTTCTTTTCAATTATAAATCCAACAATGCTCTTCTTCTGTTTAGTCCAAAATACCTTTGTCTTCTGGGCATTTGTGGAGCCCAGGTTCTGTAGTGTGACAGGAGCGAGGTGCTCCCGTCTGCCATCGTTGCTGCTCCCAGGGACACATGGGCATTCCCTGAACCTTAGATTCATGTGCCCGATGCTGCCTGCTGCTCGTGGACTCTGCCAAACACCAGATGAACAAGCCAGCAACGTGCCCTCCTGTCCACCAGACTCATCACCATAACCTGCCACCTGCCTTTCTCTCACTTCTCAGCCCCACAACCGCACCATCACTGCTGTGCGCACTGCCCAGCACAGCCCGGCCCTTACCTGTGGCGCATGCCGTGGCCACAGTCTTCCCTCCCCACAAACCCTGCCCCCTGGGGTTCTTCCCAAAATACTTGCCTTGCAGGGACCTGGCAGCACAGCAACGCAAAAGGCCTGGTGTACCCAGCGTTCTCAGCTGGGCTAGTGCCCACATTGGAGGGGACAACAAATGTTGGTCCCTCTGTTCTTCTCCAGGTGGGTTTCCCCTCCCCTGATCTAGGAGGAGCAAGATGGTGGTGGTGGTGGTGGCGCACTGGAGCACAGGAACAGGGCCTTTATTCGCTCATGCACGCACAGCGAATTCCTTACACAATCAAGGAAATGGTTTCCTGAGCATCAACTCTTTTATCAAAAGAAAACCCATCCTCCTTAGTCCCACCCTGGACAGTGTTCCTGACCCAAAGCTAAAGATTAATGGGGAGAGGAGTGAGCACACACCATCCAACACAAGGCTCCGGGGCCTCAGGGCTGTGAGACAGCAATGCGGGCATCACAGAGCCACAACCGAGACACCCATACCTCCCCTACACCGCCACAGAGCAGGGCTGAAAAGATGGGGACGGGCCACAGGTCAGGGCCTGTGCTCAGCATCCATCACGTCCAAGTACTTAGCTTCAATGATTCGGGGTAGCAAGTTGTAGCTGTGGAGTGGAGGGAGAGGCGAGATGAACGGGCGGCAGAGGAGAGAGCAGGCACCCACCGAACCGGCTGGGCCCTCCGGACCGCAGCCCCACGCGCGTCATACCGGATGGGGATCATGGCAATCATGATGAGAGGGAAGACCATCTTCATGTAGGGCAAGGAGCTCATGCCGAAGGCACAGAGCAACAGCAGCTGCAGAACCTGCAGGCCTGTGAAGTAGTGGATCTTCCTCTGGGGCACCCTCCGGATGTAGTGCGTGGGTGGGTATGACGTCTGTGGGCAGGGGCAATCAGGCATGGTCAAGGCTGGCCATGCTCTCACACCTGCCCCCTTGACCCAGAAACCCACCTGTTCCTTGAGCAGCAGGGCCACACGTGAGAAGAGCTGGTTTCCGTCCAGCGAAGTGAGTGCGATGTAGAGGAAGAGCCCGTAGAGCACAGGCTTGGGGATCCACTGCAGCGGGAAGGGCAGCAGCAGCAGGGAGAGCCCCACTAGAACGCTGGCACCCAGCGAGGTCAGCCGTGTTTCCTTCACGTTCACAATCCTGGGGGCCAGCAAAGAGCCATGTGCCTCCTCAGGCCACAGGGTCCGGGGCCGCATCATCTCCGGGCCGAAGCCACGTTCTTCCCTCCGCCATACGTGGCCCGTGGTCCCCTCTCTCCCGCGCCCCTCTGGGTTCCCTCGGCTCTTGCACTACAACTCCAGGGCTCACTTATACTCACGTCTCATAGATGTGCCCATTCTCTACACGTTCCTCCACTAAGGCCAGTGCTCGCACATGCAGGGGGGAGTGGGGATAGGCAGCGTGGATCCAGGGCAGGCCGAACAGAGAGAGCCCCGTATTGATAATGGCAAGCAGCAGGAGGTCCCAGTGGTAGGCAGTCCCCTTCACCAGCCTGAAGCAGACGGGTACACGTCACAGAGGCCTGTTGGCCAGGTGGGCACTCACTGCACCCTCCCCCAGCCCTCAGTACCTGTTCTCTGGTGCATTGACCAGGGCAGCCACCAGGTTCTGCTCAATGAAGAAGAGCAAGGAGAGCAGGAAGCCAAGGCCCATGGCGCTGCCAATAGCCTTGAGGGACAGTGAGTGCACCTGTGCCACCTCGAAGAGGTTCTCGCTGGGGTTGTAACGGAACTTGCTCACTGCAATATGGGACAACGTGCTGCGTGCTCCGCGGTTCCCAGGGAGTCAGCCCTTGCCCCACCTTCCAGTCCCAACTCACTCTCGATCTCTTGGAAGCCGTAGGAACTGATCAGGGAGAAGGACAGCACGGCGATGGGCAGGGCGCAGTCCGAGAGCGTTTCACGGACACATGGGTGCAAGTAGGGGCTGGAGATGATGGGCGAATCAGCACGGCCCAGAGGCTGGCGGCCCTCCCCCACCGCTGAGCGCCACACTTCTTTTGAGATCTTGAGATAGGGTCTTGCTATGTAGCCTAGCCTGGCCTCAGATCTGAGAGCCTACTGCCTCTGCCTCCCAAGTGCTGGGATCAAAGACATCCCCTCACCTTTTCTTGAACTGGTAGAGGGTGTAGCCCAGCCAGAGTGTGCCCAGCATGATAAGGAGGCTGAGCACCGCAGTTGCCTGGCCCGAGTGTGTGCTGTTGGGGCTGCTGGCCGTGGCCAGCTCTATGGGGCTGACCAGAAGGCTGGTGTTGAGGGCAGTGTGGAAGCTGGTGTTGGGGCTGGTGCCAATGCCCAGCAGGCTCGTCAAGGATGAAGTCCTTTTCGTGTAGTAGTGGTGACCATAGTAGTACTTCCAGAAGACTGTGGACAGGTCAACAGGCCTAAGCCATTTGGGATCTGGGAGGTTGGAACCTAGCTTCCTTTCGGATATAGGGCGGAGGGGTCCCCAAGGGTGATGGGGTGAGCATAAAGGGAAAGAGAGCTTTTAGGGGGGATAAAGAGGGGAATAAGGGGATGTTCTGCACTTCTCTGTCAACCAGGAGCCACCACGTGTCCATCTGTCTCCTGTCTCCGAAGCCTGCTACTGTCCCTGTTGTACCCGATACCCCATTATGGCTGGCCTAGTACCTCTGTCCTATCTCTGGTCTTGCCTTGGGGAAGCCCTGTTACCCTCCAGGAGCATATGGGGCTGCTTCTCTGTGCCAGCTACAGCTCTCACGGCACCTTTGATCACGGGAGGGAACAACCTTAGCTTGACACCTTCTCCTCTGCCCCATCGGGCCACAGCTGAGTGCCTTCCATCCCCGTGTAGCTCCCTCTGCAGTTCTGTACTCACTTTTGACTATGCCCTTGACAGCATCCAGTACAAATGTGATGGAAATGAAGAGGGCAATGATCTCTTCTGTTGACCTGCAAGGAGGTGATGTGCCTTGTGTAGGAATGGAGGTTATTTTTGGCAAAAACTTCCCCAAGCTCCTGCGTGGACCACCGCCATGAAAATTCCCCCATGGGACCACTTCAGCCTCTTGAGGGAACGCCCTGTGTATGCTGGAGTTACAGAGCCTTGGCAAGATGCTGCACAAGATCCCCAGGCTCAAGACTCCCTGCAGCTCAGAACCAGTCACCTCTTGAAGAGATTCATAAGCAGGCTGAGGTTGAGGAACGCATATAGAGCAAGGAAGAAACTGTTCCACAGGCCCGTCCATGCATAGAAGGAGCTGAAGTCCAGGTTGTAGTCATCACAAATGACACGGATCACTGCAAGCAGCGGGACAGGGTGGGCAGTCAGGACTGGGCTGAGCTCCGGGACCTAGGGCACCATCTCCCACTTCAACCCCTACTGCACCCTGGATGTAGATGGCCAGGGGTGCCGTTGTCAGCAGGATCACCAGAGGCTGCCCCGAAAAGAGTGCGTACAAGAGTCCTCCGATGCTCTGTCCAGCTATGGTCTTCTGCACATCTGTGGAGGCGGGAAGGTCAGGGGCACCACAGCCCAGGGCCCGCCTGGCACACCCTACCTCTCCCAGCCCCTCACCGATGACCCCGTTTGTGTTCTCATCATTGAGGGACCCAAAAGCGATGGTTGGCAGCAGGCAGGCGAAGTAGAGAAATAGAGTAGTGGTGATGTATTTGCCCACAGTCTTGCCTTTCCCGATGATGCCTAGGAAGGGGATAGGGAACATTTGTTGTGGATGCGTGGCAGGCACACGTGGTCTCAAGGCTGAAAGGCTAAATTCTGATTGGGCCGCATACCATCAGTGAAGTCTAGTGGGTACACAGGAAACCTGCGCATGATGTCGCCCCAGATGCCTTTCCCAAAAGGGACAAAGTCCTTGCGTTTCAGGGGCTGGGGAGACAGACAGTATTATTAGCTCTGGCTGGCCCTGCCCTTCCCGCAACACCCCTGCTCTACCTGAGGGTGTCTGTGAGTGTGGAGGGAGCTCATGCTGTGTCCCTTGGCTCTTGGCATCATCATAGTGAGCAGCTGTCTCTGATGCACCAAAGCCTCCTTGAATTCTTCTTCTGTGCGGGTCTCTAAGAGCTTCCGGCGGAAGGTGATATCTGCAAACATGGTGGCAAACGTGCGCGCTACTTCCGTTGCGGTCTTGGTGCTTTTCTGGGGACGGAGGAGGGGATGGGTGCACTTGCTGCTCCTGTACAGCAGAGGAAGCCGTCCCCCTGCCACGCACAGGCACTCCAGACAAGTGGCGCCTGCTCTCCTTGTGACCTGCTGGTGGGCTTTACTCCCCAGAGCTCACACATTCATGTATCATGCCAGGTTCCAAAGTCAGCAGAACTGAAAGAGGTCTAGTATTTTTCTTTCTTTGTTTGTTTGTTGGCGACGGGGTTCTCATTCTGTAGCTCAGGCTGGTCTAGAACTCATGGCAATCTTCCTACCTCAGCTTTCTGAGTGTTGGGATTACAGGCATGGTCTACCATGCCTAGTTTGGTATTTTTCTTATAACTCAGATTAGCTTTGTCCTAAGCAAGAAAATTGTTAGATCACTGACATGAAACCACAATGGAGCAAAACATGTCCCTACCTACATCCTGTCAGTGGCATATGCACAGTCTGCTGGCCAGATCCTGCTCACTTATCTGTCTTTGAATGGGAATCCAGGCCCATCAGACCTTCTCTGACCTGGCCACTGTCAACGGTTATGGTTTAGATATGTCCCCCCAAAAGGCTCATGTATTGAAGCCTTGATGGATCCAGTCACGGAGAAGTGACTGGATAGTGAGGGCTCTGACCTAATTAATGAATTCATGCACTGATGGGGTTCTCATTTCTTGGTATTACTGAGTCAGTAGAACTAGGGATAGGCCTGCTCCGAGGAAGAAACTCAGTGCAAGGTGCTTCTTGGAAGGGTCTACCTCAGGTCCTTCTCCCATCTTTAGATGTAGCAGGCCAAGGAGCAAAGCCAGCACCTCATGTAGGCTCTGCAAGCCTGCCGCCAAGCCCCACCCCGAGCATCTCCTTCCCTTCTGTTTCCTGGCTGCTATAAGGTGAGCAGCCCTTTCCCACTGAGCCTGTTCCAGACAGTGTTCTGCCTCACCTCAAGCCCAAAGCAATGGAGTCAACCAACCATGGACTAAACCCCTGAAACCTTGAGCCAAAAATCTCTGTCCTCTCCTAAGCTGAATCTCTCAGGTACTTGTTACAGTGACAGCTAGCTAACACATGGACCCTGCTCACTCCCTACCCCAGTTCTCCTGAGAGCCCCTTTTATGTTTCTAAAAATATTTTTATTTATTAATTTTATGTTGTGTACAAATGTATTGCTTGCATGTATTTAAGTGCCCATGTTGTGCAATACCCAAGGAGGTCAGAAGAGGGTGTCGGATCCCCTGGAACTGGAGTTACAGTTTTTAGCTGCCATATGGGTGCTGGGAATTGAACCTAGGTCCTCTGTAAGAGTATCCAGTGCTCTTAACTGCTGAGCCATCTCTTCATTCTTGAAAGACCCATTTATTAATGTTTAGATCAAAAGTCCCAGGGCTCTTTGCCTACAGCCTGTGTTCCCAAGAAGGAACTCAGTGTTGGGTATTGGTTGCCTCAAGATACCAATGTGGACATTCAGCTTTTAGGCCACTGCTGTTTTCAGGCCACTCTGCCAGCTTCTTCTATTCCCTCTAACTCATAAGGTGCCCTTCTCTCTTCCTAGCAAAGAAATATTACATGCACCGTGCCTCTAAGAGTCCTGGCAGGGATATTCCCCTTACCCCGGCTACTCAGAGAAATCCAGGGAGCCTGCATCAGATACAGAATCAGCAAGAAGTTAATGAGCACAGGGTGGTGACATAGGCTTGGGATCCCAGCACGTGGAAGGCAGGAGGCTAAGAATCGAAGCCAGCCCGGGCTACATGAGACTGTCTCAATAATGAACAAGAGGGATGGGCATGGTGGTGCAGTCTTTTAATCTCAGCACTAGGGAGGCAGAGGCAGGCAGATCTCTGTGAGATCGAGGCCAGCCTGGTCTACATAGTAATTTCCAGATCAGTTGGGGTTACACAGTGAAGCCCTGTATCAGAAAACCAACCAACCAACCAATCAACCAACCAAAAATGAACTCATAGAAGGCAGGGGTGTGGCTCGATGGTAGAGCCCTTGCCCAGCCATACACGTACGCGAGGGCCTTACACTCCATTCCCAGCACTGAGAGAAAAACAAAAACAAAAAGAAGCTAATAAAAGGTTAAATATTAAGGTCCCTCTATGGCTTCGAGGGGAGGGGCCTCACAATTCCATATTCAGGAATTATTTTTCCTATTCAGGATTTTAAAACCCTTTTCCTTATTGTGAAAACTCCCAAGGTATACCAGTTTCAGCCTCAGAAAGCAGAGTGTCCTTGACAAGGTGTCACATGGCCCAAGGAATACAGATACTTTGGCCAGCAAATCATAAAAAAGGAGTGTTGGTGGAGAAGCAAGCCAAAGAAAGACCTCAAAATTTGAATCATAGTAATCATACAGGGATTTGGGGGCAGTGGGGATCACTCTCAGGGCTGTGCAGTGACCACATGCCTTGCTACCAAGCTACACTTCCAACCACCTCAAGCAGTAAGTATAACAAGCATTTCTTTCTCTATTGGAAAGCCAACCCTTCAGGAAATTTCCAGGGTAATTCAAATGCAATAGGGACTTTAGCAATAATATTTCTGTTAACCCATCCAGTAGAGAGGAAGGGTAGATGTGAAGGGGTCTGCAGAGATGCCCAAGGAGAGGGTGGGACATCCTGGGAACCTTCCCCATGGAGCACCCAAGACCCAAACTCACCATTTTGGGTGGGGCGAGCACCAGGATGACGAAGCGAACCTCACAGGAGTTTTCCCCCCAGTTTTGTGGGCGAACTAGGCGGCTGATGCACACATGCCGCTTCTGCAGGGTCTTCATGGTACAGCTGTTTGGACAGGACAGCACAAAGGGCAGTTGCTACCCTGGGAAGCTGAGGCTCCCTCGACCCACTAGAACCTCTCTCTAACTTTGAACCCTAGTGACTTGTTACCAGGAAGAAGAAAAGACCAAACTGGATGAGTCACCACAGCTGTGTCACCTGTGTGTGGGCCAGCTTCTGAAGGCACATGATACTTAGCTTCAGGATAACTAGTGGCTGTAGGATGGAGACTCACATGATGCAGAGCCACGACTGTTGGTACTGCACCCCTCTGACAGTGGCGGTGACCCCCTGGATGGTATCTGACAGCAGGTGGACTAAGTGTGGGGAAAGAAGAGGGTCAGATGGTATAGCCATGCCTAGTGTGTCAGCGCAGGGAGAGGTCCTCACCCTTACTCTCCACGGGGGCCCCAGCATCTGTAAAGAGCTTGGCCATGAGTAGGTCTAGGTCACAGTCTGGTTCTGCATGGTTGGGGTCCTGGGCAAAGCGGCTTAACATAGTTCGCAGCACATCATCCAGAGAGGTGGCTGTCTCATTCAGGATGATGCTGGCCTGTGCCAGGAAGCCATCCAGGTCCCGGTGTGCACGGACCTCTTCCTCAAAGTTCTTTAACTTCAGGTACTGTAGGGATCCCAGGTACAGAATGGCACGTGGCTCTGAATGAGGCCATTATCTCTGCTGCCTGCCTCCTGCCCTGCATGATGGTTTCTGAATGTCCCTGCCCACCAGGACCCATAGCTCTTTTCCGGGAGGGAAGGTCCAGGTGTAGGCTAGCCTGAGACCCCTGTTTAGGAATGCTTGGGAGCACAGGGAGACAGGAACAGCATGGGGGATATAAAGGAATCAGCTCCCTTTAGCCCTGGTTGGAGGCCCACACCGCCCTGCAGGGCGGGCCTCACCTTGCGGGAGGTGTGTAGGAGTACACAGCCACCAGTTGCAGCTTCAATGTCTGGAGGAAAGAGAGGAAAGCTCAGCATGTTGCCCCACCTCTTCAGAGGGGGGCCATGTCTGGCAGTCCCCTGGTCTCCCCCAGCCTGTCCCCACTGCAGTCTCCATACCAGATTTGGAAGGTTGCACTTCTAGGTTGACATTGACAAAAAAACGGATGCTCTCGCCAGACACAATGGATGAGTTGACTGTGTCAAAGGCCTCGTCCCCCAGACTGTCCTCTCGAACCTCAGGGGTGTCATCCGTGTCATTCTTGAAGTACCCCAGAGATGCAGCTGTCAACAAGAGGGCCCATACACTAAAACACCAGAAGCTCTAAAGCCGAAGGAGCTGGCACTCCTGGGCTGTCCCTGCTGGCTACACTCTGGTAAAGAGGCCTCCTACAAGCCAAGAAGGGAGCCTTGGCCCCCTGAAGCAGAATTTCTGGTTCAGCCTGGTCCCATTCTGAGTGTGGCAGGTGGCACACAGATCTGGAGCCCCCTGCCCAGCAATTTTCTGCACTAGTTTCAGCTGTGAGAACCAGGACTTAGTACTATTCTAACCCTACAGCATGAAAATAGTATGTCAGTTCCATAGACTATGGGCAATAGTGCAGATTAGTACATGCCTAAAATTCAGCACTCACGTGGCGGAAACAGGAAGATCTAGTTTGAAGCCAGCTTGAGTTACACAAGCAAGACCCTGTCTCAAAAAACAAGAAACAAAACCTGCAGGTGGCTCATGTCTTGCGAAGCCCAACGTTTGGGAGGTTGAGTGGGGCTGGAGGATTACCAGCCTGAGCTGCAGTGCAGAAAAACGAATAACAAAACAATCCAAGCTGCTTAGCGCAGGTTGGGGAACCCCAGGAAAGGTGATGTCTACCTCCCTGCTGCCTTGTTTGCACAGGACTTAGAATATGGAAGGTGGATGGGGTTTAGGGCAGAGCATTAAGGCTGAGATTTAGTCTAGGGGTTGTACAATACCTAGGAGGCAAAAGAGCCTGAGAAACAGAGGCAGGAGGTCGAAGGCCTCCTTTCAGGCCTGCAGGGCAGTGCCTGCTGTCACTCCTGCAGCATCTTTTACCACCTATCAGGTCTCCTCTTACTCTCAGGGCTTCCACCTAACATGCAAGTATTTCTCTCTTCCTGTAGCCTAGTAAAAATCTCAGCTTCTGCCAGCCTGTCATTCCTGCCCTGGGCCTTGGTAACTCAGGTCCAGCCAGACTCCTCTCTATCTCTCCTCAGGCCACATAGATAGGGCCCTAAGCAGACCAATTCCTATCCTAGAAGTTAACCAAGAGTGTTCTTCCCTTCAGAGCATTTAGGTTCATTTGGAACCCTTTTCCTATAGTCCTACCTGCTTTCTGGCTCAGCCAGAACCTCTTTCAGACCTTCCTACTGTTCCTTATTTGTAGGCACTTCCAGACCCCATTAATGCCTGACAAACACCTGTGTGGCACAGGTCTATAGCACACCCACAGCTGCCAAACAGTGACTCACCCTGACTCATTCTCACTCTTGCCTTCCAGGCCCTGTACCTTAATATCCTGTGTCAGGACCTGGTGGCCCCCAGCTCCAGGTGTGCACTGCATCCAGAGCCTAGAGAACGACTGAGCCAAAGATTTCCCCCCACCTCTTCACTGTGGAGACCAAGAAAAACTCCTTAATTCAGATCTGCCTCATTTCAAACTATGCGGACTTGGGGATAAGAAGCGGGAGGGTGGCACAAGTCTATCTATAATCCAAACACTCCGGAGGTAGAAACAGGAGGATCAGAAGTTCCAGGTCATCCTCAGCTACAGTGAGTTTGACATGAGCCTGAGCTATGTGAGACCCTGTCTACTTCTTGGTTCCATCTTCCACCACCCACTCTCACCACCCATTAACACTCCCAGCATCCCGACACTGCTCTTCATATGACCCCCGTCTTCTTCCCTATCAAGGGAAAGAAGTTAAGTTTCTTAGCCTTAAATTCTCAGATCTTCTGCAGGGCTCCTGTAGTGTCACCCTACAACACAGCTACAAAGCTAAGCTGCCAGTAAGCAGCCTATCACACAAAGCCTCCGCTCCTCATTCTGGGCATAAGAGCATATCACCTGTATGGCTGAACACTGTCTCACTAAACAACATGGAAAGGCTGGAGATAAAGCTCAGTTGGTAGAGCGTCTGTCTGAGTTCTATCTCCAGCACCCTATAAATCTGTTTGGTGGCACAAGCTTGTGATCTTAACACTTAGAAGGTGAAGACAGGAGAATCAGAAGTTCAAGTTATATTTGGCTACTCAGGGAGTTCCAGGCTAGCCTGGCTACATGAAACCTTGTGTCAAACAAAACAAAATAAAGCATAACAAAGAAACATGGAGTAAGAAACAGGGAGGAAGCTAGCACAGTCGACACACGGACAACTGTAGACTTTCTCTTGAGGGCTAGATGAGGGCTGAGAGGTAAAGGCATGCATAGAACGTAGGCTAAGGGTGGCCAGATACTCAGGGGCCTGGAACAGTGAACCACAGGAGAAAACAGCAAGCAGTGCTGATAGCCACTGGCCCTCGAAGTACCTCAGCATCCCTAGTCACCTGTCACCTGCTTCCTCAACATACCACACAGCCTCCAGAACAGAGAGAGCTAAATCACTCCTGCAGCAGCACGGGGCCATAGACAAATGGCTAGTGCCATGGGGTGTGGGTGTGTGGGTTACGATCCCCAGGAATTTCTGATCCAGGGGTTTTCTATATACATACCTGAGAAGTACTCACTGGAATCCTCAAGGTATGCATTCTGTGACATGGCCAGAAGTTTTCTACAAAGGAAGCCAAAGAATTGTCACCAGCCAGATGGACCAGCCTTGGGCAGTTTCCTCTGCCCTCTTCAACTCAATCCATCCCATCCCTGCTGATTCCTTCTTAAACGCTCAGAATACAAACCACGCTACTCTGGGACATAAAGAGAGGCAGGGATCAGAGTACTAAAGAGGGCCCAGGGCCTGGGGAGGCCAGTCATAAGTTTTATTTAAAATTTTTTATTTTTATTTTATGTGCATGAGTATTATGCCTACATATGTTTAAGTGCACCCATGTAGTGCAGTGCCTGCGGAGGACAGAAGAGGGCGTCGGATTCCCCTGGAACTGGAGTTAAGGACCGTTGCTAGCCGCCATGCAGGTGCTGGAAGTTGAACCCGAGGCCTCTGCAAAAGCTGTCAGGGCTCTTAACCGCTGAGTCATTTCTCCAGTCAGTCTTAATTTTAGGTATTAAATTCTCTAGTCCATCTGCTAGGGGTGCCCAGGTATGCAAGGAGAGGGAGGGGCCTTTCTCTGATCATTTCCCCACCAAATTGTTAACAATACCTAGCGAAACTGACTGAATCCGGCTCTGAAGTTCCGGAAGGGCCTAGAATTCGCCTGTCCTCCTCGCTCCCACCCTGGCAAGCCTGGCACTTGGGCCAGAGTCCTCCGTTTATGTCACACCTCTGCTCAGATCCGTACTGGTCCCGGGGGCCAGAAACGCCCCCACAAGCGCGGTTCTCACCTCCTCAGGGGTCACTGGAGAGCGACCTCGCAACGGCTTCCTCCCCCGGAGGTCTCCGAGGTCCAGGGCTGCCGGCCGGGAGGCAGCCGCCCGCCCGGGCAGGAGAGAGGGCGGGGCCGAGGTGTGCGGAACCCCGGCGGGGCTGGAGGTGCGGCGCAGCCTCGGGTCGTCCGGGATCTTGGTGGCGCGTTCTGCGAGGAAGGAAGCACAGGAAGGGCCGCGGTCCACACTCGCAGACCCAGGGGTGAGGGCAGGATGCGGATGTACGCGCCGGGAGCCGAGGCTGCAGCAGTTAGGAGGGCGCGGGAGTTTGGAAAGGGTCCTGGGGCGGACTGCGCCCCACGTGCAGGTGAGTAGCGGGGCAAACTAGCTCTAGCAAGATAGGACTCCCAGGGCGCGCGCCCGGCTTGAAGCACTCCTGACCCGCAGGCCGCCCTGCCCACTTGTAAGCTCTCCTCGGCGTTTCATTACATCCTTTGTCCAGCGCTGAAGGGATCAAGGGGGCGAGCGCAGGTCAATCACCCGCGGGATGCCCACGGCGTCCGCGGACCTCCCCGGGACACGCGCACTCACTCGGACTCCGACTTGACCGGCCGACCCCCGCCCCAGGCCGCGAAGCTCCCCTAAGCCCCCGCCGCGGCCTCTCTGGCCAGCAAGCTCCGGCACCCGCCACGCGGCCGGAGGGAGCATCTGCTGGCCCGCGCTCGCGGTCTCACCCGGTACCCGGCCGTTCCGGGCCGGCAGCGGCCGAGGGCGACACACCCCCGAGTCGCGCCGGGTCCTAATGCCGCTCTGCAGCCTAGTCGCGCGGGGGCCGCTTCGCCGAGGCCGGGCTGCGCCGCCCCCGAAATCCGATCCGGAGCCAGGTGAGGGCCAGGTGGGGCAGGGAAGGCTCCGGGAGCACCGGGAAGGTCTCACGGAGCTACAGGGCTCCACCCCACCGCCTTAAAAACGCGGCGGCTCTCCGCCCCGTCTTTGCGGTGGGGCCGGCCGGGCCACGCCCGCGGGCGCCGAGCCTCTCGCATTCCTGCTGCCTCGGCCCCGCCCGACCGCGCGTGTCGGCTCGCGGCCCTCCTCGCCTTTCCGCCAACGCCTCTCCCAGGTTTGGCGGGAGCCGGGTCTCGGGCGAGCGGCCGGGTGCCAGCGTGCAGACAGCCCTGGGGCGCGGGCAGCGCGGGCTTCTGCGAGTTCCGCCCGTGCGACGAACCCCCTGGTCTGACCGTCGGTGGCTTCCCGTAAGTGATTCCACCGACCTCGGAGCTCATACTGACCCAGGAACACTCCCGAGCAGAGCCCTAGTCTCCGACCCCTTCACGTCTGGCCGCTAGCAGAGAACTAGCGGCAGTAGTTGGGAAGGAGTTCTCGGTGTCGCCCAGCCGTCAACCGAGGGAGCACGAAGCGGGCAAAAGGCACATGCGTTTGGAGTGTTCCGGGAGGTTCGTATAGTCGCGTTGGGAACGAGACTGACCCTACATTAGGAGTGTAGCCATGGAGGCCCTTTTGGCGATAGAAGACCTGGAGCCCCAAACTCTCCTCTCGTCACATGCACGCTATTTCAGGATATCCTACTCCAAGCAAACTGACTCAGGGATAGTCTTATGCATCTTTTGGGGTAAGCAGACTCTGGGAGGAGAGGCAGCAGGTCATCCTGCTCCACGGGCCCTTCCAAGTATCTTCTAGCTAGTTTCAGCCATATACAAACTAATGGGATTGCAGGGTAGAGGTTGAAGGAAACTGATTTAAAAGACTTGCTCACGGAGCAAGACAGGATGGCAGACGGGGGTCAGCCCCACCTCTCTACTCTGTGAATGCCTTGTCTTCTGCGTGTACCTCCTAGCAGTTTCCCCAGTACCTGGTCTGGCCCACCCCTCCAGTTCCCAGAAAGCCTCTGGTGATGGAAGGAGCAACTCTCCCAAGCCCCTCCCTACTGGAGAAAGAGGAGCTCAGAGAAAACCTCTAGGCACCTGAGCCCCCCTCTGCACTCTTCTGTCCCAGAGGAACTGGCACCGACTCCTTACTGCCTCAGCCTCCAGTGCTGTGTATCAGGAACTGTTCCTTCAGTCCCCCCATTTGCCTCTAGTACTGTGTAGACCAGAGGCTGAGTGAGGAATCCAGACAGATGCACACACATCCCCTCCCATTCCCTTCATCAGGGCCTCTAATTTCACTGGATTGTCACAGGCAGTATCTAATGCCTTTTCAAGTACCTTCAGCTTTGTCTGCCTCTTTGCCTTTTAGTTTTTATCACTGATTAGAATCTGGGGTAAGCAAATATACAGTATCTCATTTAGAAACTAAACCATTAACAGGGTCGGGGAGGGCTGGCAAGATGTCTCGGCAAGTAGAGACACTTACTGCTTACCAAGCATGACAACCTGAGTTTGACCCCTCCCAACCTACCCACAGGAATGAGGAAGTTGTACTCCACACGCCCCATGGCACATGTGCCCACACACATACAGACACATGTTAAGAAATCGAATAAAATTTTTAAATAGGTCTTCAAGATGGCTCAGTGGGTAGAGGCATTTGCCACACAAGCCTGGTGACCAGAGTTCAATCCCCTGAACCCATATGAACGTGGAAGCAGAGGACTGAGTCTACAAAGTTGTCCTCCGATGATATGCATGCTGTGGCAGGAGGATCAGGAGTTCAAGACCTCGTCTCCAGCAACCCCTTTGGCTAAGACCCCCATAGTCTTTGTCTGGGATAATCTCAGCTACAAAACAAGGACAGGAAGGAGCTGGGAAGCTAGATGTTAGTGACTGCTTGCTGCTTAGCAGGAGGACCTGAGTTTAGCTCTTTAGCATCCATATAAAAAGCCAGGTGTGGTGACACATGACTGTAACCCCAGCTGCCAGGGAGATGGAGATGGAGGGTCCTTGGGGCTTGTCTGCCAGCCAGTCTAGCCAGTTAGTGAGCTACAAGTTCAGTGAGAGACCTTGTCTCTGTACATGTATATACAAAAATAAAGATTTTGGGGCTGGAGAGATGGCTCAGTAGTTAAGAGCACTGGCTGTGCTTGCAGAGGCCTTGGGTTCCATTCCCAGTACCTGTGTGGCGGCTAACAACCATCTGTAACTCCAATTCCAGGGATCTTCTGACCTCCTCAGGCATTGCACTACATGGGTACACTTACATACATGTAGGCAATACATTCATACACATAAAATGAATATTTAAAAAACAGAGACATTGAGGGCTTTTTCTTGTTTTGGTGTCTCATGCCTATAATCCCGGCACTTGGGAGGCTGAAGCAGGAGGATCAGAAGTTCAGGGTCACCCTCTTTTAACACAAAGAATTTGAAGTCAGCTGGGTGTACATACACCTTTAGTCCTAGTACTCTGGAGGCAGAGGCAGAGGTCGGTGGACTTCTGTGAGATGGTGACCAGCCTGGTCTGTGTATTGAGTTTTAGGTTTGGGGCTAAGGGACACCAAACAAGGATGTTGAAATGGAGGTGTTTGTGAGTGTATGTGTGTATGTGGGGGCCAGAGGTGACCCAGTAAGTGTAGTCCTCAGGTGCTGTGTTGTGGTCCTGTTCTCCCCTCCCCCGCAACCGGGATCCACCAGCCTATGCCTCCTGTGGGCTGGGATTTAAAGGTGTGAGTCACCATGCCTGGCCACCTTGTTTTTTGAGGCAGGGTCTCTCACTAGTACCTGGAGCTCACCTATAAGGCTAGGCTGACTGACAGGCAGTCCCAGAGATCTTCCTGATCCTGACTCTATGTCCCCCAAATTGGGATTACAAGTATACAATGCCCACCTTTTTTTTTTTTTTTTTAAACATGGGTGCAAAGAATGGGACTCAGGTTCTCGTGCTTTCAAGGCAAGCACTTTACCCACTGAGCCATCTCCTGAGCAGTGGGGTTTTTTTTTTTTTTTTTTTTTTGTCTTTCACAGAGTCTTCCTGTACTCCCAGCTGGCTGGCCAGAAACTATGTAGATCATGCTGGCCTTGAACTCATCAAGATCAGCCTGCCTCTGCCTCCAGAGTGCTAGGATTAAAGGCATGTGCTACTATGTCCAGCTTAGAAATGGAGTTGTTTTAGCTAAAAAGTTCCATGACAAGCCGTTTTCCTCACCGAGCCGAGTCTCCTTCACTCTCGTCCTCATCTCTCTCTTATTTGTACATTCATCCAGGCATGAAATTTTTAGAGATGTAATTCCTTAAAAATGCAAAATTAAATTCTTTACTGATACAGGAAATGCAGTAATAAGTGCATTTAGGATAAAATAGATGTACATTTCAAACTGTTGGGGTAGCTTCTTTCCTTTTTTGCAGATTTATACTCATTTATTAATTTGAAATAAATTCCTTGACCCTCGTGCAAATTTTGTTTTCAGTTTTAATTCAAAGGTCTGGGAGGGGGGAAAAAGTGTAATTTGTGGATAAACAAATTTGTTTTTCCTCAAATTTTTGGAGAATGAATCAATTCTGGAATTGTTTCAGAATGTTAGGCTTTTTCCACTTTGGCTTTTTCCACTTTGACCTCCAAGACATCCCCTTTTCTTGTCCATTGTTCCTTCAGAATGGGTCTGACTGGCCCACTGCTTCCAGCAGCCTGGAGCAGTAGCAGACTCCTCCCCAGTAGTCTATTTGAAGGGGACAAATGAGATTTTCAAACAGGTTCCCTCTGGTACACTGGTTCCCCCAGGTGCACAAGGCAGTTGCTTTTTCTCAATTTGTGGGGGTGGTGGTAGATTATTTTAGTGGATTTTTTTGAGACAGGGCCCCTGATTGGCCTCAAACTCTATGTTGCTGAGGTATGACCCTGAAATCCCAATCTGCCTGCCTCCACCCTGAGTGTTGGGATTACAAGTGTGTACCACCCTGCCCAGTTTATGCAGTACTGAGGTTGGAACCCAGGGGCCCTGTATGCTAGACTAGTATTCTACCAACAGAGTTGCACCCCCAGTTTGAGAAACTGTTTTGGTGTGTGTGCAGGCCAGAGGACAACCTTGGGTTGTATTCCTCGGTGTCATCCTTTCATTTTTGAGACAGAGTCTCTCATCGCCCTTGGTGCTTGCCAAGTAGGCTAGACTGGCTGGCCAGTGGACCTCAGGGATTTATTTGTCTCCATCTCCCCAGTGCTGTGATTAGAAGTATGTCCTACCCTACCTAGATTCTTTTTTAATGAGTTCTGGGGATCAAACTGAGATCATTAGACTGAACCATCTTCCCAGCCCATAGAATAGAGAAAAAACAAATTTGCATGTAAATGACTGCTGCAGCCAGAAGGGGGCGTCAGAGCCCCTGGACCTGGAGTTAATGGTTGTTAGCAGTAGGTCCTGTGGGTGCTGAAAACCAAACAGGGGTCGACTGCAGGAGTAGCCACGTGTTCCTAATCGCTGAGCCATTTCTCCAGCCCCCAGCCCATGAAAAATTTAAGACTTAGATTCATGTAGCCTAACTGGCCTCAAACTCACTTTGTAGCCATGGTTGGTCTTGAACTGATCTTCCTACCGTCACCACCCAAATTGCTATGACTGCAGATGTATATTACCATGCCTGGCTCTGGAATGTTTTGTTTTTCTTCTCTTGGTCAAAAATCACCACTATCACAGCACAATGAAAAAAAAAACTGTTTCTTAGGCTTGTGGTAGTAGACCAAGTCCTAGTTTACAATGAGTTCCAAGCAAGCTGGGGCAGGGAGATTCTGCCTCCAAAGAACCAAAAACCAACCAACCAACCGTGAAAACAAAACAACGGAGATGAAGCCCTGACTGCTCTTCCCACATGGTGGCTAACAAGCATCTGGACTTAAGGCTCTTCTGGCCTTCATGGGCACTGGAGAAAAAAAAAAAATAAAAGCTTCCGAGTACTTGTACTAGAAAAGACTACCAGAAAGCAATTTTACAAAAGTCAAGCATGTGTCTGATTTAGTAGAAAAGTTCAGAAATGGCTGGGGGGGGGGGGGGGGGGGATACGTAATGCTGGCCTGGGAAGAGGGCCTGTGACACTTACTGTGTGCCCCTCCTCCCAGCTTCCTGGCAATTCTTCACAGGTCTGTCTCCAAACCCTGGGGGTTTGGTAGAAAAACAAGCATAGAACTTAGGCCGATAACCTACAGATGGGGGGCAGGAAGCTTGGGGAATTGGTATCTATTCCCTTTTCTATCAGACTCCTTCCACACAGTGTGGCCTGTAAACTTCCAAACCCTGCATCGTCATCCCCATCTTAGGAAGACTGACCTCAGAGCTACATCTCCTCTTTGGGCCAGTTTCCAAAGCTGCCCATGAACCACTCTCCTTTGCAGTGTGACAGAGAGGAGGAGCTGTATGGACCTGGCTGCCAGAGCAGTGCACCTGCCTGAGCAGTCCTCTTTCCCACTGGCAGCTGTCCCTCATTCTCAGCTCTGGGGGATGGGGATGAGAAAGGGCAGAGGTGAGCCACAGGAGGCCTGCGCCACCTGCTGCAGACCCGGATGCCAGTTCATGCATTTTTGTTCCTGTAGTGCTGTGAGTACTCTGACCAGCTTCCCTCTTAGACTGTGAGATTCCGAGGCCCTGCTTCAGGGCTCGCTTAGATTTAATGGGGCCAGGCTGGTGCCTGCACCATGTGTGCCCGTTTCTTGATCTTTTGGTGCCTTAGTCATTCCCACTCATAAAGTGAGACTGAGGGGCCATCTCATGGATCTTGTAAAAGGATTGATCAACCTGTAAAGGCATGGTTCCAACTAAAGTCCCATACATGTAGCACTTGAGAGGCTAAAACAGGAAAATTAGGAGGGAAGGCCTGCTTCCACTACATAGCAAATTCAAGGTCAGTCTGGGCCATACGAGTCTTTGGACCCTATCTTAAAGAAACCAAAAAACCCAAAACTAAACAAAATAGGGGAGGGTGAAGAACTGGGGGTGTGGATCAGTGGTACAGCACCTGTCTAGCATCCTGGAGACCATGAGTACTGCAGTGTAACAAAGGGGAAGACACTGAGGAAGTGGGCAAGTCACAGTTGTGAGGACTGGCTTTTCTTTTGGATAACGGCTTTTGTGTGCCTTGTCTCCAGCTCCTGGGGTTCAAATGCCCACTGTGCAAGACAGGGTAGGTGATGGCTTGGTATGCATTTCATCTGCTATGGGTGCCTCAAGTGCTCTCACAGCAGTGCTGGGCATCCCAGCCAGTCTGAGACAAAGTGTCCAGTCCCCAGGGGCTCCTCTCCAAACCCATCCCAGGGATACTGTGGGACAGTCTTCAGAACAGGCAGCAATGGAGGCCTTGCTTGTTCAGTGATAGTTTATTGGTCGTTAACATTACATCTTAATCTCCAAGGTAAATTCACATACACAACGGCAGATAAAAACACATAAAATAATATAAAAATAAATTGAATGCTACTTTTATATATTTACTGAGTTAAGTAGTGTAATAAATACTATAATAAGCAAAAAGCTTCATTCACACAATTCAGTTTCACTGAAGTTACAGTACTGTTTGTAAATATGAATTTTAAAATTTAAGTTACAAATATTAAAGCATTGAAAAACTAGTATAAAAGTGAATTTTGGCACGTAGTGAGCTCTTTTATGTCATTAGTATGTGACTGCTCGGGACAATGAGAAAACCATTTCTCACCTACTTTTTGAGGTACAACTATCCAACTAGTAGCAACACAGCTGAAACACTTAATAGTTTACAATCTTTGAGTTGAACTTTTCCCTTTTGAGAAGCCCAAAGAGCAACCCAGAGCTTATTACTGTGCAAAAATTCTCCAAAACCCTAAACGGATTTAGGAGGGACATTTTTCTTGATCTCAGACTAGCAGGCCAGTGTCCAGCTCTCTGACCTGAGGCCAACATGCCTGCTTCCAATTTTTGCCTATTCCCCTGCAATAAAAAAGGGGGAAATCCCACATCAAAACAAAACAACCCATAACTTCAGTGACTTCACCACTATCACATTCACTCTGGTGATAAAAACTGAAGCTGCTAAAAGGAAAGCTGGAGACAGCATGTGAGCCCCTGGAGGACTTTGCCTGTCCCTGGGAACGGATCCCTGTGTCTTTGCTGCGTCCCTGGTATCCACTTCTAGAGTCAGAAGCTAAAACAGAGTGTCATATTCCCTGACCCAGAAGACACAAATGGGCATTAAACTCCACTGTAAGAGGCCCATAGGTTCTAGGGAGCAGGACAGGTGCAAGCATGGTCCCCACTCAGTCCTCAAGGAACTCACGATGTGCAGTTGCTGTGCCCTTTGCCAGGGGCACAGCAAGTGTACCCAGGAATGCCCTTTCACCAGTGTGCCCCGTCATACTCCCGAGCAGGCTGGGGAGCATCTATGTGGGGGTTTCAGCTAGCTTTGCCTTTTTGGCTTTGATATTTCCTAATGTTTTACCTTTTTTTCAATCACAGTTTCATATTCAAGTTGAGGTAATCAGTTTTTCCTCTATGAGAGGAATGGGGATGCTGGGGCAATTTGGTGAGAGAGAATTTCTATGGACAGTGGTCAGAAACCAAGTTCACCACATACTACAGCTCTACGTGATGGGAAGACCCACTTTCACATGGGCTCTTTTTCCAACCCCTCTTTAAAAACTCTTGTGCAGCAGCCAGGAAATGGCTGGAGTTCTGACATCTAGAGCTTCCACTAAAAACTTCATGCAACCCTTGCAGGAAATGAACCGGTCCTGTAGTTCACCCTATAGCCCGACCCCCTTCCCTTTCCTAAGGCTGCTCAAGTTTTAGTTTTTAAAAAGAGCTTGGTAAAGATAAAGGAAGCTACAGTAACTCATTGCTTATTAATCAATTGCACTTAAGATCTATATTATTGATTCTAAAGTAGAGGCAGGCCCTTTGTGGGCCCCAGCCTCTGGCCAGCCAGAAGTCAGGGGTTCCCAGACTTGAGCTTCCCAGAAGGCCTTGTCACCAGTGGACTTTGGACTAGTACTAGACCATATGGACCTGAATCTCACACACTTCTCTTAATGCAAAATTTCTCATTCAACAGTATTTGTAGTTTGGTTCATTTGGCCTCAAATATTTTTTCTAATACATGTGTATTTTACCAACAAGCTTGATAACTACTTTGCTACCTGCCTACAGACCAGACACACATGGACCACATGTGCTCCATCCTAGTTCTCCTTTGTGCCAGGGCCCTTTCTCAAAGCCTCTATACATTACAGGACACTATGCTGGTTTCACCTATGTGCTTCTTCCTAAGGCATGCAAAAAGTACATGAAATTCAGGAAACATTTACAGTTCCATCAGCTGAGGCACTCAGTAGACATCACCTTCAGTGTCTAACCCTATCCCCATACTAATTATGAAGGTCATGCTTCGTTCACCTCTGCTGTATGGTCCAACCAAAAATAAAACCACAGGAGGGAATTCTAATTTGAGTATTAGAATTATTTTAAATTCCTGGTCCTCAGGATCCAAGTAAATAAATACAGGGCAAGGAGCAATGTTTGGGGGGAAGTTTCCTGAACTATATTGCCTTCCATGGCAGATGGGGAGACCCAAACCCACCAAATGACCAGACCTTGACCCCAAGACTATCCATTGTAGGATATTCCCTTTAACAGGGAGGTGAGACACTGCTAGGAGCTTGGGCAGCAAGGCTTGCTTTTGTCCCTGAATTAGAGAACCGAGGGATGCCACAGGGGAGCTTAAGGACCAATCCCAGGGGAGTGCTGCATTGACCAAGGAGCCTCACCTTCCAGGAAAGCATTTATCTTCCTTCCACTTACTCCACAAGGGAAGTGCCATCATTTAGAAGGCACTATAGATTTCAGCCTGGCTACTACTTAGGTAGCCAGGGGTCCTCCTAAGTCCTTGCAGTTTTACCATATAGTCTAAAGGCATCTTCATCACCCTCACAGTGTCTCGGTGGCCCAAGGGAGATTCTTTTACTAGAGACCCGGAGGACCTGCACTGCTAGCACATACAGAACAGTCCGAGCTGCTCACCCACCCTTGTGTACCACCCTATTAATGGTGCAGGTGAAGAGCGAATAAAGACAACATGTACTAAGCTGGCAAGCACAGACCAAGGAGGACAGAGAAAGTCCCTTTAGGAGGGGCCTCCAGGATAGCTGGGGTTAGACACCCATTCATTCATCCATATCTGGTGGATGTGGTCCCAGCTTTCTTTAAGGCTTCTGCTCAAAGAGGTCATGGTATTCCTGCTGCTCCAGCTCGAGGTTGTACCTCTCGATCTCCCGGTTGGCTTCTTCCACATAATCGTTCATGAACTGGTCCATGACTGGCATCTGGTTAAGGAGGTGATGCCTGAGCCTGGAGAATAAGGGAGGCTACTTGGCCCAGAGGGACTTGTGAGTAGGTGTGGTATGGGACACCAAAGTATCTGGCAGCCAGCATCAGCCCTACAAAGATGGTGACAGATGTTATGAGGTCTTTGAACTGAGCCCTTGGGCTTCAATAGCACACTGAAGCTTCCTCATCTTGCACTTCATCCTGCGTATCTTTTCACAGATGGACTATTGTAACCAGGCCATCTCCAACTTGTATGTCATGACACTGGTGACTACAGAAATTGATGTCAGCAATGCTGCATTCAAACCATACCTCATAGAGTAACATTACTGACTGCTCAGTAACTTTTAAAGGTCAACGTGGATCTTGCGCCCCTCCCTTAGGACTGCAGAGCCTTGTCTGATCCTGGGGCTTGGTTACACTGGCTCTAGCAGTACCCACTTTTACAGAGAAGTCTGTGCCTCCCAGCCTTTCTGCCTATGTCTCATACTAGGACTAAACGGTTTCCAAGGATACGTGGGTGAAAATCCGTTTTGTCACCAAAGAAATTAACAAACTGGGTGCCATTGTAAAAGTAGCCTGCAGGTAGGGGGTCCAAGTGGCGTTTCACCTGTTGGAAAAGAATCCTGTTGGAATTATCTGACAACCTTTTATTATTCACTCACTCATTAAAAGCAAACAGGCCTGTTATCCTAGAAAGACAGCCTAGTCTGCTTTACAGACAGATGACCAAGGAATTAATACCCTAGGAACTCTCATGACTGACGGTGTTGCCTTACCTCTTGGGTGAGAGCCCTGGGAGTTCCTCATGGGTCTGAGAAGCTCCCGTGACCCACAGTGGTACACTGGCTCTTATACTTTTTCTTGGCCTTTCCCCTTCTCTTCTGCCCTCTCTCATGTTCATACTCTTTTAGTGTCTCCTAGAATCACTTCCAAAATAAACCACCTGTAGTTCAAGATGTTCAAGATATGTTTCTGGGGAACATGCCTCCGGAGGTGACTCTCATGCCCTCAACAGGAACTCAGGCTGTCCAGGCCCATAGGTCCCAGTTATGAAGGGCTATCTGGAGAATGAGAGTGTCTCCTGCCCCATCTACTCCACACTGGGACAGGTAATGCAGCCCATGGATTGTGTCCTTTTTCATCTTTTATCACAAGACCTTCCTGAGTAGACCCCAGTGGGCATGGAGCCTGGGGCAGAGGCTCAAGGTCGTCTTACCATCTGGAAGGCTCATCCAGGGCCTCTTGTCCCATAGCCTTCTCATGAGAAGCTCTGAATCTACATGGCTTTTTCCTGGGCCCCAGTTGGTTTCTGTGATTTATCTCAAGTAGAAATCTTCTGTAACTACTTGAGCAGGGTGACAAGGCCACGGCTCCCATTACCCATTCCTCTCACAAGAACCAGCTCTCTTCCATTTCATGCCCAGATCACTGAAGTGGTTCAACCCACTTATGGAAGCTGCAAAGCTGGTCTAGTTTCCTTTTGAGAGGCAAGACTACCAGGATCCCTCTTATTCAGGGAACCAAAAGACAGCCATGCACGTCTAAGTAAGTGTGAGGCCACCGAAGGGAGGCTAGACCAGTGAACTCACATGGATGTTTCTGATCTCCTGCTGGGTCAACATCCCCCTGGTCTTCAGAGCTTTCCTCTGAGGCTTCTATGCAGATGGAGAGAGAACACATTTTTCAATGTTTGATGGAGAACATGGGTGGAGAAAGGTTTGGGGATCTGGGGGCAGTTACACAACAAGATCCCAACAGGGAGAAGAGCGTATGAACTGGCCTGTCTGGGACATGGAGACTTGTCTGTCTGTACCCTGAGGAAACCACATTACCACCACAGAACCCTGCAAGACAGCTGGGAACAGGAAGCCCAGTATTTTGCAAATGGGCATGCTCCTATCTCTTTGGCTGATTCTAACGCCTAAGCCCCAACAATGATACATCCCAGAGTAACACTTAAGACCTTCTCCAAAGCAGGGTATGGTGACAAACACCTGTAATCCCTGCACTCAGGAGGCTAAAGATGAGGATTAAAAGTTTGAGGCCAGTCTGGAACATACAGTGAGAATCTGTATAATCCCTACCCTGGCCAAAACTCCCAACCATCAAAACAAAACAAAACAACAAGAACAAACAAACAAAAAACTCCCACAAACTTCCCCAAATCTCTTCAAAACACAAAAACAAAAATAACAACAAAAAAGAGCTTACCCACATGAGGTAGCTCATGGCTCCTAAAGACTAGTGCCAGTCTACAAAAGACCCAGGCCCCAGACAATTCTATTCCTAGAGTTCTAGAATGAACCAAACCACAGAGGTTAACTGTCCTAAGAGGCTTAGCACTCAAAGACTAGAGAATCTGAGTACAAGAGTACATAGTGTTGCCATGTCTGTCTGGAGTTTCGGGCGTCTTCCTACTCCCAAAATATCTGTAAGAGTGCAGGCTCAGCCTTGAGGTGTAGACTAGTAGAGAGGCTGGGGAAAGACTTCTCAGGGTCAAGGGCAGCCCTGGGGTGTGCTGGTCATATGCATGTGTGTTACATCTGCCTGGGTTTTGCAAGTCACCTGCTTGGCTGACTGCCGCAGCCAGTCTTTAAGGCTGTCCTCCTTTAGGGAGCAGCCGATGAACACAAGGTAGCAGTCTGGCTGTCTGTCGTCTTGAAGTGTGCTTCTTGAGTCAGGGGGTGGTGTGGGTCCCTCCAAGACCGGCACAATGCTCAGGGAGTTGGCCAGAGTGTTGTGGCAGACCTCCATGGTCCTTTCAGAATCTGCATAGAGAATACATTTGTCTCTGAAACTCAATACCAAAAGAATGCTAGACTGTAACAATGTTCACAGCTGAGATAGATTCCTAAGATGTGACTGGCAGTGGAAAGTTGGAAAGGATGGAGAAGTTTATGATTTGGTCAGCAGGTGATCAGACACTCTTAAGTGGGCAGGAAGAAAAGGCTTGTAGATGAGAGGAGGAGCTGTACTGTTCATCTGTAGCATATGCAAGGCTGTAAGGAGAGGTATCTGCAGTGATTATGACACCCAGGGAGTACATGCCTCTCCCCAGGGGCTGAATGCAATGTCTATCTGTGACTTTTAGGCCTGCAGCATTACCTGGCAGCCAGAGGGGGCAACAACCAGAGGAGAAGCTAATATGCCGAGAATGGAAGAAAGTACAGACACACATTAGCTGGGCTTCAGTGTCCTTGTCCTGCAGCTCAACCTTTTGACTCTTGACCTGCTAGTTGAAATTTTCTTCTGAGTTAAAAAGAGCCAGGCATAGTGGTACATGCCTTTAATCTCAGCACTTGGGAGGCAGAACCAGATGGACCTCTGTGAGTTCAAGGCCAGCCTGGTCTACACAGTGAGTTCCAGGCCAGCTGGGGCTACAGGGAGACCTTGTCACAAAAAGACCAAAGGAAAAAAAAAATTAAAAGTTGGGGTTAGAAAGAAAAGCACTGGCTGCTTCTTGCAGAAGACCTGGGTTTAGTTCTCAGCACCCATGTGGCAGTTCACAACCATCTGTAACTTCAGTTCCACGATCCGGATCTGAGACCCACTTCTGGCCTCTGAAGGCACTGCAATGCATGGGCACACATTCATGCATGCAGGGAAAACACTCATACACATAAAATAATAAATAATAAAGTCTAAACATTGAAAGGGTGATCAGTTTTAGTTCTTAAAAAAAAAAAGCAGACATCCTTCTACCCTTCAGCCACGGTAGACTCGTGTGTGTCTCGTGTGTGTCCTGTCTCTTCTGCTTCTGGACTATAGCGAATGCTGTTCTTTTTCTTTGGTATAGTCTCTTCTTCAACATTGAGCTGATTTGTTTTGAGGTGCTCCCTGATTCCCATCCCAGGAAAAACGATGAGGTTATAAGGACTCCAGAGATCTAAGGCTTGTCAGACAAAAGGAAGGAAAAAGCAAAAGACTTGGGCCAGACAAACTGGGAGCTGAAGAGCTCAGTTCTGAGCAGGACTGGTGACAGGTCTAGGAGGTGGCCGTGGATGGCTCAAGGGAATGGGTAAGAGTCTCTGGAATGAGTAAGTCAAGGAGCTGAGAGGAGAGTAATCAGGGAGCAAAGGGCAGAACTTCCACTGTGGAACAAGACGATCTGGGGAAGTGGATCCTTGGAATACAGCACTACCAGAAGAGGCTGGTGGTATAAAGCTAAGCGGAAGGTGTTGAGGAGTCGGTGAGGCATTAGTGGTCTGCAGAGCACCAGGAAAGGCTATGAACTCACACCATAAGCTATGAGTGCTCCATGATAGTGTAAAGCTACCAAGATTCATCCCATTTACCTGAAAACTTCACTTTGCCAAGGATGTGGTAGATGTTTCCAGAGAAGGGACTTGGCTTGATAGAAGACTGAATTGCTGGTGGAGGAAAAGGAAAGGATGTCACCTACCTAGAAGCAGAGGCCATGGTTAGGCCAGCACAGCTGGAAAGGTCAAGCGACAGGGAAGGACCTTATTCCATGGTTCAGAAGCTTCTACCTCTACCTTCCTTCGTCACTACTCACAGGGATAGGAAACCTCTTTCAGTGGAGTAGAGATCAAACTATGTGGCCTTACACTATCAGAAACAGGAGACTCTTAGCTCCTCAAATCCCTGCTTGTTTCTGGTCACAAACAGTAGAGAGAAGAAATAATGCTGAGAATACTGACTGAAATGGGGCCATGAGGACAGTAAAACTTTGGAGAGCTCTTCCACTAGGGCCTGGAACATATCCCAGTTAAAGCTTACCTTTACACTTGGTCACGAAGCGAGTTTTCTCCAGGGGACGGTCAAACCATACACAGATCTGAACCATTAGTGGAAAGACGGATCCAGCATCAAATTTACCTTCATACCTTAAAACAGTTTTTAAAAATTTAAGAAGTATTTTAAAATTTTATTTTTAAGAAATATTTTATTACTTTTATTTTATGTGTATCAGTGTAATGCCTGCATGTATGTAAGTGCTACTGTGTCATGAAATGCCCATGGAAGTTAGAAGAAGGTTTCAGATCCCCTGAAACTGGAGTTACAGACAGTTGTTAGTCACCATGTGGGTGCTGGGAACCAAACCCAGGTCTGCTGCAAGAGCAGCCAGTGCTCTTAACTGCTGAGCCCTCTCTCTAGTTCCCTTAAAATTAATTTTTTATTCTTTGACAGAGTAAAAGAATTCATACATGTATATAATGAATTTTAGTCCTTTTCCCTGTCTCATTTACCCAGTATTTGGGGATTTTAGTGTTATCATATACTATTCTAAAGTAAGGACTATTTATATTATAATATTTGATCCTCACTCACCATCTATAATATTTGATCCTATTTGATCCTCACTCATTTGTACACCATTTTGTGTGTGTGTGTGTATGTGTATGTATACACACACACTTTTATATGTATATTTTACCTGTGTGTCTATATGTGTTTAGATAGGTTCCCAGGTATTCCAGGCTGGCCTTGAATTTGCTGTGTAGCTGAATCATGACCTTGGATTTCCAATCCTCCTGCCTTCTCCTAAATGCTGGGATTATAAGACTGAGCTACTACATCTAGTTTATGATGCTAAGAATTGAATACAGGGCTTTGTGCATGCTACACAAACACTATACCAACTGAGATACTTCCCAAGCCTCAAAAAACACTTTTTCAACTGTGTATATGTTTCACTTTGAGAATGGAAGCAAGTCTGCTCCTTAGAACAAGGCCTTCCTGAGAAGAGAGGTCTTATCTCCCTAGACTAACAGTAGTTCCTTAAAGTCAAAGGCTCTATATATCCCCTAAACCCAAATAAGGCTGGGAGTTCTTCCCAACACATCAGTTTTATTTTTTTCCCCCAGGCTGGCTTTGAACTGGGGATTCATCTGCCTCAGTTTCCCAAGTAGCTGGAATTACAGGCATATACCACCAATGGAGTCCTTTGCTCAGGGTCTTTTGTCACGTCCTTTGGGGCTCTTGTTGCAGTTTAAAAGATACAGAATTCCGTCAGGTACAGTGGTGAACACCTTTAATCCCAGCACTCAGGTGGCAGAGGCAGGCTCTGTGAGTTTGAGGCCAGTCTGATCTGCATAGTGAGTTCCAGGTCAGTCAGGGGTACCTCAATAAAACAAAACAAAACAACAACAAAAAGATAGAGATTTTTCCAGAAGGAACCAAGGGGCTGGGATGCCACTGCTGGGTTTCCTTAGTTTATAGTTCAGCAGACACGCAACCTGTCACAGATTATTAAGCAATCAGGGTTAAACTCAGAGTATTACATTCCCAGAGTTATTGTTTTCTTTGAGACAGGGTCTCACCATGTTGCTTATTTAGGCTGGTCTCAAATATCTGGGTTCATGTGAACCTCCTGCCTCAGTCTCTTGGGTATCTGGGACTATCTAGGTACATACCACTATGCCTGAATAAGGTTTAACTTTTTAAAAAAAAATCAGAGTCTCATGTTTCCCCTAGGTTTCTTTGAACTCACTACGTGGTCAAGAATGACCTTGAACTTCTGATCCTTCTGCTTTCACCTCCAGAGTGTATTATTGGTGTGAGCCACCATGTCCAGGTTTTAAAACTTTTTAGTATGGGAAGTTTCATATGCAAAAGAAGATTGATACAATAATAATCCCCTATGTCCCATTACCCAACTTCCACAGTGAAGGAATTATCATTCCTCCTCTTGATTTATCTGCTTGGGATGAATACCTATGACTGGAATCTTTCCAGGAGAGGATGTAACCAGCCATCACACTAGCAGCAGTAGCAGATAAGTCTAGCAGTTTTACAACTTTTGTTTTTAAATTTAAAAAAATTTCATTTATTTTGTGTGTGTGTGCCAGAGCAGATAGATATATGGAGGTCAGAGGACAATTTTCAGGAGTTGGTTCTTTCAACATGTGCGACCCAGGGATGGAACTTATCAGGCTTGGGGGCAAGTGTCTTTGCCATCTGAGCCATCTTGCCTGCCCTTTTTAAGATTTTTGTTTGTTTTAGATTTTTTTTTTTTTTTTTTGAGACAGGGTTTCTCTGTAGCTCCCCGCTGGTTTGGAACTCACTGTGTAGACCAGGCTGGCCTGATCTTACAGGTATCTGTGTTGTGCAAGACGTCAGAGAAGGATATCAGATGCCCTGGAACTGGAGTTACAGATGGTTGTTAGCTACCATGTGGGTGCTGGGAATCGAACCCAGGTCTTCTGCAAGAGCAGCCAGTGCTCTTAACCACTGAGCCATCTCTCCAGCCCCTTGCAATTTCTTTAAAGCGATGTGTTGATATATTTCTAAGGCTAATGTGTCTTCTCTCTGTGCAAAATATTTACTTGAAGATTATGGGTGTCTCTGGTTCTCTGATGCCTGAATCCATAAAGAAATTGTCAGGTTTAAATTTTTTTTATTAATTAATTAGTGTGTGTGTATAACCTCCAAGGGTATTGCATAATATGAGTGCACTTATACACACACAGGTAATACACTCATACACATCAAATAAAATACTAAAATATTAAAAAGTAATTTTAAAAAGGGGGCACGGCAAAAGGAACACTATCCACCTTTTGCTCCCTTGGCCTTCCCTCTCATTGCCAAATTAATTTATCCTGTTGCTGCTGCTGATTCCTTCGCTGATAACAGAACCAGCATTTTCAGGCTTTCATCACTGACTAAGGACCAGTAGCTTGCCAGGAACCCTCTACGTTTTGAGTGCCAGATTGGGACTACTGTGGACTGAGCAACTACCGAGTTCTCAGCCTCTCCAATGTGAGACAGTCACTGTGGGACTATTCCAACTGCTAAGTCACCCACCCAGCAACTCAGTCTCTCAGGTGTGATTCTGCTGTTTTTTATTTACTTTTGGGGTCTTTCTTTGAGACAGAGTCTCCCTATAGCCCCAGATGTCCAGGATGTAGACGAGGATGGCCTTGAACTCACAGAGATCTGCCTGCCTCTACCTCCTGAGTGCTGGGACTAAAGGCATGCATGATCATACCATGTTTTCTCTGTCTTATTTTTCCTGTAAATAAATAAACCATTTGTCTCACATTTTAAAAAAGCTACTATTTAATAATGATATTTGGACCAGAGAGGTGGTTCAGTGGGTAAAGGTGCTTGGTGCCAAACCTGAGGACCTGAGTTTGAACCCTAGAACCCACATGGTAGAAGGAGGGGATGATGCTACAAAGCTGTCCTCTCACCTTCACACACATGTTAAAACAGGCACACACATGTACACATAATAAACAAATAAGATTTATTAAAATGATACTTGCCAGCCAGGAAACATTAAGTATCGAGAACGTAGCATCTGAGGACTTGAAAAACTGTTTTCTGAGAGAATGAGCTCAATGTCTTCATTCCTTTGAAAATATACAGAAAATATACAGGTTAATTAGTATTGTCAATCTTTTTTGGTACTGGGGATCAAACTCAGATCCTGTGTTTGCACAACAAGCACTTTATTACTAGCTGAGACATATCCCTAACTCTGCTCCTTCCTTGCTTGCTTTCTTTCCTTTTTCTTTTAGAGACAGGCTCATCCAGTAGAAGGTACTTACTGTCAAGCCTGACAACCCAAGTTCTGTCACAGGAACCCACGTGGTATGAAGAGAGATGATTCTTTTTGTCCTCTGACCTCTATATTCATGCTATAGCATATACATGTCCATAAGCACACTCACATAAATAAATACATAAACAAACAAATAATACATGTGAAAACTTAAACAAGTCAGAGAGCAGTTCAGGAAAAGACCCAATAGCAATCTCTGGCCTCCACATATACTGCGCACACACATGTACACATACATATATAACATACACACACAGAGTTACCAACAGGGTGTGATGGCATAAGCCCAGGGCTACAGCAAAAAAACAGACAAAAACCAAAGCAGAGAATGACTGAGTCCTCAGGCCTCTGGCTTCCACACACATGTGCACAAGTGCATGTTAAAGAAAGAAGAAAGAAAAGGTAAATAAAATTTTTTAAGAAATAGTGAACTAGGCTGGAGAGCTCAGTCAGTAAAGTATATTCTTTGCAAGTCTAAGGACCTCAGTCCAATTCCCAGAACCCATGTTTAAACAGCTGAGTGTGGAGCTAGAAGGATGGGTCAGTGGTTAAGAGCACTTGATATTCTTAGAGAGGACTCAGGTTTAGTTCCCAGTACCAATGTCAGCCAGCTCACAATCACCTATAACTCTGGATCCGGGCATCTGGACACCCTCTCCTGTTTTCTGTAACTCCAGTTCCAGGGTTTGGATACCCTCTCCTGGTCTCCTTGAGCACCCATGCACAAAACATACATTAAAACAAATGCTGAGTGTGGTAGCATGCATTTGTAATCCTATTGCTGGGTAGATGGAGATACGAAGAGCCTGTGGCTTACTGGCCAGTCAGCCTAGCCTAACTAGGCAAGCTCTAGGCAAGAGACCCTGTCCCCACAAATAGGGTGAGTATGGCTGGAGATGGCCCAGTGGTTAAGAGCTCTGATTGCTCTTGAAGTGAACCTATGTTCAGTTCCCAGCATCCACATGGCCACTTATAACTGTAACTCCTGGCCTCTGTGGGCATTGCACGAGATGGGTGCACTTATATACATGCATGCAAAACATTCATACACATAAAATAAAAATATATAAATAAAAATTAAAAGAACCACAACAAACACGGTGGGTCATGCATGATGGTACATGCCTTTAATCCCAGCATTAAGGGGGAAGAGGCAGGGGATGGAGGTAGCTGGGGCTACAGGGAGACCCTGTCTAAAAATACAAACGAACATTTGGTGGCGGAGGTAGATGAATGTAATGTCAGCACTTAGGGCGTGGAGCAGGAGGATCAGAAGTTCAAGGGCAGCTTCTAAACAGAAAGTTTAAGGTCAGTCTTCACGAGACTCTGCCTTAAAAAACAAACAAACAAACACCCAACCCACAACATGGGGCTGGGCTCAGGGGTTAAGAGCACTTCCTGTTTTTCCAGAGGACTAGGGCTCAACTCTCAGCATTCACAATGGGCAGCTCTGTCACCCTCTTCTGGCCTTTAGGGGCAGCACACACATACCAGTAAATGTACTGACAATCAAAAGACTTGTACAAATAAAAATAAAACCCACAACAAACACCCCCTAAAAAGAAAAAGAAAAATAATTAACCCTTGCCCCCAATCCAGCACTTAAGTTTCTTCACAGAATTGGAGAGATGGCTCAGTGGTTGAGAGCACTGATTGTACTTGCAGAGGACCTGGGGGACCTGGGTTTGAGTCCCAAAACCCACATGGGGGCTATCACAACTATCTGTAACTCCAATTCCAGGAGATCAAACACCCTCTTCTGACCTCCTCTGGCATTGCATGACATGGGTGCACTCATACATGCAGGCAATACACTCATACACATAAAATAAAAACAATAGATAATAATTTTTTAAAAATATATAATTTTTTGGTCTTTTTGAGAGAGGGTCTTCCTGTAGCCCCAGCTGGCCTGGCACTCCCTATGTAGACCAGGCTGACCTTGAACTGACAAGAGATCTGCCTGCCTCTGCCTCCCGAGGAGTGCTGGGATTAAAGGATGCCCAGTCTATAAAAAACATTTTTTCACCTTTCTATTTCATATCTATAATCTTTCTCCAATCAATGATGTTTGGAGTCAAGGTTTTAAGATTACGTGCAAAAGTAAGTGTGGGGAAAGCAGGCCTCCTGACACAACCCCCATCCTTGTAAATAACATATTTTGCTAGAGCTGAGTATGTGACTCCACTCTGGGCTTTTGGAATTTGTTTATACAAGCTGTTCCACTGCGACCTTGTGAGCAGGGACTGATGGTCGGTTGTACCCTGACGTATATCTTTGTGACGTCTGGTGAGGGTCAGAATGTTTTTACCTGATAAAGCTTCCTCTTTGGAATTTATCTTGGGTCTCACGGTGGAGCAACTGAACAGTATATAGCTTGGATTTTAAGTGAATAAAGCAAGCAGTTTTCTTCAAACCTAACCAAGAGTGTGCTGTGTATTTTTTAATCCTGACGGCCCTCGCAGTAAACTCGGATCCAAGGTCGTGCTGGCGCGGCATCTGGAGGTTCCCACCGAGATACTGAAAGTAGGGGTAAGCGGACGGGGTCGTCCCTTGGCGCGCAGGGACGTATTGGGGATAAAGAGCAATATTGATTGCTAATAAGAATAGAAAATAATAATGGGCAACAAGCCAGAGCAATATTGATTGCTAATAAGAATAGAAAATAATAATGGGCAATAAGCCAGGAAAAGTACAGTTACAGCACCAGCTTAAGAGATTACTAAAAGAACAGGAAACTGCAGTGAAAAGTAAGACACTTGAAGAATTTTTATCTAATATAGTAAAAGCAAGACCTTGGTTTTTTACTTCTGGGACACTTTCGGTGTCTGATTGGGAAGAGGTCCGAAAGAATTCCCAAAAACTCCTAACGGAGAGGGGGCCAGAATTCTTTCCCTTATCCACCTTTTCTTTATGGAGACTTGTTAAAGATGCCCGCCTCAGTGATCGGGTCCATTTGCAGCAGATAGTATAGGAGGCTAAGTCTGAATTACAAGAAAATGAAACTAAAAACTCTTTACACTCGGAGGCGCTGAGTGAGGACGAGGCGGAGGCTGCCCCCACGGCTACATCAGCGACCTCTGACACCTGCCAGGGTCTTCAGGGAAAATATAAAAAGGGTAAAGATGGCTAGCCTAAGAGCTTTCATGTATGTTTTTCCTTCTGTCTCTTGTGATTTGGCAACATCCGGATTTTGTCATTTGTCTATGTCTGTTTTGTCTTAAATGTTGTGATTGTTTCATTGTGGCCAGAGTGAGTTAAAAAAATGTCAAAATGCCGCTACTTTAAATGTAAAATCAAGCAGTTATTTAAGAGTTCTTAGATCCCAAAGAAAAAGAGAGAGAGAAGGAAACTGTTAGACACCTGTAAGAGGAGGATTTTTCACCATTTATTACCCAGCAAAGCCAGAGATTAAGCTAAAGAAAAAAATATTTTAAAAGTGTTACATTTACAGGGTATGGGTTTATCTCTGTCCTTGCAAGCTCAAGGTCAGCAGGCTCTTTCTTTTGCTAATTAAACAGTGCAAGTATAACTAATCTTTTCCCAAACTGTTGTGCACCTGGTAATTTCTGTGCTATGAGCTTTTGCTACACAACAAAAATAATAACAACAAAATTAAAACGAGTGTTTTTATCACTGCTAAGTAATTACTAAACTCAACAGCTCTTCTGTCCCATGTAAACCACTGAGTTTAAAAGAAATAAATCTTTGTGTGTAAGTTTTTAATAACACCGAGAGATTGACTCTGGAGTGGGACTGGCCCCCCTGCTTCAGACTAAATCCTACTTCAAATGTTCTTCAAAACTTGTCATGGGATACGGCTGGCCACCTTACCCTATGACAAATAAAAGAAAAAACAATACAGCCTCAGTGCAAGGACATTGTGCTGTTGATGATAACTAAGGGATAAATAATTTCAACAGGTTATTATTCATCTTCCTCCTATATTCAAGGTGTAGCGCTGGCTGCCGCTTTAAATGTTATTCTAACTAGAGCTAAGCATTTTAAGTTCTTGTAAACAGGAGAGTTGTATACCATGCAGTGTAAAATATGTAACTGGGTGCCCTTACTAGGAGGGAGGAAACCTTGTGGTCTGATCTCCATATTTTAAGTGTGTAATTTCATCAATATGGTGACAGTCACATGGCCTGACTGCCACCTTGGACAAAAATTTTCCAAAAGACTACACCCAGGAATTTACTGGTTCTGTAAAACTCCAGGAGATCCTGATAATCTGACAATCTCCTGGACCACAGGTATTTAATCACATGTCTTAATCCTACTGCAATTTGTTTTTGTTTGGGTTTTCATTTTTAATTCTTGATGCGATCATAGAAAGAACAAGAGCTTCTCACACAGGGCTTTTGTAACTAAGTTAATGCATTTCTATATCAAATTAAAAAGAGACAATGTCAACATTTTAATATCATTTTGATCTGTTTCTAATGAAAAGTATTTTAAATCTTGACCTTTAGGATGATATTTACTGGTTTATAAAATAACTCTTTTTACATTGTCCTATGCATGTACTGGTTTTTACAGGAAACTATTTTAAGTTCTAATATTTGTTTATGTAATACCTTTATCTATTTTTAAAGGAAATTATTTTGGATTTTAACATCTTTATATAGTATAGTTACTGATTTCTAAATGTAACTATTTAAAATCTTATATTGTTTTACATACTGTATCTGTCAATTTTTAAAGGAACCTTAAAAAGGTTTTTCTAGCCATAGGCCTCTAAGACTAACCAGGTACCAAGTGAACTAATGTTTTGTAATGGCTAAACCTAAAAAGCTCATATAAATTTGCAGTATTCCAGTACTAAACTTTACAAAAAAGTCTACTACAAGAACATAGTTTCAGCAATGAAAAATAAAGAGAAATATATGGCTTAAATAAAAGATATAAGATACAGCCTTCACTGGTTTTAATTCTTGCCTTTTTGCATTATGATCCAAAGCCTGTTTTTCTAAAATAAAGTACTTCCCTCTTTGATGTTTAATTGCTTCAAACTTGCTTTTCCATGTCTTAAGCATCACTGCTTTTCACTTTCTAGTTACAATGTTTTATACAGGCTAAAAGAGAGAAACATTTTTAATTAACCCTTTCCAGGTTTCTTTAGGTATTATTGTTTTCTATGTTCTTTATTATGGGTATTTAGTTCAAAGTTTACATGGTAAATTATGACATGGTTTTTCAGACAAACTAAAGCTCTCTTTTAAAAGAAAGTACCCTGTGAGCTAATAGCCTTGTTTCCTGTCTAGTTAACAAAACAGTTTATAACTTATTAAATCTCTCAGATTATGATTAACATAAATAGACAAACTAATTAACTGATCTATTTTAATTGATCAACCCTTGTTTTGGATTAAGTAACCCAACCAAAAAAAAAAAAAAAAAAAAACTCGCCTTCCTTAATAAATGTATACAAGTCATAACAAGGACAGGAGTTTTTATTTGCACTGGTAATGATTAAACTTAAAAACTCTCCTGTGCAATACAAACTACGGAGTTAAATCCTAAAAACAAACAAATGCCTCTTTGAGTAAATAATATTGATAAATCATCAAATGTGCTGTTTAACTAAAAAAAAGGACAAAACAGCCTCAGAGTAAAGCCATTCTACTAAAATAAATAAAGTAAAAAACATCTTATAAAATAAAATGTTATTAAGATAATGTTACACAACATACCTGAGTCAAATAACTGCCATTCTCATGACTTCAGCTGTGTCTATTTACAAAAGTTCATTAACTGTATGTAATTTCACCCTAATCATAAATGATCTCCTGCATTTAGGGAGAAAATTAGCTACAGGTCATTTATATACCTACAAACTTTAATATAATCAAACACTGGTTTGATACTAAAACCTTACAAAGGAAATAAACTTTGCCTAGTACTCCCAGAAAGATAATTTTAATGTTATTTCATCTCATAATACTAAAAAATAAAATAAAAAGGTAAACAGAGGTATTAAAAAGATATAAAAATAAAAATATTTTATTATAATAATTAGATAGTTCCAGATTAAAAAACAAAAAATAAAAAAGTCTATACAAGTAATTAAAGGCTTGGGTCAATATATTATTATATAAAAAGATAAAAAAAATTTATGTATGTAAATCTTAAAATTTCTAAGGTGATGGTTTAAATGGTCTAAAAAACAAATATATGTTTGGCTTTTATATTAAAAGTATTAATTAGTGGCAATCCCACTTTCTCCAATGTTTTGCCACATTAGGCTTGCCCCCCCCCGAAAAGTAAAAACCTCACAACCCACAGGGACAAGCTATCATGGAGCACAATTACAAAAACAAAAAGGGAAAATAGGGAACCTGTGACTCCACATTTAGCTCCAACTAGCTTGTTTAAAATTTTCAAAAATCCAAAATGGAACCTATATTTGTTAGACATTGGAGTAAACAAGAACAGCAACCAGAGGTACATGGCTCTGTGTTCCCTATGGATAAACCACTGCTTATACTGTTCAGGTGCATTACCAAAGACTACAGTTACAAGAGGAAATGGAGCAGGGAGAGGTCCATCATCGGACTCCCCTTGATTTGAGACCAAAACCTAAACGATCTAAACCAGGCAGACCTAAAAGAAAGTCTGGGTCCCAGCAATCTGCTTCTGATCATGGCTGCTCCAGTGTATGCCCTTGAGCTCTAGCTCTCGCTCTCTGCATTAAAATTATGGGCATTTCTATGACGGGCAACTTGTGTAAGGATCGCCCCGCCTAAGACAGGAGAGGAGGCCCTCCAGAGACGGGTAAGGGGTTGATTCCGCACATGACCTAAGACAGGATGTCCATAAAAAATAAAAGAGGGGGAATTGTGGGGAAAGCAGGCCTCCTGACACAACCCCCATCCTTGTAAATAACATATTTTGCTAGAGCTGAGTATGTGACTCCACTCTGGGCTTTTGGAATTTGTTTATACAAGCTGTTCCACTGCGACCTTGTGAGCAGGGACTGATGGTCGGTTGTACCCTGACGTATATCTTTGTGACGTCTGGTGAGGGTCAGAATGTTCTAACCTGATAAAGCTTCCTCTTTGGAATCTACCTTGGGTCTCACGGTGGAGCAACTGAACAGTATATAGCTTGGATTTTAAGTGAATAAAGCAAGCAGTTTTCTTCAAACCTAACCAAGAGTGTGCTGTGTATTTTTTAATCCTGACGGCCCTCGCAGTAAGCTCGGATCCAAGGTCGTGCTGGCGCGGCAAGTAAGAATTACTTACTTCTGTGCATAGTTGTTATTACTTTGATATACACATAGACACAGTTTTTATTTTTGTTTTGTTTTGTTTCCACTTATGAGACAGGGTCTCACTTTATAGACTAAGATGTCCTAGAACTACCTATGTTAGCCCAGGATGGCCTCAAACCCAAGAGGCTATTACTGCCTGAACCTTTCAAGTGCAGGGATTATACACAACAATACCTATGCCTAGCTCTTGGTTTGTAGTTACTTTAAAAAAATTATTTTTTGAGACATAGTCTCACTACACAGCTGTGTGTGGTGTATGCGTGTATGTGTGTGTGTGTGTGTGTGTGTGTGTATGCCTGTACAGGTATGTACGTGTATACCCGTACAAGTATGTGCACACATGTACATGTACCTGTGTGTCAACTTTGGGTATCATTCTTCAGTATTTTATTTGCACATGTGCATGCACATATAGAGGACAGAGGACAACTTGTAGGAATCCGTTCTTTCCTTCAACCATCTGTGTCCCAGGGATTGAATTCAGGTTGTCAGACTTGACAACAAACACTTTTATCCACTAAGTCATCTTGCTGCCTCTCCACTCCCTGCCCCGTATCTCCAAACCACTTTAAAAAACAAGTTCTGTAAATAGTCAGGTCTTGGACACAGTGGAAAGACCCTGTGAGCCATATTCAGGTTGCTGTATATGAGACAGAGGCTGTTCTTACAGAGTGGAATCTATAGACGTTTACCTGGTAACGATCCCATTTTCTGCAAGAATGAAGGCTGCAGTAGGATTGGTAGCCCTGATGAGGGTCTGCAACTGAACAAGGAGTGGGTGCCTCTGCTCCACAGTGTGACTGGTAAATACCACATTATTCACCAAGCCTGAAGAATAAACAAAACACATTATCAGCCTACAGAGTCCTGAGTGGGGCCGTGGGCTCACAAATAGGTGGGTCTTTTCTCCTTTCCCTGACAGTCCTTTCTTGGTGTAGTTATCTCTGCCCCCAACACTGACACATCCAGTCATCTTTCTTTCTCCCCTTCTAGGGAGTACATGGTTTCCCTCTGAGCCATTTCATTTCCCAACCTCATATATTTTCTTTTGCTGCTGTTGTTGACTTTAGTTTTGTTTTTCTCCTGCCTCAGGGTCCCATGTACTGAGATTATAAACATGGATGATCATGCCCAACTTGTTTTCTTTTTTCTCTGCTCTGTCTTTCTCTCTTTCCACTTATTTAGTGTGTGTGCTTATGTGTGTGCACACATGCATGAATATGTACCACAGTATTTGTATGCAGGCAGAGAACAATTTTCAGTAGTTCTTCCTTTCTACCAAGTACTTTAATCACTAAGCCATCTCAGTGACCTCCAACTTTACTTGGTGTTTCTTAATTCAGCTTTTTGGCTGTTATCTTGAGGTTCTCATTAAAGAGCCTTTCCTTATCCTTTACATTTAACTTTATCAGGAATTAGTGCCATTTGCCTTCAGCAGCTCAGACCACAGACAGTTAACCAAGGGTGTTACTATGTATCAGGTGCTGACATATTATAAAAAGGGGAGCCCATATAAGGAACTGGGTAGTGGGCAACAATCACATCACCTCAAAACTTTTGTGAAAATATAAAATTCACAAAACTATGGAGAATTCAGAAATTAGCAAAGTTATCACCCATCCCAACATAATACTTTTTCCAAATTTATTCTTATTTTCACATAGTTATAATCATACTTTATACAGTTTTCATAGTTATAGACCATTTCTAAGATTATTTGTATTTGTATATCGCTCATGGTCTCATGAAGCCCTGGACCTTCATTGTGTAGCTGAGAATGACCCTGAGGTTCTAACCCTCCAGCCTGCAGCTCCTGAGTGCTGGAATTCTAGGTGTGTGCCACTATACCTGGTTTATGAGGTGCTAGGGATCAAATCCATGGAACTTATCCCTATCCCAGCTTAAACTACCATTTCTTTTGTTTTGTTTTCTTGAAGGAGGGTCTCATGTAGCCAAGGATAGCCTCAAATTTTTGGGTAGATAAAGAATTTTTGTTATTCAGGAATTTTTATTTATATCATATTGTGAAAACTTCAAATATGTACTAAACTGGTTTCAAGAATTATCAGCACTTGGTTAATGATATTTTATCTCTACCTCACCCCTGCCCACTCTTGCTTGTCCCCTCCCCACTGATTTTGAAACCAACCTCAGATATTCAAATATTTCAACCCAAAATGTTTTAGTATGTATCTCTGTAGTGTAAGAACTCTTAAAAAACTGGTTAACAATAAAAAACAATGAATTAAGAACTAAAATAAAAATATCCAATCTTTGTTCAAATTTCTGTTTGATGAATACTTTCTTTAAATTTCTTTTTTTTTTGGATAGGGTTTCAACCTGTAGCCTTGACTGGCCTAGAACTTGCTATGTAGACCAGACTGTCCTTGAATTTTCAACAAATCTTCCACCTTTACCTTCTAGGTTCTGGGTTCTGAGGTGTTACCATGCCTGGTTTTTAGTTTCACTTCTGAAAGAGGGTGTCTCTGTCAGCAGCTCACATGGGACTTGATCTCTTTATCTTCTGCCCCTTCCCCTCTCCATGCCAAAGCTATCTCTACATCTCATTTTTATTATTTATTTAAATCACTATATCTTTTTTTTTTAGTTTTTGAGTGAGTCTCATTATATAGCTCTAGCTGGCCTGGTACTTGACATATACCGCAGGCTGGCTTTGGACTCTGCTTCTGTCTCCGAAATGCTGAGATTACATCTTGTCCAGCTTAAACTACCATTTCTTTTGTTTTGTTTTCTTGAAGGAGGGTCTCATGTAGCCAAGGATAGCCTCAAATTTTTGGGTAGATAATCTTGAATTTCTGATCGTTCTAAATCTATCTCCCAAAGTGTTGGAATTATAGAACTAAGCCTGGTTTCATGAGGTGTTGGTGTAACTGTCCTGGCAGCTATTCTAAAGAGCTATTCTAAAGAGATACCTGTGCCCCACTTAAACTTGCACTTTTTTGTTTTAAGACAGAGCCTCGCTATGTATCGCTGGCTGGCCTCAAATTCAGAGATCTGTCTACCTCTGTCTCTGGAATACTGAGATTAAAGGTGTGCACCACCATGCCTGCCTAGTTTTATATTCTTATTGATCTTCTTCCCATATATGGAAACTCAGCATAATATAAGACTAAGGCATCAGTTTCATTTAATTTAATTTTTTAAGCAGTGGTAGTGATTCAACCTGAGCCTCCAGTATGCTAGGGAAGTATTTTACTGCTTAGGTATGTGTTTTAGAGTCAGGAAAACCAGTCTGTACTTTGGGCTCCACAGATTATACTAAAGATGTCATTAAATAAAATGCTCAGCTTTCTTTCTAAGTCCAGATTTCCCTCTCTGTATGAGAGAATAATAATACCTACCTCCAGGTTATCAGTACTTATCATAGTACTGCAGGGAGTACTTACTAAACATTAACATCAACCATCATTACCATCACCATCAATCTGAAAATGAGGGGTCTACCTATAACTGAGGGACCAGGAATCATCTATTTCTCAGACAGACGGTGGTGGTCCTGGTATATGTGTCGAGGCCATAAGAATATGCAGGAAGTCAAGTTACAAGATTTCCTCTAGTCACATGACTATTGAACTCTTTGGTTTAGATGAGTGACAATCAGTAGTAAATCAGAAGGCTACTAGGAGCCCTCGATGCTTGCTGTGGTCTGAGGCAGATATACTTCCTATAACTAGTAACATGAAAAAAGGGCCCTAAACACTGAAAAGTGAATCTAATCCTGTAAGTCCACCTGAATGTGTCCCATTCAAGTCCAGGGAAGAGGGATGGGAATGCTCATGCTAACAGCAACATACGACAAATGAGAACATGGCTCACAGAGAGCTTTCTGTAATGTGGTGGAGCCAAAGACTGTCAGGAATTAGGGTTCACCTGCCTTAGGGTTGAGCACAGAGCCTATTTCTTATCATTCAGGTTCTGAGACACAAGCTCTACTCTTCTTAGTATCTGTTAGTACAAGCGAAGGTTGGCCCCAAACTTGCTATATAGCTGAGGATGACCTTGAAATCCTAATCCTCCTGCATTCACCTCTCAAGAGCTAGGGTTATAGGCATGTACCTATACCTATTGTTTCTTCTGCCTGCCCCTCCCCCTTTTTTGGCTGGGATGTGAGGCTCTGCTAGACATACCCTGTCTAATGTTCTGCCTGCTATACATATAGACTAATCTTATGGGGGTGAGATTCTAAGTCAGGAACTGGGCACAGAAAAAGGGCTTTGCTTCATAGGGAAACAAGCAAGGGGATTATCTCCAGCATTCCTTAGTCCAGCTATGTAAACTGCCATCTGCCAAGAGGAAATGCCATCTGTGAGGCAGGTACAGCAGTTATCTGGCACAAAGGGCAAACAGCCACAGTTAGGATTCTACCTTATTGGGGCCAGGAGCCTCTTTCTGTTCTATGTCAAAGGAGTGAACATCCAGATATGACCTAGGTCTTTCTTACCGATCTGGGCTGTAAGTAGGTAGCTTGGTTTGGTCTGTTCCCAAGAGTAGAGAAACATATTCACAGTCTGACCAGCCCAGACTAGGCTAAAGGGTTCCAACAGCCCAGTAAAAATTAAGCACATTTCTTTTGTTTATATATACTTCTAAAAGCAGGTCCTGGCAGGTAAAACATCTGCACTTTGCTTTCAAGTCAGCATTATAATGAACCTTGCTTGCTGTTTAAGCACAAAGATTATTTCCTACCCCCTGGATTTCTGTAAAACACATCATCGTGGGGCTACAGTATAGTCTTTTTTATCACTGTAAAGTAATCCTCTGTTGTCAAAAGCAATGACTCAGGGAGCCTGAATCGTGAACAGGAGCAAAAGGAGGCAATATGCTCCCTCAGGACATCAAGTTTTTGTCTACTGGTGGCAGATCCCATTTCTAAGATAACTATCAAACCCAATGAGAAAGAAAATATTTGCTTTTTATCTCCTGCCTATGCCCATGGTGAGCAAAGTCAAGCTAGTTCAGAGTCTTGTGGGCCCAGATACAAATGGAAGATATTTACCAAAGCATTGAAACTCTATTAGCTCCTTGGCATTCAAAAACAGGGTTTATGGCCTCAAGGTCAACAGCCTACATCTCAAAGTGCAGACACCTTTCACAAATGTGGTGGAAGGTGATGTTTATGAAATACATCTACTAAGTGTCCAAGAGAATTCATCCTACAAGAAGTCACACTAAAAGGGGCCTTCTGTTGTAAAGATCCAGGGCTACCACAGATTCATGGATAAGAAAGAACCCTTCCTCAAGGCTCTCTGCCAAGGGAGTCTTACCAACTGTGCTTGTCCTTCGTGTAGAAAAATGCTGCTAAGAGCGAAAAGTGTCAAGAAAAAGGTGACTCTAACATTTACAAGAAAAGAGACAAGATCTCAATCTAAGTCCAGGCCTTGAACTTGTGGAAATTCAGCTTCCCAAATGGTGAGATTATAAGCATGAGCCACCATGCCCAGTTTGGCCAGCAAGTCTTGTTACAACTATTGACAAGTACCACCAGCCTTTTCAACTTCCTTGGAAGATATTGCTGTCTGAGTCAACCTTCATTCCCAATCTGAGCTCTGGAATTTTGCAGACTTCTTCCATATCAAGACTAGTGTCTTCCTGTAGCCCATAGACTATTTTCAGCAAATAATCCAGAAAAAAAGACAGGGTCTCAATACATAGCCCAATGATAATACTAATCAGCCTCCCAACTTCTGAGATTATAGGTATGTGCCACTGCTGCTCCTCAAAGAATGACAGTGCTTGAAAGCATTCTCAAACTAACATCCTTTCACTGCCCCAAGCATCCTGAACACTTACTGACTTCTAGTATTTCATTGGTCATTAAGACTTGGCTTCAGCCTCTATATATCTACCTATACATTCCTGCTGAGATCACCAGTGTCTTTCTTACTTACAGAGATTTTTTATTATCCTTCAAGGTCTCTGGAACATCTAACTGATTTTTTGCATTCCTTGGAGTCTGAAGTACTGTTCTTTCCTGTTTTTCAGTCTTTTATTCTCTAGGACTTCCCAATTCCTTTCATATATGACTCAGACCTGCTGACCTTTTTCAACTCTACATCTGGATAGTGGATCATGGCTTCCAAACATGTAACATGGAATTAAGGGCCAGAAAGTCCTTCTAGATTAACCCCTGTTCCAATATTTTCTCGAGCTTTCTTTTCAAGAATAGCTACCACCAACTTTCCTAATCCTCTGAAGTAGGAATCTTGGAGTCAGCCTGGATATCCTTTCCTATTTTTGCACTACAGCTAGTCTGTCACCACATCCTACTAACCCAACTGCCATAAAATTTTATGTCTAACTGGAACAGATATCATGGATGGACCCACACACCCTCCATTTCACTCTGCTGCTGGGCCTTGCCGCACGCTGCATCTGAAAAGTAAAAGGGGCCTAGAAAGAGGGCACAGTAATCAGTAATCTTAGCATCTGGGAGAAAGAAGCAGGAGGATCTGGAGTTAAAGGCCAGCTTAGGCTACACAGTGATTTTGAAGTCAGTCTAGACTACATGAGTCTTTGTCTCAAAAAACCAAAAAGTGCAGGGAGTTTGGGGGGCTTTACTGGTCATTAGGACTTGGCTTCTGCCTTTATTATTTGGAATAGCAGTCCAACACACACATTCCTCTTTTCCAGCCTCCTGCCCTGGGCAATATTCAGCTCAGCTATTTTTCAAGACAAGAGCTCTGGTATGCTGTTTGCTGTTCCCTGTGGACTGGCAATGGGATCAGCAGGGCACAAGTACACTGGGGACATTAACTTGTTTTCTTCTATCAGATACTTCCTTGCGGGGCTGACTCAGGAAGTTCAGTCCCCCAGGCATAGCAACTGACAACAATGAGCATTTTAATAACACTGCAGGGAAGGTACAATTTATTCTGGTTCTTCAGGAACCTTACCTACTCAGCCACTGTTAATCAGCTACAGGGTGGACTTGAACTCAGGGGTAGTACTGGTGCAGTGGCTTAGCACCATTAAAAGACAAGATCTTGGAAGAAATCTATCTCTCAAGTAGAATAAAAGAAAGCTGTCAAAGTTCTCATTGGACCAGTTCTGTTGGCAATGCAGAATGGTAGAAGCATGGAAAAAAAATTCATTATATCTGAGCAGAATGTGACAGGCATGTAAACAGGAAGTAAAGCATATTGCTTACCTTTTGAACACTGGTCCAGACATTTAGGGAAGAGAAATCTAAGGAGAAAAAAAAAGTATTTCAAAACTATTTATTTCAGAGTTGACTTTATTTTTCCACAAAAACGTGACTCTCATTTATATGCAAGTTGACTTTTATAATGAGGCAAGTAGACAGTTTCAGGTTTTTTTATTTTTTATAATTAAATATTTTATTTTGTTGAGAATTTCATACATGAGTACTATATTTATGTCACTTCTACCCCTCTCTCTCTGTACTCCAACTCTTCCCATGTCCCTCTAACTCCCTCCTAATTATTGTTACATATATATGTATATACACACACAACCTACTGAATCTATTTAGTATTGCTCATCTGTACATTTGTTTTAGAGCTAAGGATTTGGGATTGCAGATAACCCATCATGGAGTTCATCCCTGGAGAAAACAGAGTCTTTGTTTCTCAGCAGTCACTGATTGCTAGTAGCTCTTCATCTAGAGGTGGGACCTTGTGAAATTTCTCCCACTCATGTTGGCAGTCAACTGGCATTGTTATTTTTCAGGTCTTGTTTAGGCAAAAATATTGTTGAGATTTTAGAGGTGCAGTTTCCCTGCAACATCTAGAAGACACTATCAGTAGGTATCCTGGTCCTCTGGCTTTTTTCACTTCCTCTTTTATGATGTTCCCTGAGCCTCAGGTGCCCTGAGCAGGGGTGGCATTGGGGATGCATTAATTGCTAGGCTCCCCATAGTCACTTATGGGGTGCATTTATAGTTTTGCACTGAAGTTTATACCCCATAGAAATTCCTATATGGAATCTTGCAGAGGATACTGGGAGCAACAATAGCTCTGTAGAATACGAAAGCTGGTCTTACTAGGCAAGCATTGTGCCACTGAGTTTCAGGCAAGCCAGGGCTACACAGTGAGACCTTGTCTCAAAAAACCAAAACCAAATCAAACCAAACCAGACCAAAACAAAAACAAAAACCCAAACTGCCTTTAATCCCAGCACTTGGGAGGCAGAAGTATGTGGTATCTTTGAAGCCAGCCTGGTCTATGTGGCCAAGATCCAGGCTAGCTGGCTATACTAGGGAAACCTTGCCTCAAACAATAAATCTAATAGAGAACAAAAGCAGAAAGTAGAACAACTGGATCACAAACAAAGGATGGGGTGGGAGTAATGATCCAAAGTGTAGGTTAGTGTCAGGTATGGTAATGCAATGGCTATAATACAAGTACTTGGGAGACCGAGGCAAGAGAATCAGGAAATCAAAGTCATCCTTGGGCATCAAGTTCACCCAGCCTGGGCTAGGGTGAGGCCCTATCTCAAATATACACAAAACAAAATAACAACACAAAATAACACCAGCTCCACTTCCCCAACCATAAAACAGAACCAAACAAAAAGTAATGCTGGTTTCTATCACTGAACAAGTAAGCTAAATAACTCACATTCACAGGGTTTTAAAACTCCCAAATTACAGATCATAAGTACTTGGGAGGTAGAGAGAAGTGGATCTCTGTGAGTTCAAGGCCAGCTTGGTCTACATAGAATGTTCCAGACCAGTCAAGGAAGACCTTGTCTCAAAATTAACAAAAAATAATGAGCTCCCATCTCCCCCAAACAAACAACTCTCAAAATACTATAATGTTCCTCTCGGGGAAGAAAGCTAACACTAATGAGAATAGCTGCTTTTTCAAATGTCTACTATGGATGGGCATCATACACCGTGCAAGCAGTTCATAGACATGATCTTGCTCTGTTATCCATTAGCAGATGAGAAGAGTAGGTTTAGGATGGCTAAGCATCTTGTCCAAGGTCTCCCATGTAGCTAGGAAGTCACAGGCCTGAGGGAGAAATTCAGGTGTGTCGGGGTCCACAGAGCTCCAGGGTTTCTGCACCAGGAAGTTATATGCTTGGAGAGGTCATGTTTTATTATTTTTATTTTATGTGTTTAAGTATTTTGCCTGCATGTGAGTGCACCTGTGTCATGTAAGGCCCAATGAGCTCAGAAGAGGGCACTGGATCTCTTGGAACTGGAGTTATGGGCAGTTGCTGGCCTCCAGGTCTCTTGGCCTTGCTGATAGGACAAAGTATTCATCCTAGGAATCCTCAGAAACCATCAGAGAATCTGCAAAGAGAGCTGGATTCTCAGTCCAAAGTAGGATTGATCCAGCTTAATTCTTCCACCAAATTTGGTTCATAGGGTCTATGTCTAGCTATTATATAAAATCACATAAAAGCAATGAAGGGGTTAGAGAGATGGCTCAATGGTTAAGAGCACTGGCTGCTCATTGTAAAGGACCTTGGTTTGGTTCCCAGCACCTACATGGCCACTAATAACCATCTGACAGGATCCACACTTTCTTCTGGTCTTCATAGGCAATGCATACATGTGGTGCACTTAAGTACATGCAGGCAAAACTTGACATAAAATAAAAATATATAGAAAAATGTAAGGTTATGAAATAGGTAAAAAGGTAAAACAGAAAAATAAAGATTTTCTAGAAAGAAAATTTTTGTTGTTGTTTTGACAGGGTCTCTTTTGTCCTAGTCCCCTTGAATGTCACTATGAGGATTAGGGTGACCTTGATCTCACAGAAATCTACCTGCCACTGCCTCCCAAGGACTGGAAAAAATAATTTTTATAAAATTACATTAGTATTTTATTATGGCTTTCTCTGACACTGCTATGACATTTGGATAATTAATTTTTCTGAGTATGATGTCATTCAAAGTTAAAACCATGGTAATGAAACTCAACTTGAAAGAGATTTAAAAAAAATTTACTATTTTTATTTTATGTGTATGAGTGTATTGCCTGCATGTATGTAAGTGCACACTGTGTTATACAATGCCTGCGGAGGCCAGAAAGGGGCCTTGTACTCCCCCTGGAACAGGAGTTATGGAAAATTGTTAGCCTCCATATGGGTGCTGGAATTCAAAGCCAGGTCCTTTGCAAGAGTAGCCAGTGGTCTTAACCAATAAGCCATCTCTCTAGGCTCCTGGGACCTTGATCATCTGGAACTACATAGATCAATAGTGTCAGCACACACAAGACCCACGAAAACTCAAACAGACAAAAACCCAGCATAGAACTGAAGAAATGGACAGCAGGCCCTAACCTTAGCCAAAGAACTATGGCAGCTAATTACTGCTGGGTGAGGGAGAGGTGATTTTCTTTAAGGGAGAGACTCTAGGTAGGCTGACTAGATCCCAGTGGATGAACCTGCACTGAGGGATATCTGGGTAGCCTGACTCAATAGGTTTTAACATAAACAACAGAATGCATGAAATCTAGTGGGGGGTATGGAAGGGTGAGAATGGGGAGGGGCACAAAGATGATTATGATGTTTTATATGAAATACAAACATTCCATTAAAGTCATATCAAAAATAAAATCCCCAAAGAAAAAAAACAAAAACAAAAACAAAAACAAAAAAACTAAAGAATAATGAAGTACAACACACAAGGCAGACTGATGTGTTCCAAATGTAAAACAGGTACAAAGACCTGTGTCATTTTGATGGGAGGAGAAAAATTACTTGAGCTACAAGTGGTCACAAGTCTGTACCTGTGCTCCATGTAGCAGCTCAGGGGCTCCACACACACCGTGATGGCACCAATGCTGAAACAGGACTTGACATTTGTGTCTGGGTGAGTCTGTAAAGCCTGGACAACATCGATAGTATCTGTGTAGCTGAAGGGAGAAAAGCAAATAGTTAGCTACGAGGAAGGTGCTGAATAGCTGAGTGGACAGGGGCCAAAGGAAGAAGACCTGCAGAGTCCTTGATGTCACCTGACTTTAGGATTTAGAAATACCAAGTGTTTCTGCAGTCCCAAGTTCTTTCAGTCCCAACTGGCAAGAGTGGGTGGAAGAGTCAACCTATTCTGGGGATAGGAAGCTCTGAGGGTGGGACTTCATGTTTTCTAATCATTAATTTATGAGTTCCTGTCACTGCCTATTTTCTTTGGTAGCGTTTCTCCTCCTTCCTATTTACAAGGTCATTAGACCTGTCTAGGTCAGACACGCAACACATCATTTCTAATTCTGCACAGAACTCCCTCCAATCTTGATTTATTGAGCCAATTTGATAAATTCACTTAGAAGCTAATGTTTGTTATTTAACCCTCAAGCCTTTTTCTCCCAAATCCTTGTTATTCTTAGCTGGGAGAGCTCCGCTCTTTCAGACAATAGGCCTCCTACTTTTGTTTTTTTTTTTTTTTTGGTCTTTTTTGAGACAGGGTTTCCCTGAAGCCCCAGGTGGTCTGGAACTCGCTTTGTATACCAAGCTGGTCTTGAACTCACAGAGATCTGCCTGCCTCTACCTCCCAAATCCTGGAATTAAAGGTGCATGCCACCACACCCGGTCTTTTGTTTTGTCTTTTTAAGACAGGGTCTCTCTGAAGCCCCAGCAGACCTGGCCTTCATTTTACCTGTCTCTGCCTCCTAATGCTGGGATTAAATGCATGTGCCACCAAGCCCAGTTTAGCTCCTCAATTTTTGCCCTTACCTCCTGGCAATCTGTTCTTAACCTGGAAGCCAGAGGGATATGCTAAACCCTTTGACAGCTCACATTATTCTCTTTTCAAAACCATCTCTGTTGTTTCATCTCAGTGCAAAAACCAAATCCCTTCACAGGTAGCCCTGCACAATCTGACCTCTCAGAACGCAGGGAAGAATTTTACTGTCTTGTCATTTACCCCCTAAACCAACTACTTTGGCCTTTTGGCTTTTCTCAGAATTTGCCAGGCATACTTCTAACTTTGTACTTTGTGTTCTCTCTGCCTAGAATGCTCTTTTCTTTTGGTATCTGCCTGGCTTGCTCTGCTTAAGTACATTCTGTTGCTATTCTGTCTGTTGGGGATACAACTCAGAGTTTTGCACATGTTAGTTGAGTGCTCTACCAACTGAACTATGTCATCCTTTTATTTTTTAGTATGTGTGTGCAGGTGTCCATTGGAGGTCAGGAAGGCTTTGGAACCCTTGGAGATGGAGTTACAGGTGTTTGTAATGTTGAAGTGGTAAATAGGAGTAGAAAATTAACTGGGATAGACTAAACAACCTCCAGGGTATCTGTAGAGACCCCCCTCCCCCTTTTGCAGTTTTAACAGCTAATTGTTTGGTCATAGGACTACTCCTACAGAGGCAGGTTCACTTTGCTATGCTAAATAGACGAGCAGAATACCCAGTGTGTTGATGAGGTAGTAAATTTTTCCTGCCTTCAATCCCACCTCCTGGAGCTGTGCTAATTCTAGGCCCAGAGAGTGCAGTCACTGGCTCAGTTGAATAAATTTGGCTAATTTGCAACATCTGGAGTCTTGAGTAGTCCTACCCCAGGGGCCTGAGCACCATAACAGTGAGCTCCCCATGTGGGTTCTGGGATCCAAACTAGTTCTCTTAACCACTTAGCCATCTCTCCAGCCCCTCACATGTAGCATCATAAAAAAGACACCCATAATTTCACACACCCTATGCAATAATGGGGATACTCCTTCTCGGAACTTCTTATATTCTCCCCTCAATTCTTCTCCAAATCACTGACCATGTATGTACTTTCTCTGTTATTTTTGATTATTTAATTTTCTTTTTGTCTGCTATCTTACCTCATTTACTTGCTTACTGTTTCTACAGTAAGGATGTTGAACTGGCTGTTCACTGTTACAGTCTCTACTGTCTAAGGCAAAGTAGGTGGACATTTGACCCCTAGCAGACTTTGGACTACCTCTGTATATCACAGAGAACAACAGTGGACCCAAACTATTAACAAAAAATCTGCTTCTAAGCTGGAGAAATGCCTCAGTAGTTAAGAGCACTGACTGCTCTTGCAGAAGACTTGGGCTCAATTCCCAGCCACACATGGCAGATCTCAACTTCCTATAACTCTAGTTCCATGGGATCTGAAATCCTCTTCTGGCCTCCATGGGAACTGTACATTGGTGCACATGCAGGCAAAACACCCATACACATAAAATAATTAAAATTTAAAAATGTTTTTAAAAAAATCTGTTTCTATGGAGAGAATTCCAACCTGGTGGGCAGTCTGGCAGATCTGAGGGACTGCATGTGTCTGGGAGACGGGTGAGTGGTGGTGCAGTAGGCACGGCCTGCCAAAGCTATGATCTGAGTCCTAAAAACAACTCATCTGTAAAAAAGCCCTTGGTTTTATCCCATATTACAGTATCTTTAACCCCACCCAGGTCTGGCAGAATTTCAGTAGAAGACAAGGTGTTTTAAGTTCCCCACGGGAGCCTGGCTGCCCACCAACGCCCAGTAGCCTGAACTTGCTATCTAGAACAGACTGGCCTTGAACTTACGACAATCCTACTGCTTTAGCAGTGCTAGGATTACAAGCCTGAGTCACTATGCCTGGCTTATAGAAAAAACTACTGAATGAGTCCTAGCTTCTGCTCACTGATTTCTCCCCTTGGGCATGTGTGTATGGTCCTTATGAGTATCTTTCCAGTGCAGTGTTGGGTAGGACCAGGTACTAGGAGAGCCCAGCATGCTTCATACTTAGTAAATGGGACTGACACTTGTACACTGCTCTGAAGCTCTCGGTAGAAATGTTAAATGGACTTACTTTTTCTGGTTAAAAGTCCAGTCTTGTTCCTCAATATTAACATTTCCCTCTTCTGAAAATAAGGGATTTGATGGGGGAGGATTGCTGTGAGTATAAGGCCAGTAGGGGCTACATACCCAGTGCCACGTCAGGGATAAATAGCAAGACCTCTGTGTGTGTGTGTGTTTATGAGTATGTGCAGATGCCCATGGGAAGCAGAAGTGTGTGAGATTCCTTGGAGCTGAGGTTACAGGCAGTTGTGAGCTGCTTGATGTGCGTGCTAGGAATTGAACTTGGGTCCTTTGCAAAAGCAGTACATACTGAGTCATCTCTCCAGTCCCATGCTTTTTTGTTTTACAGTATTTGGATACTTTTTCTTTTCCAAATATAAGTAGTATAGATACAATAATCTCAAAGATCTTAAACAATTTTAATAGAACAAGATTTTCATTAGAGAGGGTGGCTTTCATAGCATCCCATTAGTCTTCACTGATTTCAGTGGAAAATGACAAGAGTGGAAAATTGGTGCTGGAAATGTACCGCAATGTTAGGAGTACTTGCTTAGCGTGCATGATGCTCTAGGTTTAACCCCCAGTACCATACCACCACCATTCCCCTCAAAAGAGAAAAGAAAAGAATGAAAACCAGCTCAATCTCCTTTGTGAATCTTGTGTGTCTGGCTACTACCCTAAGAAGGCTCTTGACCATTCACTCTACCCATTAGAGGAACACTGCTAGAAGGTCTTTTCTTCTCCCCAACCCCGCCATCTTCATGGGCATGGCCTCTAGACTTAGAGAGGAATCTTCCCTGAAGGAGGAAGCGGAAGGCAGCCCGCTGCTCAGGCTGCTCATACCAGAATACTTTAACTAACTTGACCCAACTACACAGTGAAGGCAAAAAAACTGGCTCTTCTTGTTGGCTTCTTTTTTCATAGTGTTCTCTTTATTAAATAACATAACACAACCAAACACAAAGGAAAAAACCCAGTGGAATTTAATATTCTTTCCTCTGAAACTAGATATTATTCTATCCAAATGTTCTTTGGGCTTATTTCATGTTTGTAATTTAAGCCTACAATTTAGGCACATGCTTTACATTATATGAAATTTTATTTGAGATACATATTTTTAAGTTAGATAGTTAAAAAAATGGCTTTGCAACATTTCAGAGTATAAATAAAACCCTCAAATTCCTTAACATAAGGCCAGGCATGGTACATATGCCCTTAATCCCAGCCCTCAGAGACAGAGGCAGGCACATCTCTGTGAGAGTGATGCCAGCTTGGTGTACATAGAGAGTTCTAGGCCAGTTTGCTCAAAAAAAATTTTTTTAAATAAAACAACAATATAATAAATACAACAATAAAATCCCAACAAAATTCCTTAAAATTAAAATCACTGTCTGGGAATTTTTACAATTATATTTAGTTGGTTGTGTGTGTGCCATGGGCCTTGGGGTCAAACTCAGGTCATTATACTTGGTAGTAAGTGCCTTTACCTAATGACCCATTTTATTAGCTCCAAATTCATGTTTTAAAAATTCAGATTTCCCAGGACATGGTGATTCATACCTACAATCCTAACACTTGGAAGGCAAAAGGATTGTGAGTTTGAGGACAGCTCTGGCTACATAGTGAGTTCCAGGCAACTTTGATTATACTGTGAGACCTTGTCTCAAAAAAAAAAAAGTAGACAATTTAGATTCGCCAGTTTTACTTTTCCTTAGTAGGTACGCCTTACGTTTGAAACAATTTTACTGTCTTTGTAGGTTGCACAGTTAAGATGATAACACTTCCATAACTGGTCAAGCTTTTCTCTAAAGACATGCTGATAATCAGGGACTGGAGACACTGATTCAGAGGTTAAGAATGCTTGCTGCTTTTCCAGAGGAACTTCTCAGCACTCATACTGGCAGCTTACAACTGTCTGTGACTCTGGTTCCAAGCAGTCTGGCTGCAGGGGATCCAACATCCTCTTATGACCTTCATGGATACCTGCACACACACGGTACACACACACTCATCAAAGACATGCTGATGAAAATAAAAGCTGGATTTGAGGGGCTGGAGAGATGGCTCAGCAGTTAAGAGCACTGGCTGCTCTTGCAAAGGACCCAGGTTTACTTCCCAGCACCCACATGGTGGCTAACAACCGTCTATAACTCCAGTTCCAGGGGATCTGACACCCTCTTCTGACTTCTGTGGGCACTGTATGACATGGACACACGTACATGCATGCAAGTAATACACTCATACACATACACTAAAAGTAAAAAATAAAATGTTTTTTAAAAAACTAGATTTGAGAAATAAGCCAACTGGTGGTACACTTTTATAACTTTAGCTGAGGCAAGAGGGTCATGACTTTGAGGCTAGCCTGGGCTACAGAGTGAGATGAAAGGGGAAGGGAATTCTCAATCTGAGAAGTCTCTGACATTTTCCTTTACTAATGACTTCAATAATGTCCAATGCCACGAGATGTACAAGATATAAATCAGGTAACTACATTTACCTGTTTGGTCTAAAAAAAAAAGGCCAAATCTATAAGGATAGTACCTTAGTGAAGAGCCACAGCATTGAGAGGCTATTAGCTGTTTTTTTTTGTTATTGTTGTTTTTTTAGGATTTATTTTTACTAATTAATTTTTTATTTTTATGTGTGTTAAGTGCACCCATCCAGGTAATTCCTGTGGAGGCCAGAAGAGGGCGTTGAATGCCTTGGAACTGGAGTTACTGATGGTTGTGAGCTGCCATTTGGGTGCTGGGCACCAAACCTGGGTGCTCTGCAAGAGAAGCTAGCAATCACTAAGCCATTTCTCCACCCCCATATTTTTATTAATTTTTAATTACGTGTTACATGTGTGTGTCTAAACATGTGAGTGCAGGTGGGGGCTTGAATTACAGGCAATTGTGAGCCACCCACGTAGGTGCTAGGAACTGAACTCAGGTCCTTTGTAAGAGAGCAGTATATGCTCTTTATTGCTAAGCAATCTTTCTAGCTCTTTCCTCACTTTGAGAGAGTATACTGTAACCCAGGTTGTCCTTAAACTCACTATGATGCCAAAGTTGGCCTTAAACTCTTGATCTTCCTGCCTGCACCTTCCAAATGCTAGAATTATAGGTGTCCACCACCATGGCTTGCCCTAGCTGTTATTCTCATTTGAGTCCTTTAGGACGTCTCTAGGGTTTCCTTACATCATGTGATATGATTGGGTGAAAGCTGGGGCTACAGTACAAGAATTGGCTGGTCATATATACCCTATGCAGACCAGAAGCACTCAGGATAGCTAACATTTTTATAGACTCGTAGAGTCAAATACAAGGACTTAATAATACTTTCTGAAATGATAGACAATGGAAATGATCTCAGCTGTATACTGACAAGGTGCCAAATTCCTGTTCAGATCCACACTCCCGGTGATTTTCAGCTCTGGCAAGAGAAGGAAGTGGTGATGCTGGGACAACCCATTCCTTGGAGTAGAAGAAGAAAAAGAAAACAAGTATTTCCAAGGCCAGATTCCTCCTCTGTAGATTCCATGGGAAAAACTGACAGTGGAACAAAAGGGCTGGCAGGAGGGACACTGCAGGGGGAGTGTGAGGACAAGGTCTGTTAGGGAATGAAGGCCTCAGGGTGCACAGCTCTACTTGCCTCCTCCCTCAGGTCCATCACCCTAGCTCCCCTCATAACTAGGAGCCCAACAGGGCTTTGGATCTGGGCTTAGTCTTACTGGAAACAAACAGCCTGCAACACAGACTAATTATAGTGAGCATAGCACAAAATTTCTTTACAAATATAATAGAGAAAAGCAGAAGCCCTGTTTTCCTGATCCAATGCATTCCTCTCTGGGTCCATGTGATAACGGACTTGTAAGACATCCTCTATGGAAGGCCTGTTCTTTTTGGCCAGAGTCTTCTAGAGCAGTTGAACATGCTCTGTCAAATCTTCCCTCCTGAGCTGGCTAAGTGGGTAAAACATTTGCTATGCAAGCATGAGGACTTGAGTTTGAATCTCCAGCACCTAGGTGGAAAAAAAAAAAAAAGCCAGGCATGGCTGTGCTTGCCTGTAACCCCAGTGCTGTGTGGTCAGAGACAGAAGGCTCTGCCAGCCGAGCTCTAGGTTCAGTGAAAAAACCTGTTTCAAAGGAATAAGGCAAGAGTGATAGAGCAGGACACCTTTGGTCTTCCTCTGGTTCCATATGTGAACGCACAGGGCATACACCTGCAAAGCATATCATCACATACACTAAACGTATGTGGACACACAGGGCATACACCTGCACAGCATATCATCACATACACTAAACATATGCCACATCTACATGGAGAGAGAGAAGGAGAATGAATATGAGTATGAAGATATGAATTCCATGGGGAGGGCCCATGTTGCACATCCATGATAATGCTACTTACCATGGACTTCAGGATTTTAGAGCCTACAATCATAGTTGTGTGTCAGTTATGAAGCAGAAAATCCACATTCAACTGGACTATGCATGTTTCTAAAGAAACTCTTAGACTAGCCACTGTGGATATGGGGGGCTTGGAGACTACTGAGTGTAGGGGCCGTACCTGCAATTCCACAAAAGGGAGGAATAAAACAGATGAGGCTCCCTTGTCTAGATGACAAAGAAAGAACTTTAAAGACTACTATTACTTTTAAGAATTATTGGAGAACTTTTACCTGTTCCTAAATCCCCCACTTCCTGGAGATATGCCACAGAAGCTAAGACTGCTATCCTTGGCCACAATATGGCAACCAGGTTCTAGCCTTTCTGTAAAGTGCAGATACCACCAGGGCACATTTTGGGGTTTGTTCTGTGCCTGGGTTTGCTACAGGTAACAGTAATGACAAGGTCACCACCCTACTTGACCATTCCCATATCTCCAACACTCACCCTTGTAATACCACTAGCAATCTGGTCTTCTTTCGGATGTAAGCTGACTGACGGGTAGAGCGATTCTGTTGGGCCTCCAGGGCACTGGAAAGGTATTTTTGGAAGTGGGCAGCATGAAAACATTCAGAGCTGTCCATGATTTGGCGGTACACCATCCACCTAGAAATGGGAAAGGTAATCTTAGCATAAGACCACCTAGCTTTGAACTTGCTATGCAGCTGAGGATGACCTGGAATTTCTGATCCTCCTGCCTCCATCTCCTGAGTTGCTGGGATTACAGGTGTCTCTACATTAGTTTATGTGATGCTGGGCATTGAACGCAAGGCTTCAGGCATGTTAGGAAAGCACACCCTGAGCTACAACCCCAGATCTCATTCCCTTATTCTTCAGGTAATTGCTCAGATGTTAACCTTTCAATGAGGTCTTTCCTCACCATTCATTTAAAACTAAAATCCCTGGGCTGGAGAGATGGTTAGGCTGGCAAAGGAACTTGCTGCTAAGCCTGATCACTTGAGTTCAATTCCTGGGACTAACATGGTAGAAAGAGAGAACTAATTCTCAAAAACTGTTCTTTGATCTCCACACATGTGCAACATGGCACATGCACACCCACACAAACAATAAAAAAATGCAAAAAAATAAACAAAACCAGAACTCCACTCAAAGTCAAAACTTCCTGTACTTTTCTCTGCTTTTATTTTTTTCCATAGCACTTTTTGGTTTTGGTTGGTTCTGACCTGGTATTCACTATGTTGTCAAGGTTGGCCTTGAAGGCATGGCAATCCTACTATCTCAGTCTCCCAACTGCTTGGATTACAGGAATGTGCCACATACCTGACTTCCACAGCACTTTTTGTTAACTAATACACTATGTCTTCCTTACCTAGTTAACTACCTTCTCAAACTATAACATAAACTTCTATGATAGCAGAGATTTTCTTTTAAAAAAAAAAACTTTACTATTTTTATGTGTATGAGTGTTTGTCTGCATATAAGTACACCACATGCATAAAATGCCTGTAGAGGCTGGAAGAGAGTGTTGGATCCCCCGAAACTGGGGTTATTTGCTGTTAGCTGCCATGTAAGTGGTGGGAATTGAACCTGGATCCTCCAGAAGAACAGCAAGTATTCCTAACTGCTGAACCAGCTCTCCAGCCCTTGAGAGCAGGTATCTTGTCTAATTTTTTCTCTAATGTAGTCCTTCACACTCAGAGTAGTGTCTGGACTACAGGAAGCACTATGCACAGTGTGTTAGCTGAACAGATGGGTGAGTGACTACTCTATCAATATATCATGCCAAATACACATCGAAGGTTTTCCTATACCAGAGTAGGCCCAGGAACACAATTTCTTTCCCCAAAGAAAAAGAGGAAGCCATACTAACCTGCCATATTCTTTATGAAAAGTGACCAGAAAAGCACAGAGTTGGCTAGCATGACAGCCAGGGAGGCCAGTTATAATGTTGATGATTATCTACACAAAAGAAAAGTCACATGGTTTCCCAATTCAACTGAGAAGAACACTCTGCAAAAGGTTAAGAGAACTGATTTCCAGAGCTAGGCTCTGTGGGTTTGAAGCTCAAAACCATCATTCATTAGCTCTGTGACTTAAGGCCAATAGCAAAGCCTAATTTACAGGGTAGGTGTGAGGACTAATAGAGTTAATTTATACAAAGTCCTTAGAACAGTGTCTGGCACATAGCAAATGCTATATAAAAAGTAGCCTTATAGCCTGGTGTGGTAGTGCATGCTTTCAGTCTCTGCACTTCGGAGGCAGAGGCACATATATCTCTGTGAGTTTAAGGCTGGCCTGGTCTACATAGCAAGTTCCAGGCCAGCTGGGGCTACAAGGAGGCCATCTCAAAAAGATACACACACACACACACATATATGTACAAATACTTTCTAAATACACACACACACACACACGTGTGTGTGTGTGTGTGTGTGTGTGTGTGTGTGTGTGTATTTAGAGAGTCTACCTGCTTAGGATCTCAGATCTCTTTTGTAAAGTAGACTTTCAGGATATTATGTTTATCACATTTCTTAGGAAAACACTGAGCAGAAAGGAAGTCTAGAACAGAAATGTCCCCAGCTATACTGATGTGGTATATGTGGTGAGGAGAGGCGCTGTACTGGGTTCTTCTGTCTAGATGGCCATGCCCTCAGAACAACATGGCCTGGGTTAGATCAAAACTCCTTGGGTATGAGGACTTTGGACTCTCATAGAAGAAAAGAAGCCATGTAGTCTCATTTACCAGCACATGAAAACAGGATCTTCTTCAGGTAGATATTCTAATGCCATTTAAGAAATTTACTTAAAGACAAAGGGTCTAGTAGAAGACAAGGATCATGCAATCGCTGGAGAATGTCTAACAAATGGCAAGGCCTATCACGGCTTGTCTATTAGAAGTTTTTGTTTTTGTTTGCTTTTGAGACAAAGTCTCACTCTACAGCTGGCTTGAAACTCACTATATATAACCCAGGCTGGTTTCAAACTTATCCTCCTGCCTCAGTCTCCTGAAAGCTAAAATTACAGGCATGAACCATCATATCTGGCTATATGTTTTATTTCACAACACAAAGGACTCATTAAGATAGACCCAGTAACAGATATCTTATACTAAAGCTAAGCCTGGTGGCATTTGGAAGCAGGGATGATCACATAAGCACAGAGATAGCTGTTGGATGCTTTAGCTTTTCTGGGAATCCATGTTTTGCCCCTCTGCTCAAGGCCTCTATACTGAATCCTTTTTGCTCCCTGGAAAGGGCTTCATGTAACTGATATGTTATTTTCTTCCCAACCAAGCTTTTCCCATCTTGTTTTCTATTCCTCTATTCTTCTATTCCTAGTGCCCAGTTTTCAGTCCCTTAAATCACAACACATGTATATAGCCAAAGTTTTCCTTTTTTTTTTTGAGCAATGTTATGAAGTTTTTGTTTTTGTTTGCTTTTGAGACAAAGTCTCACTCTACAGCTGGCTTGAAACTCACTATATATAACCCAGGCTGGTTTCAAACTTATCCTCCTGCCTCAGTCTCTCTTATGAAGAAGAGATTTTAGCATAAATTTAAGTATGGGTATTAACATAAAGAGAAGTGCCCAGCAAAAGAAGAGTATAAACCCCAAAATGTAATGTGGGTATGGTTTTCTCAAGAGTTGCCTACTTTCTTATTTTAAGGCCTGTCCTATCACACGTTTTTTCTTGGAGACAGGGACTTACTATGCATCACTGGCTGGTCTGGACTTATTGTATAGACCAAGCTGACCTGGAACTCACAAAGATTCCCATCTCTCTGCATCCCGCGTGGTGGGATAAAAGGCATGTACCAACACACTTGGCCTGTAGCACCTTTTAAATAAAATATCAAAAGTATGTATTTTCAAGTTTTTTACCCTATTTTCTAAAGGAAAATAGATATTTATAATCACTTAGTGCTATCTCCTTTTGTATCTGAGTTATTTTCTGGACTTGCACAGAAATAAATGCTGTCTTTGACTCCACTATGATATATGGCTTCCAAAGGAACAGTGGGGAGAAGGTCAAGAGGAAGGAAGCATGGGAAAGGAGCACTGGGGAGGACAACATTTAGAGCACCATCTCACCCTGGTGACTGCAACAACAACAGGTAACATGGGCATCCTTCTCTTTATTAAGAAGTACTATATGGCTGGGCATAATATGCTTAGCATTCTGGAGGCAGAGGCAAGTGGATCTATGTGAAATAGAAGCCAGCCTGGTCTACATAATGAGTTACAGGCCATCTGGGGCTACAGGAAGACCCTGACTCAAAAAGACCAAAAAAAAAAAAAAAAGAGAGAGAGAGAGAGAGAGAGAGAGAGAGAGAGAAGTACAATATCATTCACTAATAGATAAGTCCTCGTCACAACCAGAAAGACTGACAGCACAAGAACGCTCAGAATTTAAAAAACCTAGAGAAGCAAGGGGCAGGCATGGCAGGGTTTTATCACTGTCATGGGACCCAAGAGTCATCATACAGAGTGGGTTTCATGTGTATCATTCTCAGTATTAAAGGAGGTGGAGATACTTCTAGAAGGACAGAGCTCCTTTGATTAACTGATATAGGTTTGCAGGATTATCCTCTTGTGAACTGCCAGCATGTTTGGCGAGCTCCTCTACCTTGTCATTTTCTAATCTGTGAGCAGGGCTGATTTCAGCTTGCTGCAACAGAATTGGAAGATGGGTTTGCATCACAGGCTCCTGACTAATGCTGCTGATAGCAAAATGCTGAAGAAACCTAGAAAAACAAAGATAATGTTATGTTATTGTCACCAACCTTTCCTGATATGTTCACTTACATTAGCAACTTGTTACCTAAATGTTTAAAAATCAGGCTTAAAGAGCTTCTCTCTTCAGCATGAAATTGTACATGGCATGTTACTACTATCTTTTTCAAGTATTCCTAAGAATCTATAAAATAGAGGCGCTTATAAAGGACCAACCTGAGGTTTCTGACATTTCAAAGCTGAAACATTATACATCACAAGTCAGATACATAGAACTCACCAGTCCAACTCAGGAAGTTTGGCTGAGAGCAGCTTTAGAGAGCTCCACTTCTCCCCAGCAGGATGGCTCAGGGCACTGAAGAGCTCTTGTGCCCTGGAATGCCTAGAATATCAAAGCTCACAGATCAAACTTTCATCTCCCTGCAGCATTTTACATAACTAGCTCTGAAGCTTCCAAGTCTGAGTCCCCTAACGTAACAGTCAATATTCCCAAAATAAGGAGCTCATAGACCTAAACAAAATGTGCTATTAGTGCGTGAAAACTGGCTTTCCCATATAGAAAGGCTGGTCTGAAGGCTTTTAAGAGTAGTACAGGTTTTGATACCCTATCCCCCACTACCAAGGATCTCATGTAACCTAGGTTAGTTTCTAATTTGACATGTAGGTGAAGATGACCTTGAACTTCTGATCCTCCTGTCTCTACCTCCCAAATACTGAATTACAGGAATGTACCACCATGTCTGGTTTATGTGGTGCTGGGGATCAAATTCAAGGCCTTGGCATGCTAGGCAAGCACTCTACCAACTGAGCCACATCCCCCAGCTCTGATTTAATCTGTCTTGTTGTATTTCCCCAAGGACACTGGTTACCTGCATTTTGGCAACAATGAGTACTGACTCTTTCAGAAGCCAAGACCCCTCTGTTACATAATGTAAGTCATCCTGTAGAGAGAGCATACCCACACAAGCTTAGGATATGAGCACAAACACTGAAGGCAGTCACTTACAATCTCTTTTGTTCCACAGATAATCCATCTTCCTGGATCACTTTTAAAGAGAAGCCTGGGTTGTCTTGCTGTTGCCAGAAGGAGAAGACCTAAACAAAACAGAATTTCAACAAAGAACACTTTAAACCCAACAAGAGGATATAGAATCCACATGAGATTTGATGACTATTGAAAATCTTACAGTGTTAGTGCACAGAAAAACCATTATCACAGACAAATTTGCTTCAAAAATCAGGAAGCAATTCTGTTCTGTACTTCTCAGAGTCAGAGATGCCTTTCTGGGTTTCTCTTCCCAGAGTCCTCCACAAGCCAGGAAGCCTAGAAGAAAGTGTCATGAAACACTGTTCTGCTGCAAGTGCATGCTTCCTCCCAAGTAACAGGGACAGAAGGCACAGTGATTTAAGAAACTCCTTAGAGTGCCTCCTTAGAGGCACTCATACGGCCGAGGGACTCCATCTAAAAGGCAGACTCTAGGTTCCCAGATTGAAAGGAAAAGCAGAAGCAGTTAGAGGGCACAGAAGGCCAAGGGAGGACACAGACTGTGCCAAGAAGTCACTCCAGCCAAGGCTGGTTCTTGTTCCTTTATATTCTGTGACTCTAGTCTGAGGAAGGCATACTGCTCCTTCACAAGTTGCTGTAATCACATTCTTCCAAGAATTTCCATCAGTAGACTTTGGCTACTGTGTAGTCTCTAAGTATGTTGTATAATTCTTTTTGGTCTTTAGAATCATTGTCAGAGGCCCATGCTAGCCTCACACTCACCATGTAGCTAAGGCTGGTCTTGAACTCCTGATTCTCCTGCTTCTATCTCTAAAGTGCTGCAATTATAAGCATGCACTACTATGCTTGATGGGGTCATTCTTACTAAATTCCTTCCCTTATGCAATAAGTGCTAAGCATGTATAATGGGCAGCTACCATGTGAGACCATTTGCAAAGGCAGGGACTATAGTCTATAGGGAAGGAGAACATGGGGTGGGACAGAGAGCTCTAGCCCAAGAAGGAGGGTTCATTATTCAATAAAAAGAAAATTCATCTGATTAGGATTTAAAAAGGGACAAAGCAGATCTCTCTCAAAGGTTTTGTTCAGTAACAGATGTGCTTTTCAATTTCCAGTTATGGGAGACATTGGCTGTATAGGGGTGTCTTTTTCAGTGAGGGCAAAGTTCCACTAAAGGCCCAAGCTAGGCTTAAACTCACAATTCTCCTGCCTCAATTTCTGGGAATAATGAATACGTAGGTGTTTATTTTCCTAAACTGAAGTTTAATCTCCAAATTCCTCCTAAGGTATTACTTTTTGGGGGGTGAGGAGTAGAGGAAAATTTGAGACGGAGTCTCATGTAGCCCAGGCTGGCCACTATGTAGGCTTTCACCACTCAATGGCAATAGTACCATTCCCAAACTCAAAGGGATTATCTAAGTACTTACCTACATACCCTCACCACTCCTCTTAACATGTTTTATTTTGGACACAAGGTCTTAAACATCCCAGGATGACCTTGAACTCCTAATCCTCCTGCCTCTATGTCCCAGGTACTGGGATTACAGGCTTGTATTACCACATGTAGCTTCAATCCTCGCTTTAGTCACTCAGTTAGCTCCAAGACACTTTCTTACCATCTACATTGCTAAGCGGGAGAAAAGGTAGCTATTCTGCTAAATGGTGACTGATACTACCTCTGAGTAAAATGCTTGATATATCTTTGATTTGGGGAAAAGGACAATCATCAGAAAATTGCTTGATCCATGGAACTGAACTGGGAGATGAGGAAGTAATGAGCTTCTGAAGTCTACGAGAAGAGCAGCCACTATACTGGTAGAATCCTAAAGAGAAAAAGAGGAGCATTAGCAAGAGGAGTTATTCAAATGATTCTAGTCACACTACTAGTGTGAACAGATACAGGGTCAATTCATTCCATTTATTTCCACAGTTAATGACTTACTGAATTCAGTAACAGATGTGCTTTTCAATTTCCAGTTATGGGAGACATTGGCTGTATAGGGGTGTCTTTTTCAGTGAGGGCAAAGTTCCACTAAAGGCCCAAGCTAGGCTTAAACTCACAATTCTCCTGCCTCAATTTCTGGGAATAATGAATACGCAGGTGTTTATTTTCCTAAACTGAAGTTTAATCTCCAAATTCCTCCTAAGGTATCGCTTTTTGGGGGGTGAGGGGTAGAGGAAAATTTGAGACAGAGTCTCATGTAGCCCAGGCTGGCCACTATGTAGTGGAGGATAACCTTACACTTCTGATTATGCTGCCTATTGATTCCAAGGGCTGGAATCAAGGTATGAGTTATCTCATACATTTGATTTGTCGATATTTTCTCCCATTCTATGGGTTGTTTTTCAACTCTTTTGAGAATCTCTTTTTAAAAAATATTTTATTTATTATTTTTATTTTATGTGTATGAATGTATTGCTTGCATGTAAGTGCACCTGTATTGTGCAGTGCCTGCAGAGGACAGAGGAGGGCGTTGGACCCTCTGGAACTGGAGTTATGGTGGGTGTTAGCTTCCATGTGGCTGCTAGGAATTGAATCTAGGTCCTCTACAAGAGCAGTCAGCACTTTTAACCACTCTGAGTCATCTCTCCAGCCCTTGAGAATCTCTTTTGATATACAGAAGCATATAAAATATTGGGGGAGTCTTGCTGTATAGCTCAGAATGGCCTAGAACCCACATTTCAGCCTTTCAAGTGTTGGAATTATGATTATAGGTATGTACCCCACTATACTCAGCTGGAAGCCTTTTTTTTTTTTTTTTTTGAGATAAGGTCTCACTATGTAGCACTGACTGGCCTGGAACTCACAGAGACTTGCTTGCCTTTGCCTCCTGAGTGCTGAGATTAAAGGCATGTACACACCTGGCACTAGAACCTTAACTAAACAACAACAAAAAAATTATAGTATATATGGCTACAGGCGTGCCACAGAAAATGTACAGAAGTCAGAGGAAAACTTGAGAAGTTAGCTCTCTTCTTCTACCATGGATCTGGCGATCTAACTCCAGTTGTAACTCCCCAATTTTAGGGTTTTGCCCTCAGGCTGTGCCTTTTATAAACAGATGCTTTGTGGAGATTCTTTTTTGGGTGTGTGGTTTTGTTTTGTTTTTTGAGTCAGGGTCTCCCTGTGGCCCCAGCTGTCTTGGAACTCACTATATAGACTAGGATGGCCTTGAACTCACAGAGATCTGCCTGCTTCTGCCTCCTGAGTGCTGAGATTAAAGGCAAGTGTCACCATGCCTGGCCTGTTTTGTATTTGAAACAGTGTTTCCCTGTAGCCCCAGCTGTCCTGGAACTCTCAATATAGACCAGGCTGGCTTAGATCTCACAGAGACCGACCTGAATCTGTCTCCAGAGTATGGGCTACCATACCTAGCCTGCAGTTTTTTTTTTTAAGAGATAGTTTTAGATTTATTTGTGTGTGTGTGTTGTGTGTGCAAGCATGTGTGCCACACTGCATGTGCAGAGGACAACTTGCAGGACTCAGTTCTCTCATTCCACCATGAAAGTCCTGGATATTGAACCCAGGTTGTCAGCAAGCACGATCTTGCTGTACTATCTCATCAGATCCTGACTACTTCTTATGTTATACAAAATCATTTATCTTATATTTTCATATCCTATTTAAACTTTTTATTTTAGTGTATGGATGTATTGCATGCACATGTGTAAGTTACCAGTGTCATGCAATGCCCGAGGAGGACAGAAGAGAATGTCAGACTTCCTGGAACTGGAGTTACAGGTGGTAGTGAGTCACTGGGTGTAAATGCTGGGAACTGAACTCAGGATTTAGGGAAGAGCAGAAAGTGCTCACCATTCTAGAACTGTTTTGTTTTTTTTTTTTCCTTTGAAAAAATATTTTTTGTTTTTATTAGTGTGTATGTGTATGTCCACCCACAAGGGTCAGAAGGGTAAAATACTCTGGAGCTGATGTAACAGTTGGGTTAGGGTTAGTTGGCTGTGATGTACCCAAAGTGGGTTCTGGGAACATAACTCAGGTCTTCTGGAAGAACAGTAAGTACTTTTTTTTCCCTATCATTTTTGAGACCTGTGGCCCCAGCTGTCCTGGAACTCACTATGTAGACCAGAGTGGCCTTGAACTCACAGAGATCTGCCTGCTTCTATCTCCCAAAGTGCTGGAATTAAAGACAAGTAGTAAGTACTCTTAACCTCCGAGCCATCTCTCCAGTCCTTCTAGCACTGTTTTTTAAAGGAGTCATCCTTTGTTTTTTTGATGTTGAAAGACTGTTATAAAAGCTAACATCAAAATACTTGGGCTGGAGGGATGGCTCAGTGATTAAGAGCATTTGCTATTCTTCTAGAGAACCTCAGTTTGGTTACCAGGACCCATGTTGAGTGGCTCACATTCACTTGTAACCCCAGCTCCAGGGGATCTGATACCCTCTTCTGTCCCACTCCCAGATGGCATACATATTAACAGGCATACAAAAATAAAAATAAAAAACCCAAATCAGGTGGCTCATTAACTATCTATAACTGAAGCTCCAGGGGATCTGACCTTCTTTTCTGACCTTTGCAGGCAACTGCACTCATGCACAAAGCCACACAAAGACAGATATATACACATAATTAAAACATACTAAGTAAAATGAATGCATGGGGCTGGAGAGATGGCTCAGCAGTTAAGAGCACTGGTTGTTCTTGCAGAGGACCCAGGTTTGGTTCCCAGCACCCAAATGGCAGCTAATAATTTCCATAATTCTAGTTCCATGGGATCTGATGTCTTCTTCGGTCTCCATGGGCATTGTATGCATGTGGTACATGTATGGTACATTGTATGCATCAGGCAAAACACTCATACACATAAAATAAATAAATAAATTTTAAAAACCCTTAATTTAATAAGGCCATCCAATCTGCTCCACTGATCTGCCCAAATTTCTGAAGAGCCTTTAATGTAATATGGTTTATATCAAAGAAAAACTTGATCATTAATTAATATGTTGAGTCATCTAGCCAAACCATTTTTCTTTACTTCTGTTCTGGTTGCCAAACAGGCTGCCTTTGAGGCTGAGACCAAGGTAAGTGGAAGGTCTGCTTTTTACTTCTGTGTTGTACTGAGAGAGACAGACTGTGCTTTGGCCAGTGAGGACAAGCTGAGAGGAACTCAGATCCATTCTTCTTAAAGGGAAGAGTAAGTATTGGTACAGACTGGCAAGATTAAGGATGGTTCTAAGGGTTGCACTTTCATGGTGGTGGGTTAAGCCTGTGTATGAGGGAGAGATGTTAACACTCATGGGGAAAATGAACAATTTTTACCTTTTAGGCCTACTTACAATTCTTTCTCATGGCTAAGGAAATAGGTAGAACCCTATTAATGTCAGAGGATGAACTTCTTTTAGTTCTGAAGTGTATGAACCTTGTGTTTTTGTGAGGGTTCTTTTCAGGCTACTTTCTACTTCTCTTTGGGATGGGTGAAGTGGGTATGGACCCAGAAGGCCTTTCTAACAAAGCATATAAAAATCATAAAAATTCTGAGAGTGACAGTCCTTCTACCATCCTTGTTGGCCTGTGTCAATAGTTATTCTGTTTCTTGATATCCTGCCACAAGACAGTAGTGAAGGGTTTTTAACTGGTTTTCCCCTCAGAAAAATGGGTTATCTTCCAGAGCACCAAAGCCAGGGGTTAATAAAACACCTACTCCATCATAGAAGGAAACAGAATTCACATGATCCTTGGAAATGATGATACTTCCATAGTGACGGTGAGAAAACAGAAGGCCACTCGAGAAGAAATGTACATTCCCTAGAAGAAAAAGAATGCTGGTCAGAGCTGGAGTGTTAGATCCTTAGGGAGAGATTCCAATGTCCTCCTTGCAGGTACTAGAGTGATAATATAACCTCCCTGGTAGGAGAGAGAAGAGATACTCTAAAGAGAAACACTTGTGCTCTTCCTTTTGGCTATCAGGCTATGGAAACAATAGACTCCAAAGAATTAAAATTTCCTCAAGAATCTCATGCTGGAAGAAAGGAAAGGCTGCAGTCCTGATGTCTACCAGAAGAGGGACTCACCTAACCTCCCAGGAAAAAATTTCACACAGTTCTGAAAATTTATCAGATCAATAGGCAGGACAGACCAGAGCTAAGATATTGGTGGGCCTGTACCCTGAACAAGACTGCTTAATTATGCATTTTGTTGCCCTCTATTTAAACTTAAATCTCAGGATAGGGATGTAGCTCAGTTGGCAGAGTGCTTGCCTAGCATACATGAAGTCTGGGTTCAATCCCCAGCACCTCATATAGCTGTGTGCAGTGATGGTACATGAATATAGTCCTAGGACTCAGGAGGTGAAAGTAGAAGGATCAGGAGAGTTCAAAGTCATCTTTCAACAAAGAAAGTTCAACGCCAGCTGCATGAGACCCTGCCTCAAAAACCAACCAACCAACCAACCAACCAACCAACCAACCAACCAACCAACAAGTTAAAACCCTACACATACAATAAAACAAAAACAAAGAACCCTAAACTTCATGCCAGTACCCCTAAGACAGACCTGAGTATTGCTGAACTCCATTATTTGTTCCTTGCTTTTTACTATTATTCATCTCTTTAATTGGCAGATTGGAGATGGGTGGCTAGGCTTAGCTTGTTGGGCAGCCAGACTAGGCTTTTACCCTAAAAACCTCAGGAGTAATAACTAGAAATCATATTGGTTGTTCTTATATTATGTAATTTATATGTTTATCCTTGTACCCCAAGGAAGACAAAGTAAACTTCCAGAGCCTCAAATAGAAATGAAACCACAAACACAAGTCTTTTCATAAGAATGAGAAAAAATAGACTGGGTGTGGCAGCTCAGTATATGCTTATAATTCAGCATCTGGAAACTAAGGCAGAAGGACTGCCATGAGTTTAAGATCAGCGTGGGCTATATATTGAGTACAAGGCTAGCCAGAGCTAAAGAATAAAACTCCATCTCAAAGAATAAAAAAGAAAAAACAAGCATAAATAATGTCAGCTGAGGTAGAAGAACAAAACTGACATTCCTTTTTGGGTGTTATATTAGATACTTTTTTGTTGATGTAATAACCACCATGACCAAGGCAACTTATAGAAGGGAAGAGTTTACTGGGCTTACGGTTCCAGAGGGATAGGAGTCAATCATGATGGAGGAAGCATGACAGGAGGGAGAGTGAAGGGAGGGTGAAAAGGAGGTGGGGAGACTGAAGAAATTAAAGAAGACAGCTCTTTGGCCTTTGTTACCCCTTAAGATTATGTCTTTGAGTAGAAAATGGAGGCAGGATGGAAAGACAGGGAAAATTATAGGGACATGGGAAGGGAAAGAAGCTCATTGTCCTAGAGTCTGGCTCTGTCTTTTCACCAGCAAGAATTTTAGCACAATTAATAAGATTTACTGTGAAGGTTGCCAACATAGAGATAACATTTTTCATATATAGTTATTTTATGCTACAACAGCGATGAACCAAGCTGCAGGTCTAAATGTCTGATCTTGGCTATGGCCTCATTCTGTTTCCCAGACATTTTCTGTGACTCTCAAACAACACTATTAATAGTTTTTATGGTAAAGATGCCCGACATTCCCGTGTCCCTGTGCTCTAGAATTTTACCTTATCAACTGCAGTCCTGTCAAGTGCTACTTTGTGATCTCATTTAGGTTCCTTAGCAACCTTTTGAAGGTAACAGCTTCAAAACCGTCCCAAATCCTACACAGACTATGAAGTACAACTCTGGTAGAGAAACCTATGTTCAGACTCTCAGGTATGCCGTGTTCTTCTCAAGTGCCTCTTTCCTTCTCTTAATTCTCAAGCTTAAAGTTTATTAAGTTGCATTGTTGAAATTTGTCATTTGGTATTGGAATATATTATTTGTTCTTTTGAAGCATGGTCTCCCTGCAGCCCTGCTGGTCTGGAATTCCCTACGTAAATCAGGTTGGCTTCCATCTCACAGAGATGTACCTGCCTCTGCCTTCTATATGCTGGGATCAAAGGTGTGCACCACTATGCCTGGCCCTTGGAATATATTCTTAAATAAATTTGGTTATGTAACACATCATTTAAATGTGCATTTCTTGCTTTATTTAAAAACTTATCTATTCATTTTTTATTTACGTATATGAGTGTTTTTTGTCTGCATGCATATTGATGTACCACATGTGTGCAATGCCCGTGGAGGACAGAAGAAGATGCTGGATTCTTTTGGAACTGGAGGGACGGTTGCTGGCCATCATATGGGTGCTGGGAACTGAACTCAGGTACTCTGCAGCCAGTGCAATTAACTGCTGAGCCATCTTTTTTGCCCCTCTTGCTGTACTTTTTTGCTAATGACTTGCTACATGCTGTTTGTTGCTCTGTTTTGTTTTGGAGACAGGATCTTCCTGTAGCTCCAGCTAGCCTGGAATTCTCTATGTAGACCAGGCTGGTCTCAAACTCTGTCTGCCTATGCCTCCTGAGTGCAAGGATTAAAGGTATGTACCACCACACTGGGCTACTTGAGTTTCTTATATATACTTTATACAATGGAAATAATATTATATAAAAACCAAGTGAGAGCAATTTTCTCTTTCTCTTTTCTCCTCCCTCTCTTTCTTTTTAAAACAGGGTCTCACTGTGTCACCCTGTCTAGCCTGGAACTCACTATGTAGACCAGGTGGTCTGGAACACAAAGAGATCCATGCACTTCATTCACTTTTGCCTCCCAAGTGCTGGAACTAAAGGTGTGTACCATCATACCCGGCTATCATCTTATTCTACACAAAAACAAACCACTTCTCTATGTAATCATGATATATGATAAAAAGTGGGCTGGTGAGATGGCTCAGAGGGTAAAGATGCTTGCTGCCAAGCCTGAAGACCTGAGTTGAATTCAATCCCTGGGACAAATAAGATGGAAGAAGATAAATGACTCCTCCAAATTGTTCTCCAACCTCCACACATATGGGCACTGTCTCTCTGTCTCTTTCTCTGTCTCTCTCTCTCTCTCTCTCTCACACACACACAAAATAAATGTAAAATCATCTCAAAAAGTGGATTGTATAAAATAACTGGTGATAATCAGTTCAGTGGTCAGACTTAGAAGAAGGTCGTAACCAAATCACCAAAAAAAAAAAAAAAAAAAAAAAAGGTTGTAGTCACTGGTGGTCTGCTACTGGTTTCATCCACTACAGCTTTCTGAATTCTGGTAAAATCATTGTATCTGAGAAGTTTGCTCATCAAGTCAATTAGATGCACTGAAAATTACAGTATCTATAGCAGCCATTGGTAAACAGAACAGGTCAATTCTTCTGCCTGACAATGCCTGACCTCATGTCACACAATCAACACTTCAAAAGTTGAATGAAGAATTGAGATGATTCAGCAGGTAAAGATCCCTGCCATTAAACCTGATGACCTGAGTTCTATCTCCAGAACCCACATTTTAGAAGGAGGGATCTATCTCCTGAAAGTTGTCCTTTGACCTCCACTGTGTGCTGTGGAACTTCCCCAACATCCTCCCACAATAAATAAATTAAAATGCAGCAATATTTTTATTTAGTTACATTAATTAATGTGATCTAATATAATTAAGGTGGGCATGGTGGTGCATGCCTTTAATTCTGCACTCAGGAAGCTGAGGCGGGCAGATCTCTGTGAGTTTGAGGCCAGCCTGGTCTATACAGCAAGTTCCAGACTAGCCGGGGCTACAGGGAGACCCTGTCTCAAAAAACCAAACCAAATTATACCACATCAAACCAATCAAACCCCGTAAAATAAAAATAAGTAAAGCTGAACCATCAGGCTACTAAGTTTTTGTTCATTCACTATATTCAATTGGCCTGTCGCTAACCAACCTCTTCATGCATCTTGACAACTTTTTGCAAGGAAAATGCTTTCCAAGAGTTCACTGAATCCCAAAGCATAGATTTTTACACTACAAGTATAAATGAACTCATTTCTCATTGGCAAAAAATGTACTGATCATAATGATTCCTATTTTGCTTAACAAATATGTATTTGAGCCTAGTTATGACTTAAAATTCACAGTGTCCCAAACCACGATTCTTTTTGCACAAACCTAGTACATAACAATAGTGTTAAGAGCACTGGCTGCTCTTGCAGATGACCTGAGTTCAATTCCCAGCTCCACATGGTGGCTAAAAACTGTCTGTAACTCCAGTTCTAGGGAATCTGATGCCCTCTTCTGGTCTGAGAGAGCATTGTACATGGGTGCACTTACATAAATGCAGGCAAAACACTCATACACATGAAACAAAAATTTTAAAAAATCCCTGAGAAGACAAAGTTCTTTCTTTCTCTCTCACACCACACTGGATGTACTGTTTTAATAAACAGACTACGTTTTTTGTTGGAGGAACTGTTCCAAGAAAAATCAGAAAGGAACAGTTCTGAGAAAAGATTAGATTCATTCTCTGTTTTAAACAACTCTAAAAGTTTAGTCTTTCTTGAATTAGGGACTGCTGAACTGTGGTATCTCAAACATCCCTTGAATTCTAAGCCCAAGACCTGTTTAAAAAAAGGGGAGGGGGCTAGATATTTATTCTGAGGGACATGCTGACCTTATCATCTAAGGAAGCAGGGGTTCACGTTATCACCTTATAACAAGTAGTCTGGTTTTGATACAGGGGGAAAAGTCCCTTATGGGTTCTTAGTCTTATTCATAAAAGAATTTAAAAATAAATTTAAACATAAGTGTTTAAGTGGCAAATAGCCTCAGAAAATTAGCTGGGATATACTCCCCAGTGTATCTGTTGAGAAAACTCACCTTTCCAGTTTCCCCAGTAAAACATTTGGTCATAGGACCACCCTTAGGGAGGCAAGTTCACCTTAAGTTATACTAAAGAGATGGGTGGAATACCTAGTATGTTAATGAGGCAGTGAGTTTTTCCAGCCTTCAATGGCACTTTCCAGTGCTGTGCTCTAATTCTTGGCCCAGAGAATGCAGTCACTGGCCAGGTAAGTAAATTTGACTGATTTGGAACATCTGGAGTCTGAGTGGTCCTTCCCAGAAAGCCTGAGCACCAGAACTTTAGCTTTTGGACAATTTTATTAGAATTTAAAGAAAAATCCTCAGGGCAGGTGAGCTGTAAAACTTGAGGAGTAGAAGAGGGGAGAAGGAAGGAAGCCACGAAGCCATGCTGGTTTGGAGCCGGCATGGAGGTCAGACATGTGGCAGACTAGCAGCTCCATGGCAGAGAAGGGAAGGGAGTTTTAGAGAAAAAGGTAAAGAATCCAAAATGTTGAAGAAGTCCAAAGTATTAGGAAATTCATGGTTAGAAAGAGATATAAAAAGTAGAGATTATACTTTTCTGAAGAATTTAGAAAGAGGACACACAGAGTCACATGTCTGTGGCCTGGTTCCAGAGCACTGCCCTAAGAAGTACGGATTATGGGAATCTCATTAAAACACTAAAATATTCCACCAAGCTCTTTAGCACAACTTAAGGTGAACCGCCTTCCTAGGAGTAGTCTTGTGAACAGGTGATCTGGAAAAACTGGGAAGTTCAGATTCTACTCGGGCCAGAGATTGTTATTCTCTTGATCCAGTTTTAAGGGTTTTTTTTTTTTTTTTCTTTTCTCCCCTAGAGTAACAATGCCATCTTGGAAAGTTCCTCTATTCTGGTTAAACAATGATACTTCCCAAACTAAAGTGATCTGGTTTTGAGAACTAAAGTAACTTGTTTTTCTGGATTCTTACTCTTCCCATCCCGTTGACCCTCAGTAGTGGTCAGCCATAAGAGATGTTTATCAATCACCTGGCATTCTTTTTTGAAACAATGTATTTTATTTATTTTTATTTAATGTATATGAATGTATTGCTTGCATGTGTGTAAGTGCATCCCTGCTGTGCACTGCCCACAGAGGTCAGAAGAGGGCATGGGATCCCATAGAATTGGAGTTACAGATGTCTGTTAGCTGCCATGTGGGTGCTGGGAATTGAACCCAGGTCCGCTACAAGAGCAGTCAGTGCTCTTAACTGCTGAGCCATCTCTCTAGCCCCTCACCAGGCATTCTTTAAATAACTATCTCTGGCAGCCACCAACTTCCAGCAATAAAGGGAGACTCTACTCCTCTCCCCCTTTTCTTTAAATTTGCTCCTTTCTCTTTCCTGTGTTGTGTTGAACCCACTCCCCAACCTTCCTCCACCACAAACTCATATCCCTTAGAGCAACTCTTAACAGAGACCACCTCCAGTGTACTCATTGAATCCAATATTGGTTGATCCAAATTTAGGTGAATTTTAAGATCCGACATCTTCAAGGAACTCTTCTTTTCTGACCTTATGCCAGGTGGACCTATCAGAAACCTTGGCACCAGGTGGAGAGTTTTCCCTGGACTGTCCTCACAGGTCCCCCTCAAAAGGATCTTCCTCCTCCTCTCAATAGGCCCCTTATTAAACAGAGTCACTGAGTCAGGATATGTGTCTTCTTTTGTTCTGATTTCAATTGAGAGAAAAAAAAAATCTCCTTTCTCATCCTTCCTTATAGCCACAGGCCAAAAATCTTCTAAACTACCTAAAGATTCTTCGTTCTTCGTCATATCTCCTCAAAAAATTTACCAACTCTGCACTAAAGGCAGCCACCAATCACCAGAGGGTGGTATGTTTGATTTCTGTGAACAAAAATTCCTAGTTAAAAAAAAATGCATCTTCAAACTGATCTGCAAGGCTAATCGAGTGATTAGAACTTCAATGATTGGATTGTGGCCGTTTTAACATTGTAGGTCAACAGTCTAATTACAATTTATCTTGGGCCCCTAAACAGCTATTCTTTGTAGACCTCTGGGTCTGATCTAACATCCTGTGACCAACAGATAAAAATCTTTTGTAATGTATTAACAAAACCTTACCTTCCACCAACCAAAAAGCTAAGAGTGTCATCAGATAGCATTTGAGGCCTATAGCAGAATTCTCTTTGCCTACCAAATATATTCACCAATATATTTGAAAACTGTCTTATTTTATGGCTTTCTTTGTTCTGTTATTATAAAAACTTCACAAAACTGCTACCAAGTTGGAACATGGAATCTGTGTTCCTTTGGCTCCAGATCTCTTATCCCCTTCGAGGTGAGAGTTGTGCTTTTGCAGTGACACTTCAGCATAATAGAAAGTGATCTGAGGTTCCCCACATTCAAGCCTTTATCTGACTCCACTCCCTTTGTCCCTGTCTTTATCTTGCTCTACCTTTCAGGCTCAGTTCCATAAAATCCTCCTCACCAGTGCCAGTCTCATGCTACTTTCCAAATCCTATTACTAAAGATCTTCTCCATAAAAACCTTGCAGAATTATTATCTTGCACTGCTTTCCTTCCTAGCCAAACGCCCTGCTCTAGTCAGAGAGCATTCCGTCTTCTCCAGGGTGGTCATTCAGGTTATCTTTCTTTGCTCTCGGGTCTCTCCTCTCCCACTGCCTCTCCTACCATTCTGGCTTCCACCCACAAGCACTCAACTCTTCACAAATGGAAAGTCTACCTCTACCCATCCCCTCTCTGCTGACATGTGGCAAATGTAAAACCAAATTTTACTCTCCATGATAGTCAGATTAGGATGTAGTCTCTTGTTCTTTAGAGCTCACCCCATCTGGCTCACGTTTTTGTTGTTGTGTGTGTTTTGTCTTTTTTTTTTTTTTTTTTGAGACACAGTTTCCCTGTAGCCCTGTAGCCCTCTGCCTGAAACTATCTATCCTGAACTCACTATGTAGACCAGGCTGGCCATGAACTCACAGAGATCTGTCTGCTTCTGCCTCCTGAGTGCTTGGATTAAGGGTTACATTAAAAAAAAAAAAAACAAAAAAAACAAAAAAAACGAATCTTTGTTTAATACATAGACTTCTATACTTCTTCTCTGTCATGCAAGAATCTCTTCAACCACCACTTCCCTTCCTCTCCTCACCTCAAGGGGCAGCTGAAAGACAAAGGCCCAAACCTGCCCACACTCCTCCCCTGCACAGCCGCTCTCAGACATAAAGCAAAACATTGCAGAAAAAATAAAGTTAAGCTGACCAAACTGGCCCCAGACATACCTTTCTTTTACAGGCAGAACTCTTGTCAGAGGCCCACAGTGTCTGCCCAGATATAAAATTTCACTCTATTCTTTCCCTCTGTTCTAGTTTGCCTTCCATCGCGGTGACAAAACACACTGACTTGGGGAGGAGTTTACTTTGCTTACATCTCCCAGGTCACGTATTATCACTGAGGGAGCCCAAGGTAGGAACTCAGGGTAGGAACCTAGAGGCAGGAGCAAAGCACACGCCATGGAAGAATGCTGCTTCCTGGTTTGCTCCCCTGGTCCATGCTCAACCTGCTTTCTTATACAATACAGAACAACTTGCCCAGGGATGGCACCACCCACAGTGGGCTGGGCCCTCCACATTACTCAACAGTTAAGAAAATGCCCCACAGACATGGCCATAGGCAAGTCCAATGGAGGAAATTCCCCAACTGAGGTTCCCTCTATCCAGGTATGTCAAGTTGACACTAAAGCTATCCAGCACAGCCCCCTCAATGGTTAAGTTACTTCAGTATGTTGTCATGTGTTAGCCAGCTGTCAAATGTGATCCTAGGGTTTTTTATCTGCTGAAGTCTTTTTAAGTTCAAAAAAAAACAAATCGCACTGATATCCACTACATAAAGTACACTGATACTATCAGTCTTCATTTTTTTCAATGTGCACATAAATAGACACATATAAACTGTCATATATAAACATCCTAATTTAAAATTCAAAAAAATTTTGTTGTATATGCATATGAATGTATTGCCTGAGTGTATGTGTGTACCTGTGTCATGAAATAACTGCAGAGGCCAGAAGAGGGTGGCAGATCCCCTGGAACTGGAATTTTGAACAGCCACTAGGTGCTGGGAAATGAACCCGGATGCTCTGAAAGAGCAGCCAGTGCTCTTAACTGCTGAGCCATCTGTCCAGCCCCCTAAGGTAATTTAATTTCAAAAACTATATTATCTGCTCAAAGACAAATGGTTCTCTTTCACAGTGTATTTAAAATGATTATCATGTTCTCCTTATAATTACTAGCTATTTGGATACAGTGTACATTTTTTTGTTGTTTTATATATGACTTCTAAAGTCTTAACTTAAAATATAATTGGTTTCAAGATTTTATAAACAAAAATTTAAACATAAAAAGCCATTATATCACCAGGCATGCATATGGATAAAAAGTGTATAGTTGATAAAGGTTAAAAAAAAAAGAAAATATTTTGTAAATATACTGTGTGTGTACATGAATGTGTGTGTGCATACAAGCCTGCAAACACCTAGTCAAGGCACACATGTGGAGGTCAGAGGTCAACTTGGGGAAGCTGGTTCTCTCCTCCACAATATAGGTCCTAAGGATAGAACTCAGGTCTTTAGTCTTGGTAGCAAGCACTTTTAACTTGCTGAGTTATCTAACTGGCCCCCCCTCAATTTTTTTTAATTTATAAAAGATGATTATAATACAGTTCTAACTTAATTATAATTCCTAAGGTCAAAATTCTGTTATAGAAGATAAAACTGATGCCTGGGTTTATTACAAGGAGGTTTTCTTAAGTATTAATTTGCTCTTAGTAATGTTTACAAAAGCTGATTTACAAAAACAAAGATTTGATTTTATCCTTTTACTAAAGCAGACATTTAGAATTTGTGATTACCTTTCTCCAAATGCTAAATATATTTTCCTACTGGGTAAAGCTTTTACTTGTTGAGCACTGCCTTAACAATAATTTTGTCACAAAGAATTATTCCTATTTGGGATATTCCTGCTAAATTACACTATAATCACAAAACTTATTTTGCTGACAAAAACTTAAATCTACTCATAAATTTAGCCCATTATACAAAATTTCACTGTGCCTATGACCTTCAGGCTTCTAGACAGAAAATACACAATTGCCACCAATGAATTTGAGTTTATCACAGTAAGAACCTAAAAAGTAAAAACAACCAAATAATTTTATGAATTGAAAGGACTCCAGAAAAGAAAACAACAATGAACAATACAAAAAAGACTCCCTTACTTAAAGGAAAAGACCATACTCTTACCTTTTTAAAATCTTTGCTACATTTAAGAGATTTTTAAAATTTTGGTTCAAATATTCCTCAAGGATAAAAATAATGCTAGTAAGACTGTAGACATAGATGATTTTGAGTCTTTCTGATATAACTATTTATTTACCCAGACTCTTTACCTTACATAAACTATTTCCCAGGTGTTCATATTTAACCTACTGTAGTTTAAATTATAGTACCGGTCTCCATCTACTATATTTATTTCTTTAAAACATACTATGTTTTTTGTTATTTTAATATTAAATATAATACTTCTATATTATAATTATGTTAGAACGTCAAAGAGTTACACCTATGTTGTCAAACTTCAATGATAAGTGTAGAGAGTTAAGATGTTAAAGATCCAAAGTCATAATTATCATGGGCTATTATAGCCCTTTTATTTTAATTAATTAATAATTTATTTTTGAGACAAGGCCTTACTTCTTAGCTCTGGTTGGCCTGGAACTTGTAGATCAAGTTGGCTTGTACCTTACAGAGATCCACTTGCCTCTGTTTCTGCCTCCTGAGTACTGGGATTAAAAGCATATGCCACCACCCCAGGCAGCCCTTTTAATAGCCAATCTTTTACCTTCCTCTCTATATAAGTTAGTATTCTTGAGATCAAACTCAAAAACTATTTAATTTTATTGAGATCTTTAACCCTACTAAAATCTATACTATCTGATGCCAGCAGAGGCCAGTAGAGGGTGTCCAATCCTCAAACTAGGAGTTACAGCAGGTTGCGAGCTAACCAATGCTAAGTGTTGGGAAACCAAACTCAGGTCCATACTGAAAGAACAGTACATGTTCCTAAACACTGAACTATTGTCTCAGCACCCCCTAGCTGCAAGATATTTTTAATCTAAAAGATTTCTGTCTGGTAAGATTTTGTTCTAAGTTAAAATGGCTGGATGTTTGCAGAGTGGAGGATAAGGACAAAGCTAGGAAGCCTAAACAAATTAGGGAAGATGTAAATTACATTTATCATATATAAAGGAAAATATATAGACAAGATAATTAAAGGTTATTAAAATTTCTAAGGTCAGAGGGTATGGATCTCTGTGAGTTAAATAGTCTTCATAATTAGTTCCAGGTCAGCTGGGGCCACAGGGAGATCCTGTCTCAAAAAGACCAAAAAAATAAATATATAAAATAAATAAATTCTAAGGTCAAAGTTCAATCAAACTTCTATTTAAACAGAATTATCTTAAGTTATTGATCAGATCTTGGAAGCATTTATAAGGACTGACTTAAAGGAACAAAAAAGTACATTTAAGCAGAAATTATTTTAAAATGCTTGGCTTTTAGGCCCGGTATGGCAGTGCATGCCTTTAATCCTAGCACTTGGTAGGCAGAAATAGGCAGATCTCTGGGAGTTCAGGGCCACCCTTGGTCTACATAGTGAGTTTCAGGTCAGTCAGGGCCACACAGTGAAATCCTGTCTCAAAAAAAAAAAAAAAGTTTTTATCTAAATGTTATTTAAAAGTTAAATGTACCCTGTTAGGCATAGTGGAATATACCTTTAATCACTGCACTTGGGAGGCAGAGGCAGGTAGGTGGCTTTCTGTGAGTTTGAGGCCAGCCTGGTTTATGAAGTGAGTTTCAGGGCAGTTAAAGTTATGAAGTTTGACTATCATTAGGAAAAAAAAAAAATTTAGAGTACCAATAGACTGGTGTACTTTCTGGGTAGTTCAATAACCATATTTGGAGGTCTATATCTATGTGGACAGAGGGCCTAAAAGAAACAATATTTTGACTCTTGACTTCCAAGGTCAACTAAATCCTAGAGGATTATGGAACATTTCTTCAAATGTCACATAGCTCTGGTAAATCTGGCGAATCATTCCTCCTCCCGCCCCCTTTTTGATACAGAGCCTTACTATTTATCCCTGGCTGGTCCGAAACTCGCTATGTATTAGACCACGCTGGCCTCAAACTTATCTGCTTCTGCCTCCTGAATGCTAGCATTATAGGTATGCACCATCACACATGGCTGCATCTGTCCTCTGGATCACAGAATATGGATGGAGTGTTCACTTCCATAATATAATTTCCATGAGGTTATTACTCTTGAGGGAATAGGATTTTTCAATGATGTAGCTGTTTGGTAGTTACCCATACTCTTATAAAGTAATACCTCACCAATGCTTTGGTAAGTAAACCCAGTAAATTCATTGGTTCACCAAGCTGGGTATGGGTAGAATTTTACCTGTCATTAGTGCTCTATCTGTATAAACATACGTTTGCTCCTATCTTCCCAGGAAAAATAATTAAACAACATGATAGTCTTGCTGCTTTATAGATCTACCAACTTTTTTCCTTTAGTGCTCACTCTACTCCCTTAATCATGCCAATTTTAAACACCTTCTGGCCATGCTCAGATCCAGAGTCAGCATTTTATTGCCTCTGAGATCAGGGTGAGACCAGCTATCCTGACATCATTCCTCTTCAAGGACAACTCCCTACTGTGAAGTTGGACCAGCAACACTTTACCTTCAGTAATCTATAACATCCAGCTTCCCATCTTTTTAGCTATCTCTTTCCAAGACCCCATTCATCCATTCCTGTTAAGTCACTAAGCCTTCAGAGTCCTTCAATCCTTCCATTTCCTCTAATATTCAGAAATTTCTGACATTTCTCTCATTAACAAAAAGGACAGACCTTCTGGGAATGGATGCATCTTTAGTCTCTACTTTGTCAAGGGAAGGATATGGGAACAGATTTTATTCAGTACTTTCTAAGCACTAGGCATGCCACACTAATTAGTTTTCCATCTTTGCAACAATTTGAAGTATTATTAATTGTATAGGATTGATGAGGAAAGTCAAACTTGGATATTCTCAAAAGTCACTGAATTACTTGGTGGTGGGACCAGGTATGGAACATTGGTTGTGTGATGGTAAAGACAAGGTATTTCTAGGGACCATAATGTTTTTCTCAACATTTTCTTTCCGTTTTCCTCTCTTCAGAGCCCACAAGTGGTTAACTGATGATATGTCTCTGCCTCCTCAGGCCCAACCGGGTACAACAGTGTTTAGGGGTTCTTCAACTGCAATCTGCAGTTCCTTATACCAACATCACCCAAACCACAAAAATTTATGAATAATCCTTCAACCTTCTTCTGAAACCACAGTCTCATCAATGCCCACCACAGATTAACCTATCTATCGTTTCCGAAGAAAAGAAAGATCTTTAAGTATCATGAGGAAGACACTACTCTTTACCTACTTTCCACGCCCAGACAACCCTTCTACTTGTACTTTGAAAGTGAAACTTCTCAGAGACAAGTCCAGTGCTACCCGAACAAATCGTCCAGTGCTACCCGAACAAATCTCAATCCTCTCTAAGGTTCTAGGAAACAACAAATATTGGGTACTGGGGTTGCAGCTCAGTTTCCAATGTGCATGACACCTCCTCACTGGGATGATAGGAAAGGGTTGGATGAGGGAAGTCTATCTGTAATAACTTCTCTTTCTAGACTCTGAAGTCTCAAAACAACAACAATAACCAATAAACAGAAAGGGAGAAGAGAAAAACTCACCAGTGATGGAAAAATACAAGAAGGCACAGCTCAGAGCAGGGTCTTAGTAACCAGGACGGGATTTTAGTACTGTGGTGTTACCACACCACTATGTTCCTAGAACTATGTAACTAAGCAGCTCATCATTATCTGCAGTGCCAGTGCCAGGCATGGAATTCTAATTCTAATTTAATCTCTATCTGCTCTGGATTCTTAACTATTAGACTATGATCTGAAGTGACAAACTTCTGCAGGGTTTTCTCAAGGAATGAGGATATTCCTGAGGAAATCTGTCTGATTTCTTACCTCACTCTTGAGACTCTTTATGGTTAACTCTGTCCTTTCTGTTCTATTCTATAAGACGGAAAAATCCAAGAGAAAGTTTTCCCACTGATACCCAAAAGCAGCAGGGGAGACTGCAACAGGAGAGAAGAGGAGAGAGAGAGAAAAAAATGAGAATGAGAATATGAGAATATGAGAACACACCAGGTTAGGTTAGACTTAGGTCCTTGTGCTTGCAGGGGAAGGACTTCACTCAGTAAGTCATTTCCCTAGCTTCCTGGGTTCTGTCTTTGACTAAGATCTGTATCCTGGGAAGTTCAACAGGAGAAACACAAGCCACACTGTTTGTCAGGGCAAAACAAGATACCAAGTGCTGATGAAGTTGGCTTTTTCTACTTAAAACAACTGTTTGTACTTCAACAGTATCTGAAATATGAACTTTTATCACTGTTTGAAGAAATGAACTCAATGGCAAGATGCTTTTCATTCTGCTTCTAAGAAAGGATGCTAAAATGCACATTTGTCCTTTCTGTACTCACACTTAGCCTAGGAAATCCTGTACGACTACTAGTATCTTTCAAGTTCCCTTCATGTTGTTCCTCAGTGGCAGCCCTTTCCTTCCAGTCAGAAGGAACTAATATCCTCAATTTGGTATAATTTTTACCACATTTAAATGTATCTATAAACTAAATATCACTTAGTTTTGTCTATTTTTGCTTTCATACTGATAGAATCCTAATCAGGTCCTCTTCTGTGACTGCTGACTTCTCTCCGAATTCTTGAGGATCCATATATAGGTAGCATACAGCTGTATAACTCATTCATCGATGCCAAGGAAATAGGGAACTTTCTTTTTTTAAAGTGTCTGTCACTGGCTTCTTATAGATATATGAGATAAAGAAATACAATACAGGAAACAATAAAGGAAGCAAATGACCACTGCCTGGACCTTTCCATCATACAAGTAAAAGCAGTGTCATAATCTCCAGAGTTCTCAGGATATTTCTACTGTTCCATGTATCTGACCTCTGCTCCTCATTGCTGAACAAATTTTGCCTAAAGGAAACAAACACAGCAAAAGAAACAAAATCCCTCTGGAGTCTAATCCCTAAAAGGAGAATGAAGGAACAGTTGTCAATAATTTGCCGAGGCCTGTAAGTGTCAATCATTTATTCTAGGAAATAGAAGAAACCATATGTATATGGCCAGTTTCTTTTTTTAAAAATTTTTTTGAGACAGGGTCTCCCTGTAGCCCCAGCTGGCCTGGAACTCACTATGTAGACCAGGTTGGCCTTGAACTCATAGAGATCCTCCTGCCTTTGCCTTTAGAATGCTGAGATTAATGGGTGTGCACCTGTTGAATTACAAAGCTAATTCAACAAATTTTTCAACAAACACAACTCAAAGGTGAAAGGAAACTCTTTTCAACAAATGGTGCTTCAAAAACTGGACTTTCATATATGAAACAATGAACATTAATACAGACCTCTCACACAGAAAACTCCACCCATTCCCACCAGCTACGGTGGAAAACGTCATTTTAAAGGAACACTGAGTACTAAGAAAGATTCTGACTCACTAGTAGGGTTAAATCACCTTAAACTGAGGCTGAAGCGATGGCTCAGTGGTTAAGAGCACTGAGTACTCTTATAGAGGACCAGGGTTTGGTTCCTAATACCCAGGAAGTAGTAAACATCCATCATTAACTCTACTTCCAGGGGATCCATCACCCACATCTGGCCTCTACAGACACTGCATGCACATGGTGTACTTACATACACTCAGCTAAAACACTCATATGCATTAAAATAAAACATTAAAAAATAATCTGGAAGAGCCACATTAACTTGACATATGAAGGATAATTTTTAAAGCTCAAAAATGAATTTTTAGAGATGAAAAATACAGCATCTGAGAAGAAATATATACACTGGATAAGATTAATGCCTTTAAGTAAAGCACAAAAAAGAGTGGTCAATCAGAGGGTCAAATCTCTGGGTTCTACAAACTAATTCACTTAGAAAATAGTTTTACAAAACAAAACAACAGGACAAAATCTGTGTTACTGCTGAGGTATACTATGTAGTTAGGCCTATAGTGGTCACATCTGATCTGAACATATACAACATCTTTTTCTGGACATTATTCCCTAACAACTATTTACACAGAATTTACATGGTATAGAATAATTCAGAGATGATTTAAAATATAGGAGATAATTTAAAGTATAAGAGTCTTATGCAAGTACAAAACCATTTTATTTAGGGAACTTCAACTCAACAGATTTTGATGCCCACAGAAGGTTCTAGAACCAATTTATGCTATGGAAGAATGACTAGATATAGAAATAGATCCTGGAGGCTGAAGAGATAGCTCAGCAGTTAAGAGCACTGGCTGTTCTTACACAGGACCCTAGTTTGATTCCCAGCACCCATGTGATGGCTAACAACTGTCTATAACTCTAGTTCCAGGGGATCTGACACCCTCTTCTGACCTCTGTGGGCACTGCCTGGTGGTGGTGCCCTTATACACATGCAAGCAGTACACTCACACACACAAATTAAAAAAAAAGAAACAGGTACTACGTAAGCTAGGTATGTGGTACATGTATATAATCCAAATATTCAGGAGGGTAAGGCAGGAAGAATGTTTCAAATGTGAAAACAACCAGGGCTACACAGCAAGGCACTGTCTCAAAAAACCAAAACAAAAATATTGGATGTGGTGGCTCACACTTGTAATCCTAGTGCATGACAGTCTGAGATAGGAGGATCACCAGGGGTTTGAGGCTAGTCTGGGCTACGCAGTGAGTTCTGCTCTGAAGCCTACATAGAGAGACTCTGTCTCAAAAAAGAAATATATATATATATACTATGCAATGGAAGAAGTATTGAGAACAATTGTACAGAACATCAAGGAACTATGGAACTTCAACCAGCCCAACACACTTGTCATTGGGATGGAAAAGATTAAAGAACTATGTGGTGGCATACACCTATAATCTCACTACTCAGGAGGCTGAGGCAGGAGGATAGCGAGTTTGAGGGCTAGCATGGGCTTCATAGGAAGACCTTGTCTCAACCCTTATTTCAAATAAAAAGAAAAACCCATGTAGTGGCACATACCTTTAATCCGAGCACTCAGGAGGCAGAGGCAAGTGGATTTCTGAGTTCAAGTAAGACCCTATCTCAAAAAACAAACAATAAAAGAAAATAGAAAGAAAAAAAAAAAAGGAAAAAGGAAAAAGAATGTCAGAAAAACTTCCAAATGTATGCTTTGTGGAAAAGTATACATTCACTGATCCACGATTAAACAAATCCAACGAACAAACCCATAATAAGTGACATAAAAATCAAACTACTTGTAGATTCGTGGTACACTTATTTATTGGACAAAAGCTGAAAAGAATTTCCAGAGAATAAAATGGGGAAAGTTGCATAAAAGCTACCAGAGGTGTGGGGGGCGGGGAGAATATCTGAATATTTCTAGTTTTTTTTTTTTTTTTTTTCTTTTTCTTTTTGAGACAGGGTCTCCCTGTAGTCCCAGCTGGCCTGGAACTCACAGAGATCAGCCTGCCTCTGCCTCCCAAGTGCTGGGACTAAAGGTGTGTGCAGCACTCCTGGCTGAATATTTCTAGTTTTAATAGCAAACTAAAATAGGGAAGTTTACAAAGTAGAAGAGGAAGTCCAGAGGGACTGGCTCAGAAAGTGTGCACTGCATGTTTAGTAATAAACATTTAAATTTTTCTGATGTACTTATTTTTATTTTATGTGTGTGTATGTTTTGCCTACATGTATATAAGTGCACCTGTGTGTGCAACCCACAAAGGCCAAGAGAGGATGTTCGATTCCCTAGAACTGGAATTATGAATGGTTGTGAGCTGCCATGTGGTGCTGGGAACTGAACCTGGGTCCTCTCCAAGAGCAGTCAGTGCTCTTACTCATTGAGCCAACTCTCCAGCACCAGTAATAAACATGTTAAAGAATAGAAAAAGAGGGGAGCTAGACAAAAGGTGAATGGCAATTGCACTGGCGGATAAATCTCTCTTCCCAGCATTTGACCTGCTGAGTCAGTGACATGGAAGCCTCAGAACTTTGATGAACTGCACTCTTGGAAAACTCAGAGCAAACATTATGGGAGTATATGCTGAAACTTGGCTAACAATATCTAGACTATGGGGAAGAGACTGAAACAGAATTTCACAGGGTTTAGCAACCTTGGAAGAGGTTCACTTAAATCTCTTCAGAGCTAGATACTGCAGGGGAACACAAACTTAACTTCCAAGCAGATCATTCAGGACTGCACAGGAGTGAGGTAAATACTTGCAATCTAACTTATGAAGACAGGACCAGCATCTGTGACCTTGCTAAGGGCTGTCTAGGTTCAAAGCCAGCATTCACAATCAGACTCCTAACTCAACCCACTGACTGGACTGGGTCTGTAGCCTGATCTCTTAAAGGATGGCCAGGAGAACTAGCTACAGGTGTAACTTGAAAAGGAATGTTCAGGGATGACAGGCATCTTGAGACCTGGGGACTTGAGAGTAGAACCAGCAAGCAGACCAGAAAGCATTCAAACCCTGATCCAGGCATCTTGTCTTCACAGTCATTCCCCCATTATGTAATTAATTATATAATATTAATTCAGCAGGCCGACTTTGGCCTGATGTTTGTGTCTTCTCCACCAACTCCCTCCCTTCTATTTTTCCCTTTCCTTTTTCATAGGCTTTCCTAATGAACACAAATTGACCTGGTTTGTGGAGGCTGTGTCTCAGCCTTCTGAAAGTTGGAGCTGTTTCAGGTTAACTGACTGCATTTCCTTTTTCTTGATATCTTATGTGTATGAGTGTTTTGCCTGTATGCATGTAAGTATACCACATTTAATTTTTTCTGATGTACTTATTTTTATTTTATGTGTATGCGTGTTTTGCCTACATGTATGTAAATGTACCTGTGTGTACAATACCCACAAAGGCCAAGAGAGGGAGTCAGATCCCCTGGAACTGGAGTTATGGATGGTTGTTAGAAGCCATGTGGGTGCTGGGAACCAAACTTGGGTCCTCTGCAAGATCAGTCAGTGCTCTTACCTGTTAAGTCATCTCTCCAGCCCCTTGATTCTATTTTTTTACTTCTCTCTTTTCCTTCTACCTTTAGTCAAAACTACTTTACCTCCCTTTCTGTCATTTCCTATCCCATCTAAATTCCCCTCCTCTTCTTTTCTTTATCAAACCAATACCAATCACCTATCTTATTTTGTTTCTCTTCCATTATTACTCATAACAACAGTAACTAATATATTAGTACATGCAGTATTACAATGTTCTTTTATATTCCTAATTGTCAGAACTGTGTGAAATTTCTAGGAGATAAGCTTCCCTGTGGCAAGCTAAGTGACCAAGCTTTCCTTTCTACCAGCATGAGACACCTGAGGCACTTCCAATTCACTTATTCCAGGGTCACTTATCTTAATAATTTGATACCCAAAGGGAGGGGCACAGGTGTCTCTCTTTAGAGTATTTACACTCTAGTAAAGACAGTCACAAGCCTAAGGAAACAAATTTCTTTGATAACAAAATCCTGACAAAAGCTATCAAACTTCTGATGAAGCTGGGAGTGGTGACTTGACCTATGCCAGTAGTCAGCACTGGAGAGGCTGAGGTTGGAAAACTGCTACAAGTTCAAGGCCAGTCTGAAGTGGGATGTATAGCAGAAATCCAGTTTCAAAGCAAACAAAAACACAACAAACAAAAAGGACAACTTGCAATGAAAGTGAACTTTCTTTCTCTAAAAACTGTGACAGTACTTACCAATAATCTGAGGAGGTGGAGGCAAGAGAACTAAGTACTAAGCCAGATATGGGATATGTAGCAAGAGCAATAGCAAGACCCTGGGACCAAAGAGCCTACTCTTCCTTTATACCCTTTGTGTACAAAGAGAAATCTATGTTGGCATTTAGAGAAATGGTAACTTCCTTGAAACTAAGAGAAGCAGTCTCAAAATAAAACCTACCTTGCCAGTACTTTAATTTGGACTTTTAACTTCTGGAATTGCCTGACAAATTTGCTATTTAAATTACACAGTCTAGGGCTGGGTGTGGTAGTGCACACTTTTATTCCTAGCACTTGAGAGATAGAGGTAGGCGGATCTCTGAGTTAGCATGGTCTACAAAATGAGTTTCAGGCCAGCTGGGGCTACAAGGAGACCCTGTCTCAAAAAGACCAAAAATAAATAAATAAATAAATAAATGTTTAAAATGTATGTTATAGCAACCTCAGGAAACTAGGATACCATGTATATAAAAATTTTCTTAATTTATTATTTTTATTTTTTGTGTATGAGTGTTTTGCCTGTGCGTCTGTAACTGTACTCATGTCCTGCAATGTTTACAGAGGTTAGAGGAAGGAGCTGTATTCCCCTGGAACTGGAGTTTGGACGGCTGTTAGTTGCCATGTACATGCTGGGAATCAAACCTGGATCCTCTGGAAGAGCAGTCACTGTTCTTAACTGCTGAGCCATCTCTGCAGTCCCTAGGTAACTATATGTAAATGTATTATAAATCTAACTTAAGACAATGTGATATTTTTCTCAAGGACAAACTGAATAAATGGATTAGAACAGAAGGCTCACACAAAGACTTAATGTATAATACTTGTTGACATTTGCAGATCAGTGGGAAAAGAATGATTTTAGTCAATTTTTTTCTGGGACAGATTATCCAGCCAGCCAGCCAGCCAGCTAGCCATCTTATATTGGCCTCCTAATTCAACCCACTTTCAAAGATCAATCCAAGTGAATTTGAAAAAACTTTAGCCTTTGGAGGCTTGTCATGAGGTCAGTCTCTATCTCCTCCTCCTTCCATCTCCCCACTCGCTGTAACAGTGTCTCCCTAAATGTAGGCCATGCTGGCACAGAACTTAAAATCTTTCTTCATAGCCTCCTAAGTGTCTGAATTATAGTTGTGTACCACCATGCCTAATTAGAACTTTTATATTTTCAAAAACATCATAAATAGGCCTGGAGATGTAGTTCAGTGATAGGGTGCTTATCTAGCGTGCACAAAGCCCTGGGTTTTCAATTACAAGAACCACAAAACAGACAGACATCAAAAATAAAAATCAGGGTTGATGATGCAGCTCAGTGATACAGCATCTGCCACCCATAAGCAAAGATCCGGATTCAATCTCCAGCAGCTCTCCCCATTGACCAGAGGAGGAAGAGAGTCCAATGTAAACAGCATCATAAACAAAATGAAGAAATACCATAAGGTAAAATACAGTACTGCCATATATAAATCTGACAAAGGATTAGTACTCCAAATCTATAAAACTCCTAAAAATATGCAAGAAACTTTTTATTAAGAGCACTGGCTGCTCTTGCAGATCTGAGTTCAGCACTCACATGGTAGCTAACAACCCTCTGTAAAGCTAGGGATCCAATACCCTCTTCTGGCCTCTGTGAGCACTGCATGACAACAGATACACTTACATGCATGCACATACACATAAAATAAATTTTAAAAATGACCAACATTCACTAATAATCAGAGAATACAAACTAAAATCCTAATAATACATACTCCCCCAAATGCCAGAACAACTAAATCCTGCTGATAGAAGCATAACTTGGCACAATCACTCTAGGAAACAGTCTGGCCTCACTGATGAGAGCTGTGTGGGCACTCATCTAAAACCCCACATTCTATTGCTCTCCATTTCAATTATGGAGAGACTCTGACCCATGTGAACCAGATAATAATGCTGGGTATGGTAGCCCATGCCTCTAATTCTAGCACTCGGGAGGCAGAGGCAGGCAGATCTCTGTGAGGTCACAGATGCTTGGTTTATCTAGCAAATTCCAGGCCAGCCAGGAATTTGCAAGGTACAGTGACATCCTATCTCAAAACAAAATAAAACAAGAGCTGGAGTGATAGTTCAGTGGTTAAGAGAATTAACTGCTCTTGTATTGGATTTGGGTTCAGTTCCCAGCACCCACATACTGGCTACATCTGTAACTCCAGTTCCAGGGGATCTGATGCCTTCTGGTCTCTGTGGGTTTGCATGCACATGATACACTTATATACATGTAGACAAAACACACACACACATAAAATAAAAATAAATAAAAATTCCAGTACATTGTTTTTTTAAAAAGCACTTCTACAAGGACATTTACCCAACAACTGTCTGTTCAACCTTGGACACCACAGATGGAAAAAATGATTTCAAAATATCTGATGTAATCTTCTTCATTTTTGTCTTTAAAGATTTCCTCTTGCCCTAGCCTCTTTGGACACACCAACAGTTTCCTATGCATTCACATTCCATTTGCAATTTTCTGCTTTTCCTATTGCAATGCTGTTACTCCCAAATAAATATAGTGCATCTGGATGGATTCTAGGAACATAATACTGAACCCCCAAAGCAAGTCCCAGGACAACACATACAACATGATTTTATTTGGGTTAAGTTAAAAAAACAAACAAAAAACAGAACATGTTTAAGGATATGGGCCTATGTGTCTAATAAAGTCACTTCTTAAAATTTCTTATTTATTTATTTATTTATTTAATTTAATTTAATTTTATTTTTGAGACAGGGTCTCCCTATAGCCCAAGCTGACCTGGAACTCACTATGTAGACCAGGCTGGCCTTGAACTCATAGAGATCCACCTGCCTCTGCCTCCCAAGTGCTGGGATTAAAGACATGCGTCACCATGCTCAGCTACTTTTTAAAGTTTTTTGAGTGTTATGTCTGCATGTGTGTTTAAGTGCACCCATGTCGTGCAGTGCCTAAGAAGGACAGGAGAAAGAGGGCATCAGATCCCCTGAAATTGGAGTTACAGATGGTTGTAGCTACCATGTAGGTGCAAGAACAGTCAGTGCTCTTAACTGCTGAGCCCTCTCTCCAGCCCCAAAATCACTTCATTTTTTTTGAGACAAAGTCTCCCTGTAGTCCTGGAAGTTGCTCTGTAGACCAGGCTGGCCTTAAACTCAGAGATCCGCCTGCTTCTGCCTCCCCGGAGCAGGAATTAAAGGTGTGTGCCACCACGCCTGGTTAAAGTCACTTCTTAAGGATTAGGTACTTGGCAGCCTGCCTGGTCAAGGACAGCAGGGTCAGAAAACAAGAACTCATGAAGGACAGGAATGAACAGAAATCCAAACAGCCAGAAGTCTTAAGATGCACTTGGAAGGCAGAGGCAGGCAGATTCCTGTAAGACTGAGGCCAGCCTGGTCTGCACAGCAAGTTCCAGGTCAGCTGGGGCTATATAGCAAGATACTGTCTCAAAAACAAACAAATGGAAAAAAAAAAAAAAGAAATTTTATAATGGCAGAGACTACAAGTTAGAAAGGGAAAAGTACTGGAGCAATTCAAAGGAAAGGAAGTAATATTCTTCTCAGTCACAAGGACTTTGGAGGGAAAAAGTTAGAAGGCTTGGACTATTTTCTTGTTCTGGACTCTAGTGCAGATGATGCTATCAATTTTACTATAATAACAGGCAAGTTTTCACCTTTTATGGAGCTCAGGATTTGATCAATTAATACTCAAGATAAATATATTCAGGAAAGGGAACACATGAATTTCAAATCCACTGTATTTCAATTAGAGGCAGATTTATGAAGATACTAACAACACTTAACTTCAGGACCCTTCACCTTCTAAGGCCTGAGAAAAGCCCTTGTATTTGTATTACTTTCCTTTAAGAGAGCCCTTAGAAAGTCATGGTGATACATGCCTATAGTTTCTGTATTTTGGAGCCTGATACAGGAGGATCCTAAGCTCAATGCCTGACTGTACAACAGAGTGTGTTCAAGATTCGTCTGGGAAACTTAGAGAGACCCTGTCTCAAAATAAAAAATAATAAAAAGCAGGCCATCTAGTTTAGTGGAAGAGTACCTGCCTAGAATGTGTGAGGCCTTAGGTTCAACTTCTAGTATAGCAGGAGGAAGGGAGGGTGAGAGAGAGAGAGAACAGACTCCTAAATGGCACCGACTTTAAGCTACCCCCTGACTTTAACTATGAAGTGGTGAAATACTTAATACACAGACTAGAAAGACTCACTGTTAAAATTTTTTGCTTCTATTTAATTTTTCTGCTTCAGGAAGTAATTAAAGTTAGGTAAATTTGAAATCTAAACTATTTTAGTGGGGCCGAGAGAGGTTTTGCTATTAGTCCAAGCTTGCCTTGAACTCACTATGTAGCCAGGCTGATGATCCTCCAGCTGGGAATACAAGAGTTCTAGGGTTACAAACATATGCCACCACACCTGGCTGAAATTTGAGCTCTTAAAACAATGTGACTGGGTTAGGGGAGTGGCTCAATGTTATAGCACTTACCTAGTGTACATGAAGCTCAGAGTTTTGCAGAACAAGAACAATGTGACTAATCAGAACCCAGAACTGGCTGGGTTTGCCCTTATTCTTACACAGAGACTTTGGTTACACTGAATCTTGCTAGATAATGTAACAGGAGATTAATTTTTTAACAAGGTCCTCTGCTAACAAGGTACAAACTAATTTTGGCTCAAGGATAACAGCATACAACCAACTTAATTTTGTTGTACCTACAACTTGCTTTTTAAACACTATACAAAGACGTAGATCAGCTGGTAGAATAGTTGCCTAGAATATAGGAAGACCTGGGTTGAACCTCCAGTACTGCATAAACCCAGCATGGCAGCGGTGTAATCCCAGAACTTGGGAGGTGGATGCAGGAGAATCAGAAGTTCAGTCATTCTTGGCTACATAGCAAGTTTGAAGTCAGCCTGGGCTACGTAAGAACCTGTTTCAAAAATAAAAACCAGGTGTGGGAAGCAGTTTAGTGGTAGAGCACTTGACTAGCATTCATAAGGCTTGGGTTAAACCCTTAGGACCCACACTTTCCTCAAATCAAAACAACAAAACACTAAGGAATCTAGGTGTGGTAGCACATACCTGTATTCCCAATACATAGGAGGCAGAGGTAGGTAGGTCTTCAGTTTGAGGCCACCTTGGGCTACACAGACCTTGTTTCAAAAAGAAACAACCCCCTAACCCTGTGACATGATCTTGTTCCAAAGTTGGTAGTATTGTCACTCTATATGATTTGTATGTTGAAAACCAGAACTACTTGTGATTTGTCTTCTATATGAATGGAGGTGCTAAACCAATGATTTGAGAACAGAGAGGAATTTGCTACTAGCTAGAGTATTTTCAATAAGAATAAATAAGAAAGGCTTTGCTTTGTAGAGGTTGAGGAATTTGTGCAGTTAGAACTCTCTTTTCACATATTTTGGGATAATGTCTCACTATATAATTCTGGCTGGCCTGGAACTTAAAGAGATCTGCCTGCTTCTGCCTCCCAAGTGCTGGGATGAAAAGCATGCACTATCACACTTGGCAAATCCCATGAAATCCACATACGACCAACAAAGTTTTCAAGAATTTTAAAATAGGAGAAAAATATTGCTAGCCTAGACTGAAAAGTACAGACCACAAAAATGAAAGGACGCTGAACTCCCAGAATTTTACTGGCAGACTGATAAAACTATTAAGCTATAAGATGCTACTTTTTTGTCAAAAGGAAAAATGACAGAGGTGTGGTCACAAACCCAAAAGAGTAAAGCAATGAACCCAGAGTGAAGTCAAGAACTCCAAAGGCAGGGCTGCCAAGACAGTTTACAAGTAAAGGCACCTGACATCAAGCTTGTTAACCTGAGTCTAATCTCCAGAACCCATATGATAGATGGAGAGAACTCCCACAAGTTACCCTCTGATTTCCATGAGCATGCTATGGCACATGGGCGGGGATATGCTCACATGCAGGCACACGTTCTCTCTAAATAAATAAATCAATGTCTGTCTCTGTCTCTGCCTCTGTCGCACTGAGGATAGAACCAAGAGTCAAGGGGGCAGAGCTGAGAAACATGGAGAATTTCTAGGTCTTGAGCTCTAGGGAAGGAACTGCTTATCTTTCATGGAAAAGGAAGGTGCCTCAGAGGCATGAAACAAGACCTAGAAGGCAAAACCAATTCTCAGAGGGCAGAGTTGAGAGCCACAGGGAACAACTCCTAGGGTTTGACCATAATCAAAAAACTAGAATTTAACCAGATAGACTGGACACCCCCTCCCCCATTGGAAATTGAAATGAACTTACAGTGTGCACTGACCTCTGAATTATAACCTTCGCATTCTTTTTACTTTTCTACTAAGTTGCCCAGGCTGGCCTTGAACTTGTGATTCTCCTATCTCAGCCTCCCCAGTGGCTGAGATTAAAGGCCTGCACCACCATGCTCAGCTTACTTGCCCACTTAGATTTTAAAGCTGCTTATTTAAGCCAGGTAACTTATTTTTACCTTTTTGAACATGAAGCTATAATCCCATGCTTGTCCTACCTTGTATATTGGGAGGGATAGGCCTAGCTCTTAGCTGCAAAAAAAGATTCACAAATGGAGGAAAATGATGCATCAGAGTTGCACTTGGCAGTCATACTTCTGAGTCTTATCTACATAGGGTTTAGATGTATCCAACCTTCTGACACTGAGACACAAACACATACTCAAAAACCATAAAATTAAAATCCTGACCCCCCCCAATAAATTACACATATACAAAATCGTATAATGTTTTAACTAAGTTTACAATTTTGAGCTAGGTTACATTCATAGCTCATGCCTGGGGATTTTTTTTTTTAAGTAAGATTTTTTGAGAGGAGAGGTTTATTTTATTTTGAATCATGTGTGTCTCTGCCTGTGAGTGCAGGGGGCCTTGGAGTCAGGAGGCATTGACTCCCACTGGTAGTTGTGAGCCACAAGATGTGGCTTATAGGAAGTGAACTCCAGTCCTCTGCAAGAGCAGTATGCACTCTTAACCACTGAGCTTTTTATCTCCAGCTCCTGGGGCTGATCTTGATGGTCAGATCTAGGCCCATGAGATTTAGGACTTTTAACTGTTACCATAAAGGAGACCCTTGAGAGGGAGTAACTGTTTTTTGTATAAGGGGAAAATATGAAGTAGAGGGACAATGTAAGATTCGACACAAAGGACACTCTTCATTGCTGAGGGTCCCAGCTCTGAAAGGAGAATCTAAGAACAGTCCCTACCTAGCAGTCAGCCACAAAATGGTAGTTTGTTATATAGTAGAAAACTAACCCAGATTTTATTTAGGTTTACATATTATATTTTTGGAAACCGTGCCATCATAGTCCATTCTAGAATAAACCTCAGATAGCAACAAGTTCTGGGATTAGACACCTTGTGCTTATGAAACCAGCACAAACTTCCTCATCTACAGAGTAGATGGTTAAAGAAAAAAAGCTGTAAGAAAATACTTCTACACCAATAAGTCTTTTCAAACAGCAGATGTATTATTAATCATAACAATCAAGCTAATAACTGCAAACAAGGTACTCAGACACAGCCAAGAAACAGGTCACAGATACTTACCTTCCTCAGGCCAGGACTGTGGGTTGCTGGAATAGAGATACACTCCTTTTCCTCCTGTTAGAAAAGTGCCCAGGAAACATTCTTCGCTCTTTAAAAGCAATATTAGCAACAAAAGGTGATTTATAGTATTGAAAACTCACAGACTCAAAACTCTTGTCCATTTTGTCAAAAAATGGGGTGTCTGTCAAAAAAGGCAAGTCAGACTTGAATATACCCAACTTATGCCATGGTCTTTAATATTGCCTGGTTCTTTGGCGTTATTACTGTATTCTGCTTTTTTGCTTGTTTTCATTTTTGTTATTTTTCTTTGATCTTTTTTTAGACAGGGTCTCCCTGTAGCCCCAACTGGCCTGCAGTTTGTTATGTAGACCAGGCTGGCCTTGAACTCACAGAGATCCTTTTGCCTCTGCTTCCCTAGAAACTGGGACTAAAGGTGTGCCACCATGCCCAGCCATTTTTATTTTAAAAAGTTTATCTTCATTATCTTTATTAAGTATAAGAGTATTTTGCTGGCAAGTATGCACCACATGCTTGCCTATTGTGGGTGGAGGCCAGAAGACAGCGCTGGAATTAAGGACTGTTGAGGGCTGCCACATGGGTGCTGAGAATCAAACCTAAGCCCTCTACAAGGGCAGGACATGCTCTTAACCCAACTCATCTTTAAAGTACCCTCCCCCAAACTGTTTTTTTGAGACAGGAGACTCCCTGTAGCTACAGCTGACCTAGAACTCCCTATGTAGACCAGACCCAGGCGGCTCTATCTCACAGACATCTGCTTGCTTCTGCCTTCCTAGAGGGATTAAAGGTGTGTGCCACCAAACTTTTTTTTTCTTTTTTTTGAGACAAAGTCTCACTATGTACTCTGGCAATTCAAGGCAGCAACTTCCTGCTTCAGCTTCCTGATTGTAGGAATTACAAAGTTTATACTACCATACTTGGCTTTGGGATTCTCATTTGTGGCATTCTTGTCCTAGTGGATTTATTTCTTCTAAAGTTTTGCCATCTCAGCTGCATGTTGAGGCCAATTTGGAATTTGTTCTTAACAGTACTCAAGAAGGGCTGGGGACACAACTCCATGGTACAGAGAGCTTTCCTAGCATGCTCAGGGTCCTGGGTTTGATCCCTAGTGCTGATTTTTAAAAATAGTACAGGGTGGGGGGTGCTAAGAAATGGCTCAGTTGGCTAAGAACACTGGCTATTCTTGCAGAAGATCCAGATTTGAATCCCAGCATCTACAGGGTGGCTAATAACCTGTAATTCTAGTTCCAGGGGATCCGACGCCATCCTCTGTCCTTCTTGGGCACTGCATGACATGGGTTTACTTACACACATGTAGTCATAACAGATATAGACATAAAATAAAAATATAAATAAATAAAGTATAAAAAAAGCACTGGGAGATTTTTTAAAATACTAAAAATGTTGAAATGGAATCCCTCCCTTTTTTGTCCACCAGAAATGGGTCTTTGCAGAGGAAAGTGCAGATAAGAAATGAAGATAAAAAGTACAGATTACTTAGCTTAGCAGGATGAAATATTTAAGCTATCTTCATAAACTGCTTATATTTGGTCATCTTATGTTGAAATGATGCTACCACTGGGAATAGGAAAGCTGCTTTACCTTCATTGCTTGCAAGGTTTTCTCAGACAATTTTACTTCATTATCTTCTACCTGTGTTCAAAGAAATGAAGATTTTCAATTTAGTACTTCAGGAGTAGAATCCTGCTGGGTGTCCCTGGACAGTTCCCCATCACATGTAGTGCTCTTGACCCTGATCTCCTGGTAGAGATGGCTGCTGGGTATCCCTGGGCAGTCCCCCACCACATCTTGTGCTCCTGGTGGAGATGGCTGCCGGGTGTCCCTGGGCAGCCCCCCACCACACCTAATGCTCTTGGCCCTGATCTCGTGGTAGAGATGGCTGCTGGGTGTCCCTGGGCAGTCCCCCACCACACCTAGTGCTCCTGGACCTGATCTCCTGGTGGAGATGGCTGCTGGTCATCAAGGCTCGGAGCCCTAGGCCAAGACAGGCTTTCTATTTCCACTCATATTTCACTTCAGGAAAAAAAAATTATTTTAGGAATGATATTTCCAAACTGTATACTTAAACATATTTATGTTAAGAGAATGACTTTTTGTTCTTTCCTATCTATATCAGAATCATAAAAACAATATGAACAAATTCTAAGATAGGTATATAGACTTTAAATAATTTTTAAAAACTTTTATGTATGTGAGTGTTTTGCCTATATGTATGCAAGTACACTGTGTGCATACAGTGCCTGTGGAGGGCAGAAGGAATTGGATTCCCTAGAACTGTATTTGAGGACAGCTGTGAGACACCATGTGGGTGCTGGGAACAGAACTCCAGTCCTTTGTGAGGTAATCCTGGCTTGTCTCCAGCTTATGGCAATTCTCTTGCCTCAGTCTCTTAGTGCTAAGATTACAGATTTGAACCACCGCGCCTGTTTATGGTACTTAAGACTTCCATTTTATTATTGCTTTAATCTCAAATGGAAAGCTTACAATAGAAAAGAGTTACATGCTAGTGCCTTTTGCAAACTGAGCAGGGACAGATCGTAAACTGCCCATCAACCTGATCCCTTTCAAAAAAAAGATACAATGTTCCTGGAACCTGGGCTATGGAGGAGACTGCTGGTTCTGTGTTTTGGTTACCTTTCTCACTCACTCCTAGGCAGTATCAGGAGCATTGCTTTTACCCTCCTTTATGGCCTGAGACAATTCATTGAAAATTCATTCATCACTGAAGTACTCAGATTTGTAAATATCAGATTCACTGCTACCATAGTCTCTATGTCTCAAGATATTAAGCTGGGAATAATAGCGCATGCCAGTAATCCCAACACTTGGAAGGTAGAGACAAAAGTATGAAGAGTTCAAGGCATCCCTGGCTACACAGTGAGAGTTTAGCTCATCCTAAGCTAAATGAGACAATATCTGAAAAAAAAATCAAAACAACAAAAAACAAACTTACAGTTTCAGATCAAGTCTCACAGAAGAAAATGTGACATTTCTACATGTAGAAAGACACTGTTAAAAAAGAACAGCAATCATTCTGACCAGAGAAGGGATCAACTTTTCAAAGTCTGAGAGACTTTGGACAGGCAAGTCTTAGAACATATTCCGTGGACATTAGCACTAAGCTGTAGTATTCTCAACTGTAATATGAGGGTGTTAATGCCTTCCTTCCTTGCATGACTTAACAAATAACTCAGCTTTTTGTTGTTTCTTTTGGAAAGTTTTTGAGACTATGAGAGGGTTCTATTCCTGAACAAAAACTAGCTCAGAATCTGACAGGCCTCTAGGGACCCCATGATGAGGCAGGCTCCTCCTTAAATGTTTACCCCAGGGTTTTCTGGATTTAGGTAGACTTTGACTTGTGGATGATACTGACCAGCCAGGAGCAGAATCTGGGTATGGCAGCTGTCAGGACTATGTAGCTGGTCTCTGGGGTAATAGTGCCACCTGTAGGAAGATTAAAGACATGCTAGTTACTTCCAGTCACTTCAGCACAACTTGCAGGCCTACCCAGACAGAAAGTGTTCTTTCCCTTCTCAGGAGCAAGGGCTCCTTTTATTAGTATAGAATTTGATCCTGGAGGTAAGGGGGTTTGGAAGGCTGTGGGGACAGGAACAGGACAACTAATAAGATGATAGAGAAGATGATTAAGTACTTTTTAAAAGAAATAGAAACACATTAAAAATTTTTTAAATTTATTTTTACTTTATGTAGATGAGTATTATGCCTGCCATGTGTGTAAGTGCACCTGTGCTATGCAATGTCCACAGAGAACAGAGGAGAGCACTGGATCCCCTGGAACTGGAGTTATGAATGGTTTTTAGCCACCATGTGGGTGCTAGGATTTGAACCTTGGTCCTCTGGAAGAGCAGCCAGTGCTCTTAGCTGTTAAGTCATCTCTCCAGCCTCAGAAATACCCATTTAAGTAAGTTCAAATCAGTCCTTTTTATCTTTACTTTTAATTTTTATCAAGAAGTACAGACATTATATATACCCATTAAAGCAACACTTAACAGTATTAGGATAATTATACCGAGACAAATCAGATAGACATAGCTCTCTCTGGAGCATTAGGTAGATGTTAAATACTGTTAAAACCTATTAAAGTCACTACCAAGGGTAAGTAAGTTTGATGTGGTGGTGCCTCTGCCTTCCGAGTGTTTGGGATTGTAGGCATGCCACTGTATTCACTACCATGATTAAATTATTTAAGTTCTCATGGTAAATATTCCTTCTGAAGTTCCATTTTCTTGTCTTGTTTTGTTCTAGGGTCTTCCTGTAGTCCCAGCTGGCCTGGAACTCATGATATAGATGAGGCTGGGCTTGAACTCACAGAGATCCACCTGCCTCTGCAACCCAAGTGCTGGAATTAAAGGCATGCACCACCATGCCAGGTTGCATTTCCATTTTCTTATAAACAAGCTCAGTTGGTACAGGATGAGGCAATTTGGTTCCTTAATTGGAGGACCAGAACTCTCCCTTGCTGCCCTGGCTGCTCTGAACAGAAAGACTGCAAGCTGAACAGCCAGTCAGATGGCATATATGCTAACATGAGCTGTTGTGAACACTTTACTAATATCCTGACAAAACTACACAATCGATAACACAACTTAATGCTCTCTCTCCTGAGGGTATAGCCTTAGCAAGAATTATTTTGATTTGTACCAGACTTTGCTGTTGTAAGCCTTAGTAACTCTAGATGATGTTGCAAATATTTATACCAAGGCCAGAGGTGGGAACTTCTCCTAGTGGCCTACCACAAGAATTGCTGTGATGATGCTAAAAACACAATGGTCTGATCAGTGAAAATATAAACCTTCATTTGCATGCAAGGTCTGCCGTGATTGGTGAAAACTTTTCTCTCTGGCAACACTAGTAGTTCTGGGTAAGTTTGCCAGGAGACACCTTTCCGTGCTGCCTCTGCTAGTGTTACAACATATTTATTAATATATTTATGTTGGTCTTTTACTGTAGTTTATGGTTTATTTTACCAAAAGCAAGTTCTCAAGGTTGCTTTCCAAGTATCATGTACACTTACCCTTTTCTTTAACCAAGATTCGAGAAGTCAAAAATGATTCTGAAAAGACCACAGATCCTAAGCATCCTCTTTCTCCCACGAAGTCAGGAATGTCATAGATAATCATACAAGCCTGTGTCAAGTGAGAAAACAGAGCCAAAGCTATTATCAGCCTATTGTCTTCCAGGAGAGATCCATAAGAAAGACCACAAAATACTGCTGTAAGGTACATGGCAAAAGAATACTGGAAAGTCTCTAAGGAAAACTAGAGCGATGCCAAAATAAACCTCTGAACTGGGAGATTTCTTCAGGTTTCCCTATAGGTATTTCTTATTAGAGACATACATAGAACAGTATATCTTTATAAACTCCCTCAAACTGTTATGTCTCTGACAGTCAACAGTCTTCATTCTTCCTTTTTTTTTTTTTTTTTTTTGAGACAGGGTTTCACCCAGTAACCCCTGACTGACCTGGAACTCACTATGTAGATCAGGCTGGCCTTGAACTCAAGAGATTCACCTGCCTCTGCCTCCCAAGTGCTGGGACTGAAGGCAAGAACCATCATCCTGGTTCATTCTTTAATTTTTAATTTAAGTGTATGTGTATATCTCTGTGCATGTATGCTACCTATATGTAGATGCCCCTGGAAGCCAGAACTGGGCATCAGATCTCCTCAAATTAGAGTTACAGGTAGTTGTAAGCTGCCCAACATGGGTGCTAGGAACCAAATTCTGCTCTTCTGCAAGAACAGCAAGCGCTCTTAATTGGTGAGTCATCTCTCCAACTCCACAGCCTTTTTTTCTTACTTGTGACTGGCTCTCAGCCTACCAGAATCAGAGGTGTTTCCTTTAGGTTTCTGAAAACTCATGTTTTACTTTCTTATTATCAGACTCTCATCAACTCCTTTGGTTTAGGATTGAATTCTTAATAATCAGGAAAGGTGCTGATAAAGGTATTCATTTACTTGGTAGACACACCTTCATGGATGTTTTCGAGAACATATAAACTCCTACAAGTGACCCTTCTAGTACAGTAGTTTCCCCATCTCCCTTTATCCATGGTTTTGCTAACTGTGGTTTCAGTTACTCAGTCCAACGTTGGCTTACAAATATTAAATGAGTAACTTCAAAAATAAACAATGCATGAATTTTAAATTGTACAACATTTTTGGTATAATTAAATTTTATACTCTCTCATTCCATCCTGCTTACGTATGAATCATTCCTTGGTCCAGAGCATCCACACTACTGTTTATTAGCAAATAAATATCTGGGTTATCAGATTGACCATCATGGTATAATATTTATAGTCAAGTAATTCTTATTTATTTATTTATTTATTTATCATCATCATCATCATCAATAATTTATTTTGGTCTTTTTGAGACAAGGTCTTCATCATCATCATCATCAAATTTATTTTGGTCTTTTTGAGACAAGGTCTTCCTGTAGCCCCAGCTGGTCTGGAACTCACTATGTAGACCAGACTGGCCTTGAACTCACAGAGATCCACCTGCCTCTGCCTCCTGAGTGCTGGGATTAAAGGCGTGAACCATCACAACTGGTTTATTATTTTTATTTCATGTGTATGAGCGTATTGCTGCATGTATGTAAGTGCACCCATTGTGCAAAGTCTGGGGAGGTCAGAAGAGGGCATCAGATCCCCGAACTGGAATTACAGATGGTTGTTAGTCACTCTGTGTGTGTGTGTGTGTGTGTGTGTGTGTGTGTGTGTGTGTGTGCGTGTGCGTGTGTGTATTTCAGTGCTTTTTGAAATTTCAGGAACCCATAGGGGTCTTCGAATGTATCTCTTTATTGATAAAGGGAAACAACTGTATCGAGAACTGTTATGGCCAAGACAACAAACAAAATTAGATCAAGAGAGGGGAGAGGAGTGAAGAGAGAGGGGAGCAATGGAAGACAGGAAGAGCTTGGCAGAAGCTGAACTCAGCCTGACAAAACCCACTAGCAGAGGACAGTGCCTAAACAATCTACAGATATAGCTCCAGAGGATGGATAAGGGACCCTAAACTTGAGAAATCTACAATACTATCATGCCCCCAACCCCACTCTTGCTGCCAAAGCAAAGGAACCTATGGAGACCCAGGAAATGAATGCAGTGGAACATGAAACATAATGTAGTATCCAGATCAGAGCAACAGCCTCCAAGTCCTATAGACTGCAGTGATAGCAGCAAAAGTTTGGTAAGGGAATATGAAGTAAAGAAAGTCTCAATAACCCCCACTGGGCCATAGCAGTCAAGCTATGTAGATCACAGTAAGTTTGTGACAGAACTCGGTGTGGTATCTGATGATGACAGAACTAAGGTGAACATGGGGGGGGGCATCCCTCTCCCTACCAGGAAGATGAAGCAGCAGTGACTGAGAACATAACACCTTCTATTTAATATTTTATGTTACTGCTTATTTATTTGAATGTGTATATGTATATCCTGTCTGTCTGTCTATCTATCTATCTATCTATCTAAAATTATCTATCTATCTAAAATGCTTTTCAAGTCTGGTCTCAAAGTTGCTACGTTGCTGAGGATGGATGACCTTAAACCTCTCATCCTCCTGTCTCCACTTCCCAAGTGCTGAAGTTAGAAGTGTATGACACCATACGTGGTTTATGTGGTGCCGGAAGACTGAGCCCACGAGGGCTTTGTGCATACTAGGCAAGTGCTGTACAAAGCTATAGTCACAGCCCCTGTGTTTATATATTTTTAATCATTATATTTTGTTTATAATGTTAAAATGTTTTTAGTGTGTACAGTTTTGTATTTTAAATGCCTAATTGATATACTGTAACTTGTATCTCATTAGAAAAAAATCTCTTATGTCTGTCCTTTCCAAACAATATACAGTATTTTCTCTGCTGGTTTTCATATCTCTAATCCATATACTGTTTTTCATTATCTTCTTCTCCCCTTCTTCACTTTCCCACCTCCCTCCCCCATCTCCTACCCCAGGAACCTCCTCTCTACTTTGATGTCACATGTAATATTTTGTCACCCTCCCCAACTTCTCAACACCTCTTGTTCCCCTCTTGGGATCTCTTACACAGTTTCACAGTCTATACCCACTTTCACAACTTCTTATTTACATATAAACACTAAAAATTAGAATTTGCATATGAAAGAGAACTTTTTTGTGTCTGAGACTGGGTTACCTTCCTTAGTAACTTTATAATTCCATTTTTCTGCAAATTTCATAATTCTATTTTCTTAACAACTGAGTAAAATTCTACTGTATATATATGTCACATTTTTATTATTCATTCTTCTGTTGATGGACACCTAGGCTGGTGCCATTACCTTGCTACTGTGAATAGTCACGGATGTGCAGGTGTATCTGTGGTATCTATAAAGTCCTTTTGGTATCTTCCCAGGAGAGGTATTAACTGTATCATATTGTAGTTCTAGTTTTAATTTTCTGAGAAACCATCTTACTGATCTCTGTAGTAGTTATACTAGTTTTCACTCCCACCAAAGGTTTCCTCTTTCCCCATAGCCTTTATTGTCATTTGTTTACTTTTCTTCAAGACAGGGTCTTGCTGTAGCCCCAGCTAGCCTGAAACTTGATGTAGAACAGGCTGGCCTCAATCTCAATAGAGATCTGCCTACCTCTGCCTCCTGGGTGCTGGGATTAAAGGCATGTACCACCATGCCCAGTCTGTTTGTTTTACTGATGAGAGCCATTCTGACTGGAGATGGAATCTCAAAGTGGTTTTAATTTTCTTTCCGAATGCTGGGGTTACAGGCACATGCTTTTTTACAGAGGTGCTGGAGATTCAAACTCACCTGGTTTGCAGGTTAATAGTCTTAATGAGCCATCATTTCCCCAGCTCTTCTGCATGGAAACTTTATAGTTTCCTCTCATTCTTAGTCTATCCTTTCTTACCTCCTTTCCCATTCCTTCTTTACTTTACTACTTTAGTACAGATAATCTTAGCCCAATATATATGTTACATTTTCCCCAACCAGTACCCTAGTGCTCTAATATCCAAATATTGTAGGGAACATAAGGAACACAGTATCTTCTCTTGTACCTAACAGTCAGCTTCCTCCTGAACATAAATTTAATTGAAGACAACTCAGCAGAGGACTCACACATAAAAACAAACACAAACAACAAACAGTTGGAAATGGCTGGGGAGATGACTTAACTTAGTGGGTTAAGTGCCTGCTGCACAAGCATAAGAACCCGAGTTTGGATCTATTCCCAGCACCCATCTAAAAACTGAGCATTTTGGCAAGTGCCTATAACCCCAAGCACTTGGGGTACGGTAGAAACAGGCAGCTTCAGTCTAGCCAAAACGGCATATCCTAAGTTTAGTGAGAGACCTTGCCTTAAAAATAAAAGTAGAGAGAAATCAAATAAATCATCCAACATCAACCTCATACATGCATGGATGAGTGAACCCACACATATGCGCGCGTGCGCACACACACATATCCTCCCTGCCCCCCAATCAAACAGTGGAAAATAAAGGGACAGCTATAATCCAGACGACATATGTATAGAATCCAACAAACTCAAGAAACATGATAGGGAAACTAAAAAAACATGGCATTCCACTTGATACTTTATAAGCTTCTCAATACCAGAAAAGAAGATGATGAGACAACAGAAATGCCAGAAAGATTTCAGAGTTCTACTTTATGGTGGTTTGAATGAGAATGTCCTCCACAGGCTCCAAGGATTTGGACATTTTTCTGGAGGGGAAGGGAGTCTTTTTGAGACAGGGTCTCCCTGTAGTCCCAGCTGGTCTAGCACTCTCTATGTAGACCAGGCTGACCTTGAACTCAGAGATCAGCATGCCTCTGCCTCTTGAGTTCTGGGATTAAAGGCATGCGCCACCACACCCAGCTTGGATTTGGACATTTTGGCCCCAGTTGGTGGTGCTGTTTTGGGAGATCTTAGAAGATCTGGCCTTGCTGGAGAAAGCACCTCACTAGGGGCATGGCTTAGAGAATTCTTAAACATTGCTGTATCTCTAGTCACTCTTTGCTCCCTGTGCCTGCTTGAAGATGTGAGCACTAAGTTTCTGCTCCTTCTCCAGCCACCTCTGCCACCATGCCTCCCTGTTCTAATTCCCCTGGAACAGTAAGCGCAAATAAACTCTTTTATAAGTTCCTGTGGTCATGGTGTTTCATCACAGCAACAGAAAAGTAACTAATACATGCTTCTAAAAAGGATTGATGACCAAATACAGGACAGGTAAGAAATTTAATACAGAGCCTAGACAAGAAAGTTATAAAATCAGTTCAAGATTTAAGATAAGTTACTAAAATGGATCAAAGAACCAGTAATGCTCAGAGAAAATTAAAACACATGGACGAAAAATTCAGCAGGAAATTGAGACTCTAAGAAACAACCAAACAGAAATTTTATAAATGAAAAAAAAAAACCCAATCAAATAAAAAACACATCAGAAACCACTATTAACAGACAAGGCAAAGCAGAAGAATGATTTAAGGGATGGAAACAGGATTGAGATAGTAAGATATAAAGGGATATATATATATATATATAAAACATAAATTGTAGGGTGTGGTGGCACAGCATTTGAGAAACAGAGACAGTTGGATCTATGTGAGTCTGAGGCCAACCTAGTCTACAGAGAGTTACAAGACTACCAGGGCTATATAATGAGACTCTGTCTCAAAAAATTAATTATTTAACAAACATGATTAAAATTTCCAAAGTCTGGGGGATATACTTATTCTTATATACCATAAAAATTCATGGGATGGAACTGAATAGATGGATTAGTGGTAAAGAGCACTGGCTGTTCTTACAGAGGACCTGGGTTCAATTCCCAGCACTTAAGTCGTAGCTAACAACTGTTTGTAACTCCAGTTCCAGGGGAATCCAATGCCCTCTTCTGATCTCTCAGAGAATTGCATGATAAGGGTGTACGTATACACAGACAATACATTCAAACATATAAAATAAAAATAATAGAACTTTGTAGACATGGCTGTCCCCTATAGATGCTTGCTGTCAGCCATGGTCAACCCCACCATGTTCTTTGACATCATCATTGATGGTGAGCCTTTGGGTTTCATCTCCTGTGAGCTGTTTGTAGACAAAGTTCCAAAGACACCAGAAAACTTTAGTGTTCTGAGCACTGGAGAGAAAGGATTTGGTTGTAAGGGTTCCTCCTTTCACAGAATTATTCTAGGATTCATGTGCCAGGTGGTGACTACATGGGCCATAATGGCACTGGTGGAAAGTCCATCTACGGGGGGAAACTCCAGGATAAAAGCCTCATTCCCAAGCACACAGGTCTTAGTATCTAATGGACCAAATACAAATGGTTCCCAGTTTTTCATCTGTACTGCCAAGACTGAGTGGTTGGATGGCAAACATGTGGTCTTTGGGAAGGTGAAAGAAGGCATGCACATTGTGGAAGCCATGGAGCACTTTGGGTCCAGGAATGGTAAGACTAGCAAGAAGATCATTGCTGACTGTGGACAGCTCTACTACTGTTGACTTGCATGCATCTTCACCACGAGATCATTCCTTCTGTAGCTCAGGAGAACGTCTTCTGCCCCATCTGCTTGCAGTACCCCATAATCTTTGTGCTCTTGCTACAGTTCTTTGGGTTCCATATTCTCCCTATTCCCCTCCAAGTCTGGTTGGATTGCAGAGTTAAGTTTATGATTATGAATAAAAACTAAATATGAACTGTTAAAAATTTTTTTAATTAAAAAAAAGAGAATTCATGGGAGCTACATATGCTGGTGCACATCTTTAATCCTTGCATTTGGGAGGCAGAGGCAGTGAATGTCTGTGAGATTGATTCCGTAGTGATTTTCAGCTGGGTCTACAGGGAGACCCTGTCTCATAAAAGAAAGAATTCATGGGATAGAAAAAGGAACTAAGATAAAGCCAAATAGTTTAACTAACCCATTCAATGAAATTAAAGCTGAGAATTTCTTAAACCTAGAGAAAAACACATTCAAAACACAGGAGACATGACCACAGAAAACTTCTCCATAACAAATCATAGTCAAAGCATATACAAAGTATAGAAACAATACTGAAAAGGAAAAACAATCACATGCAAAGGCAGAAGCATCAGCTCTATCATCAGCAACCCTCAAAGCCAGGAAACATGGACTTATACATTTCAAGTCCTCAAAATAAATAACTGGAAACAAAGATTGCTATATCCAGCAAAGTTACCAATTAAAATTGGTAGAGAGATAAAAATACTTCAAAATGAAGACGAGTCAATTCACAACTAAATTTATTAGTACTTAATGAAAAAAAATAACAGTACAGAAATATTCAAAGAATGAAAAAATTTCAGATTTGGGGCTGAGCATGGCGATGCATGCCTTTAATCCCAGCACTCAGAAAGCAGATGCAGGCAGATGACTGTGAGATCAAGGCCAACCTGGTCTACATAGTAAGTTCCAGGCCAGCTGGAGTTACAGGGGAACCCTATCTCAAACTGCACCCGCTTCCTTCCTAAATTTCAGATTTCCCTATAAGGTAACAGCTTCTTGTGGAATCACATGTGACTACTACCCATGTAAGGAATTGTTTTTCATTAAAAATGTGTTGTATCTTGAGATAGAATTCAAAGAACTTATACAAAGTATATTACATATTATATATATGTGAACTCATTAGTATGCACATTTAAAATTACCCTTTCTGGTTCTCCTTTCTGAATGTTGTAACATACCCAGACATGTATTTGTTTATATATATACATGTATACATTACAGGTTAGACTCTGCATGTGAGGAAGAACAAGTAGCTTTTTACTTTCTGAGATCGAGTAACCCCAACTAACATTACATATTCTAGGTTCATCCATTTCCCTGCCAATTTTTGTGATTTCATTCTTCTTTAGAGCTGAATAATATTCCATTTTATATATGTCCTACATTTTCATTATCCATTCATGTGTGAATAGAATATCAACAAACATGGGGGTGCAAATATCTCTATGACAAGGTCTATGCACAGGAGTGAGATTGTTGGGTCATATGGTAGTTCTATTTTTAACATTTTGAGAAACCTCCAAACTGATTTCCATGATAACTGTACTAATGTGCACTACCACCAGCAGTGAATAAAGTTTCTTCTTCTACATCTTCTCCAACATTTGTTGTCAGATTTCTTGATGATAGGTACTCTGATGGGATGAGGTGGTATCAATTTGCATTCCCCTAATGACTAGGGATGTTGAACACATTTTAAAATAGTGATTGGTCATTCATACTTCTTCTCTGAAAACTATTCAACTCATTAACCCATTTGTTGATTGGTACTTTTATTTTCTTGGTTTTTATTTCTGCAGTTCTTTGTAAATTCTGGATATTAGTCACTTGTCTGATGTATAGCTGGTAAGAATTCTCCCATTCTAAGGGCTCTGTCCTCTGCTGATAGTTTCCTTTGCTGTTCAGAAACTTTTCGATTTCATATAGTCCCATCTGTTGATACTTGGGGTTAGTTTTTGTGTTATTGAAAGTTCTTACCTATCCCGATTAAATGAGGAATATTCCCTATGTTTCCGCCTAGAACTTACATGTTTTAAGGTCACTGATCCATTTAGAATGCATTTTTATATAAGATAAAAGTAGTGAATCTCATATTTTTCTGCAGGTGGACATCTAATTTTGCCCGCACCATTTATTGAGCAGGCTTTCTATCCCTATGCATGCTTTTGCCTTCTTTGTCAAAAGTTAGGTGGACACAGCTTTGTCAGTCATTTTTGGGTTATTTGTCTGGTCTGTTTCATTTGTCTACCTGTCTATTTTTATGCTGTCTTTATAACTAGAGCTCTGTAGTATAATTTGACATTAGGTATTGTCATGTCTCTGGCTGTGTTCTTACCCCTTAGGATTGCTTTGGATATTCTTGGTCTTTTGTGTTTCCATATGAATTCTTGGGAATATATATATATATTTTTTTGATCTGTGAAATACAACATTGGAATTTTGATAGGTATTGCATTAAATTTGTAGATTAATTTTGGAAGTATAACTGCTTTCACAATATAAATTCTGCCAATCTAGATGTATGCAGGCCTTTCATATTCTGGTATTGAAGTCTATCAAATTTTTAAGGAAGATCTAATATCAAAATTTTAAAAATTGCTCCACAAAATACAAAGGGAAGGAATAATACCAAACTATTCTACAAAGCCATTATTACCCTGATGCCAAAACCAAAGATACAGCCAAAAAAGAAAACTACATACACATTTCCCTGACAAACAGGGACAAAATACACTCAATAAAATACTTGCAAAACTGAATTCAAGCTCACATATCATGACCAAGTTGGTTTCATCCCAAAGATGTAAGGTTAGTTCAAACTATACAAATCAATAAATGTACATATGATTTAAAGAAAAAAATTCACATGATCATCTCAATAGATGCAGAAAGGGTATATGACACAGTTCAATACACCTTCATAATAGAAGAAACTAGAAACAGAACATATATAAACAAAGGTTATAAACAACAAACTGACAGCCATAATTATTCTAAGTAGGGAAAAATTCAGAGCATTTCCTCTAAAATATGCAACAAGTCAAGGGTGCTCACTCTCTCCATTTATTCAATGTAATATTCCCAAGACAGAGGCAAGATCTCTTGAGTTCCAGGTCAGCCTAGTCTACATACCGAGTTCCAGGTGTGCCAGGGCTACATAGTGAAAGACCCTGTTCCAAAAATCAAACAAATGCCCACCTTTCCTGCATCTGCTCAGGCCAAGCTGATCTCCATACACCAAGTATGCGAGTTGCACCCAATGGAGCAGACATAGGCAGAGCGATGGTGGTCTGGCTGGGACTGGGGTTGCTGCGGCTGGCCCTGCAACTGCCCACACAGATTTATTCCAACCAAACATCTGTTGTACTACCTTCAATTAACTCACCTCAGAATACCTTTGTTGTTCAAAATCTAACTAACACCACTAGGGCAGGTGGCAATGCTCTGTAGTCAACAGCTGGTCTCCTCATGATGTCACTTCTACATCTCTACTGTTAAGAGACTCAGACCAAGGAATGTCTCTACTTCCCTATCTTCTAGACCTACCCCAAATGGCAACTACAAGTCCAATGTGGCAAGGAAGAAATAGGTCTTCATCAAATCTCCTATGACCACGTGTACTGAAACAGAAAATGCTGAAAATCCAAATTCAATTGATTTGAAGGACATATGAAGGGCTTGACAGATGATGAACACTAGTATTAATCTGCTGGAGTTTTATGTACAAGATGAAGATAGATAACAATAAAAATTGACATGATTTCCTTGAATGTGGTTTAAGAAATAAGGACACTTAAAACTCTATCTTGAAATCAGGCACAGGTTTTATCTAGAGATAAGGATGAGATGTGGAATGAAGATTCAGTTTCATTTGCTTTGTTCAACCTATAAGGCCATAAAACAGTTAACAGTGCAAAAGTTTCCATGATCTTATTTGTATACATTTGAAGGAACTACCAGATGATATTATAGATCTTCCATGTATTGTTTCAGCATTACAAATTTAACCTGAGAAACTCTAGATAAAGCTTCACACTATTAAGCTGTCACTGCTGTGTTTGGAATTAAACTTTTTTATCTCCCCCGCCCAAATTCTGTTGCTTTACACTTGACATTATATTTGACTTTTACGTAACTGACATGTGCCAGGCGTTGATGGGTTCACACCCATCCCCAAATCCATTCATCATGAAGTAATGTTACTTTACAAAGTCAAACGGTAGCCATTTTCCATCGCCTGTTTTTAGTTAAGGAGAGTGCCAGATTCATTTAAGTTAGACTGGCTCCACAGAGTAGAACTGCATTGACCTCAACTAATCTCAAAGTTCTGTTGTTTCTCCACATATACTGAATACTTTTCATAATTTAAAATATGGCCTGTTACAAAGGTAAAATTACAAACCTTGAACTTAGAAAGGCAAATATGGGAGGAGACTGTAAATCAGGCCTTTGGGACGTGAGGCCAGAGGCTAACTTGCATTAAATTCACACAATCTTTTACACTCTTTCTGTAAACACTTTTTAAAAAGAGAAAAACAAAACAACAGTTCAGAATTTGGAATACTTTTGGGTATCAGTTCATGTTTTTAGGTAGTTTCACGTTGGTCCTAAGGTTAAGAGTGGGCTTCATTCCACAGTAAATTTTTTTCAACTGCCTTGATACACAGAAATCTTTGAAAACACAGACATTCCGTGAAAAAAATTTGTTCGCATAGTCACACACCAGTCATTCTGGGATCTAATATGGCCACAGTAGTGCTGATGACCGGAGTCGTTTTTTCCATCTTTAGAAACCTACATGGGAACAGCAGATCTCACAGAACTAAGGCTACTGTGTGTGTGAACCGACATTCCCTCCTGCTTCATCCTCGAACACTGTACATCTACTTGAGTGTATATTGGGTTTGTATGTTTATGGTTTTGATTCATAGTAACTTCTCATGTTATGGAATCGATCTGCACTGAATGCAACTGTAAAAAAAAAAGAAATAATTGCTGAAAGAGCAAAACAAATAAACAACAAAACCACAAAAATCTAAGAATAAACCTAATCGAGGATGTGAAAGATCTCTACAAATAATAAGACACTAAAAAATGAAACTGAGGAAGATACTAGATGATGGAAAAATCTTCCATACTCCTGGTATGGCAAAATTAATATTGTGAACATGGCTATACTACTAATAGTAATCTACAGATTCAATGTAATCACCATTAAAATTCCAATGATGGCTGGTGACACTCACCTTCAATTTCAGTACTCTGGAGGCAGAGGCAGGTAGGTAGATCTCTGTGAGTCTGAAGCTAACATGGCTTACATAATGAGTGTTCTAGGCCAGCCAGGGCTACATAGTAATACCCTGTCTCAAAAAAAAAAAAAGAAAAAGAAAAAGACTCCAGTGATAAGCTCGGGGATTTAGCTCTGATGCAACCCTTGCCTACCAAGTACCCCAGCACCTCTTTTAAAAAAAAAAAAAAAAAAAAAAAAAAAACAGCTAAAGTTCCAATGACATTCTTCACAAAACAGAAAAAAAAACTGGGCCTGAAAGACGGCTTGGTCGTTAAAAAACACTCGTTGCTCTTCCACAGGACCCAAGTCCAATACTTAGCACCTACATTAGGTGGCTTACAACTCCAGCTCTCTGGGGCTCTGATGCTCTATTCTGGCCTCTTTGAGTACCTGCAAGTGTGGGCACACACAAATAAATGTAAAAAAATAGAAAAAACACCCTTGAGAATTCATACAGAAACACAAAAAACCACAGCCAAAAGCAATCCTAAGCAGAAAGAAAAGAGCTGGTGGCTATCACACTACCTGATATCAAACTATACCACAGAGTCATAATGACAAAGTATACCACAAACTATACCACAGAGTCATAATGACAAAGAATGACACTGGCACAAAAACAGACATATGGACCAGCAGAACATAAAGAGAGGATCCAGAATAAAACCACTTAGCTCTGGAAAATCAAATTACTGACAAAATTAAAACACACTGGAGGAGGCTGGAGAGATGGCTCAGAGAGTGAGAGCACTTGCTGCTCTTACAGAGGACCGGGGTTCAGTTCCCAACATCCACTTGGCAGTTCACAACCACCTGTAACCCTAGTTCTAGGGGATGAAATCATCTGGCCTCTGAGGATACCAGGCACACATACAGTGTACAAATATGCATGCAGTCAAAACATTCATACATAAAACATAAAATAAAAAATAAATCTTAAAACATACATTGCAAAAAAGCCTATTCAATAAATGGTGGTGACTAAACAAGAAGAATGAAATTGAATTCACATCTCTCATCCTGTACAAAAATCAATTCAGAGTGGAGCAAAGACCTTAATTTAAAACCTGAAACCTGAAACATTGAAACTGCTAGGGAAAAACACTAGCATAGCAAGAACTTTCTGAATAGAAGCACATTAACACAACAAACTGTGGAAGAACTGACAAATAAAATTACATGACATTAAAAAGCTTCTGCACAGCAAAAGAAACTATCAGCAGAGTGAGCAAACAGCCCACAAGAGAAAAATCTTTGCAGGCTATAGTTCAAACAGGGATTAATATCTATAAAAAAAATTGTAAAACTTAAACACCAATGGGGGCTCGGGAACAAAAAATTGTAAAACTTAACCAGTGGGGCCTTTGAATAAATAACATAAAAATACAATTGTAATTTTTTTCCTAGTCACTTCCTATTGTACAAAGCATCTTAAAAAACTGCACAATTGCTAGGTGTAACGGTACATGCCTTTAATCCAAGTACTTGGGAGGCAAAAGCAGGTGGATCTCTGTCAGTTCATGGCCAGTCTGGTCTACATAGTTAGTTCCATGCCAGCTGGGGTTATAGGGAGATCCTGTCTCAAAAAGACCAAAATAAATAAATGAATGAATAAATAAGTAAAGCCATGTTCTTGGCTCATCAGTATGGCCCCCAAACAGGATATGGAAAGCTCTTCTCTGACTACCAAACTTCACTTGACAGTCATCTGTGGATTGTTGTTTTTAAATTAATTTTCCCTGGTTCTTGTTAAGTACATTAGTGCAGTTCTTAAAATGAAAAGTCACTGAAAACTTGGTTTGTGTTCACCTCACACTTTCACACAATGTTATTGAAATCTCAGCTACTTGTGGGACTCCCCTACCATACCTTTTAATTCATCCTTTGCAGCTATCCCTTTACAGGCTGTTCTAAACCAGCTGACTCATAACAGTTCTGCTTACCGTTTTCACAAAGGACAAGCTTTCTTCATTGTCCAGAGGCACAATTCTATAAGAAAAAAGAGAGGGTAAGGAGATACATTAGAGGATTTTGCATTTTGTTTTGGAAACAAGGTCTCCTAGGAACCCAGGCTAGCCTCAAATTCACTAATGTAGCAAGGGATGGCCTTGAACTCCTTTTGCTTCCACGTCTCAAATCCTAGGATTAAAGGAATGTGCCACCAATTCCAGATAGGTGTTTTTGTTTTTGAGAAAGGATCTTACTGACTATGTAGTCCTGAATAGCCTGGAACTCATTATATAGACCAGACTGGCCTTAAAACTTGTAGTGGTCCTCTTCTCTTTGCATCCCACGTATGGAGCTACCAGGTGTAGCTAGGATTTTTAATTCAACTGAAATTTCCAATGTTCTCTGTTTAAAAAAGTTAAAAAATCTGCCTGCATATATGTGCATGCTCAAAGTTCTTTTTCAATTTGGTGTTAATAACTCACAGACTTATTTCTTACAGAAAATTTCATAACTCTGGGTTGAAGCCAGGCATGGTGATGAAGGCCTGTAATCCTAGCACTCTGAAAGTAGAGGCAGGAGGACAGAAGTTCAAACACAGCCTGGGTTATATGAGGTGCTGTTTCAAAAAAGGTAGAATAAGAAACACTGGGTCTGCATGTATACAGAATCAACACATGGGACACTAGAGTGAATAATACTTGTACTTGACCTTATAAGACCTTAGCTTCTCATGGGACTGAGTACAGGGGCTCAGATGAGCACAGCAAGCCTAGGCCCAAGTCTACAGTGGCATCTCTCCCGGAGTGGAATTGTTTTAAGACCAATAATGGCAGCAGCTATAATATCTTTGTCTCTGTCTCTGACTCTCTCTTACAGGCGCTTATATATCCCAACATGGCTTTCAACTTGGTAGGTAACTGAGAATGGCCATTAACTTCTGGTCCTCCTGCTTCTACTTTTTGAGTGCTGGGATTACAGTTATGTAATATGGTAGGGCCCTATCCAGAACAAAGACAATATCAATGTCTATGTATGCATGACAATCCTATAGCATAGAACATCCGTTCAGAATGTATGCTGCAAAATAAGGGAGACAGAGAAACGGAAAATGCTAGGTAAGACTAATGCCCTACTGCACTCAGGCTCTGCCCATGGATGTCAATCTTCTGGGCATAAAATAAATGCTGTTGCCTGGATAAAGCTTTGGTATTTAGTCTCTCTGAACAAACATTCATCAGGTTATCAAACAGTAGCACCATTTCTGGTTTACGTGGCACTGGGAATTCAACTCAAGGCTTCATGCATTCTAGGCAAGTAATCCACCAAAAGAGCACTGAGCTACATTCCCAGTTCTTTATATTATTATTATTATTTTAAACAAGGTCTTACTTTGTAGCCCCAGATAGCCTAGAACTTGTTATATAGACCAGGATGGCCTTGAACTCAAAGAGATCTCCCTGCTTCTGCTTCCTGAGTGCTGGGATTAAAGGCAAGTGCCACCACAACCCAGCTCAAACTCTTTTTTTAAAATTACATTTTCATTTTATTTATTTATTCTGTGTGGGGGCATGATATGTGTCAAGGAACTCATATGGGTCCTGAAGGTCGAACTCAGGTTGGCAGGTTGGCAGCAGGGACCTTTATGCACTGAGCCATCTCACTGGCCCTGAGACCTCAAACTCTTGATTCTCCTGCCTCTGCCTCCTGAGTATTACAGGGGTATACCATCATGCTTGAATGGACTTTTAAAAAAAATTTACTATTTTTATTTTATGTGTATGAGTGCTATGCCTATATGTATGTAAGTGTACCCATGTTGTGCAGTGCCCACGGAGGTCAGAAGATGGTGGAACTAGAGTTATGGATGACTGTTAGCCATCATGTGGATGTTAGGATTCAAACATGGGTCCTCTGCAAGAGCAGTCAGTGCTTTTAACCACTGCACCATTTCTTTAGCCCCACTTGAAAAGACTCTTTTCTTGTATTCTTACATTTGTCCCATGAGAAGGTACCATAATTACACACTTACCTTCCCTGATTATTCACAGCATGAATATGAAAAGTCATCTTAGAGCTGCAGACAAGAAAGTAAACAAAACAGAAGTCAGTCTTCTGTTATTCAGTACTGGGCTGGAATCCTCCAGAATACCTGCTTCTTTGGTGTATCTTCCCTGGATGTGCAAAGCTACTCACTCAGGTATATGTGTCATCCTTGCTTAATACAATGATTTACCTTAGATATTTTAGATGCCGTTTCCAGGGTCCTGTGACCTCAGCACATGTGGAACCAGGAGTCTTAATCCATTCCTAGCCCTGCCTCTTTGCCTTTCTCAAGGCTGCCTCAACTTTTGCTTACTGAGCAGGCAGAATACTCAGTGCAGACAGGGAATGGTTCTCTCCTATCCAGGGCCTCCTGCTCCTCAGTGTCTACATACTACTCCAATCTTGTTCCTCTCCACTACTGTACTAAATAGCTTTAGTTGTCAACTTGACACACCTGGGTGGGGGGAGCCTCAATTTGGGAATTTTCTCCATTGGACTGGCCTATGGTCATGTCTGTGAGGCATTTTCTTGATTGTTGAGTGATATGGGAGGGCACAGACCACTGTGGGTGGTGCCACCCCTGGATAGATCATTCTATATTGTATAAGAAAGCAGGCTGAGCATGGACCAGAGGACCAAGCCAGTAAACAGCATTTCTCCATGGTCTGTGCTTCAGCTTCTGCCTCCAGGTTTCTACCCTGAGTTCCTACCTTGGGCTCCCTCAGTGATAATATGTGACCTGGGCGATGAAAGGCCAATTAAACCCTTTCCTCCTAAGTTGGTACTGGTCAGAGTGTTTTGTCATAGCAATTGAAAGCAAACTAGAACAACTACCTTTGTGTCATCTTGTCAGCCCTGCTCTGTGCCCAAGCAGATACTCCTTCTGCTATTCAAAGTCAAATTCTGGGCTGGAGAGATTGGCTTAGCAGTTAAGGGCACTAGCTGTTCTTGCAGAAGACCCAGGTTCGAATCCCAGCACCCACATGGCAGCTGTCTGTAACTCCAGTTCTGGGAGACCTCCTCTATCCTCCTTGGGCACTGCACAACATGGGTGCATTTACATGCAGGTATGCATTACACTCATACACATATAATAAAAATAAATTTTTAAAAAGTCAAGTGCTGTGGTGTCACAGCAAGGTCAAGTCTTCAGAGATGAAGAATAGCCTGAAAATCTTTCTGGCTTATTCTTTTAGAGGGGTGGGTGGCTTTTCTGAGTCTCACTAATTAATCCTGACTGGCCTAGAATCCTAAATAGACAAGACTGCTCTCAAACTTAGAATGATGTTCCGCACTGCCTCTTAAGTGCTGATATGACAGGCATGTACAATCATGTGACCATGCTTGGCCCTGGCTTACTGTTTCTATAAAAGAAAGGTTTAGAAAATTTTAAGCATCATACACGCACACATACAAAGTGAGAGCAAGAGGACAAAATAAAACAGAAGTTTAGTGGTCAGTCGAGAGAGAGAGAGAGAGAGAGAAAGAGAAAGAGAGAGAGAGAGAGAAGTCAGTTTGGTGTGTGTCTGTGTATGCACCACAATGCACACGGAGAGCAACTTGAAGGAGTTGATTCTTCCTTTCCCCATGTGGGTTCTAGGATTCTAGGGATCAAACTTAGGTCATCAGGCTTAGCAGCAAGCACCCTTATCTGGTGAACCATCTTGCCAGGCCAAGAAAGTTTAAAAATTGTAGATGTTTAACTTCATGTCTTAAATACTAGTTAGTAACACATAAACTTTTCCCGCCTCCTTCCCCTTTTAGGAGATCTGCTAATGTCATGGTTGGGGTCATCAGTGAAGTGTAGAGGGAAGGAGTTAGGGCATCAGGTGGAATAACCGCTCAGTGATTTCTCCTTGGGCCTTCCTCCAGTTAGGGTGGTTCATTCAGGGTGGGAGAGGCAAGAGCTGGAGGAACAGAAGGAACAGAATGACTGGTATCAGCCATGTGACTGGTGACAGAGAAGACCTCACTACCACAGCAATTCAGATTTACTTGCCCAACCACTCTACAAATTCAGCAGTTCCAGAGACAGATGCAGAACATTCCTATCTTGATTAAATTCCCATGGCTGGCAAGTTAAAGCGCTTTCCTAGAGTAGGGTCTTAAAGGAACAGACAGGAGAGGGTAGCACATGGCCTTAAGAGAAAAGGTTTCCTGTGTTCTGCCCTTTTCATATCAAGGACAGTGCGATTCAGACCTATGGGAAAGCCGTGCAACAAAGACTTCTGGCTCTTTCCTCCCTCCATTCATGGAGCGGCAGCAAATAAATGAAATTCTTCCTGTTATAACAACTGACTAATCTATCAAATGCTCTTCTCACTCCCCAGGGTTATAGATATATAAATGTGAGGCATGCAGCGGAGGTATCACAGAATATGTACTAGAAATTTTTTTTTCTTTTTCTTGACAGAGTCCCAATATGTAGCCTGAGCTGGACTGGAACTTGCTATGTAGACCAGGCTGGCTTCAAACTCCCAGAGATCCATCTATCTCTGTCTTCCAGGTGCTGGAATTAAAGATGTGCCCCAACATACCCAGATGAAGTATTCTTAAATAAACTTCCTAGGATTGATCTTTCATTTTTTTGCATCTCCTGTGGGATGGAGGGTTGAGTAGACTGAGTTCATAAAGATTTAACAAAGACCACACAGAGATGTAATGGGACATGCTAAAAGGTATAACAGTTAGATTTAAGAAGTTAGATTCCCTATCTGAAAAGCAGGTGAGCCCTAGGGCAAGTCTCTCTTAACCTGTGATTCTCTGCATGTGCTTATGCCCCCACCACTAGTAACTCTACCAATCAGGTTCCCTGCTTCACCTCTTTATCTGGGGAACCAGGTCTATCAGGGCTCCCATGTTTCTGGTACTGCTTCACATTCTAGTCTTGAGCATATATGTGACTCTTCCTGATATAGTTCTACCACCTTTGATGAGAGGTCTGATGATGGATGATTCTCTTTCACACATCTTACCAGAAGAATTCTCAGAGGAGGAGAGGGATGGGAAATAAATGATAAGAGACAAGGGAGCGGTTAAAAATGCTAAATTCCTCATTTAAAAAAGCCAGCCATTACTTACCATAAGTCTGCCTTAAACTGAACCAACTCAATGAACCCTAACCCAGATTCCAGGGTATACTCTGCTGTCTCCTTGGCCTGTAAAAGCAGTAACAAAAGAGACAATTAGTTTTCAAGCAGCAAAAAGAACACATACCACTGTTAGGAAGGGCCCTTCTAAAAGTTGGCCAGGGCCCTTCCCTTCTATGTGACTACTTTGTATACCTTAAAATATTAAAGTGAAAGCATCAGGTTATGGGAAACAGGTGCCTCCTGGATTCACAGGAAACTGAATTTAGACAGGTGGGCATGGCATCTGATCTGCTGGAAAGATGTAAGCAGCTTGTTAGGAAGCTGGAGTGGCATGTGAGATCTAGAAAAGTGCATTTTCCTCCCTTCTCCCTTGGCTCTGGGGGAGGGACCAATGCCCTCAGTTTCTGCTAGATGTTAAGAATATTCAAACAGCTAGAGCTGTAGATCAGTTAGGGGGAAAAAAAAGGTGTGAGAACGATATTGAACAACATCTCATGGCTTTGTACAGGCCTTCTACTATATAGTAGCTGAAGAGCTAAGAAAACCCACCACACTACCAGGAATCAAGTTTAAGAGAAAGGGGGATGCCAAAAAGCTGGTGACTACAGCTACAGCCCCCTGATATCTACATCATACACAACCTTTCCTCTGTCAACTGGCTTCACTCAGGAAAGGTCCTATTGGCATTGGGAGGCATCAAACCGTCTCTTCTCATCTTACTGGGTCAGATTTAGGAATCCAACTCAGCAGGGCAGGTTAACCACAAAACAGCAAGGAAGAAAATGGTCATCGAGCAAGAATATGCATGCTTGCCTAGGAAAGGTTCAAATCAGATTTTCTAGTCTGTAATTGATTTTTAAACACTGAATTACAGGAAACCAAGCTATGAAGCTAAAAATAAGAAGTAACTTTATTAAAATTCAATGAAATAATCTCTATTTTTCTTTAACATCTAAAAGTGCTTTGTTTAAATTATTAACAAACCAACAACTTTCCTTTAACACAACCAGGTTATCTATAAAGCTGTGCAAATTAACTGTCACTCAAAAATAACAACAACATGACAACAGGCAACAGGAGAGCAGCTCAGTGCTACCAAGATCCTAACTCACACAAAAGTGACAAGCTTCCAAAGAACAAGCAAATGGATCAGGTGATTTACACTAAAATAAAGACTTCCAAAAAAAAAAACATGGTATTTAGATTACCTTTGCCAGACTGGAAGTTTTAGTGTAGCATGCAATGGCAGCCAAGACAGCATCAATAACAACAGCATATATCTGGGATAAGAGCCTACTTTAAAAACAAAAAATAATGGTTACCTACAGTACCACATGGCCTCATTAAATGCTGTATTAAGCTCATAAATGATTCTCTCTCTCTCTTTTTTGAAAGAAACGGGATCTTAAACTCTTGATCTCGCCTTCCATGCTGCTGGGATTATATTAAACTCTTGGTCTTGCCTTCCATGCTGCTGGGATTATAGACATGCAGTGTTAGGCCTGGCTCCCAAGAAATCAACTTTTAAACAGATTAAGCAAATGTCCAAATGGAACTACTTTAGAAAAAAAGGAACTCTAAACTTTAACTCACAGTTTCTTAAATTGTGTGTATAAAGTCACATAACTGAATTGTAAAAAATGCGAGGACAGTAAAAAGGTTTCTGAATATGCAATGACCAAAAACCAATTTAAAAATCATAAACGCTGTGTTTCTGGTAGCATTACACAACATGCCCACTTTGCACTGTGCATGCAGTCACACCATGCAACTCCAAAAAATGCTGTGGCAAACACCTGGGCTCAGATTCTAGAATGATGTATGCTATGAATTGTAGTGTTCTCACTTGTACATATAAAGTTTTTTGTTTTTATAGAAACATAATGGTTAATTACATAAAACAAAGACTTTAAATATTTTCCTACTATCATTCCTCAGGATGTAAGTTATTAAATCAATCTTTAGATTGATTTAAAAAACTACTATTTGTATTGCTGGCTTGAGTCCCATAAAAAATAATTATTAAATGTTGGGGGCTGGAGAGATGGCTCAGCAGTTAAGAGCACTGGTTGTTCTTGTGGAGGACCTGGGTTTGATTCTCAGCACCCACATGGCAGTTAACAACTGTACCTCCAGTTCTAGGGAATCCTCTTCTGACTTCTGTAGGCATTGCACAACACAGGTATACTTACATACATGCAGGCAATATACTCATATACACAAAATAAAAATAAATATAAAAAAATTATTAAATGAATTATGGCTTGGGATTAGAGCAGAATTTACTACAATTTTTTAAATGGCCTTAAACATAGATTTGCCATTTTATATTATGTATTTGTGCAAAGTGGTGTTCCCAGCACTAATGATTATAAAATCAAACTACAGATCAATCCTGAAAAATGTCAAAGATGCTCTATAACCTGCAACACAAAATATTTGCTAAGATTTAATTATTTATGTTGAAATAAACATATCTATCTCAGTAGTATGAAAACTTGCTTTATTTTTCAGTAAATGGTAAATTTTTTATGTATATCAACAAACTTTTTGTTTTGTTTTTTTGAGGCAGAGTATTACTATGTAGGCCTAGCTGGCCTGGAACTTGCTATGTAGACTCAGAGAAATCTGTTTGCATGCCCAGCTAAAGCATCTTAAAAAAAAAAGAAAAAGCAAGGAGATGAAGAGATGGCTCACAACTGCTTGTAACTCCAGTTTTAGGGGGACCTGATATCTCTGGTTTCATTGGACACCTGTTCACACATGCACAGACGCATACAAATATACATAATGAAAAATAAATTTTAAAAAAAGGCCAGTTAGGACACTGGTAAAATATCAAAGGGTCCAGAATGAGGGTCCTGGGCAGTGGCTAAGCACAAGGACATTGAAGCACAAGTAGCAGGCAAGACTATACCCACCAAAGCAAGAGAAAATTACTGACTTCCTACTAAAGTGAAAGAAAAAAAATATATAGGTATAATCAAATAAATATATAATACATAGTATTTTTAAGTACCCAGGAAGATACACTGTATATAAGACATTAATAGATAATTCTAGGAGAATTATGGATGATCTGATTTTCCTTTCTCTAATTCTGTATTTGTATTACATGGTTTGTATTACATTTTCCCACTACAGTTTCTATGGGGTGGATCCTAGAAATTCTGATTCAGTAGTTCTGTGATGAGGTCAAGGAAACCTGTGTGTACATTTTTTGTTTTGTTTTGTTTGAGACAGGGACTCCTGCTGCCCAGCTGGCCTGGAATTTGTGGCAATCGTCCTACTTCAGCCTCTGGTGTTGGGATGACAGGTGTTAGCCACCACACTTGGATTTATTTTTTTTTCCCCTTAATTTCAGCAGAGGGGATGGCTCAATAGCTCAATGGTTAAGAGTACTGGCTGTTCTTCCAGAGGACTGAGGTTTGGTTTCCAGCTCCCACATGGTGACTCCAACCATCTATAACAACAGTTCTAGGGGATCTACCCACTTCCAGCCTCTGAGGACATTGCATTCATGTGGTGCACTTACTTATATATATGTAAAACACTCATACACATAAAATAAAAAGAAATTTTCAAAAGAAAAAGACAAACTAAGCTAGCATGGTGGTTCACACCTGTAACCCCAATACTCAGGAGGTATAAGCAGGCTCGCTCTCAAGAAGTTCTAGACCAGCATGATCTACACAGCAAGACCCTTGTGAGAGTTAAAATTACCAATTTTACAGAATTTAGAATCATGTAGGAGACAAGGACAAGGACCTGGAATCACAGGCATCCATCACTCTGTACCTCCTGATTGCAGATGTAATGTGATCAGCTACCTCTTGTTCCTGCTGCTATAAATTTTCCACCATGATGGACTGTACCCTTGAACTGTGAGCCAAAATAAACCTTTTTTTTAAAAGTTTGCTTCACTGGGTATTTTTGTTTATTTATTATTACTATGTATATGTGTTTAATATATGTTGAGGGGTGCATGTGTAGAGATTAAAAGACAACTTCTGCAAGTCGGTTCTCTCCTTCTTGATTGTGCCACTCTGTACTGGGCTAGCTGGCCCATGAGCTTTTGGGTGATTCTCCTATCTCTGCCTCCCATTTTGCCATAGGAGTGATGGAATTACAAATGCACGCCACCACATCTGGTTTTCTGTCTGTTCTGGGAATAAAACTCAGTTCATCAGGTTTTTTCAAAAAGTGCTTTTACCTGCTAAGCCATTTTGCTGGCTGTTTTATTTTCTATTTATTTTTATTAAATACACACACACACAGACACACAGACACACACATGCACACTTGCATCTTATAGAGCAATTTCCTCTGAGTTAAAACATTCCATTCTGAAGGGAAGCTTGTTAAGATGTAGAAAATTTGGGGGCTGGAGAGATGGCTCAGTGGTTAAGAGCACTGGCTGCTTTTGCAGCTTTAGCCCCACATGGAGGCTAAAGGTAGTAACTCCAGTTCTGATGCCTTCCTCTGTCCTCTGGGAGTACTGCATGACATGGGTGCACTTACATACATGCAGGCATAACATTCATGACACATAAAATAAGAATAAATTAAAAAGATTCATAAAATTCTAAAGAAAGTAAGACTCAGGAAGCAAACAACTCATAAGTCTGAGGAAGTCTCTGAAACTGACCAGATATACAAGGTTGCTCCCTTCCCTTTACACAAGCAGTAAAGACAGCTGAGGAGACCCAGCACAGCAAAGGTGCCTGGAAGAGACTCTCCAACATGCAGAGCTGCCAGTAAACCATGCAGGGAGCTCCAGGGTTTCAGCTTTTGTGAACTGTCACTCATGCTAGGGTGGGCTTTCAGTGACGTACCTGCCTTTGAATCATCTATAGTCCTGTAACTAACCTTGATAAACTCATTGGTTCACCAAGTTGGACTTTGGTAGTATCCTTACTTTGGTCTGCTGGTTCCCTATTTGTGGTGAGTAGATGTTTACTCGTATCACCCCAGGAATAGGGTCCGACAGCAGTGTGCGACATGAATGTGGAGGTCAGAGAAGAAAAAAAAAAAGATTCTCTCCTTCCACTATGTGAGTTCTAGGGATTGTCAGGCTTGGCAGTTAAGTGCCCTTACATGCTGAGCCATCTTGTTGCCCCTTTTTATTTTATTTTTCTTGTCAGGTATTTTATCACAGCAACAAGACAAGTAACTAATACAAACAATCCTTTCTTAAAAAAAAAAAAGACAAGACTGTCACATGCAGGGTCTCATGTGATCTTTCTGGAGTCCTAGAAGCTTCTTTGCTCTACAATTAGTAAATGAACCTTTAGAGGAGGTTCTAACAGGGTAGTACAGCTACTTGTATATTTCTGACTGAAAATCAGTCTTCTTATATTGGAGAAAGAGGTTATAATATTCCATAGTGTATGCAGTTTGGGAGGGATGGGGATGATACTGTTTAACCAGGCAGATTAACCAAAGAAACCCTGCTTATCAATGGATATGTTGTAGCCAGATCACCCTCATATTCAGGAACCTACATTTTGAAGTAATCTAACAAAAATTCTTTGTGACCAATCCCTGGTATCCTTTGGAAAAAGGAGTCTAGACTTCACAAGTTTTGCTGGGCACTCAGTTAGGTGAAGGAGTTTTAGAATTTTATTGAGTTTTATTTCCTATCTGTGGTTTCTTCCTTTAAGTAAAGAGAGTGAAGTCAATACTAGGCAGGACTTCTCTGAAATTATACAACTGAGATTTTGAACATAGCTCTATTCTATAAGCCTGAATAAGCTCTATTCTATAAGTCCAGAGAAAACACTCTTCGGACCACATGGGATTTCAGATTTTCCCAATGAACTGCAGAATGTTTTGGTTTTGAAAGCAATTTACTGTGTACAAAATATATGAAGGGAAGGTATGTCATAGAAATGTATGGATTTGCACAGAGGGAGTCTGAGAGTTCCAGACAGAGAAGCTGATGGCAAAGCTGGCAAGGCCCTCTGACCTGGATTCCGATTGGAAAGACAGGTTCTGAGGACTTGCTGGGAAAATCTATAGCAATGTTTGCCTTATAAGCAGGTGCCTCAATTATTGCTGATCTCAATAGGTAGCAGACAGGACAGCCCCAAGTGAGGAATTCTACTTTGGGAAAGAGAAATAAAACCAACATGAGGACTTACATTTGTTCAGTTTTCTTTGGCAGCTTGTCATCACTACCTGTTACAGAGCAATATATATATATATATATATATTAAGTATGTGTCAAATGCTTCACAAGAAAGCTACAAGTGTTTAATATAATTATAAGGCACTGAAGGGAACTACATTTTTTCCTTCTAAGTTAAATACAATATAAGCACAATAATAGTTACCCTTAGCTTCCCAGTGTCTTCCGAGACTTCGGCCCTTCCCACTTTTCCAACCCACCCTATAAAATCTTAGACTTTGGATAGCTTTTACTTGTGTTTTACAATTTTTAAATTTTGAGGTTTTGTCTTTTTATTTACTTAATTATCTGACCCAAGTCATGTTTCTTTCTAGAGTTCCCTGTTTATTTATCTATGGTTTCTGATGTACTGCCTTCTCAGAGGGCAATGCTGAGATCCAAATTCATTTTTAAAGATTTTTTCCCCATGTCTCTTTGGATAGCTGCAGTTTCAGAATATCCCAGCAAGGAGGACAGCCTTAGCCAGCCATGTCTTTCTGAAGGGTACCACAGCAGGTTCTTAGCTACTGGGTACCTCTCTATGATACCAGTTTCTCCCCTTTTTCAAAGAGAAGTTAGGGAGGAATTTGGTCAAATCATCCAAATTCCCATTGTAGCCCATATCTCCTGCTATTCAAAGTAAGTCTTACTTATTGTGTTCTTTCTTATGACACCAAGCATAGGGCTTACACATGGCTAGACCTCTAAATCATAGCTGAACCAACGGTTTTTCTCCTGAAATACATTCTGTGAGGAATGCATTAGACACAACTCTTTAGCTGCAATAAAAGGAGTTGAGGCCCAGAAAATGCTTAAGAGCTTTTGAACAAAATAGTAAATTATATGAACTTCTCCTTCATGGGAGAAACTATTTATTAAAAGTTTGATGAGTATTTACAGGAACTTACCCAAGTAAGGAACATGAGTAGCTCCAAAAAAGTATGTTCTTGAACATGCTAAAGGTCCCTTTGGTGAGACACACTGGGCTACCTGAATGTCAGAAAATAAATAAATTAATTAAGGAACTTATTTAGAGGCTGGCAAACTAGCTCAGTAAGTAAAGATGCTTGCTATACAAGTCTGGTCACCTGAGTTCAATCTTCAATCCATGTAAAGACGGAAGAAGCTGGACATGGTGGTGCATGCCCTTAATCCCAGCACTTAGGAGCAGAAGCAAGCACATCTCTGAGATCAGGGCCAACCTAGTCTACATAGACAGTTCCAAGCCAGTTGGGCTATAATGAACGAACTCAAAAAAAAAAAAAAAAAAAAATAAGAGAACTGACTGGACAAGGCAGTGGCCTGGCCTCCACACACACTGTGGCACCCTCCCATCACACACGCTCCATCACACGTATACACACACAATGACAATAAACAGAACTTTTAAAAAGGGAACATATTTAGACATGAAATGCTGAGGAAACAAAAAGTGCATAGTTAATGGAAATGAATTTTATTTTATTGAAACTGATTTATTTTTTAAAGCCACAGGAGAAAAGAATTTTTAAAAGATTTAAAATAGTCAAAGGAAGTGACTTTCCCAACAGTATCTTCTGTGTGTATTTCTTATTAGTTTTTTATTTTACTTTATTTATCTTTTGCAGGGCACATGTGGAGTTCTGAGGACATCTTTTGGGAGTCAGTTTTCTCCTTGCAATATATGTGTTTTGGGGTGTCCTAGTTAGTTTTAACTGTCAACTTGACACAGCCTAGAGTTACCTGAGAAGGGAGTCTTAACAAATTTCCCAGATCAGACTGTTCTCTAATCATGTCTATGAGGGATTGTCTTATTGTTAATTAATGTAGGAAAGTCCAGAGCCCACAGTGGGCAATGGTCTTAGGCTGTGCTAGAAAGCTAGCTAAGCGTGAGCCTGTAGGGAACCAGCAAGTGGTGTTCTTCCAGAGTTTCTACTTAGAGCTCCTGCCTTGACTTCCCTCAATGATCAATTATAACCTGGAAATGCAAAGTAAATAAATCCTTCCTTCCTCTAAGTTGCTTTTGGTCAGAATGTTTTATCACAGTAACAGAAAAGAAATTAGAATACTGGGATTGAATCAGGTCATTATCTGGCCAGTACATGAACATCACCCCTTTCCTTTTCTTTTCTTTTCTTTTTATGACACAGGGTCCTACTATGCAGTCCTGGCTGGTATGGAACTTGCTATATAGACCAAGCTGTCCTCAAACTCACAGAGGTCTGCCTGCTTCTGCCTCTGGGATTAAAGTATTAGGATTAAAGGCATGTACCACACCCGGTCCCTGTGTTCACTTTTGTTATTGTTGTTTTTCCAATCTTGACTATATTGTAAGGTTGCTAGTGGGTGCTTACTTAGCTCAGGATGTCAATGAATTTACAACACAGAAGGAAAAAGCAGGCAATATCTTTGGGATTGGGATGCCATTATTATTTAGTCCAAAGTTTCACAGAAAACACTGGTAAGATGTATGGTGCAGCCACAAATTCAAGAAACCCAGGTTCCCAGCTTAATTTGGATTTCATTACTGTAAAGAAGAGAAGAAAATAAGTTCCTCTGGGTTTTAAACTTTTTCCCGTTTTAAGTTGTTCTTTTATACCAAGGTAGAAATGAATGTTCATTATCTCTCAAGAGTTCCTAAGACATCATGTACAAAACATAAAAATACTAACACAAAAACTAAAGGAAGGCTGGTGAGATGGCTCAGAGGATTGATGGTACCTGCCTGACTGCTTGAGTTAGATCAACAGGACTCATACGGCAGGACAGAACCAAGTCCTTCAACTTGACTTCTGATTCCCACATGCACTGTGGCACTCATGTGCAAGTACAATCCCCCACACTAAAATAAATAAAAATATAACAAACAAAACAAGAAATGCTGGTGTGATAATATATTTTATAATCCCAGCATTTAGGAGATAGAGACTAGAGGATCAGGAATTCAGGGTCATCCTCAGGCACATAATAAGTTTGAGACCAGTCAGGCTACATGAGATCCTATCTCAAGAGATAAATCAAAACAAATAAGCAAACCATAAAGGGATGGAAATTAGGAGAATACAGAAAGTAGCTAAATGTTCACAAATATTCATTCTATTTTAGTTCATTAAAGGAAGCCATACCAGATACATGGTATTTTCTGAAATGTCAACAGAATTTCATTATTAATGTAAAACTATTTAGGAGTCTGCACATTTTATATGGTGCTTGATAAATTTTATTTATTTATTTCGTGGGTATGGTTTGTTTGTACGGATGTAAGTGCACAATGTGCATGTAATTTACAGTGTCCCTCCCCGCTTTTTAAAATGAGACAAAGTGTTGTTATATAGCTCAAGCTAGTCAAAAACTTGCCTTTTGGCATACCTTGTAATTTTCTGTTAAAAGTTAGAAATGATAACTCAAGTAATAGGAATCAAGATGAGTGGGCTCTTAGTGTAAGACTTTATGTTACTCTGGCTCAATGCTGTTGTATTTAATATTTTTGTAGCTATAAGTACCAGGGGCTTCACATTCCTGCAGTCTTCTTGCATTTGTCTTTCTTTTTGACTTTGGGTTTCCCTAGGAATTTCTCCTTATATTGTCTTGCTGATCTCTCAAGGTGGTATTAAAGGAATGGTGGAAGAGTTTTCCATAACCTTATGATTAAATCTTGGTCTTTTGTTAGGCCCTGTGCCCTTTATAAGAGTTTCTTAGCTTTTTTTCTCCCACTCCCCACTCTTCCCAGAGAGGCTACAGTATGAAAGGGTGAGTATAATGCCTTCCTTCCAAGTGGAATCAGGCTTGGGTAAATTTTTCTTTGGGGATGGGGGGTTAGGAGTTTCAGACAGTGTCTCATTATATAGCCCTGGCTTGCCTAGAATTCACTATGTTGACCAGGCTGGCCTTGAACTCACAGAGATCTGCCTGCCTCTGCCTCCTGAGTACTGGAATTAAAGGTATGTAACATCACACTGGCTTAGGTAAAATTTTTTATTCTGAAGAGCAGGTCTTTGCAATTGAAGCCTCTATTACTACTTTGCTCATATTAAAAGTGGTTACTTTTCTTCCCCTATCAGTCATGAGGAAATTTATCTTGGCTCTTTAACACCAAAGTCTGTTGGAGTTCTAGAAATTAAACCCATGAAATGCAGAGTTCCCTCTGTGACTGCGTCCCCTATGAGTTTCTCACCCATGCTAGTCCACATTCAGACCCCAGGATTTCATCACAATTTCTATTTAAGATATTACTGTGTGTGACACCGGCTTTATATGCCTCTCAAGATTTCTGAGTGGCAGTTTGCCCTGAGATCTTAGCTCTGCATGTGTCTAAGAATAGTCATTGATTTTTAGTTCATCTGTTTTTGTTTGTTGTTGTTTTGGTAAGTATATGGATAATTTCCAAACCACCCATCAGAAATCAAAGTAAAAGTCTTCTCTAAATCTTATTTAAAGTTCATGTTCTAGAAAGCTTCCTTCAACTTGCCTCAGAGAATCATTATAGGTATTCTAGAAAAAGAGTTCAAGTTCTCTACTCAACAGCTACTGACACCCACTGTGTGTGTATATATATATGTGTATGTGTGGTGTGTGTGTGTGTGTGTGTGTGAGAGAGAGAGAGAGAGAGAGAGAGAGAGAGAAGACAGTCGCAGATGGCAGTCGCAGATGGAGTTCAGATTTCCTATAAGCTTTACTTGATATCATCCTAGCCATCAAACATTATGGACAACAAAGTAGTCTTCTCAATGCTCAGTGGTGATGAGGTTTCCTAACTCTTGATTGGCTTTCTTGGACTTTGCTCAAAAGCCAGTGGATACTTGGCCTCTGAGACTTTCCTGAGGACAGTTAGGGTAGGAGGGGCATTTCATTCCAGTCTGGGATGGGAGGGTGTCTGGGTTCTTCATAAAGCCCTTGTTGGCAGGGGTGAGGGTGATATTTTTCTGTGGTGTTTACACAGAGGTTTTTGGTCACAAGTTTTTTCTGTTTTGCTAGGCTCTATTTTTTCTGGTCATCTGAGCATCTGTGGATATTCCCCAGTAACCAATTTGGTCATAAAGGAAAAAGAAAAACCCAGAGAACTCACTACCATCTTGCTGCTTTGGTCCTGAAGTCTTTAGCCAGTCTCCCTCTTTTTCTCTAACTTTCAGAATCTGCTTATGTTTATTTTATATCAAAAGTCCAGGGATTTTAGTGAAACAGTGGGAGAAGGAAAAAGTGTGTTCCATTTTTATAGATACAGATGTCAGATCATCTCTATTTTGGATTTAATATATATAGTCAACAAATAACATATAAAAATGCCTCTACTCTGGCATTTTCTATATATTCCAAAAATGCTGGGGATTAAACTGGGCTCTAAGCCTGCCCATTATAGGTGTTTCATCTCTGTTGCTGTGATAAAACACACTCTGACTTAGAGGAGGAGAGGATTTATTTGGCTTAAACTTTCAGATCACAGTCCATCATTGAGGCAAATTAAGGCAGGAACCCAAGGCAAGAACCAGAAGCAGAAACCATGTCCTAACACTGCTTTTGGCTCTCTCTCTGGTTTGCTTAGACGCTCATGCTCAATTTTCTTATATAGCCCAAGACCACACTCATAGGAAATGCACTACCTATAGTGGGCTGAGCCCTCCTACATTGATTAACAATCCAGACAATCCCTCATACATGTCCAAACACCAACTTGATAAAAGACAATTACTTGATTAAGCCTATTTTTTAGGTAACTCTAGGCTGTGTCAGGCTGCCAATTAATGCTAACTAGAATAATAGGGCAGAAAGATCCTGACAGCACATGCATTCTGGTAGCCCTATAACATAAGCTAGCTTGGAGGTAAGTCTCAGCCCAGAAAGGCTAAACCATTTTCATGTTATCAAAATCCAAATAAAAAAATAACCACATCTATCATTCTACCTTTCCTAATTGCCAGAAACAATTTAAAAATATTTTGAGCCAGGCACACCTAGTACGCAGGAGGGAGAGGTGGACAATTTCTGTTTGACGATAGTCTACTCTACATAATTAGTTCCAGGCTAGCCAGGGCTACATAGTGAGACCCTTTCTAATACACACACACACACACACACACACACACACACACACACACACACACCTGTGTATATATGAAATATTTTGCTGGAAACATTTTGAAAATACTTGAAACTCTACTTTCTAGTATAGACTTTCATAATCATTAGAGTCCTGTATTCAAGTCTAATGTTTCCTTTTATATTTTTTTTATATATTTAGTGTGCTTGTGAGGGGTGCAGGTACACACATGTCATGAAATGTGAGTGAAGATCAAGAATAACCTTTAGATGTTGGTCCTTGCTTTTCTACTTTGTTGAGATAGAGTTTCTTGCTGCATAAACCATGCAAGCTAGCCTTTGAGCTTCTGGGCTTCCTGTTTCTACCTACCATCTTCTGGTAGGACTACATTGGGATTATAGATGCTTTCACTACTGAATTAGGCTTTTACGGGGGTTCTAAGGATCTGAACTCAGGTCATCAGATACTTTTACCCATTGAGCCACCTCCTCAGTCCCTAAAGTTTCCTTTTAAAGAAGACAGCAAATGATACATCATCAAATAATAAACAACAATCTGCAGGAAGATGAGCTACCTCAGTGGGTAAATGTGCTTTCTGTGCAAGCCTAATGACCTGTGTTCAATTCCTGAAAACCATGTAAAGGTAGGAGAGAATGAATTGCACTAAATTTGTCTTCTGAACTTCACACATGCACTGTAGTACATGAGTACACTCACACACACACAAATAATTAAAAGGTTAAATTTTTTTAAAAATTTATTTTATGTGTATGAGTGTTTTGCCTGCACATATGTTAAGTGCACCAATGTTGTGTAATGCCCATGGAGGTCAGAAGAGAGCATTGGATCCCCTAGAACTGAAATTACAGATGGCTGTCAGCCATCATGTGGGTTCTGGGAACCAAACCTGGGTCCTCTTTAAGAGCAGCCAGTGCTCCTAATGTCTGAGTCATCTCTCCAGTCCCTAAAAGGTTGTTTTTTTTAAAGAACAATGATCATCAAAGTTATGTTCTAAAATTTAAGTTAGTATTTAACAAACATGTTTAGAATGTGTTTTCAAATTAATTTGAAAATTTTATTTTACTGATATTATTCTGACAACAAAGAGTTGTCTTTGAAAAATGTATTTTTCAACCATTTTCCTTCAAACATTTAAAATTAAAAGTTTCAGGCCATCAAGATGGCTCACCAAGCCTGATGACCAGAGTTTGATCCCCAGTACCCACACAGTAGAAGAGACCTGAGTTCTGCAAGTTGTTCTCTAATTTCCACTCTTATGGCATGGCATACATATGACACACACACACACACAAATAAATAAATAATAAAGTAAAAAAATGTTTTTAAAGTCATACCATATATATTTCACTGTAAAACAACTTCAAACAACTTCAAATTCAGGGTTAAGTCAACATAACAGTTGGAGAAGGTTCCTATGGGTGAGCAGCCCTTCCTCACTATTAGATAATACAACTAGTCAAGTATCAGGTCATTCAACCACTCACCATGTGTTTGGCAAAGCTCCCTGCAGGACCAGTGCTTCGTACCAGGTGCCCTTCAGAAGGGAAGTTAAAGTTGCCAGCATTCAGGTTTTCTCGTGTGGAGTGATTACCAAAGAGAACAAATGGCTGCCGATGAGGGCTGGAGCCATAAGCCAAAAACATGTGGTTAGAAGAGATTCTTGATCAAGGTAAGTTCTTATGACCTAAGTAAGTTCACGGGTTTTTCTAAATGACATTGGTGCATGAGCACCCCCCAGATTTAGTAAGCAAACACCCCCTCCACCACTGACCCTTCCCGTCAATACACTAATGTAGTAGGCTATCCTTTCTCTCAAGGTTATAAAGTAAAAAGTTACAAAAATAAGAAAGACCACCAACTATAAACTACCAGATATAAACATTATCTGAGGTCAAGTAGACCACAATATTCCTGTAAACATTTTTGTCTGTTTTCTTTTCTAAAAATCCCTTTTCATATTTCTCTTAGAGATAGAATTAAACAATCATATAATATTGAGTAGTTAACCACTAATGGATGTTAACTTTTACTATAAAATGACATGCCAAAGGGCTGGAGAGATGGTTCAGCAGTTAAGAACATTGGCTGCTCTTGCAGGACCTGGGTTTGGTTCCCATCACTCACATGGTAGCTAACAACCATCTGTAAATCCAGTTACAGGGGCTCTGACACCCTCTTCTAACCTCAGGCATTGCACAACACGGGTGCAATTATATTACAGACATGCTCGTAATACACTCGTATACATAAAATAAAAATAGTAAATATCATTTTAAAAAATGACATGTCAGGCTGGGTGTGGTGGTACATGCATTTAATCTCAGCACTCAGGAGGCAGAGGTGGGCATATCTCTGTGAGTTCAAGGCAAGCATGGTCTGCAAAGTGAGTTCCAGGCCAGCTGGGGCTAGAGGGAGATCCTGTCTTAAAAGAGACAAAAACAAACAAACAAACAAACATGTCAAACTCCATTTTGGGGCCTAGGTTTCTTTGGATGTTACTCCATCTGGGCCCTAGTAGGTTAATAAAGCTGACTCTTCCAAATGACCTGTGGGAAGCAGTAATTTAGGCCAGAACTATATCCAGGCTAGGTTTATGCTTTCCAACTTGAGCTCCTTTTTGAGGAACCAGTTCCATGAGTCTGTGATCCACAATGAAATGAAGAAAAAAAAGCCCTTAGTTTTATAAGACAAAAATTTAACAGAAACACAACTTTTAACGTATGACAGTAGTTGGGATACTCAGGTAAGATAGGCAACAGAGCAATTACCAATTTCTGAGTAACTTTTGGGAGGGCAGCGAGAAAGATGTAAATGGTCTATCACATCCACCTCTCCAAGACCTGTCAGTCCTGGTCTTCCTCCCCCTTTTGGTTAGACTCTCATTTTCTGCTGATTCCATAGGCTACTCTAATCAATTCCTCTCAGTCATTTCAATCAGAGAGCTTTTTTAAAAGTAAATTTCACATATAGCATTTAGTATATCCAATAGTTCTGCTACCTCACTCCCTAAATCCAGTCAACCTCCCTAAAACTCCTCCTATTCCTATAGGCACAATCACATGACAATCCTAGTCTATGTTGCAATCACCTTCCTTGGACAAATGCTATACTTAAATTTATTTATTTATTTATTTAATTTTATGTGTATGCGTGTACTGCTGCATGTATGTAAGTGCACCCATGTAGTGCAATGCCTCGTGCCCTGGAACTAGAGTTACTGGTGGTTGTTAACCTCCATGTCAGTGCTGGTATTTTAACCTAGGTCTTCTACAAGAACAACCAGTGCTCTTAACTGCTGAGCCATCTCTCCAGTCCCACAAAGCTATACTTTTTCACTGCTTATAATCTATTCTTCAAAAGTAACTATACTTTTAAACATGCAAACCATTTACTGAGTATATCTTATACTTAAAGGCCCTGAATCTTGCACATGCCCAGGGATGTGAATAATTTAGTTATATGTTGTCAAGCTGCATGATCATCTTTTATGCCTTCTCTGTTTTATGTCTCTCTATTCTTGAATTACCTATATTCATTCACACTTCCTCAGGGAAGGCAGTCAGGCTTTCAGGTTATGATCATCACATCATTCTGTTCTTTTCTTTTTCATGGCACCAACCAGAATGATATATTTTTATATGAGGTTGTTTGATTAATATCCTTTTAATTAATTAATGTTTATTTTATGTGTATGAGTATTCTTCCTGCACATATGTGTACCATGTATGGTCCTGGTACCCACAGAGTCCAGAAAAGGGCATGGGATCCCCTGGAACCAGAATTATAAATGGCTATAAGCTGCCATGTGGGTAGTGGGAACAGGACCTAAGTCTTCTAATCTATCTCTCCAGACCCTGATTAATATCTTATTTCTCTTCCATATTATAAATTTCATTGAGGGCAGAGATCCTTTTTGGTTTATTTTTTAAATATATATCCTTCTTCCTTGGTACATCACACATGTTCTTAATAATTACTTGATGGTGGAAGGAATATATACAAATATAATTTGTACTTCTGAAAATTTTAGGGGTGGTAGGTAAGACAGGGTTTCATGGTAGCCCAGACTGGCCTAGAACTCAATAGGTAGCCAGGATGACCTTGAATTGATTGATCCCCTTGGTTCCATCTCCCAAGTGCTGGGATTATAGGTGTGTACCACAATGCCTGACTTTGAGATTATCTATCTATCTATCTATCTATCTATCTATCTATCTATCTATCATCTATCTATCTATCATCTATTTATCTATCTATCTACCTATTTTATGTTTTGAGGCAGGATTTCCTGTAGTCCAGATTGACCTTGAACAAGTTTTGTAGCTGTGGCTGCCTAGAATTCCTGATTCACTTGCCTCCAGCTCTCAAGGGCTGGGATTAGAGATATGCACCACTCCCCTCAGCTCCTAAAGGGATATTTTAAAAGATAGTTCCTATATTCCCCAACCTTTTCTTAAATCTTGCTTAATGTATATAACAATGTTTTGTGTTTTTTTCACTTTTCTTCTCAAATTTTTCATTTATTTACTTTTATTTTATGTATATGAATATTTTGGCTGAGTGCAAGCGCAACCAGGCATGCAAAGCCCACAGAAGTCAGAAGAAGGCATCAAATCCCTGACAACTGGACTTACAGAGACAGTTGTTAGCCACCACATGGGTGCTGGGAACCAAACCTGGGTCTTTCAAGGGCAGACAGTGCTTTTACCCTCTCAATCATTTCTCCAGCCTTCTTTTCATTTAAAGCTTATGAAAGCTTCTAGGCATGGTAGCACACACTTTTAATCCCAGTATTTCTGGAACTTAAAGAGATCCTCCTGCCTCTACTTTCTGAGTGCTGGGATTAAAGGTTTGTGCCACCTTGCTAGTAGGTAGCCTAATTGTTTTGTTTATTTAAATTTTTTTGTTATTTTTTGTTGTTTTGAGATATGATCTCACTATGTAGAACACGCTGGACTGAAATTCACAGATTGCCTGCTCTAATACTACTGCAATTCCCAGTCCAGAAAATGGACAGTTTCTTTCTGTGCTCCTGAACTAGGGACAGAATAAAACTTCCTTTCCTTAGACCGCAGCAGGATAGCTACAATATTTTATAAGCTATTTTAAGGTAGAGAGATGGCTCAGAGGTTAAGAATACCTACTGCTCTTGCAGAAGATCTGAGTTCAATTCCCAGCACCCACATGGCAACTCAAAACCATCTATAACTCCAATTCCAGGGAACCTAATGCCCTCTTCTGGTCACTTCAGGCTCTTGCATGCATGTGGTGTACATAAACTTACACAGCAAACCTAAATACACATATAAAATGAGTAATTCAGGCAGGTGTGATGGTGCATGCCTTTTAGTCCCAGCATTCAAGACTAAAGGCATGCAGATCTCTGTAAGTTCAAGGCCAGCCTGGTCTACAGAGTGAGTTCTAGGCCAGCTGGGGTTACAGGGAGACCCTACCTCAAAAAGACAAAAAATAAATAAAACAAATAAATCTTTTAAAAAACGTTATTTTACTATAAGATTTAGAAAAATGAAGCAAGTACAAATACAAAGCAGCAAGACAAATGAATTACAACTATGGATTGCTTACTCTGTTGACGACTACAGTCAAATCAAACTCTCCTGATCAACCCTCTGAACTTAGATGCTCCTCATATTCCACACCCTGTTGTCAACCCCATTTTCTCTAACACACTCACACTTCTTTCCCAGGAAACATACCTGTTTTCAGTAATATGGCTGGAGATCATTCCATGACTGAAGTAACTTCTGAATGGCTAAAAATAATTCAACACTGTAGGTCAAGACCACAATTTTGAAAATAATGATAAAACCTTTCACATAAGTATGTCAAGAAAACATTTAGTAGGTAAGATAAAGAAATACAGAGAGACATATGTAAATTATTATAAGAACATGGAAAGGTATGTGTGGTAGACAGAAACCTGAATTTTGGGTACAGCAAACAAACAAAAAATAGCCAAGAAGAGTTGGGTGTGGTGGTGCATGCCTTTAGTCACAGCATTCAGGAGGCAGAGACATGTGGATCTCTGTGAGCTCAAGGCTAGCCTAATCTACATAGTCAGTTCCAGGCTAGGTGGAACTACAGAGAGACCCTGTTTCAAAAAGATAAAAAAAAAGAAAGAAAACAGAAAAAAGGCTAAAAAAGTCAAAGAAAAATTTAAAAATTTCAAATGTATAGTTTTTAACTACTGAAAGGAAACTCAACCAACCACTATCTTACCTGGATTTTTCTCTTCTACTTAAATTTTCACCTCACATTCCCAATAATTTTATATGTATTAATTATAATAGGCTAATTTAAAATTAGTAATACAAAGGAATCAAAAGAACACAGAAATACAGTAACTTCTGTTTCTTAAGAAACCAAAAAAAGTACAGTTTTTAGATGCAGTGTTAGGCTAAGTTTATGAATCAACAACTAGCATACAGGATCTCAGGGTCAACGGTTCATAATTTCAAAAGGCAATTTCAGTTCCCTTAAATAACATCTGTAATATTTTTTTAACTGCAGAATACAATAAAACCACACACAATTTCTAAGAACTGTTAACATTATGATACATTTTCTTCAAGTCTGTCTTATCATATCCATAGACTATTACTGACTGTATTACAGTTTACTAAATGTTGTGAAAAAAGAGTAACACTGTGATGAATGAACACATTTCAATAAAATTGATCTATAATTCTAATTTTTTAAGGTAACTCCAGAAATAAAATTACAGTATAAATGGGCAGAATTATTTTTCAAGTCTTATCAATATACTCCTCAACTTATAATACTGAGGTGCCTATCTCTGGGTATCATTATCACCAGTGCTTATGGAATGATCTAAATACTTTTGCCATGACACCACACTCTTCGTTATGCACACCTTTAATCCCAGAATGTAGAGGCAGGTGGATCTCTGTCAACCATAGTGACAAAGAGAGACCCTGTTTTTAAAAAAAAAAAATCAGCCAGGTGTGGTGGCACACGCCTTTAATCTCAGAGAGATGAGGCTAGCCTGGTCTAGATAGTGAGTTCCAGTCCAGGGGCGATCCTGTCTCAAAAAGGCCAAAAAAACCACACTCATTTGTCAAGTTGATCAATGGAAAACGGCACCTATTGTTTGTTTTACATCTCTCTTTGTTTTTTGTTGTTTTGTTGCTGAGACAAGTTCTCTTAGTGCTCCCCTTGGCTTTGCATTCCTGATCTTCCTCCCTCCACTATGTTCCAACTGCTAGGATTACAGGCCTATGCTATCACATTTGGCTTCCCTTTGTTTTTTAATAAGTACAATATTTTGAATATGTTCATTAGCCATTTTGATTTTTCTTTGTTATTTAACTGGTCTGCATTCTCTGGATATTTATGAATTAGAATTTTGGTGTTTGTTTTATTGATTTGTAAAACTCCTTTAGAGTAAAATAATAATAGCTACAATTCATTGTAGGCTTACCATGTGAACTGTGAAAGGGCTACAGAGTGAGATCCTATCCCCCCCGCCTCCCCAAATGATGGAAAGTGACCAAAGTGACCAAAAAAGTCAACTGACAAAAGACTTCTGGCCTCCACATGTATACACATGCACACATGTACCAACACAAACACATTCAAACATATATGTCTCCTAACACACAAAAAGATAAATTTAAATTTAGTCCTATATCCTGTATCATACACAAAAATTCTGTGTGAATTAGAATTCTAAATATAAAATCTTAAATCATACAAGTGTTAAAAGTAAATTAAAATTGCTTTTTTTTTTTTTTTGGACAGCTCCAGCTCACCTAAAACTTACTATGTAGACCAGGCTGGTCTCAATCTCACAGCGATTTACCTTAGGATGGAGTCAGAAGCACCTCAAATTCAAAGTTAGCCTGTGTTACATAGGAAGATCCTATCTCAAAACAACTAAACAACAAAAACTAAAGGGACAAAAGACCTCCTAAAATCTGAGCTCATTAATTCAGCTTATATTGCAGCATAATATAGAATGTTAAGGCAAATATCTACAATGCCAGCACTCAGGCAGAAGCAAGAGAATCACCAGTTGAGGGCCAGATTGTACAACATAGCAAGTCCCATGTAGTACAAGGTAGACTGCTTTCCTAGGATGTTCAAGTCCCTGGGTTTAACCCCTGGTACTACAAAAAAAAAAAAAAAAAAAAAGGAAGAAAAATGAGGGCAGAAGACATGTTCAGTGATGGAATACGTCTTAGAATTCACAAGAGCCTAAGTTTAAAACCTGGAGTAAAAGAAAAAGAAAAGAAAAATGTAATACCAATATTAAAACAGGAAAAAGGGGAATTAGAGAGGTGGTTCAGGGGTTAAGAGCACTTGCTGTTCTAGAAGACCCAGGTTTGATTCCCAGAACCCATATGGAAGCTCCGCTGCCTTCTTCCCATCTTCATGGGCACTAAACACATATCAGTAAAAACACTGGCAATTAGGCCAGGCATGGTGGTCGGTGCCTTCAATCGTAGCACTGAGGAGGCAGAGACAGGTGAATCTGAGTCAGAGGCCGGTCTGGTGGTCTACATAGAGAATTCTAAGCTAGCCGGAGCTACAGTGAGACCCTCTCTCAAAAAGACAAACAAAACAAAACAAAACCCAGCAATCAAAACACTTGTATAAATAAATCATTTTAAAAAAAACAGGAAGACCCAGGTTTGAATCCCAGAACCCACATGGCAACTAACAACTGTCCACAACTCCAGTTCTTGGAGATCTGACACTTTCTTTTGTCCTCCAAGAGCACTGCATGACACAGATGCACTTATACATATGCAGATATAACACCCATACACATAAAATCAATCAATCAATCAACAGTGAAAAGATTAAAAACAAAATATAAAATGACCCTCAAACACATAAAAGAATGTTCAAACTTGAATTAAAAGACTGAGATACCATTTCTCACCTATGAGACCGAAAACAATTTTAAATTTATTTTCTTGAGACAGGGTTTTACTATGGTAGCTCTAGCTGGTCTGGAACTTGCTATTGTAGATTAGGCTGGCCTTGAATTCACAGATTCACCTGCCTCTACCTCCCAAGTGCTAGAATTAAAACATATATCATCATACCACCTGGCTGATTTATTTTGTTTTTAATTATGTGTACGTGTAGGTATATATACATGAGTGCGGGTGCCCACGGAGACCAGAGTTTCTTGAGGTGAGTGCTGGTAATTGAATTCTGGTCCTCTCTGAGAACAGTATGTGCTCCTAACCACTGAGTCATCTTTCCAGTCCAAGACTGAAACATTTTAAGGATAAGACAAAATATATATTGGTTATGGAGCAATAAGCAGTTTCATATGTGATTAGCAGGAATGCAAATTAGTACAACCCTTCTTTTTAAAGTCTCTTTACTTATTTTTATTTTGTGACTGTAACTGCCTGCATGTATGTAAGTGTACCCATGTCATACAATGCCCGAAGAAGTTAGAAGAAGGCCTTGGATGCCCTGAAACTGGAGCTACAGATGGTTGTTAGTCACCATGTGGGTATTGGGACTCCAACCTGGATCTTCTGCAAGAGCAACCGGTGTTCTTCACCAATAAGCCATCTCTCCAGCCCCAAGTACAACCCTTCTTAAGGAGAATTTGGCAATAGCTAATATAACTACATATGTAGTTATCTTTTTTATGTGACCAATCACCATTTCTAGTAATATATATGCCTGAGAGTATGAAATGCTTAAGCATAAAACTATCTAATATGGTACTGTTTGCTATAGAAAAATGCCGAAAACAATCTAAATATGCATACATAAGAGAGAAGCAGAAATACATACACACAATGATGTACTATAAAAATGAGGAAGATCTTAAACTGATTTGGAGAGAGTTGTGGGGCTTACAGGTTTTGTTTTGTAGTGCTGTGTTTGAAACAGAGTCTCAACAATCCTGCCTCAGCCTCCAGAATCACAGGTGTGTGCCACCACACCCATTAGAATTTACAATCAAGTGAAAAAAAGCACAGGGGAAATGACTTGATGCTGCTCTTCAGTGTAAGTTAAAAGAGCATATAAAAATACATGTTATCTGTTCATTTCTATGAATGAAACAGAATAGGTAAGCCAGAAACTAAAGCAATTTGTGAATTAAGGAAGGGTTGGCAAGAGGGGAAAGAAAACAAGAGTAGTACAAAACAAAAGGTGTGTGTGTGTGTGTGTGTGTGTGTGTGTGTGTGTGTGTATGTGTGTGTGTGTGTGTGTGTGTGTGTGTTTATAAAATGTTCCAGGAAACAAGCTCTAGATAGTCAGGAAGAGGCTTGTTCTGGATCACCATGGTACACTGAAGAACTAAGTAATAACAGTATAAGCTCAAGGTAGGTTCAAAGGCAAGCTCAAGATAGTTCCTCTGATTCTTTCTGTTAAAGAGTTTTTGGGATGTTCTCTTACCCAGTTTTCAAAAGGGATACTTTGCTTTAGTGATGGGATGTCTTTGCCTGAACCTGGTAGCTACACACTATCAAGAAATGTTGGCTTAGAAAAACAGCTTGGCACTCAAGACCAGGAGGCTTAACTGTTTAAAGTGTGTTACTCAGAGGTACAGAATTATCAACTAGCACCCCAACATAATTACTAGGTAGGGATACTACTATGCTGAAAAGGGAATTTCTTTCTAATAAAGAACCTGGCATAAGAAAAAAAATTCATTCTTTTTTATGAGGGGAGGGGTTAGGATAGGAGATTGAAACCAAGGCTTTGAGCAGTCTGTGCATGTGCTTACCACTGAGTTACACTCCCAGTTCCAAAACATGGAACTCCATGCCTTGTTTTAGGCATGGGGAGGTCTTCTTTTTAAGATTATACAATACAGTTTATGGAAATGATAACCAAATAAATCAGCATAGTGGTACATCTTGAAAATTTTTAAATAAAAAATAACTGATTTTCTTTTTATTCTCTCTCATTTTGTACTTACATACCTCACCAGCCTGAGATTCAGAAAGTTCCAACAAGAAAGGAATTTCTGTATCAAAATTAGCAAAGAAGCTAGTCCACTGATGTTCAAAAGCCACCAACTCCTATAAAGAAAATGAAAGACTGTTATATAAAAGAGGTACATTATAAAACCAGAATTATGAACTTGCAACTGATCAGAAAATTAGCATAGCTATCATATATGTTGATTATATGTTATTACACATGCTATCTTAAAAACACATCAAGTGTTCCCTACAGTGAGATACAGTTCCACATTCCTCTGGTAAGAAGCAGATTGGAGGATGGAAGATTGTCCAATGATGGGCAGCAGTTTCAGCCTTTGAAGGGCTCCATTCCCCAAGCTCCTCATCCCAGAGGTCCCAGGTTGTGCATGGCAGTGGCTTTGCTTCTGTGTTGGGCTTATGCTGGGAACAGTGTGGGGAAAGGGGGAGTCCTCTGCCCTTTGCAGACTCTGGTCTTGGACCGAGTCTCTAGAATGGACTTCCCACCTCCCTGAGGGCCAGTTGTAGTCTGGACTCCACACTTGGTCCTGGGCATCCAGGCCTTGATTTTGGACCTCCCATTCCCAGGCACCAAGAGTACAAAGTACTATAATAACTAAACTACTATCAGTCTAAAGATATATAATAGTATTTTAGAATGTAAATTCACAATTCAGTTTGTCTACCATAATTTTTGATTATTTACTGACAAGCTTCTATAATAATGTGAAAATCTTCGCTGAGTTTTCCAACCACTCCTTTTCCAAATTCTCCAACCTATATAAAGTTTTTAAACATGATTTAACCATGTTGTTTTTTTAAAAAAGCGATGCTAATAAAATTTTTTTAAAAGTATGACTTTCAAACAAACAAACAAAAAATTCCACATCAAGTGAAAAAAGAAAAAAATGATCCATTTATATGAAATATCCAGAGAAAGCAAATCTATGTAGACAAAGTAGACTGGTAGTAGATATCTGGAGAATGGGGACAGACCTTGACTGCAAATGGATACAGGTTATTTCCAGGTTGGTAAAAAAAAAATTTTTTTTAAAGCCAGAGTTTTACTATGTAGCCCTAACTAGCCAGGAACTCAGAGATCTCCCTGCCTCTGCCTCTCTAGTACTATGACTAAAGGCATGTCCCACCACACTTGGCCTTCACTAGACTTATTTACTTAATGCAATCTTTCTACCTACCTACCCCTGCCTGCCTGCCTGCCTGCCTACTGATGTGCATGGAAAGGCAAAATGCTCCATTTTGTTCTAGCTGACTTTTGTTTTATCCTGTGTTTCTGCCTAACACTCCCTACCCCATGCTTGCTAACTTCAGACAGCCAGGCAGAACTCTCATGCAGGCAGTTTAGGGGAGTACATTGTTTCCACAATATTGGGAAAGGTGCAAGTAGCCAAAGAGCAGTATCTTTCAGCATCTTCATGGTATCCATTGTTTCTTTAATTCTGAGAACTTGTTTTTCCTAACTGAAACTTAGACACTTTTTGCTAACTGAAAATCTTTGTTAACTGCCCCTGGTCTGGTGTCATTCTGGTGATTGAATTGAACTATGGTTACTGGATGATGTAACTGTGCTATTTTCATTTTCATGTTCTTTATTACTTTTATGTGTATGAGTGTATTGCCTGCATGTAGGTGTATCCGTGTTGTGCAATGCCCTTGGAGGTCTGAAGAGGCATTGGATTCCCTGGAACTGGAGTTACAGATGGTTGTCAGTCACCATGTGGGTGCTGGGAACTGAACCCAGTTCCTCTGCAAGAGCAGTCAGTGCTCTCAACTGCTGAGTCATCTCTCCAGCCCCTAATTGTGGTTTTAAGCTTTATAAACTTTGCTTTGCTTCTCCTCAGGGTTGAGAGGACTTTTGGATGTTAGCCCCCTGTCAACTACAGCCTATTAAAGGATTCTTAAATTGATTATCACTATGTGGCGTTCCTCTGTGCCTCTCACTTGATATTACAGTGTATATTTATGTGTATATACATAGATGTATATGATACACATATCTGAAATTCTTTTAAATAATCACAAAAATGATGTGAATATTTTTCAACATTTGGTATAATATGGGATAAGTCAGGTTTATATGTGTATATGTATGTATATATAGAGAGTGATGCACTGTTTATACACGTGGGGATTTGAGGGGTTTGTTTTTAATATAGCATCTCACTGACTTCAAACTCATTATCCTCCTGCCTCAGGTTTCCATACATCACTAGATGTTTTGGTTGATGACAGACCACATATATGACATCATATACCATATAGCCTATGTATACAGAGCCTCGTGGCTCTATCATCTAGGTTTATGTAATCATACTCTATAATGCTTATACAATGACAAATTTGCCTAACAACACATTTCTCATAGTATCCACATCCTGTATTTTGTATGCATACACACACATTGAAGGAAGGGGGAAGAGAGAAAAGTTCCTAACTCTGTCTACTAGAGAGATCTAAAAATATGACCACATCAGTATCAATTAACATTCATTCTGAGCACTCAGACTGTGGTGCTAAAATATTATTTCCCATTCAAAGAAACCAGAAATTAGAAAAAAGACTAATTCTAAGTCTAGGAAAGATGATGTGCATGTGGACCATTCTATCACAGGTTACTTTCTTATCAGTTATGATAAGGAAGATGCAAGGACTATGGCTATTGTGTTAAAAGATATATGAACCTCTACCCAATGGTACCTGCAATTGATATAAGCATATCAGAGGCTTAAATATATGAATTCAAAATTATATATACTTAAAAAACTTAACTGGTTATTTCTGGAAAATGATTAGAAACCCAACTTTATTTTAAAAACAAAAAGATGTTGGTGCACCCCTTTAATACCAGCATTTGGGAGGTAGAGACAGGTAGATCTCTGTGAGATCAAGGCCAGCCTGGTCTATATAGCGAGTTCCAGGCCAGCTGGAGGCTACAGACCCTGTCTCAAAAACAAAAAAAAATATTTACCCTGTTTCTCCTGTTGAATATTACCACTACAAAACTACATAGCAAGTTGAGTGTGTTCATAAAAGTAATACAACTGGGTCAGTGAGAGGGCTCAGTGGGTAAAAGTGCTTGCAACCTGATAACTCGAGTTTGATCCTCAGATACTACACTGGAAGGAGAGAACAAGATTCCTGAAAGTTGTCCTCTGAGACACCCCCACCCACCCATATATATATCCATATCATAGCAGTATTTTATTTTTTTAATCTTAAAAAAAGAAGAGGAATATAAGTAGAGAAAGCACTAAAGAATTGGAATATTACTATTGTGCAATGGAGAATTAAAGACGTAAGGACTGCATGGCAATGGCTGCCCACAAACAAAAAGAACAGTAACATTCTTGATAAAGCATGATGCAGAAAAAGAAAAGTTGAAAGTATATCACAGAAATAAAATCAACAAAAATCCCAACTGAGGGCAACTAGAAGACAAATGATCTTCAATAAACAGATTGCAAAGAGGTAGGGGGAACAAAAATCCTATATATTTAAAAGAAAATCTGCTTCCCTATCTCAAACACAGGTGCTACAGGCAGGAAACTCTAAACTCTGCATTTGTGGAGGCACATCTGATTAAAAATAAAATTGAAAAGTATAGTGATGGCTACTATAGAGTTCATGGTAAGTCTTATTCTTAGACAGGAAGGAAGTAGGTGATGGACTTGGTAGACATCCACTTAGGATGGTTCTAGCAAGACTTTGTTGTTTTATAATAATTTTATTAGGTTATAAATTAGTTTTATTGTTTTCTCTGTGTACATCTTTTATTTTATTTTAAAATTTATTTTTATTTTATGTGTATGAGTGTTATGCCTCACATGTTTAAGTGTACTTATGTTGTGCAGTGCCTGCAGAGGACAGAAGGGGGTGCTGGATTCCCTGGAAATGGAGTTATAGATGATTGTTAGTCTCCATGTAGGTGATGGGATTTAAACCTACGTCTGCAAGAACAGCCAGCACTCTTAACTTCTGTGCCATCTCTCCAGCCCTGTGTACATCTTTTTAATAATAAAAGTCTTTAAAATAAATATACAAATATTATTTATTATAGAAACCTAAAAAACACAGAAAAGTCACTACCTCTTTGAAAAAGGTTCTCTTATCCTATTTTTACACATGTATTCTCTATATAAAAATATGCATGTATTTGCAACCTGTAATCTGCATTTGCCTAGGTCCAAATGCCCTGCCATACTACCTACATCTTGGTCAATAAATCAGCTCTTAAGGGTTTGAATTCTTTGACTCGGTGCTACCAATTTCAGCTGGTGTCCTTGATCCTCGGTCCAGGAAGGCAAGGTTTAACTCCCACATGTTCTCCAGAACTCTAAAGAGAAGCATATTCCCTACTCTTTCAACTGACACTTTAATTACAGACATTCAGTGTCTGCCTAACTCCTAAGTTCCAAATCTATTTCCCATTTCAAGCTGGCTGCCACCCCGTCCTTGCACTGAAAGTATGTTTCAGTTCCAAAAGACATGCTGGAACCTCTGTTCTATCTCTTAGGGTGCAGTCTTTGATAAGGAGCCTAAAATACCTTGTTGTATAGCTAGGATGACTACTACCTACCTTATAGAAATACTATAGGCCATAGTTATAAATACGATGATCTCTATGAAGCATTTATATGGTTATCCCTTGCATACTAAATGTCTTCAAAACTTGTTAACTGTTCTGCCTCTATTGTAGGCCAGCCAGACTGGCTGTGAGAACATATGAGCCTCCCCTTGACTTTTTCATATTTGTCTGCAATCTCTCCCAGATACTTGTAATGAGAATCACTAGTCTCAAAGAAGCCATGCCTAAGGCTACCCACATCAATATGTGTCTTAGTCTTGGTAACCTGGTTCTATATAATCCTTTTGGCTATATCAGAATGTCTTCTTTAAGATTTAACACAAAAGAAATCAATATATTTATTAATATTGAATGCATTATTTTGTTTATTAATTGTATTTAGAAATAGACTCAGAAGATACCTTTCATTTTAATAAAGGTGTCTAGTGACACCATTCTTGGTTTGAGTTTATGAAAGGAAGCAGAATTACATAGTTAAATGGTAGCCTCTCTACCTATCTTCTAGGTAAGAAATATGGTGTTTTAGTAGTTACACAGAAGACAGGCACTTTGCTAAAAGAAAAAAATTCCTGAAGGTGAATGCAGCAGTAGTAATTGTGGAGTCAGGTGGTATTATTAAACACTGTTTTTGGCTTCATGCTGAGTGAGCTGGAAGATGCTATAAATTCTAATACTAAACATAACTGGAACTGTATGTGAAATGCTTTCTAACTATAGCAGAATCTCTAACATCCTTGTGTACTTCTCTATGCCCATTTACAGATGAAGAGATTGTGGCACAAAACAGTAAAGTAACTTGCCTGAGCCTGAAACACAAACATGGAGTAAATGTGGCAATATATCTAGAAAAGGATACTTAGTGGCTATGTGCTTTTCACTACACATGATTCTCCAAATTTCCCCAGCACAAACCCTGAAGTTACACAAATGGATTCTATGTAGGTAGGTGGAACTGTTAGGCCCTAAAAAGGCAAACTGTAAGGTAACAGAGGCAGCAAAGGTTTGAAAACCCAAGGACCAGGCCAGTGTGTATTCGCCTTTAGTGAGTAAGGACCCTGAACTTCAGCTAGAACTTGGCTGAGGATCTAGGCCCTAGAAGGGCAGTTTCTGGAGTGGCTCAGAGTCCATATTCATGCCTCATCCCTGAGGGAGGCAGGCAAGGGCCATCTTAAGGACTAGGCAAGGGCACAGGCAGCCTTATCCGAGTACTTTCAATGTTCAAGGGAATGATTCTGGAGTGTTCGGACAGGATCCTGCCCTTTGACTAGAAGGCTCACACCTCCTCTTTCTTTATCTAGAATACCACTTGTCACTGCCCATGAGTCTTCTGGAAAATAATCCTGAGTATTTCTAGAAGAGCTACTCCCTGTTATGTTCCTCCAAATATTGCAGCAGCTACATGTAAAACCATCTGACAGACTTATCATCCTTATTATTTTAAAAAATATTTCATTTATTATTTTTATTTTATGTGTATGAGTGTATTGCCTGCATGCACATAAGTGCATCTACGTTGTGCAATGCCCAGAGAGCCAGAAGAGAGATAAAGATGGTTGTTAGCCACTATGCCGGTGCTGGGAACTGAACTCAGGTCCTCTGCAAAAATAGCCAGTGTTTTTAACCACTAAAGTCATCTCTCCAGCCACCTTAATTTTATTATTTTTGATAAAATAAAACATGGCTTTTTGCTTAGGACAGAAATGGAGTATACAATTAGACAGTAAAGAAGTTTCCTTGCCCTCCCCTTCCTCCCTTAATTTTTGGGCAGTGATGGCAACCTAACCCAAGGCTTTTTACACATACTGGGCAAACACTACAACTGAGGTACATACCAAGCAGAGAGAGAGAAAGAGAGAGAGAGAGAGAGAGAGATTGAGATTTTGATTGTTTTGAGACAAAGTTCCTGCTACATAGCACAGGCATCATCTTTCTTTTTCTGGCTCTGAAGTGTAGAGACATCTCTCCAGTCCCAAGCAAGCATTTTATCTCCCCAAGATCTCCCCACCCTTTTTTACACAAAATTTTGGTAAGTAGTCCAAGTTAGCCTCAAATTCATAATCCTCCTATTTTAGCCTCCCAAAATTCAAAGATTATAGGAATGGCCATGTGATAACTAGACCTGACTCCCTCTTTTTCTTATCTATCATTTAAAAATTATTGTATATATTAATATCTATCTATCTATCTATAGATAGATATCTATATGAATGCATGTGTGTGCGTATGTAATCTGCAGCATAACTGTGGAGGTTATAGGACAACTTTGTGTTGCAGAGTCAATTCTCTCCTTCCACTTTTAGTTATTCCAGGGAATGAACTCAGGTTGCCAGGCTTATGTGGCTGGCGAGTACCTTTATCTGCTGAGACATCTTGAAGGCCACTGTCATCATTTTTTGTTTTGTTTCATTTTGTTTGATAAAGGGTCTCACTCTATAGCCCAGGTTGCCCTCAAATCACAGCAATTCTCATGCGGCAGCTTCAAGTATAGATATTATAGGTTCTTTTATCACACTTGGCTTTCCCTCTTTTCTTTTTTTTAGAATATTTAAATTTATTTTAACAGTGGACTTATTTGACAATTTCATATCTTCATAAAATATATCATGATCCTACCCCTACCTTCTGCTCCATCCCTCTCTCTTTTCATCAACTAAGAATATAAAGCTCATGGGAATTCAGAAAAGAAGGAAAAGACATGATCTATCACACACAGAGATCATAGCTATTACTTTCTTCAGCTGCATAATAACATCATTGTGGTTTCAGGTACAATTAAAAATGTTTTGAGGGGAACCCCTCCAGTTGCTCCAGAGACTCTTGCAATGTTCTCAAAAACCACAGTGCTATCTATGTCCAGATTCCGTTTACCTTTACCTTTGGAACAAGGATTTCAGATACTCATACACTTCTGAACTACCTACCTCTTCTCTTAAATGTTCTTTTTTCATTTTGCATTCTTAGTGCAATATTTTTGCATTTTAATTTTTTTCATAATTATGTTAGCCACATGATCTTTCAAAAAAACAAAATATTATTTTTCTTACATTTTTACTTAATTACAAATATTAACGCAGAATGGATACTCAATTTTATTAAACACCATTTTAATTTCTACAGAGTCATTATATACAACCCCAAAAAGAAAACTAAGCTGGATATGGTAGCTCATACTTTAATCCCAGTACTCAGGAGGCAGATGCAGGTGGATCTCTGTGGATCAGCTTGGTCTACAAAGCAAGTTCCAGGCCAGTCAGGGTTTCATAGTGACACCAGTCTTAGTTTGCTTTCAATTGCTGTGATATAAACATTGACCAAAACAAACTTGGGGAGGAAAGGTTTTATTTGGCTTACAGAACAGTTCATCATCAAAGGAAGCCAAGGCAGGAACTCAGGGCAGGAACCTGGAGCACAGACTATGGAGGATTGCTGCTCACTGGCCTGCTCCCCTGGTTTGTGCTCAGACTGCTTTCCTATATAACAGAGGACAACCTGCCCAGGGGTGGCACTGCCTACAGTGGGATAGGCCCCACATTACTCAACAATCAAGAAAATGTCCCACAGACATGGCCACAGACCAATCCAATGGGGACAATTCATCAGTTTGAGATTCCCTCCAACCAGGTGAGTCATGTTGACAACTAAAGCTATGGAGCATAACACCCTTTCTCAAAAAAAAAAAAAAAATTACCATGGTGATTATATGACTATATTTGTTGCTATAGAACTGACTATTGAAATCTTAAATTTTCATCACAGAATTTTTAAGGTTTACTTATATTTATTTTTAAATTATGTGTTGGGGGGATATGTGCACATGAATACAGATGACCTTAAAGTTTTCAAAATTATTTTTGTTGGGTTTGCTATCAAAGCAAATTTCTTTATAAGATGTATTTTTGTTTGATTTTGTTTTTCAGTGCAAGGAATGGAATCCAGAGCCTTGTGCATGACAGGTAGGAACTCTGACACCAAGATACATATAGTCAACGTCCTATCATAGCTAATTTTATTTAAAAGTTTGCAAACTGTTCTTTTCCCTACTCTTTAGATTAAATTTATTACCAAAATCAAATAGTTCAAAGACAGGATTGGCCTTTCCTTTTCACTAGATCGGAATGTATACATATGGTTTTAGTATGACTCACTTGTCAAGTATAAGCCTGTCTTAAAAAAAAAAACAAAAAACCCCAAAACAAGTGTGATGGCACAGGTCTTTAATTTCAGCACCCCGGAGGCAAAGGCAGGCAGATCTGAGTTCCAGACCAGCTAGGGCTATATACCCTATCTCAAAAAACAAGCAAAAATGAATCCCCCTAGAAAACCATGTGTTCCCAGGGCTTTCTATACATTTTGCACTTGTTTTAGATTTCCAAAAGGTGTGTGGTCTATTTTGATTGGGAAAAATGTTTTGAGAGAAAATTATTCCCTTTAGCAAAATACTTTTATACGAAAATGAGGCAATGACTTTCTTAGGATCATTAATTGCTGTTATTATTGTCTTTGTATTTGGTTTTTAAGATAGGGTCTTCCCTGGCCTCAAATTCTATTGATGCTGGTTTTTCTTTCTTTTTAAGATTTATCTTAATTTTGTTTTATGTATATGAGTGCATATACGTCTATCACAGGGGTGCCTAGAGCCAGCAGATGCCAAAAGAGGGTGCCAGATCCTCTGGATCTGTGGTTACAGATGGTTGTGAGCTGCCCTGTGGACGCTGGGAAACTGAACCTGGATCTTCTACAAGAGCAGCAATTGCTCTGAACTGCTTTGACATCTCTCTAGCCTTAGCCTCAAATTCTTGATCCTCCTGTGTCAATCTCCTACATGCTGGGATCATAGGTATGTACCATCATGCCCAGTTGTCAGTTTCCTTTATATCAGTCATTTCCCTTACTCTATTTTGTTTTGTTTTCTTTGAGACAGGGTCTCACTATGTAGTCCCGGCTAACCTGGAGCTCACTATATAAACCAGGCTGAACTCAAACTTCCAAGATCCTCCTGCTTCTGCCTCCCAAGTGCTGAGATTACAGGTGTGTGCTACCACACCTAGCTCTATTTTCCTTATTTTGAAATTTGTATTTTCTTCCGAAATTAGTTTACCAGTTTTTGCTACAATAATACTGTAGAATAATTCCATGCATGGATGTCTTACAACAAAACCAACTATTCTTCATAAATTTGTAATCTGATTGTGGCTTACTGAGTAGTGTTTTAATTTGTTCTTCAAGCTCTCATTTTAGACAAAGGCTTAAGGTAATAGCTAACTCCTAGCAACCACATGGTGACTAGTAACCATCAGTAATTCCAGTTCCAGGAGAATCCAAAGCTCTCTTCTGACCCCTGTGGGTACTGCATGACATGAATGCACTTACACACAAAATAATAATAATTATTATTATAATAAAAAAGTAGCCACTAACTAGGGTAGGTTTTCATGACAGGAATGTTAAGAGGAACAACATAAACCACACAAGAACAGTGAAAGCTGGTCAGACCTATCACATTACGACAACTCATACATAATCCACTGGACCAAAACAAGGACACATGAGCAAAGCCAAAAATAATGCACAGGGAAGAATATTTCATACACTGGCAACTATAGTAAGGACATGAACGGAAAGGATTAGGAAAAACAGAAATATAATCTACCACTATTAAGATAATGATCTATCGATTTCATTGTTCTGTTTCAACGTACTGAGCTTATTTATAACTTCTGCCTTTCTGATTTCTACTTCATTAATTTCTACTATACTTCTTAAAAAGTATTTATTTTTATAATTTTAAAATATAATTTATAATAATATTATAATAATTTATTGTTAAATTATTATAGTATGAGTGTTCTGCTCCCATGTATGAACATACACTGTGTGTCTGGTCAGAAGAGGGTGTCAGATCCCCTGGAACTGTAGTTACAGATGGTTGTGGGCAATTACATGGGTGCTAGGAACTGAACTTGGATCTTCTGCAAGAACAGCCAATGCTCTTAAACTTTGAGCTATCTATCCAGACTATTATTATTTATTATTACTTTGTGTGTTTGTGTGTGTTTGGGCACACATATCACAGTGTGAAGATAGAGTTCAGAGGACAACTTTGTGGAAATCAGTTCTCCTTCCACCTTTTGTGTAGCTTTTACCAGCTGAACCCTTCTTGCCAGCCTCTCTACTTTCCTTTAAATCAGTTCTTTCTTTTTCTTCCTTTATTTCATTTGTTACTCAATTTATTTTCATTTGAAAATTTCTTCTAAGCAATGCTTTAACTGTATTTTTAGATATATTCCAATTTCATGTTTATTTTAGCTTTATACCCCAAACTGAAAGTTAAAAATTTAATAAGTTGTTTTAAAATTATTACTTCTCAGTTCAGGCGCTTACTTGGGAACTGTGCTAGATAGCATTAGGTGTCAACTTGACACATCTAGGAAGAAGGAAACTCAACTGGGGTACTGCTTTCATTGGATCAGCCTGTGGCCATGTCTATGGAGCATTTTCTTGATTGTTGAGTGATGTAGGAGGACCCAGACCACTGTGGGTGTGCCACCCCTAGGCAAGTTGTTCTGTATTGTATAAGAAAGCAGGCTGAGCATGGACCAGGGGAACAAGCCAGGAAGTGTTCCTCCATGGCCTGTGCTTCAGCTCCTGCCTCCAGGTTCCTGCCCTGAGTTCCTACCTTGGCTCCTTTAGTACCCATTGGTTAAGTCAGTAAATTTAAGAAAGCATTTCCTGAATTCTGAGAGCCATTCTAGCAAATTAATTGGACAAAAGGAAAGGTTTGTGAGAATCTTCAATTTATGACTGGGTGATAACGTAAATACTTGTGACTAGCATCTAAAGTGGGGCATGGAGCAGTCTTGTGATACTGAGCCCTTAATAATGAGATCTGATGCTGTCTCCAGGTGCAAAGTATTAGAATTTAGTTGAATTATAGAATACCCAACTGGTGCTAGACAACTTCCTGGTATGCATTATATATCTAGTATAAGAGATATTGCATAGAATACTGAGAGAAGGATAAATACTTTGGTTTGAAGTCTTCTCATCTCTTTACATTAATGTATTTCTTTTTTCTAGCCCTACCTATCCATTCAATTTTATCTTTTACCCTTAAATATATTTATATCTTTATTATTTGATTTTATGGGGTTTTAAATGCTATCCCAAGTATTAAAGAAAACAATTTCCCAATCTACATCTTATGTTTCTATTAACTTTTGTCAGCTATGCAATTTATATAAAGTTAATAAATTTATGCTCTGGCACAGCAACACAGTTCTGATAAATGCTTTTGTTTTATCTGCTGAGATCAGGCTGTGTGTGCTCTGCTCTATATTATTCCACATTATATAAAACAGTGGCTTTCAGGCTGGGCCCAGTTCTGGGAAATTCTATTTTACAAGCAGCATAGGTTCCATTTAGAGTGCAAACAGAGAGGCAGAACACCCTCTGCACCTTGTTGTACATGTGGACACCACAACCTATCCAGCACCACTCAAGAGCACAGACTGATCTTATTCCTAAAGGTAAAAAGTATAATAGTGACATGAAGGTTATGGAGTAACCAACTGCTTTCTGATTTGATCTGAGGCCTTCTCCACAGGAGGGAATGCATGCCTGTACTATAAACCTGTTCAAAAGCCCATGGCTTCAAAGATCTTAGGCCCCGGGGTGGGGGTGGGGGTCACTTAGTACTGTTTTGCTAAATGGATGTCATCAAACTGCCTTCTAAATATTTATGTTTACATCCATAGATTTGTGCTGCCCTCAATCTTGGTAGGAGAAGCTTCTTTCTGCAGTGGGTAGTAGTTAACGCAGAGACTCAAAACTAGTCAAAGTACTGAGAACAAGTGACTGTTGAGTGCTCAGCCATAAATGGAACATCTAAATCAACACCCTGCACCAAGGTTCAGAGAACATCACAAAAGTGAGGGTAGAAAGAGTGTAAGAGCTGAAGGATAGAGATGCTATGAAGAGTTGTCTTCTAGACATGATGTGATCATTGCACTTATGAACTCTCTGCAGCTGTGGCTAACTGTGTAAGAACAAACCAAGATCAGTCAATATTCCAGCAGGAAAAACCAACTGGACTTGGTTACAGAAAAAGAGTGGACATGAAGGTGGAAAAGGAATATGTTGGTGGTGTCTACAAGAGTTGGGGGTAGATGGGATCAAGATACACTGTGCACATGTATGAAATTGTCAAAGAATAAATAAAAGTGGATTTTTTTTTTTAAGTAAAAAGTCACTGGAGCTAGAGAGATGGCTCAGCGGTTAAGAACACTCCTGGCTACTCTTGCAGAAGACCCTGGTTCATTTCCCAGTACCTACATGGTGGCTAATAACCATCCTTAACTCCAGTTCCAGGAGATCATTCAATGCCCTCTTCTGATCTCTGCAGGGACGGCATGCATGTGGTACACTTACAACTATGAACACAATACACTAATACATACAAAATAAAAATAAATAAAAAGGTAAAAAGGTACCATGACATAAACTCATCTAAGTAGATTGGGGCTATCTTAGCATATGGGCATATTAAAACCATGTCAAAGGGTCAATGAGATGGCTCAGCAGGTAAAAAGGCATTTTCCACCAAGCCTGGCAACCTGAGTTCAATCCCATGGTTAGGACCACATGGTGTGAAAGAAAGAACCTATTCCCACAAGTTGTCCTCTGACCTCTACATAAATACCATGGCATGCATGCGCCCATATATACAAACACACACACACACACACACAGAGTCAATAAATGTAATAAAAAAATTAGTATGAGAAAAAAACAGGTCTAAGAGCCTATTGAACATAACAAATCAAAGAAGTGTGCAGTACCTTAACTACCCCATAAAGAGGGAGATACCTAACATGATGGCAAAAGCCTCTACTGACCTGTCTCATGTGACCACCCAGTCTATGTATCAAGGAACTGCCTAGCCCTTGGGCTCAGCTCAGGTTCAGTGTAGCTCAGTTCCTACTGCTGATACAACCTACTTGAATTGTCAATCCACCTGTTCATCCAGAGTTCGTCTTATTTCTTGCCTCTACCTTGACTCAAGCCTGAGACCTGTTCCATTCTGCTACCTTGAAGCCTGGCACCTCCAGCAGCTTCCCAACTGCTTAATCAGTGCAGTACCCTTCTTTGCATCTGTATCAGCTCTTTGCCTCTCCCTCCAGAGCTTCTTTGAACTCTCTGAATTTTGCTATGACCTCTTTAATGCTTTTGTGGCCATAACCATACCTACAAACATAGAGACAGAATTATGAGATATACAATGTGTGACTTGAGGGTTAATATTAATAATTAAGACCAAAATATAAGGATAACTTCGCCTTTGAGACACCTACATCCACATTCTTCAATATGTCTTAATTTCTTCCTGAGTGTCCTTCTTTCTCTTAACACTAGTGCTTAAATCTACATTAAAATCTCTTAATAAACTTCAATTCTGCTTCATTAAAAAAAAAAAAAAAAGACTGGTTATGGTGGCATACACCTTTAATCCCAGAAGAGGCAGGTGGATCTCCGTGAGATTGAGATCAGCTTGGTCTACATTTTGAGTTCCAGGTCACCCATTGCTTCAGGGAGACCCTGTCTCAACAAAACAAACAAACAAATAAAAGATTGGAGATCTATGCTCAACTGTGCCTTCCCCACACTCTCAGGCTTAACTTTGGCTGTGCAGCCTGTGCACCAGCCCAGCCTGCTAAGTGTAGCTCTTACCCCTCATCAAAGAAGCTTTTATAGCGGACAGGCTACTGTCAGAGATTCATAACTGGTCAAAATTAAGAGAACAAGTGACTATGAGGTATCGAGTAAATTAGTACATCTACAGTATAACCACCTGTACACCTAAAGCTCAGGGAACCTGAGGAAGAGAGAGCAGACAAGTTGTAAGAGTCAGAAGACAAAGACACCTGCTGCCAGACAGTGTATTCTAGACATGGAAGGAAAGCTGCACCCATGAAATCACAATAGAAAGCTTGCATATATGCAACAATAATAATTAAAGAAGAGGTCTTGACTTTGAGAGGATATGTGTGTGGGGGGGAACACAGGAAGAACTGGAGGCAACAAAGGAGGGGTATATATGAAGTAAATACAGGTCTCATGCATGAAATTCTTGAGAAAAATTTTTTAAAAATTAGAATAAAAGAACTTGGGGCTGGAGAGATGGCTCAATGGTTAAGAACATTAACTGCTCTTCCAGAGAAGCCAGGTTTAGTTCCCAACACCCACATGATGGCTTATACTCCAGTTCCAGGAGAATGACATCCTCTTCTGACTTCTGCTCACATTGTACACATGTGGTACATTAATATATATGCATGTAAAACACTTATACACATAATTTTTTTTTTAATTTGCCATCAATTATCAAGAGAACTGGGGCTATTTGGCAAATATAAACTAATGTGGTTTATGATTTATTGTTATTCTATAAACTATGACACTGTGGAAAGACATAGATGAGTCTATGTTTCTGGCATAGCACCTTACAACACTAGTATACAATCAATGATGTTGTCATCCTTTGGATGCCATACCTTTGTTGCTGAAATTTATCCTTTATTAGGTTTTTCAGACTCTCCTGAAAAACATATGTCCCAGAACTTGTATATTTAAAAAGTCTATTGCTTCATAATATAAAAATTTTGAATTATATATTCTAAAAACATTTTATTTATTAGTTTTATTTTATATGTGAGTGTATTGTTTGCATGTAGGTAGGTGCACCCATGTTGTACAATGCTGAAGGAGGTCAGAAGAGGGCATCGGATCCCTGGAGCTGGAGGCACGGATGGTTGACAGACGCCATGTAGGTGCTGGGAACTGAAACTAGGTCTTCTGGAAAAGCAGCCAGTGCTCTTAACAGATGAACCATATCTCCAACTTTCTTGAGTTATATTTTTTAAAGTGTTCCTTTGCTGTTTTTTCAGTTTTTCTTTTGCTGTTTTTAGTTTTTATAATGAAGATACCCAAATCAGCTTGAATTTTACCTTTTATCTGTTCAGGGCTGCCAACGCATTTATTGTTTTTTGTTTGATTAGGACAGAGACTACATCACAGTGTTGATCATTTTGGGATAATTTTCTCTGGGGCATGGTATGTCTTTTCCAATAATAGACTCAAACTTTCTGTTATTCCAGGAGATGCAATTTTTAAAGTAATGTCTTTTCCTTTCATTCTTATCCTTTTACTTTATTTTCTTCTCTTCACTCAAAAGGGCCTAGAGCCAACATCCCCATAATATGAAACATGCAGTACTCAGACCATGGTTTCTAAGTATTATTCAATTTAAATACACAGGAGCGTCTAGAGAATTGGCTGGTTCTAAGAGAGGGCAGCAAGAAGTCCAGATGACTTTGGAGTATCTTGTATTAGAAAATGAGAGAGAGGGAGGGACTGGGGTGGATGGGGTGAGGGAACAAGAAAGGGAGGATCTTTTTCTGTTGTTTATAAGTTAATGCTGATTATGAAAAATGACAGTAAACACATCTATTTTACCCTATTCTAAATGGTTAGTACACTGTACAGGTAACATATCACAGAAGATTCAGGCAAACCACCAATTTTATTTTATTTTTAAAATTTTATCATTTTATTTTATGTGTATGAAGATATTGCCTGCCTGTAGGTAGGCACACCCATGTTGTACAATGCCCTCAGAGGTCAGAAGAGGGCACTGGATCCCTAGAAATGGAGCTACCATGTGGGCACTGGGAATTGAACCTAGGACCTCTGTTAGAGCTGCCAGTGCTCTTAACTGCTGAACCAGCTCTACAGCTCCCCATTTTTATTTCTATATTTATTTATTTATTTAGTGTGAGAGTGAGTGAAAGAGGAAGAGAGATTGACGGTGGGGTGTGCGTATGTGTAGGGTCAGAGGACAACTTTGTGAAGTTAGTTCTCTCCTTCCTCGTGGGTTCCAGGGATCAAACTTAGTAAGACTTAGCAGCAAGTGCTTTTTGCCTGCTGAGTAATCTTACTGGCCCCATGACCAAGTTTTAAAAAGCCAAACACAGAATACTCAAGTCCATGACCATGTACCATCCATGTCAAGTGAAGGCCATTAGTGAACAACTTTCAATAGAAGCTATTCCTATAGTTTTAGTTTTATTTGCTGCTGCTTATTATGAATTGTTCCCCCTACTCTGCAATTTTTTGTTTTTAGGTTCAGATGAACAATTAATGTTTGAGGAATTGCAAATTATAGCCTAGAGAGCACATGTTTTTGTAAACAAGGTTGTCTTGGAACACTGACATACTCATTTGTTTAAGCCTTATTTGTGTACAATAGCTTTTGTGAGAGAATGACATTGCTAAGCAACTGCAAGGAAATCTATGGCATACAATGTCAAAAATATTACCATCTAGCCAAAAGAACAAGTTTGACACCTCTGTTCCAGTCCTTGATTTCTTATTCTTTTATTTATTTTTCTTATTGTTTATTTTTCAGTCTTTTTGAGACAGGGTCTCCCTGTAGCCACAGTTGGCCTGGAACTCACTAGGTAGACCAGGCTGGCCCTATCTCACAGAGCTCCATTTGCCTTTGCCTTCCAAGTGCTGGGATTAAAGGCATGTGCCACCATGCCTGGCCCTTGATTTCTTAAAGGCAAATTACATCTTATTTTTTATGCTAAAAAAGATGACTTTTACATTGTTTTATTAAATTTCATCATACTAAAAAAATGTCTGTAAGTGAAACTTCAGCTCCTGTACCAGGCAGGAGGCTTAGCTTTTATTTCAGCTGAGGTCTCCTTAGAGAAGTACCAACTTTCCAGGCTCTTTCCTACCCTGCAAGGATTCTGAACAACCTAGGAAGAAGTCGCTGTGCTCTCTGACTAAAGCAAACTAAAATATACCTTGTTACTTCTTCAAATGAATTACATGGGTATAAGATTTATAAGTTAAAGAATTCTTGGTTCCTTACTTCAGAAAGCAAATTCTCCAGAGACATGGGATCCATTTTGCTGTAGACATTCCATAGATTCAAACTTATATCTTGTAACTGCAACAAAGGGCAAAAACATTGGAATAATTAAGTCAAATCACTGCGACAATCATAGTTATTTGTGATGCTCAGAAATTACTATTTTGGTATAAATTGTGTGATCAAAATAAAAAACCAATTTTTTAGCGACTGTATTAGAACCTCTACATATTAATAAAATGCTTTCCAATTCCAGGAAATTCTTTTCAGAGTCTATCATCTGATCATCCTCAATGCTGGCATACATATTTATACATACATATGCACACTATTTTTCTTTATTTTAATTAATACATGCCCATGATTTTTTTATAAAATCAAATAGTACAAAAGGCTTATAATAAAAATTTTTAATTCCCTATTTTAACCTTTCAGAAATCCCATTCACCTCCTTCCTCAAAAAAAACTACTTACAGGTTATTTTCTTTCAGTATTTATGCCCATATTTTAACATATGTTCTTTCACCATTTCTTGTCAATTTATAAGCACATGGGAAAGATCCAAGTCTTCAACATCCATCCCTAGTCCCTCACTTTTTCTCTATACACACAGATGTTAATATCACTTACTATCAATGTCACCTTTTGGGTTATATCATTAACTATTGTTTATAATATTAAAACAATGCAAATATTACATTTTCAAGGTTAAGTATATACCATACTGCCACCCCCTTTGGAGCACTAACTGTTCCATGTTTTTCATTAGCATTTTTCTTAAACAATTCAATCCTAAACATTTACTAACTATCCCACCAAATTTATTTACTACAGGATTCCTCAACAGTGACAGTATTGTTATTTGGGGACTGGTATTTGTCATTCCTGGCCTCTAGTCACTTTTACTCTTTGTACTTCCTCTCCTCTCAAACCCAAAACCAAAGTATTTTCATAGGCAAAATCACTTAACTGAGATTATTGGTCTAAATTTATCAAGTAATCTATGCATTCCCTTGTTTCCTCCTATCTGACTCACACCTAGCTGTTCTGAAAGTTTGTTCTGCAGCTACAACTTTCACTTCTGAGATTTCTGTTTAGGACCACACTGGTTCTAGCTCTACAGCTTATTTGCCTACTCTCTTGATTAACTCTGTTATTTACCACAGCACACTATCCTATAGCTTTCTATAAAAGGAATAACGAGCCAGAGAGATGGCTTGGCAGTTAAGAGGACTGGTTGTTCTTGCAGAAGACCGGGATTCGAAACTTAGCACCACAACCATCCATAACTCCAAGGGATCCAAAGCACTTTTCTATCCTTCTTGGGCACTGCATGACTCAGGTACACTTACACACACACAGGCATAACACTCAAACACATAAAATAAAAATAAAATTAAAAAGGGGAGGGGATGGAGAGATGGCTCAGTGGTTGAGAGCACTGGTTGTTCTTGCAGAAGATCCAGGTTCACATCCCAGTACCCACATGGTGGCTAACAATCATCTGTAACTCCAGTTCCACCAGATCTAATGCCCTCTTCTGTCCTCTGAGGGCACTACATGACACAGGTGCATTCACATACATGGAGGCATAATACTCATACACAATAAATCAAATAAAAACTTCAAAAAAAAAAAGAAATAACAGGAGCCAACCTTTCTTATATTTAAAAATATTTTAATTAATTTATTTTTATTTTACGTGTATAACTGTTTTGTCTGCAAGAATGTAAGTACACCACACACATGTAATGCCCACAGAGGCCAGAAAAGGGCATCGATCCTTTAGAACTGACATGTTGGTTGTTGGCCACTATGTGGGTGCTGGGAACTGAAACCTGGTACTCTGAAAGAGCATCACATGTTCTTAACCACTAAGTCATCTCTCCAACCCTTTTCCTTTTAATTTTTAACATTTTTATTTATGTGGTTTTGGTTTTTTTTTTTTTTTTTGATGGGAGGAATCCAACCCAGAAATGGTGCATGCTAGACAGGTACTTTATGACTGAGCTACACTTCCAACTACCAACCCTTATTCTTTTTTCAATTTTCAGTTCTCATTTATGGTATCTTATTTCTATTTCTCAAGACTTTTTATTTTTCAGAAGAGGACAAGATATGAGAGAAGGCTTCAGACATAACCCTGGCTGACTTGGTTGTATAGAACAGATTTGCCTGGAACTTGCAATGGTCTGCTTGTCTCAGCTTCCTGAATTCTTACATTATTTTGTAGAGGATGCTGATGTATGTTTGCATACAGGATGCTGTAGTCTCTGATATTTTAATGGATATTGTCTTGTTTTACTTTTCAAGATAAAGTCTTTCTGTGTAGCTTGGGCTGGCCTCAAACTTTCTCTTAATGTTTTAGTATGAAAGGTCCTGCACAAAATTATGTGTTGAACACTAAGTTCACTGGGGTGAGAGTGGGTCTCTTGTGACTATGATTTAATGGTATGAGGTATTTTAAAGCACCTTAAGGCAGGAGTCATAAAGCCCACTTGGACTATAAAAACTGTGCAGAACTTCCCAGTATCACTTTAGATATAGCAGAGGGGCTGGAAGCACAGATTCTAAAGCAGATCATCAGGTCCTGGCCCCAGCACTGCCACTAACAGGCTGTGTAACTTTGTGAAAATTCATTTAACCTCTCTGCAGAAGAGAGCTATAAAATAGTACCTACCTCAGAGGGTTACTCTAAGAAATCAGTCAGCTGGGAGTGGTGGCACGTGCCTTTAATCCCAGCATTGCAGAGGCAAAGGCAGGAAGATCTATGTGAATTCAAGGTCAGCCTGGTCTACATAGAGAGTTCAAGGCCAACCGGGAGACCCTGTCTCAAAAAGCGCCCCCCCCCGAAAAGAATTAAATAAATCACTTCATTAAAATATGTAGAATAGTACCTGGAATACAGCAGGTATCTACAAATACCTAGTTCATATAATCAATAAAAAATATAGCCATTGTTGTAAAAAGGTTGTTTCCTTCCTTTCCCCTGTAACCCATCTTGCTCTAATTTCCTTTTGAATTAGAGGGCATTTTGAGGGTAATCCCCAAAGCCTTAATATTCTGGTTCTTGTATTTCAAGATTTTTCACACTGTAATTTCAATGATTCTAATCCGGTAGGAAAGGTGAAGTCCAAGTGGTAGACTCTCTCCAGTCATTCACAGCCCAGTAAAGTATGTGGTGTGGACCTGCCAGGCCAGTCCCTACTCATTTCCTCAGGATTTCAGAATGTTGGTCCTTCTTTGACTTGTTTCTAAAGAGATCATGTAATAAGGTGTCTCTATTTCTGGCATGACAATGCTCCCCGTCCCTACCTTTCTGTGCTGGGGCAGGTTATCAGTGGGGATCCTATAAAGTCACACAGATCCTTTGGCCATTCTGTTAAATTATCAGGTTATCCTCTCTAATCTGTACCACAGATGATCCCTTTTCCAGACACACTCATTCCCTCAACAGATATTTATTGGTCAGCTCAAAAATGCAAGGAATAGGGGTTGGAGGGATGGTTCAGCAGTTAAGAGTACTGGCTGCTCTTGCAGAACACCTGCGTTCACTTCCCAGCACCTACATGGAGGGTAGCAACTTTCCGTAATTCCAGTTCCAGGTTATCTGAACCCTCTTCTGACCTCCTGGGCATTACACGACATGTATTGCAGGCAATACACTCATATACACAAACTAGGAATAAAAAATGCAAGGAATTTTGAATTAAAAGACATTGTGCACACCTCTACTAACTGTACTTACACAAAATTCTGCACTATCTCACTGTTCTAGAACAGTTCTCAAATTATTTTAGTTTATTGGCCAGGTGTAGTAGCATACACCTTTAATCCCAGCACTCAGGAGACAGAGGTAGGTAGATATCTGTGAGTTCAAGGTCAGCCTGGCCTACATAGCAAGTTCAGGCCAGCTGGGGCTACAGGAGGATCCTATCTCAAAAGAAAAAAAAAATCAGTTTAAGAGGTATAAACAGGGTTTTCTGTTTCTGTTCAACAAGCTTTCAGTATAGAGACCAGAGGTTAGAAGATGAATGGGAATATAATAAATTGTAATAACAGGGCAATGGAGGCTCACAAGAGTGAGCCTAGATACAGGGGTAGACAGGAAGAACAATTAACTTAGAATAGGGAAAGAGGAAGAAGATAGTGAGGAACTCCAGAAACAGAGGACAAGAGAGCTCAATTTAGGGCAAGATTTAAACAGCAACTGTTTTTTCAATTTTAGGTATTCTAACTTGCCAAAATATCAGTGTTATGTTCAGAGGCAAACAGATCTCCATGAGTTCAAATCCAGTCTGATCTACACAGAGAGTTCAAGGCCAGGCAGTGTGACATAGTGAGACCCTAAGCATGTTCACTTTGTAGGCTCTTAAAAAAATATTTTATTTTATGTGTATGAGTGTATTGCCCACATGTGCATGAGAGCACCCATGTCATGCAATGCCTGAGGAGCAAGGTTTCAGATTCCCCTGGAACTGGAGTTACAGACAGTTGTTAGTCACCATCTGGGTGCTGAGAATCGAACCCAGGTCTTCTGCAAGAGCAGTGAGTGTTCTTAGGCACTGGGCCATCTCTCCAACCCCAAGTTTTTTGTTTTTTGTTTTTAAGGTATGTGAGTGTATTGCCTGTGTGTATGTAAGTGCAACTATGTTGTGCAATGCTCTCAGAGGTCAGAAGAGGGTGTAAGATCCCCTATAATTAAGTTACAGAGTTAGTTGCCTTGTGAGTGCTGAAAACCGACCCAGGCCCACTACAAGAGCAGTCAGTGCTCTTAATTGCGGAGCCACCTCTCCAACCCAACTTTGTAGGCTTTGACAAAAACCAAACATATTACTTTTCATACATACCTCATATTTCATAGTAAAAAATCCATCTCCTCCAATGCCCTCAAGTGCAAAGGCCTGTACAATTGGCCATTTCTCTACCACAAACATATCAAATATCTGCAGGTGACCTAGAGGAATCAAATACAATAACACATATCAAATATGATCCTGAACATAACAGTTTAAGCCCAATCTAGTATTGTTAGATAGGCAGTATTTCTTACAAATTGACCAGGGCTTCATCTGGCAAAATGAATTTGAACAGATAAGATGGTTAGTTACCGAATCTAGAAATACAACATGAAATTCAAGAAAAATTCAAACCATAAGCAAGTTATAAAAATTCAGATTTCTCCACAGCATATTTGACATTTTGGTATTCTAATGCAAAAAAAAAGTAAATAGTACATTACAATTGCCTTGCACCATTTGGTGGATATGTTCATTAACAGACCAAATGTTGGCTCTTTTCTTTGAAGAAACAAAGGTAATCAAATTCATCAAGAGAAAAACTACCAAATCAAAACTGGTTTTTTTTGTAACAACAGGTTAATATTCAGAGTTTTGTGCCCTGCAATATCACTGTTATATTAGAACTGCTGAATTTGATTCCCCTGTGTTCCATGCATCATTTTTTGTTTGTTTTGTTGGTTTTTTTGACCAGGGTCTCCTAGTCCCAGCCTGCCTGACAGTGACTATGTGGAACAGGCTGGCCTCAATCTCACAGAGATCAGCCTGCCTCTGCTTCCCAAAGGCTGGGATTAAAGACACATGCCACCTAGCATCCATGTATCATTTTTTAATCTCCCTGAAAGCATTATTTTCAAAATCTGAAGTATCTGAGTGTTTTGCCTACATGTATTTATAAGTGTACCATGTGTGTGCAATGCCTGCAGAGGCCAGAAGAGGGCCTTAGATCACCCAGAACTGGAGTTATGGATAGTTGTTAGGCACCTTGTGGGTGCTGGGAATCGAACTCAGGCCCTCTACCAGAATAGCCAGTGCTCTTAGCCACTGAGTCATCTCTCCAGCCTGGAAAGCATACTTTTAAATTATCCAAATTACAATTTCCTGTTATCAAGAGGCACTATATCTATACTCTTCTGTAATAACTGATACAGACTAGATGTCAATAGTACTAAATCCCTTATAAGTTATCCTTGAGTACAGGCAACTTGATGTATTACTGTGCAAGCTTCACAGTTATGAACATAAGCTTGTATAAAAGTCCCCAACGATCATTCTGCTTAATTCCTTGCCTTGGTAAAAATGAAGCAAAGGGTTTTCCAGTTGAATGCCTATCATGAAAAAGGTAGGGATATTCAAACCACATATCATATAAGCAAGGTTCTTAAATGGCTCGCTGAAAATACTCACCTTGTGAGCTATAAGGAATACCAATTCTACTACAGTCTCGAACCATGTCCACAAAGCTGGAAATCTTAAATTCTTCTGCAGCTTCCTCATCTTCATACTAAAGGGAAGGTAGGCTCCAATGAGACACATATTAAAAGTTCCACAATATCTCTGTATTTTATCAGGGGCTGTGTTAAATAGCATTTGTAAAGGACTGTGCCCAATTTGGGGGTGAGGGAGTGGTGTTCCTAAAGTCAACCTATCCTATTTGTTGATTAAAAATATTTTCCATTCCATCTCATATCCATAATTTAAAAAATCCTCAAAATAGATCAAAGAGATCCAAACAGAAGAGATAAAAACCTGTTCTCCTAAGTGTCCCCAGCAATCACATGGAGAGAAACATTCTTAACTAATACTGGGTCACAATTTCCATGAAATTGCAAATTGCAAATCCCAATTTGCTTTCTGGCCAAACTCTTGAAAAGGGCCCAAAGGGAAACAGAAACAGATAACAAGAAATCTAGACAGAATTTTCAGAAGAAAGTTCTAAGCATTGCAGGCATGTTCAACTTTTTGACCTTACAATACAACCTTGTCATCTATAAAGTTCACATTTACTCAAGAACTGTGAAATCAAGTTACACTTAAAAAAAATCCCATAAAGTTTTATGTAAGTTTGTAATTTTGTTCTGGGTAGCATTCACAGCTATTCTTGCCTGCTTGTACCTCTCAGGAGGCAGACTGGACAAGCCTCTAACCGCAGCCCCTAAGAACTAATCCTGGGAGAAACAGTATTCATGGGGGTAAAGAAGCAAGACAGGAAGGTGGGTTCAGAAGCCCTAATGTGAAAAGCCCCCTTTTGTCGCCTTCAAACAAACTAAAAGGTAGCCTCAAAATGTAAAACTTAAAGGTTCATTTCTGTGTAAACACATTGCAATTTTATTTTCATTTTATTATTATTTATTTATTTTGGTCTTTTGAGACAGGGTCTCCAAGTAGCCCTACCAGGCCTGGAACTCGCTATGTAGACCAGATTCACCTGCCTCAGCCTCCCAAGTGCTGGGATTAAAAGCATGGGCCATCATGTTCAGCAATTTTGGGGGGATGGGAGGTGGGGAGGACTTCTGTTCCAAATCAACACTTTTCCTGAATGAAATACCTATTTTATCTTTTCTCCTCACCTCATTTTCAGTCATGCAGTGGAAATGCAGATTTCTCCAATGTGCCACATAGGGCAAAAGATAGCGATAGTTGACAGGATTACAGTACAGATGGACACTATCTGATTTAATCAATATAATCACATCTGTAAAAAAAAAAAATCCAAACACAAAATTGTTAAAGGTTTTCCTTTAGATATTTCCTCCCCTCCAAAAAAAAATACCCAAACAAACAAAACATAAAGCTACTTCAGAAACAATGTAACAAAAGTCTAAACTGAAAATTATTTCTTTAGACAATGTGTTTCAGAGTTACTGTCCAACAACTGACTGAGGATTTCCTAGTGCCTCCACAATTCCTCTCCATGGTAGCCTCCGGACATGGCAAAGTAAGTCAAGAGGTTTCATTTCCTGTAACAGTGTTTTACCAAAACCAAACACAATCAGATCTGTGGTATCAAACTCAGCTATATTATATATTTATTGTCTAACTGGTGACTGACTGACTGAAGTATGGAGATTGAACCTAGGGCTGTGCACATGCTAGATATCACTAAGCTACATCCCCAATCTACTTTACTTTTTATTTTAAGACAGTTTCACCAAGTTGCCTCAGTTGATTTTGAACTCACTGTGTAGCCCAGACAGTCCCTGAATGTGCAATCCTCTTGCCTCAGGCTCCCAAGTAACTAGGATTACAGACCTGTGCCACCAGGCAATTGCTTGTCAGTCTTGGGAAGAGTTACTGTATATAACACTGAACTCTATATACAGGAAAGGCTGAGAGGAAGGAAGTTCAGGCAAGTGAAAAGAGCTTTTATAAACAGACCAGTAGCTCATAGATTTAAAAGAGCCATCAACATTGGTGGGTCAAGTAAATAAAGCAGTCCTGGGATGCAAATAAACCCAGGCAAACAAAAGAGCTGTGGGATGGGGTAATGGAATGAGGGAAGAAATATTAAAGTAGCCTGAGAGAAGTCGTAATTCCAAAAGAAAAGCAGAGGTTTCATTTGATGGCTCCTCTTGAGACCACAGTCACTAGGCCCTCTCTCTTACAAGATGAAGCTAGAAATTGCTGGAGGTGAGAGAAGTGCATGAGGTAGTAGAGCATCTAATATAGCAATGCCAACACAGCATTCTTTATCAACACAGACAATTCTTTATAAAAACATACTGAGTTGAACACTAACCACAGCTGACATCCTCAAACAAGGGTGGCCTTTCAAGCCACTCTGAACACCACACCTGGCCAGTCCAGAGCACTCCAGAAAAAACAAGTAAGAGGTGCTCTTCATTGTAGACTAGCAGGTAAATGCAAGAAGGCACCCCCAGTCCTTCATCTCTCAGTATTGTGCTTCCTCACAACCCACATCTCTCAAGAGCCCTGTCTGACATCAACTGTAGACTATCTGCTGAGGAGTAAATCTGATCTCACCTGGAAAGACTAAGGCATCCAGTATACATTATAACATACTGTACATTAAAGTGTAACTCAGGGGGCTAGAGAAATGGCTCAGTGGTTAAAAGCACTGGCTCCTCTTGCAGAAAACCCAGGTTCAGTTTCCATTCACCTACATGGTGCTAACAACCATCCATAACTCCAATTCCAGGGGACCCAATGCTCTCTTTTGGTTTCCATGTGCACTGCATGCACATGGTACATTTACATACATGCAGGCAAACTACTCAAACTCATAAAATAAAAATAAATATTTTTAATAAAAACGTATAACCTCAAAGATTTAGAACCAATAAAAGATATGCAATAATGCAACCTAAATCTTATTAAGCAACTTCTCAGTAGAGGTAAAGGAAGAAAAGTATGAAGCTGGACATAATAGCACATGCTTATGATCCCAGCACTCACTCAGGAGGCAGAGGATCATCACAAGTTCAAGGCCAGTTTGGTTTATATAAAAGGAGGAAGAAGGAAACATACAAGAATGTATGACTAAAATATTTTAAAGTTCTTTTGAAAATAAATATCTCATCTTAGCCCTTTTATACTCATAATTAGAGGTTAAAAGTAGATGCATAAGAGGGCTAAAGAGATGGTTCAGTGGGTAAGATTAGGTTCTGTTCATGCAGAGGACCTCAGTTTGATTCCCAGGACTCATGTGAGGCAGTTTACAACTGCTTGTAAATCCATCTTCAGGGGACCCACAGGCACCTGCACATACCCATCCCCACATATATACACATAATTTAAAAAAGAACAATAAATAAATCTTAAAAATTTTTATTTTATTAAAATATTTTATTATTTTTCTGTGTGTGAGTGGATTGTCTACATGTATGTAAGTGCACCTGTGTTGTCCAATGCCTGAGGAGGTCAGAAGAGGGAGTCAGATTCCCCTGGAACTGGAGTTTACAGACAGTTGTTAGCTGTCATGTGGGTGCTAAGAATCAAACCAGGGTCTTCCACAAGAACAAGAGTTAAGTGCTCTTAACTGCTGAGCCATCTCTCCAGCCCCATAAATCTTTTTTTTTTTTCAAGTAGATACATAAACCTGGCAATCTTAGCTTTCTAACTATATGTTTTTAAAAACGCCTTTAATCCCAGCACTCAGGAGGCTGAGGCAGGTGGATTGTTGTGAGTTCAAGGTCAGCCTGGTCTACACAGCAAGTTCTAGGACAGCTTGTGACTACAGGGAGACCCTGTCTCAAAAAAAGACAAAAAAATTTTAAAAAAGAAAAAAGACTATAAATTTGGAGGAAAGGTCATACATTGTGCCATACGACAGGATAGACAACAATAAGGGGGAAAAGTCCTATCTTTGGAAATTTAAACTATTTCCTTAATTTCAAAACTGAAATATTTTTTGCAGTCTTTGCTGTAGTGAGGTGTATAACCGGTACAAGCTTCAAGATTCTTTCCAAACCACTAGGTACTGTACAATGCACAGGAAGAAATTTTAAATCAAAATCTCAACCAAAAATTGAATTTAAAAAAAGTAATGAAGTTGGGAGTGGTGGTTCGTGTCTATAATCACAGCACTCAAGAGGCTGAGGCAGAAGGATGTTGTGAAAATGAAGTCAGCCTGGACCACAGAATAAGACCCTGAAAAACAGAAAGATGTAAAGAAGAAAGGAAGAAGGAATGGAAAGATGGAACGAAGAAAGAAAGGAGGGAGAGAAAAAAAGAAAGAATAGTAATGGAAGAGTAATCCAGTCTAAGTCTAATTTTCTGTATTTCCTAATAAAAAGGATAGCTTTAAGTAAACTATCTTATAAAAATAATATAAGAGACTTTACCACTTAAGAACTTTCACATATTCTAGATCTCAATACTACTGACAATTTAAATCAGATAATTCTTTTTTCGCAGTTCAGATGCCACACTCCTGTAATCCCATCATTCAGGAAGCTGAGATAAAACAATCTCAAGTCTGAGGCCAGCTTGGGTTACCAAGTGAGCACAGTCAACAAAATACACACACACACACACACACACACACACACACACACACACACACACACACACACACACACACACAAAGAGTAAGTCTTTTTGTTGGGGACTAGGGATGTCCTTCGAATTGTGGGATGTTTAGCAGCATCTCTAGCCTCTACCCACTAGAGGCCAGTAATACCACAAGCCTAGCTATAACCACAAAAATGTCTTCAGACATTGCTAAATGTCCTCCAAGTGACAAAACTGACCACAGCTAGGAACCACTATGTTCAAGCAAGACAACTCCACATTAGATGTTTGCTTTTATGCCTTCCCTAGCTGCCTGGCAAAAGCTGCCTCTTGTACAGTTTTGTTTGTTGTGTGTCTCCTGACTCATCTGGCAGACAAGTCATAATGCTAGATATATATCAGAGATAGCTCCTTGGGCAACAGCCCACAGCAGCATCAACACATTCAGTGTCTCCAAGCCAGAGAACGGAGAATGTAAGCAGAAAGCCTGTATTGTAATCATAGGCAACATCATGAATTCAAGTCACACAGAACATAATTCCCCAAGACAGCATGACAAAGAGCCTTTGTTCCAGAGCTAAAAAGTCACATAAAGTCTTCCTTGCAGGAACAGCTTACAGGCTCATCTTTGCCTCACAGCTAAAAGTGCTTCCACTGGGAGTAGCACATAATCTGAATCACCAATGAACAGCAGTGGGCAATTCTAAGAAAAACTAGTACCTTGCCATGAGATAAAGCCAAACGCTGATGTTTGCTTTCTTCTCCAAAGCTAATTGGCCCAGTAAACATATTCTGGAACTGTTTGTTGGCAATCTTTTATCGAGTGCATGACCAATAGGAATATATTACTTAATAGGCGAACAAGAAAATGGTATTTTTTACTCTTAAAAAAGCAAAAATTACGCTGGGCATGGCGGTGCACACTTTTAATCCCAGGACTCGGGAGGCAGAGGCAGGTGGATCTCTGTGAAATCAAGGCCAGTCTGGTCTACATAGTGAGTTCCAGGCTGGCTGCAGCTACAGGAAATCCTGTTTTTAAAAAAAGCAAAAATTTATCTGGTATAGTCCCAGATACTAGGGAGGCTGAGGCCAGAGGGCTGCCAAGTTCAAGGTCAACTATAGTAGCATACATCATTTAAAAAATGGAACAAAATAGGGAAAGAATTTACTGGGACTTTGGATTATTTAAAATTGATATCTTTCTATTAAAAGATCATGAATTAGGGGCTAGAGAGATGGCTCAGTGGAAGAACACTTGCTATTCTTCCAGAGGACCTGGGTCCGATTCTCAGCACCCACACGGTGGCTAACAACCATCCCTAACTCCAGTTCCAGGGGATCTGACACCTTTTTCTGGTTTCTTCGGGGCAATGCACACACATTATATACATCCAGGCAAAACATCCATACACATAAAATAAAATACTTACAAAGATCATGAATTAGTTATTTTTAAATGGGAGAGGCTGGAGATATGGCTCAGTGGTTAAGAGCACTGGCTGCTCTTGTAGAAGACCTGGGTTTGGGTCCTACCACCCACTTGGTGACTAACAACCATCTGAAACTCCAGTTCCAGGGGATCTGATATCCTCTTCTGGCCTCCACACGCATTGCATGCATATGGTCCATTTATATACAGGTAAGCAAATAAATAAAAAACTTTTTAAAAAATCATAAATTATAAATGCTAATGAGTTTAATAATCCCATTTACGTAATATAGTACACATATAAACACTGTCTGAGAATAAATACATGTATAATTATTATTTGCCACTTAGAAATTTTAAAGACCATGAATTTCTAAAAAAGACCATGAATTGGGGGCTAGATAGATAGCTCAACAGTTAAGAGCACTTGCTGCTCTTGTTAAGGACCTGAGTTTGGTTCCTAGCACCCACATGGTAGCTCATAACCATCTGTAACTCCAGTTCTAGGGGATCTTCAGACCTCTACATGCATTAGGCTCACTTGTGGTGAACATACATACACGTAGGTAAACATTCATATGCATAAAATAAAAATATTTTTAAAAGATGCTTCTTTAAAAAAAAAAAATCATGAATTGGGCCAGTGAGATGGTTCACTGGATAAAGGTGCTTTGCCACAAAAGCCTGACAACCTGAGTGGATGAATGGTACCCACCACATAAAGATACAAGGAAAGAACTGACTCCACGAAGTTGTTCTCTGATCTTTATATGTGTATCCTGGCACACGTGTCTGCCCCCACACTGATAATTTTTTTAGATCATGAATTAAGGATCCAAAGAAATAAATCACATGCCCTCCTACCATTTACCAATATAGACTTACCATCTAGAACTTCTTCAGAAAATCCCGTTTTCTCAAAATCACTGGTATTCTGACTATATAAACCAAACAGAAGATAATTTGCCAGTTCTCTGCAGCCTTCGTTGTACCTGCTATCAATTCCTGCAAGGGAAAGAAGATTATGACTGGCTGTTTTGTACTATGGTGTGCAATGAGCTCCAATGATTTGCCCCTTTTTAGTAAAACCTCGATGTCAAAGGCAGCAGCTCAGGCTAGTTTTGTGCCAAATAAACACTTCTCTGTGTTTATTTATTAAACTAAATAAACAATTCTTTGTGAAAGAAACAGGCCTATGTGTCAAGTACTTTAAATAGCTCTCAAGATCTATACAGTTGGGAGAATTAAGCAGGAAAGATTATTGAGACTACTAATTTCAAAAAAAAAAAAAAAAACAATATTAAGGGCAAAAAGAACCAGAAAATATGGTCTTCTATTGGCTTGTTAAAGACCTTGAAATATGAGGGCTGGAGAGATAGCTCAGCAGTTAAGAGCACTGGCTGCTCTTGCAGAGGACTTGGGTTCAGTTCCCATCACCCACATGATGGCTAATTGTTATCTGTAACTCCAGTTTCAGGGGAGTCCAGTGCCCTCTTTTGACTGCCATGGACACTGTATAACATGGGTGCACTTACATACATGCAGGCAATACACTCACACACATAAAATAAAAATAATAACTAAAGTAATAATAAAAAAACACCTTGAAATACTTTCAGTTAGCCCAGGAATATGGATAGGGGTCTAAAAAATGCTTCTCAAAGAGCTCTTTAAAGGCTGGAGGGATGGATCCGCATTTAAAAGCACTGGCTATTCTTGCACAGGGTCTGGGTTTAGTTCCCAGCACCCACATGGCAGTTAATAACCATCCAGGGGAACTGGTGCCTTCTTCTGACCCTCTTGGGCATTGCATGACAGAGGTGCACTTACATACATGCAAGCAATACACTTCATACACATAAAAAATAAAAACATAAAAAAAGATATTTACCAAAACATGAATGATCAAATAAAGGCAAGTTAAGGAGTTTTAAAAAGAACCAATACCAAAAAAATAAAAGGACAAGGGAATAGAATAATAAACACTAACTCTTCACAAATATCAGAAGCAATGCCTAGCACTGCACTGCAGAGTGAGGTATAATGATATATGTGCATGCAAATGACCCTCATTAACGTTAGTCTAGTGGGGCTTGGCCAGAGACAAATAAAAAGGAAATTAAATAACACTGTCTTCACTACTACTTCTCAATGCCTCAGGTATATGTAATACCTGGTTCTTGGTATCTAAGAAGTCTTGGAACTATGGCTCTGGGCAGGATGGAAGGGTCAGGATCAAGCAGGTGGTATCTATGTGGTATTAAAATAGAAAGGCTGCTGGGTGTGGTTGCACAAGCCTTTAGTACCAGCACCTGGGAGGCAGAGATAGATATCTGTGAGATCAAGGCCAGCCTGGACTACATAGCGATTTCCAGGCCAGTTGAGACTACATGGACACTGTCTCACCCCGACCCGTTTCCCCCCAAAAGGAAGAAATGGTTGATACAGGAGCTCCAAAAATGTTAAGAGTTCCCTATCTCACTAATATCCCTCTTAATATTTAACCTCATTAAGTCTACAACAGATTCATTCATTTCAGAGGAATGAAAACTAGGAGGACACTAACCTAGCGTATCTTACAAAATGATAGTATTACCTTCCTAAGATCAAGAATCAAAGCTGCTGCAGCCCTGAGATCCCCCTTGCTAAAAGCACTAACCTAAGATGCAGAGAATCCCATCAGGTCGAGACTTGCTGCCCTGGGTCAGGATGCTCTGAACTTGGCGGAGTCGGCTGCAGCTGCAACAAGACAGAAAACAGTTTACTGAGTGCCAGCACAGCCCCATGAGATGAGCAAAACCTTGTGTGAGAGCCCAAAAGGTATAAAGAAAAGGAATGATTTTTGCTAGGTCATCTCTTTTGCTGATGCTCAAAGAAATGTTTCCATACTAATTTGCCCTCATTTTAGTCCTTGGTCTGTCTCAAAAACAAACAAGGCCAGGCAAGGTGGTGCACATCTTTAATCCCAATATTTGGAAGGCAGAGGCAGGTGGATCTCTGTGAAATCCAGGCCAGCCAGGTGTATTTGCAGGCCAGCTGGGGCTACAGGGAGAACTAGTTTCAAACAAAACAAACAAAAATAAAAACAAAAACCAAAAATTGGTTTAAGAGCTTAAATAAGCAAAGCTCTAGTTTATCCTCATGATTAACCCTATAGACAGTATCTGCATAGGTTATATCCTTGATTGATTTCCTCTTTAAAAAATATTTTATGTATTATTTTTATGTGTATGAGTGTACTGGCTGCATGTAAGTGCACCGTGTCATGCAATGCCCAAAGAGGTCAGAAGATGTCAGATCCCCTGGAAATGGAGTTAGGCATGGTTGTTAGCTGCCATGTGGGTCCTGGGAATCAAACACGGGTCCTCTGCAAGAGCAGTCAGTGCTCTTCTCCAGCCCCTGATTTCTAAAGAGCTATTACCCCCATGGCATAGAGATAGTTCTTGCTCCTAAGCAAAATATGAAGAGACATATATTCCCAGAAAATATAATTTCCTAGGATCCTATTGTCTTCATGTCCTTCTTTATGTTTCAGCACCCCTAAAGATACAAGTGCCCAATTCTGTGGTCAAAATTGAACCTTTGCTGGGCGTGGTAGTGCATGTCTTTAGACTCAGCACTAAGGAGGCAGATGCAGGTAGATCTCCTTGAGTTCCAGGCCAGCTTGCTTGGTCTACACAGTGAGTTCCAGGCCAGCCAGTACTACCTAGTGAAACCCTGTTTCAAAAAAAAAAAAAAAAGGTTTGTTTTTTTTTTTTTTTTCAAAAAAGCAAGGAAGGAAGGAAAAAGAGGAAGGCAGCCCAGAGTCAGCAGTTAGGAGCACTTAGCACTCTTGCAAAGGACCTTGCAAAGGATTCAGTTCCTAGCACCTACATGGTGGCTAACCATCATCTGTAACTCCAGTTTCAGAGGATATGATGTCATTGTCTAGTATCTGTGAGTATGTCATACACATGGGCATATACATGCATGCAGACAAAACGTTCATACACATAAAATTTCAAAAACATTTTTAAAAGGTTGATCCTTCTACTTGGTCTCCCTATCACTTTCAGGTCTAAGACCTGCTTCTACTTTCATTCCCCAACACCACTTATATTTATAATCTTTTCCCTACAGTCAATATAGTCAAATACATACCACATCATTATTATTAACTGTCTTCTACAAACCTACTTCTCTAGCTATTCCATCCATGACTATCAGAAATGACTATCAGATTTCATGTCCACCCCCTTTAGAACCTGCTCCACTGTACTGCCCTACATTTACCCTAAACAAAAGTATTTCCAGCCCAACAACACTATCCTCTCTAATATTGCCTGGATTTATTTTCTCCACTGGATTATTTTTTTAATATTCCCACATACTAGCAGGGTCAGTTCCACTATCTTCCATTAAAACTTTCATGATCTGATCAGTGGAAGAGAATAGAGGACCCAGACAATACCACTAAGCTATATTCCCAGTCCCTTATCCCTGTTAATTTTATATAGAATTTTAATTGACTTATATGCATTCATCTTATATCTCCAGATCTTGTTTCAGTCACTTATATAGCTCTAAGATTTTTATGATTTTTTACAAAGATGCCAAAAATACACATAGGAAAAAAGACAGAGTTTTCAGAAATGGTGTTAGGAACACTGGATGTGTACATAAAGAAGAATAAAACTATATTCTGGTATCTCACCCTGTACAAAACTCCAAATGAATCAAGGACTTCAACATAAAACATGAAACTCTGAAAGTGCTAAAAAGTAGGGAGTACACATCATCATATAGACAGGTAAGACTTTTGGAATGGGACTCAAATTATTCAGGGAATACAGCAAATAACTGACAATCAAGTAAAGAGGAGGACTACAGAATTTGAGAAAAATCTTTACCAGTTATATATCTGAAAGAGGATTAGTAGCTAGAATATCAAAGAACTAAAAAAAACATATATTAAGAAAACAATCCAATAAAAAAATGGACTATAGACCTGAACAGAGAGTTCTCAAAAAAGAAACATAAATAGCTCATAAACATTTTAAATCATTGGCCATTAGGGATGCAAATGAAAACTACTTTGAGGGCTGGAGAGATGACTCAGTGGTTAAGAATACATGTAGGTAAACATTTAAACACAAAATAAATCTGAAAATTAAAATAAATAAAACTACTTTGAGATTCCACCTCAGCCTAGTCAGAATGGTTATCATAAAGAAAACAAATGACAAGTGTTGACAAGGATAGGGAAAGAGTGACCCTTATCTACAGTTGGTGGGGGTGTAAACTGGTGCAGTCACTATCAAAGTAAAACGCTAAAGATAGAACTATTACATACCTGGCTATACCACTCCTGAGCATATATCCAAAAGACTCCATGTTTTATTACATAGATATCTGCACATCCGTGTTCACTAAATTCTATTCACAACAGAGAGGAAATGGAATCAACCTAGAGATGTCTATCAACTGCTGAATGGATAATGAAAATGTGGTACATATGTACACAATATCACTTTATTTCATCCTGTAGATAAATACAATTCTCAATACCCATATCAAGCAGCTCACAAGTGCCTGTAACTCTAGCTCCAGAGAATCTGACGCCCTCTTCTGGCCTCACATGTACAAACCTACACTCAGACACAAACATCTGCACATAATTAAAAACAAAAACTTAATATACATACATATATATATAAAACCTTGAAAAACGTAAGTTTGGAATTACATGTAATGATGAAAGATAATGGTTTTCCTTTAAGATCAAGAACAAGGCAGTGATATCTGTACTCCTCATGACTATGTAACATTATACTAAAGTTGTGGACAACAAAATATGGACAGAAAAGGAAATGAAAGACAAACAGATTGGAGAAGAAGCAAACTGTCCCAATTTGTAGATATGGCTTGTTTGTAAAGAACATGATAGTCTGGGAAATCATAAAAATCTTAGAGCTATATAAGTGACTGAAACAAGATCTGGAGATATAAGATGAATGTATATAAGTCAATTAAAATTCTATATAAAATTAACAGGGATAAGGGACTGGGAATATAGCTTAGTGGTAGAGTGTTGGCTACATGAACAAAGTTCTGGGTTTGAAACCTTCAAAAAAAAACAGAAAACAAAACCAGCAAAAAATGCTGTTCTAGTTTGCTTTTCTATTGTTGTGATAAAATAGTCTGACCAAGACCAACTTGGGGAAGAAAGGGTTTATTTGGTTTCCATGCTCCAATCTCAGTTTATCCTTGAGGGAAGCCAGGGTAGGAACTCAGGGCAAGAACCGACACAGACAATGGAGGAATGCTACTTACTGGTTTGCTCCCCCTTCCCTATGCTCAGTCTACTTTCTTACACAACCTAGGACCACCTGCCCAGGCGTGGCACCACCCACAGTGGGCTGGACCCTCCTATATCAACCAGCAATTAAGGAAATGCCTCACAGGCATGCCCATTGACCAATCTGGTGGAAACAATGCTTCATCAGAGTTTCTCTCTGCCCAGGTGTCAAGTTGACAAATGAAGCTATCCAGCACAAATGTGAAAACAAAAATACTATTTATCATCTTTCAAAAATGAAATGCACAGGTATGAATATAAATCATGTGGGCTAGAGATATGGCTCAGCAGTTAAGAGCTCTGACTGCTGTTACAGAGGACCTGGGTTCAATTCCCAGCACAAACAAGGTGACTAACAATGTCCATAACTCTGGTTCCAGGGGATCAGACACCATCTTCTGGCTTCCTTGAACACTGAATGACAAGGTGCACAAACATGCAGGCATAAAACTCATATACATAAAATAAAAATAAACAAACAAATAAATAAATAAATACACACACACATATAAACCACGCATATGCGGCTGGAGAGATGGCTCAGTGGTTAAAAGCAGGGGCTGCTCTTGCAAAGGACTCAGGTTCAATTCCTAGAACTCACATGGTAGCTAATAACTGTAACTCCAGTTCCAAAGGACCCAATACTCTCTTCTGGCATTGCACACACAGGTACAATGGAGGCAATACATGGAGGCAAAACATTCATATACATAAAATAAAAATAATTTTAAAAAATGTTAATGCATAGAACTTACTAAGCTAAAAGCTACAAAACAGCAGTGTGTGTGGTTCATGCCTTTAATTCCAGAACTCAGGAAGCAGAGGCAGGCATATCTCTAGGAGATCAAGGCCAACCTGATCTACATAGCCCAGTTTTAAGTCAGCTGGGGTTACAAAGAGACCCTGCCACAAATAAACCAACTAACAAACTACGGAACACTGAAGAAATAAAGATATGTTAAAATTATGTACTGGAAGACCCAAAGAGTACAAGCATCAATTCTCCTCAAATTGATACACAGATTTAAAACAATTCCTATCAAATTTAGGTTGTTCAGATGGCTCATTGGGTAAGGGAGTCTACCAATAAGTCTGACAACCTGAGTTTGACCCCCAGGAACCACGTGGAGAAGAAGAGAACTTAGTCCTACAGGCTGTCATCTGATCTACACATGTAGGCAGTGTCATGCACATAGTTCCCCCCAATAAATAAATAAGCATAAAAATTAAAGAAAAAAAGATAAAACATGCTAAATATGAATCTATGGGTAGGCTTCATGAGTATTCATTGTGCTAGTCTTCTACTTTTCTGTAGTTTGATCATTTTCATAATAAAAATTAGGGGCAAGGAAGGCGTCAAATGGAGTAACAGGGTTTTAGAAGCAGCAGGAAAGAAATGGCAAGATATTAAGAAAATTAAAGTAATAAACTTCTTTCCCTGGGAAATGATGCCTACACGCTCCTTCTTCCACTTTTTCATGTTTATAATATATGACTGACCTTGCAGTTTTCTGCACTATGAAGACTTCAGCAGTTGAACTTTTGGCCTGTTTTCTATTCCACACAGTATGCTGACTGATTGCCAATGTTACCAAGAGCTTTTTGGTTTACAAACTAAAAACCAGTCACTGACAAAAGCCTGACCAGATCATGTGACCAAGAAACAACGAGTTCTCCTTGGCAACTGCTGTTGAAAGCCAAGATAATCCTTAAAATAGGAGTTTTTCCCCCACTTGTAGCTTGTCCAAATAAAGTGGGAGCACATAAACGCAGAAATATCGTTTTTCCTCCAACAAAACATTATCCTAATTAGTGTTTCCTGTTTTCTTGTCAAATGCATAAAGCTACATTCAGTTCTTTTCCCTTTGTACATTTTCTTGCTTCTCAAATTTATTCTTGGACCAGAATATGGCCTATTTGTAACTGAACCATGAAGTATGTCAGTCACTGAATTAACACTTTTTAACTAAAAGCAAACAAAAAATCCAATCACCCCTAGTCCCAGCATCTAGAATTAACCAGAGTCAACATCTTGGTATGTCTGCTTTTAGCCATGTAAGTGCTTTCTGGAGTTATATATGTAAAATATGAATTTATTATCCTTTCATGAAGACTGAATGGAATATTACATATAAAACTAAAGTATTCATTGATCCTTTTGTGACCCAGAGGTCAAGACAGCCCAATAGGCAAATGTATTTGCTACCAAGCCTGATGATCTAAGTTTGATTCCCAGGGCCCACAACTCTCCCAAGTTGTCCTCAGATCTCCACAGGTGCTCCTGGCACAAATGATACCCCACAACTAAACAAATAAATAAATGTTTAAAAAAAAACACCCCAAAACCCCTCATCTAAAGGCCCAGTGATGGTGGAACATATGCCTAGTATGTATAAGAATCTGTATATAATCACTAGCACCAAAAAAAAGGGAAAAATGCATATGTACACACACATATCAAATATGGTGCTTTTAGGCTGAAGATATAGCTCAATGGTAAAGTACTTGGTTAGTATGTATGACACCATGGGTTCAATTTCCAAGACCTCAAAAACATGCTTTTATACTATTTATTTTTATTTTTTACATGTGTGTTTTGCCTGAATGTATGTAAGTGTATTATGTACGTGCAAATCCATGGAGGCCAGAAGAGGGTGTTGGATCCCTAGAAACTGGAGTTACAGTTGTCAGCTACCATGTGAGTGCTGGGAATTGAACCTGGATCCTCTGGAAGAAGAGCAAATACTCTTTAACTCCCGAGCCATCTCTCCAGCCCCTCATTATTTTTTATTTTCCTTGGGTTTAGACGCTGAGTTTGAATATGACAGATAACAAGAAGAAATAAGACTTAGCTAGGCATCATGGCACAAGTCTATAAGTTCAGTATTTAGGAAGCAGTAAGATTATGAGTTCAAGGCCAGTTTGGGCTACAGCATGAGACACTGCCTCAGAAAACCAAGAGCTGACACAGTGTAGCTCAGTGGTAGAGTGACTAACTAGGATTCACAATGCTGCTTTGGGTTTGTTTCTCAGCACCATTAGAAAAGAAGTAAGAAGAAAAGAAAGAAAAGACTAAGCAAACTGAAGATCAGCAGCACTGAGCCTCAGAGACCATGTGACTCAACTCCTTTCTGCTACACCTCACTGTATTTCAAACAACAAAGATAGGCAAGGTATAATATTTCTGAATTCTAAACAGTGATATCAGTTCTTCCTATCTCCCATTATATATGTAATGGCTAACTCATACTAAATACTATATAAATAGCCAGTTATGGTTTTCTTGTTTGTATTTAATTTTTCTGGTCCCCTGAAGATAAAGGAAATAAATTTTACTCCCATAATTTGTATTAATTTTTTATCTTGAAAATTAAACAATTAAAATAGCAATATATTCTCCTTATATTATGCATGCTTCATGTTTTGACTGTTTTACAAAGTGAATCCTCAGATTGGTCTGATTCACATCACAGAACACTGATGTGAAGAATCTGGTATAGCTCTCTCAGTAATACAGTTTGGGAGGGATTACATAAATAAATAGTACATAAAACTGAACTTACTTTTTAATTATTATTCACTTTTTAAAAATTATTTATTTTTGTTATATGTGTTGTGTATATGTGAGGAGTGAAACACACTGTGGTACATATGTGGACGTCAGAGGACAACTTGCAGGAATTGGCTCTCTACTTCCAACATATGGGTCTCAATGATCATCAGGTCATCAGGGCCACTGAGTCATCTCACCAGCCTCTGTGATTGTGGTTGTGGTTTGGTTTGGTTTAATTTTGTCTTGTTTTGTTTTGGAGACAGGGTCTCATATAGTCCAGGCTGGTCTCAAACTTGCTACGTAGCCAAAGTTAGCCTTGAACTCCAGACCCTCCCATCTCTACCTCTTTAATGCTAGGTTTACAGAAATGGTACCTTGCCTGGCCTCTGTTTGTTTTCATTTAATTGACCAGTATGATTAACATGAAGGATTTATTTACTTACTTTGCTATTGCAAACAGTGCTTTCACCAGTAACTTAATTTTTTCCTACCTTTGAACAGATGGTTTCTGGAAATACAATGAATGATAAAATATTAGTATCCTTATTTCTAGATTTTATGACCACCCTGCTGACTGAACTTGGGAACTGAAAAAGGGTTGGTTTGGTTTTCCCATAATTATAAGTTGTCACACTCAAGGTAGGTACATCTAATGATCATTTTCCTCTATATCACCAGCTCTATTCCTTTTACTATCTTTGGGTCATTCACAGGAGAAAAAGATTGTCAGCATCAACATTGAGCAGTATGTTCAAAATTCATCTTGTGTTGAATAAAGAAGCTTAATTCTTCCATTAGTTCAGCAATTCATATGATCTTACTACTACTTCATTACACAAAATATGATTGTCCAACAAATCTATAGGTGAGTATTTTCCTTATTTTTTGAGGATTCCCAAAGACCCTGGTAGGTACCACTTTTTTTCACAATAAAAGGAACCCAACAAAGGAGAGACGACTCAGTTATCAAAGTGCTTACAGCACAAGCATGGGGCCCTGAGTTTGGATCCCCATCATCCACATAAAAAGTCAGGCATGATAGCATGTCTATAACTCTAGTAGGTGAGTATGAAAACAGGCAGATCCTGGGAGCTCTAGACTGACTAAACAGTCAGTCTGGACAAATCAATGTGATGATTAGTGGTAGCTATCAACCTGATAGAATCTAGTCATCTGGGAGAGAGGCCTCTGGGCATGTCTTTGGGGGATTATCTTGGCTGTGTTGAGGTGTGAAGGTATGCCCACTATGGGTGGCACCATTCCCTGGCTAGGATCTTAGAATGTACAACTGGAAAAAGGAAGGTGAGCAGGATTAATTGTTCATTGCTCTCTGTTCCTGACTGTGGATATGATGTGACCAAGTGCTTCAAGTTTCTGGCTGCCCTGATTTCTCTGCCATGGTAGACTGTACCTTTGAACTAAGAGCCAAAATAGGCCCTTTTTCTCTTAAGTTGCTTTTGTCTGATTACTTTATTACAGTATTAGGAAAAGAAATTAAGACAATCAGAGAGTTCTGGGTTCAGCGAGAGGACCCTGTCTCAAAAAATAAGGTAGATAATAAATAAAAGTAGATTAATTTTTTTAAAATAGAGTAAATGGATTAGAAAGATGGCTCAGCAGATAAAGGCACTTGCTGCCAAGCCTTACCACTTGAGTTCAATCCCCAGAACTCACATGGTGGAAGGAGAGAACCAATTCCCACAAACTGTTCTCTGACTTCCACATGCACATGTGGCATTTGCATGGGTATACACACATATACAATAAATTAGTAACTATAAAAATAATTTAATAATGCAGAGAACTGAAGAAGACATCCAGTGTCAACCTCTGGCTTCCACATGCATATATACACGTGCACATGCACACACTATACACATACACATACGTACACATTACACACACATATATAGTAATTTTTTTTTAAGGATCCCAGGAACAATAGAGCAGCTATATAAAGACCCTCTGCCCAGCTTAGCTTCTGGTACACCAAGAAACTCAATCCAGTTTACTAAAGAAATTTAGAGGATAAATGTAGTAAATCAAATATTACTTCATAGTCTGTATTCAACTGCCCAGAAAGAAAGAAAACAGATGTTAGAAAATACCATCAGTAGAAACCAGGAAAACTAAGGAATGGGTGGGGACAGAGCATGGACCAGAGAGGAAGGCATTATTCTTACTAGGAAAAATAAATTAGTGGACACAGTCATTCAAGAAAACCAACCACTGAGTGAAATTAGCATCAACTCAATTGTCACCATGGGAGCACAGAGCAGAGGACTGGATTAAAGCATTCTCAGGCTTACTGGTACTAGGGTTCATTACCTTTTGGACGTTAGAGAGAATCAGAGACCTGGTGTTGGTCCTCTCCTTCAACCTTGTTGAGACAGAATCTCTGGTTTTTACCACTGCACACACCAGGCGGCTGGCTGGCCTGTAAGCTTCTGGGGATTCTTCTGTCTCTGTCTCTTATGTTTCCATAGGACTGCTGGGATTACAAACATGTACTACTGCATTCGGCTTTTATGTGGGTTCTGGGGATTCAAACCCAGTCCCTCACAATTATGTAGCAAGAGCTTTATTCACTGAGCCATCTCCCCAGCCCATTCTTTGGCTCTCGTATAGTTTGATAACTGCCTTTGCTTTATCTTTGTACTGGCAGCAATTGACTTTACTATCACCAGTCCTCCTGTTGGACTCATGTCTCAAAAATGATACCATCCATTCCAGGTTACTGACTCTTTTCACTTAAAGGGTGAATATCACTGAAACAAAAGTGTTTCAAATGGATGTTCAAACTGATCACTAGATCCAGATCACAGATTTTGTGTAGGGCTTGGGTCTTAGAAAATCATTTAATAGCCAGTATTAACCATTCTGACATCATTTGACATGACATACATGATCTGGAACAAAAAGATCTTTTTCTAGGTACTGCTTTGCCATGTCACCAAAAGTACCTTTGCATAAAGACCTCAAAGATGACATGAGATACCAGCTATTCAGCAAACGCCAAGGCCATGAACAGAAGTGTCCAAGAGGCCTATGCTAATGGATCGGAGTAAGAGCAGGAGACAATTAAGTACAAGGAAGGTTTTCGTCAGGGTTTTTTGTTTTTTTTTTGGGGGGGGGGTTCTTTTTTGAGACAGGGTCTCCCTGTTGCCACAGCTGACCTGGAACCCATTATGTAGGTGAGGCTGACCTCAATCTCACAGAGATCCTTTACCTCCCAAATGCTAGGATTAAAGGTATATGCTACCACATAAATGAGTTAAGGTTTTATAGGTGATTACTGTGCTGATATAAAAGCCCTGGGGATGGAGAGATGGCTCCTTGAACTAAGTGCTTGTAATGTAAGCATGATGGCCCACTTGTAATTCCAGTTCTCAGAAAGAAGAGACAGTGATTTCCAGAGCAAGCTGACTAGCTAGACTAGCCATGTTGGAGCACTCTGGTTTAAATGAGAGACCCTATCTCCCTAAGTATGGTGAATATCAACTGAGGAAAACTCTCAATGTCAACTTCAGCCCCCAGCCATGTATGCCTATATGCCTGCACCCACACACATGAACAAGCATAACCAACAAACATGTACACCACACACATATACATAATAAAATTAATTAACTGGGGAGAAAAAAAAAGAACAGCTCTTACCTCAAAAGAAACAAGAGATTCTTTATTCTGGAGCCAAATATGAGTGACCGTCACCCAGGAACAGATTCAGGTTAACCAAACACCATGTTCCATAGTGGTAGTAATTTCACAAAATTTTTAGTTTTAGAACAAATCAAGGCATTTTTCAAATACACACGGAAAACATCAGGTTGGGCAGATTACAGCAAAACTGGCAAATCTCTCTTACAAGTTTCAGATGCTATTTGATGATATTCTTAGCTTTTGAGTTGAGGGAAGTTAGTGGTCTATTAACAAGTCCCAAAAGGTTTTGCCTGATGGTGACAAGTGTTAGGTCAAATACAGAGGTTTGCAATGAATGTTAAGGAAGCTAAACGGGTAGAAGAGATGGTTCAGCAGTTAAGAGCACTGGCTGCTCTTACAGAGGATACAGGTTTGATTCCTAGCACTCAAATGACAACTGACAGTTACTCTAATTCCAGTTCCAGGGGAATCCGAAACCCCTCTTCTGACTTCTACAGGCACTGCACAACACGGGTGCACTTACATACATGCAGGCAATATACTCATACACATAAAATAAAAACACTTTTTTTTTAAAAAAAAAAGGAGGTTAAAGACAGTCCAACATAATTTGGCTGAGCTTGCAACATTCCAACTCTCCAATCATGAAATTCTAACTAGTCAGTGAGCCTTGTATAATGACCCCAGTGCTGCTGGGGATGGAGACAGGAAGATCACTAGGGCCTGTTGGCTGCTAACCTAGCTCCAGGTTCTGTGAGACCTTGTCTCAAGGGAATATGGTGGAAAGTGATGAATAGGACAATGACATAATCCTCTTGCCTCCAAGGCATGCACACAGGGTTGGCATGCATCACACACACAAATGAGAATATACCACATGCACACACATCATATATACACTCACACATAAAGCAAAAATAAACAACTTGAGAATGAGTGCTAATTTTAAGCAGATGTTTTGGGGACATCTACTAGTCTGCTAACTCCATTAATGGATTTCAAAATATCAACAGTTCTTGCATTTCTGGGACTTATGAGGTAGAATTTTTTATTATATTTCTAGAGTCAATCTACTACTGTTTTACTGATGATCTGTCACACTTGTAGTTCTCTTTTCCCAGTCAAGCACCAGGCATATGCCACTTAGCATGCTTTCCATCTTTATCCCTCCAGTAATATGCTGTCTGCTCCTGGCCACAGTGCCCTATCAACCATTTGCCCAGGTTTTCCAAAAGCTAGGGTGATTGGAGTTCTTTCCAGGAACATCTGTTTTAGAGCTAGAAGAGAAATGACCTCTAAGATCATGGGGGCAGGAAGAATGTAGTTTAAGACTACATCAGCCATCTTCCCTAGCCTGGGGAAGGGAAAGGAGGACATTTTGAAGCATACTGCTGTCTACTGCTTTCTTTGAACAGTGTTAGAAACACAAATGAATGGAGGGAAGGATGGATATACAAAGCAAGTACATCAGAATCAGGTGTGGTGACAATGCCTTTAATCTCAGCACTCAGGCAGTTGAGGCAGAAGGACTACCTCAAGGCCAGCCTGGGCTACTAGGGAGGTCTCTTCTCAAAAAGAAAAAAAAATCCAGAAATACAGAATAGCAGAGAGAATCAAACCACATTCTAGAGAGTGGAATACATATAACAAGGACACAACTCAGTGGTAGAAGTCCTGGGTTTGTCTCAAGCACAGTGCCACAAGAAAAAGAAAGCAATGTATGGAATCTAGGTATGGACACATATGAACATTCACTTTACAATTTTCTGTACAATTTTCAGTTTTTCTGTACTTTAGAAATTCTTCATAATACAATGTTGGAGGGTATCAAGAGCAAGAATAACAAAAGCAGTTACATAGGCATTAATCTAGAATCCAGGTCAGCTCCTTGTAGATCTGCTACAGGTTTAAGAAACCTGGTCTTTGCAGTAAAGCAGCAATTATTTATTTCCCTTGGTAAAATATAAGACTTGACACTTGACAAAAAGGGAGGGAAGGATGTATGGCAAGGCTACAAATACCACTTCCCCTGATATCTATGCTAGAGTGACAGGTAAGAAAAAGCCAATGTTGCTGTTGCTATGACCAATGTGTTGTGAGCCACTAACTGTTAAGTGCCTCAGACTGACACATGAAGCTGAAGAGTGTGCTGCTGTCATTTAACTATTTGGTCATTTTCACTTTCTCACAGCATTTCCACACAGCCAATAACAATTCAATACAACATAATTCTTATTCTGGTAGAAACAAAGAGTTTATTCTTTTTATTATTAATATCCCGATTTTCCTTGGGGCAGGAATAGGCCCAACTCCACTGCTTCTAGAGTTAGCTGACCAATGAGGCATATGCAGAGGTTACTGGGAAGAGGCTTCTGAGAAAGCTCTTTTAAGGGAATGGACTCAACTAGGAGAACTACTTTTTTTTCCTTTTCCTTTTTGCTTGAAAGACATGATGGCCAGAATTCCTGCATCCATTTTATGAACATGAAGCTATTGTAGAGATAGAAGTCACCCACTAATAGTAGCAAAATACAAGGCCTGGTTCCTTGTTAACTTTCCATCAGGAATGGTCCATCTGCTTCTAACTGAATAGCTTTTGCAATAGCAAATAAACACTAAAGTCATTTTTATCAGGATTCTCTTACAAACTGCCAAATATAGTGCCTAAGAAGACAGCTAAATTTTTAATGGCTAAAAACTCATGCCAACTGGGGCTGGAGAGATGGCTCAGCGGTTAAGAGCACTGACTGCTCTTGCAGAGGACCCAGGTTCAATTCCCAGCGCCCACATCATGGCTAGCAACTGTCTGTAACTCCAGTTCAAGGGAATCTGATGCCTTCTTCTGACCTCCTCGGGCACTGAACGACATGGGTACACTTACACACATGCAGGTAATACATTCATATACATAAAAAAATAATAAAATATTTTTTTAAAACTCAGGCCAAATGCAACTCATGTCTATACATATTTCATGAATTTGTATAAATAAGATGCTATACAAACTAAATTCAAGAGCTTTGGAAAACGTTAATCACAAATGGAAAATGTTACCTAGAAGTCTGTTCACTCTATTCCAAGATAAAAGCATTTTATTTTCTACATTTTTCTTTGCTCTGCTTTCTACAAGCCCTTCTCACACAGTCTGCTCTTTGTAAAATGAGTTACACAGTCTTCATCCAGAAAGTATCTACAATTATTTTCTCCCACTTTGACTATTATAAGTATGACTTTTTTTTCACTATTATAAATTAAATGTAAAGTAAAATCTTGGATTGGATTCTAGAATAGAGAAAGATCATCTGGGATTTGGGAAAACTGGGGAAATTCAAATACTATCTGGAACTACAAAACTCCAAGTACACAAAAAGTTTACTAATTAAACTACAGTATTATTATGATTTATTGGGAGGGGTCTTTTTGAGACAGGGTTTCCCTGTAGCCACAGCTGGCCTGGGACTTGATATGGAGACCAGGCTTACGTGGATCTCACAGAGATCCACCCACTTCTGCCTCCCAAGTGCAGAGATTAAAGGCGTGCACCACCATGTCCAGCTTAAACTACATTATTATACCAATATTAACTTCTTCATTTTAATAAAAGCACTATGGTTATATGTGTAGTGAGTGCTACACTGACCCTGTTCCTCTGCCAAAAATGCAAAATAAGCTGCCTTTTCTTCAAACCAGGACTTAAAATCATCTCACCAAACCAACCCACCCTTTTCTCTCCTTCCTTCCTTCCTTCCTTCCTTCCTTCCTTCCTTCCTTCCTTCCTTCCTTCCCTCCCTCCCTCCCTCCCTCCCTCCCTCCCTCCCTCCCTCCCTTCCTTCCTTTTAATTTCAGGGCTAAAAAATATAGTTTAAACCATATAACATCTTTCATCATTCTCTCTTCCATTCTTTGAATTTTAGAACATTAGAAAATAGCTCCAGAACTAGGAGACACTGCAAAGACAACATGTACTAAGAACAACACAGTACTAAGTCCACAGTATGTTACAAATAACTAGTCTACCACCTCTAGGCCAGTAATAAAGTTCTAACAAGGTATACCTTTCTGCCTCCATAGCCAGAATCCAAGTAACAGTTTTAGGATTTTGTTTTGTTGTACTGTGTTTGACATGGGATCTGAAACAGCCCATGCTGGCCTTGAACTCTCGTTATACAGCTGGAGGCTGGTCTTGAACTTCTGATCATCTTTCTTCCATCTCCCTAGTGCTGGGATAATAGGTCATGTTTCCATACCGAGCAAATTTATTGCAGGCTGAAACTTCACATTTTAGATACTCATGGCCACAATGCTGCTCAGCATTGAGGGTTTTCTCAAGTCAGGGATCACCAATAGTGTAATTATACTACTTATGTAGATCTGTAAACCCCATAGAGAATCACTGGTACTGGTAACTGGCCAGTAGACTTCACCTGAAGAGATGACTGGCCTCTGTGAGGCTTTAAATAAACTACTCTCAGTAAAGTATCACTATCATGAACCACATTCTCATCACCTAGTTCTCAAATGTGATTCCTTGTTCTCTGAACACCCATGAAATTTAACATGGTTCACAGACTCACCTGCAATTATTCTCTATTCACTCAATAAATAATGCAAAGACTGTTTCATAATAGTTATCAATAGAAGTTCAAATTTAGTGAGGACTAATTACATGCCAGGTATTGATATAAGTACTAGGGAAAGCAATATGAGAAATGACAATTAAAAATGGTCCCATTCAAACCAAACACGGTGATACACACTTATGTCAGCACTCAGAAATGTGAAACAGGAGGATAGGACTACAGAGTATCAAGTTCCGGAGCACAGATCCTCAGAAGAAATGAAGAAAGGTCCTCTTCTTTCGGTATTATATTTCTAGGCATAACATAGAAGGTCTTTCCAAAACATCCATTTGACAAGGAGAAATTTCATCTGTTCTTTTTAAGATAGGGTCTCCCTGTAGCCCTAGCTGGCCTTGAACTCACAGAGATCCACCTGCCTCTGCCTCCAGAGTGCTGCTATTAAAGGCGTGCAACAACAGGCCCTGTGAGAAATCTCATTTTACAGGACAAAGAGGAGCCCTAGCATACAAACCCCTAAGTTAGATTATCAAGGCATATTCTGCAGAAGCACCTTCATAAAATGTACCTGGTATGCTAGATCCCAGTCTTACACATGTGAAATATCTTTGTCTTTACATATTCCCTCCCAAATCATCCACATATGAACAGTTCAACATTAGCTGTAGGAAAAGCATACAATTATGTCAAGTGAGCCTTACCTTAAATTTAAAATCACAAACACCAAATGGGAACTTGTGGTGCCACTGACAATCCTAAACATTCTTTTTAGGCAATTCAACTTACTCTTTTTCACTCAACCTGAACATATTTTACACCTATCTTCTCAAACGTACTACATTTCCCTATTCTTCATTTTCAGACAAGACTTTCTTTCTTATTTACTTGAGAATACAGCAATTATCAGAAGAGAACTTCACTTTTCCCCACCTCCAAGCTATCAATATACCAGTATTTGGGTACATCTAATTTTCCACTGATAAATTGTCCATATTGTACTTAAGTAGCTTACTGTCAATTAATTAATTGGTATACTGGTTCCTAATCTCTCTTACCTACATTAAGGACTTCAGCCTGCAAGGGTCTCCTCTCTAGTCAATCATTACTTTTCTCTATTGTATAACTATCGTCAATTTACCAACATGTTATAATATCTACCTATTCTAAGCAACACAAATAAAAATTATCCTCATACCTCATAACCTCCCAGTTACAGCTTTATTACTCTGCTTTCCCATAAAATAATCCTTGAAAGAACATTACTACAACTGCCTAAACTCACTGTCTTCAATTCTCAGTTTCTCTTGAACTTACTGAACCCAAAACTGTTTTTGTCAAAGTCAACAAAGTCCTTCATATTACCAAGGTTAATAGTTTCTTAGCTTTCATCAAACTATCAAAAGTACCAACTTGGCTTTTCATGACTGTCCTTGATTTTTCTCTTATCTTAAGAAACAGTTTTCCTTAGAATTTGGAAGACACTTTTACAAAGCCATTTGGAAGATCTTTTCTGCAATTTTCTTATTCTCCTTACTCTATATATGAGCTACCCTCAATCTGGACATTAGATCTCTATGTGCGTTTTTTTAGTCCCTGGATCTCTAACTAGTTTCATGGCTTTGAATAAACACATGAGAGTCATGAGCATATGACTAGCTCTGTTTTCTTTCCTGAACTCCAGACTAATATATCCAACTACTAATTCAACATCTCCAATTGAGTATCTATTAGGCAACTCAAAATGAACATGAAAACTGAATTTTACTCTCTTCAACAATCTGTTATCCTTCCAGTGTTCCCAGTAACAGAAAAACAGCTGAGGCCAAACCCAAGGGGGCCTTCTTCCATTTCTGTTCCTTCAGACCTATTTCAGACCTATTTCTTCCTCAGTAGTTATTTCTCACCACTAATTTTTTTTTTTTTTTTTGTCTTTTTGAGGCCTCAGCTGGCCTTGAACTCACAAAGATCCACCACTATCCACTGGCATATCACTAATTTTTTACTGTATTTGTCTCTTTTTTTCTTATAAAAGAACTCTTAGAGGGCAGGAACTGTTTGATGTATCTGAATTCATGGCACCAAATGGTGTATATTATATAGTCAGTGAAACTGAAACTGCTAAAGTAGTGTCAAGTAGGAAGGTAAATCGATGCATGCCTTTAATCCCATTACTCCACAGGCAGAGGCAGAGGCAGATCTCTGTGAGTTTGATGTCAGTCAGGGTTACAGGGAGACCCTGTCTCAGAAAAAAACAGTCTCAACCAGAAACAAGCCCCTCTGCAGAAAAATATCTTGAAGTAGGACAGTAGATTTCAGAAAGACTTCCACTGATTAGTTCAGACAGGCTAAGTTATAATTTGGTTAAAAAAGATTCCAGGGCCAGAGAAAAAGCTCAGTAGTAAAAGGTGCTTGCTGATGACCTGAATTCAATTCTTGGGACTCACATGATAGAATGAGAGAACCCACTCCCAAAAGTTGTCCTCTGACTGTGGACATGCATGCATGCACACATACACGAAAATAAATCAATACAATTTAAAATGTTTTATTCTAAAATTCTAGTTGCACTTCTTTCTTACACTCACTCTGGGTCCCAAAGAAATGGAGGATCAACCACTTAGAGCAACAACAGCCAGCCACCATAATAGAAGGATAGTAACAAATTACGTTCCTGAAACTTTTACCACCAGGCTACAGCATTATTCTTATGCACATCTCACTAACCAAAAGCTACTCAAGGTCAACTTGAAAGGAGCAAATAACTATAATTCTATGTGCTTATAAGACAGAAACCAAAATGATCTGATAGACAGCACAGCACTGATGACTATCAGCCTTAAAAAGGTATCTCTAATTCTGAGCAATATTTTCATTTCTGATCTCCATTCTTCATCTATGAGAATTAACTCCTCCCTTGCAGAGGAGAACCATGCACTTGCAAGGTACTCTATCTAGGGTCTCTAGGAATGTAACTTCACTAGTAACTTCCCTCTATCATCACTCAGGAGAGAGCAACAAAGAAGCCATGTGAGGGTGGCAGAAAAGTGCTGAGCCCAAACCTGATAGGAACCCTCAATGTCAGAAATAAGGGGGGTAAGAGAGCATGATTGCCACATGCCTATAATCTCTGCACTTGGGAAGCTAACACAGGAGAATCACCATGCTCAAGGCCAGACTGAGCCACAGAGTAAGATTTTATCTCAAAAACACTAGGGAGAAAAAAAGAGGAAGGGAAGGCTTGAATAGGCAAGAAAAGCATGTTCAATTATGCAGAGGTGGGGAAAGGTAGGAATGGTCTCCAAATTTCCTTTATCAAAGCTTAGTGTTATTTACATGATGTACTGTTAAAAGTCAAGGTTCAGTCAAACCACTTGATGCAAAATTCAGTTTAGGTATGACTAATAAAAAAAGATATATATTGGCTAACTTAATGTGTATGTGTTTCTGTGAGTACATGCCGTGTGTGTGCTGGTGCTCAAGGAGGCCAGAAGAGGACATAAACCCCCTCTATTCTGACATGTATCTTCATAATATAACATAAAAACATTATCTTAAAGAAAAATAAAGAGCTGGTGAGATGACTCAGTGGCTGAAAGTGCTTGCCATGCAAACCTGAGGACCTGAGTTCAAGCCCTAGAACTCACAGTGGCAGGAAAGAACTGACTCTTCAAAGTTATCCACTGACCTTCAGACATGCACCATGGCATGAATGTGCCCACTCTGTCACACATATCATATGTGCAAAAAACTAATAATAATAATACATTTTTAAAAAGAAGAAAGTAAGCCAGGTATAATGATGGCACACTTCTGCAATCCTAGCACTCAGGAGACAGAGGCAGAGGCAGAAGAATCGCCACAAGTTCAAGGCCAGAAGATCTATCCAGCAAATTCTAGATTAGTCAGGACTACATAGTGAAATCAGTCTCAAATAATAACAACAAACTTGGAATGTAAATAAAAAGAATACTGGCATGCATTAGAAACAAAGACTATAGAGACAGGCATAGTGGCGCACATCATTAATTGCAGTACTTTGGAGGCAGGGGTAGGCAGATCTCTGAGTTCCAGGCCAACCTGGTCTACATAGGGAGTTCCAGGCCAGCCAGGGATACACAGTGAGACCGTAGAAAAAAGAGGGAGAGAAACAAGGCAGGATTTATTTTAGAGATGTATTTAATGGCAAAGTTGATTTTTCCCCCTACAATTACTCAAAAAATTAAAATCAAGGGCCAGCAAAATGGTTCAGAAGGTCTTGAAGGTACTTGCTGCCAAGCCTGATGACTTGAGTTCAATCCTCAGGACCTCTGTGGTAAAAGGAAAATCAAGTTGGCCTCTTACCTCCACATGTGAGCTATAGCATACAGACACACATACACAGATCTCTGGTTAAATAAATTAAAATGTAATAAAATTTTTATTTATTTCTATTGTACATATATGAGTATTTTGCTTATATATGTAAGTGCTGAGCCATCTCTCCAGCTCATAAAAACTTCTTTTAATTAAAATCAAGATTCCAGGGCTTGAGCTGAGGATATAGTTCAGAAATAGGGTGCTTTGCTACCATTTGTAAGGCCCTGGGTTCCATCCTCAGCTCTCTCTCTCTGTCTCTCTCTCCACTACACACAATTCCTACCCCCAAATCTACAGTGAGCCTAGATTTAAAAGGTGACTACACCAAGTTCTACAGTATCCTGTTCAATTTTCATACAAAGTTCAAATACTTTCAAATAGTGAAACTGTCTGGCAGAAGCTCTGAGATGGATTGGAGACGGTTTCCACAAGCAAGTAAACACTGCAAACTGTAAAACCCAGAAAGAATTCCATTCCTGGGCAGAGGAATTCACACAATGTCAAAAGTAAACCAGGACTCCTAAAATACCCAGTTTCATTACTACCTAACTGTATCATCTTGTACTTGCTCAATAAACACATATTAGTTGCCAGAGTGTAGGAAAGAATGCTGAGAAATGAAAGAGAAGAATAATTCTTGGACAAGTGTGATGGCTCAACCAGTAAAGATATTTCCTGCTAAGCCTGACAACCTGAGTTCAATTCCCAAGACCCACATAATGAAAGGTGAGAATGGATTCCTCCAAGTTGTCCTGTGACCTTCAGACTTGTGCCATGGCAGATACACACACACACACACACACACACACACACACACACTACATATATACACATATGATTTAAGAATCAGGGCTGGAGAGACGGCTCAGTGGTTAAGAGCACTGGTCACTTTTCCAGAGGACCAGGATTTGGTTCCCAGCACCCACGTGGTGCCTAACAACTGCTGGTAAATCAAGTTCCTGGGGATCCAACACCCTCTTCTGACCTCCATGGACATTGCAACCAAAATACATAAAACAATTAGTTCTTGCTTGTCATGAATTTCATGGAGTTAAAACAACCCCCCCAAACACACTGGCAAATAAAAACAAACAACAAAATCCCACATAAACAAGGCTGGGGATGGTACAGCATTTGCCTAGCATATACAAAGCTGTAGGATTTGACCTCCAACACTTGGGGGAAACTCACACACACTGAGATAGAGATAGACTTAAAACACCAAAACAAGGGGCTTGACATGGCTCAGTATTCAAGTGCATTGGCTGCTCCTGCAGAGGACCCAGTTTCCAGCACCCACATGGCAGCTAACAGCCATCTGTAACGTGGCAGCTAACAGCCATCTGTAACGTAACTCCTACTGGTGCATTTACATACACTCAGGTAAAACACTCATACACATAAAATAAAAGTAAATTCAAATCAACAACAACATCAACATAGAAAAGGCTGTTTCAAGGTAAATATATTTGCTTTGCCAACTACCTACAATAAAGAAAACGTAATTCAGGGGTTGGAAAGATAGCTCAGCAGTTAAGAGCACTGGCTGCTCTTGCAAAGGACCCAGGTTCAGCTCCCAGGACCCAATGTGGTGGCTAACAACGGTCCATAACTCCAGTTCCAGGGGAATTCGACGCCCTCTTCTGTCCTCCGCGGGCATTGTACGACTCGGGTGCACTTACATACATGTAGGCAGTACACTCATACACATAAAATAAACAAAAGAAAATAAAAAAAGAAAAAGCAATTCAACAAACAAATCTTCCGGTTTAATGCCAGTTTAGTACTATCAATGCCCAAAGCTCAATGACTTTCCTTCTCCCCTTTCTGAAAGGTTCCTACTGCAACTCCTCCATCATTCCAACTCTACATTTCTCTGGTGGCCCCATACTAGCTCCCTCAAGAACAATGCCCAATCTACCAATGTCAGCCTCAAAGAGGGGACAGAAATCGTCAGTATGGAAAAGGGCGGGGCGACCGTCCCTAATACCAACTCCACCTGAGTACCGAGGCACCCACGGGCTCTCTTGGGCACTTGGTGTCCGCACCCTTCAGGGGTTCTGGGCGTCTTTTCCCTATCCATCCAGTTAGTGTTTCCTCCTGCGCCAATGACCTTCACGCCTCCTCCGTGGGAAAGGCTGGGGAGATGCTGCCAACGGGTTTGTGCAGCGCTAGGTACCATGCACAGAGCTGCGGTCGAAGGCAGACTCCAGACACCCACACGGCGGGGACTCGCAGGGGCGCCGTTTCTGGGCGAAGGCCTGCAGCGCGACCGGCTCCGGGAAAACGTCCACCCTGGGTGGTCTGTGGTTCCCCGGGGAAACCGGTTACGGGTGGGGGCGTCACAATAGGCGCCTCCACAGGGAACCCCGGTAGGGCTGTCGGCCTCGCAGCCACTCAAGAGGCCCCTGCAGAAGGCCGCTGTCCGCGAGACACGTCCCTCCAGAAACCGTTTTAAACAATCCAAGGCACAGAAGCCATGTCCGACCACGCCCTACCGCCGGAGGCGTCGCCCAGACCGTAACTCGCCCGGCCGCGTCCGCGGCTTCGGCCCCGCATACCTGACAGAGGCCAACCCACGGCCGGAGCCGCCGGCGAGGCGCCCGCGGGGCAGCCCCAGCTGCTGCGGGGTGTACGGGTCCATGGCGGCAGGCGACGAAGCACCACAGGGCCGCGGGGAGTCAGTCTCGCAGAGGCCCGGAGGCCGCAGCAGGCCGGTGCGGCGGGGCGGGGCGGGGCGGGGCGAGGGCGGGCCGGGGGGTGGGGCCTGCGTGCGCGGGCACGAACGGGGGCGGGGAGTGCCAAGGGCGTGAAGGGCGGGGCGGATGCGACCCGGCCCCGGCGCGGTGGGGTGGCTGCGGATCCCCGCGGTGAGAGAACCGCGGCCGTCCTCTCTCGCCCCACCCAGGGGCGCTGCGCCTCGAGCGCCTAAGGCGTCGCGGCGTCAAGGGGGCTCTGTGGGCCCCTCAGCTACGCACGCGGACGCGCCAGGGCGGAGCTGCGATCTGGGGCCGCCTCTTGCTCGGCTTGGCCCGCGGCTCCGGCTCCTGCAGGAGTCTTCCGCTGCGACTACGGGACTAGGGCACCTCGGCTGTAGCGGACTTTATTCCAGAGCCTCCGGGACTGGTGCCTTGCTGCTGTCTCCTCGTCTGCTCGTTCATCATTTGCTCACCTACCTTTATATTTCTTGCAGGCCTCGGGTTAGCGATGCGCCCCGCAGTTCTGTTCAGGGCATGGCACCTGAGGGCGCACAGTATGCCAGGGGACCCGTGTCCTTTCCTGTTCAGATCCTGGTTGGAAAGTTTTCCATCTGCGGGCCACGGACCAGAAAATGTCAGAGTCCCAGTTCCTTCCCTTGTAAAGTGAAGGAAATATTTTATTGATAGGGTTGTCAGACGTCTTGTATATACAAAGGCATATTTAATGATGATATCTTGCACTTCATATTGACCTTGTCAGAATGTATTGTGTCCTGAATTCCTCTCTGCACAGTAAGTTACAACAACCTAGAGCTGTTTTCTTGCCACAGTGATCGGCGTTTGAATCATTTATAAATAATGTTGGCTAAAAAATCCTCTTTCCACTCATAAAGATTTGAACAACCCCAAGGTGTCTCTTGCATGTTAGCTAAGAGAAGACCAAAAGAAGGGAGTAGGAATTTAAAGTGCTTCTTAAAATATATTCAAGAAAGGAAAAGATTTTTGCCCGGAGTCCAAGCTGTGACCTTGTAACCGTTATTGAAAGGTAACCCACACAAGCTCTGAAAATTAGCCAACCTGGACAACCTCAGTTCAAGAGGTAATGCTTCCAAATCAGCCAGTCATCAGCTCCTTCTGAAAGCCAGCCAATCGTTGGCAGCGCTGAGTTTCTAGACAATAGCCAATCAGCAACTGCCTCACACGATGAAGGGACTTCTCAAAGAGCTTGTTCTCAGCAGCTTTGTTCTACTGAACCCAGCAGGGAGTCTGTCAATTGCTGAATACTCCAGTTTCTTGAAACACCATGACTTCCGCAAGGCCAAAACTATATAGCTCTGGGCTTGTTCTGAGACTGTGCCTTGAAAGTACAGCTCTCTCTTGTAAGCAAATCAGTTATTAACTTTTCTTTTGACAGTAGTGTAGCCCAGGCTAGTCTTCAATTCCTGATCCTCCTGCTTCTTTAGCCTTGTAAGAGCTGAGATTAGGAGCCTGCATCGTCATGCCAGGTTGTGGAAGGCTTATCCATTTTTTGTAGCACAGATAAAAACTGGGTGCCTTTGGCCCATGGTGGTGGTCCATGCCTTTAATCCCAGCACTTGGGAAGCAGAGGCAGGCACATCTCTGAGTTCAAGGCCAGCTTGGCCTACATAGGGAGCTCAGGCAGTCAGGGATGCCTAATGAGACCCTGTTTCAAAAAACAAAAAACCATGTGTGCCTTTGGAAGTCTGGTATATTTCATTTTATGAATTATATTTTGCTTATCAGTTAATGAAGATTTTGATTATTTCCACTTTTGCTGTTTCTTAGCCAATGGCAATATAAACAAATATTCACGTTATTGTGTAGACGTGTTTTCAATTATCTTGTATATCTATACACCTAACAGTGAATTGCTAGGCCATATGGAATTCCATGTTTAATAATTTGAGGTCATTCTATAATGTTTTCCAAAGAAGTTGCATTGTTTATATTTACACTACCAAGGTATGAGGTTTCCAATTTCCCCACATCCTCCCAAACATTTAATCTTTTTAAAATCTTTTGTATTGTACTCATCTTAGTGGTTATGAAGTGGCTGACCTTGAACTCATTATATGCCTTAGGCTGCTCTTCAACTCCAGGTTCTCTGCTTTAGTCTTCCTAGTGCTGGGATTACAGGTGTGAACCATGACTAATGACTCCTTTTTTTTTTTTTTTTTTGAGACAGTCTCACTCTAGCTAAGGGTGCCCTAGCACTTGCTGTATAACCCAGGCTACTCTCCAACTTGCTTCAGCCACCTAAATGTATTACATATGTGAGCCACCATGTCGAACTTTCTAATGGTTCTTTAAAAGTGATGTTTGTATGTCTAATATATTTTGCCCTTCTCCCTAAATCAGGACCATCTAATGCATTTTAATAGCAAACTTACAGGGACAGTACTGCAGACAGCCAACATTAAAGACATATAATTGGGTAGATTGTGGTGGCACATTCTTTAATCTCAGCACTCCTGAGGCAGAAGCAGGTAGATCTCTGTAAGTTCAAGACCAGCCTGGTCTCCATAGTGAGGCCAGCCAGTGCTACATGGAGACCCTGTCTCAAAAACAATTAAAATGTACATGGTCTATGGAGGTGGCCCAGTGGTTAAAGGGTCACTTTGCAGATATGAGTACCTGAATGTGGATCCCTTGTATCCAGATAAAAGCTGGGCTCAGAGAAGTGCATCTGTGATCCCAGAACTAGGGAGCAGGGCAGAGCTAGGCAGATCATGGGACCTCACAGAGACCAAACAATATAACCAAACCACAAAGGATTGATGAAAATAATCTTTTTATAGAGGTATAATTTCCTTATCACAAAATAAGTACTAAAATGTAAGACTCATTTTATTTTAAAGATTTAGCTATTGCCCTTCTCCTCAAATCGGGACATTTCTATTACCATAGAAAAATCTCTGAGATGGCTGTGCACTCCCCTAGCCCCAGTGCCATTGCAACAGTGATTTTAATGCCTATAGATTAGTCTGTTCTTAAAATTTGTAAAGTAGAAATCAGCATAATTATTTTGAGATTCATTCATCTTGTTATATGTACATCAACAGTTTATTTGCTTTTATTGATGAGTAGTATTCTATAATTTGGACATAACATTATTTATCCACTTACTAGTTAATAGACAATTGACTTTGTGCATGCATAACCTCTTATAAACATTTATCAAAGTCTTTGAATGGTCATATGTTCTCATTTTCTTTTGTTAATACCATAACCCCCCTTATTCACATATGCTTTTGTTTTTGTTCGGGGGGATTAAACTTGGGGTCTCATAGATGTGATGTAAGTACTCTACCACTGAACTATATCCTCAGCCCCTTATCTGTTATTTGCTTCTTGAAATTTCAGCTACCTATGGTCAACTACAGTACAAAAATATTAAAATAGAAAATTCCAGAAATAGAACTGGGAATGTGGCTCAGTTGGTAGGGTGTTTGTCTAGCATGCATGAGCCCTGGTTTGATCCCTAGCCCTACATAAACTGTTCATAATCTCACTGTTTAGGAGGTAGAAGCAGGAGGATCAGAAGTTCAAGGTCATTCTTAGCTACATAGTAAGTTTGAAGCCATCTTGGGCTACATAAGACCTTGTATCAAAATAAAAAAAGAAAATTACAGAAATAGATAATTCATATGTTTAAATTGTAAGCCATTCTGAGTAGCATGATGAAATTTTACCACCATTCCTTTGTAAAATGTATCCATACTATATCTGCCACCTGCTCATTGGTCACTTAGTAGCCATTTTGGTTGTCAGATAGTCTTGATACTTGATAGTTCTGGTGTTGAAGAAATTCATACCTAAAAGACTTACAATAGGCCACAATGCCTACCTCATTTACTTCATCTCACATCCCAAGAAGGGCAAGTACAGTATAATAAAGTATTTTGAGAGAGGCTATATCACATATCTTTTGTTGCAGTATATTGTTATAGTTGTTCTACTTTATTATTAGTTATTGTTGTTAATCTCCTACTGTGCCTAATTTTAAATTAAACTTTATCATACCTATATGTTCATATAAAATTCATTGCAATTTCAGATTCAGTGGTATCTACTAAATCATTATAGAAGACACATTTATGTCCCTTTAATTCATTAATTCCACTTCTAAAGAGACTCTTGCTCTTGTTCTGCTACTGCCAAGTGATGCGTGGTGGAGGTTCAGGTGCATTACAAGAGGTGCTAAAGACCGCCCTCCTCTGTGATGGACTATCACGTGGAATTTGCAAAATTGCCAAAGCCCTAGACAAGTCCCAAGCCCATCTTTGTGTGCTTGCATCCGATTTTGATGAACCTGTGTATAGTTTGTGGATGCCCTTTGTGCTGAGCATGAAACCAATTAAGGTTGATGACAAGAAGAAACTAGGGGAATGAATAGCCCTCTGCAAATTGAGAGGGAAAACCCAAAAAGTGGCTGGCTGCAGTTGTGTAGTGGTTAGGGACTATGGTAAAGTTGTGTAGTGGTTAGGGACCATGGCAAAGAATCTCAGGTCAAGAATGTCATTGAAGAGTACTTCAAATACAAGGAACGAAGAAATAAAAAATTTGACTCCTTAAAAAAATAAATTCTTGCACATAAGAACATGTGATGTGAGGAGAGAGTTAATCAAAACTAAGGATGTATGAAAGACCTTTATGGAAACTTACTACTTTGTAAGCTGAATTTAAAACATAATTTTCAAAGGAGTTTGGTGGCTGAAGAGATGACTCAGTGGTTAAGAGCACTTGTTGCCCTTTCAAAGTTGCTGAGTTCAATTCCATTTCAGGCAGTTCATAACCATATGTAACTCCAGCTTCTAGGGGATCCAGTGCCTCTGGCCTGTGCAGGTACTTGGACTCACATGCATATACTCACACGCATATAGACACATAATTAAAAAATAAAAAGAAAATCTAAAAAGAAAGGATGGACTTGAGATGGTTCAGTGGGTAAAAGTACTTGCTGTACAAGCACACTGACCTGAGTTTGGCTCCCTGGAACTGGTAAAAAAAAAAAAAAAAAAAAAAAAAAAGCTGGATATAGTGGCGTGCATCTATAATCCTAATGCCCCCACAACAAGATAAGAGGTGGAGACAGGAGAATCACCTGAAGCTTGGAGAACTCATAGTAGCAGAAACAAGAGAGACTCTGCCTCAAAATGAAGGTGGGAAGGGCACGGGAAGACAGCTCAGTAGAAAAGAATATTTGCTATTCTTGCACAAGGCTGGAGTTTGGTTCCCAGCACCCACCTCAGGCAGCTTGTATCTACCTATAACTCCTATTCTGCCTTCTTCTGGCTTCTGGGAATATCCTCATACATGTGCACATATTCACAGGCACACATAAATAAAACATTATTTTTAAAAGCTGGGAGAAGATCAACTCCTGAAAATTGTCCTCTGATCTTCACATGCACAATGTGGCACACATGTGCCCGCCATACACACACATTACTAATAAAATTTTTAAATTTTAAAGGAGCTTGAACTGTGCATGGTGGCACATGCCTTCAATTCCAGCACTCAGGAGGCAGAGGCAGGCAATCTGTGTTAGTTTGAGGCCAGCCTGGTCTATATAATGAGTTTCAGGCCATCTGGGGCTACAGGGAGACCCTGTCTTAAAACAAAACAAAAAAGTTTGAACAGAAGTAACTTGCATGAGTAGACAATACTTTTCCCACAAGCCATATATTATTAAAAATCTCAGTACTGGATATGAGACAAATTGCTGTTAGTTATTGGTCAAGGAGGTTCCAGAGACTCCCAAAACAACACACGCTTTTGCCATCACCATTGGTTATTCACCAGAAACAGATGGTAAGACACTATTTCAGAAGATACACATACTTTCATTGCAGGATATAGAGAAACCAAACTGGAAATGACCTTTCTGACTAGCATCCAGTGTGTTAGAAGGTGCTATACAGGTCACTGGGGAAAAAAAGAGAACAATGGTTGTTGGGAGCCATTTACCTGCCTTGAACTATGCCCTAGTTTAAGGTTAAGCAGAAGTCAGTCACAGAAGTGTTGTGGGAACAGGATGCTTTGCTATGCAAATACTTTGTGGCTCCTGAGTGGAAGTTTGTTTTGGGCCCAAGGTTGAGGACCATTGTAAGAAGATTGTGGGTGGCTTGAATGGTTCTGCTTATGTAAATGCACGTTTGTTTTTGCTTGAAACACTGACGGGTTATATTGTTCCTCATGCAGATGTAAAGGTATAAATATACTGAGCAAAATAAAGTCGGGGCCTCAGTATTGACTGACAGCTCTCCCGATTCCATCTTTTCTCTATTTCTCAATCCTCACTCCCCACTTCAGGTACAGTTCGGTTTCTGCCGGCAGGCTCTGGCAAGTGGTCTTAGCCAGAAGTGGACCCTGCATGCTACATGCAAGGCATGCCTAACTGTTCAATAATAGCATGAATGTTTCAGGGGTAACCAACTGCTTTCTGATTGGATTTGAGGCCTGTTCCACTGAAGGAAATTCATGTCTGGTACTATAAACCTGATCAAAAGCCTATGTCTGAGGATGTCATAGGACCCTAAGGGGGAACCTACTTTTATTGTTCTATAAATGGGCATGTCATCAAACTGCTTTCTAAATGTTTATGCTTATACCCAAGGATTAGTGCTGCTCCTAACTATGGTCAGAGAAGCTTCTTTTTGCAGAAAACAGTGGCTGATATAAAGATTCATAACTGATCAAAATGCTGAGATTAAGTGACTGTTGGCTGCTCAGCCCGAAACTGGATATCTGTATCAATACTCCTCTCTCCCAAAAGACTCGGAAAATATCACAGAAGAAGGTACAGAAAGAATGTAAGAGCAGAAACCTGGGAAGGAGTGCTGTGAAATACTATCTTTTGAACAGCACATGGCCATCACATTTATGAATTCACAGTACCTGTGATTATGTGCACAAAAGCTGCATAATATGGAGCCCATCAACATCCCAGCATGTGTTGGAAAACAGCCCATGAAGCCTTAACCCTAGCTTGGATCTATTGGCAGGTACTAGTTGCTTGGGGGGAATCATATTTACTCAGGAGAATAGCCAACGGTAAGTTCCTCATGATTCAGCAAATGACCCCATACCCATCAACATGCAAGCAACCCTAACTAAATTCAGTGAGATATAAAAATTAAAAATTATTTAAAAGACATGAAAATAGAAGGGGGAGATGTTGGAAAGAAGGTTTCCAGAATGAGAAGGGTTGGATAAAAGAGATTAATGGGCGATAAAAATGCTCAAAGTACATTATATTCATGTATAAAATTATCAAAGACTAAATTTAAAATTAAAATATATAGAACAGGGCTGGAGAGATGGCTCAGTGGTTAAGAGCACAGGCTGTTCTTGCAGAAGACCTGGGGTTCAAATCTCACACCCATCTGTAATTCCAGTTCCAAGGGATCCGATGCCCTCTTCTGTCGTCTGAAGGTATTGCATGACAGGAGTGGACTTGCATACATGCACACAATACATGGATACACATAAAAATAAAGCAAAAAATAGAATTATATAGAACAGTTAAAGTGAAAACAGAACATGTAACATCAGTTTTTAAATGTTCATGTGGGGGCTGAAGAGGTGGCTCAGCAGTTAAAAGCATTGGCTGCTCTTGCAGGGGACTGGGATTTGGTTCCCTAGCATCTACATGGCAGAAAACAATTGTCTGAACTCCACTTCCAGGGGATCTGACACTCTCTTCTCATCTTTGCAAGCATTGCATGACATGGGTGCAATTATATATATACATGAAGGTGAAATACTCATACACATAAAAATTTTTTAAATTTTTCATGTAACAGTAAAATTTGGAAGAATAGGACTTAATACCTTTCAAAAGTAGACCAAATGTGAAAGAGAAATCAATTGTGAAATAATTATACAACACGGTATTATGCAGCAATTAAGATGAATGAATATGAATAATTTTTAGAAACAAGATTCAATGAGAGGCAAAAGAATATTGCAATGTCAGCATTAATGTAAATTAACCACAAAAAACTATCATGTACATTGTAGAAAAGCATAAAAAAGTGAAGTAGTTATTTCTGAGACTGCAAAACTAAAGTAACTCCCTTTATCTGTTTTTTAAAATAAAGACATTTTGATAGAAATATGGCATTTCAAAACAAATATCAACATTTGTTCATTTGGGCAATTTGTAATCAAGTATTTGTTGCATTAGTTTTTGTTCTCTTCATGTTTAGCTTTAAAAAAATAAGGAGCATTTCCAAATAACAAAAATATAAGCACCCTTACAAGAAACAACCATATAGCACAAATAACTAAAAGAAATATAAATGGTCCATAGAAAAATGAAAATAATCCAACCTGACCAGAAACCTGAAAAAAGATAATGTAAATAATAAGGAACCTTTTTGTTTATTAAACCATTGTTTAAAATGATGGAGCTGGAGAGATAGCTCACTGGTTAAGAGCACTTGCTGCTCTTGCAGAAGAGCTGGGTATGATTCCCAGCATCCATCAGTTCTAGGGGATTGGATGCACTCTTCTGGCTTCTGCAAGCATCAGACACATACGTATACACACAGGCAAAACAAATACGTTTTTTTAAAAAAAAATTGTGTGTGTGTGTGTGGGTGTGTTTGGTTTTGTAAGACATGGTCTCACTCTGTAGCACTGACTGGCCTGGAACTTGCTATGTAGAAAAGATTGGCCTTTGCCTCCAAAGTGATGGGATTAAAAGCATGTGCCACCTAGCTCAGAAAAAATAAATACTTTAAAAAATATTTTATTTATTATTTTTATTTTATGTGTGTGAGTGTCTTGCCTGGAACTTACTATGTAGACCAGGCTGGCCTTGAACTCACAGAGATCTACCTGCCTCTGCCTCCCAAGTGCTGGGACTAAAGGCATTTGATACCACGCCTGGCTTATTTTTATTTTTATGTGTATGAGTGTTCTGCCTGCATGTATGTAAATGTACCAAGTACATGCAATGGCTACAGAGACTTGAACAGGGAGTTGTATCTCCTGGAACTGCAGGTACAGATGTTAGTCAGCTGCCACTTGGGTGCTGGGAAACAGAACCTGGATTCTCTGGAAGAGCAAGAAGTTCTCTTAACCACTGAACCATCTTTCTAGTCCCTTGTTTTTTTTTTTGGTTTTTTTTTTGTTTTTTGTTTTTTTTTGAGACAGGGTCTCACTGTGTAGCCCTGACTGGCCCGGAAGTCACTATGTAGATCACAGTGGCCTTGACTTCACAGATATCTGCCTGCCTCTATCTCCCTGGTACTGGAATTCAAGGTATGCACCGCCATGACTAGCCCAACTTCAAAACGTTGTTTACCTCCCATGCATTTCTTTTCCATTTCTTTTCTCTTCTGGAGAAAGCTGACATTATAATTCAAGATAATAATAATTTTTTTTTTTAAAACTCACAAGGTTAGGGAACAAGTGCACTGTCTGGGTAAAAGATTTAGATGATACTGTATTAGTCAGTGTTCTCTAAAGAAACAGAATCCATAGAATGAATATATCTATAGATTAGCTTACAGAATAGAGTCTGAGTAGTTCAACAAAAGTTGCACCACACTGGAGAGGCTGAGAATTCCATAGTTGCTCAGTCCATGAGGCTAGCATGTAGGAGACTTTGTGAAAGAGAGGAAGAGAAAGATGAAGAGGGAGGGAAAGGAGAAGAGGGGAGAGGGAACTAGATCCCTAATAGTCCATAATCATGTCAGAGTTTGAGAACCTGCTACATGAATTTTGTCAAAATGCCCATATAATTAGATATTGTCAAATATCTAATGTCAAAATTAGATATAATTCAGCTGATATTTATTTCTTCACACTGGTTATCTTTTAAAAAGAGAGAGAGATTTGGGGGCTGGAGAAATGGCTCATTGTTTAAGAGCACTGCTGCTCTTGCAAAGGACCCAGGTTTGATTCCCAGTACCCACATGGTGGCTAACAATTATCAGTAAGTCCAGTTTCAGGAGAATTCAATGCTCTCTTCTGACCTCCGCATAACACAGGTGCATCGCCTGTCTCAAAAAAGACCAATAAATAAATAAATAAATAAATAAATCTAAAAAATATATTTAAAAAATTAAAAATAAAACAAAATAAATGACATTAACAACAACAATAAAAACACCAAAATAAAAATGCTCTGAGGCAAGGGAGGTAGCTCATAACTTAAAGATACAGAGGTCAATACGTCAGGCGAGGCATGCCGCTGGTGAATAGTGGCAAGTCTGTTACAGAGATAACAGAATTTTGGAACCAACCAAAAAAGCAGCAAAAACTACTTTTTAAAGACTTATTTTTATGTGTGTATTATAAGTGATTTGTGTGTGCCTATGGAGGCTGGAGAAGGGTACTGAATTCTCTGGAACCGGAGTTACAGGCGATTGTCAGCTGCAAAATGAGGGTGGTAAGAATTGAACTAAGGTAGTTCCAGCAACAAAAGCTCTTCATGATCTGATTTTCTGTACTAGGGAGCTGCCCACCTTCATAATGTCCTGAAGCTCTTATTTATATAAGCCAACGAAGGTCCAATGTACACAACTCAGGTTAATTCTGCCCAGAATTTCTCTGTAAAATACTATAGACCTGTAGATTTGGTGAATATTTTTGTGAACTGCCATCTGACTATGCTGACATGTGACTAGGGAAATTTGTCCCAGGATCAGTCCTTGCATATTTTGACTAGCACCTGTACAGTTCAATGAATCCCTTAGTTTTTTGTTTTTGTGGGTTTTTTTAAAATATTTTATTATTTTTATGTGTATGAATATATTGTCTGCATTTATGTGCACCCGTGTCATACAATGCTTGTTGAGGTCAGAAGAGAGCATCAAATTCCCCTGGTACTAGAGTTATGGATGGTTGTTATCTGCCATGTGGGTGCTGGGAATCAAACTGTGGTTCTTTGCTAGAGCAGCCAGGGCTCTTAACCGCTGAGCCAACTCTTCAGTCCCTTGAGTGTTAGTTTTAATTGTGCGTGTGTGTGTGTGTGTGTGTGTGTGTGTGTGTGTGTGTCTGTGTGTAGGTATGAGCATGTGAGTACAGGTACTTGCAGAAGCCAGAGGATGGCATGAAACCCCTGGAGCTAAAGTTACAGGCAGGTGTGTCTGTTAGACATGGGTAAAAGTAAATACTGCGAACTCTGTCCTCTGCAAAGAAGCAAGTGCTCTTGACCACTGAACCATCTCTCCAGTCCCTGAACCCTTTATTTTCACGTCCCCATAGGCTCAAAAGTTTGAGATGACTCAGCAGGGAATGGTACTTTATGCCGAGCCTGGTCAAGTTTGATCTCTAGGACCAACATGGTGGAAGGAGAGGAGAACACACTCCCACTAAGTTGTCCTCTGACCTACACATGCACCCACATACATAGGCACATACACAATATACACTAAAGAAATAAGTAAATCTAATAAAAGGAATATTTTTTTTTGTTTGGACTGGAGTTATATCTAAGTGGTAGATAACTTTCCTGGTATACATGAAGCCATGAATTCCATGCCAGGCACAACATCAGTGTACAAAGGGTGTGTTATAAGTAATTGTGCTTTGCCATTGTTCATGATGTAGAGAGAATCATGAGTAACAGAGTCTTTTATAATTATAACACAGATTATTTCTGGGTGTGGTGGTACATGCCTTTAATCCCAGCACTCAGGAGGCAGAGGCAGGTGGATCTTTGTGACTTCAAGACCAGCCTGGTCTACATTGCAAGTTCCTGGCCAGCTAGGGATACAGGGAGACCCTGTCTCAAAAAAAGACAAAAAACAAAACAAAACCAAAAAACCCCTTAGAGTCTTAGGTTTTTGTGCCATCTCATTTTCAGTATCTGAATGACAGCTGAAAGCCGTAGATTGATTATATTTAGAGTCTATCACCAGCAGACATTGATACCTCATGAAACCATCCTTTCTTGTTCTGAGCTGGGTATGATGACCTAGCTTCTCATTGGCTCTTCTCATTGGCTTAGAAACTCCTGCCACTCCATTACAGACCTACTGAATCTGAGAGCATTTGCTCTACCTAAGGACTGTGAGAATTACAGCAGATGTCCAGTCGAGGGTGTAGGGTTGCTTGGCTACTCTATATGTTGTTCTTCCTGAGTTCAGTTGAGGCCGATCTATATGGTGGCCTCCTTCCAAAGTCCTAGATTTGGAGTGGAGCAGAGGCACCCTGTCCTTGAAGGCTGCCAAATTCTTAAACTGTCTCTCCTTCAGGATTAAGTCTAGAACAGAAAAACCTGGACCCATGTGTTCTCTGTCCTTTCTCTGCTGCTTCTGCTTTTTTTCCTTCTCCACAGTGCTCTCAGACCAATGCTTAAGATTTTCAAAACACGCTACAGAAGAAATGTTCCAGTCTCAGCGGCATATAGCTCAGTGGTAGAGTGTTTGCTTACTATGTACAAGGCCTTGGGTTTGATCCCAGGACTGTAAAATAAATAAAACATAAATGTAGGTTCATTAAAAAGGAGATAGAAGGGCTGGAGTGATGACTCAGTGATTAAGAGCACTGGCTACTCTTGCAGAGGACCTGGATTTATTTCCCAGTATTTATTTCCCACATCCTGGCTAACAACCGTCTATAATTCCCGGTCCAGGAGCTCTGGCGTCCTCTTCTGGCTTCCCCAGGCATTGCATGTACAGGTGCATCTACTACATACGCACAGGCAATTCATATACATAAAAATAAGTAAATACTACTGCTACCTTGGGTTCTCATTGGTTCTTATTGCTACCACGAACAAAAGGTTCAGCTAACTGTATTTACTGTCATAAGTTTGCTTTTGTCCTTCTGGTAGTTTAGGGTTCCAAGCCATTCTTTTGGCTCAGTTTTTAAAATTTATTTTATTTTTACTCTTATGTGTAGGAGTGTTTCCCCTGCATGTATGTAAGTGCACCATGGGATGGGTGCAATGCCAGAAGTAGGCATTGGATTACCTGGAACTGGAGAATCTTGAGACTCTGCCTCATCTCAAAGGGATATGAACAAACTATACACACAAAAAGTTCAATGCCCTTTACAATAAGAGCAGTATATAAATTAAAATTATTTTTCACTAAAGATTAGCATAGTTGCTTTGTTTGTGGTTTTTTTTTTTTTTTTGTTGTTATTGTTTGTTTGTTTTTGAGACAGGGACTCTCTGTAGCCTCCAGCTGGCCTGGAACTTGCTATGGAGACCAGGCTGGCCTTAATCTCACAGAGATTCTTCTGCCTGTATCTCCCAGGTGCTGGGATTAGAAATATATGACAGCATACCTAGCAGAATATACTTTAAAGAGACACTTGTGCACTTTCCTTTGGCCATCAAACCACTGAGACAATGTACCCTACAGAATTGGAATTTCTCCAGCTACCTCATGTTGTGAAAGAAAAAGGCTGAAGCCTAGGACCTGCCAGAAGGGGAACTTGTCTACAGTGAAGATTTCACACAGTTCTGTCAACTTGTCAGACTTCATTGTATCAACTGGAGCCTAGACAATGACTACACTTTGACAAGAACTAGTTAGCTATATGTACTCTTGTCCTCAATTTAAAGCTAAATCTCTTAAGACTCTGAAGACTCTGTCAGGGATTACTAGGTCTGTTCCTCTTCTTAATGTGACCACATTGTTTAATTGCTGTATGAAGGATAGGAGGCAGAGCCTGATTTGTTAGGGGTTAGTGGGACCCAGGCTTGGAACAGCTCCAGTAACACCAGTACTTCATAAACTGGGTATTGTAACGCATCTCTGTAAGTACTTAGGAGGTCAAGGCCATCCTCATTATACAATGAATTGAAGTCCATCCTGTGTATGTGAGACCCTGTCTCAAAAAGTGTGTTCAGTCAGGGGGTAGAATTAGTAGTTGGTATTTTGGAGGAATATTTGACATCTAATAAAATCACTGACCTACTTCCTATAACTCCAATTTAAGAAACCTATGTAAGAAGACTATTTTACTTAAGATGTTATTTTGTTTTTAATTTTTGCATATGTGCATTCATTCTCTCTCTCTCTCTCTCTCTCTCTCTCTCTCTCTCTCTCCACATGTCACAATCAGGACAACTTGGAAGAGTCAGTTCTCTCTTTCTATCATGTAGGTCCTGGGGGTTGAACTCATGTTGTCAAGCTTAGTGGCAAGTGGTTTTACCCACCAAGCCATCTTGCTGACACTGGGATCAGGATTTAAGAAGTGGTCTCATGGTATAGTTCAGCAGCTTCAGCTTAGAGCAAGCTCACATTGGAAGTAGTTCACAAGGACATAACAAATGCGTAGAGGGGTGCTCACCCCTTTAAATGGCAGGGACCCAACGGTGATCTTTCTAAGAGGGAGAGTGGAGGGTTCTGAGAAGACTGTGGAAGAGACTTCCTAGCTGCTTCTAGAGCGTATGGGAGTCTGACAGAAGAGAGCCAAGAGTTTCAAAGTGTTTTTTATACTGGCATCAAAGATGAGCCTGTGTTTAAAAATCACCATGACATCATAATGCATAGTGTGCAGCACACCAGGCTCTTACTTGATTTCATTTGCTTAAAAATAAGTTGGTTCAGATTCTTAGTAGAAATGTTAGATGGTGCTGTGTCCTTCTCCGGACATACATAGTATCTCAGTTTTGTCACATTTGTGGTAGTTTAAGAGTAACTCTTTGGTCAAGATAGTGACCATCACATCTCTTCATGTTAAAAGTACTGTAAGGTGTGAATGAGACCCCCAACAGTTTCGGACTCTGGAAGAAACCTGGAGCCAGAGCTTATCTAAGCCTTGCAAACCGCTCCAGATCCCAAATTCCTTGGCAGATAAGCAAGGAATTCACGAACAGCTCTGAAAAAGGACTACTTCCTGGCCAGAAGCTTGCCTTAAGCATCAATCAGATGTCATGGCAACCCCCCTCCCCTAAAAGCCAGGAGGGGACTGAAGGTTTAAAAGGTTTTGAGGACTTGGACAACGTGCTTGGGCTTGTGCTGGTGCTTCAACGTGCTTGTGCTTCTGCTGCTGCTTCTGCTGCTTGTGCTTCTGCTGCTGCTGGTGCTGCTGGTGCTGCGTGGGGCTTTTGAGACTCAGACTTGGGCTGATCACGCCAGCCTGGTTCCCCGGAGCCCCAGCCCCAAGATGGGGGTGAGGGGGCTAGTGTTTCTCCACTCGTGGGTGCGGAGGAGCTAGTCCCATCTGGTCTTCTCTCAATAAAGTCGGGTCCTGTTAACTGCCAGCGGAGTCCGGTCCCTTCTGTCTGCTGCATCTCTCGAACCCAGAACCTGACAAGTACCTTTTCTCCTTTGTAATTATTAAATAGTCCACAGTGTGAAACTTTTAGACCTTGTGGATATTATTCCAATGTTATTTTCTATTAATGCCTGACACTATTATTATTGTTGTTGTTATTAGTATTATTAATTACTATTACTATTATTATTTGTTTTTTGAGACAAAGGCTCACTGTGTTGCCCTGCCTGGCCTGGAACTCACTATGTAATAGGAAGGCCTCAGACACACAGAGAGCGTCCTGTCTCTGCCTCTTGAGTGCTGGAATTAAAGATGTGTACCATCACGCTTGACTAAATCAATTATTTTTAGAGCAGTCATAAAAAGATGATTTTTTTTCATTTCTATCATTCCTTCTACATCAGCATTCAGTATTCTTCCATGAAACAGACCTTTCTTGGAGTCAGCAAGATGGCTCAGCTGGTAAACTCACTTGCCATGAAAGCCTGATGATCTGAGTTTGATCTTTGGAGACCATATAAAGGTGGAAGAAGAGAATAATCTCCACAAAGTTATCCCAAAGTTGTCTTCTTGTTTCTGCACATGTATTGCGTGTGCATGTGAACACACACTAATAATAAATATTTTAAAAGAAAAGAAAGGTACTGGAGAGATGTCTCACTGGTTAAAAGCACTGACTATTCTGGCAGAGGATCTGCACACACATGATGGCTAACAATCTTCTGTAACTCTAGTTCCAGGGGATCTGTCATCCTCTTTTGACTTCCATAGACAATGCTGGCATATGGTACAGTTATACACAGGCAAGACATCATACACATAAAAATAAGTTAAAAATTTAAATTAATAAAAAGAAAAGAAAAAGAACTTTTCTACTCCCTCACTTAAAAGGTTTGTTTTGGTTTTGTTGGGTTTTTGTTTGTTTGGTTGGCTGTTTTTTGGGGGACAGTGTCTCATTATGTAGCCCTGGCTATCCTGGAACTCATGTTGTAGACCAGGCTGACCTGGACCTTACAGAAATCTCCTTGTCTTTACCTCCCAAGTGCTGGGATTAATGGGTATGCCTCATGGCAGCTAACTACTGTCCATACTACAGTTCCAGGGGATCCAACACCTTCTTCCGGCCTCTTTGGGCATTGAACACATGGTATGCTTTACCTATATGCAGGCAAAACACTCATACCATAAAATAAAAATAATAAAAATGCTTTTAAAAGATCCCAAACTTCATGAAACTAAAAAGCTTATATACAGCAAAGGACACCATTATCTGAGTGAAGAGGCAGCCTTCAGAATGGCAAAAAACTATCCTTACTAACTGTATGTCTGACTGAGGATTAGTATCTAAAATATGCAAAGAACTCAAACGACTAAATATCACAAAACAAACAACCCAATTAAAAATCGGGACAAGGAGCTAAACAGAGAGTTCTAAAAGAATGGAAACACAAAGTCAAAAGGCCTTAAAAAAAGAAAAATAATGTTGGCACATACCTTTAATTCTAGCGCTCAGGAGGTAGAGGCAAGGCTGATCATTGTGAGTTCCAGGCCAGTCTGTTCTACATAGTGAGTTCCAGACCAACCAGGGTAGTATAATGAGACTCTGTCTCTAAATAAATAAATAAATAATAAAGGGTATTAGGATGAAGGAAGGGTTGGGGGAGGGGATCTGAATATCATGAAATACAGTTTTGAAGTTCTTAAAGAATCAATGAAATTTTTTTTAAAATAGAGTGGTCCTAAAATGTATGGTGGTGTACACCTGTAATCCCAGCACTTGGGAGTAGAGGTAGAAAGACCAGGAGTTTAAGGTCATTCTCTACTGGGTACTGAATTTAAGGTCAGTCTGTACTACCTGAAACACTGTTGAAAGAAAGAGAGAGAGAGAGAGAGAGAGAGAGAGAGAGAGAGAAGAGAGAGACAGAGAGAGAGAGACAGAGAGAGACAGAGAGAATGGTCCATATGCACCAAGTAGTAGTATAGCTAAAAATTTAAAGTTTGCTCTTCTAGGGCTGGAGAGATGGCTCAGTGGTTAAGAGCACTGGCCGCTCTTGCAGAGGACAAAGGTTTGATTCCCAGCACCTACCAACCATTCATAACTCCCATTCCTGTTTTGTCACTTGCCTTCCTGATCACTGGTGAGTTCCTATTGCTGCTGTGCTCAACTTCTTGGATTCCAACATAGACTGAAGACTAGAGGATCTCCCCGAATCCATCAGACCTTCATGCCCAGATTGGGACTAACTACTGAAACATCCAGCCTCATGGATAGAGCAACTACCAGAGTCTCAGCATCTCCTGTGTGGTGCAGCCATCACTGGAGCACTCGGACTCTGTCCTGTAAGCTGTTCTAATAAATCCATATATGTATTCTTCCCATGGATTATGTTTCTTTAGAGATTAATACACAGTGGCATTGGAAACCTGGTCATTTTGAGAAAGTCGTGGAAGACAGAACAAAAGGAAATAAGTTATCAGAAAACAGAAATAGAACTCATGCACTAATGCTTGTTTTCTCCTCAAACCTTACTGAAATAATATTAAATTATACTGAATGGTTCAGACCACAAGGACAAAAAGGACAGGCAATGAAGCAAGGCAAGCCTCATAATATGAACATATTCTACACTTGACTTGGGGGTCACAGGTGCACACCTGTGATTCTAGCACTTGGGAGACAGGCAGCGGATCTTGAACTTGAGACCAGCCTACGGCTATATAGCAAGTTATGGGTAATAAATAAAAAACAACAAATCAGTAAATAAATATTTTAGATGTGGTTTTTTTTTTCCTGACATAGGAAAAAAAGAAAATGATTCCAGGGGCTAGAGAGTTGGCTCAAGGGATAAGAGCACTGCATGCTCTTGCAGAGGAGAAGGGTTCACTTCTTAGCACTAGCATGGCAGCTAATAACCATCCATAACTCCAGTTCCAGGGAATCTGATGGCCTCTTCTGGTGTCTGTGGATACTGCATGACATGGGTGTACTGATACATGCAGGAAAAATATTCATACACATGAGGAAAAAAAAAGAATGTATCCAGTTTTAAAAAAAAAGAAAGAAAGAAAGAAAGAAAATGATTCCAAACTGAGAAAAATGGCAAAATTATGACTGCCTGATTCCAGACCTCGGGAATCTGAATAAAAGAAAAGATTGTATGCTGGAATTTACCTGCATTTGACACTCCCAGGGAATGAGAGTCCATGGGTTCAGCCTACTTAATACACAGGATTGAAGTAGCAGACAGTTTTATGACTCTGTAAAGTTACAGTTTAACTTTAGAAACTAATAGGTCTATGATTTTATAGTCAGGTTGTGCAATTAAAGGAGAGGATTTTATTGTGCTATAGAAAGCTAACCAGCCTTGAATCATAACTAACAAATGTCCTTGGAATTCCTTTTCTAAATCACAGTCTACATTTGATTGCATGCCCCTGAACACAGTTTTTCTTAGCTAAAATTAAAGAGTTTCTTTTGTCTCGGCTGGTGCCTTCTTTAAAGAGCTAAAATTTTGATAATGTTTGTGCCCTTTCTCAGAATTTTGCTTTCAATATTGCTGTCCATTTTCTGAGTTCTGCCAAGGAGATGAGAATAATCCAATAAGAGGAAAAACAGTTTGTGCTATGAGTTACTCAGGAAAGGCTGAGAAATGGAGGGCGCCACACTGTCTGATGCCGGCGGTGAGGTGAGGAAATGGAGGGCGCTAGTGAACTGCTTGAACCTCCTCTACCTGGGCAGAAAAGCAGAGCTTTGTCTCCGGAAAGGTTGGACCCCAAACTTTTAAGCTTAGGGGGTTCAGGCAAGGTGAAAACCGGGCTTCTGGAGTGGACATTAGGAAATAGTGAATTTATATTTTGAACAAAACCCCTGATATTAATTCCCTGCTCAGAGGCGGGAAAATCCACACTATTCGGCATCCACCACTTCCAGTTATAACCCCCGCCCCAGGAAAAAGTTAGGAGGAGACTTAGCTGGAAAAACTAATCAAACCAGAGAAAAATGAATATAAGAACTAACGTTTATGGGTTAATGAAATGGCTCAGTGAGTAAAGGTGCTTTCCATTAAGCCTGACAATCTGAGTTCAATCCTCCGAACCACATGCGGAAGGGGAGAACTAACTACTGTAAATTGTCCTCTGATTTCTACATGTGCATTGTGGCACTCACGGCCCTTACCCCCAACAGAACTTTAAAACAGAAGCTAACATCAGAGGTACTCCTTCCCTCAATAAATTTCCAGTCCTTATCCACCTCATGAGACCACAATCAATAAAGTCCACCTAGAGGCACAAAGCAACGAACAGAGGTCATGGGTTATCAGATAAAGATAGTTACCACTCTGTTAGCCTGGAAATGAGAGACCTCAGTAAACAGAGGAAAGGAACTCAGGAAGCAGTCAAAGACTGTGAGGTGTAGGAGTGAGTGGGTTTGGTCACGGTTGTCTGTACTGTTTGAATGATTTCATTTATATTTAGAGTATTTAAACAGCTGTCATCTTCTAATTTTGGTTTTTCTTTTCGTCTGTTAGATCTTTTAACTATAATTTCATGTGGAGTGGCTAGCTCCAACTATAGTAGTTCTTATCTGTGGATAAGACTTGATCTGTTAATCAATAACACTAATAGAAAAGAGATGAAGTCTATAAAATTGGAACTTTGTGGGCCTTGTAGGCATAACCAAATACTTATTTTTATTTTGATGATTAGAAATGGAAATGAGACTCTAGAAGTCACCTTTGTATTGTTTATTTCCTTTTATTAGTAAAATATAGATATTATTCCATTATTTTTTAAAATTCTGGTTAATTGTATTATATAGGATAACTTAGATACTCATTTATTCAAGGACATCTATATTTAAAGTATGAAATATCATTGATATTAGATATTGATGTCTTTTGTATAATTTGAATATGAAGAATTAACCCAAATCTTTGGGTATCTCTCTCTAAGGAAAATAGTGTTTCAGTTATTTTGTTAAACATTGGAGGGTGTTATAGGGCCTTAGTCTAATAGGTGGGATTAAATTAAAAAAATTTATATATATAATATGCTAACATTATATATATTAATAGACAATTTTAAAAACTGAACTTTTTATCCAAATTATACTCAATAATTAGAAAAATATATATATATACACATATAAATTTCTTTTTTTTTTTGGTCTTTTTGAGAAAAGGTCTTCCTGTAGACCAGGCTAGCCTTGAACTCACAGAGATCCACCTGCCTATGCCTTCTGAGTTCTGGGATTAAGGGTGTGTACCACCATACCCAGCACAATACATATATATTTTTACAAATAGTGAAAATGCTTGAATTTCTTAAACATGAAATCTAGTTGAGGGTAGGGGTTCTGAGTGAGCAAATAATCATAACAAAAATCTATGATTAATGAAAGGAAATATCATCATTTATAACTTAATTATCATTTATGAATATATCAAGTAAAATGATAAATATCAGAAATGTTCAATTACTTGGGGGTACTGGATTATCAGTCAGTTAAAGATGAGTCCCATCTAGTATCACTGGAGCCCACATAGATGAGTTCTCAGATGAAGTGGGCACAGGTGAATCTCAAAGTTTATCTTCTTGAATTCTGTAGTACAGGAGAAAGAAGAGCCTAGATATAGTCTTTTTCCTCCAGTTGAATGGAGTGTTTGATATGATGCTGCTTTTTTATGTATTTTAAATTTTTTTATGTGTATGAGTATATTGCCTACATGTATGTGAGTGCATTTGTGTCGTGCAATGCCCACAGAGGTCAGAAGAGGACATCAGATCCCCTGGCACTGTAGTTATGAATGGATACTAGCTGCCACCTGGGTGCTGTCTCATGTTTAATCTGTGAAATATTTAAATCCTACAGGACTTCTGTCCTGGTGTGTTATTGGCTCATTTTATCATGGAACTGAGTTCACTAAGTTTACCTTGTGGCTTGGTCACCATCATGGCTAGTGACCTCACTGAGAGGGAGGCAACCATGTGATCTTGTCTCCACCTTGGTTGATGACCTCATCAATATGAGGAGAGCCACGTGACTTGGTTGCCATCTTGGACAGTAACATTTTCAAAATGGCATTCACCTGTGTAACTCTGCCACCATCCAACCACATTGTGGTTAATTAATCCAACCACATTGCAACACCCAGGAATTTACTGATACTATTGAACTCTGGGGATTATGACAACCTGGAAATTCCCTGGGTTTCAGGCATTTAATCATATGTCCTAATCCTCTTGCAATTTATTATTTTGTTTTTGTTTTCATTTTCATCTTGGATTCTTAATGGGATTATATATACAAGCAAGAGACTTCAGCAATCTTTATTGTCTTGTAAAAAGTTCAATGCATTTTTATGTTAGACTAAGGTAATATCAGACCCTTTTAGCAGGAGTTTAAAATTTCACATTCTTTAACCTGTTTCTAAATGGGATTATTTTGAGTTCTAACTTCTTGTATGGTATTTATTTTTTTTTTTTAAATGACTATTTAAATTTTTACATTGTTTTACATATTTACTGGCTTTTAAAGGGAACTATTTTGGGTTCTGACATTGTTTGCATGACATTTACCTGTTTTTAAGAGAATTTATTTTGGATTTTGACATCTTTTATGTGGTATATTTGCTGATTTCTGAAAGTGACTATTTTGAATTCCTACATTGTTTTATATAACATATTTGTCAGTTAAAAAGTGATAGCCTACTTGGGTAGAAGGCTTAAGAGGCAGCCTCCACTGTTATTGTGTTGGTATTTAGGGAAATTTGGGTGAATAGGTGGATCAAACATGTAGGTTTTAGTTCAGTAAGGGCAAATTGTGAGAGATTATAGATAGTGAAAATAGGGAGAGGGATGAATCTGTGGCAACAAATCTTCCCCAGGAGCCCAAGAAAGGCCCGTGAGGCCCAGAACCAGAAGGGCAAAGAGCTGGGAGGGGTTTTGGTGCAGAAATCAGGCATTTCGACCTGAACACCAAAATGGAAACAAGGACCCCCAGGGTCCAGGAAGGAAATGTTCGGGGCACCTCTGAATGTGTCCAAATCCTTACCTTTACTGTCTTCTAGGTCAGAAAAGGTGTTGGATGCAACTTATCAGATGACAAAGGGCCTCAGAACTAGAGGTTGGTAGAAAAGAGAGAAGGAAAAAGGAAGAAGAGGAGAGGGGTATTAAGAGAGGAGACCTTGTTCACAGACCCTGCTCAGATTTAGTATCAAAATGCTAGGAACAGGAGTGGAAAGCATCACCCATGAAAAGGAAAGTAACCAGTCTCAACAATCCAGATTGACATTTGTTATTAGCTAATGAGGGGTGGAAACTGAGCAGAATGAAAAGCTGACTGTTGAGAATCAGTACAGCAACCACACAGATTAAAGTGGGAGGAGAGTTCAAATGTGTTCATATGGAGAGATGAGGGTTAATGTTTGTAAAGCGCCTGAAAGACTTGTTTGCAGAACAGGAATCCCTTTGTAATTAAGAGGTGGTATGTTCTGGGGTCACAGTTTTGAAGTGGGGAAGCTATCAATGCTCTGATAAGATCTGTCAGTAGAGCTGATGGTTTATAACCTGTCTGGGTTTGTTTTTTTTGTGTGTGTGCATTCTCCTTTTAATAACAAAGAACAGAAGAAAAAAAATAAGCTTTTGAAAATCTGTATAATTAAGGTTGGACAGATGGCTCAGTAATTAAGTGCACTGGCTGCTCATTCAGAGGACCCAGGTTCAGTTCCCAGCACCTACCTGGAAGCTAATAACTGGCTGTAACTCCAGTTCTAGGGGATCCAACACCCTATTCTGGCTTCTGCAGACATTATGCATACATGGTGCAGGTATATACATGTAACCAAACATTCATACACATAAAATAATTTAATCTCTATAATTACTATTCTCAAAGACTAGAGATTTTGCATCTATGAAACAAGATTAGAGCAATATGTAAATAGAGGAATACCAGAATAGACTTGTTACCAGATATTTGGGGGAGCCCCATCTGGGGTAGCGCATGTTACTGGGGAAATTGGTGTCCCTTCTTAGGGTTTTTGATCACATTAGTAAAATAAGACCAGACTCAGAAGGAAGCTTAAGGTCAATTTTATTAAAGTTTAAAGGAAAATCGCCAAATGGTCAGGCTGTAGCTCTCAAGCTACTAGGAGGAGGAAGATGTATACGGCATACTGCAGCATGGACCTTGGCCAGGGTCTCCTGCCATGAGGCATGGGGAGGGAGCTCCTATGGATGCCATAGCCAGGCGTGACATCAGCCTCTGCCCCACACCTGGACCACTTGCCTAAGAGACAGAGCAGGAGTGGCTGCAGCTGGGACCCCACCCCATAAGGTGATTGGCTAACCAGACCTATAAGACCCCTTGCACTTCCTTGAATAAATGAGTTTGGCTGTAGCTGGCCTTCTGCATGCTTCTCATCAAGCTCCTGGGGTCTATCTGTGCGTTTGTTGACCCACTCTGCGCCTACTCACCTCCCTACGGCAGAGACCCTTTGTCCCTCTGGGGCTGGCACCGAGCACAGGGGACCCCAACATCTGGTGCCCGAACAGGGACTCCACCCACCCCCCTGGGTTGGCGAGACACCCCCAGCCTGATATCCAGTGAGTAGGCTCCTCTGTGTTCGGTGTGCAGATGGTTGCTCCAGGGTGAGGGTGTGACTCCCTCCTTTTTCTGGTTTCCGGTATTTGCCTCCCTATCCCAAAGGAAGCACACCTCACCACATGGTCCCTGAGATCCATGCTGGCCTCTCCCTTTTTGGTTTGTCCTGGTGAAATCACATGAGGGCCTGACTCCCCCCAGAATTTGGAACCAAGGGAGGCTATCAGCCAAGCCTTTCTGGGGACACCATGTGGGCAATT